>JAWHQI010000187.1:1423333-2846666 GCA_033032865.1 Dactylorhiza incarnata | reverse complement strand
AACAATTGAGTCATTATCATCTTATATTGATAATATATATTACACAACATATAATAATAATAATACAGCCTGATTTGGAACAAGTTTAAGAGCATTTAATTCTGGATATTTAATTAGCTCAACATTATCATGGAGTTTAATCAGATGAATTCCCCAAAGTACGTAGAGCATTAAAAATAATAAATGTTTTTAAAAAGGAGCGACATGAAATGATATAACAACATGAGTATATATGTCCAAGAGTCGTCTAATCATTTTGCAATTAATTATGAGCTTCTGTAGCACCGTCCTTTGTAGGCCAAAATACAGTGTTTTTAAAAAAATAAATTACAGAATATTAATTTAATTATTTTTATGATCTTTTTAAGATCTCATATATATATGTTACGGTCTAAAAATACACGTGTTAAGAAGTGATTTTTTTTAATACAGTTACAATTGTAAATTACATATGTTTTTACGACTGTAAATATAACTATGAATATAGTTACAGTCGCAATTTCAACTAAAAATACTGTCCCGTACCATCCTTTAGGAATGTTACACGTACAGAAAATTCTCTCCCTTCGCTGAAGGATTTAGGCAATATATATATATCATCCATGGATGTCTTGTAATAAATATAATGTTGCTGTTTGATTAATGTTCTTACTTGTAAATAGATTGAGTGACTCATCTTAGGTGCAAAAACAGTCAAAAAGAGAATTATAATTATAATTTTAATTATATATAAACTAACGTGTATAAAATTTTATATAAAAGTTAATTAAACGTTTTTATAAAAATTTCATATAAAGTTTTTATATAAAATTTTACGAGCAGCTCCGCACGGGCGCGGCTTTGCCCGTGCTCGCTCGCTCTGAGCGGGCTGAGCCCGCATTCGAGCGGGGTGCACCCATATACTACAGTACTCGGCCGACGACGGCGGGCTTCGCCCGCAACATATACATATGAGTACTCAAAATGATCGTAAAAAATAATACATCAAAATTTTATAATTATTTTTTTCTAAAACATTTATATTTTAACAAAAAAATTCTTTTAAAGTTTCTCTATACATTACAGTTAAAGATATATAAAGTTATATAAAGTTTTTTATAAAACTTTGAAAATATTTTTATAAAAGTTTTTCTTCCTCTCTCTCCCTCTCTCTTACATCAATGAAATATACGAAGAAAAATTTCCCTCCATAAAATTTTGAAAAAAGAAATTCAAAAACTAAAAAACATTAAATTTAAAAATGAATGCAAATCTGACATTAATTTATTAACATAATTTTAGATTAAAAATAACTACGCTCACGGGCCCTGCACGCACGCAAAGGCACGTGGTTTAATGAAAATAGATATAAAGAAAGTCATAAATACATGTCATATCGATAAGTGGTACTATTGCGGCATGAGTATTTTCGCGCGCGCGGGGTTTGCAAGCTGCAGGGGCGTCGTCACATTGGGACAGTAGTACTATATATTGAGGCGGGGGTAACGTCATAGTGGCACAGACGACACAGTCAAACACAGACACAGACACCGACACACACACACCGACATATATTGATGACACAGACAGACATAGACACACAAACAAAGACACAAACACAGACACACATGCATGCAAACACATACACGGGTACACAGACACCGACACACAGACACACACACACACACAGACATAGACACAGACACAGATACAGACAGACACAGACACACATACAAAACCATAAACACACAGACACAAACACACAGACACAAACAGACATCCACAAACACACATAGACACACATACAACACAAACGACACAGACATAGGCATATAGATAGATATAGATAGCATAAACACCGATACACTACACACACAAACACAGATACACGTACACGTACAAACACAGATACAGACGCACACACACACACACACACACACACACACCGACATAAATAGATGACACAGACAGACATAGACACACAAACAAAGACACAAACACAGACACACATGCATGCAAACACATACACAGGCACACAGACACCGACACACACACACACAGACAGACATAGACACAGACACAGATACAGACAGACACATACACACAAACACAACCACAAACACACAGACACAAACACACAGACACAAACACACACATGCACAAACATGCACACACATGCATGCACAAACACACATAGACACACAGACGACACAAACAACACAAATGACACAGACATAGGCATACATACAGATATAGATATGCATAAACACCGATACACTACACACACAAACACAGATACACGTACACGTACACATGCATGCATAAACACATACAGACAAACACACAAACACACACACACACACACACACACCAACACAAACACATACAGACAAACACACAAACACACACACACACACACACACACCAACACAAACACATACAGACAAACAGGCAAACACACACACACACAAACACACACACACACACACACACACACACACACACATATATTATTTATAAGCAAGGTGACTTGCGGTGGCTCGAAAGCTCGACGAACCACCTTGAAAAAAGCTCGATTCTGAGTCGAGATCGAGTTTGTTGAGCTCGAGCTCGATTACGAGTCCAGCTCGAGTTCGATGAGCTCGAGCTCGATTACGAGTCGAGCTCGCGCTCAGATATTAAAAAAATTGTTTCATTTTCTAACTTTAAATTATATCATGTGAAATATTGGAGGGAAATTTCATTAGATCATACATGCATGCATGAAATATTTGGAGGGAAATTTCCCTCCAATAAAATAAGTAATTAATACATTAATTACTAAAACAATACTAAGATCCCGGCCTCTTGATCGACCCCATCCACCATTCTCAAAACCCTCAGTCGCGACTGGCAGCTTCTTCAAATCCACCGGTGAATCGGCGCCACTCCTCGTCGATAACCCCTCCGACATCTCGTATTTCATTCTCCGGCATCTCGTTTTTCAGGATGGAGAGGTGGGCTTCCATTCTGCTCAACCGCTGATCTACGCTAGGGCTCTCTCATCGTTGGGGCTGGAAAGGCTCGTGAGCTCCTCAGTTACTTTCCTCCACCGTGAGTCTCCTCCCTCTTCCCCCTTTTTCTGTACCCTAATTGAGCAGCTAATTAGAGATGCCTTGTAGAGGCTAGGGTTTCCGTTTTGAGATGGACCAGTGAGTCTACGAAAGGCTCATGAGCTGGAAAGGCTCGTGAGCTCCTCGGCTAGGATTTCGTAGACTGTCGGCATTGCTTAAATATGTAGTATGAAACATAGCTAGATTACATATGTATATGCTCATTTGTAGTTGTTCAAATTAAATTTTTTTGAAGGAATTGGGTATATCTGTTGAGAAGGTGTTGTCACTTTTTTGGTTTGCTTACAATTGGATTAATGGATTGCGTTTCTCAGTTCTACATCTTTTTTTATAGTTGAAAGTGGAAGAGAGCTTTTCTTATTAGTTGCTGAAGCTTTATGGGTAAAAAAGACTATGTTTTTTTTTACTTTTATGTAGTTATACTTGACATGAAGCATGCACCAGAGTGTAAACGGGTATATAGTAGACTTAAATCGTCAAAGCCAGAGGTGCAGCTTCCCCTTACATAAAACAACTCAATCAAAAAATATCAAGAACCATTTATAAAATTATTTTGTACAATCTCTGACTGAACAAGGTAATTCTCATTTTTTTACCTAGGCTTTTTTCACAGTTATAATATTTTACTCATAAGTTACTATCATCTGTAATCATCTATGCAATTTCTCATCAGTTATTCTCATCTAAACATCAGATGGTAATAATACTTATCATTCAAGATTCACTTTCCATTTCTATTATTTACATATCATTCAAGATTCACTCTTTGCTTGATTTTTTTAATTTTTATTCACTTTTTCTTTTGTTTCTTAAAGTTCAGAGTATTGTATCACTCTCTAGGAAATACATTGGCTACCCAAGATCAACTATATTTTTTATTAATTAATACTTATCTAGAATGCATTAGTGAATAAGTTTTTGAATTACAACATATTGGTATGAGATTATTGGAAGTATATTATAACAATATATAAAGGTGCTCTTGTTTCATTTATATTGTTAGCCCAAACACTCTTTCAAGTTCTTCAGATATCTAGCTATTACCGGATGGCTTGGGCTACTCCTCGGTTGTGAAAGCTCTAGTTATTGCTTACCCCATGTTTTTCATTTTCATGAATTTATAACCTAATTAATCTCTAATCTTCTTCTTCCATCACAGCACACATTCTGTCGGCATTGTTTGGGAAAGCCTCAAGTTTGGATTTTCAACTCTTCCCTTGCACCATATAGTGGTATAATTTCGAATCACTTCTATTTTAAATATTTTTTAGATTTTTGTGGATTGAATTCAAGTTATGGATCTATTTTAAATATTTTTCTCCTCTAGGCGGCTTCATGTTATGGATAAAGATTGGATTTATGAACAAGATAGGTTTAGTTCCACTTATACAGAAGGCGTGGACTTATTTCTCGAGTTTGCACGGGAAAACGCTATTTATTATGGAGATAAAATTCTTTGCCCATGCAATGTATGTCGAAACAATAAACCAAAGAGTTTTATTGAAGTTAAAGCAGACCTGCATGTGAAAGGGTTTTATAAGTACTATAAAGATTGGATACATCATGGAGAAACTAAAATGACTAAAAGATGTGATGCCAGTAGTGAATCTTCTCAAAATCCTAGAAATAATTTCGAGGAAAATGATGATATTGAAGCCATTGATGATTTAGTAGATATGATACAAGAGATTGGAGATGTAGAACTTCCTGAGAATACTACAGAAGAAAATAGTGGTTCTTTTTCAAGTCTAATATGTAACGCCAGACGTGGACTATACCCATGTTGCAAAAAATATTCTTTGTTATCATTCATTGTTAAATTGCTTCATATCAAAGTAATGAACAAGATGTCAGATAAATCAGTAAACATGCTTCTTGAATTACTAAAAGATGTGATGCCAGAAGGTAATCTTATTCCAACCTCTCTTTATTGGACTAGGAAACTTCTTTCTGGTTTAGGTTTGGGGTACAAGAAGATTGATGCATGTAAATATGATTGTGCACTATTTTGGAAGGAGAATGAGAAGAAAGATGCGTGTCCTGTGTGTGAAGAACCACGTTGGAAATACAACGATGGAAAAGGAAAATTGATTCCTCAAAAGGTTTTGTGGCATTTTCCCTTAAAACCAAGACTACAAAGTGGTGGAGACCAGCCCCGATCAGGTCGACGCAAAAGTACCCGACGCCACACCCGTCCGGACCTCTACCGCCCCTGAATTATTGCATTTTAATTTTATTATTTTGCAATTTATCTTACTTTGCATTTTATTTTGCACGCCTGCGTGCGTAGCCTTGTTTGAAACTTTTATTGCATTTCTCATTTTATATGTATATATATATAAATATATAACTAAATATATTTACATATATATATGTACACATATCTACCTGTTCAAGACATCCGTTGATGCTCATGATCGCCAGCCAAACCGGCTCGTTCGACCCGACGCTATCCCGCATGCGCTGCTCCAGGGGCTTCCCGACTTCGGCGCTACACCGGAAAACCAACTCCCGCAGCCACGATCCAAGGTTCAGCAGTTGCGATGCCACCTCCTCCACGACTCCGACGGTTGGCGTCGGTTCTGTGCTCATGCTTAAAACCCGATGAACGGAGGAGGTGCGGGGGGAAAAAAAGATTGGAATCGTTTGGGGGTGAACTTGAATCCCGATCGAGAGAGGTTGGCTGTAGCTTTCTGTAGGCGTTCTGTAATAGGGCTGGAGTTTGAGATTGATGATTCTCGTTTGAGTCCAGATGCTGGAATGAACTTGCTGTGTGTTTCCCCTCCGGCAAAAGAGACGATGAATAATGCTTAGTTTCTTGTTTTCCTGTTTTGTGCGAGGTCCCGTTGTCTTCCCCGTCGAGCCCTGTTGATGTGTTGTTGAGTAGAAAATTTTATCGTATGCTTGGGTGAAACTTGTTTGGATTCCTGTGTGAGATCAGAAGATAGATGGCGCCTTGGCTGTCTCCATTTTCCCGTAGGAGAAGATGATGAACTGTAACCTCTAAACTACTGTTGGAATTTTAATTTCATTCGTTTCTGTTGCTGTAGAGGGTTCAAGTTATTGAAATTGATTGTTATTTGCTTCCAACCTTTCCTGGAGTTCTGGATTGGAGGAGGACAGTGGTTCTGAATTTCTTGTGAAGTGTTGATTATAGATCAGTGACACTTAGAATACGTGGAGCCTCTTTGTGCGAATAGTGAGTGAGAAATTAAGTTGTGTGGTTTGTGGCTTCCTTCTCTAAAGAGTGAGTTAATTAGATCCCGTGGGACCTCTTAATGTGAGAGTGAGCGAATTTATTCCGTGGTGCCCATGTGCTATAGCGGCCGACCTCGGAGCGGGAGATCGAAGGTGACGAGGAGTTCCTTGCGGGATCGCCGTCGACTTTGGTTGCGGAAAGACGCCTCTTTCCGTGGGTAATTGTTTCTTTCTCTTCCTTTGTGTGTGTCTATACTTTCTCTTTAGGTTAATAGATTTATTGCTGGATTGTCGTACGGATTTTGTCAGCGAACGCTACGTCGAAAACTCCAAACGGAAACGTATTTGGAGTTCACGATCTCCGTTTGCTACAACAAGGGGAGCGGAACGAAAGTTGCGAACTTCCTTCCCCAGATTTAAATTGAATCATTTCTCAAGAAAACCCATTTTAAACAAAATAGTAACTTTTGTGCTTTATAAAAAAATTAGTTGCTTAACTTGTAAAGTCGTGCGACGCCCGCTTAAATTTCAATGTTCAATTGCATGCATTTAGGGTTTTCCTAGAAAGAGCCGACAGGCGCGCAAACCCTACGCGCCGTCCTGCATCAATTTGGTATCAGAGGTAGGTTCCGAAATTTTTCTAAATTTCGAAATCCGCCCTGCGTAGAATAGGAACCCGCATAGCATTTTAATTTTTCAAAAAAAAAAAAGTTCTTATTTTATTTTAGCATAATCATCCTTTTTAATTATATGTGTGCATGCATCTGCGTAGTGGTAGGTTAGTGAGCATGAGTTCACCACATCACACTCCACCTGAACATCCTCCAGAGGTAAACTCAGAGATGCGTCGAGTTGAACGTGGCCAAACGAGTCGTGTGAACGAAGGGATGGAGCCACCCCAGTGGTTTCTACCTTTTGCCCACCAAATGGCAGCGTTGACCGAGAGTGTCTATCAAGTGAGAGAAGGGTTTGAAAACCTTAGTGTTAGGATGAATAGTTTAGAAGTACCCCCTCGAGTTTCAATGCCACCTCCAATTCGAGATGAGCATTCTGTTCGTCCACAGTACGAAGCCCCTCCACATTAAGGAGAGAGGTCTACACTTAGGAGAAATCCTCTATTTGAGGAAGAGGGTCGAAATCCCATAGATAGATTCGAGTTTGCACGCGATCAGGGTGGGAATTTTCCAAGGAATTTTCCTGAACCCCAACGAGGGCCTGCTTTAGGCATGCGAGATAATTACCAGGAGAGGCCTCATTATGACGTGGCAAGAGAAGAGCGTCCTCGAGACCACCATCGGCCTATGCCAGCCATGCATCGTGATGATCGCCCTAGAGATTGGCAGCAACCTCCGCCCCCACGACGTCGAGACTATCGTGATCCTTACGATGATGATTACGACTATCCTCCCCGGGAGAGGCGACCGGATCTCACACGAGTGGTGAAACTTGATCCACCACTTTATGATGGTTCTATGGATCCCAAAGTCTTTTCAGATTGGGTTATTGATATTGAGACTTATTTTGACTGGTATCGTATGACGGAGGACCAAAAGGTTCAGTTCGCCAAAATGAGATTGACTGGGCGAGCGAAGATCTTTTGGATAGGCGAAGAGCGTTGTCTAGAGAGGAATGAACGCCCTCACATTACACTTTGGCCCCACATGAAGGCCATATTAGAGGAGCAATACATTCCCCAGCATTATCAGTCCCGTCTACGAGACGAGCTGACGTCTTTACGTCAAGGGTCCAAATCAATTTCTGATTATTTAGCTGAGATGAAGGATCTTATGATTAGGTGCAATGTAGTAGAACACCCACGTGACACATTATCCAAATTTAAGTGTGGGCTACGATCTGAGATCCGAGATGAGTTGATTCGATATGGCCATTATTCTCTCCCTGAGATCATATCTACTGCCATCGACATCGAAGAGCATCAGAAGAGAACCTCCCGGTTCAAATCTCAACCTAAAATGCAAACCACTTACAAGAAAGAAGAACAAAAAGGTAAGGAGAGTGCGTCGAAGCCTACCTCGACCTACACCCGAGATCAGAATAGGAAATCCCCCATGGGAACTGTGACCCCTTCACAGATTCGATGTTATGAGTGCCAGCAGATGGGCCATATTTCGAGGGATTGTCCCAAGAGGAAAGGCACGTTAGTTATTCATGAGGTGACTGAGGAGGATGAGCCTGTAGAAGAAGAGAGAGTCGAGAGGGACTCACACGTTTTGAACGACGAAGTGTATGGTACACCTAGTGATGAGGAGATAGATCCCAACGTTCTAGTGGTGAGATGCATGTTATCTACACCGCAAGAATCAGCCGATTATTGGCGGACGAACATCTTCCAGGCCTACTTTAAGGCTGGGGAGAAAGTGTGTTGTTTAGTAGTGGATATCGGGAGTTGTATGAACGTGATAGCTGAGACAGCTCTAGCCCGCATGGGACTTACTGCTGAGCCGCACCCATCCCCATTTCAGGTAGCTTGGATTACCAAGACTACCCTATCGGTGACTAGGAGATGTTTAGTGCCCATCACTATCGGAACGTACTCCGATAAGATATGGTGTGACGTTATGCCTATGAATGTGTGCCACGTTTTACTTGGGCGACCTTGGCTATACGACCGAGATGTCACCATACATGGCAGATCCAACACTTGCTCCTTTCTACTGGATGGGAAGAGAGTAGTGTTGACCCCGGTGCGACCCAAAGCACCGCCATTTCGCGCGAGTAGTAGTGCGAAAGAATCTCTTCCTCCCACTGAAAGGAAGAAGACCCTTAGCATTATACGAGGTACTGAGTTCCATCGAGAGAGTTTTGACGGCGGATTCTATTATGCCTTAGTGGTTTTACAGGCATCTGCTTTATCAGATACATATGAGTCTACTCCTATACCTGCTAGGAGACTCTTAGAGGAGTTCCAGGATCTACACCCCGGAGCTTCCGGCTGAGTTACCTCCCATGAGGTGTATTCAGCATGCGATAGACCTTGTTCCTGGAGCTTCTCTCCCTCATCTACCGCATTATCGATTGAACCCTGCCGCCCACGAAGAGTTGCAGAAGCAGATTGGAGAGTTATTAGATAGAGGCTTTATTCGCCATAGTCTTAGCCCTTGTGCGGTGCCTGCCCTCCTTGCCCCGAAAAAGGATGGTACTTGGCGTATGTGCATAGACAGTCGTGCTGTCAACAAGATCACAGTGAAATACCGATTCCCGATACCCCGACTGGATGATATGTTGGACATGTTGACTGGGGCCACGATCTTCTCTAAGATCGACCTTCGTAGTGGTTATCATCAGATACGTATACGCGAAGGAGATGAGTGGAAGACTGCCTTCAAGTCGAAGGATGGACTTTATGAGTGGCTTGTGATGCCCTTTGGGTTGTCCAATGCCCCTAGTACTTTCGCTCGGATGATGACCCATGTCTTCAGACCTTATATTGGGAAGTTCGTAGTAGTTTATTTCGACGACATTTTGATCTATAGTCAGACCGAGAGTGAGCATTTGACTCACCTACGTACTATTTTCGAGCTCCTGCGAGCCGAGCGACTATACATCAATTTGAAGAAATGCGTTTTTATGGCTGAGTCTGTTATATTCTTGGGATACATAGTGAGCTCCGCTGACATCACTATGGACCCCGAGAAAGTCCGAGCGATTCGTGAGTGGCCTACACCCCAGAACATTCACGATGTCCGTAGTTTTCATGGGCTAGCCACCTTTTATCGTCGATTCATTAAGAACTTCAGTTCTATTATGGCACCAATCACTGAGTGTACCAAGAAGGGAAATTTCCAGTGGACGTCATCAGCAGCTAGAGCCTTTGAGATCATCAAGGATAAGATGTCCACTGCACCTGTTTTGAGACTCCCTAATTTTGGTCACGTGTTCGAGGTATCCTGCGATGCCTCCGGGGTTGGGATAGGAGGTGTACTTAGTCAAGAGGGTCATCCCGTTGGATTTTTTAGTGAAAAGCTTTCAGGCCTGAAGCTGAATTATTCCAACTACGAGCGCGAGTTCTATGCGATTGTGCATACGTTGCGTCATTGGAGGCATTATTTATTGCCCAAGGAGTTTGTCCTCCACTCCGATCATCAGGCGTTACGTTACATCAATTCGCAGCAAAAGTTAAACCCTCGATAGGCTAAGTGGGTATCATATTTGCAAGAGTACACCTTCGTACTCAAGCACTGTAAGGGAACGGAGAATCGGGTTGCCGACGCTCTTAGTCGAGTCACCCTCGTATTATCACAGATGCGCACTCAGGTGATTGGATTTGAGCGTATCAAAGATGACTATTCTAGTTGTCCTGATTTTAGCGGAATTTATGATGCGATACGCTCTGATCCTTTTCACTATGAGACAGATTACCTCATTCGAGACGGATATTTGTTTCGTGGAACCCGTCTGTGTATTCCCCGCACCTCGTTGCGAAATTTCATTGTATGGGAGTTACATGGCGGAGGCTTAGGTGGACACTTTGGGCGAGATAAGACGGTAACCTTAGTAGAGGAGTGATTCTATTGGCCCGGGATGAAGCGGGTTATTGCACAGATCATCAGTAGCTGCCGCACTTGTCAGGTAGCGAAGGGCAATAAACAGCCCGCTGGATTATACACACCTTTACCGGTGCCCAGTATTCCTTGGGACGATGTTAGCATGGATTTTGTGCTTGGATTGCCGCGCACTTTTAGGAAACACGATTTCATTCTTGTAGTGGTCGATCGGTTTTCTAAAATGGCATATTTCATTCCCTGCAACAAAACCGACGATGCCTCTCATGTTGCCAAAATTTATTATAAAGAGGTTGTCGCGCACCGAGGGATACCCAAGACTATCGTTACCGATCGAGATGTCAAGTTCACCAGTTACTTTTGGAAGTCACTCTGGAGACTATTAGGTACTAAACTTCTATTTTCGACCGCCTATCATCCACAGACCGACGGTCAAACTGAGGTTGTTAATAGGAGTTTAGGAAATTTACTACGCTGTTTGGTAGGAGATCACCAGGGGAATTGGGACCTAATACTTCCCCACACTCAATTGGCCTATAATAATTCGAAGAATAGATCTACGGGTTTATCTCCCAATGAGGTTGTTCATGGTCACACTGCACGAGTGACGCTAGATTTGGCCCCACTACCACCCACTTTTAGGACTAGCCAGTTTGCACAAGACTATGCATTGCATTTGCATGACTTGCATAAAAAAATTGAGCGGAAATTGCATAGTACTTATGATTTATACGCAACTCAAGCTAACAAGCATAAAAGAGCTACTAGTTTCAAAGTGGATGACTTAGTGATGGTTCGGCTAAATCCGGAGCGGTTACCTTCGGGTACCGTAAAGAAGTTAGCTGACCGTAGAACTGGACCCTTTAGAGTGGTCAAGCGGATTGGGAAAAATGCGTATGAACTTGAGATGCCTTCCGTTTGGGGAGCAAATTCGGTTTTTAATGTAGCCGATCTGACTTTGTTCCATGATTACCCGCATGAGTCTTTAGATTTTCCATTGCCTTCTCCTCCATTTGTTGCTTCTGGGTTTGGGAGTGCTAGTAAGGAGCCACATTCAGGACATACCGACACTCATTCAGTTACTGACACACCATCTGCAGTTCTCCCATTTTCCACTGACAGTTTTCAGGATAAGCGTGAGGCGCCAGGTGATTCTTTCATACCAGTTCCCAGAGCCGCTGATAGACTTCCGCGACAGATATTGGTTCCCGAGCAGATATTGGATGACGAGACAGTGACCACTACTGATGGTGGTTTTCAGAGATATTTGGTTTGTTGGCATGACAGACCAGAGACCGAGACCAGCTGGGTCTTGGCCGAGGAGTTACAGCGTATGGATGCCGATCTTCTGCAACACTACCGGTCGGAACACTCACCAGAGATGAGTGATTTCGAGAGGGGGAGAGTTGGTGGAGACCAACCCCGATCAGGTCGACGCAAAAGTACCCGACGCCGCACCCGTCCGGACCTCTACCACCCCTGAATTATTGCATTTTAATTTTATTATTTTGCAATTTATCTTACTTTGCATTTTATTTTGCACGCCTGCGTGCGTAGCCTTGTTTGAAACTTTTATTGCATTTCCCATTTTATATGTATATATATAAATATATAACTAAATATATTTACATATATATATATATGTACACATATCTACCTGTTCAAGACATCCGTTGATGCTCATGATCGCCAGCCAAACCGGCTCGTTCGACCCGACGCTATCCCGCATGCGCTGCTCCAGGGGCTTCCCGACTTCGGTGCTACACCGGAAAACCAACTCCCGCAGCCACGATCCAAGGTTCAGCAGTTGCGATGCCACCTCCTCCACGACTCCGACGGTTGGCGTCGGTTCTGTGCTCATGCTTAAAACCCGATGAACGGAGGAGGTGCGGGGGAAAAAAAAGATTGGAATCGTTTGGGGGTGAACTTGAATCCCGATCGAGAGAGGTTGGCTGTAGCTTTCTGTAGGCGTTCTGTAATAAGGCTGGAGTTTGAGATTGATGATTCTCGTTTGAGTCCAGATGCTGGAATGAAGTTGCTGTGTGTTTCCCCTCCGGCGAAAGAGACGATGAATAGTGCTTAGTTTCTTGTTTTCCTGTTTTGTGCGAGGTCCCGTTGTCTTCCCCGTCGAGCCCTGTTGATGTGTTGTTGAGTAGAAAATTTTATCGTATGCTTGGGTGAAACTTGTTTGGATTCCTGTGTGAGATCAGAAGATAGATGGCGCCTTGGCTGTCTCCATTTTCCCGTAGGAGAAGATGATGAACAGTAACCTCTAAACTACTGTTGGAATTTTAATTTCATTCGTTTCTGTTGCTGTAGAGGGTTCAAGTTATTGAAATTGATTGTTATTTGCTTCCAACCTTTCCTGGAGTTCTGGATTGGAGGAGGACAGTGGTTCTGAATTTCTTGTGAAGTGTTGATTATAGATCAGCGACACTTAGAATACGTGGAGCCTCTTTGTGCGAATAGTGAGTGAGAAATTAAGTTGTGTGGTTTGTGGCTTCCTTCTCTAAAGAGTGAGTTAATTAGATCCCGTGGGACCTCTTAATGTGAGAGTGAGCGAATTTATTCCGTGGTGCCCGTGTGCTATAGCGGCCGACCTCGGAGCGGGAGATCGAAGGTGACGAGGAATTCCTCGCGGGATCACCGTCGATTTCGGTTGCGGAAAGACGCCTCTTTCCGTGGGTAATTGTTTCTTTCTCTTCCTTTGTGTGTGTCTATACTTTCTCTTTAGGTTAATATATTTATTGCTGGATTATCGTACGTATTTTGTCAGCGAACGCAACGTCGAAAACTCCAAACGGAAACGTATTTGGAGTTCACGATCTCCGTTTGCTACAACAAGGGGAGCGAAATGAAAGTTGCGAACTTCCTTCCCCGGATTTAGAATTGAATCATTTTTCAAGAAAACCCATTTTAAACAAAATAGTAACTTTTGTGCTTTATAAAAAAATTAGTTGCTTAACTTGTAAAGTCGTGCGACGCCCGCTTAAATTTCAATGTTCAATTGCATGCATTTAGGGTTTTCCTAGAAAGAGCCGACAAGCGCGCAAACCCTATGCGCCGTCCTGCATCACAAAGAATTTATATGTCTTCTAAAACTGCATCTTACATGAGGTGGCATACTGAGAAGCATATAGAGATAGAAGGTACTTTAAGTCATCCAGTGGATTCACCTGCATGGAAGAATTTTGATGCAAACTATCCTAGTTTTGCCGCAGATCCACGTAATGTTAGACTTGGATTGGCGACTGATGTGCTTAATCCATTTGGAAATATGAGTACTTCTTATAGTATGTGGCCGGTTGTGCTAATTCCTTATAATATGTCATTATACAAAGGGATGAAAGATGAGTTTTTTATGATGTCATTGCTAATTCCTAGCCCACGTGCACCTGGAAATGATATTGATGTTTATCTTAGACCATTGATAGAAGAATTGAAAGATTTATGGATGGCGTTGAGACATATGACACATATGCTAAACAAACATTTAAAATGCATGCTGCAATTATGTGGACAATTAATGACTTTCCAGCTCTTAGTAACTTATTTGGGTGAACCACAAAGGGATATGGGGCATGCCCATCTTGTTTATATGGTACAGATTCTAAAAGGATTCGAAGTAAGATATGCTATATGGGACATCGTCGTTATCTACATAACGATCATCCATATCGAAAGAGTAAATTGTTCGATGGAAAGTCAGAAATGCGTTCAAAACCCTTGGAGTGGAGTGGAGCACAATTACTTTCAAATTTGAGCACACTCGAACATAATTTTGATAAATTTGGAAAACACCCAAGCAAACGAAAGAGGAAACGCAACATTGAAGAAGGAAATTGGGTGAAGAAAAGCATCTTCTTTGAACTACCATACTGACATAAGCTTTTGATACGACACAACATTGATGTAATGCATGTTGAAAAAAATATTTGTGATAGTGTGTTGGGCACGTTAATGAACATTGATGGAAAAAAATAAAGATACAGAAAAAGCACGAGAAGATTTGCGAGATCTTAACATTAGGAAGGAGTTGCACTTGATTAGAAGTGGAAGTACTATAATAAAACCTCAAGCATGCTACAATTTATCTTCGGATGAAAAAAAAAAGATTTTGCAATTTTTTAAAACATGTCAAGTTTCCGGATGGCTATGCTTCAAATATTTCGAGATGCGTAAAAAATGGAAAGATTTATGGCCTTAAATCTCATGATTGCCATGTTCTATTACAACGATTAATTCCTATTGGTATTCGTGGGTTTCTACGCCCAGATGTCATTGAGGCACTATACGAGCTAGGGGATTTCTTTAAAATTTTATGCTCGAAAACACTAAAGGTAGAGCATATCGAGAAATTGGAAAGTAATATTCCAATTATTTTGTGCAAATTGGAGAAAATATTTCCTCCAGCTTTTTTCGATGTAATGGTTCACTTGGCTATTCACCTTCCAAAGGAGGCAAAGATTGCTGGCCCAGTTCATTCACGTTGGATGTACCCTATTGAAAGGTAAATTTATTTATGCATTCTTACATCATCTTCATACATAGCATAAACCAAAAATATGTTGTTCTTATTATTGAGTGTTTTTTCAGGTTTCTAAAATCACTTAAAGGCTATGTACGTAATAAAGCTCGTCCAGAGGGTTCAATAGCGGAAGGATATATTGTAAAAGAGTCATTGACATTTATGTCAATGTATCTAAATGAAATAGAAACAAGGTTTAACAAAGATAAAAGAAATGATGATGGAGCAGAAGATCAACAAGAGTGTGAATTGTCTGTGTTTGCATTAAAAGTGAGGCCCTTTGGACCTCTCCGCCGTTGCCATGCACTTTCAAAAAAAGATCTAGATGCAGCTCATAAATTCATATTAAATAATTGTAACGAAGTGGATGCTTTTAAAAGGTTCGAAACATGTAGGAGCTAGTAGATTGATATTAAACCATTATCATTATTCTTACTTTATATCTAAATTTAAGTTACTTATTGTCTTTTATAGTATGCACATGAAGGAGCTAAAAAAGGCAAATGATAGGGACATTGACCAAACTCACAAAGAACAGTTTCATTCTTGGTTTCAAGCTCATGTAAGGTCCAATAACGAAATTATTCTCCTATACTGTTAATTTAAAATTTCACTTAACCAATCAACTTTTTTTGTTTATCATGTATAGATAAATAGATTGCATCACGAACAGCCTAGAGGCATTTCTAAAGAGTTATGGGCATTGGCAAATGGTCCGCAGTCATACTTAACAAAATTCTACTCTGGTTGTATTGTTAATGGAGTACGATTTCATATAAAAGATCGAGATGATCGTCGAACCACACAAAATAGTGGTTTACTTGTTGAGGGGGAACATCAAAATGAAATGCTTGAGTTTTATGGAGTATTGACAAGAGTAGTTGAATTGACCTATCTTCATGGAAATAAAGTAGTATTATTTTGGTGTGAATGGTTTAACACTGGTGGGAAAAAGACTATGCAAAAAGATAAATATTTTGTGAGCATTGATATAAGATCTCGTTGGTATAGTGATGATCCATTCGTTCTTCCAAACCAAGTGCAACAAGTGTTCTATGTCGATGACACAAAACTAGGTGAGCATTGGAAAATTGCACAGCTTGTATGTCATAAACACCTTTGGGATATTAAGGAACAAGATGACCTAGAAATGGAGGAAATGAATGATAGCATAAGTGAGTCTATGGTTCGAGAGGCTTTTCAACAACATGAGTCTTCTAATAATGAATTGATATATGCTATTGAGGATCATAAATTGCAATTTCTAGCAAGAGAAGATATAGAACCTGATATTATAAATGTGGAAGATCTAACTAAAATCCGCGACGAGAGGGAACATAGTAATGATAACGTTGACGAAGATGAGTCTACAAATGAAGATGATGAAACACTTGTGCAATATTGTGATAAAGATGAGCCATGGTGCGTCAAGTTTATTTCTTATCTATTTTGATGAAACTCTAGTCCAATTCTTACTTTTCATATTTGTGATAGAATATTATTCTAATGTGATATTTAACATTTGTATCTTATTTAACGTTTGTATCTTATTTACTTTGCAGAAAAATGCCTCCGAAGAATGCCATTCTACGTCGCCCTGTAACAATGAGTAAAGCGTTGTTTGTTAATGATGAACCAACAAATGATGTTGTTGTTGAAATGTCTACTCTACCACCATCGTCTACTCTACCACCATCGTCTACTCTACCACCATCGTCTAGTCTACCACCATCGTCTAGTCTACCACCATCGTCTACTCTACCACCATCGTCTAGTCTACCACCATCGTCTAGTCTACCAACCACACCTTTATCTAGTGCACAACCATCATCTCTTGGATCACATCATCTTCATGATGATGCTGCGGCTAGTGAATTTGATGATGGAAGTCCACCACAGATATCTGATAATACTGGTAAGCATTCCTTAATTATATTTCATACCGATGTTTATTATTTACTAGAACCATATATTTATTAAATTTGTTTAATTTTGCAGATGCAAGCTCTAGTAAAAAAAGAGGTCGTGGGGCGAGCACAGGAAAATCTATCGAGAAAGCTATTGAAGAAAATGTATGTTTTATTTATCTTGAAAGTTACATATTATCACACTATATGATAACATACATTTAGGATAAGAAATTGCTTGAGATTGAGTTCCCCGAAGGCTTCAAGAAACCACGTCGTTTTGCAAATCACCTAGCAAATGGGATAGGCGTTGTTATTAGACATAGTCCAGGATTCGATTTCTTGGCCCCCTGGAGCGAAATTGAAAATGAACCTATACTTCCTGTATATGCTGGATTAGATGTAAGTAAATTTGTATATGACATTTTTTTTTCAATTTGGTTGGAATAACTAAATATATATATGTTGTTCCTTTGTAGCAATGGTTTGATATAAAGGGATGGTCTACAGATCAATTAGTAAAAGGCTATATGGATGAGATGTTTCAGCGTAGTTATACACATTGGAGAGGGAGATTATCTGCAATTTATAAACAATATGTTGCATTGGGAAAGAATCCAAGAGTTTGTAGCCCGTTTGATTGGATCTCACTCGAGAAGTGGTGTGCCTTGTGCGATTACTTCGACGGTGAGAGTTTTAAGGTGAATTTTAGTAATTAACAAAACCCTGTTTAATATATATATATGATTAGTAAAAGCTTCGGTACATGCACTCATATGTGAATTTGAATAATAACAGAAAAGGTCCAAAACAAACGCTGATAATAGGTCACAAATGCCGTTTACTCATACGTCAGGTTCCAAATCCTATCACTCACGACTATTGGAAATGGTAATGTAATGATATTATTAGTGAATTTTGATTATTACCTCATATTCTCTAATATTATGTTCATATGTAGGTTAATCAAAGTCCTGTTGAGAACTTTGCTAACACTCATAAGAAGAATGGTGTGTTTGTTAGTGAGAAAGCTAAAGCAGCATATGTAAGTCAGAATTTAAATTAGTAGAGAGAATTGATGTTTGTCAGTGATATATAACTTATGTTTCTATTGTAACATTATTTTACAGCTGAAATGGAAAGGTTGAGAGCATCAACACTTGAATCTGACGGTGAAAGCTTAATGTCCGAGAGAGAAATTATAAAAAAAGCACTTGGAACTAAGTCTGGTTATGACAAAGGATTAGGCTATGGGGTCGTTCCTACCAAACAAAGGAAGAAAATAATTAACGAGTCCACTCAATTGAAAGAGAAGTTAAATTCGGCAGAAGAAGATTTGCGCAATGCCACCTCTCATATTGCATCCCAGACAAAGCTTATTGAAAGGAAGGAAGCGTTGATTCAAACTCACAATACGGAAATAGCGGATTTAAAAGAAGGACCGAATGAGTTGAAGGAGATGTTGACTGCTGTTTTGGAAAAATATGGCCAACTTTGATGACTTTTTGGTGCTATTTGGTTGAAAAACCCACCTCTGTGAGCTCTTTCTTCCTTTGCCTCCGCATCTCTTCTTCTATTATTATTTTTGGTGCATTTGAATTCATTTTGGTCTAGTCATTGGTTTATGTTTGATGATTTCTTATAGTCACTAATGCCTAAGTACATCATGTATTTCCTTATAGTTCCAATCCATGTCTTTTTTATAAATAAAATTGCTGCTGCGGGTTTGCTGCAGCTGCAGCAAACTGTAGCTGCGGGTATGCTTCAGCTGCAGCAAACTGCAGCAGCGGGTTTGCTGTAGCTGCAACAAACTACAACAGCAGGTTTGCTGCGGGTTTGCTGCAGCTGCAGCAAACTGTAGCTGCGGGTATGCTTCAGCTGCAGCAAACTGCAGCAACGGGTATGCTTCAGCTGTAGCAAACTGCAGCAGCGGGTTTGCTGCAGCTGCAACAAACTACACAGCAGGTTTGCTGCGGGTTTGCTTAGGATTGCACTAGAACATGCAAAAAAATGGGAATGTGGAACATCACTTAGGATTCCAGTCTGTAATGCATTACGAGGAGTTATTTAGTTCTCTGATTTGGTTGAACTTAAGTAGAATCTAGAATATCAGTAGTATACTGCAGTTGTGCTGAGTGTTCTGTGTGTAGTTGTGTTCTGTATGCAACTATGAGGGATGTGTGTGCAGCTGCGTTGAGTGCAGTGTTGTGAAGTGCATGTTATTTTTTGTGCGGCGAGTGTTTTGTGCAGAGTGTATTGTGTTGGGAGTGAGTAGTGTAGTGTGTCCCTTGTAGTCGCAGTTTGCCGCAACTGCAGCAAACTGGCAGCAAGCAGTTTGCTGCATCAAACTGCATTTGCCAATTTGCTGCATTGCTGCAGGTGCCAGTTTGCTGCATGCATTGCTGCAGCTGCCAATGTGTAGTGTTTTGTAGTGAGTGTGATGTGCTGTGAGTGAGTAGTTCGCTGTGTTGTGTAGTGAGTAGTACGATGTGTTGTGCAGTGTTATGTTGTGCAATGAGTAGTAAGTGTGCAGTGATTGTGTAACGATTTGCAGTGCAATGAGTGTTATGTTGTGCAGTGACTGTGTTGGGCAGAGAGTGTGGTGTGCAGTGACTGAGTGGTGGGTTGTGTTGTCCAGTGAGTGTGTTGTGCAGTGAGTAGTGTTGTGTAGTGAGTGTTGAGCTGTGTTGTGCAATGAGTTGTGTTGTGTAGTGAGTGTGTTGTACTGCAGTGAGTGTGTTGTGCTAGATCATAAAATGCTAATGTATTATACTACAGTGAGCGGTGTTCTTCAATTTCTTATTAAAACTGCTAATGTACTAGATCACATCACACCCATGAATCCTCTTTATATTATCTTTTTGCCCCCTTTAAAGTGTTGTTGCCTCCTTTAATAATTGCTCTCTTTTATTTCTAGGGAGTTGGAGTTTGGAGCGAAAAGTGATGGAAGAAGATGCATTAGTCAGAAAGCGTAGAATTTGATGTGTTTTGTAAAACATCTTGAACTTATTGTTGTTATGTAATATTGTTTTGTTATAGATGAGATGACACTTAACTTGTACTCTATCTATATAGTTACTGCAAGTATTTCAAATTTAATATTTGTAATGTGTTTCCTTTTTATTAATTTGGCATATTTTTTCCTTCCCGTACTTTATTGAAATTTTAAATATGAAAAGTATATTAGTTTTTAAAACCTATAATGATTTCTATTATTAAATATTTTAATTACAAATTATTAATGAATATAAAATATTATTACATAATATAAAACTATATTATGCTTTAAATAATATTTCATATTTATAATAAAATCATGCCTACCCATCTAAATTAGAAATTGACAATTTAATAATGTAAATGAATTTTTTGGGTAAGGAGGGTATATAACAATTGTAACGAAATAATTATTGTTATGTTATAACAATTGTAACGAAATCAAACATTTGTAACGAAATATTCATATATTTGATATATAAATATAATTTCTTTAATGGGGAAAAAGTCAAACATTTGTAACGAAATATTCCTTACTACAACTCATCTTATTGTGAGGAAGTAATGTTTGTCACAAATAAATAATTTGTAACGACAAACAAAATTTTGTTACAAGAACTTCTAGCGTCGAGCCTTAGGCAACGGTCGTCACATAAAGTAAATTTCGTTACAAAAACTTTGCGTAACGATATTAGTTACCTTTTGTAACGTTTTTAGTCCTTACTAAAAGTGTAATTTGTTGTAGTGAATGTAGCATCCTAGTGTTAATTTTGTTCAAACCTGCATGCTAAAACACAATGACAAACGAGATCAAATACAAGTAAGATTTGTTATTCTCAAATCAAAGGGATGCGGAAAACTGTGTTCCAACACTATCGATCCATTCCAAGTACACCGGTGATGATCAATTTGAAGTTTGAAATGATGAGATCCTCCCCATCTGTAATTTTGGCACCAACACCCTCTCATCCACACACATGCGCATACAACTCATTACGTCCTACATGCTCTTCACATCACCAAAAATCACTTAGAGTGTCTTTGATTTTATAACTCACAACAATGTTGCCTCTGAATTTAACTCTAAATGTTGACTTACCTCAGGGGAACACTTGATTATGGTCTATATCTTCTCTTTGGCACCAACCACTCATCCTCACAAAATCCTTTCGCATATGTTGGAGAATGAATATTCATTCAAGGTTGGCACAATCGACTCGGCCATCCAAACATAACGATCGTTCGCAGACTCGTCTTACCCTTTTAACTACATTTTGCCACTAGTAAGACATTCTCAATATATGGACCTTGTCAACTTGGGAAGAGTAAACAAATTTCCATTTACACATTCACATGTATCCAGTGGCGGAACTAGGATTTTAGTGGAACCCGGGCACAATTTAAAAAAAAAAGACTATTTATGATAATTTTTATACAATTTAAAAAAAAATTGGGTGGCAAACAAGCAAAAGAATCAGGAACTCATCTTTTCTTCTATGCTTGATGTTCATTGCAAATGACATCATATTTAACACTAACATTGATCTATTTTAAAGAAATAAATGGTAACATAAGGATAAAGAAAAACATATTCCGGCTTGACAACACTTCACTTACTTATTTGAGGTTAACCATCAAACACTTGAGCTATCAAAAATAGAAAGTTAAAGATTCCCCTCATCTGATCCAAGATCCAAGATTTTTCTCTACAAAATTATTATTCTCAAGAAATAATAACTATCAAAGGATTCACTCTAAAAAATACTGCAAGTTATGCAAAATCATTCAACTTTCTTACTCTTTTAAGAAATTTCTTGATCAATCTTTTATAACACTCATCACAGGCATTTATATTAATTTAAAAATATGATGGTTGAATCAATGGTCCAAAAAATAAAGAAAGAAACGTGTAAATCTTCCTCCACGAGTCGGGAGGCGAGGGGGTTTAGAGATTGGAAGCTACTAGCTAGCGATAAACTAGTGGAGGTGTTGTTGAGATTGAATGAAGGAGATTATCAAACGAAGGGGCTATAATAGAGCTGAATGGAAATATAGCTGAATGATTCTAAGCTTTATTTCAGCTGAATGGAAATAAAGAAGGGGTCTGACAATAAAGCTGACTGAAAATAAAGAAGCTTTCTAAGCTTTGATGGTCATACGGGTTTACAGACATAAAGCTGGAAAAGAAGAAGAGTTATGTGTCTAAAAGCCGGTGTGCTGAGTAGAGACAAGACAAAGCTATAATAGACTAGTACCTATGAGAAAATTGCAAAAATCTCACCCGGGCACGTGCCCGGGTGTATCTCCAACTAGTTCCGCCTATGCATGTATCCACTACCACACCATTTGATTTATTCCACGGTAATGTTTGGGCCTTGATGAGCATATTTCAAATAATATTTTTGGTACTTATCTAATATAGTTCACATCATAATTGTTCATCTTCATTAGTTTTTCATATCAAATCATTGAAAACCTTCAAAGTCACCATTTAAGCATTCCATGCTAGTTAGAATGAAGTTTAGGCATTTCATGCATGAGGGAGATCACCTCTCCCTCTCATTCATGTTTTAAAGGCCTTAATCTTCATTTAAATATCTTCTATGATCATATTTGCTGGTTTCGGCATGACTATGGTTGATGTGAAAATGCACTTGCTCGTGTGTTTTGTACACGCACGATCGTGCGTTTATATGTGCACATGCAGACGTTGATTTGCTGAACATCGCACGATCGTAAGCAGTTTCTTCATGCACGGGGTGCGCAAGATCATGTGCATGTTACCATGATTGACCCAAGAAACCCCTTAATTATCCAGGCCTCATCATGCGTTTTCCTTTGCGCACGGGCACTGTGCAATTTTTAGGCCGCCTCATTTTTACATGCATTTTTCATCTCCTTCGCGCATGATCAACGCACAAATCGCGCACGACCGTGCACGTTCAATTCTGTCGATGACCTATAAATACAAATTTTCGCGATTTCTTCAGTATCTTTTAATCAGGAGGGCCATTTCACCCCAATTTCGATCCAGAGCTCAGGGCTTCGCCCTAGGTCTTTTCCTACCTCCCCAAGCACCCTAAGAGTAGAAGAAGGTGATTTACAAGGGTCTATTAGAGCTTCAAGCCGGAGCACTTGACGTGGAGGTGAACAGACCAGAGAAAATACATGACTAGGAGGAGGTGACATCTCTTTCTCATATCATGGAAGGTATTCAAGGAGGAGTTGGAAGAGCTGGTGGACCAAGCTATGCTCTCCTACGACTCCGAGGAAGAGTCTCTCGTTTCCTCCGTATCAAGGAGTGACAACTTGTATTTTCCCTTATATTTTAGAGTATTTTTTTATCTTAATCGAAGTGTATTCTAAAGCATTCTACACACCATGACCATTGGGTGTATGTATTCATAAGTGCACTCTCTATTATGGATGGTTTGGATGAGATTGTTGTTCTTGTTTGTGCTCTTCTTAACGTGTTTGTGATCTTTATGTGTTTGGATGTTGTTGATGAGATCTTGAGCTTGCTGTGACTTCATTGCGGTTTGTGTGAGCTAGGCCTTCACAAGAGTGAAGTGTGAGTGTGAAGCGGAGGAGACCCGCAGAATGAATGAAGAGGTGTTTGCGACCCTCAAGTGTGATTGAGAGTGTGAAGCGGTGTTGGCGACCCGCGGAGGATAGAAGTGGTGAAGGCGACTCGCACTATTAGCGTAGTTTATTTTCTTGTTGTAGTTGCTAGAAAACCCCCATCAAATAACCGATTTCCTGCCATAACCTTTAATTATTTCAATTTTTTGCTTAATAGATAACTCCACCCCGCTGTGTTCCGTGTGCGATCAATACTCGGGGATTCATTTCTCATTTTATTATTACTTGTACGACCGCGATATTCTTGCCGTAAGATGCATCAAACCCTGCACCTGTTTCCTATTTAAACAAAAACTATTACTTTGTGCAATTTCTTGATGATCATAGCAAATTTATGGTTGTGTATCATCCCAACTAAATACCAAGTCTTTGATCATTTCATCATTACCATAGTTGAACAACAATTCAACAACAAAGAAAAATAAATTCAAAGTGAATGAGGCGGCGAATTTTGTTCTATATCCATCTTCTTCAGCAACCTTGGTATTTCACACCAACACTCCCCCCACACCCACGAACAAAATGGTGTTACAGGACGACAACATCGCAATATCGTAACCAAAGGCTTGCCCCTACTCGCTCATGCCTCTCTACCTCTCCCCTTCTCGAAACACAGTTTTGTCACCGCAACCGCACCAACACATCCCTGACCACAAATCTCCTTACCGAATACTCTACAACCACCCACCTGCCTACGAACTCTTGAAAATCTTGGGTGCCTTTATTTTCCTTTCCTACATTCCTACAACCAACAAAAAACTAGACTTTATATCCAAATCATGCATTTTTCTTGGGTACAATGCCAAACAAAAAAGGTACCTATGCTATCACAGCCCCAATCATCGCTTGTATTTTGCTCATCATGTCTCATTTGATGAAACCGTCTTTCCTAACTCCCAATCACTACTCATCCACCAAACACGACCCTCTTGAACCCTCTCTCTCACTCCTTCAAGATGCTAGTAGCCACAATCTACCACCCTCCATTCCACCACACACTAGTCCACTTCCTTCCAACACTCATCATTCCCCTCAGCTCAATGTCGCCCTTCTTATGTCATTGAGAGCATTGTCAATATAGCTTTCAAATTTGAACCTTTGCTGTTCCAAGAGCATCTTTATCTGAGGCACCAAAGAGGTGTTTTCTAGCCTTTGCTCTGTGTAAGAGTTGGGTCTGCAGATTGTCCTTCAGCCTTCTTCTGCTCGCCCTTCTGAACCTCCACCGCAAAACCCCATCCCGCCTCCTAATCTCCCATTATCTGACCTACGACAGGCAACAGCTCCAACCACAGCATGATCATGCTCTCTTGTCCACCAAATCCTCTTCTCCTCGCTATACCCACATCTTATACTAAAGTCATCAAAGATCTGAAATTGAAAGATGTAATTAATGCAACATAGGCTCCGTTTGGTACGGTGGTGGCGGTCATGAACGCGGTGGTAAAACAGTCATTCATGAACGCCCACCTAAAGAACTTCATCCACTTGAAAATAAAAGTGTATGAAATTCCTTAGGTGCCAATTCACGAATGACGATTTTACCACCGTGTTCACGACCGTCACCGCCGTGCCAAACGGAGCCATAGTATTAACAATGGCACGGAGCCATAGTATTAACAATCAATCTTGTAGGTACGCTTTGTTAGTAGCTAGCATAGTATATTCACAGTTTTCTCTCAATCCCAAATTCATGAATTAGCTATAGGAATGCTAATGAGGCTATGTATTAATTAGAAAAAGGGAGATCAACTGTTAAATTTCTGCTCTATATTTTCGATAAATTTCTTCAAATTTTCGCACCCATTAATAATGCACATAAAAATATTACTCAAAATGATTTTTCAGTTATTATTATTATTATCTAGATAATGCATGCAAGCTATGTATCTAAATAAAATTTCCAATGCATATATTTCAAGCACCGAAAATATGTAAACATTATATTAAGTTTACTTTTTAATATCTTTTTCATATCTATTACTCAGTTCCACTTAATAAAAAATTAAACTATATATTTTTCGTGCAACATGGCTTCAAAGAAGTTTACGTGGTTCTACGGACAATCTGGCTATTCTACGGCCGCACTAGAGTTTCTCGCTATATTTGTTCAGTTATAAAGTGAGATGCAAGGAAGCCATTTTTAACCGTGCGATTAGACTTCACATTTTCAACAATATGAACCGTTACTTTTAATATATCATCTAAGAAAGTCTAATAATATATATTTTTAATTAGCAAAATTACTTTATAAAAATCCTTAAGATTTGATTTTAACTATTAAAAAAAACCAACCAAATAAATCGAACCAAACTGATACACAATTACACAAACAGAAGAACTTGCACCTGGATTGAAAATTTTCTCCTAACGAGGATTGGATCTAACTATACATTCTGATCCTCGTGCAGCCTAATTCCTCTTTTTTTATACCCGTTTGTTTCTTCCCAGAAAGCCTTCTAAAACGACCCGCCTCTTTTCGCACTCGTATAGTACTTTTCGCCGGAGCTTCAGCGCCGGAGACAGCGCGGCTACTGCAAGCATCTCCGAGCCATGGAGTTCCGGTCTCCCAGGCGCTGACGTACGGCGTGGAAGAAACCAGAGCCCCGACGCTGTCCAAGCGATCGCGCAGATCCGCCCGAGGAAGACCATCACTATCAAGCTCACCACCAGGAAGCAGAGCGCGGACCACCTATCCGTAGGCTCTGACGCCCCCTTTGATTCCAGCGATGGGAAATTTGGGGAAGACAACGAAGACAACGAGGAAGACGACGATGATCTGGGCGATGAGCTCGAAAAGGAGGATGACAAGATCGACTCACTCGACCCCCGATCATCCGACTCTGGCGCCGATCGGCCACCTAGTCCCTGTGTTAATTGGGGGGAAAATTTCAGCGCATGCTACGAACTCTTGAGAAAACAGAATCTGAAATCTAGGAAACGATAAGGCGTACCGTCGAAGCAGAACAATTCATCTCCTGCGACCAGCCATGTATAGGGAAGACGCTTCCGGAGTGCCGGCGCCGCCGCCTGCAGGGACGTTTCCAAGTCGATAACTCCTGCTTGGATTGGATGACGGTGGTCCCTTCCTCAGAAAAATTCGGTGTGAAGCAGAGAAATTGAGTTATCTTCATTCCCTTCGAAGGTGAAAGCGGTGAGGAGGTTACCGTCGCCAAGGAGTCGTCGACGATGTAGTGGGGGTTCATCACTCGGCAGTTTATAGGCGTGCGGGAAGAGGGAGGGGCTCTTCGCGGGCTGCCCGTTACGCGTCGGGCAACCGTCGGGCAACTGTGCCCTTTTTTATTTCTCACGTGAGTGGATTTGAATCCTGGAACTAATTTGTTGACTTCTCTCTTGCTGTAGCTATCATTCTTTTTTCATTAATGCTGTACTTGTTTAAACATTAATGTACCGGCGGAATTATTTGGTCAGCAACCCTAATTTTTTAACTGACGGTCAAAAAGTAATTAAATTTTCCTATTTCTTAAAATAAATGCAAGCCTCAGAAAGAATGCCTACAGGAAAACATGGTGGTGAGCACAACCAGTATGACGGCGACGCTCCGCCTGAATGGAGACGGAACCCGAGCTCTTCGACTCAGCCTTCCTCCTCCACAACCGACTCTGGCGATCCATGTTCGGAAACCTAGGATCTCATCCCCGTCGGACTTCCAAATCCCGGAACCTTACTAGACAATCACACAAGAATCCCAAATGAAAACCAGCTGAGCAAAGATCGAGATTTCAATATCCAGTGATCAGATACCAGAGAAATAAACAAGCTCGAAATGGTTAAGCTATCTTTTTTCCTCAAAAAAGAAAAATTAAACTAAACGAGAAAAACTAATAACATCAAAACCCTACATTACGAGCTGAAAAAGATAAACTCATTGAAGACACCAGAAAACAAATTAAGTTAATCATCAAAGGACAGCGTGCGACATCCCATTCCTTGGCAACTTTGCTTTTCGACTTCTTCTTCCTGCCATTGATGTCTGTTGCGGGTCGTTCAACGCTCTACTCGTTCAACGCTCTACTCGACCGGTCGAGCTGAACCGCCTTAGCTCAAGAGTGAGCCGAACGCGCAAACAGTCAAAAGTGAGAACCAACAGTAGACAATATGATTTTTACGTGGAAAATCCCAAAAGGAAAAAAAACCACGGGGCCTAGCCCAGTTCTGAACGATGCACTAGTTTTGTGAGTAACAAAGAGAATTGTTTTTCGAGGGTGACATGCCACCGTTCGTTACAAAGATTTTGTTAAGTCCTTTCCGTACTTAAGAGTCATTCTCGATGAAGTGCGCTCGTGGACCTCCTTCAGCGTAGAACTTGGTGATGCTACCTCAAACAGAACGCTGCGAAGAAACTTTAGAGAAGAACGTTGGGAAGCAGCCTGGAGCTGAACGTTCTAGAGCTGTCTCGTTCCACTGAGATCCTCCCAAAGTACTTGGAGTAAAGCTAGGAAACTGAGGGAGATCTCTAAGAGGAGCTTGATTGTCGATGAAGATCTTCCAAAAATCCTCGCCGAAAAACTCAAGAGCTCCCTCTTCTCCCAATGCCAAAAAGTGTCTTCAAATGGAGGTCTGACCCTCTTTTTATAGTTTTTGAGAAGGGCGTTCCGGTAACTGCGTCATGATGATTCCTGGAAGAGCGAATGAGAATGCTTGATTCGGGGCACGCAAATTGTCAACTTTGTGATTATGACGAGTATGCCCCTCGGTCACGTTGGGTAGCTCTGGCAGCTTCCATGGTGGTGGTGGTGGTGGTCGGCGATCGCCGCCGACGATGGATGATAGCGACGCGCTCCGCGGAATAAGCATAAGCGAGAGCGCTTCTTGCGGACCATAAGAGAGCGGGAGTGTTTCCCATGGAGCAGGAGCGAGCAGGGAGCGGGAGGGTGCTTTCCGTGGAGTAGGAGCGAGCGGAAGCAATCTTGCAGAGCAGGCGAGAGCGGAAGCGCTTCTACGTAGTGGGAGCAAGCGGGAGCGCCTCCCGCGGAGCAGGAGCGAGCAGAAGCACTCTTGCGGAGTAGGCGAGAGCGGAAGCGCTCTCTGCGGAGCGGGAGTGAGCGGGAGTGCCTACCGCAGAGCAGGAGCGAGCAGAAACACTCTTACGGAGCAGGCGAGAGCGGAAGCACTCTCCGCGGAGCGGGAACTCCTTCTGCGGAGCAGGAGTGAGCGAAAGCACGAGAGCGCCTCCTGCAGAGCAGGAGCGAGCGGAAGCACTCCTGCGGAGCAGGAGAGAGCGAAAATGCTCTCTGCTGAGCGGGAGCGCTTTCGGCGGACCAGGTGCGAGCGGAAGCACGAGAGCGCCTCCCGCGGAGCAAGAGCGAGCGGAGGCACTCTTGCGGAGCTGGCAAGAGCGGAAGCGCTCTCTATGGAGCGGGAGCGCTTTCCGCGAAATAGGAGCGAGCCGAAGCGTGCAGAAGCACTCTTACGGAGCAGACAGAGCAGAAATGATCTCCGCGGATGTAACGCCCCTGAATTTCGGATAATTATTTTAAATCTCTAATGACGTAATATCGTCATGCGGGCGTTATGTTTATGCTGAGTTTCCCGGTGCGTTATAATTTGTCGCGTTTTGAATCTTGCCGGAATCTAAATTTTTGACTTTAGAAAATTAGAGTTATTAAATTTAAGTATAACCGTGTAGTTTCGTCGCGATCCGAGTTAACGTGAGATCCCGATAAATTATTGAAAATCTCTATATTAAATAATTCTTAAATAATTCTCTCTCTCTCTCTCTCTCCTATAAATGGCTAGAAATTAGGTTTTTTTCCATCTTCTCCGATCAGTTCTGTTTTCGCGAAAGAGGCGAGTTTGGTCGTCGTTCGGGAGCCTTCATCGGCTATTGTGGGAGCGTTTGAGCACGAAATCTTCGTCGGAGCGTAGATTAGAAAAGCTCTCGCTGAGATCTTAGTGTGTGCGGTGAGTATTTTCGGTTTCATGGATGTTTGATGTTGGGGTGTGTGTTCCTAACGCTTTTCCTTGACCGAAAAGTTTCAGAAAATAGTCGATTCGTGGCCTGAAGTGCTTTGGAGTCGAAATCGAAGGATTTAAGGCAAGTGGTGGACTCCTCCCTTTATTTGAGATTTTGTTCTTACATTCTTCCCAAACTTTTGCTGAAATTTATCATGGTACAAATCTGTAAAGGAGTTATTTTTAAGTTTTCGGATTTTAGTATAGTCTCTTCCAGAATTCGTCGAGACCTTATGTAATTCGTCGAGTGAATTCGACGAATTCGTCGAATGACCCTTCCTTGAAAAATCCATAGTAATCTGTCGAATTTCGTCGAGACCCTATAGAATTCGTCGAGTGTTTTCGACGAATCCGTCGAGACCTTAGAGTAATCTGTGGAGACCTTATAGAATTCGCCGAGTGACACAACGAATTCATCAAGTGCTTTCGACGAATCCGCTGAGACCTTTTCGTCGAGAAGTTCCTTCATGTCGTCGAGACCTTAGAGTAATTCGTCGAGACTTTAGAGTAATTCGTCGAGATCTTATGTAATTCGTCGAGTGAATTCGACGAATTCATCGAATGACTTTCCTTAGAGAATTCTTAGTGTTCTGTAGAAAATTCGTCAAGTGAATTCGACGAATTCGTCGAATGGCCCTTCCTTAGAAAAGCCTTAGTAATCTACCGAATTTCGTTGAGACCCTATAGAATTCGTCGAGTATTTTCGACGAATCCGTCGAGACCTTAGAGTAATCTGTGGAGACCTTATAGAATTCACCGAGTGACTCCACGAATTCGTCGAGTGCTTTCGACGAATCCTCTGAGACCTTTTCGTCGAGATGCTCCTTCATGTCGTCGAGACCTTAGAGTAATTCGTCGAGACTTTAGAGTAATTCTTCGAGATCTTCGCCGAAATTCATCGAGTGATTCTGGAATCGTCGAGTGATTTCGACGAATTTGTCGAGACTTAGAAAATTCGTCGAGTGATCTGCCAGGATTCGTCGAGTGTTAGTGCAATTCGTCGAGTGGTTGTTTGTTCATGAAAATCGTGGTATTTTCCTCCTTTTATCATGGTGTAATGAAGTTGTGCTGAGTGAGGTGTTAGGTGATGGGGGTGATGAGTTGGTTTTGGATTGTTGGTGAGAGAGATTATTGAAGCCTCCTCCACAGTGTCTGTTTTGGTGTAATCATGGTACCCGACGGTGTTTTGGACTGTTGGTGAGTGGAAGATTGTGGCCTCCACCCATTTTGTCCGGTGTTTCTGATTCACTGTTTTGCTCATAGATTCACTTGGCCCACACAATGCCTATTTCTATGGCCATTTCTTATAAATCTTTGTCGCACTTGGTGCAAGACTTTTATTGATTATTTAGCCAAACTTACTAACCTTTTTTGGCCATTATGGTTAATATGGTCATATATGCTGTTGATATACAATTTCATTTCTTGAGTTGGTAACTCCTTATCTTTTGATCTTGGTGATCTTATTATTTTGAGCCGTCTTTTTGCACCTTGTAGCCGAGGCATTTTTTTCTGTTGAATGTCTCAGGTTCGGACCGGTAGCTGTGCAGGTTGATCGTGCTTTACTTCCAGATCTTGGATAGTGTTTTTCCTTTCTTCTCCTTGGTGAGGATTAGTCAATTGTGACTTTCTTTGACTATTTGGTCTAGTTTTGATATACTTTGACATTTCTATGGGTTCGTGTTAGATTGTTGACGCTCATTGTTGTTTCTTTGTGTAGATTGTTTACTTGTTGTGCATGTTACTACTGCATTTTTGCTATTGATGCATTGCTCTTTAGGAAGGTTTTATGCTATGATGAATGTTAGTTATTGTAAGTATATACAACTTCCATATTCTTGTTCATTGCATGATTTAAATCAAATGTCACCATACTTTGAAGATCGTAAAAAGTTCTTTTTCTACTTATAATAAATGTAGAGTTTTGTATATCATTAGTTAGATGATTTGGTCTTTATGCTCATATAGGGTAAATCAAATCAAACTTCATACTTTCTTTTTCGCAGCGTAATTATAGTTACTACCCATGGACTAGATGATCCATTAGACAGAGGTACTCAGTCTAAATCTTAAAATTATAAATTATGTCTTTTAACATAACTTTTATACAAATGAATGTCTTTTATGAAAGCAAACGAAGAATTGGAGTTGCTTGAACGTATGTAGTTGTCTCCTACACGATGTGGTATCACAACGCGTATTTTTCCCCACTCTGATAATATATTTATATATTGGGAAAATGCGGGTTGTGACAGCGGAGCGGGAGCGAAAGCGACAACTCGAGGCTGCTTAGCTGCAGGATTTAGATCAGGCATCAAAGCTAGAGCCGGCTTACGGGTCCGGACGAGGCTGCGATTTTAGTATGATATTAGTTCTTATACACTTTTCTAGTCGTGCACAAAAAACCCGATCCTAACCGCCTGATTAGGACCGGCTAGGGACCCGTACCCGGTCCTGGACCGGTCCCTGGGGCTCCAAGAGGCCCCCCTTTCTTCATCAAAAACCGGTTCTGAACCGGGGCCGGTAAAAGACCGGTCTTTGATTAAAGAGCCGCTCAGCTCTTTAACAAATAAGTGGCATCCTGTCACTATTACAGGCTGCCACTTATTTAACATTTTTTTAAATGTATTTAAAAAAAACTAATTAAAGTCTATAAATATCCCCCATCTCCCTAATTCTCTCTCTATTTCTCCCTCTCTCTCAAAAATTAGCTCGAATCCAAATGGTTTCCTCTACATCCATGCCGACGTCCTCCTCCGCATCTGTCGCTCATGAGATAGTAGAGCACCACCACAAAGCGGCAGTATGGGAGAACTTTGATAAAATGCGGATCGGTGGCGAAATTAAAGCGAAGTGCAAACTTTGCAGGAAGCTAATGGTCGTTGGCAACAACACAACGCTCGTCCGACATGTCAAATCTTGTATTTCTAAACAAGCTCCGGAGTCAACCCAAGCTAAAATTTCGGCGACCGGGCACATTTGGACATATGACCAAGCTCGACAACGAGAGCGACAAATAAAGAACGTTATCAAAGCGGACTTTCATTCAACCACTACGCCGATGAAGAAATAACGACTTACATTCACGAAGTACTCCGACCTAAATATCAACAGGTAAGTCATACTACAACTAGACGCGATGCTTTAAAAGTTTATATGTAATCTAAACAATATTTAAAAAATTATTTTGAAATATTTGACGGCCGCGTTAGCTTAACGAGTGACGTTTGGACTAGCGGTATAATTGATGAATTTTCTTATATTTGCATTACTTGTCACTGAATCGATCCTGATAGTTGGGAACTAAAAAACTAATAATTTGTTTTGTAGAATCTTAATATCCCCACATCGGTAAAGCCACGTTTAAAATTTATTTGTGCAAGATAGTTTAGTTTATATGAACGATTATGTTATTAAAATACGAACTATGTTAAGAGTTATTTATAGTTCAAAAAGAAGAAACTAAGATTTTAAAAAAATTGTAATTTCAGAAGGCAAAATTTTTTTAGGTCCATCTTATGATATATCTATACGATGAACTCGACTTATAAAATCCTAAAACGAGCTTTGTCAAAAAAAGAAAACGTTACTAACAGAAATTTATAATAGTATAGAATTACACGATTTAGTCGCGTTAGACTGGGTCATGTTCAAAGATTATGTAAATTTATTAGAAAGTTTTTATCAATCAATAACTATTTTATTTGGAGTTTATTATCCTACTAATTTATTAGTTATTGATTTTTTTTATTAATTACTGAAATGCTTAAAAACTACAAAACGAACGAAATGCGGCGTCCGTTAATATTAGTAATGGAAATTTTTTTTTTAAAATATTACATTGATTTGTCAACTATGTTTTCTTGCGACGCGACTTTAAACCCTTTAACGGGCGTAGACGGGATACAAATTTTTATAGAAGAAATTAAATTAATCGGAATTTAAATCTAAACAAATCATTTAGTGATTCTGTTAATGTTAGTGTTCTAAAATTTAATTCGAATTTTACTCGCTTTTACCACCTAACCTAAAACAAAAAATATTTTTAAAAAATAGACTTTTAGAATTAGTTTTTAGAAAAAAATAACGAAGTGCAAGTACTTTAAACGAATTAGATTTATATACCAGAACACAATTTTAAGATTATATGACCGCAAGCGAAATAGAAAATTTTGATATTTTAAAATAATGGATATCTAAAACTAGTGTGTATCCTATTTTGGCCTTAATGACCCGTGATTTACTAACAATCCAAGCTTGTACGGTAGCTTCGAAGTCTGCGTTTTCTTTGAGTGACAGGATTCTGAACGAGCGAAAAAGTCGCTTGACCGAAAAATCTTTGGAGATCTGCATTTGCTACAATGACCATTTGAATGTTATGATGAGGATACAACATGCCTCGTAAATTGAATATAGCGAGTCCGAAGTTGAAGACGAACTGAATAACTTAAATCTGTGCAGCGCAGAATAAAGATTAAAGAAACAAAAATGTAATTTAAATATTATCATTTTAGTAATTTAAATATTGTAATAAAATTTTAAATTTTGTAATTTTCACTTGTAATGTTAATAATTTTTATTTAATTTTCACTTGTAATGTTGGGCTTCCCCGCCATTTGGTAGCAACAGAGCTGTTTGGCTTCCCCGCCATTTGGGGCTGCTTGCACAGTTAGAAATAGTTAGGCAGGCGTAGCCTGCCCAACCTGCACTATCCGTCCCGAAATGAGGCAGGCTTACATCGGGTAGGCCTACTCCCGGTCCTGGCCGAACACCAAACCTGGCTTTAGCCAAATAAGGGGGTCTGGTGAAACCCTTAGGCCTGACATGGACCTGTCCCGAGCCTAATCGGGCTCAGACCCGAGTCGGGCAATCGGGCCGAGGCCAAATTTGCACCTAGGTACATAACTATGTATTCTAATATAACATTTTATATTGCATAAAGAATTTTGTAAATAACAAAAATTACAATTTGCTTTAACTATAAGGGCTGTTTTGATTTGTAAAAATAATTTGAAATTAATTTAATAAAGCACATGAATTACTATTGCAAATATTTTGTAAATGTTTGATTAACTTTGAATTGTACAATCGTACGTTTTGAGCATACGACAAGGCGTAGCTTTTTTTTTAGAGAAAATATTAATTTGCAACATTTTATTTTTACAAATACATGATTAATTTTAAGTTATACGGTTAAACTTCTACGAGCATACGACGAAGCGTAATCTTTTATGAATGATGATATTAATTGTAGCATTTTATTTTGACAAATGCATGATTATATTAATTTTGTATAATTCAAAAGTAATAAAAAGTGTAAAAATACATGCTACAAATGAATAAATTAATTTTTAAAATTATTTTATCAATACAAGCAAAAAAGAGTATGTGTCTATAATGATAATGAAATCTTTAATCACTGTAAAAAATACTAACTACATTCAAGTTTTAAAATATAGCTACCGAATAAGCTAATACCACGTGACTCATATATATTTTAATCTATTACACTATTCACGGCATTCATAAAATCAATTGAATAATTGTATGATATCAATGATTACATACGAAACTATAGTAGTGATCAACTAAACTAGAGTGCACAATAGACCCATGGATATAACTTTAATCATACAAAATATAATTGATATTTAACCCATTCACTCATAAAAATTCAAATTGTACAACACATATTCGCCAAAGGAATGTTAAGCCTAATTATAAGCCTTTGATAATACAAAGTTTGACATGTACAACTCATATTCATCGAGGTGGACCCATTCAAGCCACGTGGGCAGAAGTCAAAGATTAAAGCATAAGTCAAAGATCAAAGCAGAAGTCAAAGATCAAAGATCAAGTTAAGACCATCTAGCAGGAGCAGTTGAAGGCCTGAGCGAGTATGTGCGGGCTTGATCTCATACTCGCCAGGTGGGCGACTATAAGAGCTACTCGCGAAAGCTGCGCGAGATCCTCTTATAGCCGCGTAGTCGCGGAGTCCAGAGAGACATCCTCGTCGGGTTGGGCCGGGTTATAAATATACCCCCAGGATTTGTCTATAAATAGGACTACCGAGGTACCAGGAATTGCACATTTGACTGAGTTTTTAGAACCCGTTTTCGAAGACTTGGACCGTGAGATCATGACCATTCCCCTTGATGACCATTTTAGATACTCACCAAGTAGTGCCTTCCTCGTACCCTGCTCGACCATTTTGGTTGTGGAGAGGAAGTTTCTTCTAAACTTCTGAGTACGTGGTGGGACCTCCCCACCACAGCACCTGAGGTCTTTTTTGAGTTCTCTTTATCTCCTTGCCCTTGCCATTCGATCCGTGGAGTTGGATCAACAGACCAGTAACCTTATGCTTCATAGATCCGAATATTTAGAGTCAGGAATTTCCAGGTATTAACACTTTGGTGTGGTGAGCGTGGATAGTAAGAGGAGGAAAATCTAGCGAGAAAGCGAGACGGTGGAAGGAGGCGAGCAAGAAGGGAAAGTCGGCAACTCGACAGGTGGAGACGAGTCTGTGATAAGGTCGGATTTCGACGACTTCACGAAGAGGATAGAAGGGACCTTGTGAGAGCAACGTTGCTTCTTTGCATGGAGGTCACAACAACCTCACCTTGCTGCGTGACTCCGTCGGAGGATGGTGGACCATCCATGCGACCAGGAAAAGAGGTGGTGAGAGAAGAGCCAGAGCGACTAGTGTAGACGCACCGACGATGAAAGTATCTAGTTGTCTACCTAAATCACCTAGATGGGGTGAATATGTGAGTTCTATGGCATTAAGCGGAATTAAAATACTTTAGAAAATATGCACACAAAATAAGAGAAAACACACATCACAAACACAAGGATTTATAGTGGTTCCCCAGAATGGGTACGTCCACTTTCCCGCCTCGTCTATCTAGCACTTCGGGATAGACTCGGATATTTCACCAAACTCAGATTTCAACAAATCTTACACCTCAGATTCTTCAACTCCTACAAGCTCGGAGACAATATCCCCTACAAAAACCCGGAGAACAACCTCTCCTACACTCGATCCTCTAAACTAGGTTCTACAAAATCGGAAGCAAAACTTCCAACAAAAATTATAAAAGGTTTCTTTATAAACAATAGATGGAAAACAATCTTCTTAGAAATCTCAAGAGATTTAACTTCAGATCTGAGAAAAAGAGATTCTTCTTCCTTGCTTAAGAGAGAAACTTGAACTTGAAGGTTGAAGAAGAATAATGACTTGAACTTGAGAGATCTTGATCTGAACTTTAGAATCGATTGGATCTTAAAGCAACTTGAAGTATTTGAAATCAGAGATCATGCCGAAACCTTTCTTTGAGAGGAATCACAAAATCAATTTGTCAGCGACAAGATCTTCTGTTGCGAAAACGTGAAATGTCGACAGAGAGAATTGCGTATTTCTTTTTCTGTTCATGATTAGGGTTTGTCTAAAATTAACCCTTAACTATTTATAGGGATAGAACGAGACTTTAGGATGGAGCTCCACATGTACTGTACATGGCTGGTGCCCTAAAGGAAAGCCGTCAATAATTTCAAAAAGAATAACTATTAAGTCCATTCGTCGAGTGTTCACGTGACATCTCTGGATTACTCAACGAATTAGTCTTATCCACTCGACGAATTGAACTTGGCTTAGATTTGAAACAGAATAAAACTTCTGTCTAGTGATCACGAGACCTCTCGAGAGTATTCGACGAATTCGTCGAGTATTCACAAGAAATCACTAGATCACTCAACAAATTTTACTTGGAAACTAGAAACAATATTTTATACTTTTAGAAAGCTCTCGAGTAGACTAGACAAATTGATCGAGTGCTCACCTGAGATCTCGATGAATGAGATGAATTTTCACGCGAGTTCTCGATGAATTTTACTTAGAACAATTATTTCAGGCTAGAATCCAACAAACAACTTCTACTTGATTTTCTCCTTGCACTTTGAAATGAAGTACACCCCAATAGAGAGATTGCACATGAATCAACACTAAATCCTACACAATGAAGAATTACATTGCATAGTGCTGTGTTTTATGACTCATTGTAATCAGGCATTGGTTTGTACTTAACAATTAAAGTCCTGCAACAACATAACTAGAATGCAGTAACAAATACAAAATCAAATCATCTTAGTTCGTGGGGTACTTCTTCAAATCAAGGCTATTTTGGATACAATACCTGTTGGAACACGATTTTCTGCATCCTTTTGATTTGAGAATAACAAATCCTACTTGTATTTGATCTTGTTTGCCATTGTGTTTTTAGCATGCAGGTTTGAACAAAGATGACACTAGGTTGCTATTATTGGTCTGGATTTGCTCACAAGATGAAAAGAATGGAAGAGAGCTAACACCCGACGTTAACTCTTAACACCGGCGTTGACTTTCGTTCCCACCAAGATGAAAATGGCATGGAGGGAAGCTGCCGTGATTGCAGGAGCATTTTGGGAATGATTTGACTCAACGCCAGGCGTTAGAATCAACGCCAGCGTTAAGGTTTCCTAAAATGATTGTTTCCAAAGATGCAGAATCTCCTTCCTGTTTTGAAGATTCGAGCCATCAAAACATTTCTATACTGGGTCAACGCCAGGCGTTAGCCTTAACGCCGACGTTAGCGTCCAGTCCAATAAATAGGTGGATTTCATCTTCTCCAACAACCAATGCTAAGGAACCCTATTCCAACACTATGAATTGTTTGTGAGTGCCGTATTTCCAGACCACAAATGATCTCCCACTAAATTTCAAAAGGAGGAATCAAAGGAGGCTTGAATCAACACGCTAACTCAACGCGAAGAACGCACTCTTGGACTTCAACGATCTTCGACGATTCTTCGACGTCTCCTTCAGATTACCTCATAGGGAGTTTTTATATTTGTTTTTTGTATTTTATATTTATATTTGTAATCGGTTCGTAAATTAGTCTCGTGTTGGCGACTAGGTCTGGGTAGGACTTAGGGAGGAATTCACCTCGTGTTGGCGACTGGGTCTAGAGGGTAGTTCTAGGGGGTGCTCGAGGCCTTTCTGGGGATAGAATGGCTAGAGCGGCTTGAGGCCATATCTGGGGAGAGATCGGCTAAGGCCAACCGGTTCTTAGTGAGAAGAGTCGGTATATAAAATGAAAAGTGTATTTCATATTTCTCCTTTGATTTCTAGCATCATAGAAATCAGATTTTATAATCAAATTTATAAATGATAATCATGTATTTTCTTGTTTAATAAAATTGATTTCATTTCTAATTCCTATCTCTTTACTTTTGATTTAACTTACTTCTAATAAAATATCTAAAGTTTTCTATAAAAGATTAAAGTTTTCTAAAACCCTTATTCACCCCCCTCTAAGGGCGCCTCAAGATCCAACAAGTGGTATCAGAGCAAGGTTATTCCAAATCGGCTTACCAACTGGGAATAATGACGTCTCTTGATTATGATCTCACTTCTACTAGTAGGGAAAATTTTAATATAAATGAAAAAGTATTATCACCACCTTTATTTATGGGTACAAATTATAAAGGGTGGAAAATATAATGAAAAATATTCTTAAAGCTTTAGATGAAAAAGTTTGGAATATTACTATTGAAAAATCACCTAGCGTACTAACTGGAAACAAAATTATTTTAAATGCAAAATCTATAAATAATCTATTTTGTGCGTTAGATCAAAATATTTTCAACTCATTTATACTTTACCTACCACATATGAGATTTGGAATTTTCTTAAAAGAACTTATGATTCTCCTTTTGTAGGTATGAAACAATCACAAGAACCGGAGAATATGCAAGCATGCACAAGTATTCAAGAAAGCTCCTCACATGATGGATCCATGGAATGCACATCAAGCGGAAGGGATGATGACAACACATTATTGGAAGAGGAACATGAAGATGTCAAAGGAACTTTATGTTCAAACCTTTCCTCATCCAAAAGCAAAGTAAGGAAATCAAACTCCCTTAATGTTTGCAATTCTATTTCTACATTACAATTATTACAAATTATAAAGCGCACAATTAAGAAAATGAAAAATGCTAATTGCAAATTGCGCTTAGAAAATAATAGTTTAAAAGCAAAAATTAATGTTGAATCAAATTCTAATTGTACCCCATGACTCTTTAATTGAAAATATTACACCTTGTATAGAATTTAATGACTTAAAAGAAAAATACAAGGAACTTGAAAAGGAACTTCCATTTGTAAAAGAACAAAATGAACAATTATGCTTAGAAAATTCATCTTTTAAAAGTAATTGTGCTATGTGTAAAAATTATAAGATTGAAATAAAAGAGATGAATGAAACATTTGATGAATTAAGAAATGACTATCAAACTCACATTGATTCAATTGTCTCCACTCTTAAAAATAGCACAATAGCTTATAATAAAGATAGACATAATCTAAAGATAAAAAATGAGGAATTACAATCAAAAATCAACTTGCTTATGAAAATTATGAATAACAATTCACAACACATAAATTCACAATCTCAAGGAATATGTAAAAGCAAGGTGAATATGAATATGAATATTTTGAATAAACCTAATAATGGGAGTAAGGAACACAAAGTCTTTCTAAATCAAAATCCGAGTCACTATCATTTACAAAATCCGTTTTCTCCCAACATAAATTTAAACATTAACAAATTTCCTATACGTAACACTTTTGAAAATCATTATGAAAATTTGAAATATAAGAATATGAAACCAAAGTATGAATGAAGACCCAAAATTAAAGATGAAACATTAATTCCACTTGAAAGGGTTCATTCATACTCATCTCCCCAAAAATCATCTCGCTATATTTGGGTACCTAAAGGAACCGTTACACATGGTTCCCTTTGGATACCTAAATCTCTTATTCATTAGGTATCACCATATGCATGAAGTAGAATCTTTTTAAAATGAAATATACAAATTGTTTACTTTATGATATGCTTCAATGTCTTTTCTTTTTCTTTTTCTGTTTTCTTATTTTTAAGCTATCATGTCATGGTCACCTTATATACTATTGGAAATATAATTTTATCTCTTAAAAGCTTAATACGTCTATAAAATCAAATTGATCAAAATTCAACGTCATATTTTATTATGGCGACCTATCTATCTTTCTTATATTCATTGCCTATAAATATCTTATATTATCCATATAAAACAAACTCTAATCTTGTTATAAGATATTTATCTAAATTAATAAAAATATGAACTTCAATTGTTCTCTTTCGGAAAATGTTGAGTCTATAAATTTTTAAATATTAAGTATGGATATCAACCAATAACAATTAAATATATTGAGAAAGGGAGATTTGGGATGTCACCCCATCATATCTCCTAGTACCAGTGCGAACCCTTCACATGGTAGACCTCGGGAAGTCCAAGATCCACTCTAAATTGCTAAGTCTAATAAAAGTCTAGCAAAGATCAAATTGATTATAGACCCATGCGTACTCTTACAATGACCGAAAAAGAAAACTATCATTATCTTGCACTTTCAGAAAAATAATATAGGCCTTTGGTAACTTTTTCAAAAAATAAATAAATAAAATATGCGAGATTTTGACCCAAACTTCAAACGATCATAACTTTTGATCCGCTTGTCAGAATTTTGCCCACAATAGCTTTTCGAAACGAGGTCGAGAAGATCTTTGCAAACCAGCTTCACTTGTTTGAGTTCATTTCGACCCTCAAAATTGCTAAAATTCAACTACGTTTAAAAGTTATATCAGTTTTTCTTTTTCGGCAATTTTTGTGTCTACGGATTTTATGTCACAGGCTCCTGTGTCCTTCAAAAAATTATATGCTTGTAATCTTTACATAACATTGCACCTTGTTATCATAACTTTTCATCTAGCATTATCACTTACTATAAGTAGAAATCAATGACTATGCTAGTTATACCATGAGATGTTATGTTAAAGAAAAATAGAACAATGGAATTTGAAAGTTAAGAAAATTATATATATGTCTTGGTGAATATTCAAAAATTCAAAGAAAAAATTTACAAAATAACCAAAAATAGTTTCTCACTATATTCATTATTCACCTCACAATCTCACTCTAAAATATTTTGAAAAAGGATGAAAATGAATTATTTTACATACTTCACCTACATAATTATGAATAATTAATTATGAGTACCTAAATTTCTATGAGATAAAAATTAATGATCATGCAAAATCAAAAGTTCTTATTGCTTTCAACATATAGTTTGTGATCATGATTAGTATATGAATCTATTATGTTTTGCGGGTATCTCATTTATATGTTGACCATAGAATAAACTTATATCACTAAGGACAAATCAATTAGAATCATCACTTTATTCTATGTCTAAAATTGAAATACTATTGTTGATTGCATGCAACATTATATCAATTAATTTTATGGCATAACATTACATTCAAAACTTATCATTCATGCTAGTTATCTAATAATGCCATAATGAATCCATTTTAAAGTAGAACAATTGAAAGTTAAAATTCATAATGACTATGTTGTCTTAAAATATAATTAGAAATCAATCTCTCATAAAAGGCCATAGTTTACAAATTATTTCCATAGTACAAATTGCTTAGGAGGTCCATGATCATTCACCCACATTATGTGTCTAACAATAGCGAGAGCGTAGGATTGTATGCATTAGATGACCTAACCTCTAAGTCATATCTTGTCCTTAACCGGGGAGGGTTCCAGTGAGGCCTTGCGAGGCATTGGGGGGGGGGGGGGAAAGTGCTAGGCTGAGCGTTCTTTAGTGTGTGCATATGAGATTAACACCCCAACCTACGACATGTGTGTAACTCTTCATGCCCATCCGTCACTTAGTACGGGGCTAGTCTGTAGGCATATGGTTATGGTATTATAATCTAGGACATACCTATATCATGTTTTTCATACACTCTTTATAATTATACTCTTTATGATTGAACATGCTTCTCTTGTGTTTTGCATTTTTTATCATTTTTGAGCTTTAAGGATATTGTAAAACACAAATATTTGAAAACCAAATGAAAATATAAAAACCTTTTTTTTGAACAAATAAAACATGCTTAATGAGCCTTCTAATCATCTCCAAATTCTTTGGAATTTCTACACTAAGAAGGCCCCTTCATAATAAGTCAAAATCAAAGAAGAGTTTCTTTAAAAATGCATGAAATCATCTACTGTATTGGCGTTAAGATATAACGCTAGCGTTAGGCTCTAACGCCAATGTTAGAAGATAACGCCAAGCATTAGCCTTTTGTGCCAAATTTCCAATATCATAATGCTGAACAATATCTGATCTCTATATCTCTTAGTACAGTCATCATGCAATCTTAATTATATTATTTGAATTAACATTCTCAAATATAATTTTACAACCTTTTTGTGATAAAGTATTCAACGATTTTGAGCCTTCTAATCATCCTTAAATTATCTGAAATTTCTACATTAAGAAGGCATATTTGTAACAACTCTAATTCAAAGATTTTTTTTCAAAAATCCTAAAAAATAGTGTTTTGTTTGGGCGTTAAGAAGTTAACGCTAGACGTTAACTCTTTTGGACAAATTGAAATTCTGATTTCTCAAAACTATTTATGGTATTTTTATCATGCATTTTCTCTGTTTGTTTTCTCAGATTTGGATTTGTTTGTTTTCTTCCAAAATGCAAAAAATTCAAATAATTCAAAATGATCAAAGATATGTTATTTGTTATTTGTTTTGCTTTAAATATTTACAAAATTATGGTTTGACTATAAGACTTCACAAGAGCAAACTTCTTAGTCATTTTGTTTCAAATGGTCAAAATTGATTTAGACATACACTTAAAGCTTTTTCTTCAATGTCTAATTTTAATTTTAAATTTCCTAAACATTGTTTTATCTTGTCATGCCTTGACCTTAATCTGATTATGTGCAATGAAATAGTCTAACACTCACTATTTTGGTAATCTACATGTGCTCATAATCTTAGTCTTGCATGATTGTGTAGTGTAATAGTTTTTAACATATTAAGTTGTATGTCTAAATTATCTACATCATCTTTCAAACAATAAATATCTTGCACACATAGAAGTGTTATTTCAAAAATTGCTAATGTTTGCATCAACAAGTGAATTCGGAGACCTTTGGCCCAAAATTAAAAAAACATTTATGAAATAAAAAGCCAAAGATAACTCCACCAAGCATTACTCACCCTCCTGATAAGTCTTAATGAGCATTGTGAGGTTGAGCACCTTGGAAAGAATTGTAAAGTGTCTTGTGCAAACACATTCCTTTTTATCACTTCTATTTGTACACCGGATCACTAAAAATAAATTTTTTTATAAAAATGCTTATGTGATCCCCCAAGCAATACTTCGCTTCCTAATAAGTCTTAATGAGCATTGTGTGGGCAAAGCACCTTGGTAGTTGTTCTCTTTTTATGTGCTTTGAAATTTTATTCTAGATTTTATGTGTGAAATTAATTATAAGATTACAATCTTAATGTTGTTGTTACTATTTCATTACATATGTCATGTGTTTTGATTATTTCACTTGTATACTTTTATCAAAACACCTTATGCACACATCATTATTTTTCATAAAGTTTCTACTCATGAGAATTAGATTCTAATGCAAAATTACATAATTCTCTACAAACTTAAGTAAAAGAACTAGATTGCAATGCATGATTTCTACAATGTTTTCTTTACTTGAAATACGAATAGGTTACATTGTAGCTATTATCTTTTTGAATATGTTAAATCATGCTTGCCTATTAGTTATGAAAATTTTCAAAGTTAAATGCTCAAATGTGAAAAGTCTAGACATATTGTTGGAATGGTCAAACTATAAAAAAAATACTACTCTTAATTGTTTTGTTTTTATTTTCCACATTTCTATTTTGATCATGTATTTCTTTTACCATGGTTTATCATGCTTACTTCTAAGGTTTTTCTTCACTTGTGTTTGTCAAACTATATTGCCTTTCTTCCAACAAGCTTCTTAAAAGAAAATTTCACTTTGAAAAGCAAGTGGTAGAATTCCTTTGGTAAATCAAAAAATGAAATGTTGTTCTTTCACGCTTATCATATCTTTTTCCGCCGTGCTACTCTCTCCCTTAGCTCGATCATGATTTACTTTATGTTTACACAAAACTCTTAATCCTCTCTTAGTTATGTCCCAACTTTTGTCTTCTCCATTCTAGTTTTGTTTCACTCCACCCTCTTTTGCTAATAACAAAAATGGGAGAATAAAATGATAAATCGTAATGACTAAAGGAGCAGGATTCACTAGATTAAGGGGGAGCATGAATCTAGTCTATGAGAGCATACACTAAGGGGGAGCACTTAAGTAGGGGGAGCAAAATTAAATAATATATAATTCTTATTATTGTCTCAATATTGCTTAGTGTCATATATCCTTCTAAAAACACATCTCTCTTATATATGAATCTGATTTATCTCTATTGGATTTGTTATTATCAAAGGGGGAGATTGTTGGAACACAGTTTTCCGCATCCTTTTGATTTGAGAATAACAAATCCTACTTGTATTTGATCTTGTTTGCCATTTTGTTTTTAGCATGCAGGTTTGAACAAAGATGACACTAGGTTGCTGTTGTTGGTCTGTATTTGCTCACAAGCTGAAAAGAATGGAAGAGAGCTAACGCCCGACGTTAACTCTTAACGTCGGCATTGACTTTCATTCCCACCAAGATGAAAATGACATGGAGGGAAGCTGCCGTGATTGCAGGAGCATTTTGGGAATGATTTGACTCAATGCCAGGCGTTAGACTCAACGACAGCGTTAAGGTTGCCTAAAAGGAATGTTTCCAAAGATGCAAAATCTCCTTCCTGTTTTGAAGATTCGAGCCATCAAAACATTTCTATACTGGGTCAACGCCAGGCGTTAGCCTTATCGCTGGCGTTAGCGTCCAGCCCTATAAATAGGTGGATTTCATCTTCTCCAACAACCAATGCTAAGGAGCCCTATTCCAGCACTCTGAATTATTTATGAGGGCCATATTTCCAGACCATAAATGATCTCCCACTAAATTTCAAAAGGAGGAATCAAAGGAGGCTTGGATCAATACGCTAACTCAACACGAAGAACGCATGCTTGGACTTCAACGATCTTCAGCAATTCTTCGGTGTCTCCTTCAGATTACCTCATAGGGAGTTCTTATATTTGTCTTTTGTATTTTATATTAATCTTTGTAATCAGTTCGTAAATTCGCCTCGTGTTGGCGACTAGGTCTGGGTACGTAGGACTTAGGGAGTAATTTACCTGGTGTTGGCGACTGGGTCAAGGGATAGTAGATCTAGGGGGTGCTCGAGGCCTTTCTGGGGATAGAAGGGCTAGAGCGGCTTGAGGCCGTATCTGGGGAGAGATCGGCTAAAGCCATCCGGTTCTCAGTGAGAAGAATCGACATATAAAATGAAAAGAGTATTTCATATTTCGCCTTCGATTTCTAGCGTCATAGAAATCAGATTTTATAATCAATTTTATAAATGATAATCATGTCTTTTCTTATTTAATAAAATTGATTTCATTTGTAATTTCTATCTCTTTACTTTTGATTTAACTTACTTCTAATAATATATCTAAAGTTTTCTATGAAAGATTAAAATTTTCTAAAACCCTTATTCACCCCCCTCTAAGGGCGCCTCAAGATCCAACATACCCAACAATCTTGCCCTATTTAAAGAAGTCAGAACCCTATGTACTAAGTTGAATTGCACAGAGAATAATAATAATCACAGATACAGAAAAATGACATAGTGAATTTAAAATTAAAGACTAGATCATCAAAACATTAATGTTTATATATATGTTCTTAAGGGCATTCATAATTCACATAAAATTTCACTGAGAAATCTTAGACTTCTGCCTTTTACTCTTCACCAACTGCCTATCAAAATAAGCATAAGGCTTGAGATAATATCTGGGAGGAGGAGGAGGTGCATCATCTGAGCATCCATGATTCCTAAAATGAATCCTCCTCTTTACATATTATAATTCATGCTTTTCCCATTCATCTCTACTGTAATAATCGTTGCGGTTCTCATTTACAATATCTACCAAAGTGAAGGTATCCAAAATAATGCCTTTGAATATAGGACTCCAAACATCAGTTCTGCTCTGACTGTGATCTGATCTGCTAGCTGAGGGACCTTCCCATATCTTCTTCTTTTCACATGAGGCCTAGAGGATTCTCCAAGGAATTCTTCTTCTGTAGGATCAGGCCAAACTTGACGATATTGATTTGGAGGAGCATACTGTCCCGCTTCAAGAACATGAGGTTGCACTATTCCCTCAACATGTGAATTTGGAGCTATCCCAATCAGCTCTTCATGAAGCCACTTAAAATTCTGATAATTGTATACATTTGCATCATGAATTTTGCTTTTCACCACATGACTTAGCTCTTTCATTTGGGCTTGTAACTTTATCTCCCCCTTTCTTACTTCTTCAGTTAGGGAAGAGACAATATATGCTCCATACTTAGCCATTTGCTCATCTATATAATGCATGCTTGCATCATGAGAATGCATCATAACATCATTTTCAGTTGAAAGATGAGCTACCCTGTCATAAACATGATGAATACCCTACATAGTAAGATTCATAGCCTTACCTCCTTGGTTTAACCATTCATCCATTTCTGCTTTGAACCTTCCCATGATATGCTTCATCTTAGCTAACCAATTATTCAAATTAGTTTCTACTTCCTTGACTTTGTCAAACACTTATTTCAAAGAGAAGTCAAAGTGTTCTTTTTGCAAGATTAGCATGGCTTCTATGACTTTAACAATGAACTATTATAAGGGGGAATAGGACATGCTGAGATCTGGGGGCTCAAAAACTTCCAGCATCTGAAGATAAATGACTAGAATGACCTTCCCCTGGAGATTGGTGATCCTTGACCAAGAGCTGCTCCTGCTCCTCATCCTCTCTTATTTCCTTAGAGGCAAAATCAGCAATGAGGTCCTCATGGGGAGAGTGAACTGATTTCTCCCCCTCAGCCTCTGCATCAACTTCCTTCTCCATAAGAACTTTTTCAAGCACTAGTGTTGGATCGGTCGGCGACCTTAGAGGGGGGGGGGGGGGGTGAATAAGGGTTTTCAAAAACTTTAGATTTTATTTAGAAAAACTTTGTAATATTGTAATATTAAAACAAGAAGTTAAGTAAAACAAAAAGAGAGACAAGCTTTATTAATATTAAATAAGTTTTCCAAAACTTGATCTTTATGACGCTAGAGATCGGAGGCGAATAATAAAAGCTCTTTTCATTTTCTATCCCGACTCGCTTCCCCACGAATCGGTGGCCCTAGCCTTATCCTACCCGGATTCGGCCTCAAGCCGCTCTAGCCAATCCTTACCCGGATGTGGCCTCGAGCACCCCCTAGACCTAGCCTAGATCTAGTCGCCAACACGAGGCGAATTTCAGCCCTAAGTCCTACCCCAGACCTAGTCGCCAACACGAGGCGATTTCACTACCGTTTACAAAGAAAGATAAATAAAATAATAAAAACTTCCCTTAAGATGAACTTCTGAAGATGGAGGCGAAGATCCACTGTAGAATTAGCGTTTGTCGAAGCGGACTTCGTCTGGATTCGGCGTGATGGAATTCTCCTTCAGAAATTGGCAGAGCTTTCGCTGGGACCTCAAATTTTGGCTAAGACAAGCCTCTGGAATTCTAGCACTCTCTCTCTGAGGTGTATGCAATAGGTGTGTCGAAAACAAGAGGAGAGGGGGTCCTTTTATAGCCAAAGCGCTACCGCCGGCGCTACCGCTATCGCCGACGCTATCCCTGATTAAGTAACATTTTGCGCGGCAGGATCTTCAATCCGTGGCAACATTTTGCTATATGCCTCTTGTGCGCCGTGCTACCGCCAGCGCTAGTAGCTACCACCGGCGCTATCCCTGATTAAGTAACATTTTGCGCGGCAGGATCTTCAATCCGCGACAATAATTTGTTCTATGCCTCTTGTGCGCCATGCTACCACCAACGCTAGTAGCTACCGCCGGGCGCTAGCTCCTTCTATATAAGCCGCCGAAATTGCGTTAATCATCGCTAGCGCTAGGCGTTATCGCTACCGCCGACGCTAGTGGCCATTTTGGAATTCTAGCCTCAATTTTGGGGACAACCATCCTTGAGTCATGTGGACTTTGATTTCCTGCACATTTAAACACACAAGATCAAATACACATAGGATTTATTATTCTCAAACCTAGGAGATGCGGAAGACCATGTTCCAACAAACTCCCCCTTTTGATAATAACAAATCCATTAATGATAAATCAAAGCATTAATAAATAAGCATGATGAAACTATACTTGTGTGTGTGTAAGAGTGATGACTTAGGATAATTATTGATTTTAGCATTTAGAATTGCTCCCCCTAAATACATGCTCCCCCTAAGTGACTTCTCCCTTAATATGTAAGCTATCATCTGAATTTGTCATATTGGGTTTATGATAGCGGGTTATTTTTATCATGTTAGTTCTCCCCCTTTGTTATTAGCAAAAGTGGGTAGGGAAACAAAACACCAAAGAATTTGTAAATAGAAGAGAAGGCATGATCGAGTTTGTTAAGTAAATGATAAGGAGTTTTAGAATTGTTTTTCATTGAAATAGATCAGAGTTATAAGCATTGCAAAATTTTCAGAGTTTTAGCATAAACGATTTTTATGTTTGAAGTAACCAATAAAAAGTGTTCCAAGTAAATCTATCACTTAATGAAAGATAGGAATTTTTAAGAATAAGTGATGATGCAAAGAATACAAGATATTAAGTAAGCATGAAAGCGCAAGGTAAAACACTTATATGGTTAAGATGCGGAAGACTTATAGCAATACAAAAAACATCAAATAGTAATGATAATCCAAAAAGAATATGAGTTAAAGTTCACAAAAGATGATGTTTTTGTAAATCATTTTGTAGGTAGATCTTTAAATTTGATAATAACCAAGCATGAAATAATGTTTATCAAAAAGAAATTACTACAATGTTACTTTAATTCATAATTCCAAAAACATACAAAACATTGTAGAACACATGCTAGGTTATCTAGTGCATTTCATAAATAAAGAGTAATATAGAATTAGCATTAGGATCCAATGCTCATGAGAAGAAGTGTTATGGAAGATAATGATGTGCACATAAGTGTATTTTGAGTAATGTAAACAAGTGTTTTAATCAAAAATACAAGATATAGGTAAAGTATGAGCACAATAAAACACAAATAAGATTACTTCCACACACTTTAATGCACAATAAAAAGTACAACTACCAAGGTGCTCTGCACACACAATGCTCATCAAGACTTATCAGGGTGCAAAGTAGTGCTTGGGGGATCACATAATTTTATTCTTCTAGATTGATTTGTATTGTGATTCGGTGTACTTAAGAATAAGTGATTTTTCTTATTTTTGAAAGAAGGATTTGATTTGCACAAGACACTTTACTTATTCTTTCCAAGGTGCTCAACCTCACAATGCTTATTAAGACTTATCAGGAGGTTCAAGTAGTGCTTGGTGGAGATATCTTTGTCATTTATTTTATAATTTTGTTTTGTACAAAGTTCTCCGAATACACTTGTTTTGCAAATCAATAGAATTTATGAAAAACATAACCACTTTTCTTAATTTTTAAGAGTGCAAAATAAGGAGTGTAGGTAAGATACTTGTGCAATTTTAATCCATTGTACTAATACAAAACATACACAAGCATTCTTAGATTAAATACATATGTAGACAATGCCAAAAAAAGGTGAGTCAATAAATATCATTATCAAACATAAAACATTTCTCATACTTAGAGGCATGCTAAGCTTGATTCTACACAACTTTTAAACTGTAATTGATGCACATGTGAATAGATATATCAAATCATGAAGAAAGACAATGTCCAAAGTAGTGATGCAGGCCCGCTTCCTACGCATCATGCTCGTGGTGCCACTCCTACTGCTCGTGCCGATGTGACGGCGCTTCCTCCTATTGAAGATGTTACCGAGGAAGTCGCCACCGCCGAAAAGGACTTCAGGCGCAACAACAAAGGGGATCATGCTCGCAACGCTCGTCGCCGCTACGACTTGCGGCCTCACACTTAGCTAATATTTAATATGAGTATAAAACATATTAAATATTAGTCTTTATTTCTCCGTGACCGTTACTTTTATCCCTAAAGTTTTAATTTCAGCATGTATGTTAATGTGGACTGCGGTTAGCCGGATCTGGACTGCACTTAGCATAATTAGTGGCTAGGATCTAATTTCTTTATTGAATGGTTGTGATGTATTTAGGCTCCACTATATATAAGTGGGTCTCCCCTTTAATGATTTTAATTAACAAAATTTTGAGAATCAAAAGGAGCAGCAGCCCCCGTATTCCCTTTCCCGTGAACCCCCTTAGGGTTCGGCCTCCTCCCTCGTGGCGTGCAGCGCGACGCCGCCGCCCTTTTCGCCCGGCGTGTGACTCGCCGTCGGCCACCCCTCCTCCCTGCCGTGCGACGCAGCAGGACGCCAACCCTCCTCCCTCCTCCCAGCTCCTCGTGGAGTGCGACCGGGCCTAGTGTTGCCATCCTCCTCTCGGTGGGAGATCTCCTTCGGTGCGGCTCCGTTGAAAGCAAACGGTGCATCTCCCCGGTGCGACTCCGGCGGATCCTTGGCGTGAGACTCGCCTAGTCATCTCCTCGGTTGGGTAACGAATCTCTCCACTTGGTGTGTTCTCTTTCCGTATTCTGGTGGCAAGTTTGCGTGTAATTTTGGAAACATTGAAAGGTTTATCTCGCTGCATTTGCTTGAATCGGTCGTAATAATTTCCGATTTCTTGGGACCTTGAAGGATTGGCAAGATTTAGTTCAAATCCGCGAGGTGATGCGATATCCCTTTCCGATTTGGTGGATTGCGACAATCCGGGGACCAACCCTTTTGGGAGTTCTTCTGACTACTTTTCAATCGCTGTTTTAGTCGGATCCTCTTGGTACTGACGTTAGGATTGTGATTATTTTACATCGGCTAGGTGGTTAGGTTTCTACCCAAGTACGTTTGGAGAGCGGAATATTGTGAGAGAGTGTCATTTAGCCGTTCACTAGTCTTTCGGAGGCTAGTCCGCCACCAATTTGGTATCAGAGGGAGGTTGGCCAATTTCCTAACTTGGCCACGGTCCGCTCGTGTCTAGATCTCACGTGTGCACCAAATTTTTTTCTTTTATTTTCTAAAAAAATTTAATTTTCTCTTCAAGTGCATGTCATATGCCCACTAGATCCGGCGAATACCACGCTTCGTCCTCGTCAAGTATGGCCGACGAACGACAAATGCCTCCAAACCCCGCTGCTGTTGATGTCCTTCGGGATGATATGAATCAACAATTGGGAGAGCTGCGGGACATGTTGACCCAGCTGTTGGCCCATCGAACCCCTTCACCTCCTAGGGGTAATCGTCCACCGAATCGCGCTCCCATTCCACCTAGAGGTCATAGGGCACGACACTATGAGGAAGACGTACACGAGGAGCTACCTCAACGTGATCGACCACCGCCTCGTCGCCAGGAACGAGAAGTGGATCTCACCCGCGCCATAAAGATTAAGGCCCCCACCTATGATGGTTTAGGAGAACCCCAAGTTTTCCTGAATTGGGTGTTAGACATGGAGTGCTACGACGAGTGGCATCACTTGACGGACCAGCAAAAGGTCCAAGTCGCTCGGATGAAGCTTACGGGTAGGGCCAAGGTATTTTGGCTAAATGAGGAGCGTCGCTTAGGGGTCGTAGACGGTGTCCCTCCGATCGGTTGGGTTGTCATGAAAAATCTCTTAAAGGACCAATATGTCCCCGCTTATCATCGCACCCAGATGTTTGATGATCTAGCCACCCTTCGCCAAGGCGAGCGGTCTGTCGCCGATTACATGGGCGATCTGAAGGATAAGATGGTCCGTTGTGAGGTCCAGGAGATGCCCGAGGTCTCGTTATCTAGGTTCCGTAAGGGTCTTAGTTACGATATCCAAAGGAAGCTTTTGCGTTACGGTCACACAGACCTAAACACCACATTCAACGCCGCCCTTGATATCGAGAAGCACCTCGCCTCCAAGTCCAGGGCCAAGCACAACTCCTATAAGAGCAAGGCCGCGGCCACTACCTCCACCTGCACCTATAAGGATAAGGGTAAATTCAAGACCAAGGACTCGTCCAACATCGTCATCACTGCTAGGGCCACTAGGAACCCGTCCGGGGAGTGCATTCCCGTAGGGAAAATTAGTAAGGAAAGGGCCACGTGTTATCAGTGCGGAGTAACCGGCCACTATGCTATGGAGTGCCCAACCAAAACTCGGGCTTTAGCACTAGTTGAGCATACGGATGATGGGCCTGATTATATCTATGAGGCCATATATGAGTCGGATATAGAGGGCGTACCAAGTGATTTAGAAGATGACTCTCATCTCATGGTTATGCGGTGCATCCTTGCCACCCCTCGCTCTTTAGATGATTGGAATAGGACGAATTTATTCTCCTTGTTTTTTAAGAGCGGGGATAAATTATGTAAGCTGATCATAGACAACGGGAGTTGTATGAACGTTATATCCGAGGGCACGGTTACCCGCATGTCCCTAAAGGCGGAGCCCCACCCGCACCCATACAAGGTTGCTTGGGTGAATAAGGCCTCACTTCCAGTTAGTAAGCGTTGTTTAGTTCCCCTCCACATCAAATCATATTCGGATCAGGTTTGGTGTGACGTGATACCCATGGACGCTTGCCATGTACTTCTTGTCCGTCCCTGGTTATTCGACCACGACGTTACTCATTATGGATGATCCAACACTTATGAGTTTTTATTCAATGGTAAGAAGGTGGTTTTGAGGCCCACCCTCCCTAAGGACACGGGTAGTTCATCCAGGGACACCACATTGCCCGTAGAAAAGAAGAGTCTAAGTCTGATTGGGAGACGAGAGTTTGAGCGTGGTTCATTTGTAGACGGCGTGATGTATGCGTTAGTTTGTTTAGCCGCAAGGGAAGATGTACCTTTGACGGATGGTTTGCCTACGGAGCTGAGGGGTCTTTTGGACGAATATACGGATGTTTACCCGGAGGAATTGCCATCGGAGTTACCTCCTATGCCTGATATCCAACACGCGATAGATTTTATCCCGGGGTCCTCTTTACCGAATCTCCCTCATTATCGCTTAAACCCCTCCGCGCATCTAGAATTACAATGACAAATTTCAAATTTGTTATCCAAAGGATTCATACGCCATAGCATGAGTCCATGCGCAGTTCCGACCCTCTTAGCTCCTAAGAAGGATGGGTCTTGGCGGATGTGTGTTGATAGCCGCGCTATCAACAAAATCACCGTCAAATATCGATTTCCAATTCCGCGGTTAGATGATCTACTTGACATGTTGGCGGGTTCATCCATCTTTTCTAAGTTAGATCTACGTAGCGGATACCACCAAATCCGCATACGAGATGGCGACGAATGGAAAACCGCCTTTAAGTAAAAGGAAGGTTTGTATGAATGGCTAGTGATGCCATTTGGGCTCTCTAATGCCCCGAGCACTTTCTCTCGTATGATGACCCATACTTTCTAGCCCTACCTGGGGAAGTTTGTGGTGGTCTACTTCGATGACATTCTAGTCTATAGAACCTCCACTCACGATCACCTTGCCCATCTACGTCTAGTTTTTTCTACGCTACGATCGGAGCACCTCTACTTAAATTTTAAAAAGTGTATTTTCTATGCGCGAGAGGTGGAGTTTTTGGGATACATCGTTGGCGAAGAGGGAATTAAGGTTGACCAGAGCAAGGTCCAAGCTATTAGGGATTGGCCCGAACCAAAGACCATTCGTGACGTCCGTTCTTTTCATGGCTTAGCCACGTTTTATCATCGGTTTATTCGCAACTTTAGTACTGTGATGGCGCCTATTACGGAGTGTTTGATGAAAGGCGAGTTCACATGGACTAAATCCGCCGTGCGTGCATTCGAACAAATCAAAACACTAATGACTGAAGCCCCTATACTTCGGTTGCCCGATTTTTTTAAGGTTTTCGAATTATCTTGCGACGCCTCCGTAGTTGGGATTGGAGGAGTGCTAAGCCAAGACGGTCACCCCATAGGATATTTTAGCGAAAAACTTTCCGGGTCTAAGCTAAACTATTCCAACTATGACCGAGAATTCTATGCGGTAGTACGTAGCCTTGCACATTGGCGGCACTACCTACTCTCCAAGGAATTTGTCCTTTTATCCGATCATGAAGCGCTGCGTTTTATTAATTCTCAAGCAAAAATCAGCCCCCGACATGCCAAATGGGTCTCATTTTTGCAAGAGTACACGTTCACGCTGAAGCACCTAAAAGGGGATGAAAATAGGGTCGCGGATGCGCTTAGTCGTGTGGCTCTTTTATTATCCACTATGCAAGTTAAGGTCGTTGGGTTTGAGCGCATAAAAGATGAATATGTTACTTGTCCCGACTTTAAGGAATCCCCCACCACCATTTCGGCCTACTTCCTCAGGGATGGCTACCTGTTTAGGCACTCCCGTTTATGCATCCCGTCCTCATCACTTCGACACTTTATAGTTTGGGAGTTTCATAGCGGTGGATTAGCAGGTCACTTTGGGAGGGATAAGACGATTGCGTTAGTAGAAGAAAAATTCTATTGGCCTAGATTGAAGGTCTTTGTAGGAAAGATCGTGAGTAGCTGCCGCACTTGCCAATTGGCCAAGGGCAATAAGACTAATGTTGGACTCTACACGCCTTTACCTATTCCTTCCGTCCCGTGGGAAGATCTTAGTATGGACTTTGTGTTAGGCCTTCTACCTACGTTGCGTCGACATGATTCCGTCATGGTCGTGGTAGATAGATTTTCAAAAATGGCCTATTTTGTCCCCTGTAGCAAGACCAATGACGCTTCGCATATCGCCAAATTGTTTTTTAAGGAAGTCGTCGGTCATCGCGGTGTTCCAAAGTCCATCGTGTCGGATAAAGATGTTAAATTTACTAGTTATTTTTGGAAAACGCTGTGGATTTTGTTGGGCACCCGCCTTGTATTTTCCTCCGCCTACCACCCCCAAACGGATGGCCAGATGGAGGTGGTAAATAGAAGCCTGGATGGTTTATTACGGTGCCTTGTGGGTGACCATAAAGGTACTTGGGACTTGGTCCTACCTCATGCGCAACTAGCCTATAATAACTCAAAAAATAGGTCGACGGGTTTGTCACCGAACGAGATAGTCCATGGCTATACGGCCCATGTGCCTCTTGACTTGATACCATTACCGCCTTCATATAAATCAAGCCAATTTGCACAGGATTTTGCTCACCATGTTCATGATCTCCACAAAAGTATTAAAGAGAAATTAACCACTCAATATGATGTCTACCGAGCACAAGCTAACGCCCACCGAAGGCCCTCCAACTATAATGTTGGCGATTGGGTTTTGGTCCGATTACTCCCGAAGCGGTTACCTTCGGGAACCGTGAAAAAGTTGGCACCTCGGAGAGCTGGCCCCTTCAAGGTAATTAAGAATATTGGAAGTAATGCGGTTGTTTTAAGCTTACCCGCGGATTGGAGAATTTCTCCTATTTTTAATGTTTCCAATTTAACACTCTATACTATGCCACTTCCACCGCCTTCTACATTTTCTTCCTTGAGTGAGTCTTCTTCTACATTATGTGGGGTTGGGAATGAGTGTGCCAAGGATTCACCTGATGATACATGCGTGGGAAATTATACTGTTTTGTCTTCAACTGATGCTGACACTTTTGCTAGATCTTTCCATGCTTGGCCCTCTCCTGACAGGATTTTGGATGATGAGACGATGGACACACCGGACGAGCCTACTCGTCGCTTCTTGGTTCGTTGGAAGGGACGTTCTTCTTCAGAAGATTCTTGGGTTCCGGAGCACGACCTGCACCAGTGGGATGCGGACCTTCTCCGACGCTACTTACACGGCCACTCACCGGTGATGAGTGCTTTCGACCGGGGGAGAGTTGATGCAGGCCCGCTTCCTACGCATCATGCTCGTGGTGCCACTCCTACTGCTCGTGCCGATGTGACGGCGCTTCCTCCTATTGAAGATGTTACCGAGGAAGTCGCCACCGCCGAAAAGGACTTGAGGCGCAACAATAAAGGGGATCATGCTCGCAACGCTCGTCGCCGCTACGACTTGCGGCCTCGCACTAAGCTAATATTTAATATGAGTATAAAACATATTAAATATTAGTCTTTATTTCTCCGCGACCGTTACTTTTATCCCTAAAGTTTTAATTTCAGCATGTATGTTAATGTGGACTGCGGTTAGCCGGATCTGGACTGCACTTATCATAATTAGTGGCTAGGATCTAATTTCTTTATTGAATGGTTGTGATGTATTTAGGCTCCACTATATATAAGTGGGTCTCCCCTTTAATGATTTTAATTAACAAAATTTTGAGAATCAAAAGGAGCAGCAGCCCCCGTATTCCCTTTCCCGTGAACCCCCTTAGGGTTCGGCCTCCTCCCTCGTGGCGTGCAGCGCGACGCCGCCGCCCTTTTCGCCCGGCGTGTGACTCGCCGTCGGCCACCCCTCCTCCCTGCCGTGCGACGCAGCAGGATGCCAACCCTCCTCCCTCCTCCCAGCTCCTCGTGGAGTGCGACCGGGCCTAGTGTTGCCATCCTCCTCTCGGTGGGAGATCTCCTTCGGTGCGGCTCCGTTGAAAGCAAACGGTGCATCTCCCCGGTGCGACTCCGACGGATCCTTGGCGTGAGACTCGCCTAGTCATCTCCTCGGTTGGGTAACAAATCTCTCCACTTGGTGTGTTCTCTTTCCGTATTCTGGTGGCAAGTTTGCGTGTAATTTTGGAAACATTGAAAGGTTTTTCTCGCTGCGTTTGCTTGAATCGGTCGTAATAATTTCCGATTTCTTGGGACCTTGAAGGATTGGCAAGATCTAGTTCAAATCCGCGAGGTGATGCGATATCCCTTTCCGATTTGGTGGATTGCGTGGAAGTGCACAGTTAACCTCACTAGAATTCTCTAGAGGGGGGGGGGGGGGGTGAATAGAGATTAAAAATATTTTGTGCAATATATACATATATATATGTGTGTATAATCTCTGATTTATACTTCCAAAATAACAACAAGAATTAAATATGTAAAGAATGAAAAAGCAAAGAGACAATCACAGCACAACACAAGGAAATATAGTGGTTCCCCAAAACATTTGGGTAGTCCACTCTTTTACCCCCTTGGTAGGAATTCACTATCTTGCACTGAGTCTTTTGATAAGGAGACTCTTAGAACCAGTCTGAGTCTTTTGATAAGGAGACTCTTAGAACCAACTGAGTCTTTTGACAAGGAGACTCTTAGAACCAGTACAACTGAATTTTTTGAAGAGAGATTCTAAAAACTCTTTTACAATATTTGAAAATGAAATAAGAAAGAGAAGAAGAAGTAGAAGAACAGAAAACAATATGTGCAAGAAGGAATCTTCTTCATAGCAAGAAGATTAGAAGCACAAGTATATTGAATATGATCTCTCTTCTATAGTGAGAAGGACATTGTAGCCCTTTCTCTCTTTTAGTGAGAGCTTTCAGAAATTGCAGCAGAATGGCTTTAGAAGGAGGAGATGAAGAAAGCTTGATCTTTGCTGCAGCACTATTTCTCAATTTTCTCTCTTTTCACTTGGGAGCTCTTCCTCTTTTTCAAATGTATATGGTGGATCACTCAACTCCCTTTCTCTGCCGACCTCCTCCTTATTTATAGATCTGTTCATTCAAAATAATACTATAGGAGGATAATCAATTAGCAGTCAGAGAAATAGAAAGATGAAAATGTTTTCCATAATATTTATTTCTGTAGAAGGAAAGAACTAATTCTGATTTCAAATAATGTCCAAATGAGTTTAATCAAATTAGCCAAGAATCAGGTACAAGGAAAGAATGATTCAGAACGGCTATAAAAGAATAATATCATTCCATATAAATCAGATCTACAGATAGAAGGAAAGAGATCTGGCGAGTGTTTGAATTTGACATATAAATCGACGTGCGTCGATTACTATTCGACGTAAGCGTCGAATTCATCCTGACTGGGCGTCGAGAGGAGAATAAGGAAGGTGCGTCGAATTAGGTGCGTCGACTTCACTAGATACGTCGACTAGAAGTCAGAGTAACGTCGACATAGGATGCGTCGAATTCTGTTTAGAATTACTTCGACTCATTCTGATAGGAACGTCGACTACGTTTCGACGTTGCGTCGAATACTATTCGACGACTTTTTACTTAACCTAATTTTTGATTCTTAGAATTAATATTCTACTCATTTTAGGGGTTAAGATAAATCATTTCCCAACAATCTCCCCCTATTTGTCTTAACCCTATATGAGAGAAATTGTATCAGCATATAATTAACACAGCACAGTATTTTTAAAGATAAGAAATATATTAAACAATCAGAAGAGAAATTAGAATTAGAAAGCATATATAAACCAGTTTTATGTTCAGACCAATCAGTATTTAAGCATCATCATTGTTTCAACATATCACTCAGGAGGGGTAGGAGGAGTTTTCCTTTTTCTAGTAAATACTTTTGTGGGTTGCTCCTTCTCAGTAGCAGTTGATTCCCTTAGCTCCCCCTGAGTCTTAACAATTTGCTCCCCCTGAGTCAAAGAGGTTTGCTCCCTCTGGGATGGAACTTCCTTGGTTGCTTCTACTTCTGCCTCTTCAATTTCTTTTTCAGTTCCAGCTTCAGTCATAGCAGTACCTGGCCCCTGAGCTCCTATTGCACCTATCACAATATCTAGCTCCCCCTGAGTTTCAGCTTCTTTATTTTTCTCACCATCTGCCACATCTTCCTTTTCAATTTCATTTTCTGTCCTGCTTGCCTCCCCTTGTAATAGTACCACTTGACTTGCAGCCTCTCTTGCTATATTGAGTACTTCTATTGTTTGTTCTTCAATAGGTACTGTCTCATTTCCAATTGTCTTGAGCAGTGTAGGATTATCAGTTTTTGAGGTAGGAGGTGACTTGTGGGAGAGAGATTTAGGAGTGGAGGGCTGCTCTTCATCTAGCTTCTCCCCCTTCTTGACCTTCTTGGCCAAGGAGGTTAAGAAAGACCTAGTTACTCTAGAGGAAGAGAGAGAGGTCTTTAGATTTTGCACAGAGGCACTGACCCCATCTATTTGGGTGTGCATGTGAAGGATGGAGAAATGAATCTGAGAGCAATGCTCATCCAGCATTGCTTGGAATGTTTGAGCTGCTGATGCAATGCACTGAGTGAGAAGAGCTTCAGTGGATGCAGATGGTTCATGTTGTGGTTGGTGATTAGGAGAGAGTGGTGGAGGTGGTGATGAGGGTGGAGAAAGGTTAGTTGATGTATGAGGTATTGGTGATAATGGAGGTGGAGAGGATGAGAAAGTATGAGGAGGAATAGATGGAGAAACTGCTGTTTGAGCAGGTGTTTGAGAAGAGGTAGGTAGAGTAGGAGTTGTGAGGGAGGTAGAGACTATTGGAGTGGATGATGGTGGTAGAGAAGGATTGTCTCTAGGAGGAGATGGATGAACAGGAGAGTTAGGAGGAGATGGAGTCTTTTCAGGAATGGAACCAGGCTTAGGGATTTGCCTGGTCCATTTGGAGAATAGAGCTATTGACATCCTTTTTCCTGGAGGAATAAGGATTCCTTTTGACCTGCATAGGTCAGGGAAGGTGTGGAAGAGTACTTGACTCATAATCCTCATATATGCATTTTCTTTGTGTGAGTATTTAGAGCTTATCATCTTGAGCAGGCATGTGGCCCAGTCCACCTTCTTCTTCAGCACCAGGGCTCCCATGATGTTCAGTTGCTGCTTGGGCACTGCATCATGGGCTGAGGTCTTGCATAGCAGGATTTTTCCTACTATATCTGCTAGCAGTCTGTACTCTTCAGAAAAGTCTATTTTCTTTAGATGGATTGGTCTATCTTTTGAAAATTTCATGGTGGTTAGCAGATGCTTGATTTCATTAGGTGTGAGGTCTATAGATTCATCACCTAATAAGAGGGTGATGAAGACTTATTTAGTTATCCTTTAGAAGCTGGTTCTTTTTATTTGCTTTGAACAAAGATCATATTAGGGTGTACCTGATGGAAGATCAAAGGTTGTCTTAAAGTGTTATGCAGATATTGAGACAGGTGTCTCATGGATTGTTCCTTGGATTTCTCCTTGTTCAGATATCTGAACATGAGTTATCAGCTCAGTGAGATCTGTTTCCAGGAGCATGCATCTTGTGGAGATGAGCTTGTCTAGTCCAGCTTCAGTAAACAGAGCAATGATGCTCTTGTAGTTTTCTGCGGCCGCTTGGAATGATGCAAGATCAATGTCGAAACCAGAGTTGGTCTTAGGAGCCATTCTAGGTCAGTGAGAGAGAGAGGAAGAAATCGGCTGGACTGAGGAGCAAGAAGGATGAAGGATGTAGAGTAGTGAAGGTTTCTAACTGAAGAGTCTTTTTAAGTCAGGTGAAACGTCGAAATGCGACACAATTCGAGGCTTATTCAGTACTTCAATGGATGTGACCGAAAATATTTTAGTATTGCCGCTCGTTTTCATGAAATCGACGTTACGTCGAGCGGAATTCGACGCAAGCGTCGATACAACCCGCATTAAGATGCTAGGGTTTCGTATCGACGTATGCGTCAATTGTAATCGACGCATGCGTCGAGTTCACTTATTGAGTTGAGTCATCGACGGTGCGTCGATTAAAAGTCGACGTGACTTTTAATTTTCCTGAAAAATTCTAGGTGTTTATTTCTTTTTATCTCTTCCTAATCCTAAAGGTTTCTAAGTTAGTCTTGGACTAATTTTCACAGATAGTTTGATTGATTGTGCCAGCATTGTTTGGCAAGGTGGCCAGTTTTGTAACATATGTAGCACTTGATTATCTTAGTATTATGAGAATTTGAGTTCAGAGAGGGATAAAAGAGTGGATTAGGATAGTAAGTTTGATTTAGATGGGAATTTTGATTAGGATAGAAAGTTTGGTTAGGATAGAGGTGTTGATTAGGATATAAATCATGATTAGGATAAATGGGTCCTGAATAGGCATTAAGATGGAAGGTTTTTGGAGGATAGGCATTTAAGTTGCTCTGAGTTCTTATGCGTCGATATCTATTCGACGTATGTTGATAGTTGCGTTGATTTATATTCGGCGCTTTCTTCAGATTGCGTTGATCTGGTATCGACGCATGAAAGAAGTTGCGTCGATTGGATGTCGACGTACTTTTATTCAAGCGTCGAGTTGAGGTCGAGGCATCTGAGAGATTGCGTCGAGTAGAATTTGATGCACTTTCACTCATGTGTCGATACGAAGTCGACGCAACTGTGTCTTCATACATTTTCTTCTTCCCTTTTTCTGATTTTGCTCTTTCATGTATTGTTTCTCTTAGCTTAGTTATTTCTTCAGATGAAGTTTGAGAATCATCAGCTGAATAGTATGATGTTTCATCAAATTGTTTCATTTCCTTGAGGGAGTCTTGTTCCTTATTTAGTGAGTCTTTTTCTTGGTTTGATTTGATGGGTTTGGTGAATTTTACAGGGACCATCCAAGCAGGTTTGTTGGATGGAATTTGGCTAGTTGAGGGATCAGCCCCTAGACCAAGATTTTTATGTCTCCTGGTTTGTTGTTCAGTGATTTCCTTGAGTGTTTGGCTTCTCATTTTTATTGATTCTTCAAAAGCTTTTGCCTGGGATACCTTATCCTTAAGGAGCTAGTTTTCTATTCTAGCCCTTTCTACCTCCTTTTCTATGCTGTTAGCCCTTAATTCATAATTTTTAGAGCATTTAACTTCTCTATTTCTCTGGTTTTTAGCCACATTGATTTGTTCTTTTAGATCTTTAATTTCTTGTGTAGCTTTTAGTTGATCTAGACACATTCCCATAAAATCATTTTTGAAATTTTCACTTTGAAAATCTATTTCATCAAACATGCTTACCTCATCCTTATCCTCAGATTCCTCTATGAGAATAAGGCTATCTTCTTTTTCATCTTCAGAAGATATGCTTTCTTCTGATCCTGTCTCACTCCATGATTTAGCATCATCATCTTTCTTTGAGCCTTCAAGTGCCATTAAGCATAGGTCTTCTTGCTTAGGCTCTTCATTGTCACTCTTAGAAGAGGAGCTGTCCTCAGAGTCTGTATCACTCCAGGCTTCTGCTATAAAGCCTCTTTCTTTCTTCTTCCCCTTTTTCTTGAGATCTTTCTTTGTCTCAGCATTTTCTGGATATTCTGGGGCAATATGTCCAGGTTTCCTGCAGGAGTAACAAATAATTTCTTTAGTAGGAGTTTTGTCATACCTTGGTTTTGATTCTCTCCTTCTTGATCCATCTGTCCTGACCCACTTCTTGAATTTTCTGGCCAGGAAACTGAATAATTCTTCTTCAGTGACAGAGCTTCCTTCCTCTGTTGCTTTTAATGCAATGTTCCTGTCTTTTGAAGAAGTTGGGGTGTTTTCTCTTCTCTTCTTCTCTTCTCTGGTTTTCAGCAGTTGCTCATAGGATCTGAGTTTTCCTAAGAGAGCATCTGTTGAAATTTCCCTTTGTCCTCTTGTGTCTCTTATTGCCCATATCCTTGAGTCCCATGATCTTGGGAGACTCATCAGTAATTTGTCATTGATCTCTGTAAGAGATATTTCTCTATACAAGTCCCGTAGTTGATTGATGATCAGACTAAATCTGTCATACATCTCAGAGATGCTTTCTTCATTCTTCTTTTGGAAGTTCTCATATTGAGAGATCAATAGAGCCTTCCTATCTTTTCTTTCATCAGCACTTCCTTCTACCATCTTTATGAGAGCCTCCCAAATTTCTTTGGCTGATTCACAATCCACCACCCTTTGAAAGATTTCATCAGAAAGGGTTGAGACCAGAATATTTACAGCCTTTGCATCACATGTTCCTGCCTTTTTCTCTTCAACTGTCCACTCAGCCTTTGGAACAAGTGCTTGAGTCACCTCACCACTTGAGTCTTTTCTATAAGGCTTGGGAGGACCTGTCAAGATAACATTAAATAAATCTTCATCAATAGAATTCATATAAATCCTAATTCTTGTTTTCCAAACTGTAACTTTTCAAGATTGCACATTGGTGGTCTGGTGGAAGCATAATCTTTGATTTGTGTCATGTGAAAAATGATTGTTAGAAGAATATATATATAAGTAAGAGGTAGGATCTTTTTGATCAAGGAGTTATCCTTTTTAGATCAACCTGACTTTGATATCAATTGAAAGTGCACAGTTAACCTCACTAGAATTTTCTAGAGGGGGGGGGGGGGGGTGAATAGAGATTAAAAATATTTTGTGCAATATATATATATATATATATATATATATATATGTATAATCTCTGATTTATACTTCCAAAATACTAACAAGAATTAAATATGTAAAGAATGAAAAAGCAAAGAGACAATCACAGCACAACACAAGGAAATATAGTGGTTCCCCAAAACTTTTGGGTAGTCTACTCTTCTACCCCCTTGGTAGGAATTCACTATCTTGCACTGAGTCTTTTGATAAGGAGACTCTTAGAGCCAGTCTGAGTCTTTTGATAAGGAGACTCTTAGAACCAACTGAGTCTTTTGACAAGGAGACTCTTAGAACCAGTACAACTGAATTTTTTGAAGAGAGATTCTACAAACTCTTTTACAATATTTGAAAATGAAATAAGAAAGAGAAGAAGAAGTAGAAGAACAGAAAACAATATGTGCAAGAAGGAATCTTCTTCCTAGCAAGAAGATTAGAAGCACAAGTATAGTGAATATGATCCCTCTTCTATAGTGAGAAGGAGATTGTAGCCCTTTCTCTCTTTTAGTGAGAGCTTTCAGAAATTGCAGCAGAATGACTTTAGAAGGAGGAGATGAAGAAAGCTTGATCTTTGCTGCAGCACTATTTCTCAATTTTCTCTCTTTTCACTTGGGAGCTCTTCCTCTTTTTCAAATGTATGTGGTGGATCACTCAACTCCCTTTCTCTGCCGACCTCCTCTTTATTTATAGATCTGTTCATTCAAAATAATACTATAGGAGGATAATCAATTAGCAGTCAGAGAAATAGAAAGATGAAAATGTTTCCATAATATTTATTTCTGTAGAAGGAAAGAACTAATTCTGATTTCAAATAATGTCCAAATGAGTTTATTCAAATTAGCCAAGAATCAGGTACAAGGAAAGAATGATTCAGAACGACTATACAAGAATAATATCATTCCATATAAATCAGATCTACAGAAAGAAGGAAAGAGATCTGGCGAGTGTTTGAATTTGACATATAAATCGACGTGCGTCGATTACTATTCGACGTAAGCGTCGAATTCATCCTGACTGGGCGTCGAGAGGAGAATAAGGAAGGTGCGTCGAATTAGGTGCGTCGACTTCACTAGATACGTCGACTAGAAGTTAGAGTAACGTCGACATAGGATGCGTCGAATTCTGTTTAGAATTACTTCGACTCATTCTGAGAGGAACGTCGACTACGTTTCGACGTTGCGTCGAATACTATTCGACGCATATTTACTTAACCTAATTTTTCATTCTTAGAATTAATATTCTACTCATTTTAGGGGTTAAGATAAATCATTTTCCCAACAATTGCGGCAATCCGGGGACCAACCCTTTTTGGAGTTCTTCCGACTACTTTTCAATCGCTGTTTTAGTCGGATCCTCTTGGTACTGACGTTAGGATTGTGATTGTTTTACATCGGCTAGGTGGTTAGGTTTCTACCCAAGTACGTTTGGAGAGCGGAATATTGTGAGAGAGTGTCATTTAGCCGTTCACTAGTCTTTCAGAGACTAGTCCGCCACCAAGTAGTTTGAAAAGATAAATTGCAACATTGTAGAATTCCTAAATAATAGATTAAATCATGCTTGATTTTTCACAAAAATCATACAGTTTTTTTGATAGTTTTAAAGTTTTCTATTTTTGTATTTGATTTTAGCAAATAAAAGCATATTTTTGTAATTTTTGCTTTTGTAATTTTTATATTTGATTTTTGCATAAAGATGAACTTTAAACAAAGGAAACAACACAAGCGAAAAAAGAAAAAAATATATTTTTTCTAATTTGTTCTTTGTAGTTTTGTATTTGATTTTTCAAAAAAATAAAGAAACACAGAAGTGCAAAACTAAGTAGAAAATATAGATTAATATATTTTTAGAAATTTGTCAAAATTTAAAAAATACAGAAAATCGAACATGGACGCTAGCGCGGGAGACAATGAACGATTTTTTAGGATTTTGGAAATTTTAATTTTGGATCTTGATTAAGTGTCCCAATAGTAGTTCCATGCTGAAGTTGCAGATTTTTAGGAGATATTTTGGATGGTTAAAAATGAAGAAAATTGTATTTGTGAGCATGTTTTAACTTGAAAGATCTAGGACACCTAATTCAAGTCGTAATAATCGAAATCTTGCATCGGGAAGCGGTTTAGTAAATATGTCAGCAAGTTGAGAGTCCGTCCCAATGAAGCTTACTTTTACATTTTCTTTCTTAATGTGATCCCTAATGAAATGATGACGAACGTCGATGTGTTTGGATCTAGAATGGTGTACGGGATTATATGTGAGGTCTATTGCACTTTTGTTGTCACATTTAAGATCTATGTTTTTGAGATGAAATCCAAAGTCCTCTAGTGTTTGGCTCATCCATAACGCCTGTGCACAACAACTACCAAGTGCAATATATTCAGCCACCGTGGTGGAGAGTGCAACCGAAGATTATTTTCTACTAGACCAAGCAACTAAAGAGGGTCCTAAAAAGTGACATGTACCACTAGTATTTTTTCTATCAAGTGAGCACCCGGCGTAGTCCGAATCAGAACCGGGGGGTTGTTCTACATAAACTTCTTCTTTAATAAACCCGTTTAAAAAGGCACTTTTAACATCCATTTGAAATAATTTTATTCTTTTAAAACTCGCAAATGCCAAAAATATTCGTATAGATTCTAAGCGAGCTACGGGTGCAAAAGTTTCTTCAAAATCTACCCCCTCGATTTGTGAATAGCCTTGAGCAACTAAGCGTGCTTTATTTCTTACAATCCTAGATTCACTATCTAGCTTATTTTTAAAAATCCATTTTACGCCAATAATTGGATGATTAGATGGTCTTTCTACTAAATTCCAAACTTTGTTTCTTTCAAATTGTCCTAACTCTTCATTCATTGCCAAAAACCAAAATTCAGAGGGTTATAAACTCATCAAATCTAACATTATTCAGAGGGTTATAACTCATCAAATTAAGTAACATTATTCAGAGGGTTATAACTCATCAAATGTTACTTAATCAGGGATAGCGCCGACAGTATCCTATCAAATCAAGGATGGCAAAGGTTCATCATCTGTACCTGTAGGGAGCTTCTCTGCACATGGAATAAACTCATCAAATCTAACATTTATTGATTCTTCAACTTTACTTGATCTTTTATTAAATATTCTATAGGCTTTACTAATTGAAGAATAACCAAGAAATATTCCTTCATCGCATTTTTTGTCAAATTTTCCTAACGAATCTTTTGTATTAAGAATGAAGCATTTACATCCAAATACTTTAAAATACGACACATTAGGTTTCTTTTGATAGTAAAGCTCATATGGTGTGAGATTTAATGATGGGCGAAGCATGACTCTATTCATTACATAACATGCAGTGCTTACGGCTTCGGCCCAAAAGGACTTAGGTAATTTATATTCAGATAGCATGGTGCGTGAAAGTTCTTGTATTGTCCTATTTTTTCGTTCTACAACACCGTTTTGTTGAGGTGTGCGTGGAGCGGAGAACTCATGCTTAATACCTAACATGTCACAAAAAGATTTAAAATATTCATTTTCAAATTCACCTCCATGATCCGAGCGAATGCATTTTATTTTTAAATCTAATTCATTTTGAATGCGAGTACATAATTTTGAAAATTTGCTAAACGCATCAGATTTGGAGGAGAGAAATAAAGTCCAACAATATCTTGAATAGTCATCAATTAGAACATAAGTGTATAATCTACCACCAAGACTCGCAGTGTTAACGGGACCAAAGAGATCCATATGAATTAATTGCAGAGGTTTTGATGTAGAAATTTCGATTTTACTTTTAAAAGATGACTTAGTAAATTTGCCTTTTTGGCATGGAGAGCATAATGAAGATAAATTTCCATTTAACTTAGGCAATCCTCTAATCAATTCTCTTTTTGCTAGTTTTAAGATGAGCTTTGTACTAGCGTGGCCTAAGCGTCTATGCCATAATTCTAATTCATCATTTTTCGTTATAAAATATTTTATAGAAGATTTAGAAAGATCATGAAATGAAACTATGTAAACATTATGAATTCTAGGTGCAGTTAATAACACATCTTTTGTTTTAGGATTAACAATCTTGCAAAGGTTAGTGGAAGATTCAAAAAGTACGTCTAAACCTTTATCACACAGTTGACTTATAGATATTAGGTTATGTTTTAATCCTTTCACATAAAGTACATTTGATATAAGAAAAGATGCGTTACCCACTGTACCAACACCCAAGATCCTTCCTTTACCGTTATCGCCAAACGTCACTATTCCTCCTTTCTTCTTTTCTAGGCTAAGGAATTTTGCTTTATTGCCCGTCCTGTGTTTGGAGCAGCCTGAGTCCAAATACCACACGTCTTCTGTTTCCTTAGCCTTCCTGCAAATCTAGAAAGAAGATGAGAGTAAAGATCCGGATACCCAAGAGGTACCACCCATAGAGTAAGTGGTTTTCTTAGGTACCCAGATTTGTTTTAAAGATCGTTGTGTTATATTCCTGCAAGAGCCAGACGTGTGTCCAAATTTAAGACAATTAGCACACGAAATAAAGGGGGTTGAGACCCTTTTCTGAGTTTCTACGTTGCCATTGCTGGTTAATGTTTGTACATTAGAAAAACCAGAAGAATTTTTAACATCAGAGCTACCGCCGGCGCTAGTAGCTAGCGCCGGGCGGTAGTGTTCACTTTTATATCCGAGTCCGATTTTTCCAGACCCAAAGCATTGATTACCCAGTAGCATATCCAGGGATTTTTGACCAATCCCGAATTTGTTTATGGCTAAATTGAGATTTTGATTTTGTTTTTTAAGAGATGTATTTTCTTGAACAATCATAACACATTTATTTTCAAATCCTTTATTGTTCTTTTCAATTTGTAATATAGAAGTTTTCATTTTTCTCTCTAAGTCCCATTTTTCTTTTGCAATGATTTTGTTTTGTGAAAGGGCATTAGAGAGAGAAACTTCAAGTTCTTTTATCTTAAATAAAGAGTGCTCACATTCTTGACATGAAACTTTTCTTTTTTCAAGAGAGACTAATTTTTTTGTGAGCTTACGATTTTCTTTTATAATAGATTCATTTTCATGATTTAATAAAACAAATTTATCATAAAGTTCTTCAAAGGTAGGAGGAGATACATCAGTGTCGCTAAGAACACTGGTGTCGTCATCGTCGCTTTTGGCCATTAAGCACAAGTTTGCTTCCTCCTCGCTACTTGACTCAGAACCGTTTGACTCTTCAGAGGAAGAGTCATCCCAAGTAGCGGCCTTCAGCACTTTCTTCCTCTCTTTTGCTTTCTTTTGTTCTTTCCGCTCCTTTTTGTATTTTGGGCACTGGCTCCGAATGTGCCCGGTTTTTCTGCAGTGATAGCATTCTGGAGGCGGCCTTTCTTCTTCGTCATCGCTTCCTTTTTCTTTCTTCGATGAAGAGGAGGATCCCTTTCGTCGAGTATCTTAAGAATTTTCGGAATGTGTTCCTTCTCTCTGGATTTCTGATGAACTTCTTGAAATTCTTCACCAGGAGTCCTTCTTCATCATCATTGTCCTCTTCGATGCACTCCTTCTTTGATGTCAGCGCCAACGCCTTTTTCTTCGGCTCCTTGTTGTATTCGTCATGTTGAATTTGTAGTTCTACCTCATGGGTTTTGAGATTCCCAATGAGATTCTCGATCTGGAGCGTTCTTAAGTTGTGCGACTCCGAGATGGCCGTCACCTTCGGATTGAACCTTGGAGGTAAGGAATGAAGAATTTTCCTCACCAAGTCCCCATCGGAGTAGGTCTTTCCAAGCGCCTTTGATGCGTTGACAATCTTTGTGAAGCGAGTGTACATTGAGTTGATGTCCTCTTCTGTGTCCATCCTGAATTTTTCGTATTCAGATTCCAGTTGAAACAGCTTGGCATCTTTTACCTGCGATGTACCTTCGTGAGTAACTTCCAATTGATTCCAAATATCATAAGCAGTTGTGTATGCAGAAATTCTATTAAACTCAGTCCTATTTAAAGCGCAATATAAAGCGTTCATTGCTTTAGCATTATTTTTACACCTTAGTTTATCGTTGTCATCCCATTTATCTTTAGGTTTTTCTAATGTCGCCTCTCCTACTACAGTTGTAGGCGGAGAGTACCGTACTTCTACCATGTTCCATACTTCTACATCCATGGTCATAAGAAAACACATCATTCGATTTTTCCAGTAGTTAAAATCTGACCCAGTAAAGAGAGGTGGTCGACTAACCCCTTGACCCTCAGGAAAAGCGAGATCATGAGATGCCATTGTTCCAGGTTGTTAAGCCGATTAGAACAAAACCGCTCTGATACCACTAGTTGGATCGGTCGGCGCCCTTAGAGGGGGGTGAATAAGGGTTTTCAAAAACTTTAGATTTTATTTAGAAAAACTTTGGAATATTGCAATATTAAAACAAGAAGTTGAGTAAAACAAAAAGAGAGACAAGCTTTATTAATATTAAATAAGTTTTACAAAACTTGATCTTTATGACGCTAAAGATAGGAGGCGAATAATAAAAGCTCTTTTCGTTTTCTATCCCGACTCGCTTCCCCACGAACCGGTGGCCCTAGCCTTATCCTCCCCAGATTCGGCCTCAAGCCGCTCTAGCCAATCCTTCCCCGGATGTGGCCTCGAGTACCCCCTAGACCTAGCCTAGATCTAGTCGCCAACACGAGGCGAATTTCAGCCCTAAGTCCTACCCCAGACCTAGTCGCCAACACGAGGCGATTTCACTACCGTTTACAAAGAAAGATAAAAAAAATATTAAAAACTTCCCTTAAGATGAACTTCTGAAGATGAAGGTGAAGATCTGCTGTAGAATCAGCGTTTGTCGAAGCGGACTTCGTCTGGATTCGGCGTGATGGAATTCTCCTTCAGAAATTGGCAGAGCTTTCGCTGGGACCTCAAATTTCGGCTAAGACAAGCCTCTGGAATTCTAGCACTCTCTCTCTGAGGTGTATGCAATAGGTGCGTCGAAAACAAGAGGAGAGGGGGTCCTTTTATAGCCAAAGCGCTACCGCCGGCGCTACCGCTACCGCCGGCGCTATCCCTGATTAAGTAACATTTTGCGCGGCAGGATCTTCAATCCGTGGCAACATTTTGCTCTATGCCTCTTGTGCGCCGTGCTACCGCCAGCGCTAGTTGCTACCGCCGGCGCTATCCCTGATTAAGTAACATTTTGCGCGGCAGGATCTTCAATCCGCGGCAACAATTTGTTCTATGCCTCTTGTGCGCCATGCTACCGCCAGCACTAGTAGCTGCCGCCGGGCGCTAGCTCCTTCTATATAAGCCGCCGGAATTGCGTTAATCATTGCTAGCGCCAGGCGTTATCGCTACCGCCGGCGCTAGTGGCCATTTTGGAATTCTGGCCTCAATTTTGGGGACAACCATCCTTGAGTCATGTGGACTTTGATTTCCTGCACACTTAAACACACAAGATCAAATACACATAGGATTTGTTATTCTCAAACCTAGGAGATGCGGAAGACCATGTTCCAACAACTAGGACTCCACCAGAGGTGGATCCTTTCTCACCAGAAATCTAAATATTTGGAACATCATCTACCATAGCATTCTCATCAGGAACATCCTTTTGAGCTTCAGGTACTAGAGTGTAGATAACAGGTGGTACTTGGAGCTGAACTTCAGATGGATTTTACTATGCTTCAGGATCTTGTACATGAATATTCTCCCCCCTCAACAACTGCATTAAGGTTCTGAGGAGTATCATGGGGGGGGGGGGGGGGGAGACTGAATTCTTGGTTCATTTTCAAACTCTTCCTCTTCTTCATCATCCTTCCTTGCACCCTACCTTTGGATTCTTCTCTCCCACCTATTAAAATTGAAGAATCTATCTTCTTGAGATGATGTATGGGCATGCCAGAGGACATATCAAATTTATTCATATCAAGCTGATTCAAATATAAAGTGAGAATTTTTCTAAAGTTTGGTGCCATTAGACTTGCTTTAATTCTGTCAAATAAAACTATTCCCCAATTTATCCTCTTTCTGCAAATCACTGCTGTCAGAAGCTTGAACATGTCACTAGATACATAATCATGAGAACCAGTCTTGCACAATAGAACCTTGCAAATAATATCAGTTAATAACTTTCCTTCTTCATTCATCCCTTTCCGTCAAATTGAAGTAAAGTCTCTTGCTAAGCCACAGAAAGATAGAGCCCAGTTGTAATCTCTATCTTCCAATATATCTTCTTCATCAATCACGGGCATGCGCAAAAAATTGTTGAAGAGACTAGGCTTCAATCGAACCACTGTGTTCCTGACATTACTCTTGATCACGAAACCTTCACGACGAAGTTGTGCGTTTTTGTAGAACTCCAAAACATCCCTTTCCAGAACTCGACATTGGCGCTCTAAGAGAAATGACATACCAACGACTTCTAGCATGAGAACGATATTCCTGAATTCATCTGAAGCACTTGTAAATCCTGTTCGCACAAGCACCCCTCCTACCTACAAATTCCCAGAACTTTTGTGCGCCATTTGAATCGAGAAGACGAATCGACGGGAGAGAAAGGAGTTCGCCGACTGGACTTTCCGTAAGGTCTCGATGAAATGGCGTGATTTGTCGTGAATCCCTTATTCTATTTATATAGTATTAAAATTTTGAAAAATAGAGGCGCGTACCTTATTGGAAAAGTGACTCTTGGGATCCAATATAATAATTAGAAAAGATTTCTGACTGACGGAAATTCTTCGAAATGAAATGGAAATACTCGGCTAATTCGTCGAAATGATTCGACTAAATAAGTTGATTCATCGAAATGATCCGAGTGACTTGATTGATTTGTCGAAATAATTTGAGAAGACTCGACGAATTGTCGAAATGACAGAGTAATTTCAACTGACTTCCTTAAGTTCTTGAGAAGTCTGAATTTCTGTACTTGGGCAGATTTCCTGAACTTTCATGACTCCTTGTTGAGCATACCAAGTTCCAGTTTGAAGAAAGTAAACTTGGCCTCATCCAGTGGCTTCGTGAAAATTTCTACAACTTGCTTATCCGTCGGGACATAGCTGAGATTAATGTGCTTGTTCTCCACATGCTTCCAGATGAAATGATATCGTATCTCGATGTGCTTTACCCGACTGTGAGAGACTAGATTATTTGCAATTTTTATGACACTGGATGAGTCGCAAAACATCAGAATTTCCTTAATCTTCAAATTATAATCGGATGAGTCTACGTGCTTTTGAATTTCTCAAAACAGAACTAATTAACACTCCAATAATGATAGCTCTTGATTTTATTTTACCATTTGAACTAATGTGCGATGCTAGTTATTATGTTGTCGGCACTGTTCTCGGACAGTGATGCAACAGACACTTCCATCCAATCTACTATGCTAGAAAACCGCTAAAATGACTCAAGAGAATTATACTATAATAGATAAGGAGTTATTGGCAGTGGTATTCACTTTTGATAAGTTTAGGTCATACTTAACTTTGTCAAAAGTAAGTGTATACAGACCATTCCACCTTACACAATCATTTAGGAAAAACATATGCGAAACCTTGACTCATTCAGTGGGTCCTTCTACTTCGAGAATTTGACCTTGAGATACGAGACAAGAGGTGATCAAAAAATTTAGCAGCCGATCATTTATATCATCTAAAGAATCCATTAATCGAAGCATTGGACGAGTCTAAAATATCTGACGTCTTCCCAGATGAATATCTGTATGTTGCTACTTATATTCAAAAAGATAATTACCCATGGCTCGTAGATTTTGTAAACTATTTGGTTGCCAAGGTTCTTCCCCCAAACTTAAAGTATGAATAGAGAAAGAAATTTTTCTCTCATTTGAAATACTATTTTTGCGAAGACCCTTATTTATTTTGAGTATGTGATAACTCAATCATAGTAAAATGTTTATTGATCGAGGAAGGATGGAACATCCTCTATCATTGCCATGCCAGACCTATAGAAGGGCATTATAATGCCAATCGAACGACCTGGAAGGTACTTGAAACATGTTTTTTTTGGCCTTATATATTTAGAGATGCCAACACTTCATTCGAAGTTGTGATAATTGTCAACGAGCGGGTAATATTTCTCGTGCCAATGAAATGTCGCAAAATTATATTCTCGTTTGTGAAATTTTTGATGTTTGGGGAATAGACTTTATGAGTCCTTTTCCTACGTCATTCAAAAATAAAAATATCATAGTAGTAGTGGAATATGTCTCAAAGTGGGTAGAAGCACAAGAACTTCTGACCAATGATGCTAGTGTTGTAGTCTAATTTATGCGTACATTGTTTTCTTGATTCGGAACACCAAGGGTTCTCATAAGTGATATGGGTGCACACTGTAACACTCCAAAACTGGTAGTTCCGCGAAGTAGGCGGAGTGGTAGTGCGGCACGTGAAGCAGGCTAGAATTTTCCCTGTCTGCTCTTAGCGCACGATCAGTGGCCTCATCGCGCACGACCAGTGATCGTGTGCCAGCGATCGTGCGTTAATTCAGAAGAGAATCGAGTTCTATCTCGGACAGTGCGCACGACCATTTCCCTCTTCGCGCACGACCAGTGATCGTGCGCCAGCGATCGTGCACTTATTCGCAAGAATTCAGAGTTCTGTCCCGGATAGTGCGCACGACCATTGCCCTCGTCGCGCACGACCACTGACCGTGCGCCTGTGATCGTGCGCCCTGTTTATTCTATTCCGCGATTTTGAGCGGAGAAGAGGATCCGACCGATCAAATTTCTTGGAATTCGATCCAACGGCTGGGATTTATTGCTGGGGGGTCTTAGGGCTTTGGAGAGGGATTAAACCCTCATTATTTCATAGTGTTTCTGTCTCCTAGGCTAGAGGAAGAAGAAGAGGAGATTTCGCCATTGACGGAGCTCCGGAGCTCTGTTTCGCGAGCCGTTTCCAGATCCGGAGAGTGCGGCCCGGTGCGGTTCTTTCCCTCCGCGTAGAATCTCGGATCCATGGCGAAGAAGAACACGTCTAGGGTAACGATTCTTCCTCCCGAACTTCGGACTTGTATTTGTCCATTCATTCCTCTTTCTTTGCTTGCATGAGGTATCTCTTTCACCAAATGGGTGAAGTGTAGGATTTCCTCAAGTCCTTCGGGACTCCGGGTAGATTGTGTCCGTCCCCGGCATATTGCATATAGAAAATCCGGTAGTCGTGCGGATTTAGGCATTTTGTGTGAAGCCTATTCGTGGCCGTGAGCCCGAATCGGCGATGCTTGATTTGCGACGTTGCATTTAGGTTAGGCCTAGAATGCGTGCCGGAGAATGACTCCGTGAACTCACCTATAGTATTGCGGGAGTTAAGTGTAGGCGTCTTGTGAAGATCCCTACGAAAGCCCCATGCTTTGAGTTTTGGATGAAGGCAAACCTTCACCACGATATTGATGCGGAGCGTATGTACCTCCCTTGTTGAAAATTCGTGAAGCCTAGATCCTTGTAAAGGGGTTAGGTGCGTAGCGTATAATTAGTGTAGCACTTGAAAATGCTAAACCCTTACGGGCCAAGGTGAAGCCGTACCCGCGTCGTGCGATAGATCGCGATGATTAGAGCACGGGCAAAGCTAAACCGAACCCGTTTCCATGCAGATCGGCGAGAGGTCTCTTCCTCATGAAAGCCGCGTGATCATGGGAGAGGTCGTGGAAGGTGTCATACCTAGACCGACCAAAAGCTCTTGTTTCCCACCTAAGGTTGTGACCCTTAGGGTGGAGTGTTGTGAATTTGCTATTATGTTTAGCCTCATGCGATTGCTTAGGTGGTTGTGGGGAACCTTCGGGTGAACCCAACCAACATCATGTGCATACCTAGGTTCCCTTCTTTTGATGCTCAACCTAGAAGATTGATTGTGCTTGAAACCTCACCTTGTGTAGTTGCACCTTCTTTATATTAGCACTTGCTAGTGTAGCTTGCTTGCAGGGTAGAAGCTCCGCCACCCCGGGAAAGGGGTGGGGTCGTTATAATTTGGTCAGCTGCGCTGACCGTTACTCTGTTTGCCGCCGCTTGGTGGAATGTTCTTATGCAGGTGCAGGTGAGCCTAGCGGGAAATAGCGGGCGTTAGTCCTTTTGCTGAGTTGGCCCTTGAAGGCCAGCCTTTTTCCTGTTATCTCATGTATTGCCGGCCTGCGTGCCGATGTATGCTTTATTTGGAGTTTTGTACATTGATTTGATGTAAGGCCCTAAGGCCGTAACTCTTGCTTCTGGACTCATTCCTATGATAGTGGACATGTCTATTTGAATGGTTTAATTAATGCTTCCGTTTACGTTTTTGTACTCTCGTTTTGTTATTACTTTTCTGGTTATCACCTTTTAACTTCTAGCTAGTGTGGTTTGTATGGCGTGGGGTCCCGGCCGGACCTGCTGTTATACTTTTCGTACTGGCAGGGTGTTACACACACTTCTGCAAATTGCAGTTTGATCATGTATTAAAGAAGTATGGCATCTTTCACTGAGTAGCCACTCCATATTACTCCCAAACTAGTGGACAAGTTGAGGTTTCTAATAGAGAGTTAAAACACACGAAAAATCGATGGAATCAAATCACAATGAATGGTCTAAGAATTTAGATGATGCCTTGTGGGCATATAGAGCTATGTATAAAACACTGATCAGTTCAACGCCTAATCGTCTCGTCTATGGGAAAGCTTGTCATTTGCCTCTTGAATTAGAACACAAGGCTTATTGGGCGATTAAAAACATGAATTGGAATATGAATTTAGCTAGAGAAAAAAAAATATAATTTGCAAATTAATGAACTCGATGAACGACGTCAGTTAGCTTATAAAATTCACAAATCTATAAGGAACGAGCTAAAAAAATCATGGTAGCCATCTACAGGGTAGTAAAAATATTAATCCCGACGATCAAGTTCTACTTTACAATTCTAGGTTACGACTATTTCTAGGAAAATTGCGCTCTCAATGGTTTGGGCTTTTTATTGTTAAAGCAATTTTTCCTTATGGAACGTATGAATTATTACACCCGAAGAATGGATTATTCAAGGTTAATGGGAATAAATTCAAGTTATATCATGGAGAGAGAATTTTAAATACAAACTCGGATGAATTAAATTTGATTTAGAGGAAAAAGTTGATCGAAAAATTATAGAATATAGTAGAATTCGGATTTTGAGGTTTTCTGAGGATTTTGGATGACACGCCCTGAGACACACGCCCGTGTGCCTCAACCGTATGTCACCCTAACTATGTTGTTTAACTCCTATGATAATGGGGAAGGCGTGGGATGTGTTTTAACGACACACGAATGATGTACATGCCTGTGTGTACTGGACCGTGCGCCAGTTTTTCTTTTTCGAAACTGGTCACCCCCACTTTATAATCTCACTATAGTCGGGTTTTCTACCAAATTCCCTCCTATCTCCGAATTCAAACAATCTCTCCTATTTTTTGCTACTCCAACTCTGATCCAAGACCATTTCCGCTCTTGCACGAATTTGGATTCCCCTACTTCAACATTCAATCTTCAAGCTATTTTCTTGCAGAATTTTCTCCAAAGATATTATCTTTTCTTAGTATTTCATTTCTCTTTTTATGATCCTCACAATTTCGATTGAATCTTCTCAAACTCTTTTTGATTTTATCTGAACATCAATTTTTCGTTTCCAAAAGCTTCTAACGTCATTCGTTCAAAAATTATGCCAAGATCATGGCAAAATTTAAAAAAAAAAAATCAATACCATGTTTAATCAAGTTGATTTTCAGAATCCCGTTATCGCATTTGATTTTTCCAAAAACATAAAAAATAAAATAAATATTTCTTACTTTCAAATTAATTTGTGATGTGTTCTCATAGTATCTCAAAAATTCTCATATTCTCTTACAAAATCTATTCTTCATGAAATCTTCCATTTTCAATTTGTTAGCCATCCAAACTTCAACAAATCTTCAAAAATTCTATAGGTAGTTATTTCTCAAGATTCATAGAACCTGAGATAACTTATGTTGATATTGTCTCAAAGAGAAGATATGTCCGCTTGAGTACCAAACAATTCAAGGACTGCGGAAAAATTTACTGGACAATGCTACAAAATATATGGGTTGCTCTAGACATTGTTGATCTCACCAGCAAACCAGGATGGATGCACTTGTTTATGATTGATGAAATCGGATACCGCAAGTTGACAATGGATTTTCTTTGCACAATAAGATTCCTCAATGTCAACGAACCATTCAGATCCGACTCTACATTCAGTTTCTGTCTTGGGAGATCAACATACACTATTGCAGTGGCAGTTTTCAATGTTATCATGGGCATCTATGATCATGCATATGTTCAATATGAGAGTTATATAGCACTAGTGACGTGCAGAACTAGCACACCGCTATAGACGGGAGCGAGACCGTGGCACGAAGCGGCAGTGTACTGATCGTTCAAGTAATATAATATGTGAAAGTGAATCCCCAAGTATCGAATCTCTAAGGAATACAGTAAGGTGGAGTTTACTTTCGAGGAAGGACTTGAGATCGAAGTCCTTTAGGTCGGGTGAATGTGTAGGGGGTGATTTGGTTTATGGAAAATAAAAGAAAAGAAACTAAAATACTCCTATGCAGGCCGCTATGCATTGCTTCACTGGGCAAATGGAATCTATGCAGGGCGCTTTGCACTGCTTCGCTAGGCGGATGGGCGAGAGGGCGAGCAGATGGAGTGGTTTGCATCGACAGAAGTGAGGTGGATTATACTGGCTGTTAGCATCGCTTAGCTTGGCGGATGGAAGAGTAGGCTCATGTAGTGGAAGAGTAGGCTAACGTAATGGAATGGAGGGTGATGGCTAAGTGGAGGATGGAATGGGGGCGCACCTCATACACATATATAAACAAGATAATTTCATAGAAATGAAATAAATATTACAAATCATGGTTTATAGTGCGCATCATCAAAATGTAAGGAATCTAACATATACAACCATCAAAACAAAGAGGGGGAAAGCAAATGAATCAACCCAATCTGGAGCCTTGTTGAAGATTCACGGTTGGAATCGCCGGGTTGTCAATCCGCGCCCAAGCTCTGTCCTCAACTGCGTCTGGGGTAGAGAAGGCTGTCACAACCTCCCAATGGCCTGTCTTCTTCGTGTCACAATTCGGCCACAAGACCAAAGCTTCCTTCTCCTTGGATGATGATGGATGTAGGGCTAGATCCCTCTCCTTGGAGATTGAGGATGATGGAGGAGGCCTAGGGCAAAGCCCTCATGGAAGGGTGGAAGAAAACGGAGCTGAAGCTCCCCTTGCAACGGAAATGGCAGAATATAATTGAGGTTATTTCGTTAGGTTGAAATCCGTGGCTTTTATAGAGAACAGTCAAAAAAATAGGCACGCACGGTCGAACACACGACCGTGCGTAGATCATGCGATATTAAAAGACCAGAAGTCATGGAAGATGAAGCAAATGCGCCTGTGCGTTTTACTCACGGACGGTCGAAGTTGACCGTGCGTAAAAATGCACGGGCAAATCCAGATGGCTTGAAGAACATGCTATCAACATGAGATCATGCGTTTCCTTCACGCACGGACAAACTGCCAGTGCGTGAACAAATCGCACGATCAGGGACAAAACACCATATTGGCCAGACGATCATTGCGCACGATCGTAGCCGATCGTGCGTGAAGAAAATGCACGACCGTGCAATTCATGCAGACATGAATTCTGGGCAATATGGACTATCTGCCTACCTGCACAACAAATATCACAGCCATAGAAGAGCTGGGCATACCTTTCCAACTCAATCTAATAATAAGAAAAAGACATAGGGAACATATTGTGCTTGCCCCCAACAACAAAGTGTGCAATTGCACACCACAATGGGCCTAAACATTGCACTTATAGTGAACGCGTGTATGAGTAGAATATAAGCAATTCAGCACTGAAAGTGTAGTGCAAATGCAAGAAAATAAGCCAAGATGAGTCCAAAAATCACTATATAAATGGGACTCATCACACCCCCAGACTTAACCATTTGCTCGTCCCGAGCAAATCTTCCCTCAAGCGGACAAGAAAAACACAAGCTGGCATAGAAATTGTAAAGGCAGATTACCATGCGAAGTCGCAGGCTCACACTCATAAAAATTCAGTAGAAGAAATATCTAATTATGCATCATAGTCTATATTTTTCTAAGAGCGTATCTATATATTATTATTACACAAAATCTGAATCACAGTGAATTATCTGGTCACGCGTAGGAAGAAAGTAAACCGATCTCAAAGGTGAGCATTGCTAAAGATCAGGGCTCAGGATAACCTCCAAATAAATCCCTCAATGTCAGTGACCATAAGCTCACCCGGTAGCTCTCTCTCCATGGAACTAGCTCGGTTCATTGCGTGAGTCAGTAGGAATTCAGGTTAGAGATAGGGCTTGGGTTTCAGTAGGGTATACAATGATAAACATGAAGGCTTACACACTAAACCCAATTGAGTTAATGCAACAAAGCTAACCAAGCTGCCACAATACGCGTGAGTGCACCACACCCCCAGACTTGAACTTGAAAATATAGGTGTGTGCACCGCCTATTCCCAATAAAAACTTTCGCAATTAATTTTCAATTAAACTCTTTTCTCATTTTTTTTCAACTCTTTTTTTTCTTCATTTCATTTTTTTCAACTATTTCCAGCACATTTAATCATTGGAGCACATCCACATATCCACAATTAATTCACCACATCAACATTCCCAAAATAAAAATATGAAAACAACTAAAGCTCAGCTTTGGGTATGCGACTGGGATTGGGTTTTTGGCTTTGGTGGAGAAGCGGTGGAGCTGAATCAAAAGACGGGGTAGGCACAAATGGGGATAACAAGGAATAAATGATAGGAATGGTACACAAAGCTAAACCTGGCCAAAATGATGGCCTACGTCACGCTCACGCACTGAACTAACCTATGCCAATGCTTCAAGAGTCGCTTGGGGAAAGTTCTTAGCCACCGAGAAAGACAATCCTTCCTCCCGACTTGAGCAATATGAATCTAGCAAACGTCTACACACATCCCTACGCTACCGTCAAATTCACACCAGATTCATCAATTTTGAGTAGCATAAACAATATTTACGCAAATAGAAAAAGTATAAAACTATAAGCATAAAGAAAAATTAATTCTACATAGATTTCTATGTGAGACACGAGCACTCGACTAGAAGCACTACAAGAGTCGACATTTTACTCCAACTCACAATCCTAAGCCAGCACAATAATTTTCCCAAATCACACAAAAGAAATGAATTCAACTTGCGCCGCGCTATTGGTTAAGCACGCGCTCAAGTGGGTGTTGTGGTGTATGGTGAAGATGAACAATTAATATATAACTGAAATAAAATACTTCTAGCATGCACTGAGATGTGCACGTGCAGTGGGTAACACATAGCGGCTCTCCCCCATACTTAATCTGAGCAATAGATGCAAATGATGTAACTATGAAAATTGAACAAAAGGCTAGGGGAAGACAAGTTAACCATGCTTAGAAATGAGCATACCAGAAGATTGGCGTGCAAACCAAGACCAAGCCGCAACATCCGCCATCTAGAAGAAGGACCTGCAGGGATGAGCTCCGCCAAAACAAAAGAAGATATACAAACTAAAATGAAATACAACTAACTAAATTAAACTAGATGAAATAAAAAAATACAGGAAATGTAAGATAACTACTGAGGTTATTTTACTCCCAGCACAACTTATTCCGAACATTAAGAGTTTTAGCTAATGGGAGTATGAAAAAGGCAATGCACAGGTAACTGTTCGAATATGCATGTCGGTAGCGGGTACCGATACAACGACAGAATAGTTACTCCCCTACCTAAATATAAATAATACCCGCTCTTCATAGGTAGAGGAAATAAAAAGTAAGACGAGGAGGAGGAATCCTCACTCATCTTACAAAAATAATCCTTGCCCAGCAAGGTGTCGTCTTCAGGGAGGAGGCAGGAGGAAAAGGTAATGCGTGAGGCTTCCACTATGGAGGAGGGATCAGCCTCCTCACATATGAGGATACACTCATCATTGACTTGAGCATCATGCTCCAAGTCCTCTTGAAGTACCTGTGAAGACTCAACCTGCACAGGCTCAGATAAAGAAAGGTGGCCAGGAAATAAAAAAGAAGAATGACATAAATACCGATCAATTGGGGGAGTGGTCCCGGTCTCACTCCCAGCAAGTTCCAAGGATAGATCACTGTCATCATCGTAAGTATCATAGCAAGGGGGACCCAAGAACTCAAGGGCCTCAGGGGTGAGTTGGACCTCCTCGTCCCATGAGAAAGTGCAAACCTCCTCTTTAGAAAGAGTACCCTCATCATCCCACTGGGGTGCACCATCGTGTTCAAAGTATTCATTCTCCCCTTCGGGGAAAATGACATCCTCATCCCACTTTGGAGCACCCTCCAAGTCAGAAGCATCACCTCGCTCCTTTACTTCGATAGGATCATAAAAAATGTGTGTAGAAAAATCTTGCAAAGAAACTGGAGGAACAAAAAGATTTGGTTCCTCTGCAAAAAGATCCGCTAACGCCTCCCCGATGGCGAGAATACTTTCCTCATCCCACTCAGGTGCATCCATAAGTTCGAAATCCTCTCCTTCTTGGCCAACAGATGAGTGATCATCATGTATAGGAGGGAAACCATACACAGGGAGGGAAGAACCGATGCGAGAATTAAGCTCAAGGGGTGAGCAGGCAATTGCCTCCACGGGTAAAGAATGAGTGGTAGGGACAATGTCATTGTATGGATCAGCATGCACTCTGATGGGCAATTCTGCGGCAGTCCCCCATCGACAAGGTGGTGTTGCATACATGTCATCGGAGGATGTATGGTTGCCAATGAAAAAAGAACAGGATACGATTCGGATGCCCCAATCATCGTCTTCCTTCCTTTTTGGCATAAGAAGAGTAGGACAATCCTTCAAGACATGGTCCACATTATGACAAATCAAACATCGCAAAGTCCTATGCAACTCATCATTCGTAATATTTAAGGAGTCAATAGCATGACAGAAAGTGTCATAGCAAGTAAGCTTAGACACATAATCCATAGTGCAAAAATTACGGATAGAACAAAATTCAAAGTTCTTTGCACATAAAATCTACACAATCAATTATAACTAAACTTGGAAAACAAAAGCTTGCTTTAAAAATCTAAAATAGGAAGGGATAAAAACAGAAAACTAACAATATATACTTTAAAAGCACCAAAAATAATAAGCGGCTATACATACTGGAAGAACTACTATCTCTTGTCTCCCTCTACAGCAACTCACACGACTGTGTTTCCTGGCAACGGCGCCAAAAACTTGACGTGCAGAACTATCACACAGCTATAGGCGGGAGCGAGACTGCGGCATGAAACTGTAGTGTACCAATCGTTCAAGTAATATAAAATGTGGGAGTGAATCCATAAGTATCGAATCTCTAAGAAACACAGTAAGGTTGAGTTTACTTTCGAGGAGGACTTGAGATCGAAGTCCTTTAGGTCGGGTGAACATGTAGGGGGTGATTTGGTTTATTGAAAATAAAAGAAAAGAAACTAAACTACTCCTATGCAGGCCGATATGCACTACTTCGCTGGGAGGATGGAAACAATGCAGGCTGCTATGCACTGCTTCGCTAGGCAGATGGGCGAGAAGGCAAGCAGATGGAGTGGTTCGCACCGACGGAAGTGAGGTGGATTATACGGGCCTTTAGCACCGCTTAGCTTGGCGGATGGAAGAGTAGGCTAGCGTAATTGAATGGAAGGTGATGGCGAAGTGGAGGATGGAATGGGGGCACACCTCATACACACATATAAATAAGATAATTTCATAGAAATGAAATAAACATTACAAATCATGGTTTATAGTGCACATCATCAAAATGTAAGGAATCTAACATATACAACCATCAAAACAAAGAGGGGGAAAGGAAAGGAATCGACCCAATCCGAAGCCTTGTTGAAGATTCACGGTTGTAATCGTCGAGTTGTCAATCCGCGTTCAAGCTCGGTCCTCAACTACGTCCGGGGTAGAGAAGGCTGTCACTACCTCCCAATGGCCCGTCTTCTTCGTGTCACGATCCGACCACAAGACCAAAGCTTCCTTCTCCTTGGATGATGATGGATGTAGGGCTAGATACCTATCCTTAAGCTTGAGGATGATGGAGGAGGCCTAAGGCCAAGCCCTCATGGAAGGGTGGAAGAAAACGGAGCTGAAGCTCCACTTGCGGCGGAAATGGCAGAATAGAATCAAGGTTTTTTCGTTAGGTTGAAATCTGTGGCTTTTATAGAGAACAGTCAGAAAAATAGGCACGCACGGTCGAACGCACGACCGTGCGTGGATCATGCGATATTAAAAGACCAGAATCCATGGAGGATGAAGCAGATGAGCCCGTGCGTTTTACTCACGCACGGTCGAAGCCGACCGTGTGTACAAATGCATGGGCAAATCCAGAAGGCTTGAAGAATAGGCTATAAACAGGAGATCGTGCATTTCCTTCACGCACAGACAAACTGCCAGTGCGTGAACAAATCGCACGATCAGGGACAGAACACCATATTGGCCCGATGATCATTGTGCATGGTCGCAGCCGACCGTGAATGAAGAAAATGCACGACCATGCGATTCATGCAGACATGAATTCTCGGCAAAATGGACGATCTGCCTACCTGCACAACAAATATCACAACAATCGAAGAGCTAGGCATACCCTTCCAACTCAATCTAATCACAAGAAAAAGACACGGGGAGCACATTGTGCTTGCCCCCAACAACAAAGTGTGCAGTTGCACACCATAATGGGCCAAAACATACACTTAAAGAGAACGTGTGTATGAGTAGAATATAAGCAATTCAGGACTGAAAGTGTAGTGCAAATACAAGAAAACAAGCCCAGATGAGTCCGAAAATCACTATATAAATGGGACTCATCAGCTAGCGATCACTTTTCCAGTGGATATGAGTGTCCATGATTGTTGGGAGCTAGTTAGTCAAACTGCGGAGCTATTTCAGGAGGGACATACCGAGGTTGTTTCACTATGCTCCCCAGATTTATGTATCTTACACCATCTCCTCAGTAGGACTTTCTGAGGGACTGGTGTTCTCCCTACTATTCTCAGTAAGAGGGATGTTTTGCTTCTTTACAATATGTACACCGAATCCCCAGTCAATGTAGGGTACTTACTCTTACAGAAACTCTGTGATCAGGTGGAGAGACCATCAACCTTAGCTATTAGTATCAGCCCTTATGTTACCTGTCTTGCAAAGGCATGGAGCCTTTGACATCCATCCACACATGGAGCCCGTCTCTCGAATGGATCCAATATTGATGGAGTCTCTTGTGTCCTTGGGGATCATCGACACACATATTGGGCCAAATGGAGTACATTACTACATAAAGGTCCGTGTGTTCGGAGATCATCATATACATAAAGATAGGAAGGCTTCCTCTAGTTAATTAGATTCACCACCCATTTCGATAGATATTCACGAGTGTTGCCAAGCCTTAAACATTCCCAGAGATTGATCTGCCGACCCCGACGAGTCAAACCGTTGGAAGAAGATTGAGAAGACTCAAGCGACTATGGCTACCTAGTTAGCCAACATTATCATCAACCAACATAGTATTGTGGATACTCTTCAACATCTACATTACCGGGGGATAGATCTATAGAGGACTTAGTACAGGACCATAGATGAGTTGCGGGTTGGAACCACGAGCAAGCATGATTATCTCTCTTATCTCTGCACGAAGCACAAAGCTGTGTCTCCTTCCCACTCAGGATCGTCTTGTCCTCGTGCTCCGCCTATCCGATCTCTCTTCCGCGACAATGTCTAGTTTTATATTTTTATATGGCTATCTATTATAGAATATTATGTATTTCCTTATCATGTGTTTGAACTTTTGTTGTTTGTCACTACTTATATTAATTTTGTTATGGAACATGTGCTGTCAATTGTTATATATATCACCCTTGTTCACTATTACTTGCTCTAGTTTTCACACATTTCGCCTGCGCAAAAATCAAATATTTAATTTTATTTCAAGCAAATATCATATAAACCACTAATTTTCTTTCTTCCCTATACAACGAGGACATTGTATACTCTAAGTGTGCGAGGGGAGGGGGGATATTAAATGCTTTAATTCATTTTTAGGAAATTTACACTTGATGATACATTCAAATTTGAATATATTAATGAAGCCATTTTTTTACTCTCCACTATTTTTGTTATAATAGGATACAACTTTGTTATGTTGTAGACTTTTTATTAGTTTTATTGTTTTTAGCCTAGTTGTCTCACGAAAATTACTCTCTCCCTAGTTTGATAGGCTATGTTTGTACTTACACATTAATAACTAAGTTTGTATACAAACTTTGAAGATGTGTTTTGTAAGACCCATTTTTTTGCATTCATTTCTGGGTCTTATTACCGAGAACCATCGTCTTGCGGTGGCACCAATACTCGGTTTAGTTGCCACTACAAGACACCGATCCTGCCGGCTAATATTAATCATCCAGGCCAACCATAAGTATAAGTAAGAACATTTAAACCACCAAATCCACATCACACATATAATATATAATGAAAGTCCAAAAATAGACAAGTTCACAATAAGATACAATAATATAAATGATAAGGGCTTATGCACGATACATCAAGATCTTCACCACAAATGCTCGTGAAAGTAAATCAATAATGAATCACTCAATTAGTCTTGGGTATCTCCGTGGTACACAATAACAACTCCTCACGCTCTATCTCACTTCCTTGCTGCTCCTCCTGGACATGTTGCTGCTGCTGCTCCAGCTCCACGCGCTCCTGGTTGTTATGCCACACCCGACCATTAGTCAAAAAGACTAACCAGTTTCATCAACCCCTCCCCCCATGACTCCTAGGCACCGGGAGGGAGGACAAAGAGAAAGGTATATAATAGTAAATATACAAGCATGCACATGACTATATCTAATATAGTAGTGCATAATAATGTACAACTAACTAGCAGTTTTACTATAGTAAGAACTAAAAGCCAAGTGAAGTAATAAAATAGCAGTAAGTAAAGGAAATGCAGCTAAAGTATCATCACAAGGAAGTAACTTAACTTATATGAATGCCCATACAAACTTATGATTTAAGATTCAGGTTGCTTAAGTAACTCATTATATAAAAAGAGCCCATACTAATTTATATGATGAGGATCTTATTTTATGCAATGATATGAATGATATGCCATGCAATGTTTTATGCTATGATTTCACACACGCACACACACGACTCTATACGTATAGACCTTTCAGTTCCTACTTTTTGGAGGTATCTAACCTCTCGGGCACCCCCCGTCATGGTCAAACGGTGGTAGAGGAGTGGGTGCCTCCTCACCTAGGTTGGTATAACACACTACTAGACCTAGGCCCTAACGTACGCTATGATACCTGTCCTCGGTACTCATGAGCTGCTGCGTACTCTTGCTGGATCCATCAGAACCAGATTTTTTATAAGGCTAAGTGTAGGGTTATTAGGGAATGTGACCTTTCGGTCATGCAGTAACAAGCTGGCCCTCTGAACACCTACCACTTGCCGAGTCATCGTACTTCCATCAGTGTGTAGACTAGGCTAGTACCGAAGACCCACCACATTTTATGCACATGCACTTATGTATCATCTCTATCATCCGAGCCTCCAGCTCGCAGGACTAACTAGTCCTCTCCTACATATTCACCGAGTCTATTGCTCGCAGGACCAACCGGTCCTTCATAAATACCGAACCTACAGCTCCAAGGACTGACCAGTACTTCTATATCATAACCACACTGAGCCTCCATCTCGCAGGACTAACTCATCCTCCATACACATATTCATCCATCCTTATAGCGTGTTGCCCATCATTTTCCATTATCTACTTAATTATATTAATCTTTATCTTGTGATATATGTATACTTAATGATTTAGGGTGAATCTTGGACTTCCTAAGCACTACCCTGTGAGAGGCACACACCGATACTAGGAGGTATATTGGGCTGACATCCCAAAACTCCATTTCTTAAGATATTTAATCTTATTGGTGGCTACTCATATATTCGATCCCACACTCTCTAGTTACTATAGAATCCTAAGGTGGATTATAATTTATAGGAAGGGGGAAGTGTTGACTTTCAATTGAACTTCAACACTACCCGCCCTTGGGCACTAAGTACAAACGCACTCATTCCTAAACTAGCCCTAAGGTTCTAATTCTAGAAGTTTGACATACTTTTATAATCTCCTTGACTCATCATAATGTCTTCTACATGAATTTAGCCTTATCAAGCTTTTTACTAAACATAGTCCATTCTTATACTCAAGTATTGACACCCAAGTGAAATGTCCTACAATTAACCCAATATTCTTCAGTATTGATCCCCATATACATGGTGTCTATAAGATGATCAATTGGAGTCCAAATTCTTTAGATTTATGTTTGGCTATTCGCAGACCAATGTTGATTCTAATTATAACCCCATGTCAATCATGAAGTACATAGCCATTTCACAAGTCCAAATGACCTAAAGTTAAATCCAGAGGTTCTATATGACATGTGACATGCTTCCAATCAGATTTATCCATTTTATGATTATTGGGCCTAATTATTTATACTTACATAAATATTAAGTAACTTCTAAATTACATAAGAGGTATAGTATGCTGATGTCTAATTGATCCATAAAAATTTCCAGTGGTTCTCTAAGGCATAAAATGTTCCCTAATAGAAAATGGGATTTTTCCTACAATATTTAACCATCATAAATAAATTTATGACAAATGAGACCATTTTAAGTTTTACAAAGGATCTATACAAAAACTTCATCCAAACATGCTTAAAAAATTACCATATGTTTTATATGATCAAAAAAGTGTTCTAATAGAATTTCATAATTTTCCAAAACCATTTAACCACATAAATGGAATTAAATATAAATGGTACTATTCCATATTTGCATAGAAATTCATTAATATCATCATCCAAAAATTTCTAATAAAATCTCCAGAGGTTCATTGTGGTCTAATTCACATGGTGACAGAGATTTGAATTTTCCGAACATTAATCACCACCCTTATTGAATAATTCATCAAGACAATAAAAATTCAACATAACGAAGGAACTACTGAATATCAATAACCAAAAATTATGATAAATTTTCCGGAGGATCATAAAGTTCTAATAAGAGTTTATCCAGGGATTTAGAATTTTCTAAGTATTATAGACCACAAATATTCCAATAATACAAAAGTGTGACAAAGGGAATTTTTATATTTCCCAAGGTAAATGACTCCCAAAAATTCTAATAAAATAACGAGAGGTGTAATATTACCTAAATCATGTGACAGAAAGTTAGAAATTTTCTAAGTAATTTGGTCTATTTCATTTCATTAATTTAATTGTGTGACATAATCATAATTAAAATTAAATACCTAGGATTTTTAACTCTAAAATTCTTAATCATATTACTTGCATGCCACAAATTTCATTGGCATAAATCAAGGGAATATTGAGGAATTCATAAAAACATGAAATTATGCTACATGCACACCATTCCCTAACATTTACCAAACTTACAAGTGAGATATCTCAGCATGAACTAGTCTAAATGGTCCAAATTTTTTTCCAAATATTTTTATTGACCTAATCTACCATGCATACACGATTTGAGTGGATTTGACTTCATTAAACCCTAGATCCATCACATGCTTGGATATTTAAATTATTTCAAAAACTATAACAATTATTTCTCCAAAAATTCTGATTTTTGTACAGCATGTGAAACCCACAATATTACATGCACTATAAAATTTGCAGCCCATTTGGATGATCCAAATGAAGTGGGCACTCAGATTTGTGACTAGGGTTCAATTTGTACACCCTGCACCAAAACAGGTGCTTAGGGGACTGTATTGCACCAAATCACATGAAACAAATTTCAAAATAAAGTTATGACCGAGATCTACATTTTTTATGTTGATCACTTTTCCTCCATCTGCTTCTAAGGGGCCGAAATAATTACTTGAAACAACTGGAAAAACATGTGATAGATTTGAATGTTTATAATACTCGAAACAAAAATCTATATATGCACAGATCTTAAAGCACATCAAATGGCTGCTGTGTTTCATCCCCAACCCGCCTCTGGCCATGAATGGCCGACCTGGAGCTTCTTCCAAGCCAAAAGACCGACCACCAACTTCACCCCATGGTCGTCCATCACCACCACCACCACCTCTGTTGAGGTGGTGGGCGTCGAGGGGAGGTGTTTGCTGGCCGGATAGGTGCATGAATAGCGATTTCAGGACGGGGGGGGGGGGGGGGGGGGGGGGGAATGGCTGAAATCTTGAGTTTGAAAACATGAATTCTTGCTCTTTCTGATCGAATCCATTCCTATAAGATCTAGGAAGCTAGCAAGAGATGAGAGGGAGAGAAACCTGCCTTGAATGAGGTTGATTGAGGGGTAATTTCTGGATTTGCCATGTCCGACCACTTCAAGGTGAGTTCCAAGCCGATTTCACTATACTCCACAAAATGCAACAATCCAAAGTTTGATTTCAACTGCTCTCAAGCTTCTAAAGCTATTGGTGACTTCAATTCAAAGAATGGTGGAGTGTATATAAAGTTTCCATGAAGGGGTGGTTGGCATTCTATTGGGAACTACATGGGGAGTTGAGGGGAGGCTTTTGGGAGGAGAATTAAGAGCCAAGTGGCAACAATTTCATTATTCTTCATTTGGCTCTATTCAAATTTGGGCGAAATCTCATTTCCACCCTTGCATGCCTCCCATATCCTGAATTTAGAGGGTAAATAAGGCAATTAGGGTAGAGTTGTGGGTTGCTGATTGAAGGTCTTAGCCCATTGGAATTAGGCTATCCCCTTTTAATTTCACTTTAGGTCAATTTGACCAATGTTGACTTTTGGGTTGACTTGGTCAAATTGATGAGGTGGCTTCCCCCATATAATGTTCATTGGTTTTATGACACCTTCCAGGGCTGATTGCGTTATGGTGGAGTCATGATTGGGCTAACTGATCCATTTAGGATTGATTTGACCTAAGTAGACCCTAAGTTGAATTTGGTCAATTTCATGAAATTAGTTGAGCCCCCTTAATTATTATTGAACTAATGGTCTCCCTTAGTGGTTAGGAGAGTATTGGTCAAGTCAATTTGGTCATTTGAGGTCTAATTGAACCAATTTAGGGCAAGTTGACCTATTTTGAGCTAGAGTTGACTTTGGTCAAATTGCCTAATTTGGATGACCAATTCATGTGGTTTATGATTAATTGAATCCCTTTTAGGGTTAGGGATTTAATGGTTATGTCAATTTAAGCTTGTGATTTCAATTTGAGGTAAATTGAACTAGGTTGACTTTTATCTATAAGGGCTCACTAGGTGAGAACACCTAGTCTCTATGGTCCCTAGGTTCATTTTCTTGCTCTAGTTCAAATGTCATGACACTTGTCATGTTCTAAGTCATATTAGGGGTCTAATAGGACTGGGGATGTTACATGTTTTTTATGAAATTGATATTAATTTAATCACATATTGAGTTGAATTAATGAAAATGTAGTACCTTTTTCATGAAAAGCTAGAAAAGGTTTTATTGGTTAACTATTTATGCTCATTTAGTACAGTACAAGAACTTAAAACTTTTATACACTTTGAGCAACAATTAAGGATAAAGGTAGTAGTAAGAAAATGATTTAGGTCTCCGTTGATTTTGTTTGAGCTTTTTGGGCCTAAACCTATATATTTACCACTTGAAACCCCCTTTGAGCCTTTTTATCCAATTTTTTATATATACTCCACTGAACATACCAAAGCCAAGAACTCCATCCCAAATATTATTACTATGAGCTTTTGTTCTGAAAAATCATAAGAAAGATGGAGAAAAAGAAAAATTCATTGATTCATTTCAATGTGGGACTGATGAGAATGTATTGGAGGTCCTATGATTCACTTCTATCTAGGAGCGATGAGGATATTAAAAAAAGGGGATGAAAGATATACATATAAAAATATATCACATATATATGTATATATTTTTCCAATAAAAAAAGTGCAAAAAGATGTAGAAAATTATAAAAAAATACACACCACAAAAAATAGTGTGGGGGTGTATACATACATGGAGTGGGAAATTACTATTTCTTAAGAACAAAGCTCAACTTGGTTTAGTAATAATAAATGTTGCTAACATGTTCATCCTTTCTTTTTATTTCCTAAACCACGATACAACCTACCAAAAGACCTAATGATTCTTACCCTAACCTTTACTTCGTATTTTTTTTGTATAATTTGTATGATCTATTTAAGGAATAGTGCAACAAGTAAGAAGTCTGTATTAATATTAACCCATATAACCCCATTAAAGCCAAACATGAAGAGTTAACTACACATTATTTAAGAATACAAAAGATGGTGCATATACTGTTTCTTATTTCATTTATGACACAATTTAATGTTTTATAAATTCCATGTTATAATATTGTGTGTATTAGGCTAGTTACATCTAGTTTGTAGAGGGGAGAGTCATGAGGCACATTGCTAGTATTCAATTAAAACCAAATGAATTTCTAAACATAACATGTTTTACCCCTAGAATGACAAAAGATAAGTGTGGGGGCATTTGATGAAGCCAAATTATTTATGATAATTCTATGCTTCATCATTATTTATTTCCTTTAATATGAATTAAATATGTGACTTTTATAAGATATTTGATATTCTTAACATTTTATTTAAGTGTGCAGATAAAAATACCGGATTTAAGAGAAATTGGAGTAAGCTAAGCATATTTGGATAAAAGAGCAAAGGGATAAACATCCATTCGTCCAAGAAACGGCCTTGAATCCCATCCTAACAAGTGGAAGATAGTTTGGAGAAAAAGGGCACAATTTCTGAGACACACGGTCTGGTGCGGCGCAATGATTGGGACACATGATCGTGGCATACAGCCGTGTGCCTAAGACCGTGTACCATGATAACTACTGTTGATAGAATTTGTCTATAAATTGAAGGTTTTGTCCTACAGAATGCATGCTTGAATCGATCTAGCAATGAGAGAATCCAGATTAGAGAGGAACACTATGTGGAGAAGAGGAGAAAGAGAAGAACCATGGAGAAAGGAGAATTCTTTAGTAGGTTTCCTATATTTTTATTCTTCTTTCTTCTTCCTCCCTATGCATATGTATCTTATGCCTAGTTGTTCATGTAATCTTACTCTCTTAAAGTGTTAGTTTGATATAAAATTTACTTTGTTTATTAAAATTATAAACCTCTTCCGGTTCTCTTATTCACTAGTGTTTTATCCAAAGTTTTTAATAGAATGAATCAGTACTTCTAGAATATTGAGTTCATATTCATTGCTAGTAACTCATGCCATATAATTTTGGGTACTGTTACTCTGTGTAAACACACTATTTGGATAAAAAGAGTAGGTTGATTTCCCGAAATAATAGGAAACCTTGCTCTTCCATCTAGGACATTGCAAAACCAAGTGATGGGATTCAAAGAACTATAAGGCGATCTCTATATATCCTTCCCATAGTTCAAATCTCAGGTTTGCCAATCTAAAATAAGAGCTTTGACTACCCATATGATGTTGGGAACGGAAAGGTGTTGAAGCCCAGCGGCCTAGAGAGTACGAAGAAGAGGAGATAAACAATTATGTTTAAACAAAGATATATTTATTATATTATTATAAGAAAACACTTATTGTATAACCCGTAATTCGTCGAGATCAAAAATGCCTAAGGAGACGGCTATTCGCAGACCTCGCCATTATAGTACTGATTATCCTCAAGGAGGCGAGCATGGGGCGAGCAGAGGCGAACATTGGGCGAGCATGGGGCGAGCAGAGCCGAGCATTGAGCGAGCATGGGGCGAGCAAAGGCGAGCAGAGGTGAGCATTGGGCGAGCATGGGGCGAGCAGAGGCGAGCAGAGGCAAACATTGGGCGAGCATGGGGAGAGCAGAGGCGAGTATTGGGCGAGCAGAGGCGAGAAGAGGCGAGCAAAGGAGAACATTGGGCAAGCATGGGGCGAGCAGAGGCGAGATTGGGCGAGTACCTCGCGAGTATGAGCAAGTAACCCTCATAACTCGCGAGCATAATCAGTATACTCGCCTGGATCTCTATAAATAGACCCAGGGGTACTAGAATTGGCACTTTTGAAAGTGGTCGAGGTCCCCCCAAGCTGGATACTCGCCAAGTCCATGCCCGCCTAGTACCTCGCTCAGCTTTTGGTCGCGGAGGGGAAGTTTCTCCCAAACATCCGGGTATGTTGTGGGACCTCCCTGCTGGAGCACTTATGGTGTGCTTATAGTCATTTTCTCTCTCCTATTTTACCTATCCGAGTCATGGAGTTTGATCGCAGGATCAGTAACCTCCGGCTGCATTGATCCGAATTTTGGAGTCGGGATTTTCTTGGCTTCAACACTTATGTTTCACAAAAAACCATTATATGTTAACTCTAAAGGATTCTCTATTTTTAGATCTATCATTGCATCAGAACCATCTTAATTTAGGACAATCATATCCTTTATTAAGACTTTATATAAACTAAAATCAATATGATAATAAAAGGAGAAAGGAAGTAAGGTATTTACAAAGGACTTGTGGAATATGACCTTAATATAGTGAATCAAATACTACAAACGATAGGGGCACTTGCCTAAAAATATGCACTCTATCTATATGCTAAAATCGTGACATGATTTGTGCGTATCAGTGACAATTAATGAAATTAACAAAACTATAGCTTTGAAAGTGTAATTCATTACAAAGGCTAATCATGTCCAAATTTCCAAAACGTTTGACCAAAGGCCAACCATGATATAACAAGTGCACCATAAAAATATGGGAATTTAATTCCACAATTAAGTCAACATTATTTCAATAATACACTTCATTAAAATAGATTGAATTATGAACTAACTATATGGAAAATATGCTCTGAAAAATCTAAAACTTTACTTGGACCTTGCTCATGTCATAACGTAATTTTGATTCAAATTTCAAAGTAATCACATTTAAAATGACTAAAAAATACACAAAATATAATAACCTTTATAGTTTAAGTAACATCGACTTCAAAATTAAATTAAGAGAGATATAATCATCCTTAAAAAATGTGCTACATCAATTTTTAAAGCCTAGATAAAGGGATACTACTGTTATGTTGACCACATGGTCTAATTTTGCTTCTAAGACACTTATAATTTATGTTAAATAATCTTACCTAAGTGTGACACTTATTAAAATGAAGTTTCAGTTCTGGTCTGCTATCAATAAATTGCACAGATCTAACAATAGATCTAGCAAATCTGAGCGTGCCAGACATATTTTATCCTTCCCCCTAGCAGATTCGCTATCAATCTATTTTGGGGATCATCTAATCATTGATTCAGAAAGATTAAGGAAATCAGATTGTCTATATCTCATCTTAAGGCTTGAGCCAACGACTATGATTATTTCCTCCTGGACAGAGTTTTCGGGGCTACTCCTTCATCGGATGTCCACCACCATGACTCAACTCCACCACCACTCGATTCTCCAGAGGGAGGCACACATATTGGTGGTGGTCTGATGACCTATTATCGCGGGCCATCATCAAAAGTCTCAATTTATAGAGATTACATAAAATAACAAACAAAATCCGTCTCGATTCAAAAACCCTTGGATCTGGATTTGAGTGGCATGATTGAAATGGAGGTGGCCGGAAAAGCCCTTTCTCAATCCTAGCTTCTCTGGAGGATCCCCACTCAAATTCTCTTCTCGTTTTAGTAGCTAAGGAGGTATATGCTTGAATTGAGGAGTCAATTGACTAATAAATATGCAAGATAGGAAGTTGCCATTTCTCCTCCTCAGTTCTTAACCATGGCTGACCTTACTCCACTTGCTGCCTCACTGTTGCCTCCTTATGCATTTAGAGAACTTTTTTCATCTTCCTAAGATGATCCCAAGCAACATATGGCCTCAATTTCTCTTGTTATGGAACCTCATGCTTGGTCAACATTTCCCCTAAATTGATTTTGACCCAATTGACACAAATTGGCCCCATTACTGGATTAGCACGCTGAGCTGGGTCATGGTGGGGTTATGAGTTAATTCATGGGCTCATTAGGCAAAGAATTTAATCAAATTAATTCTTAAAGTAGGTTTAGGCTTTACTTAACCATGGTTTGACCATGGTTAATCATATTTATCCCTAGTTTACCAAAGTCAACTTTTGATGGGATGGCAAGCCTTGGTCATGTGGTAAGTTTTATAAAAGTCAATTGTTTGTCTATAAGGTTAATTGGTCCTTGTTCAGGCCACCTAAGTCTAGGTGTACATTTCAACATTTATGGGCTCCACCTCAATCCCAATGTGCAATGGGTCTATCTTAGGGCGTCATTGGACTTCTAGGGTCCTAATGAAAAATGGGATGTTACATATCTAATAAAGTAAAGAAAAATTTTTTGTCCCCGAAATTGAAGTTAGGTATATGGGTGTTCGAAGTACTAATGTGATTTAAAGTAAAAATAGCATGATAGGAGTTTAAGTCGAACTTCCAAGAAATAATTTTGTCTATTTACACTACATCAAGTCTCGAGTCTCCTAGGAGAATTCCTCCTATTCATGGTTAGACCACAAGAGTTTCACCAATGGAACTTTCTTCTTATGTAGCACTCAAATTTCAGAATCCTCTACACGCACTTGTTCAAGATGAACTGATCTATCCAAAGCTACTGGCCCTGACGGGGAAGAAATTAGCTAATCGGGGCGAAATAGAGCTCTTTGAAGAGAAGAGACATGGAAAACATCATGAAGGTTAGTCAACTCTTGGGGAAACTCCAATCGTTAAGCTAGGGTTCCAACCCGCTCTATAACTGTGTAAGGTCCCATAAATCCAGGACTGAGCTTCTAATGTATCTGAATACGAGTGTCCCCACTTACTGGCCTAATCTCTAAGAATACCTAGTCCCTAACCTAAATTTCTGCCATCTAAAGTTTCTCATTATAGTATTTTGCCTGGCGACCCTAGACCTAGAGCATTAGTTCTCAGATTATCCTAATCACAGCATCAGTATCATTATGAATTGCACACCTAATGCCTTCGGGTCCTCATCTTAAACCTACGATAATGGTGTTTGCCTCATCCTACCATACAAGGCTTCATAAGAAGCCATGTCGATGATAGATGGATGACTGTTGTTATAAGAAAACTTAATGAGAGGCAACCGTTTCTCCATGACTCATTATAATCGATGACGCATAACCAGAGTAAGTTTTCCATTGCACTGTTTGCCCACTCTATTTGTCCATCGGTCTGGGGGTGAATGGAGGCACTAAAAGCTAACATTAAAACTTGATAGGCATGTACCAACCTCCATTCTTGGAGGTGAAGAGTCCATCCTTACCAGATATAATAGTATTCGACACATCGTGGTATTACACAAATTGGCCCATGTAAAGGTAGACTAGAACATCCACATGTGCTCCTTGGCGGACCGGATTGAATCAAGCTACTATGGTCAGTCTATCTACAATTACCCATACCGAGTCATTCTTGAGCGAGAGCGGGGTAAACCGTTGATGAAGTCCATGGAGATATCTTCGAGTTTCTATTTAGGTATTGGTAATGACCATAATAATCTTCTAGGACTCCATCACTCGTCTTTCACCATTTGATAGGCCCTATAGTGTGCCACAAATTGAGTAATAATTTTCTTCATTCCTGGCCAAATTAGGGATCTCTGCAGATCAACAAACATTTTAGTGATGTCCGGGTGCACCGAGTACTTGGTGCAGCGGGCCTCACACAAGGTATCATCCTTAATTCCTCCACCTACGAGGATAAAAAAATGATCACAAAAGTGGAGTAAACCATCCTTCATTGATTTATCTTTCTATAGAATTTTTGAGATTGTCTGAATAATATAATCCAAATTGGATCTTCTTTCTCATCATACTTGATCTAATCCTGCATACTACATTCGACCTTTATCTAGGCCAAATACTTAGTACTTGACTTAGGATGAGATCAAGACACTAGAGAAATAACCATCTGCCCCTGCATCTGAGCTAGCTTCATGACCATGAATTTCATTCTTCCATTAGAGATGGGTAGCCTTTGACTTAACGCATCTGTTACATAGTAGGTCTTACCCGGATGGTAATACAAGAAAAAATCATAACCGAAAATACCCTAACCAATGTTTCTGCCGTAAATTCAGATCTTTCTGATTCTGTATAGGCTTTAAATTTGTATCATCGGAGAAGATTTCACAGTGCACTCCATAGAGGTAGTTCCACTAAATCTTAAAGGCAAGGATAACAGCTCCGAGTTCTAAATTAAGTGTCAGATAATTCTGCTCATGCTCCTTAAGCTGTCTAGAAGCATAAGTAATCATATGCATGTGCTGCATCAATACTGTACCCATTCACTTACAGCTTGAACCTCGATAGGGTTAACTGCTATTCCCGTTCTACTAATAACATGACCCAAGAAACTACCTTACTTGAGCCAAAACTCATATTTTCTGAACTTTGCATACATGTGGTGTTGATGGCGCAAATCTCACACACCGCTATAGGCGGTAGCTCGACTGCGGCACGAAACGGCAGTGTACCGATCGTTCAAGTAATATAAAACGAGGAGTAATCCCCGAGTATCGAATCTCAAAGGAACACAGTAAGGTGGAGTTTATTATCGAGGAAGGACTTGAGATCGAAGTCCTTGAGTCGGATGGAATGCGGAAACGGGGTGATTTGGCTTTTGGAAAATAAAAGAAAACAACTACAACTACTCCTATGCAATGCCGCTATGCAGTGCTTCGCTTGGCGGGATGGAGACTAGGCAGGCCTTGAGCGCGCTGCGTCGCAAGGGCGGATGGGCGAGTAGGCAAGCAGAGTCGAACTGTGCAGGCCTTGAGCGCACTGCTTCGTAGGGTGAATGGATTACACGGGCCGCTATGCCACGCTTCGCTAGGCGGATGGAAGAGTAGGCATACGGATGAGGGTCGCAAGCACCTCGTCGACAAGCACGCCACTAGCAATTGCTAGTGCGGCACCAGACACGGTGGTGGAGTGGAAAATGGATGGCGGCGCACCTCATTCACACATATGAATAATATGATTCCATAAACATGAAATAAACATTAATAAACAAGATTCATAGTGTCATCATCTAAATATAGAGATTACAAACAAATACAACCACACAAGTAGAAGAAAGAGGCAAGAGATACGACCGAATCCGGAGTCTCGTTGTAGATTCACGGTAGGAATCGTCGGGTTGTTAATCCACGTCCTAGCTCGGTCTCAACTGCGTCCGGGGTAGAGGAGGGCTGTCACACCTCCCAATGGACCCGTCTTCTCCAGCGCTTTACCATCCAGCCACGTCTAATGCGAAGAACTCCTTGCTTGGCGATGAAGATACGTGGAATCTCCTCCTTGAAGCTCGTGGATGATGGAGGAGGCCTAGGGGGGTGGAGAACCAGCGGAAATAGGCGGAACGGCGGAGTCGGGCGGAAGAACAGCGAAAGATCTGACCTAAATCGCGAGCAGGGCTATTTATAGGCGCTGGAATAAACAGTGCGCACGATCAGTGGCGCACGACCAGTGGTCGTGCGCACTAGAATTTGGTGATCGTGCGCACTAGAATTTGGTGATCGTGCGCTCTGCCTGGGCGGAGCCTGCAAGGTCAGAAATTATAAAATACAATGTTCGCACGACCAATGGCGCACGACCAGTGGTCGTGCGCACTGTCGTAAGTGGTCGTGCTATAAGCCAGACAGAACTCATAAAAAAGGCGTTAAGTGCGCACGATCAGTGGCGCACGACCAGTGGTCGTGCGCACTAGAACCAGTGATCGTGCTCAGTGTTCCTGTACAGAATTGTACCGGGAACACCTGCACGACTCCTGTTCCAGCATAACCACAAATCCAGCCACTGAAAGTGGCACTTAACAGCGCATGAAAACTACTAAAGATGAAAAACATGATATAACACCAAAAACGAGCCTAGAAGTGCACATAGCATGGAATAACAAATATGAGCGAAAACATGCCTAAAGTGTAGTGCATAAACTAGGAAATCGGCCCAGATGAGTCCATAAATGTGTATATGATCAGGACTCATCACACCCCCAGACTTACCTGTTTGCGCGTCCCGAGCAAACAAATTCTAAGCGAACGAGGAAAGAAAAGTAGATGACTTAAGATTACAATACAGAGTACCATGCGAAGTCGCATGCTCACGTGCATAAGAAAAATAGTAGAAAAGATTTCTGATTATAAAAACAGTTTATATATTTCTAAAAGAGTAAAAGCATATTACAACTACTCAAAATGGTGAACTACGGTGAATCATCCGGTCATGCATACGGAGAAAGTAAACTAAGCGCTGAGATGAGCATTGCTCAAGATTGGGATGCCGGACAAACTCCACCGAAATCCATCGGTGTCGGCGACCATAGGCTCGCCCGGTCACATTCTCTCCACGACATTAGATTGGTTCATAGCGTGAGTCGGTAGGACTTTAGGCTAGAGATGGGGCTTGGGTTACAGTGAGGTAAACAAAGATAAACCTGGAGGCTACGCACACCTAACCCAACATGAGCAAAAGATAGAGCTACCCGCACGACGATAATAAACAAATGCACCACACCCCCAGACTTGGACTTTTGCAACATAGGTGTGTGCACCGCCCGCTCCCAATACCAAAATTTCAAAATTTTCAATTCAACTTTTTTTCATAACAATTCCCCTTTTTTTTCTTTTCTTTTTCTACTTCATTCTTCTTTTTCTTTCTTTTCTTTTTTTCAGCAAAAATATCAATTAATACACCCACAATTTCCACTATAAAAATTACCACATCAACACCCCCCAAAATGTAAACATAACTAATATTTAAAGCTCAGATTTGGGTGTGTGGCTAGGTTAGGCTTTTAAGCTTTTGGTGCGATAAAAGTGGGGCTGAATCAAGAGGAAGGGGTAGGCACAAAGGGGCTAGCAAGGGTAGATGATAGGCATGAAATAAAAAGCTCAACCGGGCCAAAATAATGGCCTACGTCATTCTCACGCACTAACACTATGCTATGCCAATGCTTCAAAAATTGCTTGGGGCAAGTTCTAGCCACCGAGAAAGATTCTCCTTTCTCCCGACTCAAGCAATACGAGTCTAGCGATCGTTTACACACATCACTATGCAACCGTTTGATTCCACCGGAGTCACCATTTGAGTAGAGTAAACAACATTTACACTAATAGAGAAAAATATAAAACCACAGTATAAAGAGAAATCTAATCTACACAAATTTCTCTGTAACCGAGCACTCGACTAGGAGCACTACTGGAGTCAACATTTTACTCTGCTACATAGTCCTAAGCCATCGCTTAGACTTTCCCAAATAAGCAGAAGAATTAAATTCACAACAGAGCAAGCAAACAGATGAGTACGCGCTCAAGTGGGTGCTGTGGTGTGCAATGAAAATAGTCAACAATTTCCAATAAGCTAAAATAAAAGTACTTCTAGCATGCTATGCAAGAGTGCACGTGAGTGGGCACACAAACTGCTCTCCCCTAGACTTAAACTAAACAATCCACAAAATGTATGACATGACAATCAGAAAAGGCTAGGGAAAGAGAGTACCCAGTGCTCAGAAATGAGCACACCAGAAGATTGGCGTGTAAGCTAAAATGAGCCGCAGCGTCCGCCATCCAGAAAAAATACCTGCAGGGGTCAGCTCCACAGAAACAAAAGAAAATAGAAAACTGAAAAAAAAAAGAATACTACTAACTAAACTAAACAAGATGAAATAAGAAATGCAGGAAAAGGTAAGATAACTACTCGGGTTATTGTCATCCCAGCACGACTTATTCGGATTTTATACAGTTCTAGCTTATAGGCCTATGAAAAGAAAAGTGGACAGGTAACTGTTCTAATATGCGTGTAGGTAGCGGGTACCTATACGGAGAATGAACAGTCACGCCTCTACCCGAATATAAATAAAACCTGCCCATCACAGGTAGAGGGAAAAGGAAGTAAGAAGAGGAGGAGGCCTGGTCCTCACTCATCTCAACAAAACTATCCTTGCCCAGCAAGGTATCGTCCGCAGGGAGGCAGCAGGAGGCGAAGGCAATGAGTGGAGCTTCCTCTACGGAGGGGGAATAAACCTCCTCACATGAGAGGATGCTCTCATCATTGACTTGAGCAAAAGCTCCAAGTCCTCCTGAAGTACCTGTGAAGATTCAACCTGCACAGGCTCGGGTGAAGGAAGGGGATCAAGAAATAAAGAAGACGAAGAACATAAATAAACATCAATCGGGGGAGTGAACCCGGTCTCACTCCCATCAGGTTGGGAAGGTAAAAGAATGTTTGCATTGTCATCAATGCTACAAGGTTCGGTGGGATTAACAGTGGCCAAGCTAGAGATTTGGACTTCCTCCACCGGTGCTGAGGAAAACTCCTCTTCACCTAGAAGGTTGTCCTCCTCCATAGGAACAGGCATAACACTAAAGTCACCAGCCTCCTCTTGCGACAAATCATCAACAATGTCGTCAGAGACGAGTGTAGTATGCACAACAGGGGGAAGAATAGTGCTCGAATAAAAGTCGAGCACCGATTCCTCACAACGAATCGAATCCACTAGAGGTGGTGGATGCACATGGAGAATAGGCTCAGCAATGTCGGTGCCCAAATCAGCCGCACATCCGGTGACCTTGTCCATGCCATACCCTTCGAGATGTGAAGGTGATAAAGACACATAACCGGATGTTGAAGGTGTGCCGCCAGAGTTAGGAGTTGGGACGATCCGGATATCCGGCTCGTCATCCTCGTCCAATTGGTGAAGATACTCGGCACAGTCCTTCAAGACGTGATCAGTGCTCCGACAAAATTGGCACTGCCTAGCGGGCTTCTTTGGCACAGCGGGTGCTGAAGCCGAAAAGAAGTAAGACGGTAAAGGCTCAGCAGAGTAGCCATAAGACTTACGCGCACCATATGGAGTATCAGACGAAGTCGGTGCTCCATATGCTGGGCTATAAGAATTATGCCTACTATTCTCCGTAGGGCATTCATCACTAGAGTGGGAGGTAGCTCCACACCAACGGCAACGGAAATTAAGATGTGCCCAAATAGTGCGAAGATAAAACGATTCAAAAATAAAAATGCTATTGTGCAAAATACTACACCTAACAAAAATTACTAAAGCAACCTAATTAAAGCAGGAAAATGGAATAAAAAGAAATAAAACAAAAAAATGCAATTTACAAATGGAAGGGCTTCTCTCTAAGGTTCTCCCTCTCCAGAAAACTCACACGACTGTGTTCCCCGGCAACGGCGCCAAAAACTTGATGGCGCAAATCTCACACACCGCTATAGGCGGTAGCTCGACTGCGGCACGAAATGGCAGTGTACCGATCGTTCAAGTAATATAAAACGAGGAGTAATCCCCGAGTATCGAATCTCAAAGGAACACAGTAAGGTGGAGTAGATTATCGAGGAAGGACTTGAGATCGAAGTCCTTGAGTCGGATGGAATGCGGAAACGGGGTGATTTGGCTTTTGGAAAATAAAAGAAAACAACTACAACTACTCCTATGCAATGCCGCTATGCAGTGCTTCGCTTGGCGGGATGGAGACTAGGCAGGCCTTGAGCGCACTGCGTCGCAAGAGCGGATGGGCGAGTAGGCAAGCGGAGTCAAACTGTGCAGGCCTTGAGCGCACTGCTTCGTAGGGCGAATGGATTACACGGGCCGCTATGCCACGCTTCGCTAGGCGGATGGAAGAGTAGGCATGCGGATGAGGGTCGCAAGCACCTCGTCGACAAGCACGCTGTGAAATTTTTTGAATCTTTATGGAGCAAGCAGGAGCTAGTCAACTTAGAGGTCAAAGCCAAAACAACCAGAAACAAATGAAGGCAAACAACTGATCTTTATTGATAGCAGCACTTCAAAATTACAAGGCGAGGCATGCTTGACGAGACATGATTTCGTCAGCACAAACACAAAGGAAAGATACAAGTTGAAGATAACTTGAGACCGCTCAGACCGCGCGACCTCCCTGCGATCTCGATAGCTGCCAGACCGCTGCTACTCGACGATCACAGAACACAACCTGCTCCCAGCCGCTTACTTCTCCATATCGCCTGATTCTCCCGAACTCCAGCACCACAACTCCAAGCCGCAGACCGCCCGAACACTTTCAGAGGAAGAGGTGATCGCTGCTGCCCGCACTATCCGCAGAAGCTGCACAATAGAAGTTCAATCAGGAGACCGCCCGGTTACATAAACACAGACCGCAGGAAACAAGCGAACTCAGCTTACACTTGGTGTGTTCTCTGTTTGCTGCTACAGTGGCTTCCTATTTATAGGCGCGGAACCTGATCCAGTCACCACCCTATGAGATAGGATCACCACCTCCAGACCGCGCGACCTGATCGGTCACTCCGCGCGATCAGCAATATTACTTCTGCTTCATTTTGGTGAACCCGCCAGCTTCAATGTCGCTATGAGAGACCGCCACTCTCACATCAGACCGCGACTCTCCAAAGAGATCGCCAGACTGCCCGAAGCCCTTCACCACCTGTGTTCGTTCGAGACCACGAACACAGCCAGTTCGCCATCAGACCGCGAACTCCTGTCCACATGCCGATCTCCTCCTGAGACCATGAACAGCAACCAGCTCGCATACCAGTCTCCTTCTGAGACCGCGAACTGTGACCGCGCGACTAAGTCCCTTAGTCCGCGAATACTCCCAGAGAGCCTGGTCAGCTACCAGACCGCATTCCGGAGAGAACCTGGAAGAAACCTGAAGATGATCAACCCGCCACGCGGTCAGAGACAGACCGCGCGGCCTCACCTCCAGCCGACTTGGACCTATACCAGCGATCAAGCCAGGAGACTGCAGCTAGGCTACTACCAGCCAGACCGCAGAGGCAGACCGCCAAGTCGTGCGGTCACGCCAGACCGCCCGACCTCCGCCCAGACCGCCCAGGTCCAAAAGCCTCCAAACTTCCACTTCAACAATTTCAACACTCCCCCTTGAAGTGGGAAGTTGAAACCAGCCCCAATAGGCTCCTTAGCCGTGTGAACGGCCCCTTTGCCAGCGCCTTTGTGAAGATGTCTGCGACATTGTCCGCACTCCGCACATGCTCGACCGAAAGAGATCCCTCCAGCACCTTCTCCCGTATGAAGTGATGCTCGATCTCAATATGCTTCGTCCTCGCGTGACAAACTGGATTGGTCACCAGTTTGAGAGCACTCTCGTTGTCACCGCGTAGCAGAGTCGGCTCCCGAACCTCCTTGTGGACGTCTCCAACCAACCTCCTAAGCCAGATGGCTTCCTGAGCTGCCAAGGCCGAAGCCTTGTATTCCGCTTCCGTGGTAGAGACCGATACGGAATCCTGCTTCTTGCTGCACCATGATATAGCCGTAGGGCCCGCCATGAAGACGAATCCAGATGTCGACTTCCGATCATCCGAATCTCCCCCGTAATCAGCATCCATGTATCCATGCACCTCGAAGCCCGCATCCCTCCTGTATAGGAGACCCATGTCCGAGGTCGCCTTGACATACTTCAGAATGTTCTTGGCCGCTAGCAGATGAGGTACTCGTGGTTCCGCCATAAACCGACTCTCTCTGCCTACTGCATATGCAATATCCGGCCTTGTGATCGTCAGATAAATCAAGCTCCCAACCAGAGCTCGGAACACCAACGGATTTTGCATGATCCTTCCCTCATCCTTCCGAAGCTTCATAGCCTTCTCCAGAGGTGTGGAAGTGCACTTCCCTTCCTTCATGCCGAATCGCTCCACGATCCGCTCCGCATATCCGGCTTGGGTCACCAGCACTCCACCTTCCTTCCTCTGCACCTCAAGTCCAAGAAAATGGTGAAGCTCACCAAGATCCTTCATCTCGAACCTGATAGATAGTTCAGCCCGAAGCTGTGCTACCTCCTCCTTCGAGTTCCCCGTCACGATCATATCGTCAACGTATAGCAGCACGATGACCTGAAGTTCCCCGCTCTTCTTGACGAACAAGCTTGAGTCTGAGTCTGAAGCAACAAATCCACAGAATAGGAGATATTCTGCGATCTTCCCGTACCACGCCCTCGGCGCTTGCTTCAACCCATACAGGGCCTTCTTCAGCTTGCAGACATGCTCCGGAAGATCTTCAGACACAAAACCTGGTGGCTGGACCATGAAGATGTCCTTGTCAATCTCGCCGTACAAGAAAGCGTTCTTGACGTCGAGCTGCCAAATCACCCATCCACTGAACGCCGCCAAGGCAATGATGAACCGAACTGAAGTCATTTTTGCCACCGGACTGAATGTCTCATCATAGTCTTCACCGTATTGCTGCGAGAACCCCCGAGCTACAAGACGAGCTTTGTACCGCTCGATACTGCCGTCAGCTTTCTTCTTAAGCTTGTAGACCCACTTGCATGTCACAGGAGTGATGCCCTTGGGCTTGGGCACAAGAGACCAGGTCTCGTTCTTCTCAAGAGCTGCCATCTCTTCTTGCATCGCAACGTCCCACTCCTTCACGCCTTGGGCCTTCTCAAAGCTCGACGGCTCCCTCTCATCCAAGGGACCAGCGAAGAAACATGAGACGAAGCTCACTGCGTTTCCTCCTGTATAGCGATCAGGGGCGATGATCGCTCGCTTCGACCTCCTCAGCTCCTTCCCTTGAACTGCAATGTCATCCGCTGCTTCTTCCCTAGCTCCCCTTCCAGACGTGCTAGGAGCATCGCTCCCCCTGCTCCCTGAACCAGAATCCCCCGTCTCGGAACTAGAAGGAGATGGACCACCTGGTGACACAGGTAGCTCCACCTGAAGATTCTCCACAGCTTTCTCTGGCATCTCCACCCTGCTCTCTGGTAATTCCACATCAGAAGACCCCTTGTAAGATGTCACCTCATCGAACATGACGTCGCGAGATACAACAAATCTCCGCGTCTCCGGGTCCATGCACTTCCACCCTTTCTTCCGCTCATCGTATCCCACGAAGACTAGCTTCCTTGCTTTCGCATCTAGCTTCGTCCGAAGAGCATCTGGAACATGCACGTAGCAGGTGGAACCAAACACCCTAAGGTGTGCCACACTTGGCTTCTCCTTGAACATCATCTCATGTGGAGTCAGCATGTTGATGGGGCTCAGAGGCATCCTGTTGATGACGTAGGCAGCACAAGACATTCCCTCCGCCCAGAAGGACTTTGGGATACTCTTGGCATGCAGCCAACACTTGCAGGTCTCCGTCAGATGACGGATCTTCCGTTCTGCAACTCCGTTCTGTTGTGGAGTATGAGCACAAGTGAGCTCTCTCCGGATGCCCGCCTTCCTGCAAAAAGTAGAGAACTCACTGGAGGTGAACTCCCCTCCGTTGTCAGTCCTCAGCTTCTTCACCCGCAGTCCCAGCCGACCTTCCACGAGCTCCTTGAACTCCACAAACTTGGCAAACGCCTCCGCCTTCTCCTTCAGGAAATATACCCAGACATATCTGGAGTAATCATCGATCAACACCAGCATATATCTGCTGCCTCCGAGGCTTGGGGTAGCAGTAGGTCCCATCAAGTCACCGTGGATGCACTCCAACGGCACACTACACCTTGTTTGCGACTTGTCAAACGGTAGTCGATGAGACTTGCCGAACTGACATCCCTCACAAACATGACCTTCACCGTAGGAGGATAGACTTGGCAGGCCCTTGACCAGACCTCTCACCGCCATAGCTTTCAGCTTGTCCATCCCCACGTGCCCCAACCTCTCATGCCATATAACGGCACCATCATTCGTCTTCATCTTGTCGACGTAGGAACTTGTTGATAAAACAAACAAGTCCTTTGCCCGTCTCCCGACATGGACGACCTCGGCCTTTACGGCCTCAACATTGCGTAGAAAGTTCACTTCTGTTGGGCCGAACAGAACGTGATACCCGGCGTCTACATCATTGGTCACGGAGAAGAGATTTTTCTTCATACCAGGCACGTGATAGACACTTTTCAAAGTAAGTGGCCCTCTATCACTGCCCAAGGAAACAACCCCCACCTTCTCCACTGGATGTACAGTATTATCAGCAGTAATGATTGCATTGTTACCTGTATAGGGCTGTGCAGAAGAAAGCTTGGTCCCGTCTCCGGTGAGATGATGACCACACCCCGAGTCCACGATCCAATCCTCCAGATAGTTGATAGGAGCAGAAGCTCCAACAGAAGCCGAAAAGGCTCCTCCCCAACCTCCTTGAATGTGCCTGGCCTCAGCTTCCTCCTTCTCCGCAGCATGCCCAGCTTGGGTGACCACCTTGCAATCCTTCCTGATGTGGCCAAACTTGCCACACTTGTAGCACTTCGGACCTTCACCCTTCTTCTTCCCGTCAGCCTTGGGAGCATACCCCCTTTCCTGCTGCCCAGAAGTTGAAGGCCCATAGCCACTTCCAGCGGTCTTCTTCTTCTTGTCCCACTTCTTCTTCTTCCCTGAGAAGAGAACTTCGCCATCTCCCCCAGCCACCGACACCCCCGCCATCTGCCTTGCCAAACTTTCTTGCGATGCAAGCAAGTTCTCCAGCTCCAACAGAGACGGCTGATTTGCCCATCCCTGCACCGACGTCACAAAGGCAACATATTCCTTCCGCAGGCCGCGGATGATGTGCCTCTTCAGCTTCGCCTCAGAGATAGGCTCATCAGGGTCCAATGCTGAGATTTCAGCACACAAGTTCTTCAACTTCAGAAAGAAGGTGGAGATAGAAAGATCACCCTGAGCCGACCTTGCCAGCTCATTCTCCAAGAACTGCAGCCTCGCCACATTCTTCTTGTTAAACAGCCCATCCAGGGCTCTCCAGATCTCCGCAGCTGAACCACACCCCAAGATGTGATCAAATAGGTCAGGTGAGATTGCCCTCTTCAAAGTGAACTCTGCCTTCGCATTCGTCCTCCTCCAAGTTCTCACCTCAGCCCCATTATCCCCTTCCGGGACAACTTCCTGCGTCTAATCTCCTCCAACAACTTCCCAGAGGTCCTCACCTACAAGATAGCTTTGCATACACGACTTCCACTTCTTGAAGTTGGTCGATGTAAGCACCTCAATCCCAAGACCCTTTGCAAATCCACCTTCCATTGTTCTTCCATTGGTTCCTTTCTTCACAAAGGCGATGGCTACTCTAAGTTACTCACTGCTCAGCCACTCCAACCTCCCTCTGATACCATGTGAAATTTTTCGAATCTTTATGGAGCAAGCAGGAGCTAGTCAACTTAGAGGTCAAAGCCAAAACAACCAGAAACAAATGAAGGCAAACAACTGATCTTTATTGATAGCAGCACTTCAAAATTACAAGGCGAGGCATGCTTGACGAGACATGATTTCGTCAGCACAAACACAAAGGAAAGATACAAGTTGAAGATAACTTGAGACCGCTCAGACCGCGCGACCTCCCTGCGATCACGATAGCTGCCAGACCGCTGCTACTCGACGATCACAGAACACAACCTGCTCCCAGCCGCTTACTTCTCCAGACCGCCTGATTCTCCCGAACTCCAGCACCACAACTCCAAGCCGCAGACCGCCCGAACACTTTCAGAGGAAGAGGTGATCGCTGCTGCCCGCACTATCCGCAGAAGCTGCACAATAGAAGTTCAATCAGGAGACCGCCCGGTTACATAAACACAGACCGCAGGAAACAAGCGAACTCAGCTTACACTTGGTGTGTTCTCTGTTTGCTGCTACAGTGGCTTCCTATTTATAGGCGCGGAACTTGATCCAGTCACCACCCTATGAGATAGGATCACCACCTCCAGACCGCGCGACCTGATCGGTCACTCCGCGCGATCAGCAATATTACTTCTGCTTCATTTTGGTGAACCCGCCAGCTTCAATGTCGCTATGAGAGACCGCCACTCTCACAGCAGACCGCGACTCTCCAAAGAGATCGCCAGACCGCCCGAAGCCCTTCACCACCTGTGTTCGTTCGAGACCACGAACACAACCAGTTCGCCATCAGACCGCGAACTCCTGTCCACATGTCGATCTCCTCCTGAGACCATGAACAGCAACCAGCTCGCATACCAGTCTACTTCTGAGACCGCGAACTGTGACCGCGCGACTAAGTCCCTTAGTCCGCGAATACTCCCAGAGAGCCTGGTCAGCTACCAGACCGCATTCCGGAGAGAACCTGGAAGAAACCTGAAGATGATCAACCCGCCACGCGGTCAGAGACAGACCGCGCGGCCTCACCTCCAGCCGACTTGGACCTATACCAGCGATCAAGCCAGGAGACTGCAGCTAGGCTACTACCAGCCAGACCGCAGAGGCAGACCGCCAAGTCGTGCGGTCACGCCAGACCGCCCGACCTCCGCCCAGACCGCCCAGGTCCAAAAGCCTCCAAACTTCCACTTCAACAATTTCAACACACGCCACTAGCAATTGCTAGTGCGGCACCGGACACGGTGGTGGAGTGGAAAATGGATGGCGGCGCACCTCATTCACACATATGAATAATATGATTCCATAAACATGAAATAAACATTAATAAACAAGATTCATAGTGTCATCATCTAAATATAGAGATTACAAACAAATACAACCACACAAGTTGAAGAAAGAGGCAAGAGATACGACCGAATCGTCGGGTTGTCAATCCACGTCCTAGCTCAGTCTCAACTGCGTCCGGGGTAGAGGAGGGCTGTCACACCTCCCAATGGACCCGTCTTCTCCAGCGCTTTACCATCCGGCCACGTCTAATGCGAAGAACTCCTTGCTTGGCGATGAAGATGCGTGGAATCTCCTCCTTGAAGCTCGTGGATGATGGAGGAGGCCTAGGGGGTGGAGAACCAGCGGAAATAGGCAGAACGACAGAGTCGGGCGGAAGAACGACGAAAGATCTGACCTAAATCGCGAGCAGGGCTATTTATAGGCGCTGGAATAAACAGTGTGCACGATCAGTGGCGCACGACCAGTGGTCGTGCGCACTAGAATTTGGTGATCGTGCGCTCTGCCTGGGCGGAGCCTGCAAGGTCAGAAATTATAAAATACAATGTTCGCACGACCAATGGCACACGACCAGTGGTCGTGCGCACTGTTGTAAGTGGTCGTGCTATAAGCCAGACAGAACTCATAAAAAAGGCGTTAAGTGCGCACGATCAGTGGCGCACGACCAGTGGTCGTGCGCACTAGAACCAGTGATCGTGCGCAGTGTTCCTGTACAGAATTGTACCGGGAACACCTGCACGACTCCTGTTCCAGCATAACCACAAATCCAGCCACTGAAAGTGGCACTTAACAGCGCATGAAAACTACTAAAGATGAAAAACATGATATAACACCAAAAACGGGCCTAGAAGTGCACATAGCTTGGAATAGCAAATATTAGCGAAAACATGCCTAAAGTGTAGTGCATAAACTAGGAAATCGGCCCAGATGAGTCCATAAATGTGTATATGATCAGGACTCATCACACCCCCAGACTTACCTGTTTGCGCGTCCCGAGCAAACAAATTCTAAGCGAACGAGGAAAGAAAAGTAGATGGCTTAAGATTACAATACAGAGTACCATGCGAAGTCACATGCTCACGTGCATAAGAAAAATAGTAGAAAAGATTTCTGATTATAAAAATAGTTTATATATTTCTAAAAGAGTAAAAGCATATTACAACTACTCAAAATGGTGAACTACGGTGAATCATCCGGTCATGCATACGGAGAAAGTAAACTAAGCGCTGAGATGAGCATTGCTCAAGATTGGGATGCCGGACAAACTCCACCGAAATCCATCGGTGTCGGCGACCATAGGCTCGCCTGGTCACATTCTCTCCACGACATTAGATTGGTTCATAGCGTGAGTCGGTAGGACTTTAGGCTAGAGATGGGGCTTGGGTTACAGTGAGGTAAACAAAGATAAACCTGGAGGCTACGCACACCTAACCCAACATGAGCAAAAGATAGAGCTACCCGCACGACGATAATAAACAAATGCACCACACCCCCAGACTTGGACTTTTGCAACATAGGTGTGTGCACCGCCCGCTCTCAATACCAAAATTTCAAAATTTTCAATTCAACTTTTTTTCATAACAATTCCCCTTTTTTTTCTTTTCTTTTTCTACTTCATTCTTCTTTTTCTTTCTTTTCTTTTTTCAGCAAAAATATCAATTAATACACCCACAATTTCCACTATAAAAATTACCACATCAACACCCCCCAAAATGTAAACATAACTAATATTTAAAGCTCAGATTTGGGTGTGCGACTAGATTAGGCTTTTAAGCTTTTGGTGCGATAAAAGTGGGGCTGAATCAAGAGGAAGGGGTAGGCACAAAGGGGCTAGCGAGGGTAGATGATAGGCATGAAATAAAAAGCTCAACCGGGCCAAAATAATGGCCTGCGTCATTCTCACGCACTAAAACTATCCTATGCCAATGCTTCAAGAATCGCTTGGGGCAAGTTCTAGCCACCGAGAAAGATTCTCATTTCTCCCGACTCAAGCAATACGAGTCTAGCGATCGTTTACACACATCCCTATGCTACCGTTTGATTCCACCGGAGTCACCATTTGAGTAGAGTAAACAACATTTACACTAATAGAGAAAAATATAAAACCATAGTATAAAGAGAAATCTAATCTACACAAATTTCTATGTAACCGAGCACTCGACTAGGAGCACTACTGGAGTCAACATTTTACTCTGCTACATAGTCCTAAGCCATCGCTTAGACTTTCCCAAATAAGCAGAAGAATTAAATTCACAACAGAGCAAGCAAACAGATGAGTACGCGCTCAAGTGGGTGCTGTGGTGTGCAATGAAAATAGTCAACAATTTCCAATAAGCTAAAATAAAAGTACTTCTAGCATGCTATGCAAGAGTGCATGTGAGTGGGCACACAAACTGCTCTCCCCCAGACTTAAACTAAACAATCCACAAAATGTATGACATGACAATCAGAAAATGCTAGGGAAAGAGAGTACCCAGTGCTCAGAAATGAGCACACCAGAAGATTGGCATGTAAGCTAAAATGAGCCGCAGCGTCCGCCATCCAGAAAAAATACCTGCAGGGGTCAGCTCCACAGAAACAAAAGAAAATAGAAAACTAAAAAAAAAAGAATACTACTAACTAAACTAAACAAGATGAAATAAGAAATGCAGGAAAAGGTAAGATAACTACTGGGGTTATTATCATCCCAGCACGACTTATTCAGATTTTATACAGTTCTAGCTTATAGGCCTATGAAAAGAAAAGAGGACAGGTAACTGTTCTAATATGCGTGTAGGTAGCGGGTACCTATACGGAGAATGAACAGTCACGCCTCTACCCGAATATAAATAAAACCTGCCCATCACAGGTAGAGGGAAAAGGAAGTAAGAAGAGGAGGAGGCCTGGTCCTCACTCATCTCAACAAAACTATCCTTGCCCAGCAAGGTATCGTCCGCAGGGAGGCAGCAGAAGGCGAAGGCAATGAGTGGAGCTTCCTCTACGGAGGGGGAATAAACCTCCTCACATGAGAGGATGCTCTCATCATTGACTTGAGCAAAAAGCTCCAAGTCCTCCTGAAGTACCTGTGAAGATTCAACCTGCACAGGCTCGGGTGAAGGAAGGGGATCAAGAAATAAAGAAGACGAAGAACATAAATAAACATCAATCGGGGGAGTGATCCCGGTCTCACTCCCATCAGGTTGGGAAGGTAAAAGAATGTTTGCATTGTCATCAATGCTACAAGGTTCGGTGGGATTAACAGTGGCCAAGCTAGAGATTTGGACTTCCTCCACCGGTGCTGAGGAAAACTCCTCTTCACCTAGAAGGTTGTCCTCCTCCATAGGAACATGCATAACACTAAAGTCACCAGCCTCCTCTTGCGACACATCATCAACAATGTCGTCAGAGACGAGTGTAGTATGCACAACAGGGGGAAGAATAGTGCTCGGATAAAAGTCGAGCACCGATTCCTCACAACGAATCGAATCCACTAGAGGTGGTGGATGCACATGGAGAATAGGCTCAGCAATGTCGGTGCCCAGATCAGCCGCACATCCCGTGACCGTGTCCATGCCATACCCTTCAAGATGTGAAGGTGACAAAGACACATAACCGGATGTTGAAGGTGTGCCGCCAGAGTTAGGAGTTGGGACGATCCGGATATCCGGCTCGTCATCCTCGTCCAATTGGTGAAGATACTCGGCACAGTCCTTCAAGACATGATCAGTGCTCCGACAAAACCGGCACTGCCTAGCGGGCTTCTTTGGCACAGCGGGTGCTGAAGCCGAAAAGAAGTAAGACGGTAAAGGCTCAGCAGAGTAGCCATAAGACTTACGCGCACCATATGGAGTATCAGACGAAGTCGGTGCTCCATATGCTGGGCTATAAGAATTATGCCTACTATTCTCCGTAGGGCATTCATCACTAGAGTGGGAGGTAGCTCCACACCAACGGCAATGGAAATTAAGATGTGCCCACATAGTGCGAAGATAAAACGATTCAAAAATAAAAATGCTATTGTGCAAAATACTACACCTAACAAAAATTACTAAAGCAACCTAATTAAAGCAGGAAAATGGAATAAAAAGAAATAAAACAAAGGAATGCAATTTACAAATGGAAGGGCTTCTCTCTAAGGTTCTCCCTCTCCAGAAAACTCACACGACTGTGTTCCCCGGCAACGGCGCCAAAAACTTGATGGCGCAAATCTCACACACCGCTATAGGCGGTAGCTCGACTGCGGCACGAAATAGCAGTGTACCGATCGTTCAAGTAATATAAAATGAGGAGTAATCCCCGAGTATCGAATCTCAAAGGAATACAGTAAGGTGGAGTAGATTATCGAGGAAGGACTTGAGATCGAAGTCCTTGAGTCGGATGGAATGCGGAAACGGGGTGATTTGGCTTTTGGAAAATAAAAGAAAACAACTACAACTACTCCTATGCAATGCCGCTATGCAGTGCTTCGCTTGGCAGAATGGAGACTAGGCAGGCCTTGAGCGCGCTGCGTCGCAAGGGCGGATGGGCGAGTAGGCAAGCGGAGTCGAACTGTGCAGGCCTTGAGCGCACTGCTTCGTAGGGCGAATGGATTACACGGGCCGCTATGCCACGCTTCACTAGGCGGATGGAAGAGTAGGCATACGGATGAGGGTCGCAAGCACCTCGTCGACAAGCACGCCACTAGCAATTGCTAGTGCGGCACCGGACACGGTGGTGGAGTGGAAAATGGATGGCGGCGCACCTCATTCACACATGAATAATATGATTCCATAAACATGAAATAAACATTAATAAACAAGATTCATAGTGTCATCATCTAAATATTGAGATTACAAACAAATACAACCACACAAGTAGAAGAAAGAGGCAAGAGATACGACCGAATCCGGAGTCTCGTTGTAGATTCACGGTAGGAATCTTCGGGTTGTCAATCCACGTCCTAGCTCGGTCTCAACTGCGTCCGGGGTAGAGGAGGGCTGTCACACCTCCAAATGGACCCGTCTTTTCCAGCGCTTTACCATCCGGCCACGTGTAATGCGAAGAAATCCTTGCTTGGCGATGAAGATGCGTGGAATCTCCTCCTTGAAGCTCGTGGATGATGGAGGAGGCCTAGGGGGTGGAGAACCAGCGGAAATAGGCGGAACGGCAGAGTCGGGCGGAAGAACGGCGAAAGATCTGACCTAAATCGCGAGCAGGGCTATTTATAGGCGCTGGAATAAACAGTGCGCACGATCAGTGGCGCACTACCAGTGGTCGTGCGCACTAGAATTTGGTGATCGTGCGCTCTGCCTGGGCGGAGCCTGCAAGGTCAGAAATTATAAAATACAATGTTCGCACGACCAGTGGTCGTGCGCACTGTCGTAAGTGGTCGTGCGATAAGACAGACAGAACTCATAAAAAAGGCGTTAAGTGCGCACGATCAGTGGCGCACGACCAGTGGTCGTGCGCACTAGAACCAGTGATCGTGCGCAGTGTTCCTGTACAGAATTGTACCGGGAACACCTGCACGACTCCTGTTCCAGCATAACCACAAATCCAGCCACTGAAAGTGGCACTTAACAGCGCATGAAAACTACTAAAGATGAAAAACATGATATAACACCAAAAACGGGCCTAGAAGTGCACATAGCATGGAATAACAAATATGAGCGAAAACATGCCTAAAGTGTAGTGCATAAACTAGGAAATCGGCCCAGATGAGTCCATAAATGTGTATATGATCAGGACTCATCAGGTGTTTATCTCATCTTCTTCAGAACAAAGGAACACAAGTTATGAAGATAAGTGGTTGTCAAATGGAATATCTAAGACCATGTTAGAAATGACTCACACGGTTATGATTGCTAAGAACATAACTGCCTGCAAAGCATGCTAGATGAGAGAACTCTCTCCCATAATCTAAAAGAGTGCGGTCGTCTTGCTTGAATAACAAGCATATTTCCTGCAATTCTTCTTCACCCATAGCTGGAAAGAAGTGATCAGCAAAGGTGTCAGCAAACTTGCTCCACTCTATTTCCACATAGGATCTTCCAATGAAAGTGTTATCCATAACAGACTTCCACCACCTTTGAGCATAAACCCCCAAAGATGACAAAATTAGAGTGATTGCCATGTTTCAGGGGCATCTAATCATGGCAAGCAACTCATGGATAGAATCTAACAATTCTTCTATCTGCACTGCTGACTCAGTGCCATGGAAAGTAGTGGGGATAAAACACAATAAAAACTTAGCAAATTTGTCTATGTCTTAGTTGGACAATTTACACCTTACTGATTTACAGTAGCCCAAAATGTATCTAAAATAGTTGTCAGAGTTTGCCTGAACTATGACAGATAAAAGGTGCTAACTGGGGATGAGGATGCAATCTAGTACTTGGAATAACATTCTTATAAATATACGGGTGAATGCAGCATAAGTTATATATTGGTAATTGGTATTGAGGAAAAATTAAGTATTACGTATGTGATTCCTCGCAAGGGCTCATGAGCTTTCATTGTGCTAGTTTCTCCTCGAATTGGCAAAGGAAGCCAAGATCGGAAGTGTGGAAAGAAGGACTTCATTATAGATGAATCTTGTGTTGAGCTAATACTAGTTGTAAGAACCCCTCCCAGAATTTGAACACGACCGAGGAAATTCTTATGCCCAGAGAAGCCGTCTTACGGCAGTGTTAACAACATGGTAACCCCCACCAAATGATTCCTACACTATGATGCAAGCCATCATCATATCACATTGACCAATCTACACAAAGTGTACTGCAAGAATGAAATATGAAGTCCCAATCGTATTCATATAACATAATAGACAAGAGTATAGATATACAACAGAACAAGGGCTAAAATATGCCCTAAGAAATATCTACAATACAAAGATACAAAATTATGCACTCATATCTCTCAGTGTATTCATTGGAATCAAGGTCGGGTTGTAGCTATTGGAGTCTCCATATCCGAATCATGGTTGCTCAGTTTTACAGGCTTCTACTGCTGCTATAAGTGTTCCTAAAGAGAGGTAACAACAAATCATTAGTCAATTGACTAAGTGGTTTCCCTTATTCTCGCCCAATGCAACCTAAAGCACCATGTGGGAGGAAGGAAAACAGGGCTACAATTAGCAGTATAATTAAAGCAGGTGACAAGAATGAGGACATACAATATAATATGAATAAGCAACATTATAAAGGTACATTACATAAATAATTTAACTTATAAGAATGCTTATACAAACTTATAAGTTAATGGTCTTCTATTAACATAAAATTAACTCATCATACAAGAATGCCCATACAAAATTTTATCATAAGGATCTTAAAATGCAAAGTATGCAATGCAATGTAATTAAGTATGATATGTGTGTCACCATACACCCCTTTTTATGTCAACATGAAACCAGTCCAATTATTTAGTCGGTAGTAAACCTCACATGCCTTATCGTCATGGCAAGATGATTATAACAGATTGGACTAACTCCACTTCTAGGTAGGTGACACACTATGACCCAAGGCCCACAAGATACAACACTAGACCGTTCCTATACTATTCACATTAACTCATGCTAAGCCAGGAGAGACTAAATATATGCTAAGGAAATTGCCCACCTGGATCTTGTTCACAAGACAACTCATCCTATTGCCTCAGGGTCTAGATCTCAACTCTCCGTCAATATGCTCTATTCCGTAGAGTGGGTAGACCCCCACAATTTAGAAACAATCATTTAAACCAATGATGGTCTCCTATACATGCTATATACCAATCATAATACTAACATGCCTAAACCTAGTAATAACTATGTTTGAGCTAGGTTTAAACATAAATCATAAATAATTACATCATCATCAACAATCTAACCGCTTATTTAGGTTTACTACTTATTGATCTAAGTGTTTAGTAAAACATCAACAAGAACATGACTTAAGAACACAAATTACACAGCTTAAGGTCAAGCTTAGAGCATCACTTAATCAATAATTGGTTAAACTAAACACTAACCAACTCACTAGAATCTTTTATTATATCTAACTTAAGTATCCCATTGGCTAGGTAAGCGCAAGGTTGGCAGTCGCACTGTGTACCGTTATACACCACCTTCTTTTGAGGGATACTGGCTCACCCCTAAGCACTTTTCTAGAAACCAATTAGACGACTTAAAGTTAGAGTTCACAAGCACTTGTTGAATCTTATACCTTTTGGACTACAAACCTAGCCCTGGTTAAAGCTATTCCAAACCTATCATTATGCATTAATACATCTCTGAACAATTCATAAAGCTTAAGTATACACATTTGGGTTTTTGCTAAACCAGCATTAATACTTGTACAAACATGTTGAAACTTTAATCAGAGATCAGTCATAACTTAATATAAGTGTCCATACAGATTTGTAATTTAATTCAATTAATAAGTTTAATTTGTTTCATTAATATACTTGATTAGTGAGTGCCAAATTTTTCTGAAAAATATAGAAAAGTTGGAGAAAAAGAAAAGTTCACAGATTCATTTCTATGTGGGAATGATGTGAATGTATTGGAGGTCCTATGATTCACTTCTATGTGGGAGCGATGAGGATATTACAAAAGGGGATGAAAAATATACATATAAATATATATATATATAATATCTTTCATATAAAAAGTGAAAAAAGGAGAAATAGAAAATTGCAAAAAAATACACACCACAAAAAATGAGTGTTTTTGTGTGTGTGTGTGTGTGTGGGGGGGGGGGGGGTATACGTACATAGAGTGAAAATATTACTAATATGTTTAGTAATACTAAAGGTCGCTAACATGTTTAGTAATAATAAAGGTTGCTAACATGTTCATTCTTTCCCTTTATTTCCTAAACCACGATACAACCTATCAAAAGACCTAATGATTCGTTCCCTTACCTTTTCTTCCTATTCTTTGTAAAATTTGTATTAACTTTTTAAGGAATAGTGCAATAGGTAAGAAGATTGTATTTATATTAACCCATATAACCCCATTAAAGTAAAACATGAAGAGTCAACAACACATTAATTAAGAATGCAAAAGATGGTGCTTATATTGTTTCTTATTTCATTTATGACACAATTTAATGTTTTATAAATTCTATTCTATAATGTTATGTGTATCAGACTAGTTCCATCTAGTATGTAGAGAGGAGAGTTATGAGACACTTTGCTAGTATTCAATTAAAACCAAATGAATTTCTTTACATATCATGTTTTGCCCTGGAATGTCAAAAGACAAGTGTGGTGGTATTTGATAAAACCAAATTATATATTATGATTCTATGCTTCATCATTCTTTATTTCCTTTATTATGAATTAAATATGTGACTTTTATATGATATTTGGTATTTTTAACATTTTATTTAAGTGTGTAAATAAAAATAAGGGATTTAAGAGAAATTGGAGTAAGTTAAGCATATTTGAATAAAAAGAGCAAAGGGATAAACATTCATTCGACTAAGAAATGCCCTTGATTCCTGTCCTAACACATGGAAGAGTTCAGAGAAAAAGGGCTCAATTTTTGAGACACATGGTCCAATGCACATGCCTATATACCATGCCTGTGTGTTGGTTTTATTGAACATATGACTTCAACACATGTAGAGGAGTGAAATGGCGCAATGATTGGGACACACGGTTGTGACACACGACCTTGTGCCTGGGATCGTGTGCGATGATAACTACTACCATTAGATAATCTCGATAAATTGAAGATTTTGTCTGGAAGAATGCATGCTTGAATCGATCTAGAAATGACAGTAAATCTAGATTAGAGAGGAACACAATGTGGAGAGGAGGAGAAGGAGAAGAAACCATGGAGAGTGGGGACTTCTGTAGTAGGTTTCCTATATTCTTATTCTTCTTTCTTCCTCCTCCCTCTGCATATGTATCTTGTGTATGGTTGTTCATGTAATCACGCACTCTTAAAGTGTTAGTTTGATATAAAATTTACTTTGTTTATTAAAATCATAAACCTCCTCTGGTTTTCTTATTCACTAGTGTTTTATCCAAAGTTTTTAATGGAATGAATTGATAGTTCTAGAATATTGAGTTTATATTTGTTGCTAGTAACTTATGCCATATGGTTTTGGGAATTGTTACTATATGTTAACATACTCTTTGGATCAAAGAGTAGGTTAATTTCCTGAAATAATAGGAAACCTTGCTCTTCCCTCTAGGACTTTGCAAAACCTAGTTATGGGGGTTCAAAGAACGATAAGGCGATATCTTGATCCCATACCCATAGTTCAAATATCAGGTTGGCCAATCTGAAATAAGAGCTCTGCCTACCCATATGATGTTGGGACTGGAGTGTCGTGGAACCCCAGCGGCCTAGAGAGTACGAAGAAGAGGAGATAAATAATTATTTTTAAACAAAGATATCTTTATTATAATATAATAAGAAAACACTTACCTTTCATAGAACAAAACCATTATATGTTAAATCTAAAGGATTTTCTATTTTAGATCTATCATTGCATTAGGACCATCTTAATTTAGGACAATCATATTCTTTATTAAGACTTTATCCAAACTAAAATCAATATGATAATAAAAGGAGAAATGAAGTAAGTTATTTACAAAGGCCTTATGGATTATGACCTTGATATAACAAATCAAATATTACAAACAATATGTGTGCTTGCCTAAAAAGACACACTCTATCTATATGCTAAAATCGTGAAATGATCTGTGTGTATCAATGACAATTAATGAAATTAAAAAAACTATAACTTTGAAAGTATAATTCATTACAAAGGCTAACCATGTCCAAATTCCCAAATAAATTGACCAAAGGTCAGCCATGATATAACAAGTTCACCATACAAATATGGGAATTTAATTCAACAATTAAGGCCATATTATTTCAATATTACACGTCATCAAAATAGATTAAATTATAAACTAAACTATAGGGAAAATTTGCTCTGAAAATTCTAAAACTTTAACGGGACATTCCTCATGTCACAACATAATTATGATTCAAATTTCAAAGTAATCACAATTAAAATGACTACAAAATAAACAAAATATAAAAATCCTTATAGTTTATGTAACATCCACTTCAAAAATAAATTCAGGGAGATTTATGCATCCTCAAAAAAATGCGCCACATCAATTTGTAATGCCCAAACCAAGGGATACGACTCTTATGTTGACCATTTGGTCTAATTTTGCTTTTAAGGTACTTATAATTTAAGTTAAATAATCTTGCCTAAGTGTGATACTTATTAAATGAAACTTTAGTTCTTGTTTGCATATATCAATAAATTGCACAAGTCTGACAGTAGATATAGTAAATTTGATCACCCCAGACAAATTTTGTCCTTCCCCCACAACAGATCCACAATCAATCCGCCATGAGGATCATCCAATCATTGATTCAAAAATTCTAAGGAAATCAGATGGTCTATAGCTCGTCTTCTAACTTGAGCCAATGAATCAGATAATTCCCTCCTGGGCAGAGCTCTCAGGGATCCTGCATTGCCAAATGGCCACCACCATGACTCAACTCCACCACCACTCGACTCGCTGGAGGGAGGCACATCTATTGGAGCTGATCCGATGACCTAATGTTATCGGCCATCACCGGAAGTCTCAATTTATTTAGATTACATAAAATAACAAAAAAATCCGGCTCGATTCAATATGAAAACCTCTTTTTTAATCTATAGGATCTAGCAAAGAAGGAGGGGTCACGAATCTCAACTCAAAGAGGAAAACCCCTTGGATCTGGATCTAAGTGTCATGATTGAAATGGAGGTGGCCAGAAAATCCCTTTCCCTATCCTAGCTTCTGTAGAGGATCCCCACTCAATTTCTCTTCTCTTTTTTAGTAGCTAAGGAGGTATATGCTTGAACTTAGGAAATTGTTGACTAATAAATAGGGAAGATAGGAAGTTGCCATTTCTCCTCCTTAATTTTCAACCGTGGCTGACCTTGCTCCATTTGTTGCATCCCTGTTGCCTCCTCATGCATTTAGAGAACTTTTTTGATCTTCCTAAGCTAATACCAAGCAACATTTGGCCTCAATTACTCTTGTTATGGCACCTCATGCTTGGTCAAAATCCCCCCAAATTGTTTTTGATCCAAATTGACCACATTAATGAATTTGCATGTTGAGTTGGGAAATTGTGGAGTTATGAGTTAATTCACGGGCTCATTAGTCAAATAATTTAATCAAATTAATTCCTAGTGGATTTTTAGGCTTTACTTAACCATGGTTTGACCATGGTTAATCCTGGATGATCCTAGTTGACCAAAGTCAACTTTTGATGGGATGGCAAGCCTTGGTCAAGTGGTAAGTTTTAACAAAGTCAATTGATAGTGTATGAGGTCAATTGGTCCTTGTTCAGGGCATCAAAGTCTAGGTGCACATTTCACCATTTATCTGCTCCACCTCAATCCCAATGTGCAATGGGTCTATCTTAGGGTGTCATTGGACTTCTAGGGTCCTAATGAAAAATGGGATGTTACATATGTAATAAACTAAAGAAAAACTTTTGTCCACGAAATTCAAGTTAGGTCTATGGGAGTTCGAGGTACAAATGGGATTTAAAGTAAAAATAGCATGAGGGGAGTTTAAGTCGTACTTCCAAGAAATAAATTTGGGTATTTATGTGCAACATCAAGTATCGAGGCTCCCAGGTGAATTCCTCATATTTGTGGTTAGACCACAAGACTTTCACCAAGTGAACTTTCTTCTTACATAGCTCTCAAATTTTAGAATCCACCACCCGCACTATTTCAAGATGAACTGATCTATCTGAAGTTATTATCCCCGACAGGGAAGAACTAAGCTGATCGGTGTGAAATAGAGCTCTTTGAAGAGAAGAGACATGGAAAAACTTGTGAAGGTTAGCCAACTCTGGGGGCAACCCCAATCGATAAGCTAGGGTTCCAACCCGCTCTATAAATATGTAAGGTCCCATAAATTCGGGACTGAGCTTTCGATGTATCTGAATACGAGTGACCCCACATACTGGCCTAATCTTTAAGAATACCTTGTCCACAACATGAATTTCTACAATTCGATGCTTCTCATTATAGTATTTTGCCTAGCGACCCTGAGCCTCGAGCATCCATTCTCGGATTACCCTAATCTCAGCATTAGTATTATTTATGAATTGCACACCTAATGCCATCAGGTCCTCATCTTAAAACTAAGATAATGGTGTTTGACACCTCCTACCATACATGACTTCATAAGGAGCCATGTCAATGCTAGACTGATAACTATTGTTATAAGAAAACTTAATGATAAGCTATTGTTTCTCCCATGACACATTATAATCGATGACGCATAACCAGAGTAAGTCTTCCATTGTACTGTTCGCCCGCTTTGTTTGGACATCAGTGTGGGGGTGAATGGCAGAACTAAAAGCTAACTTTGAACCTAGATAAGCATGTACCATCCTCCATTCTTGGAGGTGAAGAGTCCATACCTATCAGATACGATAACATTCATCACATCGTGGTATCACACAAATTGCCCCACGAAAAGGCAGTCTAGAACATCCACTTGAGCTCTTTGGCGAACCGGATTGAATTGAGCTACTTTGGTCAGTCTATCTACAATTACCCATACCGAGTCATTTCTTGAGCGATAGCGGGGTACACCGTCGATGAAGTCCATGGAGATATCTTTGAGTTTCTATTTAGGTATTGTTAATGACTATAATAATCCTCCCAGACTCCTACACTCGGATTTCACCATTTGATAGGACCTATATTGTGTCACAAATTGAGAAATAATTTTCTTCATTCCTGGCCAAATTAAGATTCTCTGCAGATCAACATACATTTTAGCGATGTCCGGGTGCACCAAGCACTTGGTGCAGTAGGCCTCATACAAGATGTCATCCTTAATTTATCCACCTATGGGGATAAATAAATGATCACGAAAGTGGAGTAAGCCATTCTTCATCGAGTTGTCTTTCTACAGACTTTTCGAGAGTGTCCGAATAGTATAATACAAATTGGATCTTCTTTCTGATCAGCCTTGATCTGATCCCGGTTACTACATTCGATCTTTATCCAGAAAAAATACTCAATTTACAACTTTGGATGAGATCGACACAAGAGTAAGTTCCATCTGCTCCTGCATCTGAGCTAGCTCCATGGACATTAATTTAATTCCGCCATTAGGGACTGGTAGCCTTTGACTTAATGCATCAGCTACATAGCCAGTCTTACACGGATGGTAATGCAAGAAAAATTGAAACAAAAAAAACTCCAACCAACATCTCTGCCGCAAATTCAGATCTTTCTGAGTATGTACAGACTTTAAATTTTTATGATCTGAGAAGATTTCACAAGGTACTCTATATAGGTAGTGCCACCAAATCTTAAATGCATGGATAATGGCTTCAAGTTCTAAATCATGTGTCCGATAATTTTGATCATGCTCCTAAAGCTATCTAGAAGCATAGGCAATCACATGCATGTGCTACATCAATACTGCACCCATTCCCTTACATTTTGCATCTCAGCAGGGTTAACTGCTACTCCCGTTCTACTAATAACATTCCCCAAAAAGCCAACTTCCTTGAGCCAAAACTCACATTTGCTGAACTTTTCTTAAATGTGGTGCTGTCTTATCTTCTTCAGAACTAAGCTTAATATTTTCAACATGATGCTCCTCTATATTAGAGAGAGAGGCTAAGTATTTCCAAAAAAAGGAACACAAGTTATGAAGATATGTTGTTGTCAAATGGAATATCTAAGCTCATGTTAGAAATGACTCACACGGTCGCGATTGTTAAGAGCATAAATGCCTGTAAGGCATGCTAGTTGAGAGAACTCTCTCCCATACTCTAAAAGAGTGTGGTCTCCTGTTGGGAAAAACCTTTGTGATTTAAACAACAAATTATTTTAAAGTGATTTTATCATATAGGATGTATTACCCATATTGTATAGAGAGGGTAATTTGGTCATTAGATTTCCTAGGATATCACATTCACTTAGAGTGTCAAGACCAGGTCTATGATAAGCACAAATTCATATGAGTTAAAATATGCATCGACTAGAAGTCGATGCAACTCTGACTGAAAGTCGAAGTAACACAGACTACTTGTCGAAGTATTAAGTAAAGTCAACACAACATCAAAATGAACTCGACCCAGAAGGAAGAGTCTATCGAAGCCATCTTAGAAGTTGACATAACATCGACTTCAATTTGACACAGAAGATAAAGTTCAAAGTCCAAGTCTTCATCTCGACGGATGCATCGATAGGTACTCGACGCAACGTCGACATCTGAGTTCAGCCAGAGCTAAGAAGGAATTCAAAGTTGCTTCTATAAGAACTTAGAGGTGCGTCGATATGATGAATAAAGAAGTCGACACAGCGTCGAATACAGATAGAAATAGTATGTTTTCTGCTGTCCTTTCTGATCCTTCTCCAAAGTTCTTCAAAGAAGAAATTTGAATTACAACAGCTCGTTTATTGCCAAAAATGGAATGAAGTATATCATAGGCACAACAAAACATTCTTGGAAGTTATTCAAATCAGATGGATGGGCCAGGAAACATAAATAGAAGGAAATACAAATTGTCCAATGGATATTCCTTAAAAGGACAGAATATAAGTGGAAAGAAATCAAACAGTATTCGACAAAGAATAAGTATTCAGAAGAAGAAAGATATAGATAACAAATTCATCATTCTGTCCTCTTCTTTCTCCTAGAGCTCTCTAAGACAGACACACAAGAACTTCTCTGTACAGATACAGGAATTCTTCTTCTTCAAATCATACAGCAACAAGCAAAACAAGTGTATAGAGATCACAAGGATCTAAAGCTCATAACCCTTGCATTCATCACTATCATAAGCAAGGGTTCATCTTATACAGATCCTGAAGAATATCAACTCACAACTGCTGAAGGATTTATACAGCAGAGTCACATTCTTCCTCTTCTTATTCTTCTTCTTCTTCTTCTTTCCATTGTTCTTATATTGTAACTAACAAAGAGTCCTAAGAATCCCTCTTCAAAGGATTCAGTTGGTTCTAAGAGTCTCCTTATCAAAAGACTCAGTGGTTTTAAGAGTCTCATTATCAAAAGACTCAGTGGTTCTAAGAGTCTCCTTATCAAAAGACTCAGTGGTTCTAAGAGTCTCCTTGTCAAAATACTCAGTGCTGGTTCTCAGAGTCTCCTTATCAAAAGACTCAGGAACATATAGTGCAATCCTACTAAGGCAATAGAAGAGTGGACGACCCATATTTTGGGGAACCGTTATAAAATTTCTGTGTCTTCTGTGTTTGATTTTCTGTGCTGTCCCCTTACTTAATACTGTTTTCTATTTTCTGTGATTATTTTATCCTGAGTTGGTATTGTTGAATGCATAGTTGTTATAGTAGTTTATTGTGTGTGCATATTTAAGGTAAAGGTTTTTAATACTCTATCACCGCCTTTTTAGAGAATACTCTGAGGCACACTGTGCACTTTCAAATGGTATCAGAGGGAGGTTGATCATAAAAAGGCTAGCACCTTGATCAAAAGATTACCTCTCACATATTTTTATATTTAAAAATTATTTTCAATCAAAAATATGAGTTCTAAGGACTATGCATCAACAAGACCACCAGTGTGTTACTTGAACAAGTTTACACTCTAGAAGGCTAGAATAGAATTATATATGAACTCCATTGATGAAGAATTTTTTGATGTTATTATTTTAGGTCCCCCATCTCCAGACCGACAAGATGTCAGTGGATCTGTGACTCAACAAGTTGTGCCTAGAAATGAATGGATAGATGCTGAAATGAAGCTGAAGGCATGTGATGCCAAAGCCATGAATATTATGGTATCAACTATGTCTGATGACATATTCCAGAAGGTTGCTGACTGCAACTCTGCTAAAGAGATCTGGGAATCTCATTCCAGATTAGTTGAGGGAAACTCTGATGAAAGAAAGTTCAGAAGGTCCCTTCTCATATCCGAATATGAGAAATTTCAAAAGAAAGCTGAGGAAAGTGTTACTGATATGCATGACAGATTTAACACCATAATAAATGAATTAAAAGGCCTGGATAAGGAGATCTCTCTGATTGAAATAAATGATAAGCTTCGCAAGTGCTTTCCAAGCTAATGGTACTCAAGGATCTGGGCCAATAGAGAGTCCAGATGCCATAGAGAGATCTCCACTAATGCTTTGATAGGATAGCTCAAATCTTATCAGCTGACACTGAAGAGTAGGGCTGAGACAGTGACTAAGGAGATAGCCTCAACTCCTATCCAAAGGAGTCTTGCCTTAAAGGCTGATGAAGGAGAGCCTTCCACTCCTGAAGATGAGATGTTCAGTTTGTTAGCTAGAATATTCAAAAAGTGGGTCAAGACAGATGACTCAAGAAGAAAAGAGTGGAGCTCAAAACCCAGATTTGATAAGACTCCAAAGCAGGAAGTGATCTGCTTTTCCTGCAGGAAACCAGGACAAATAGCTCCTGAGTGTCCTGAAGAGCAATAGGATAAGAGGAGTAGTAGAAAGGAGCACAAGAAGAAGAAGTCCTCCAAGAAAAAGAACAAGAAGAAGGGAAAAGGTTTCATTGCTGAAACCTGGAGTGATACAGAGTCTGAATCAAGCTCCTCTTCATCAGAGAGTGATGAAGAAACTACTGCTGAAGCTTCCTTTCTTATGGCATTGGATTTCTCCTTAGATGATGAAGGAGATCGGGTAAGTATCTTTGATGATTTTGAATTTAATTCAGTAGAATTCAAAAATTATTTTAAGGAATTTTGTAATGATCATCTTAAATTAAAAAAATAGAAACAGTTAGGGAAGATCTTAAGAAAGATAATTTGTATTCTATAAATTATGATTTAAGAAATCAAATCTATAAAAAGGAAACAATAATCACTAATCTATCCAATGAAAACAGACAACTAAAAGAAGAGCTCCCAAAGGCAAAATCCTTTGAAGACTCACTCAATGGGAGGAGTCAAAAGCTCAAGGATATTGCACAAAATATCTTCATGAGATTAAGCACCTAGGTCAAGGAGCAGACCCAACCACTAGCTCAAAAGTCCCTAGTAGACCTGCCTGGAAAAATCCAATTAGATTTATTAGACCTAGTGACTATCAAATAAATGAGAGTTGTGTAGTCTTTAAAGAACAAAACAATAATAATCCTGATAAAATCACTATATTTTAAATAACAAATTCTAATAGTAACAAGAAAAATGTTAAGAAAAATAATTCAAACAAACCTTTAAATCTAAATAAAAAAGGTAAAATTAAAAGTAGAATTATTAGACACTGCAGATCTATTATATGTAGATTCACTCTATGCACATTTTCAGTACCGAGATAATAGCATAGGTTTGGTAAACCAATCCTCTGCCATCCAAAAGGATACCATGAAAGACCATTTTATTCTTTCATATCTCCATATAATGGTAAAAGCAAAGGACCCAATGTAACATGGGTACCTTCTAATGTTTAAGTTACTTGTGCAGGAAAATGCAGGGTTCTTCCCCTCAGAGTGAGTGAAGGGAAAAGAAAGAACTAAATGATCAATAATGAACTACTTATACTCAAAGGAAGTGATCTCTACTCTAAAATCCTTTGTTGATTTTATAGTTCATAAAAATAATAGTATAAATACTAATTTTAATAAAAAATTATTGCTGGGAAAAACAACAAGAATTTTCTAAGAAAATAGAACTGTATATTCAGAGTTGCATCGAATAAAATTCGACGTACCGTCTTGAGAGCCATCTGAATCAGATAATTCGAATAGCATTCGACGCAGCGTCGATTTCATATCGACACATACGTCAATTTAATAATTGCTCTACAAATTTGAAGGTGCATCAAATTATAATCGACGCAACGTCGACATGACACGCGCACACAGTTTCACTTCTAGAAGCTGCTTCGACACATTTTGGCGCGCTGAATATTAATCATTGTCGACGGTGCTTTGAATACAACCCTAATTTGCGATGAATCATCTTGTTTTAAGCAACATATGCGTCGAATTTATTACGCATTCGAATTCTCTCTTTCTTTCTCTCGTGCTCTCTTTCTCTCCAGCTCTCTTGCGTTCTTCTCTCTCTCTTTCTTTCTTATCTCCTTTGTGCAGGTACCATATAAGCAATGGACCCTCCTAATGTTAATTCAGGATTCGATGTCGATGTTGAATCATTCCATGTTGCTGCAAAGAGTTTCAAAGCCATTATCAGTTTGTTCCATACTACTCGATTGACAATAATGATCTTAACAAGGTGCAAGATCCTTGAATATCTGAGAATGACATCAACATCATAGAGGAAATGCTAAGTCAGACCTTTGATCTACCAGCTGGTAGTGATTCTGATGAATTAACAGCGGAAGAGACAAGACATGCTCTACAGATAATGCAGTTCAGAAAAGAAAAGGCCTTCAACCTGATGAAGATTGATCTCTCTGAAGAATAATGATTCCTAGCAGTTATAGTGGGAAAGGTGGTGCTATGCAAGATATAAGCACATGATGCCATCCCAAAGCAGCAGCTGTAGATCATGGGGGTCCTAGTTCTTAATAAGAAGATAAATTGGGTGAAATGCCTCCTGAAATTAATAGGACATAAATATGCTCATAAAGAAAATGCATATATGAGAATTATAAGCCAGGTCCTCTTCCACCATTATCCAATGGTGTGCAAGTCAAATGGAGTGCCTATTCCTCCTGGTAAGAGAATATACATTGGGATCTTTTCAAAATGGACCATCTAGATTATGAAGCCTTGTCAAGCTGCCCCCTCTCCTCCTTCTTCTCCAGTTCCACAAGATAATACTGATCAAAACCTCCAGTCCATTCCATCTACTCCATCTCCAGAACCTACACCTCAGATTCCTCTCCAACCATAACAACAACCATCCATCATCATTTCTGCTAAAAATACTCTAGACAACCAGTCTAATCCCCTACCATAATCTCCAATTACTCCAGAAGATAATCAATCACTATCAACAATCCACCAAAATTTCCCAGAATTCAATGAGGATTCCATAACAGTCCCTCCAGTTATCCTATCCACACCTCCTCTTGACACACCTCTTGCTTCTGCCTATCATTCTACTCCTTCTTTTGATATTGAACAAATAATTTCAAAAGCAGTAGGACTGGCTACTAGAACATTTGCTGATCTATTGCTGACTCAAGCCAGAAAGTTCAACAGGAAGTACTCCCAGACCGAGAGTGAATTGCAGGAATCAAAAGAGTCTCTCCTGGATCTCAAAACATTTATGTCATCCTCCATGGTGTCTAAAGAATTCTTAATCTCACTGGTCAGTAAGGCTCAGAAGGGGGAGAATTTCCATGAGGAGGAGATGATTGGTCAAGAAAAGGAGGGCCAGGAGAAGGACAAGATGGCTGAAGTTTCTGATCATAATAATCCAAATAAGCTTAATGTATTTCAAACAACAATTACAGATGTTCATGATGCCTCACATCCAAATGCACATATCTAGGGGGAGCCTCTTGTAAATCCTCAGAATGAGCCTATGACAAAAATCCCTACAATAATCCAGGTGGAGATGCTTCCATTAATCCAGGGGGGTCCCTAGAAGATGATCAGCTTCTAGATGAAATTTCTCTGATTGCAAAGGAGGCTTCCTAGCTAGCTAAAAAGGAAGCACAAACTCAGGGGGAGCCCCTCAATGAAGATGACACTCACATGGAAGCATACTGGACAGGTGAAAAGGAGGATGGGCCTCTAGTGTTTGCCTCAAGAATAGTGGTACCACTGGTTTTCTCTAGAAAGAGGAAAACTCCTCCACAAGAGTAGAAACAATACAAGTATTCTGATGAGGAACAATTTCTATTATATCATCTCAGTAATTATACTTGGAGATATATCTATGAAAGACAATATTATCAATTGCAAATTTGTCATGATGATCTATGCATATGTGTAATGATGTTATTATATGTCTATTATATATGTGTTTGTACCTTGTTTTTATTAAACTGTATATTTGAAATCACATACATTATGTGTAAAATTTGTTAAAGATAAATAGGGGGAGATTATTGGGAAAAATCCTTGTGATTTATCTAACAATTTATTTTAAAGTGATTTCGTCATCTAGGATGTATTACCCATATTGTATAGAGAGGGTAATTTGGTCATTAGATGTCCTATGATATCACATTCACTTAGAGTGTCAAGACCAGGTCTAAGATAAGACCAAATTCAGTTGAGTTAAAACTTGCATCGAATAAAAGTCGATGCAACTTCGACTAGAAGTTGATGCAACTCTGACTGAAAGTTGAAGTAACTCAGACTGGTTGTCGAAGTATTAAGTAAAGTTGACGCAATGTCAAAATAAACTCGACGCAGAAGGAAGATCCTGTCGAAGCCATCTTAGAAGTCGACGTAACTTCGACTTCAATTCGACACAGAAGATAAGGATCAAAGTCCAAGTCTTCATCTCGATGGATGCACCGATAGACACTCGACGTAGCGTCGAAATCTGAGTTCAGCCAGAGCTAAGAAGGAATTCGAAGCTGCTTTTATAAGAACTCAGAGGTGCGTTGATATGAAGAATAATTAAGTCGACACAGTGCCAAATATAAACAAAATAGTATATTTCATGCTGTCCATTCTGATCCTTCTCCAAAGTCCTTCAAAGATGAAATTTGAATTACAACGACTCATTTATTGCCGAGAATGGAATATAATATTTCAGAGGTACAACAAAAACATTCTTGGAAGTTATTCAAATCAGATGGACGGGTCAGGAAACATAAATAGATGGAAATATTAATTGTCCAATGGATATTCCTTAAAAGGATAGAACATAAGTGGAAAGAAATCAAACAGTATTCGACAAAGAATAAGTATTCAAAAGAAGAAAGATATAGATAAGCAATTCATCATTCTGTCCTCTTCTTCCTCCTCAAGCTCTCTAAGACAGACACAAAAGAACTTCTCTGCACAAATACAAGGCTTCTTCTTCTTCTTCAAATCATACATCAGCAAGCAAAACAAGTGTATAGATATCACAAGGATGAAAAGCTCATAACCCTTGCATTCATCACTATCATAAGCAAGGGTTCATCTTATACAGATCCTGAAGAATATCAACTCACAACTGCTGAAGGATTTATACAGCAGAATCATATTCTTCCTCTTCTACTTCTTTCCACTGTTCTTATATTGTAACTAACAAAGATTCATAAGAATCCCTCTTCGAAGAATTCAGTTGGTTCTATGAATCTCCTTATCAAAATACTCAGTGGTTCTAAGAGTCTCCTTATAAAAAGACTCAGTGGTTCTAAGAGTCTCCTTATCAAAAGACTTAGTGGTTCTAAGAGTATCCTTATCAAAAGACTCAGTGCTGGTTCTGAGAGTCTCCTTATTAAAAGACTCAAGCATATATAGTGCAATCCTACCAAGGTGGTAGAAGAGTGGACTACCCACATTTTGGGGAACCACTATAAAATTTTTGTGTCCCCTGCGTTTGATTTTCTGTCCCATCCCCTTACTTAATACTATTTTTTATTTTTTGTGATTATTTTATTCTGAGTTGGTATTGTTGAATGCATAGTTGTTAGATTAGTTTATTGTGTGTGCATATTTAGGGTAAAAAAATTTAATACTCTATTCACCCCTCTCTTGAGAATACTCCGAGGCACACTGTGCACTTTGATTGCCTTTCTTGAATAACAAGGATATTTCCTGCAATTCTTCTTGACCTGTAGTTGGAAAGAAGTGATAAGCAAACTCACTCCACTCTATTTCCCCGTAGGATCATCCTATGGAAGTGTTATCCATAGCAGACTTCCACAACATTCGAGCATAAACTCCCAAAGATGACAAAATCATAGTGATAACCTTGTTTCTGGGGCATCTAATCCTGACAAACAACTCATGAATAGAATCTAACAATTTTTCCGTATGCACTGCTGACTCTTTGCCATGGAAGGTAGGTGGGGATAAACAATAATAAACACTTATCCCGTTTGTCTGTTTCTTAGCTTGATAATTCTCACCTTGCTGATTTATAGTAGCCCAAAATGTATCTAAAATAGTTGTCAGAGTTTGCCTGAGCTCTGATAGATTGAAGGTGCAAACTGGGGGATGTGGATGCAATCTAGTACTCGGTCCAACATTCATCTAAATATACAGGTGAAGGCGACATAAATCATAGGTTGTCCATTGGTACTGAACAAAATGATAAGTATTATGTATGTGATTCCTCACATAGGTTCACCAGCTTCCGCTGCACTAGTTTGTCCTTGAATTGGAAAAGGAAGGCAAGATTGGAAGTGTGGAAGGAAGGACTTCATTATAGACAGATTTTGTGTTGAGCTATTAGCAGTTGTAAGAACCCCTCCCATAATTTGAACACGACCGATGGAATTCTTATGCCCAGATGAGTCGACTTACAGTAGTGTTAACAATATGCTAACCCCTCAAAATGACTCATTCACTATAAGGTAAGACATCATCACAACATAATGACCAATCTATACAGAGAGTACTAAAGGAATGAAATATGAAGTCCCAATCACATTCATATAACATAAAGGACAAGAGTCTACATATATAGCAGAATTATTGATTTAGGGTTGCCAGGGGGGAGGGGTGAATGTGTGTGACTACATCCTTTTAAAAAAATATTGATATTTCAAATTTAATATTTATATTTAAAATGTTATAGAGCATGGCATTTTAGCAAAAGATAATATTTAGTAGAAATATCTCTCTAGAAAATTAATCTATTTTTATAAATATTGAATACAATTTTCAAATTTACGGAATTTCTCAACTTGTCACTTATAATTTTTACTAATTTTGAATAACATTGATACTTCAAAATTTTATATGAAAGATATATAACATGTAATTTTTATTGTGGTTATCTTAATTAATATCTCAAAACTTAAAGAGAAGAACAATTTAGGAATTTAATCAAGTAAAGCCACTACATACATGAGTTTTAAAACATTACACAAAATTAATTAACAAAGACTTTAACATACATATATCATACAAAACATAAGATTAAGATTACTAAGGAGAGAATATTCTTTCTTTTAAGATAAAATTGTTTGACAAGATTATCTTAAAATCTGTCCAATTTTTTTTTGGATATCTAGGGTCTGAAACCCTAAAATTCTTTTTGTAAAGAAGTAAATTCAAAGGTAAACAATTGATTGTTCTTACCTTTTCTCTCCTTAGAATATTTAGAAAGATTCCACCTTAAGTTTTCTCCCTTGAGTAGCACTTGGACTCGTTCTTTCACAAGATCTCTCTCTCTCTCTCTCCGGTCCAAATATTTTAAAGAATATGATTCTTTTTCCACGTCAAATCTTGGACTTAATCTCTCCCTCAATTTATCTGTGAGAAACTAAATTTTACTCCCTGTTGAAGCCTTCGAACAACAACACCGCTCTCCTCCTTGGATTCAATGGCCTGCACTTACTTCTTCAAGTTTTGGTCAATAGTTTTTCAGCTTGACAGATTTTTGGCTTCTCCAATTCTACACTTATTTCCCCCGGGTTTGCTCCTCTTTATTCCTGCAGAAAATAACTACCAAGTCCCACAAAAAATAAAAGGAAGTTATCACCTTTTTAAAAAGAAAATTGAATAAGGATAGTAAATACCCACTTACATGTCTCTTCATCAAAGAATAACAGCTCTTGATGGAACAATCACCCTTAAATTCATGAGATTTTTTGGCCCGGCATGGACATCATTTTAATATAATTTCCACTTAATTACTTTCGAAAATGATAATTGAGTGGCACACACTCATTCAAAAAGATCAAATTCATTGAGTGGTAAGTACCCATAACAACTCTTTTTATACATTTTTTGGCTAGCACTAAAATGCAGAAAATGTAGTTGACTTTAATAATATTTTCGGACATGAACCACTGATTATTATGAAAAACATACAACAAGAAAGTTGTTTGTTTTTGAGTTTTGAAAAACTTATCTCGAAGTGTCCTCATCAAATAAGAACTATTTAATGGACCAAATTCAATTCTACCCAGGGCACTTTGCAGGTTTCAGTAAAATGTCAATCAATTTTTAACTTTACTCATTTCATGATTAATGTGATTTCTCATAAATTGTATTGACATAAGACAATGTTATACATGTAAATATGAAGGAAAATAACATTGTTAATTATAAAATCAATTAATCATAACAAAGGTTATGATTAAAGTCGCATATAATATTTTACTTAACATGTAACAAGATATCAAGTTCTAACATGAAATAGCATATAATATAGTAAATAACACACAACATCAAAGTAATAATATTCTTCTTAATAGTTTTAGTGGAAGAATAATTTCTTCCTACTAGGAGATGTGTACCCCTCTCAATACCATTTATTTGATGGAAACTGAGTCTTATAGTCTTCTTTTTTAAGGGCTTATTATAAAGCCTTTTCAAATCCCTCTTGTAAAAGAAAATTAATTAGGTTTAAATAAAAAATCAATAAGTGCCATAATGAAAAAACTATAACTATTTCTTCATTGCTCTCAACAAACTCGCCTTTTGGCATTGTTGTCAACTATTTATTTTTTAAGTTTATGGTAGTTAAATATTTTCCTATGGTCATCAATTATTTTCCCAAATTTTCTTCCTCTATCATACTATCCTCACCTTATCATTTTATCCCCCTTTTTTTCTCCCCCTTTGACAACATTGCCAAAGGGATTGGTTCCTCTCTTTACCACTAAAGAGCTCCCCTTAACTAAATGTGATTTAGTTAATATTAACTAGAGATTTGATCTCTAAGCTATCTCTTATCTCTAAAAATTGGGGTTTAGATAAAGGTTTCATAAAAATGTCAGCTACTTGTTTCTTTGTAGAAACATATATTAAAACGATATCCTTCTTACTGACATATTCTTTTAGAAAGAAATATTTGATTGAGATATGTTTCATGTTACTATGCATCACATGATTATTAGAGATATTAATAGCACCCGTATTATCATATTTGATCTCTATAGGATTATCGTGAATAATGCCAAAATTCTTATGTTCTTCTGTCATCCACAATACTTGTGTGTAATAAGTAGTGGTGCGACAAACTCTGCTTCTGTAATGGATAGAGTGATCGATTCTTATTTCTTAGAGTGCCAAGCAATTAGATGCCTTACTATGTAAAATGCACATCCACTAGTACTTTTGCGTTCATCTATGCAACCAATCCAATCAGCATCCATGTAGCCCATTAAAATACTATCTTTTTCATTTTGAATAAAGATACCATAATCAAGTGTTCCTTTTAGATACCTTAAGATTCTTTTTCCAGCAACCCAGTGACATTCTTGTGGATTACTTTGAAACCTAGATATTAAACATACATAATACATTGTATCTGGTCATGTCGACGTTAGATATAAGAGACTTCCAATCAGTGATCTATATTGCTTTTGATCAACTTCTGGACCATCCATGTCCTTAGATAATTTTAAATTTGTATTCATTGGAGTACTAATCAGCTTACAATCACTTATCCCAAATTTCTTAAGTATCTCTAATAGATCTTTACTCTGACTTAAGAATAGAAAATATGATAGTTCTCCGATCATGGACATTTCAATGGTCGGTTTCATTTCTTGAACAAATTCATTACATGAATTTAAATTTTTTGATCCCAATAATATATCATCTACATAGATTAACACAAAAATTAGTTCATCATTCATTCGATTGATATATAATGTGTTATTTATTTGATTATTTTTAAAACTAGTATAATATAGAAATTTGTCTAAGCGATCATACTAAGCTCACGGAGATTGCTATAAACAACACATAGATTTTTTCAGCATACACACATATGATGGATTTGTTTGATCAACAAAACCCCCAGGTTGTTCCTTATACACTTCTTCATCTAAATATCCATTGAAAAGGCTAATTTCACATCCATTTGATATATTTTAAAATTTAATTGAATAGACAGAGAAAGAAACATCCTGATTGATTCCATTCTAGCTACTGGGGCAAACGTCTCATCATAGTCTACTCCCTCTATTTGAGAATAAACTTTATATACCAATCTTGCTTTATTTCTAATAATCTCTCCCTTTTCATTTAATTTATTTTGAAAACCCATTTTGAACTAATAATGTTTTTAATCTTAGGTTTTTCTATGAGCTACAAAATTTGATTCTTAAGGATTTGATGTATTTCTTCATTCATTGCTCTCAACCAAAACTTATTATTGAGAGCTTCATTTACTAATTTAGGTTCTTCAGATGCTATCATATAATAAAATGTATTTGTTTGTCTTCCACGTGTAGTAACTCCTTGATTTAAATTTTCAATTATTAAGTTTTCAGGATGATCCTTTTAATAAGATTTCGATGAATTTGATATTTTCTCAAAATTTTATTCTTCATTTACACTTTTAAACTCATCTTGTTTATTACTTATTTCAATATCTTCACCATCATCTTCTTCAGTGTCTGTGATCTATTCTTGATGACTTATTTCTTCAAATTTGACATCTGAAGTTTCTACAATTCTTTGACTATCGTTTAAATGACACCTATATCCTTTACTGGCTACAAAATAAGCAATAAAAATTGCTTCATCACACTTATTTTCTAGTTTTCCTATGTCAAACTCCTTTCTTTTAACCCAACATTTGCTTCCAAATACTTTAAAATATTTAACTGAAGGTTTTTTTATTATACCATAACTCATAAGGTATTTTATGAGAGTTATGGCTCATTATACATCTATTGATTGTATAAACTGCTGTTTGAATAGCAAATGGACAAAATTTCTCACTAAGTTACTTTCATTTAATATAATTCTTACCATTTCTTGAATAGTTCTATTTTTCCATTCTGCTACTCCATTTTGTTGTGGAGTTCTAGCTTTAGTTAGTTGTTATTAATTCCATGTTCAATACCGAACTCTTTAAATTCTTTAGATATAAACTCTCCACCTCTATATATTCTTATACTCTTTATATGTTTTCCTAATTGTTTTTCAACAAAAGCTTTGTAATCACAAAAACTCTTACAAGCTTCATCTTTACTTTTTAATAGTGTTATACAAGTTAGCCTTGTATACTCATCATCCGTCATGGTAATAAAATATCTTTCTCCATTAAAACATTTTGTTCTTAATGGGCCATAGAGATCCATATGAATAAGATCTAATAATTCAAATGTGTTAATTTCCTTACTAGGATGTCTTAATCTAATCATTTCCCCTTTCATACATGAGTCACAAATAGAATTTGAAGGTTTCTTGATCATTGGTAAATCACGTACAACTTGATGATTATATAGATTAACAATATTATCAAAACCAATATGATGAAGTCTCTAATGCCATAACCAATCATTCTCTTCTTGACTTAACATACACTTTGAGTTTTTCATATCACTCATGATATACAAATTGTCATGGTTTCTTTTTCCCATAGCAGTGATACTACCATCCATTTTATAAATCTTTACACCATCTTTATCAATAACAACTTGATAGTCATTATCACAGATCTGGCTAACACTGTGCAGATTATGTCTTAATCCTTCAACAAATAAAACATCTTTTATCTTTCCATTTTAGAAGCGTCGATTTCTTCTCGATGCATGTTTCCAGCAAATGATTTTAAAACATCTAGACTTCCATCTCCCCTTTCTCACTACAATTCTAGATGTTTTTACTATTCTAATATTGGACACAAGGCCAAACATTGTTGGCATAATAAACCAGCAGTTCTTCAACTTAAGGGGTATCCTGAAGGACCAACTTATTCTTTCATAACTCCTTATGATGGTGGAAGAATGGGACCCCAACAAGTGAAGGTCTATACTAATGTTTAAATTCATGTGCAGAAAGGAGACTGTTCTACCACAAACCAACAGTAATACTTGGACAATGGATGCTCCTTGCATATGAATGGAGCAAAGGAGGTGCTGGAAAAATACATGGCCAAGGAAGGGCCTAAGATAATATTTGGTAACTCCCACTCTGGTCAGACCAGAGGATATGGTGTGCTCAGAGTTAGAGAAATCTCCTTTTCTATGGTAGCTTCTGTTGAAGGTCTTCAACATAATCTAATCAGTATTAGACAATTATGTGATGGTGAATACAAAGTTGTATTCACTAAGTACTTATGTCATATAGTTAGCTATGTATTAAATCAAATAGTGTTGACTGGACTTAGAAAATGCAAGGTATATGTAGTAGACTTTGATTACACTAAGTCTGAAGTTTGTTTGTTTAACTCCAACCTAGAAAATAATGAATTATGACATAAGATACTAAGTCATTTAAATTTTAAAACAATAGCTATGCTATCCATGCATAACCTAGTAAGAGGTTTACCAAATGGTAAGTTTAAGAAAGACCATCCTTGAAGAGCCTGCCAACCAGGAAAACAACCAAATCTTCATTCAAACAAATTGGTAAGAATGATTCCCCTAGAACCCTCTATCTATTGCACGTGGATCTATTTGGTCCTATATCCACTCAAAGATTAGTAGGCAAGTCCTATACATTAGTCATTGTAGATGACTTTTCTAGATTCAGCTGGGTGTTCTTTCTAAAATCTAAGTCAGAAACCTTCAAGATCCTTTCAAGATTCATTAGACAGATTCAATCTGAATTTAATACTCAGATTGCTATGATCAGGAGTGATCATGGTATTGAGTTTGAAAATGAGTTAATTTGTAGGTTACATGAGGATGAAGGGATAAGACAAAGCTTTTCAACTCCTAGAACCCCCAACAAAATGGGGTGGCTGAAAAGGAAAAATAGAACCCTAATTGAATTAGGAAGGACATTATTGGCTGAATCCTGTTTGCCAAAGTTTTTCCGGGCCGAGGTAGTGAATACAACCAACGATATCCTGAATAGGAGTCTCATCAAAAAAACTAAGTTAAAGACTCCTTATGAGATATTGAAAGGAAAGACACTAATAGTCACATACTTTAGGATTTTTGGGTGTACTTGCTTTGTTCTGAATAATGAAAAGAGCCAACTTGCCAAATTTGACAAGAAGGTTGATGATGGGATATTCTTGGGATAATCCTCATCAAGCAAGGTCTATATGTGTTATAATAAGAGCTCACTCAAAATTTAGGAGTCAATGCATGTGGTGTTAGATGAGATTAACATGTTCTCCATGGGGAAGGAAACTTCCACCAATGATAAATTACAGGAAAAAGACCAGCTTGCAAATCAAGTTGAAAGGCTCAGCATCATAAATCACTCATCTGGCTGCTAGGACAAATAAAAACAACAAACTGACAATGAATCAGATGAAGATTCTGCTGCAGATGATGATGTCATTAAAGCACCTTCTCTACCAGAAACAAAGATTACTATACAGGAAGAAAATGGTGCTCCCACAGTTAATAAGGAAGAGGGAATCCATGAGGAGGTGAATCCACTCAACAGTTCAGCAAGAACTAGGATAACACTAAAGGATCACCCTCCATCTCAAGTTATAGGAGATATGATAGTGGGAGTGAAGACAAGAAACTAGATCACAAATGAGACTATGCTGTAGTGCTTCCTCTCACAATATGAGATAAAGAAGTTTGAAGAAGCAGATAGTGATCCCCACTGGATAGCTGTCATGCAAGAGGAGTTTGCACAGTTTAAAAGAAACAAAGTCTGGACTCTAGTTGAAAGACCAAGAAATTACCCAATTGTTGGAACAAAATGGGTATATAGAAATAAGATGGACACAAATGGAGTCATATTCAGAAACAAAGCCAGACTTGTTGCTCAAGGATATATGCAAGAGGAGGAAATTGACTACAATTAGACATTTGCTCTAGTGGCTAGGCTGGAAGCAATCAAGATGTTTCTTGCTAGGCTGGAGGCAATTGACTACAATGAAGATAAAAGTATATCAGATGGATGTGAAGAGTGAATTCCTAAATGGAACTCTTTAGGAAGAAGTATATGTGGAGAAACCCCCAGGTTTTGTCAATCCATCTCATCCCACTTTTGCTTATAGATTAGATAAAGCACTATATGGTCTCAAGCAAGCTCCAAGAGCTTGGTATGAGACCTTATCCACCTTTTTCTAGAACACTCTTTTGTATGAGGTAAGGTGGATAAAACAATTTTCACTAGAGCAAATAAAAATTAGCTACTCATAGTACAGATATATGTAGATGATATAATATTTGGCTCAACAGACCAAATGCTTTGCAAAAGTTTTGCTGACCTAATGCAGTCTAAGTTTGGGATGAGTAGCATGGGTGAATTATCCTACTTTCTTGGCCTCCAACTAAAGCAAAATGCAGATGGCATTTTTATATCCCAATCCAAGTATTCCAAAGAGCTTATCAGGAGGTTTAGGATGGAAAATGCCTCTATCATGAAAACCCCCATGGCTACCTACTACACTTGATAGAGATGAAAAGGGTAAGTCATTTGATCAGAAGACTTACAGAGCAACCATTGGCTCACTCCTCTATCTTACAGCTAGCAGACCAGATATCATATTTGCTACATATGTATATGCTAGATTTCAGGTTGACCCTAAAGAATCCCACATGAGTTCTGTAAAAAGAATACTTAGATATCTAATGGGTACACCTAAACTTGGCTTATGATATCCCTCAGAATCTGGATTTGATCTAGTAGGTTATTCAGATGTAGATTATGCTAGATGCAGGCTTGATAGAAATAACACGTCAGGAACTTATCAATTCCTAGGTGCTAGACTGATTTACTGGTTTAGCAAAACCAAACCTCAGTCTTCACTTCTACAGCTGAAGCTGAGTATATAGCTGCAGGAAGCTCCTGCTCACAAATATTGTGGATGCAGAATTAGTTGTTAGATTATAACTTTACTCTTGAGAACTCCACAATATTATGTGACAGTTCTATTGCTATTTCAATAGTTTCCAATCCTGTTCTCCACAGTAGAACTAAGCACATAGAGAAAAGGCACCACTTTCTTAGGGATAATATAGAGAAGGGTAAGATCAATCTTTAATACATTTCCACTGATAATCAAATGGCCGAAATATTCACTAATGAAAGCAAGTACAATTTCTTCATCAATGCATTGAGAATGCTTGATGGAGCTCGTTAGGTCACATCTATTATGTATTAAAAACTATTTTTTCATAGAAAGGTATTGCTGTGAAAAATAACAAATTTTTTGAGAAAAATATAAATGCTTATTCAGAGTTGCATCGAATACAAATCGACGCACAGTCAATTTCTGCTCGACGTCAACCTCGAGAGCTGACTAGGATAGTTCATTCGAATGACACTCGACGCAGCATCGAATTCATATCGACGTATGCATTGACATGTTAGTTGTTGCTTTATTCGAAGCCACGTCAATTTCCACTCGATGTAATGTCGACTTCTCAAGTGCACATAGACATTGCTTTTAGAAGCTACTTCGACTCATTTTGGCGCGCTGAATCCACTTCTTTTCGACGTTGCTTTGAGCAGAACCCTATGTTGTGACAAATCATCTTCTAAAATCAACACAGTCGTTAGACTTTATTGTGCTTTCGAATTCTCTCCCTCTCAATCCCCTCCCTTTCTGCATCTCTACTTATGAGAAAGTTCAGATATCTAAAAATCAGATGAGGGTGTATACTGACCCAACTCTTGAGAGAGTCTTTGAGGAGAGTAGAGAAAAAGAGCAGTATGAGTATGATGTCTCTCAAAGAGAAATTGAGGAAAAGAGAAGGAAATTCATTGAAAGACTGAAAAAGGGGAAAGTTTTTGTGGAAGAAGAGAAAATAAAAGAGGCAATCCAAATTCCAAGTACTCTATTTGACTATTCAAAGTATGCTGCCAAGATCCCTCAAGCTAAAATCCTGAAAGACAAAGGACAACTTGACAAAAGGGGTCTTGGATGTAATCAAGATATAGAAGATCAACCATACAAAAAGAAGAAAAAGATTGGTGTAAAGATAACTCCAACTCCTGGTATCACACAGTCAACATTCATAGTGCCAGATCCAGATTCAAGAGAGCTTGATCTGGTTGAAATAAATGAACTGACTGCTAAAATCATCAGTCTTAGATTCAAGATCAATGATGTATACCCTAATGCGAAAACTGAATTGGAGAAAGTATTCAAAGGGCATGATAGGATACAGAAGAATCCTTAGAAGGCCAAACTACCGAACTTCAAATATATTGAAGCAAAGTTTAAGAAAGTCTATGATGCCTTATCTACATTTCTAAAAAAAGTAGAATACTTCTCTGGTTAACTAATTCTGATAAACACTCATTTCTATTAATCAAATGTGTTAGTTTATGACGTCCATCTGTTATAGTATATGTGTTTATATACTCATCTTTATTTTACAATATATGATTGAAATCACATAAAATATTTGTAAAATTTGTTAAGATAAATATGGGGATATTGTTGGGAAAAATATCCTCTGGATTTATCTTACAAATTATGTAAAAGTTCTTTCATCATCTAGGATTCATTACCCATGATGTATAGTGATGGTAATATGGTCATTAGATACCCTAGAATGTCACACTCATATTAGGGTGTCAAAAACCAGTCCAAAAGAGTGCAAAAATTAAGTTGAGTTTATTTTGAGTCGACTAGAAGTCGACGTAGCTTCGACTTCAAGTCGAAGTAACTTCGAATATAAGTAAAGATAACTCAGAATGGTAATCAATGTATAAGTTGAAGTCGACGCAACATCGAATTATATTCGACGCAGAAGCTTGAGTCAGTCAAAGCAACATTTGAAGTTGACACAACTTTGAATTATATTCGACGCAAAAGTCAGAGCTCAAAGTCTAGGTCTTTATCTCGACGGATGCATCGATAAGGACTCGACGTAGCGTCGATAAGGACTCGATGCATCATTGATATCAGAGTTCATTTCAAAGCTGAGGAAGATGTCGAAGCAGCTTCTATTAGAACTCAGAGGTACGTCGATAAGAAGGCAAAGTTATTTGGTACTTTAAAATTCTAACTACCAATCAAAGGTGCGTCTATAATACACCTAGAGGGGGTAATTAGGTGTTTTCAAAGTTATTTGGCACTTTAAAATTCTAACTAGCACAGCACAAAAGCAAACACAGAAAGCACACCGAATTTATAGTGGTTCCCTTCAAGACAATGTGTCAAGTGGTAGTCCGCTTTCCCTCCCACCTATCTAGCAGTGTGCTAGACTAGGAAACTTCTCCAAAAACTCAAATCTCTATCCAATATAGCAGATCTTACAACTCAAACTCACAAAGGATCCTACCTCAGCTCTCACACAGAAAGCCTACACTCAGGTACAACAACCTTACAAACAACTCAGACTTTGCAAGTCCTGCACCAACTCAAACCTTACAAGACCTACACAAACTCAGATCTTATCCAAGATCCTATAGGCTCAGGCTCACACAGAACCTTACAAAATAATGAAAATAGTTTTTCTATTTCAGAAGAGAAGGCTTCAAGATAAGGCTTGTTGTTGTATAGTCTTCTTCTTCTTGTAGATGTGAGCCCAGCAGACTTTGAATATTTGGAGCGTTCTTAAGAATCTTCCTCTTGATGAATATCAGAAGAACTTGTGTTGCACAGGAAGAAGATTTTTTCTTAATCTTTTCAGCAAAGTGATGAAGACTTCTTCGTTAGACTTTTCTCTCTATTCAGACTGATCAGTGTAAGTGTGAGAGAGAGTGAGAGAGAGAGAGAGCAAAATCTTTTCTAAATTCAAAAGTTTCTCTATTTAAATTCCTCCATCATCTTGCATTCATGCCCTCCATAATTTTATTCCATAAGAAATTGACCAAAAATGAATATAATAAGAAACAGCACAATAAAATATCATAAATGATTTGCCATTTTGGAAAATGCACAATTTGGAAGTATTTGGAATTCTTTATTAATGGCTGTGCAAAAACTATTATATAGTGAATATATCATTAAAATACTCCTTGAATAATGGGCATGATAGACCGCGTGTATAATAAATGCAGATCAATTTCCAAGAAGATCTGTACATTAAATGCAACTCTACAATTGTCTAAATGACAAACATTCTTCAAGACGATATCGTCTTGATCATCAAGACGATATAGGTTCTTCATGACGATGTCGTCGACATACTTATTCCTTCACAACTTATCATAACTGTATAGATGATATAGCTCCTTCTAGACGATATCGTCGAGATGCTTCAGTCTACACAATTTATCTTTATTTTTCAAGTCGATATGATTGCTTCAAGACGCTATCGTCGAGACATCTGTCTGCACGATTTTACTTAGTCATCTCAACGATAGAGCTTCTTCAATATGATATCATCGAGACTGTCTCAACAACATACTTCTATCTCAGTGATATATCAGCTAAGCCTCAAGATGATTTTTGACTTCGATGATTTTTACTTCTTTTATAGTCTTGATTCTAGAGATGTAGCATTGATATATCTGTCACATCATAAACTTAAACATAATGACAAAAACATTTTTGCTTATCTATACTTGTGTTCATTCTTCAAATCTAGGAACATTGAGGGCACATTTTCCAATAATCTCCCCTTATTTGAAGAAGCCATAACTTTTAATTATAGATAAGATTTACTAACAATTGTACTCATAAAAAAATCAACATATAGAGTTAGGGCAATTAATCATGATCATCAAAAATAGTCCAAAACATGAATATAAATTAGACATGAATGATAAACATAGAATTATGCATATTGTTTTCCTAAATTCCGTATTCCTCATCATTCATCTTGGACAGATTTTCCTTTTGAAGATGATACAGCCTTTCCTTTCTTCTCAGCTTCAGCCTTCTTAGAATTCTCATCATCAACTTGCTTTTGCTTTTGCCTTTCAAAATAGCTGTATGGTTTGGGGTGATATCTAAGAGGGGGCATGAGTAGTATTCTGCACTGAAGGATCTCCTATTCTGACTTTGTTCCAATAATCTCTTCTTCCTGCTTCAGCTAGTTCATATTTATGCCACTCCTCAGAACTATCAAATTGACCTCTGTCATTTTTGCCTTGCTGATACAGTGCCCAGGTGTATAAAATGATGTCCATTGAGTAAGAGCTCCACTCTTCAAAGTTTGGGTTCTTTTAAACCTCCTCCATTCTCTTTCTCTTGGTCTATTGGTCTTCACTATCCACATGATGTCTCTTTCCCTTTTTTAACTTGCCCACTACCACTAGAGGGATCCTCAACAAAGTACCCTTCATAGGTTTCAGGTTATAGATGCTGCTCTGAGAGGTCTTCTGCTGCTTGCACATTTGCTGATCCTTCAGGAATGACACTACCTTCTGGGAGAGGATGTTGATAGGGTATTCCATAATCTATTGTATCCAGGCCCATAGATAACCTTACTTCATTTGATAGCCACATGGCATGATGACTTGATAGAATCTTCCCCTTTCGGGCTTCTTCAAATATTTCTTTAGTTGTTTAAGAAGGAGAGCATTCAGATTGCCAATTGCATCCATGATTGTGCCTTGAGAAGTTCAAACATATTGATTGAGGAGAGAGGAAAGCTGATCCTTGGTAACTTGAAGTTGATGCAGTATGGTTTAACTAACATTATCAATCAATTCCTGAGAGACTTGAGCACTGGATGAGATTCTTTGAAGAATGGTATTGACAACATCTTCTAAATTAGTAAAGGTCACGTCCTAATTTTGAATGATAGCTTGCTGATTATCCCTCAAAGTAGACATTCTGTCAAGCACTATGTTAAGTTGTTGGCCAATCAACGAAGTGTCTTCATTAATATGTGCTATTTGTTCATCAGTATTGGAGACAACATGTGCAACAGTGTTGTAAACATTGGCATTCTAATAATTCACATGTTGTATTTCCTCTTGAAGCCCATTAGTTATGGTAGATAGGTCATCTTTATAGCTCTTGACAACACTATCTGTTGGGTATTGTAGCCACAATAACCTTGATTTGAAGAAGTAAACCTTAAACTAAGGTGAATTGATATTGTATTTGATATACCTTTTTAGTTAAGTGTTTGCAGATTTTAAATGGCTAAGTACAAACCATTGTCAGGTTTCAATGAGTCATAAAAGACATGCCTATGCAATGTAATTCCTCATTATATATACCAAGGTGTTGACTCATGTGAAATCTCTCTATTGGGGTGTACTTCTTATTCAAACACAAAGGAGAAGCCAAGAGGAAGATGTTGTTGTTCTTAAGTTTTGGGAGAAATTTATTTCCTAAGTGTTTTCGTCGAGTAATGTTTTCTACTAGTGAAATCTTCATTGTATTTCTTCCCGTCTAATCTTTAAGTTTCTAAGAGTTTTCGTCGAAGAGATTTCGTCGAAGGAGATTTCGTTGAGGAAGGATTCGTCGAAGAAGATTTCATCGAAGACAAATTCGTTGAGTAATTTTCTTTTATCCGATGAATTGGTTCAGCGATGTTTCGTTTTTCAAATCGCAGTAGGCTTTTCTATTAGGGCTTCCGCCATGTATAGTACACGTGTAAGGTTTTCCCTAATTTGTGTTTATAGCCGTTGGAGAAGTTTTCTATAAGTACCTAAGGGTTATTTCGAAAAACCCTAATTGCAAAATCGTAAATAAGCTGTCGTAATTTCTGTCGGCTGTCTCTTTCGTTCTCGCACGACTCTCTTGTTGCCGATCAGAAATACTTTGCGAGTCTTCTTCAAAAGCTAGAGTCGACAAGATCATCTGAATCAGATTTTCTTAATCAACATCTAGATTCTTTCGACTCTCAAAGTTCAGATCTAGTTTTCAAAGTTCAGAGATTTCTTCTTCCTCAGCTCTCAACCGACTGAAGGACTTTCTTAAGGAAGAAGATATCTCCCTTTCAGATCTGAAGTAAAGGACTCTCCCTAAAGTTCCTAAGTTAGATTGCTTGTCAATCTTAGTCATTTTGTAAAAACACCTTTACATATTCTTGTAGGAGGTTTGCCTCCGAGCTATTTTGTAGATCCTTGTTTAGGGATCGAGTTGTAGGAGAAGCTCGTTCTTCGAGTTTGTGTAGGAGTAGTTTGCTCCGAGTTGTAGGAGTTGTGACTCAGAGTTGTAAGATTTGGAAAAATCTGAGATTGGTGAAGTGGACGAATCTAGCCTTGGAGTGCTAGATAGGCGAGGAGGGAAAGTGGACTACCAACATCGGGGAACCACTATAAATCCTTGTGATATGTTGTGCTTGTGTTTTTGTGTGCTTTTATTCTTATATTTTTTATTCCGCAAAAAGCCATAGAATCCACCTATTCACCCCCCTCTATGTGATTGAGGTTGCGACTAGATACTTTCACTATCTACATATGCTTCAAAGGGAGCTCTTTGTCTGTCAAGTAGATTCTCTGGCTTGGACATAAACTCAGAAGATGGGGCTGTGGGAGCTGGAGTAACAAAAGAGGGATGATCATTCTCAGTTCTTGGTGGGAAAAGCTGCAGAGGAACTTGGATAGATGGCTCCCCCTGCATTTGTGCAGTCATGACAGATGGGTGCTCACCTTCACCATCAGAAGCACTTTGATGCATATCATCATCCATAAAACCTTCCTGAGATCTTTCTGAAATTACCTCTTCTTCAGAAACTTCTTGACCGACTCCTACCGATGACACTATTACCACCCGCTGTACTCTCTATGTCGATGGTGCCTCAGGAGCGGATGGAGCAGGAGCGGGGTTGCTGCTCGTAAGCCCATAAGAGGTCATCCTGAAGTACAACCATATACTAAATTTTCTGGCCACTAACAACATCACTGAGTACGAGGCTCTGATCGCTGGCCATTGACAGCAGGGTGGAGAACCTGACAATTCATACAGATTACTAGCTAGTCATCTCACAAATCGAGGGAGACTATGTGGCAAGGAACGACCAATTGGCATAATATCTCCTGCTCGTGAGATCTATCTTCCAAAAAATTCCATCGCATCAAATCCTGCACATCTTCAAAGAGCAGAACTCCAAAGGCGACGCGCTCTCCAAACTTGTAACATCCACCTCCAACTACCAGTGTAGGCGGCACTGGGTCGAAGAAATCATGATCTCTAACATTCAGGGTCCATGGGGATTCGCAACAATCAATGAAGAAGAGATGTCCTGGATGACCCCCCTCCCTACGGGGCTACCTTGAGCACGGGCATCTGCCCGAAGATCGTGTGGATGCATGCCTGCTACGAATGCGAGCTGCCTCATTCACCATCATCAAAGTGGAACTTTACAAGTGCGCCTTTTCAGATCCCTATCTGAATTGCCTGCCCACAGTCGAAGCAGAATACACCCTGAGGGAGGTCCACGAAAGAATCTGCGGAGAACATTTGGAAAGCAAGGCTCTAGCCCACAAAATTTTACGCCAAGGCTTCTACTAGATACCAAGAAGAAGGATGCGACCGAGTTCATCCAAAGGTGCATAAGCTGTCAACTTCACTCTAACATTCCTCATCAACCGCCAGTTAGCCTCACGACACTTCAGAGCTCCTGACCATTCGCGTAATGGGGAATCGACCTCCTTAGTCCCTTCCCCTAGGCTTCTGAGTTCATCATTCTAGAAGTCCATTATTTCACCAAATGGGTCGAAGCCAAGCCCCTCGCCAAAATTATTGAAGAGAATGCCAAGCAATTCATTTGGAAGAATATCGACTGCCACTTCGGCATCCCAACAGTAATCATTGCAGACAATGGCAAGTAGTTCACAGGAAAGGCATTCACTAAAATGTGTGAAGACTTGAAGATCAACCTCCTCCACATGGCTGTGGCGCATCCACAAACAAATGGAAAGGTGGAGGTGACGAAACACACCATCTTTAAGGGTCTAAAAAGCAACTACAGGAGGGAAATGGGTGGACACTCTCCCAAGCTTCCAATGGGCATACCACACCATAGAGAGGACTCCGACAGGCGAAACACCATGCAATCTCTTCTACGACACTGAGGTTGTCATCCCCGTCAAAATTGCCATCCCGAGCCCCAACGTGCTAACCTTCTGTTAGTTATTGGGTGTCGACTTATCACCTAGAGGTTGTGGGGGCCGGGTGGGTGTGAATAGGTATTTCAAATTCCTTTAGCCCTCTTTGGTGTTCTTGCCATCTTTAAGGGTCTAAAAAGCAACTACAGGAGGGAAATGGGTGGACACTCTCCCAAGCTTCCAATGGGCATACCACACCATAGAGAGGACTCTGACAGGCGAAACACCATGCAATCTCTTCTACGACACTGAGGTTGTCATCCCCGTCAAAATTGCCATCCCGAGCCCTAGCGTGCTAACCTTCTGTTAGTTATTGGGTGTCGACTTATCACCTAGAGGTTGTGGGGGTGGGGTGTGAATAGGTATTTCAAATTCCTTTAGCCCTCGTTGGTGTTCTTGTTTTCTAGCTTGTTAGATTATGATATATGAAGCATAACACAAAAAAACACACAAAGATTTATAGAGGTTCCTTAAGACGATGTGTCTTGAGTAGTCCTCTGTCCCTCTTCTCATATCTAGCAGTGTGCTATGCTCGGCAAACTCCGCCAATGTCACCGGTCCGCAAGCCCTACAACTTGGACCTGCAAGTCCTACAGCCTAGGACCACAAGCCCCTACTGCACTCAGGTCCGCAGACCGGACACTCAGTCTCTCAAGCCCCCACACAGCACAGACCCACAAGTCTTGCCTCTTGGACCCGCAAGTCCACTACCCTGGCCCGCAAGCCTCATAGTTCTCAAGCCCACAAGCTCGATGTGATTGGACCCACAAGTCCACTGCCTGGCCCTCAAGCCTCATAGCTCTCAAGACCGCAAGCTCGACAAGATCTGTAAACAGATCCTACAGTTTTTGGCCCGCAAGGCTTACAGAGAAAGATATACAATAACTCTTATGCCTGATGGAGATCGGCTTCTTGACTTGAAGAAGATGCTTCTGATATGAACCTTGATAGCACAGATCTTCTTCAAGTTTTTTTTCTATCTGGAACTCTTCTTATCAGCTGATGAAGCTAGACTAATTCTTGGAGAACAAAGGATGAAGATCGTTTTTGTTCTCGGTTCTTGATCCTTATTTACGTCGCTTCTTTCTTTCTTTTTTTGATTCTCATGTAAATTCTTTTGTATTCCATGTGTAGTAAATTAGGGCAAACACTTATCCCTTTTATAAGACTGAGGAGCTGCCCAACGGTCTCCTGTAAAGTTTCTTAAGTGTCAGAAGCCCTTTCCTTAACAACTCGCATTGATTGGACAATCAGGCGGCGACATTAATTGCTAACCGCGCGTCTGCCAGAATTTGAATCTGTCTCGACGATATTTCCATAGTTACGATGACATGGACAATATCTCAACGACAGAGCTTGTCGATGTCTTGTACTTGGATAGATCTTCAAGTCTTCTTCCTTCTTCTTCAGACAAGGATATCACGATGATACGGGACATCCCTTCTGCACTTGCACTTAAAACAACATGAAGTCATCTAACTGATGTCAGCGTAATCTTGACTGCTCAATGTCTTGTTCACGATGTCGTCGACACCACCTTGTCTTATCAACGACATAATCATCATTACATCGATAAGCTTTTCTTCAGCAACTGTCTGTCTTCATAAGACCTTCCTTAGACTTCTCGACGTCAAGCCTTCTTTACGACGATATCGTTGATATCAGTCTTTCTTTGCCTTTTCAATGACACGGCTTCTTCACGACAATGTCGTCAACATCTGTTTTACTTATCCTTTTCGATGACAAAGCTTCTTTATAGCGATGTAGTCGACATCTATTTTTACTTATCCTTTTCGATGACAAGGCTTCTTTACGACGATATAGTCAACATCATCTTGTACTTGTACTCAAGTATTCTTCCTTCATCTTGGGCTCCTGATATCGTCGTGTGGTGTTGTAGTGTTACGACGATATCATCATGTGCATGTCATTTCGATGATAACTGACATGATTCTTCTGCTTTGCTCTGCACATCATTTCGACGACATGCATGTTGACGCCAAGAAAATCCTGACCTCAAGATTCGGACCAATGCAGCCGGAGGCTACTCGCCCAGCAGTCCAACGAGATGACTTGGCTGGCAACGACAAAGAAGCTAGAAGAGCAACAAACAGGACCCCAGGTGCTGCGGCAGGGAGGTCCCACCACGTACCCGGAAGCTCAAGGGAGTCTTCCCCTCCAAAACCAAAAATGGCCAAGCTTGGTACAAGGAAGGCAGGGACCGACCTGGCGAGTATCTCGCCTGAGGGGGTCAACCTCGTCTAAAAAGTCCTCTTTCTTGTACCCCTCGGGGTCTATTTATAGACAAATCCTGGGGGGGGGGGGGGTAGTCACCTGGCCATACTCGCCCATACTTGGCTCTGCTCGCCCAAGCTCGCTTCCTGCTCGCCAAGCTCGCTTCCTGCTCGCCCAAGCTCGCTTCCTGCTCGCCAAGCTCGCTTCCTGCTCGCCAAGCTCGCTTCCTGCTTGCCAAGCTCGCTTCCTGCTCGCCCAAGCTCGCTTCCTGCTCGCCCAAGCTCGCTTCCTGCTCGCCAAGCTCGCTTCCTACTCGCCCAAGCTCGCTTCCTGCTCGCCCAAGCTCGCTTCCTGCTCGCCCCTTGCTCTCCCAGCTCACCCCTTGCTCTCCCAGCTCGCCCCTTGCTCGCCTAGCTCGTGCCTTGCTCTCCCAACTCGCGCCTTGCTCTCCCAGCTCGCGCCTTGCTTGCCCAGCTCGCGCCTTGCTCTCCCAGCTCGCGCCTTGCTCTCCCAGCTCGCGCCTTGCTCGCCCAGCTCACGCCTTGCTCGCCCAGCTCGCGCCTTGCTTGCCCAGCTCGCGCCTTGCTCGCCCAGCTCGCGCCTTGCTCGTCCAGCTCGCGCCTTGCTCGTCTAGCTCGCGCCTTGCTCGCCCAGCTCGCGCCTTGCTCCTGCTGGCTGAGTTGCCTTGTATCTTGGACTGCCGGCTTCTGTGTTGACCTTTTGACCTTGACTTCAGCCTACGTGGCTTTGAATGGGCCTACCCTCGGAGAATGAGAGTTGTACAGTGCATACTCTTTCCGATGATATGTCTAGTCCTTTTTGACGATATTGTACTTAGTGAACTTATTAAAGTACTAGATATATCGTTTGATCTCTGCAAGCATGATCTAGATATAACATCAAATACAATTTGTACTTATCTTTGAAATGAGCACTTATTCAAATCAAGAACACTGATGGGAACTGTTCCCAACACCTTCGACCCAAAAAGAATGACAAGCTGCTCTGGGAGAACATCAAACCGGTCTTAGGAGTTGTAGAAAGAACCTTCCAGCGCATCACCATCTATGAGAGATGTGTAGCACGACTCTACGACAGATGGGTGAAGCCTATGCCAATTAAAGTTGGGGGCCTTGTTCTCTGAAGCATCAAAGCAGTCGAGAAAGGGTCTCAGAAGGACAAGCTCTTGCCAACATGGGAAGGTCCCTATGCCATTACTATGGTCGTGATGCCCAGATCATTTAAGCTCAAATCGGCGGAAGGAAAAACTCTCCCCCACACTGGGAACACTGATAATACATATTTTTATATATTTATTTATCATAGTTTGGGCTTTTTTAATTAATTTATTAGTATTTTTATTTAATTCTAAGTCTAATTTACTTTATTTTGTGTTTTCAGGGCATTGGAGAGGTCCTGGAGAATTTTTTGCAATTTGGTCTGCGAATAGTAAAAATTCAGAATTTTGGTCTACGAATAGTAAATTTTAGAATTTTAAAATTACACGCCCTATGTCACGCCCATGACCAAGGGCCATGTAATCAAGTCAAGGGCGTGACCTATGGGCGTGTACACTCCAGAAGCAGCAAAAAAAGCCGCGTTGATTGCTCAATTTTCAAATGGCCATAACTTTCAATCTAGGAAGAGTTACGGGATGTGCCACCTTATATCGAGATGAGAATGACGTCATCTACAATATGGGAGTAGTTTGAAAGTTTTCACTAGACACACCCTAGGTCATGGGCATGACCAAGGGAGAGACCCGTCTAGAAACCACAGAAAATAGCTAGTTACACCCATTTCACGCAAATTTCTTCTCACACTAGACACGCCCTAAGACACGAGCGTGACCTATGGAATGACCAATGAATTATGACAGATTTTGGTAATTTTTTCCCAATGTTTTTGGGGTTTTTAAGAAGACAGTTATTCCCAGACACGCCCTAGGACACGGGCGTGACTTCCCAATTTTCAGCTATAAAAACCAGTTGCTGCAAAAGAATTCTCCATCCAGTCCATGCTTCGATTTGGATCATTTTCCTTTACTTTTCTGCACTTTTATTATTGCATTTTCCTTTTCATGCAATTTCCTTTAAGTTGTATTTTCAATTCATAGTTTAGAATTTATTTTTCTTGTAATTGTAATTTCTTCTCTTAGTTATAAAATTGTCTTTTCTCTAAACATGTCTAGCTAATTTTCTCACATTTGACCGAATGATTTCTTTAGCAAAATAATTATTTAATTTATTTTTAATAGCTTTTGATTTAGAAAACTCGATTTATCTTTGAATAAAATCTTATTAATTACAAATTGTCGACATATGATTTTCTATTCTAGATCCGTATTCTAGTTGATCGAGAGATCCGTGAATACGAGAAGATCACTCAAGGGTGAAAGGAGTTATATGCACCCCTCGAGAGATGATGACATAATTCTTCCGGATTTGAGTCAAATCCAAGGGGTTCACCTTGAAAGTGCACAGTTGACCTCACTAGAATTCTCTAGAGGGGGGTGAATAGAGATTTAAAAATATTTTTGTGCAAAGTTAATAATTATATATATATGTGTGTGTAATGATCACAGATTTAAGCTTCCCACACACCAACAAGAATTAAGCAAGTAAAGAAGAACAATGACAACAAGAAAATCACAGCACAACACAAGAAAATATAGTGGTTCCCTAAACTTTGGGTAGTCCACTCTTCTACCCCCTTGGTAGGAATTCACTAACTTGCACTAAGTCTTTTGATAAGGAGACTCTTAGAACCAGACTGAGTCTTTTGAAAAGGAGACTCTTAGAACCAGTACAACTGAATTTTTTGAAGAGAGATTCTAAAAACTCTTTTAAAAGGTTTTAAAAGTGAAATAAGAAAGAGAAGAAGAAATAGAACAAGTAGAAAAATAGAAGACAATATATATAAGAAGCAATCTTCTTCCTAGCAATAAGATTAAAAGCACAAGTATAGTGAATATGATCTCTCTTCTATAGTGAGAAGGAGATTTGTAAGCTTTTCTCTCTTTTGTGAGAGCTATCAGAATTTGCAGCAGAATGACTTCAGAAGAAGGAGAAGATGAAGGTTTTTTCTTTTGCTGTAGCACACCATTTCTTTTCTCAACTTTCTCACTCTTCACTTGGGAGCTCTTCCTCTATTTCAAATTGGATGAAGTGGATCACTAGTCCTTATTCTTTGCCGACCTCCTTCTGATTTATAGCTCTGTTTGAAATATAATGCTAAAGGAGAATAATCAATTAGCAGACAAAGAATTAGAAAGAGGTAAGAGTTTCCATAATTAATATTTCTGTAGAAGGAAAAGAATTCATTCTGATTTCAAATAATATACATAATAATCTGAATCAAATAAGCCAAGAATCAAATAGAAGGAAAGACTGATTCAGAACGGCTATAAAAGAATAATATTATTCCATAAAAATCAGATCTACAGAAAGAAGGAAAGAGATCTGGCGTGTTTTTGAATTACTTATAGATATCGACGTGCGTCGATTACTATTCGACGTAAACGTCGATTTCATCCTGGCTGGACGTTGAGAAGAGAATAAGGAAGGTGCGTCAACTAGGATGCGTCGACTTTATCACATGCGTCGACTGGAAGTCAGAGGTACGTCGACTAGGATTACGTTGAATTCTTCTAAGAGTTACTTCGACTCTTCCTGAGAGAAACGTCGACTATATTTCGACGTTGCGTCGAATACTATTCGACGCATATTTACTTAGCCCAATTTTTCATACTTAGAATTTATGTTCTACTCAATTCTAGGGGTTAAGATAAATCATTTCCCCAACAATCTCCCCCTATTTGTCTTAACCCTACATAGAGAGAAATTGTATTAGTCTTTTAGTCAACAGAGCATTTATATAGAGAAGAAATATGCTAAGCAATCAGAAAAGAATAGAATAAGAAATTATATAAACAACTTTCATGTTTAGTTGGGTAATCAACATTTAAGCATAGACAAATGTTTAAATAGAGTATATCATCATTGTTCAGGGGTAGGAGGAGTTTTTCTTTTTCTAGTGAATACTTTTGTGGGTTGCCTTCTCAGCAGCAGGTGATTCCCTCAGCTACCCCTGTGTCTCAGCAATTTGCTCCCCCTGAGTTAAAGTAGTTTGCTCCCCCTGGGATGGACCTTCCTTTGAGCCTTTTGCTTCTTCTTCAGTCTCTCTTTCATCTCCAATTTCAGGTATACCAGCATCTGGCTCCCCCTGAGCTTCAGCTTCCTCTTCAGCTACATCTTCTGCTCTACTTGCCTCCCCTTGCAATAGATCCACTTGTTGTGCAGCTTCTCTTGCTATAATCAGTACATTTGATATCTGCTCTTCAGTATGTAGCTCTGGTACTACTTCATTCCCAATGGTCTTGAGTAGAACTAAACTGTCAGATTTTGAAGGATGAGGGGTTTTGTGAGAGAGAGTTTTGTGGCTGGAGAGCTGCTCTTCATCTAACTTCTCCCCCTTCTTGACCTTCTTAGCCAAGGAGGTGAAGAAAGACTTGGTGACCCTAGATGAAGAGATAGAGAATTTCAGGTTTTGCACAGAGGCATTGACCCCATATATTTGGGTTTGCATGTGCATGATGGAAGAGTGAATTTGAGAGCAGTGTCCATCCAGCAAGTCCTGAAACTTTTGGGCTGCTGACTGGATACACTGGGTGATGAGGTTTTCAGTGGATGGTTCAGAATGTGGTGATGGAGGAGGAGATAATGGTGGAGGAGAATGTGAGGAAGGTGGAGAGGGGATTGTATCAAGTTGATGAGGTGTATTTGATGGAGGAGGTGGAGGAATAGAAGAGGGTTGAGCAGGTGACTGAGTTGGTATTTGTGAAGGTGTGGATAATGGTGGTACAGAAGAGATGTCTGTATGAGGAGGAGTAAGAGGTGAAGATGGATGATCAGGAGAGTTAGGAGGAGATGGAGTTCTTTCAGGAATGGAACCAGGCTTGGGAATTTGCCTGGTCCAATTTGAGAAGAGGGCTATTGACATCCTTTTTCTAGGAGGGATAGGGATTCCTTTTGACCTACATAGGTCAGGGAAGGAGTGGAAGAGTACTTGACTCATGATTCTCATATATGCATTCTCTTTATGAGAGTATTTGTAGCCTATCATTTTGAGCAGAAGGCTGGCCCAGTCTACTTTCTTCTTTAGCACAAGGGCCCCCATGATGTTCAGTTGTTGTTTGGGTACTGCATCATGGGCAGAGATCTTGCATAGTAGAATTTTTCCTACTATATCTGCCAGTAAACTATATTCATCAGAAAAGTCAATTTTCTTCAGGTGGATTGGTCTATCTTTTGAAAACTTCATGGTGATTAACAGATTCTTGATTTCATCAGGGGTGGTTCCACAGGTTCATCACCTGATAAGGGGATGATGAAGGAGACTTATTTAGTTACTCTTTAGAAACTGATTTTCTTTCCCTATTTGAGTTGGACAAAATTAACATTGTAATGTACCTGATGGAAGATCAAAGGTAGTCCTAATGTGTTCTGCAGAGATTGAGACAGGTGTTTCATGGATTGTTCCTTGGATTTCTCCTTGTTCAGATATCTGAACATGAGTCATGAGTTCTGTAAGTTCTGTCTCCAGGAGCTTGCATCTTGTGGAGATGAGCTTGTCTAATCCAGCTTCTGTAAACAGAGCTATGATGCTCTTGTAGTTTTCGGCTGCGGCTTGGAAGGATTTGAGGTCAATGTCGAATCCTGAGTTGGTCTTAGGAGCCATTTTAGGTCAGTGAGAGAGAGGAAGGAATAGTGGGAGTGAGGAGCAAGAGGGATAAGAGATGTAGAGGTCGTGAAGGTTTCTAACTGAAGAGTCTATTTTAGTCAGGTGAAACGTCGAAACGAGACACAATTCGAGGCTTATTCGGTACAACAGTGGATGTGACCAAAATATTTTGGTATTGGCGCTCGTTTTCATGAAGTCGACGTTACATCGAGTGGAATTCGTCGTGAGCATCAATATAGTCAGGTTTGGGATGATAGGGTTTCCTATCGACGTATGCATCGATTTATTGAATTGAGTTATCGACGGTGCGTCGATTCGAAGTCGACGTGACTTTATTTGATAGATTCTGCGTTTTCCTTGAGAAATTATTTCTTCCTATTCCTAAAGTTTTCTAAGTCAGCCTTGGGCTTAATTGTTACAGGTAGTTTGATTGATTGTGCCAACATTGTTTGGCAATGTGGCCAGTTTTGTTACATATATAACATCTGACTATCTTTAGATTATTGGATTTTGAGTTTAGAAAGGGATAGTGGTGTTGAATAGGACAAACGTTATGATCAGGATAGCAATTTTGGTTATGAAAAGACTTTTGATTAGGATAGAAGTTTTGATCAGGATAAAAGTTTTGGTCATGATGAAAGGCTCCTGAATGGGGGTTAAAATGGAAAGTTTTTGGAGGATGGAAGTGTTCCGTCTTTATGTTGCTCTGAGTTTGTATGCGTCGATATCTATTCGACGTATGTTGAGAGTTGCGTCGATATATATTCGACGCTTTCTCCAGATTGCGTTGATCTGGAATCGATGCATGGAAGAAGTTGCGTCGATTGTAAGCCGACGCAGTTTTATTTATGCGTTGATTTGAGGTCGAAGCATCTGAGAGATTGCGTTGAGTAGAATTTGACGTACTGTCATTCATGCGTTGATATGAAGTCGACGCAATTGTGTCTTTACAAATTTTATTTTTCCCTTTTTCTGATTTTATTTCTTTATGAGTTGTTTCTTTTGACTTAGTTGCCTTCTTAGAAGTAGTTTGAGAGTCTTCATCTGTATAATATGATGTTTCATCAAAATGGTTTATCTCATTGAGGGAGTCTTCTTCCTTATTTTGTGAGTCTTTTTTATGGTTTATTGATTTAGTGGATTTAGTGAATTTAACAGGGCTCATCCAAGCAGGTTTGTTGGATGGAATTGGACTAGCTGAGGGATCAGCTCCTAGCCCAAGATTTTTAAGTCTTTTTGTTTGTTTTTCTGTGATTTCTTTAAGTGTTTGGCTTCTCATTTTTATTGATTCTTCAAAAGCTTTTGCTTGGGACACCTTATTCTTAAGAAGCTTGTTTTCTATTTTAGCCCTCTCTATTTCCTTTTCTATGATATTATCCCTTAACTCATGATTTTTAGAGCAAGTATCTTCTATCTTTCTCTGGTTTTTGATGACATTAATTTGTTCTTTTAGATTATTAATTTCTTGTTTAGCTTTTAGTTGATATAAACATAATTCTTTAAAATCCTTTTTGAAGTCATCACACAGAAAATCTATGTCATCAAAAATTCTTACCTCATCCTTATCCTCAGATTCCTCTATGAGAATAAGGCTATTTTCTTTACCATCTTCAGAAAAGATGCTTCCTTCTGATTCTGTCTCACTCCATGATTTGGCATCATGTTCTTCTTTTGAGCTTTCAAAAGCCATTAGGCATAGGTCTTCTTGCTTAGGCTCTTCATTGTCACTTTTGCATGAGGTGCTGTCCTCAGAATCTGTTTCACTCCAAGCTTCTGCAATGAAGCCTCTTTCTTTCTTCTTCCCCTTTTTCTTAAGATCTTTCTTTTTCAGATCTTTCTTTTTCTCAATATTTTCTGAACATTCTGGTGCTATGTGTCCAGGTTTCCTCCAGGAATAACAAATGATTTCTTTAGTAGGAGTTTTATCATACCTTGATTTTGATTCTCTCCTTCTAGACCCATCTGTCTTGACCCATTTCTTGAATCTTCTGGCCAGGAGGCTGAACAATTCTTCTTCAGTGACATGGGTCTCTTCTTCTATTGCTTTCAAAGCAATGCTTTTATCTTTTGAGGAGGTTGAAGTGCTTCCTCTTCTTTCCTTCTCTTCTCTGGTTTTCAGCAGCTGCTCATAGGATTTGAGTTTTCCTAAGAGTGCATCTGTTGAGATTTCCCTTTGTCCTCTTGTATCTCTTATTGCCCATATTCTTGAGTCCCAAGAACTTGGGAGACTCATTAACAGTTTGTCATTGATCTCTGTGAGAGAGATCTCTCTATCCAGGCTCCTTAATTGATTGATGATCAGACTGAATCTATCATACATCTCAGATATGCTTTCTTCCTGCTTCTTTTGAAAGTTCTCATATTGGGAGATCAATAGAGTCTTTCTATCTTTCCTTTCATCAACACTCCCTTCTACCATCTTTGTAAGAGCTTCCCAGATTTCTTTGGCTGATTCACATTCAACAACCTTTTGAAAGATTTCATCTGAGAGGGTTGAGACCAGAATGTTCACAGCTTTTGCATCACATGTTCCTGCGTTCTTCTCTTCAGCTGTCCACTCAGCCTTTGGGATAAGTGTTTGAGTCACTTCACCACTTGATTCTCTTCTATAGGGCTTGGGAGGACCTGTCAAGATAACATTAAACAATTCTTCATCAATAGAATTCATATAAATCCTAATACTTGTTTTCCAAACTACAAACTTTTCAAGATTGCACATTGGTGGTCTGGTGGAAGCATAATCTTTGATTTGTGCCATGTGAAAAATAATTTTTAGAGATATATATATAAGAGGTAGGACCTTTTTGATCAAGGAGTTAACCTTTTTAGATCAACCTCCCTCTGATACCAATTGAAAGTGCACAGTTGACCTCACTAGAATTCTCTAGAGGGGGGTGAATAGAGATTTAAATATATTTTTGTGCAAAGTTAATAATTATATATATATATGTGTGTGTGTGTGTGTAATGATCACAGATTTAAGCTTCCCATACACCAACAAGAATTAAGCAAGTAAGAAGAACAATGACAACAAGAAAATCACAGCACAACACAAGAAAATATAGTGGTTCCCCAAACTTTGGGTAGTCCACTTTTCTACGCCCTTGGTAGGAATTCACTAACTTGCACTGAGTCTTTTGATAAGGAGACTCTTAGAACCAGACTGAGTCTTTTGAAAAAGAGACTCTTAGAACCAGTATAGCTGAATTTTTTGAAGAGAGATTCTAAAAACTCTTTTACAAGGTTTTAAAAGTGAAATAAGAAAGAGAAGAAGAAATAGAACAAGTAGAAAAATAGAAGACAATATAAATAAGAAGGAATCTTCTTCCTAGCAAGAAGATTAGAAGCACAAGTATAGTGAATATGATCTCTCTTCTATAGTGAGAAGGAGATTTGTAAGCTTTTCTCTCTTTTGTGAGAGCTATCCGAATTTGCAGCAGAATGACTTCAGAAGAAGGAGAAGATGAAGGCTTTTTCTTTTGCTGCAGCACACTATTTCTTTTCTCAACTTTCTCACTCTTCACTTGGGAGCTCTTCCTCTATTTCAAATTGGATGAAGTGGATCACTAGTCCTTATTCTTTGCCGACCTCCTTCTGATTTATAGCTCTGTTTGAAATATAATGCTAAAGGAGAATAATCAATTAGCAGACAAAGAATTAGAAAAAGGTAAGAGTTTCCATAATTAATATTTCTGTAGAAGGAAAAGAATTCATTCTGATTTCAAATAATATCCATAATAATCTGAATCAAATAAGCCAAGAATCAAATAGAAGGAAAGGCTGATTCAGAACGGCTATAAAAGAATAATATTATTCCATAAAAATCAGATCTACAGAAAGAAGGAAAGAGATCTGGCGTGTTTTTGAATTACTTATAGATATCGACGTGCGTCGATTACTATTCGACGTAAACGTCGATTTCATCCCGGCTGGACGTCGAGAGTAGAATAAGGAAGGTGCGTCGACTAGGATGCGTCAACTTTATCACATGCGTCGACTGGAAGTCAGAGGTACGTCGACTAGGATTACGTCGAATTCTTCTAAGAGTTACTTCGACTCTTCCTGAGAGAAACGTCGACTATATTTCGACGTTGCGTCGAATACTATTCGACGCATATTTACTTAGCCCAATTTTTCATACTTAGAATTTATGTTCTACTCAATTCTAGGGGTTAAGATAAATCATTTCCCCAACACACCTCATAAAGCAAACTTAGGGGTTTCGATTGGTCGAGGGGTCTTAATCGATCAACTTAAGATTAGTTGGTAATATTCCCCGAGAGAGGTGATATCATGAATTGGGAACCTCCACGGTCGAGTTATTTTCAATCATTGCTTATGAATTGTAGATTTACTAATTATTTTACTTAAAATTGATTCTCGATCAAATGCACTTTTTCTATATTATTTATTTTACAAAACCATTTTTACTTTCCAATAAATTAATATTAATTTGCGTGAGTAGAAGTACTCAATAGCCCCCAGAAATACGACACTTTGTATTTTTATTTTAAAAATATCTTATAATATGAACGATAAGTAATCTTGCCTATAGTTCGTAGAATTGAGAGAAAATCATATCCTAATTTTTATGTATAATGTTTTTGGCGTCGTTGCCGGGGATCTCTTTTGTTGATATTTTGAAAGCGAAATTTTTATTAATTTTATCATTCTTTATATATCCCCAACCCCTAAATTCTCCTTTTCATTTTTTTAATTCCATTCTATTAAGTAACTGTTGTTTTCTTTTATTAAACATGTTATCTCATTTCGCCGCTAAACTTTTCGAGCTTACACGCAAACTTAATATTTTGGAAGCCGCAAAAGAATTACCTCAACGTGAATTAAGGGAGTTGTCTGTGAATTTTCAATTTAAATTTTCTTTTAGCTAACTCTTAATGTCTAGCTCAAACCCGTTAAACAAAGTGCTCTTGGAAGGCACTCCTTGCTTATCTTTTTTTCTAGCATTTCTCTTTTTACGCATTTTCCTTTCAAGTTTTTTTTATACTTAGTTTATAAATATTGGGACAATGTTTATTTTTATGTATGAGGGTGTATTCTCTTATGTTTTATTTTTATTAAAAATCCAAAAAATCAGAAACCTTTTTAAAAAATCATAAAAAATTGTTTTTCTTTTCTTTATTTTCAATGTTGTTATAAAAAATTTACAAAATACAAAAATTATTATTCTTTTCTTTTCTTTTAAATTTGTATGTCTTTGTGACTTATTTTTCTTTCTATGCAAATTAAAATACTAAAAAAAACTAAGAAACTAAAAAAGATCTAATTTCTTGCGAAGGGCCGTGTTGGGCTTTCATCCCACAAAACTGTCTAGTATCATGAGAACCTGTTATTGGGTATTCCTTGGGAAGTCCAAGATCTAAAAAAAATATTATGTTTTTAGAAAAATATATATAAAAATCCAAAAAATTGAAAAATTATTGAAATTTTCTTTTTACAAAAAATAGTTTCTAGTATTATTTTATAAACATTGTAATATTAGATTCCTCCTTATTTTTAATTGAGCTTCACTAATTTATAAAACTGATTTTTATTTATAAGCTTTTTAAAGAGTTTTCTTTTTATGTATTTTTATTTTATATGTCTCTTCATAATTTGTTAGATTTAATTTTTTTTATTAATTTCATTTAATGAATTTTTCGTTATCTTGATTTATTTAGAATATTTCTTATTTTTTACATTCTCTCTTTACAATATCATGAATCAATTTTGTAGAAATTGTGTTAAAAATCTTTAGATTTTACATATATTGAATTTATCTCTCAGATTCTTAAGATTTCTTAATTTATTTTCTATGCTCTCAAAACATATATCTTTGTAATTTTAAAGTCTTTAAACCCTAGTCCCTCCCCTACCATTTATTTAACCTATTGTTTGGCAATATAAATTTTTTTTATAAAAGATCATATGTCATGGAATGAGAGGATAAAATTCATCATTCCTAAATATATGCACCCAAAATCTTTAAAAGATACGTCATGGAGATGAGAGGATAAAATCCATCACTCCTAAACACATACATTTTGGGAAGTTTAAATCAAAAGAAGGAAATTTTTTTAAAAAGAATATATGACATGGAAATTAGAGGATAAAAGTTATCATTTTCTAAACATATACAAATATTTTGTTCTTTGCTATTTATAACCCCTTTTAGGCAATATCAATTCATAACCAACATATTTATGAGAGAGCTTGGTAAATATTTTGAGATTTTTTTTACAGTTTCTAATGTTGTTAAAAGTTTTTATAATTTTAATATAAGATTATTTTGCATAATTCAATACACTCTTGTTTATGAAAATTTAATTAGAGAATTTTAAAACTAATATTTACTCTACTCAAATCAATTTGTGAATCATGACTTATTTCTTGTAAATCTAAATTTTATTTTAAAACTTATTTAATTGGGAATGTGCATGTATTATTTAAAGTGCATAATGAGTAAATCTTTTTCAAATATTCTATGAATCTTCTCACACTTATGAATTAGTTTTGCTCTGGAATAGCAAAAGCTTAAGTATGGTGGTATTTAATAATACATATTTTATACATTTATTTATTATACTTTAGGTTTTTTCAATAATTTATTAGTATTTTTATTTAATTGTAAATCTAATTTATTTTATTTTGAATTATCAGGGCATTGGAGAGGTTTTGGAGAATTGTTTGCATTTTGGTCTGCGAATAGTAAAAAATTCAGAATTTTTGGTCAGCGAATAATAAATTTCAGAATTTTAAAATTACACGCCCTAGGTCATGCCCATGACCAAGGGGAGTGTAATCAAGTCATGGGCGTGACCTAAAGGCGTGTACACTCCAGAAGCAGCAAAAAAAACCGTGTTGATTGCTGAATTTTCAAATGACTATAACTTTCAATCCGGGAAGAGTTACGGGATGTGCCAACCCATTTCGGGACGGGAATAACGTCATCTACAATTTGTAAACGTTTCTAAAGAATAATCCCTGAAACATGGGCGTGAACACTGGGTCAAGGGCGTGATCATAGGGCGTGTAACACACTTATGATGAAATTTTGCAATTTTGATTGCAGAATTTCAAATGGCCATAACTTTCAGTACAGGAAGAGTTACGAGACGTGCCACACCATTTCGGGATTAGAATGATGCCATATACAATATGGGAGTAGTTTAACAGTTATTCACTAGACATGCCTTAGGTCACGGACGTGACCCGTCCAGAAACTACAGAAAATAGCCAGTTTTGCCTGTTTCACGCCCATTTCTTGTCGCACTAGACACGCCTTAAGCCACAGGCGTGACCTAGGGCGTGAAAAATGAATTATGATAGATTTTCGAAAATTTTCCCAACATTTTTGGGTTTTTTAAGAAGGCAGTTATTCCCAAACATGCCCTAGAACACGGGTATGACCAAGGTGAAGGTGAGGTTAGATCTTAGATTTACTCTAGAGGGGGGGGGGGGTGAATAGAGTATTAGAAACTTTTTACTTAATTTTATAGCGGAATTAAAATAGTGATATATATATGTATTGAGTGAGTAATAAAACAAAATAAAGAAGCACAACAACACAGCACAGGACACATAAAATCACAACACAGAGGACACAAGGATTTTTATAGTAGTTCCCCAATAAACCTGGGTACGTCTACTCTTCTACCATACTTGGTAGGATCCACTAGGTTTTTGATCAGGTGCCCTATCACCAAGGGGTTTTTGATTAGGTGTCCACACACCAAGTGAGCTTTTGATCAGGTGCTCTAACCCAACTACAGGTTTTTGATCAGGTGCCCTGCCACCAATGGCTATAACTTTTGAAGGGAGTTATAACCTTGTACAAGATGGAAAGGGAAAAGAATATGTTGTTCTTCTCTTTGCTTGAGAAGACTCTAGGGATCCAGATGGTGTTGTTGAGAGTGGGTCTTGATGATGTTGAAGAGCTCCCCCTGATTTGATTAATGTTGATTTTCAGGTGAGGAAGCTTCTCTTTTATATGCTGTAACTCTTTTCTTCTTCTGCAGTTAAGATCCCTGAGAAAATGATCTAGATAGGTGTCTCAGGGTAAAGATGATCTGCAGAGAAGAGTTAGCAAAAAGAAGATAAATAAAATATGTTGTTCTTATTAAGAACTCTGTATATGTGCTCCTTCTTTTTGCTTCTCTGTATTTCTGTATATTTCACTTCTTCTTGTTATGGTTCTGCCTTCTTATTTTCTTCTCTGTACTTCTCTTTGTATATATAATCTGGATATGGCATTCAAAGCTATTTGAATTCTTGCCCGACAAAAGGAAAGAGATAACATCTCTTTAATTTCCTAGATTCCTCGAGAAGATAAATTGCCGTCTTTAGCTTTTCTGTAATGACTATAATATTTATTGCTATGCAACGACTATAATATTAATTTATACAAATGAAGAAAGGGCAGCAATATACAAATAGAAATTAATCAAAATATTGCTTTATCAGATATAGAAATATTAGTCGATCTAAGAAATGATATTTTATAAAGCTGAACATATTTCGTCAATCTCAGCTTGAAGTTTGTCGGGTTGTGCTCGACGTTTGTCAATCTGAACATTGATTAGTTCGTCAATCATTGATGTATGAACTTTCGTCGAGCGCTGCTGGGATTTCGTCGAACGCAACTTTTCGTCGAGTGCTAAGCCTGGATAATTTCGTCGACCTGAGCTTCTGTTGAAGATTCGTTGAACGCAGCTTTTCGTCGACCGCTGAGACAGGCTGGATCGTCGACCGCTGAGACATTGAGCTGTTCGTCGAATGCATATTGAATATATTTCGTCGATCGCAGGAAGGCGTTCATCGAACCCAGGAAGGTGTTCGTCGAACCCAGAGAACTTGTATAGTTTTCTCCTATCTCCTGTCTTAATGGGATTTCGTCGATCACAGAATAAATACAAAGATGGATCACGACTCAAATCAAAAACTAAGGTTCCAACACAAGGGTGTGACTTCCCAATTTTTTAGCTATAAAAACTAGTTGCTTCCAGAGAATTCTCCATCCAGTCCATGCTTCGATTTGGATCATTTTCTTTTACTTTTCCGCACTTTTATTATTGTATTTTTCATTTCATGCAATTTCCTTTAAGTCTTGTATTTTCAATTCTTAGTTTAGAATTTATTTTTCTTGTAGTTGTAATTGTTGTTTATTGGGTGTCAACTTATCACCTAGAGGGGGGGGGGGGGGGGGGTGAATAGATTTTTCAATTTATATTATCCCCTTTTTGGTGTTCTTGAATTCTGGTTTGTAGATCTAAAAGTTATAAAGCATAACACAGAAAACACAACGATGTATAGAGGTTCCTTAAGACAGGGTATCTTGAGTAGTCCTCTTTCCCTCTGCGCCTACCTAGCAGTGTGCTAGGCTCGGCAAACGCAGCCAAAAACTTTAGGCCCTCAAGCCTTACAACACGGACCCGCAAGTCCCAACAGCCTAGGACCGCAAGCCCCTACTGCCCCGAGCCCGCAAGCTCGACACTCAGGCCCTCAAGCCCTATAGCACGGACCCGCAAGTCCCAACAACCTAGGCCCGCAATCCCCTACTGCCCCCGAGCCCTCAAGCTCGACAAATCGCACCCGCAAGTGCACTGCCCTGGCCCTCAAGCCTCACAGCTCTCCAGCCCTCAAGCTAGACAAGTTGGCCCGCAAGCCTTACAAGAAAATACAGTTGGAATAACTGTTACTTATGCCGGATGAAGATTGGCTTCTTTAGGTTGAAGAAGATGCTTCTTGATTTGGAGATTCAGCACTGGATCTTCTTCAGCCTTCACTACTTTTGCCTGGTGTTGATAGGCTACTTTTCAGTCGATGATGATGACTGATTCTTCAGAGAGCACTTGATGCTTGCTCTCTACTTGATCTTCTTCTCCTCCGCGAGATTACTATTCTATTGAAGTGTAGCGGCGGGATTCTTTCTCGTTCTTCTTTTTCTCTCTTTTTGATTGATTGATTGATTCCGTGTTAGGGCAACCTCTTATCTCTTTTATAAGTCTGCGAGGTCCCCAACGGTCTTCTGAAGAAGCGCCTTAAGTGTCAGACGCTCCCTTCCTTAAGAGCACGCGCTGATTAGACAATCAGGCGGGGGCATTAAATGCTGACAGCGTATCTGCAATATTTGAATCTGTCTCGACGATATTTCCATCGTTACGACGTCATGGACAATATCTCGACGACAGAACTTTGTCGAAGCCTTGAACTTAGATACACTGTCAATTCTTCTAGCTTCTGCTTTTGATGCTGGTGTCTGGACGATACGCGACAATCTGCAGCTACTGCATATACGATGATATGCTATCTTTCTCGACGACAAGGCCACTTTGATGAAGTCGACGATACCGTGTCTTCTCTGCGTTCGACGATCTTGCCGAGTCTCGACGATCTGCCTTCTGAGTTCGACGATCTGCCTTGTCCCTGCATTCGATGAACGCGCTATTATCAGCTGTTTCTTTTATCTCGTCTCAACGGTCGACGAACTGCCTTCTGAGTTCGACGATCTGCCTTCTGAGTTCGACGATCTGCCTTGTCTTTGCGTTCGACGAATGCGCTATTATCAGCTGTTTCTTTTATCTCGTCTCAGCGGTCAACGAACTGCCTTCTGAGTTCGACGATCTGCCTTGTCTCTGCGTTCGACAAACACTTTGCTTCTCAGCGGTTGCTTTGCTCATCATTACAGCGACAAGCATTCTTTGTCGACGATATCTCCTATTCTTCTCGACGACATTTCTATAACTTCCTGAGATTATAAGCTAGATATATGATCAAATACAAAGTGAAGTATTCTTGACATGATGACTTCTTCAAATCAGGAATCATGTGGGCAAGATTCCCAACAGTAATTTCTTTTCTTAGTTATAAAATTATCTTTTCTCTAAACATGTCTAGCTAATTTTCTCACATTTGAACGAATGATTTTTTTAGCAAAATAATAATTTAATTTATTTTTCATAGCTTTTGATGTAGAAAACTCGATTTACCTTTGAATAAAATCTTATTGATTTATATTGTCGACATATGATTTTCAATTCTAGATTCGTATTCTAGTTGATCGAGAGATCCGTGAATACGAGAAAATCGCTCAAGGGTGAAAGGAGTTGCATGCACCCCTCGAGAGAGGATGACATAAATCTTTCGGATTGGAGTCAAATCTAATAGTGGGGTTTACCTCATAAAGCAGACTTAGGAGTTTCGACTGGCTGAGGGGTCTTAATCGATCAACTTAAGGTTAGTTGGAAGTATTCCTCGAGAGAGGTGCTATCATGAATTGGGAACCTCCACTGTCGATTTATTTTCAATCATCACTTATGAATTGTAGATTTACTAATTAGTTTACTTAAGATTGATTATCGATAAAATGATATTTTTCTATATTATTTCTTTTACAAAATCATTTTTATCTTTCCGTTAAAAGAATATTAATTTGTGTGAGTAGAAGTACTCAACAGCCCCAGAAAATACGACACTTGGTATTTTATTTTAAAAATATCATATACTATGAACGATAGATAATCTTGTCTATAGTTCGTTGAATTTGGAGAAAATTATGTCATAAATTTTACGTATCAAACACGCGGAACCTGCGTTGCTATTATCAATGATTTCATATACTTTATTGTATAATAAGCTGTTAAAATTTCTAATAAGCGGAAAAAACGAGAATAAGGTCGCATGAACACTCTCAACCATACACAACACCAGAAATCAGAAATAATAAAGGAACAAGAGAAATCTTGTATTAACTATCTTCTATGCATAGTGAGACATACGTGGTGAGATATGACTTATCAGAACGCCAGATGAGGAGAAAAGAAACAACCACAAGAAGCTGGCGGTTATAAAGAACAACCCGCCAAACCGCCCGCCTAACAAAGCAGTCCGCTCAAACCGCCAAGTCGCCAAGCTGACCGCGTGGATAACCGCGAAATCACCAACCCGCAACTGAACACGCGGATTGCCGGTTATTCCAATGCTCACTTTATTCGCCCAAGCAAGGCCGCCTGACCGCAGTCACTTGGCCGCTCGTAACCGCGAACAAGCTGCTGAAGAACTGAACAGAAGTAACAGACTGACAAGGCAAACCGCCTAACCGCCGCGGTCTGAACTTTATTGAAAGCTGGAAACGAGCTGAAGAGAACTTGCCTTGTCGCTAACCGCGACCTCCTGCTGCTACCCTCCGTTGACTGCTACCGACTTATCCACTGCGGTCTCCTCTGATCAAATCAGAACCATAAGCAAGCCGCATAACCTGCGAACACAGCAAAGGTAAGCCTCAAACCGCGTGAACAACAAAGTTTATCCGCACCACAACCTCGCGATCTCTCACTTACTGTTCACGTCTTATGTCTTAGCTCCGATGGAGGTCCTATTTATAGTAGAGGTGAGGAGTGTGGTCACCGCCTACGCGATAGGATAACCGCCCACCAACAACAGCGGGTAGCAATAACTCGCGTGGCTTGCAGAAAAGTCTACCCACATCTTCACAAACCCTACAGAACAGTTCGCCGACTTGATAACAAGCCGCGCGGACTACTCGCAAACTCAAGAAACCCCCGACAGAAACTGCCAACCCGCGAGCAAAGAACCGGCCAGAGAACTAACACATGGATGTAACCACGAATGCTAACCGCCCGGTTACAAATAGAGCTAACCCTAGGTGGTTTGAGAACCAAGTCCACCTGCCACTGGCTAACCGCCAGCTCATAGTGGGAAGACAACCCGCGCGGTCTTCATATCTGACCGCTCGCCCTTCGTGGTTTCACCAGACCGCCCGGTCTGATGCTCAGAAGGCCCGACCTCCACTTACACTTCAAAAATTCAACACTCCCCCTTGAAGTGGGAAGTGGAAGCTAGCCCAAGCAATCCTCGTAACTGAGTAAATGGTCCCTTTTCTAGCGGCTTTGTGAAGATGTCAGCGACATTGTCCTCACTCCGCACATGCTCAACCATCAGAGATCCCGCCAGCACATTCTCCCGAATGAAATGATACTCGATCTCGATGTGCTTGGTCCGTGCGTGACAGACTGGATTATTAACCAGTTTGAGGGCACTCTCATTGTCACCATGCAGCATAGTAGGACCTCGAACCTCCTTATGGACGTCCTCCACCAATCTCCTAAGCCAGATGACTTTCTGAGCTGCCAAGGCAGAAGCCTTGTACTCTGCTTCAGTGGTAGAGACGATCACAGAATCTTGCTTCTTGCTGCACCATGAAATAGTCGTCGATCCGCATAAGAAAACATATCGAGACATTGACTTCCGATCATCTGAATCTCCCCCATAATCGGCATCCATGTATCCATGCAAACAAAAGCCCGTGTCTCTCACATAAAGGAGACCCATGTTTGAGGTCGACTTCACGTACTTCAGAATACTTCTTGCCGCCACCAGATGAGGTTTCCATGGTTCCGCCATATATCGACTTACCCTACCAACTGCATAAGCAATATCCGGTCTAGTAATCGTCAAATATATCAGACTCCCAACAAGAGCCCGGAACACCAACGGATCAGGAAGAATCCTCCCCTTATCCCGCCGATGTTTTAGACCAACCTCCAGTGGAGTACAACTGCTCTTGCCATCATGCATGCCAAATCACTTAACGATCCGCTTCGTATAACCTTTTTGTGAAACAAGCACATCACTCTCTTTCCTCTCCACCTCGAGTCCAAGAAAATAATGAAGCTCCCCCAGATCCTTCATCTCGAACCTGATAGCTAATTCAACCTGAAGTTTAGCTACCTCAGTCTTCAAGTTCCCCGTGATTATCATGTCATCAACGTATAACAACACCAAGACTTGCAGCTCCCCGATCTTCTTTACGAACAGACTCGAGCCTGAATCTGAAGCAAAGTATCTGCAGAACTGGAGGTATTCTGTGTTCTTCCCATACCACGCCCGAGGCACTTGCTTCAACCCGTAAAGAGACTTCTTGAGCTTGTAGACGTGTCCTGGATGAACTTTGGATACGTATCCCGGTGGCTGAACCATGAAGATATCCTTGTCAATCTCTCCATACAAGAAAGCATTCTTTACATCGAGTTGCCAAATCTTCCACCCTTGGCTAGCTGTCAATGCAATTACCACCCGTACCGAAGTCATCTTGGCTACCGGACTGAACGTCTCTTCATAGTCATCTCCGTACTATTGAGAGAACCCTCGAGATACAAGGCGAGCCTTGTATCATTCGATACTCCCGTCAGCTTGTAGACCCACTTGCATGTCACAGGAGTAATGCCATCAACCTTGGGCACAATTTCCTAGGTCTCATTCTTCTTGAGGGTAGCCATCTCCTCATCCATGGCATCTTCCCACTCCTTGAATCCAGCGGCGTCTTCAAAGCATGATGGCTCTCGCTCATCCAAGAGACCAGCAAAGAAACATGAGACGAAGCTCACTTGGTTTCCCCCTGTATACCAAGCTGGTGGAATAATAGTCCTCTTGGGCCTCCTCAGAGCTCCCCCTGCTTCCAGAATCTGAAGCACCTGACCTAGAGCTACAAGCAACTGGAGGACCTGGAGACACATGCAACTCCACCAGAACTTCCTTTGCAGCTTCTTCTGGTCCACCATCTACCCTGCTTTCTTGTAACTCAATGGAGGAGTTACCCCGATAAGACGTCAGCTCATCAAATACCACATCCCTTGAGTCTACAGCTCTCCGTGTCTTTACATCCATGCATCTCCAACCCTTCTTCCGGTCATCATAACCGACGAAGACTAGCTTCCTTTCTTTTGCATCTAGCTTCGTTCCGAGGGCATCAGGAGCATGCACATAGCAGGTAGATCCGAACACATGAAGGTTGTTAGTTATTGGGTGTCAACTTATCACCTAGGGGGGGGGGGGGGTGAATAGGTTTTTCAAATTAATTTATCCCCTTTAGGTGTTCTTATTTTTTGGTTAATAGTTCTATAGATTAGTAAAGCATAGCACAGAAAACACTCAAGAACTTATAGAGGTTTCATCCCTGTGGAGAATGGACCAACCGTGATCTTTGGAGGTTCAGAAAAGGGAGTGACCAGAGGTTATGGCGACATCTATAATGGGTTAGTTACCATCACAAAGGTTGCTTATGTGGAGGGGTTGAAACACAATCTCATAAGCATAAGTCAACTTTGTGATTTAGGCTTTGTTATTATTTTCCACAAGGATAAGTGCCTATTATTTTCCACAAGGATTGTTTCATTCTTGCCTTGTTTGAAGTCCTCATGCTTCTGGAAGTGAGAAACCTCATAGATGTCGGAAATCAGGAAACCCTGGAGCAGCTGTTCGAACTGACGGACTCCATGACAGAAGAAATCCAAAAACGGGAAGAGGAAATTAAGGAAGAAATCCAGGAGGAAATCAAGGGAAGCATAGATGCTTGTTCATATCAAGAAATATGGGTAAGTAATCAAATAAAGCAAGCACTACGAATAACCCCATCCGTTTATGTACCCACTGAACCCTCCATCAGCACCGACTCTAAAGCCTATGTAGCCAACTCGGTTGAATCCGCAACATCCAGGAAGAGGAGGAAAACCTCCAGCGCCGAGTACAGAAAGAAGAGACTTCAAATGAAGTTGAGCAGGATCCAGAATCAAGCAGGTGGAGTCCTAATTCAAATGAAATCATCAAAGAATCAGGAAATGAGAGCCATGGAACTCCCAATCTGCACAAAGGAGAACTTTCTCATCAGGAAGGAAAGGGTAAGGCTTTTCATAGAGGCAACTGATCCAAGAATTTACTTAACAGTCCAACAGGCCCCCTTTATCCCTTCAACTACCTCCACCATTGATCCAATAAGGAAGGTGATAAAAAAATATGAGGACATGACCAAGGACGAGCTAATCATGGCAGGCCTAGATAAGAGGGCCCAAAATGTCATTGTGAGTGCCATAGATGACTCAACCCTCCAGAATCTGATTCACAGCAAAACGGCCAAGGAGATGTGGGACTCCCTGATCGTGTACATGGAGGGTACTGAAGAGGTAAGGGATGATAGGAAATCCCTTCTCAACTAGGAGTATGAGGCCTTCAAACAAGGCAAGAATGAAATAATCTCTAACTATTATGAGAGATTCTTCAAGATAGTGAATGGGCTAATAAACTATGAGAGAGAGTTCACCAACTCTGATCTTAATGACAAGTTTCTTAGATCCCTCACAAAGGAATGGAATATCAAAATTTGTGCCATCAGAGAGATGGTTCAGTTGGGTATCATGGAACCTAAGAATCTGTATGGGAAGTTGTTGTCCCATGAACCTCAGCCCAACACCAGGAAGGCTGAAGAAGAAAGCTCAAAGGGGAGCTCAAGAGACAGATCTGTGGCTTTACAAGCTGAGAGCATGAGAAGATCCAAGAGCAAGACCTCTGCAACTCAGAACAGATCTGAGAGCAGTGAAGAATCGGAAGCCAGCTCTTCAGATTCTGATGATACTGACAGAGAGGTGGCCCTTCTCTCAAAACAATTCAAGAAGCTGATACACAGAAGGAGGAGGGACAATCACAGAAACCCCTCCTCAAGCTCCAGAATATCTGATTATCATGACAGATCCAGAGCCCCCAGGGAGGAAAGGTACAGATCTAACCCTAGTAAATATGATTTAAATAATACTGTTTGCTATTCCTGCAGCAAGACAGGTCACATGGATGCTGACTACGCTTCTAAGAAGAAGGAGTCGAGGAACCATGAAGAAAGAAGAAGCTCAAGGAGCAAGAGGAAATCTGAAAAAGGATTCATGGCCAAGAAGATCAGAACACTGAGTGATTCTGACTCAAGCTCCTCTGGTACTGAGGTAGATGCACTCATTGGCTTGATGGCCATCGGTGAAGACAACCAGGATGACATCTCTCCTGGGATGGTAACTAACAAAACTTCTATATCTGACTCTGATTCTGAATCAACAACAGATTCCTTGCATGATGATGAGGGTGTGTCTGCTGCCAACAGCACAGCCTTAAGATCCCAATATGAGGTTAAGTCTGAACTGATAAGGCAATATAAAGCCTTGTGGAAAGCTTTCAAAGGCTGTAAGAAACTCCTCAAAGTCCAGACCAAGGAGTTAGATTCCTTGAAGCCCGTTCAATCTAAGCTCCAGGAGACAGCTGAGAAGCTGGCTGCTATGAGCAAAGAAGTGGACAAATTCAAGGAAGCCGTAAGGCTTAAGAATGCTGAATTAGGACAGAAGAACAAGGTCATCAAGGACCTTGAGGAAATGTTGTTGGCTGAGAAGAAACTTGCATTTAGCTTCTCTATGCCCAAAACTATCCTGCCCATCATTAACACCTTCTCTGGATAGTTTAGAGCTGGTATCGGTTTCAATCAGGAGACAGTTACGGGCAAAGATTATGAAGCTAGACCTTCCTATAAGAAGGTGTTGGTGTCAAGTCCTTCAGCCCACAGACCTGCAACAACAACAGTCAAGGGCAGGGGAAAGGCTGTTCCTACAAAGCCTGTTCCCAAGAAGGTGAACCAAAAAGTTATGAGACCAATTCCTCCCCAGACTCACACATATGAGGTTCACCCAAGATCTGTTAGGCAAGAAGCCTTCTCTCCTGTTCATCAGCACTGCCATCTTAATCAGATGATGAAGCAGAAGAGAAGATACAACATATATGAATGCTGGTGTTGTGGGAAAGTAAGCCACTTTGCTTTGGACTGTTGGTTCAACCCAATGGGGCTCAATGCAAAGAGAGTGCAGAACCCTCAGAGGTTTGTTGTTCCATTATATCACCCTAACAGAAACCAAGGACCCAATTCAAATTGGGTACCTAAGGGGAAGTGATTTGTTTTGCAGGTATGTCTGATGCGTATTCGGCAAGTGCACCGGTCGCTGTCAAGTAATAAAATAGGGAGGAACTCCCCGAATGTCGATCTCTTGAGGAATGCAGGATGTGGTGACAAGAAAGTAGAGTGAGGTAATTGTTTCGACGAGTAAAAGAAAGTAAAAACAAGGGCGTTGTGATTGGTGTCCTAAGCTATTGCAGAAATAAGATGCGGGTCAAAACTCCGCTTCGCAAGGTGGGGTGGATGCAACGGCCGCGATGCCGTGCTTCGGAAGGCGCGTGGACGGAAAGTAACTGTGACGATTGAGGGTCGCACACACCTCTTCGCAAAGTGGGGGTGAGTGCGGCGGCCGCGATGTCGCGCTTCGGTAAGCGGGTGGAATGGCCGCAGTGCGAGGTTTTGTGAGGGTCGTATTCACCTATTCGCCAACATCACCACTAGCAATTGCTAGATGGCTAACTAGAACGCATATGTGGAAGTGGAATGGGGCGGAGCGCATCACAGCAACGCATCAAGCGTAAGATAAAACAAGAGTATATTTCATTCATAGACAAATAGAAATCACACTAGTTCAATACGAAAGTTAAGCACACATTTCCAAAAGAGAGAGGGTAGAGGAAACCACGAGATGAGAAGCCTCGCCGTAGATCTTGGTCGGAATGGGGGGTTGTCAAGCCTCCTCCGAGCTCAGTCCTTGGTTGATTCCGGGGTTCAGAGGCTGTCACTACCTCCAACCATCATCCGTCTTCTTCTCAGAGCTGGGTCTCTTCACCTTGACCCAAAAGGAGATGCCGCAACTTGAAATGCTTGATGTAGATGGAGGGGAAAGCTTCCGGAACCCTTGGTGGAGCTTAGGATCGATGGAAGAAGCTTTCCCAAGGAAGGGGATGGATGGATGGAGCTTGGAGAGGGAAAACGACGGAACTTGCGGAAGAATTCGCGCCCAAAATAGTGCTGTCCGACCTAAAATCGCGAACTGCGTATTTATAGAAAAACAGGTCGCACGATCAGTAGCGCACGACCAGTGGTCGTGCGCATTGGAAGTCGGTGGTCGTGCGCTCTGTGCCAGAAACCTGCAAAACAAAACTGCAGAAAAAATATAAAGCGCACGACCGTGCGCATGATCGTACGTAGCAAACGCACGACCAAACTCCGAAGCTGTTTTTGGGCAGCAAAAGAACGCGCACGATCAGAGGCCCACGATCAACTGATCGTGCGTGAAGGAAACGCACGATCAGTGGCATTTCAGGCAGAAATTGCCCCCAAACAGACTCCGAGCATTGCACGATCCCTTGAACCTGCATGAAAATGTCCATGACCACTGGAATATAAGGAATCAAACCAAGAACGGGCATACATGTGCACTAAGAGTGGAATAATAGACGGCTATTAAATATAAATGAAAACAAGCCTAAAGTGTGGTGCAAAGACTAGAAAATCGGCCCAAATGAGTCCGAAAATATGTATATAATTGGGACTCATCACACCCCCAGACTTACCTGTTTGCGCGTCCCGAGCAAACTATTCTCGGCGGATGGGAAAAACAAGGGTTAGAAAGATGAATGTGGCTAGGAGTAATATGCGAAATCAAATAATCATGTTCATAAAACTCACGTAGAGGAAATCTCTATTATGCAAAGTAATTTACAAATATCTAAAATAGTAAATAAGAGATTAGTTTACTCAAAAGCTGAACCAAGTATGATCTGCCAGTCACGTGTAGGGAGAATGTAAGGATGCGCTCAGACGAGTATTTCGAAAAATATGGGATACGGAACTAACTCCACCGAAATCCATCGGTGTCGGGAGCCATAAGCTCGCACTTTCGCACTCTCTCCACAGCATCAAGTAAAACTACACACAAGTCAATAGGGCTTTCGGGTAAATATGAGGCTTAGGTTGCAGTAGGATATACAATGATAAACTCGGAGGCTAACGCACCTAACACAATTGAGCAATACAATTTGTAAACCCCGGCAACAAATAAAGCTGATGTGTTCATCGCCAACACCCAATATAAAGTAAATCCTATCAAACAATTCAGAATTTTTGAATTAGAATATAGAGCTCAGATTTTTTTTCTTTTTGAAGCACTAATCTTTTCACTTTTTAGCTCACTAATACTTTTTTTTCTCCTTTTTTTCAACTTAAGCAATCCAAATATGTACACATACATAACAACACAGCACAATAATCAGTCATACTATAAAGCTCGAAACACGTGCGCATACAGGTTTGGTAATCTTGGCTTTAGCGAGAGAGGTGGAGCTAAACAGAAAAGGTGGGATAGGCACAAAATTGGTTAGCAAGGGTGAATTTTTGGTTTTTGGCTCAAAGCTCAAACGGTCCAAAGAATGGCCTACATCATGCTAATGCGTTAGAACTACCCGGTGCCTATGTTTCGAGAATCGCTAGGGGCGAGTTCTTAGCCACCGAGAAAGATAGCTCTTTCTCCTGACTCGAGAAATACGAATCTAGCGTTCGATACCAACTCACCTACACTACCGGTAGATTGACACAGGTTCATGCTTTGAGTAAAGTAAAACTCTAATTACTAAATTAGATAAGAATAAAGCTATAACGCATGAAAATAGAAATAACTTCTACACAAAATTCTATGCAAAACATCAGTATTCGATTAGAACACTACTGGAGTCAACATCGTACTCCAAACCACAATTCCTAACTAACACAATTGACCTCCCAGCTCCATTCCAAAAGGAAATTTGGCACGGTAGCACTCGCAAGTAAGTGCGTGCATAGTGGGTGCAGCGTGTGCGGCCACATAAAAATTGATAAACTGAAATAAAGTGAAAGCTAAAATAATAACACTACCGGAATGCGTGCGTGCGTGCACGTGCATGGTTCTCACTCTCCCCCAGACTTACATGAAAGCATGATCTAAAATATGATTCTTTAAACATTAAACTAAGGAGAAAAGGGAGAGTGTACCCCATGCTCAGAAGTGAGCATACCAGAAGAATTGGTGTTTTGTCCTGAATGCGGTTGTTCCGCCTTGCTCCAAGAAATTCGGACCTGCGATTAAAGAATTCCCCAGGCACAACAAAAATATAATAAAGAAAATAAAGAAGAACGAAAAAATGGAACCAAGCGGTCCCAAATGGGTTGTCTCCCAAGAGCCCTTTTGTTTAATGTCCTTAAGGTGGACTAAATACCTGTATTAAAGCATAGTTCATAAAGTCTAGGAATAAGCAAAAGCTTATAAATCCTAATTATTATTACAAGCTCAAAACAAATTAGATATATGCTGATTTGAAACAACTGATGAAAGGAAAGGGTCCGGGGACTTGGTAGTAGGGGTGGAAATTAAGTAGGATGCTCAGCCTCCAACCCCAAATCTCCTCCTTTTTTGCTCTCTTCTTCTCCTCCAGTATTATGTCTTCAAAGAAGAACCGCTTGCCCCCTTGTAACCAATCCTCAAGGGGAAGCACCAACGATGATGAGGAAACAAGATGTTCCTTCACTGTACCTTCCTCATCCCGCCAGGCTTTCGGCTCCTTCATGCATAAGATCTGATCAACCGTAGGAGGGACATCCTGCATCCTTGTACAAAAAGAAAGGGGGTCAGGAAATAAATTAGAAGAAAAACTAAAAGAAATCTCATCTGAGGGGATAATCCTGGCTTCATCCCCCATAGGGTGCGGCAAAGATAAACTGATGATATCATCGAAGATTTCACTAGACTCAACAGCGCACGCAATGGCCTCCTCTATAACTTGGACTTCCTCGCACTGGACCGAAACGGTTGCTTCAGCACAATCGAGACTATCCTCCTCCATGAGAGTGGGCACGACACTGCGCAGGTCTACAACATCCTGTAAATTGACCTCAATGACAATATTAGAAATAGATGTAGCTTCGTATGTAGTGGGAGAAGACGTGCTTCTTAAGATTTCGGGCTCACTCTCCACACAAGGGCACAAATCCACGCAAAGTGGTACATGAACCGAAGAGTTATGGGGGGTCGCATCAGAAACAGGGTCATGAGGGACACTGGTGCACGTGTCGATTCCAGAGACTTCAAGAAGTGAAGATGGAAGGGATACGTAACTAGAGGAAGAAGTTGTGCTCGCAGAATTCGAAGATGGGACGATCCGGATATCCGGCTCATCGTCATCCTCCAATTGGCGAAGGTAATCCGCACAGTCCTTCAAGGCATGCTCTCTACTTTTGCAAAATAAACACTGTCTCACCGGCTTAGCCGGCACCCAAGGTGCGACAGCCGAGTAAAGGTGCGACAACAAAGGCGCAGTAGAGGAGCTAAAAGATTTATGGGACCCGTACGGTTTCTGAATGACACCATACTCTTTGGGACACCTATCACTAGCGTGGGATGTGTCCCCACACCAACGACATCGGATATTCAAATGCGCCCACATGATATAGAAGAAGAAAATAGCATGAAAAAGAGTAAATTAAAAAGGAACAAAAGACACAATCGCAAACAATCGATTCACAACCAAAATCTCATCACGCCTGCATTCCCCGGCAACGGCGCCAAAAACTTGATGCGTATTCGGCAAGTGCACCGGTCGCTGTCAAGTAATAAAATAGGGAGGAACTCCCCGAATGTCGATCTCTTGAGGAATGCAGGATGTGGTGACAAGAAAGTAGAGTGAGGTAATTGTTTCGACGAGTAAAAGAAAGTAAAAACAAGGGCATTATGATTGGTGTCCTAAGCTACTGCAGAAATAAGATGCGGGTCAAAACTCCGCTTCGCAAGGCGGGGTGGATGCAACGGCCGCGATGCCGTGCTTCGGAAGGCGCGTGGATGGAAGGTAACTGTGACGATTGAGGGTCGCACACACCTCTTTGCAAAGTGGGGGTGAGTGCGGTGGTCGCGATGCCGCGCTTCGGTAAGCGGGTGGAATGGCCACAGTGTGAGGTTTTGTGAGGGTCGTATTCACCTCTTTGCCATCATCACCACTAGCAATTGCTAGATGGCTAACTAGAACGCGTATGTGGAAGTGGAATGGGGGCGGAGCGCATCACAGCAAAGCATCGCGCGTAAGATAAAACAAGAGTATATTTCATTCATAGACAAATAGAAATCACACTAGTTCAATACGAAAGTTAAGCATACATTTCCAAAAGAGAGAGAGTAGAGGAAACCACGAGATAAGAATCCTCGCCGTAGATCTTGGTCGGAATGGGGGGTTGTCAAGCCTCCTCCGAGCTCAGTCCTTGGTTGCTTCCGAGATTCAGAGGCTGTCACTACCTCCAACCATCATCCGTCTTCTTCTCAGAGTTGGGTCTCTTCCCCTTGACCCAAAAGGAGATGTCGCAACTTGAAATGCTTGATGTAGATGGCGGGGAAAGCTTTCGGAACCCTTGGTGGAGCTTAGGATCGATGGAAGAAGCTTTCCCAAGGAAGGGGATGGATGGATGGAGCTTGGAGAGGAAAAACGGCGGAACTTGCGGAAGAATTCGCGCCCAAAACAGTGCTGTCCGACCTAAAATCGCGAGCTGCGTATTTATAGAAAAACAGGTCGCACGATCAGTAGCGCACGACCAGTGGTCGTGCGCATTGGAAGTTGGTGGTCGTGCGCTCTGTGCCAGAAACCTGCAAAACAAAACTGCAGAAAAAATATAAAGCGCATGACCGTGCGCACGATCGTGCGTAGTAAAGGCACGACCAAACTCCGAAGCTATTTTTGGGCAACAAAAGAACGCGCACGATCAGAGGCGCACGATCAACTGATCGTGCGTGAAGGAAACGCACGATCAGTGGCATTTCAGGCAGAAATTGCCCCCAAACAGACTCCGAGCATTGCACGATCCCTTGAACCTGCATGAAAATGTCCAGGACCACTGGAATACAAGGAATCACACTAAGAACGGACATACATGTGCACTAAGAGTGGAATAATAGACGGCTATTAAATATAAATGAAAACAAGCCTAAAGTGTGGTGCAAAGACTAGAAAATCGGCCCAAATGAGTCAGAAAATATGTATATAATTGGGACTCATCAATGCCCAAATGCCAACCAATCTCCAATTTGTTATTTGGACAGTGGCTGCTCCAGGCACATGACTGGAGTCAGAAAGTACTTAAGAGGGTTCATCCCTGTGGAGAATGGACCAGCTGTGATCTTTGGAGGTTCAGAAAAGGGAGTGACCAGAGGTTATGGCGACATCTCTAATGGGTTAGTTACCATCACAAAGGTTGCTTATGTGGAGGGGTTGAAAAACAATCTCATAAGCATAAGTCAACTTTGTGATTTAGGCTTTGTTATTATTTTCCACAAGGATAAGTGCCTAATTAAGAAGTCCTTAGATTCTGAGGCTACCTTAACTGGCACTCGGAGTGGCAATATTTACTGCTTGAACTTTCTTAATAAAAATTCTTCCAAGCCTATATGTCTCGTGGCTGATGATAAAGAGGCTCTATATGTACAATGGCACAAGAGATTTGCACACATCAACTATAAGACAATAAGCAAGCTTTTCTCACAAGACTTAGTTAGGAATGGACCTAATATTAAGCGCATCAAAGGTGGTCCTTGTCAAGCTTGCCAACTTGGAAAGCAGACTAGGACCAGCTTTAAAAGCATATCTAACAAAGAGTCCTCTAGGTGCTTATTTTTACTGCATCTGGATTTGTTTGGTCCTATGTCAGTTCTTAGCTTAGGAGGGAAGGCCTACACACTTGTAGTTGTTGATGATTACTCGAGGTTCACTTGGGTATTCTTCTTCAAAAAGAAATCTGATACCCTAGATATCTTGAGAAATTTTGTCAGGCAGATCCAGAATGAGATGGGCTGTACTGTGGTCAAACTCAGAAGTGACCATGGGACAAAATTTCAGTCAGGGGCCATGACAGAATTCTGCCAAGAACTAGGTATCTCCCAAAAAATTTCCTCACCTAGAACTCCTCAACAGAATGGGGTTGCAGAAAGGATGAACAGAACCTTGATTGAGTCAAGTAGGACAATGCTGAGTTACTCCTCTCTACCAGGATACTTCTGGGCAGAGGCTGTCAACACTACTTATCATGTGATAAACAGGGCTTCAATCATCAAATACCAAAAGAAAACTCCCTATGAGTTAATGAAGGGCAGAAAACCAACTCTATCCTACTTTAGGATCTTTGGTAGTAAATGCTATGTCCTTAATAATGGGAAATCCAAACTAACCAAGTTTGCTGAGAAAAGCAGTGAGGGTATTTTCATTGGCTACAGCTCCTGCAGCAAGGCATACAGAGTATACAACCTCAATACCCAAACTGTGGAAGAATCTGTACATGTTGTAATTGATGAGACCAGCCTCATTCACAAAGGCTGGTCTAGTTCTCTAGTGAATGCAGGTACTGATGAGAAGATGGAAAAATTGTGCATTGATGACCAAGCTGGAACATCAGCTAAAAGTAAAGATCAATCAATAGAAGTTGAGCTTGAAACAGACGCTGTGTAAGACTCAGAAACAACAGAAGAAGTGCAACCTGAAAGACCTGCAACTGAAGAAATCCCCAGAATACTACCAGCTACCTTGAAACAAGTAAGAGATCATCCTCGGGAGCAAATTATAGGAGCTGTCAACCAAGGTGTACTGACAAGGAGCAGAGCACTAAATGAAGCTATGTACCTAAGCTTCCTCTCTTAAATTGAACCCAAGAAATTTGAGGAAGCAAATCAAGACCGATTCTGGATTGGGGCAATGCAGGAAGAGCTGAACCAGTTCAAAAGGTGTAAAGTGTGGAAGCTAGTTCCTAGAACCCAAGGGCAGAACATCATAGGAACCATGGGTTAACAGAAACAAACTGGATGAGAATGGAATAATCACAAAAATAAGGCAAGGCTAGTGGCAAAGGGTTACAAACAGGAAGAGGGGATAGATTTTGATCAGACGTTTGCTCCAGTAGCCAGACTGGAAGCAATAAGACTGTTTCTGGCCTATGCAGCCTACACTACAACAAAATCGTTGTACGGTGACATTTTTTATGTCTTTAGTGACATTTTTTATGCATCGCGATAGTTTTCATGACGTTTATAAAAACTTCACAAAATCGTCGTGATTGCGGCCATCGACGTAGCTCTTTGCGACGCTTTCACAAAAAACGTCACGGTTGGTAGTTATTCTATCGTGACATTTTTTTGAAAAAAACGTCATGATAGATAATTGATCTATCTTGACACTTTTTAAGAAAAATGTCATGATAGATAATTGATCTATTGTGACACTTTTAAAAAAAACGTCATGATAGATAATTGATCTATTGTGACACTTTTTAAAAAAACGTCATGATAGATAATTGATCTATCGTGACCATTTAAAAATACATTATGGTAGATAATTAATCTATCATGACACTTTCTAAAAAAATGTCATGATAGATAATTGATCTATCGCGACACTTTCTTAAAAAAACATCGAGAAAAATATTAACTCTACCACTATATTTTTTTTTTTGTAAAATGTCACCGTAGTTAGAACTCTACAGTAACATTTTTCGAAAAAAAATGTCACAACTTTTGGCATTTTAAGCTCGCACACCAACCCACTTGAACATTCAAAACCAAGTAGAAATGGAACATGATCAAAATTATATTCACTCGAAACAACAAGCTATACAAACCATATACATAAAATTAAAACTTTCATTTCATATCACATTAATAGATAACAATTTAACAAAACAAACATTTCATTTAGATAATGGTGCACACTACATCACTAAATAAAATAAACCATCATTTGTCATCATATGCAGGATGTTCTTTCCAACTTTCTTCTAATATATCAAAGTCTACCAAAATACATTGAAATAACTAGACATCACAAACTACAAAAGAAAATACATATAAATCAACTTAAACATCAAAATGATCTTCATGGTCCGTTATCATCATATCGCAACTCCTCTTTTATCTCACCAACATTGAGATCTTTCTACACAAAATAATCAAATATATAAATATAATACATCAAGATCAGTATATAATTAATAATTTATAGACGTTTTGTTTTTATGTTAGAAGTAGGTAAGAGCATCTAGACATATAACAAGACAATAAATAAGTGACAACAAGGGCATGTCAAGATACTGATTTATTGGTTCATGGCCATCAACATTATTGTACATACACACATGTAAACACATAATGCATCCAATACATAGGGTTGAGGTAGAGACCTTGATACTAGCTTGGACTAAGAAACCAAAGCACATGTCAATAGAGATGAAAATCCCAAATCCATCAACTAATGCGCTTTTTTAAATAAACACTACTAATGCTGACATATTAAAAAAAATAGGGGATACATGAATATTATACAACCATACAACCTGATTCAGCTTGTAGATCACATGCAAAAAATTAATTAGAGTTCCTATTTTTATTTAGAAGATCTGAAATCAAATGATTTTTATTTAATCCAGAAGGAGAAAATAGATCTTCGGCTTGCAGAATTACATTTCCTAAAAAATATTGATAAGCATAAATTTCTCCTAAACTACAGATCTACAAAAAATGGCGCACAACTTGCCATCAATTAAAATAATGCCTAAAATAGATTATATCTTGGGGACACACACCAATCATCCTTCAAATATTTGTCATGCAAACAGAACTTTGAACTAAATTATCATAAATCAAAGTTGCAAGAATAAGTAATTATTACTTGAAACAAATTTTGTAGGAAATGGAACCTAGAAAGTTGTAAGCAAAATATATAGTCTTATGCCATCTCTTCCAGTAACTGGTGTAATACCAATTAGACAATTAATAACAGCAGTTTAATTAATAACAGCAGTTTTTCCAACTCCGTTAGGTCCTAGAAGGCAAAACAACTAACTAAATGTATGCAACAACAACAACAAAAATGCAAATTTCTACTGACTTTGCAATTTGGAAACCTCACAACCCCCAACTAATGCATATTTCTTTTTTCCTGTGTAACCATGTCGATGGAATAAAACACCAAAAATTTACTGATAACATAATCATCCTACAAAAGAAACATTCAAAAATGAATTATTGAATACCTTGGAGTCTTCCTATTTATTGAATTTTTCAACTCATTGGGCAAATGACAGATCCATTAGCTGAATTATACCTCACACCATTGTCTGTGAAGCATCAGAGAACAAAACAATCAGTGAGGATCCTCCACACTAAAATTCAACAATATCTTTGAGCCAACATAAAATTCAACCATATCACACACACCTGGATTGATGTAGGTAAATTCATTTTTCTGCAAAACATGTAGATAAAATCATACCAAGTGCTGATCTATAAAATAAATGTAATACCATAAAATTATATAATATGTAAAATCATACTAAGTGTGACATCGATTGTGTTCAGGAAATACCAGAAGAATCTGGGCAAGTGAGGATTGATATAAAAATTTAGGATTCATAGATCACATTCCTGGTGCAAAGATTCAGTATTATGAATAAAACATACTAATTCAATTAGCAAAAATCTGCGGAGGAGGAGAAGAAGGGAAAGGAGGAGAAGAAAATAAAGGCATGGAAAGCACATAAAAGCAGCCACATTAAAGGTTACAGATGTGGCGGCAAGCTGTTCTATGGATGATGTGGAGAGTTTGGGTGTGAAGAAGATTGTGCTCGCTGAGGTTGTGGTTCCCACGGACGTGGTGGTTCCCGTAGTAGAGGTGGATACCTAGGGAAAAACATTGTTATCGCAGTGGAGCAAGTTAAGAAGTTCCCACACAAATTTTCTGGTTCTCTAATTTTTTAACTGTGATTATAATGTAGATTTTTAGAGGAATTTTCGGGATGGGAATAGACACTTTAGGACTGCTTATAACAATACTCTAATTTTATCGATAAACAAAATAAAGAAATATAGAAAATTAAATTGTTGCTCTTATACATAAGGCTCAGTTTGGCCCGACTTTTTTGCTGCTGTGAGTTTGGACAAAAACGTCACCTCCATAAAAAGTATGTTTGGTTGTTTGGCATGATAACGGTTATGACCACCAACAAAAAGAAAACTGCTTTTGATAATATTAATGATATTAATTTCAAAAAAATAAATTGTGATAGGCATCTTAACCAGCCATTAATTTTCAACGTAGGTGTATTATGGTGAACATCTTACAAGTGGACTTTTAACAAAGCTTATGGTTCTGTTCAGTAAATTGGGTCAGGTTAAAGAGTTGCTTCTAGGAAATATCCCATCACTGGCAAAATATGGATATGGATTCATTTCACAAATTATCATAAGCTTTGGGACAATCTGTCCTAACAATTGCCTTGCACTTTTCAACATCAAATTACCCCAAAAAAATTAGAATTGGGCATGTGAGAGATATAACATTGATCTTAATCTAACTTATGCTATAAAGAGGAAGTGATAATTATCATTGTAGGACTAGAAAAAATGATTATATGTATAGAGAGAGAGAAATAAGGAAAACCAACCAATGTCGTCAATGGAAAATAATCAAAAAGATCAGTAAATATCTTCCAAACATTAGCATTGCCGTACCTGCAAAAGAGAAAGAACAAATGTGAGAAAATAGTTAAGGAAACATGCATCCACCAAAAAATTACCATAAAAAGTTAAACACAATAAATTAATGAAGCACTTATAGTTATAAAAAACAATTTTCATTGGATCATCACATTCTCCTTTCTTGGAGGTCCATTACCAAAGGGCTCAAACTGTAGGAAGCTTTCACCGAGGAAGAGCACAAGGGAAGCATAAACAAAACCAAATGTGAGGAAGAAACCGCACAAAGATAAGACTTTAAGATGCAAAGCGAGATTTGGAGAGTAAGGAAGAATATTGCAGTGGTTTACTTCACAAGTCTTCTTAAGGGAACTTTAAAAAGTAAGAGTATGTCAAATGATTGGAGAAAAATATATAAAAAAGATACTCAATATTATGTAAATTATAAAGAAATCAAACTTAAGAGTTATGTAATGAAACTAGGGGAAACATTGTTATCTAACAATGAAATACAACTTTGATAGAACTATTTTCCTAAATTTAAATCCAATAATCTCATATTTTTTTAATATAATATTAGCTCTATACCCGAGTTAACTCTGATTGAAAATTAACTCGTACTATTATTCTCTCTCTTCTCTTGATGAAACTATATTTTAGTTGGAGAGTGAAGGTTTGTACCTTGTCCATATATTGGCCTAAACATTTCACCAAATACAAAATTAGCAAGGTGGAAAAACTAAAGTCGTGAAAGTGGAGTTTTAGTTCTTATTTATCTTATTGAAAGATCTTGTCTAAGTTTTCTTTCAAAGTAAGTGATATATTTATTTATATATAAATGAGTTTACTTATTTTTGTATGAGTAATAAAACCAAGCAGTTAAAGTGCATCTAAATAAATACAGCATAGGAAGTAAAACAAAAAGATAAAACAAGCAATCCACAGATGACACAAAATATATAGTAGTTCCCCTCAACTGGGTACATCTACTCTTGTACCCACTGGTAGGAATCCACTAGGAGGTTGTTGATAAGGTGCCCTCACACCAAGGGATTTTTGATAAGGTGTCCACACACCAAGTGAGCTATTGATAAGGTGCTCTGACCAAGATACAGGTTTTTGCTAAGGTGCCCTGTCACCGGGATTAACTTTTGAAGGGAGTTATAACCCTGTACAAGATGGGGTAAGGAGGTAAAATGTAAAACAGAAATTGTAATGTTCTTCTCTGTATGAGAAGACTCTTGAAGATCCTGATTTGAAGTTGAATGGATCTGAATATGATGTTGAAGAAGGCTCCCCCTGTCTGATTAAAGTTGATGACAGCTTGTGGATAGAGCTTCTTCTATAGATTGTGATTCTCCTCTTTTCTTCTTGCAGTTTAGATCCCTGAGCAATTGATCTAGATTGGTGTCTCAGGGTATTGATGATCTGCAAAGAAAGAGTTAGACAGAAAGAAGATGTGACACAAAACTTAATCTGCTTCTTCTGTATTTTTCGTGTCTCTCTGTGTATCACACTATTTATGCTCTTATATATATATAATCTGAGAAGTCCTTTTGAATTCTTGCTAGGGAATATGGAAAGAGATAAAGTTTTTTTTTATTTTATTCATTGGGAAAAGGTGTTGCCGTCTTTGACTCTTCAGCAAACGGCTATAATCTTTATTGCCTGCAACGGCTATATTAGAAAAGCATATAATAATAATATAATAATGTTAGTCGAGCAGTATAAATTGATTTAATAATGCTGCTGATAACATTTTCGTCGAGCACTGTTCTGAAATAGATTTGTCGACCGCTGGCTTAAGTTTGTCGAGCGCCGTTCAGAGAATGCCTGGCCGCTGAGGTTATTCTGACTTAATTCGTCGAGCGTTGTTCGCCATTTGTCGAACGCTGTTCTGAGGGAAATTTGTCGAGCGCTGGCTGGCTGGAATTTGTCGAGCGCCGTTCGACATTCGTCGAACGCAGAGAGCTTATATTGTTTTCTTATGTATATTCTCCGATTCGATCGCATCATATTTAATTTATGTTTTCTTAGATTTCTTAGATGCATTATTAACAAAAGGGATGGATCCTAACTCAAATCAAAAGCTAAGGTTCCAACAATCTCCCCCTATTTGAGTTGGGATCCTAAATCAAATTTAAAACTAGTGGCCTGGTGGTCTCCCCCTATTTGGTTTAAGGTGCTGACAGTTTTAATTTTTATTTTCTCCTTTTCTCTCTCACTTGGGCTTTAATAAATTTTTTTATTATTCTTAAATTATTTGAGCAACTCTGCTTTCATAGACTTTGATTTCTAAGGATCTGAATTAAAATTTTCAATTGCAGCAACCTTTAATGTATTCTAATGAATCTTTGTCTGATACCTTCCTTCTTAAGAATCCCCTTATCAGAAGAGACGCACGCTCAGTGCTTCTAATTATTTCTAATCAATGCAACTACAGTAGAATGCTCAACATAATTTGGAGAAGGTCTGTAATAATATTGAAGTTATCTGACATTAACATTCAAATGAGTTTTATGCTTGCTTATTTAATTAGGAATGGAGTTTAATGGTGAAAAACTTTTTAATACCATTTGAAAGTTCTTTTAGAAATATATGTTTTAAGAACTTTAAAATCTGATTTTTGATACTAATTGAAAGTTTTCTTTTGTAGTCATTAAAATATATGTTTGAAATTATTTTAAAGTTTTCTTGATAATCATTAAGTAAGTTAGTCTTAATTGATTTATTTTGTGCTTTTGTATTTTCTTTAGGTTTATTGTCTTCAGAAGTTAAATAATTTATGTTTGTTAACTTCTTTTTAATTTCTTTGTTTGATTTTACTAAATCTGTAATTGTTATTTTAAGACCAGGTTTGCAAGTTTTAGAGGTAGGATTGTGATTTAAATTTACCTCATTTACCTTTTCTGATTCCGCTTCTGCATCTGGATTTTGATATGACCCATTTATGGCCATCATGCAGAAAGCTCTAGCTCTGTGCTCTTTTTCTTTTTCTTCTTCACTTAGATTTATTGATGGTTCTGCATCATAAATACATTTAGTTAAAGTAATGGAAGAAGAGAGTTCATTTACCATCCTAGAGAGGGAGTTCCAGATTCCTCTTGCAGAAGTGCAGTCTTCAACTCATTGAAGAATGTCTTTTGACACTGATTGAGTTAAGATCTGCATAGCTTTTGCATCTGCATCTGCTGAGTAGTCTGAAGATGGGGAAGGTTCTGTAGATGGGGAAGGTCCTTTATGTTTATCAGTCTGCCCATCATCAGCACCAGCTTTGAATTTATCTGGCTTCATTTTGCAAACACGGGCAGTGACATCAGTCTCTTTGCTGCCACGTTTTATTTTGGCAGTTTTTTTTGAAGAAGATATATCAGCGCCAGCATAGACAGGCCCTTTCATTGCTCACGAAGGGGACTTGAGACCCGTGGAACTAGGTAATGCATGTGTAACTTCCTTTGATGATATGAGAGAAGGTCCTGTCAAAATAGATTTATAAATTTCTTCATCTATGGCATTCAATATAGCTTAATTCTAACTTGCCATAAAGAAAAATTATTCAAATTAAATATGGGTGGATCTGAAAACAGAAAAGTTACTTGTGCCATTTTAGAAAGCTATTTTTAACACAAATAAGAACTAGGTGATCTTTGTGATTCAGGTGTTAGCCTGTAAAGAATAAACACCCCTCTGATACCAATTGAAAGTGGAGTTTTAGTTCTTATTTATCTTATTGAAAGATCTTGTTTAAGTTTTCTTTCAAAGTAAGTGATATATTTATTTATATATAAATGAGTTTACTGATTTCTGTATGAGTAATAAAACCAAGCAGTTAAAGTGCATCTAAATAAATACAGCATAGGAAGTAAAACAAAAAGATAAAATAAGCAATCCACAGATGACACAAAATATATAGTAGTTCCCCTCAACTGGGTACATCTACTCTTCTACCCACTGGTAGGAATCCAATAGGAGGTTGTTGATAAGGTGCCCTCGCACCAAGGGATTTTTGATAAGGTGTCCACACACTAAGTGAGCTGTTGATAAGGTGCTCTAACCAAGATGCAGGTTTTTGCTAAGGTGCCCTGTCACCGTGATTAACTTTTGAAGGGAGTTGTAACCCTGTACAAGATGGGGTAAGGAGGTAAAATGAAAAATAGAAATTGTAATGTTCTTCTCTGTATGAGAAGACTCTTGAAGATCCTGATTTGAAGTTGAATGGATCTGAATATGATGTTGAAGAAGGCTCCCCCTGTCTGATTAAAGTTGATGACAGCTTGTGGATAGAGCTTCTTCTATAGATTGTGATTCTCCTCTTTTCTTCTTGCAGTTTAGATCCCTGAGCAATTGATCTAGATTGGTGTCTCAGGGTATTGATGATCTGCAAAGAAAGAGTTAGACAGAAAGAAGATGTGAAACAAAACTTGATCTGCTTCTTCTGTATTTTTTGTGTCTCTCTGTGTATCACACTATTTATGCTCTTCTCTTATATATATATATAATATGAGAAGTCCTTTTGAATTCTTGCTAGGGAATATGGAAAGAGATAAAGTCTTTTTTTTATTCCTTGGGAAAAGGTGTTGCCGTCTTTGACTCTTTAGCAAACGGCTATAATCTTTATTGCCTGCAACGGCTATATTAGAAAAGCATATAATAATAATATAATAATGTTAGACGAGCAGTATAAATTGATTTAATAATGCTGCTGATAACATTTTCGTCGAGCACTGTTCTGAAATAGATTTGTCGACCGGTGGCTTGAGTTTGTCGAGCGTCGTTCAGAGAATGCCTGGCCGCTGAGGTTATTCTGACTTAATTCGTCGAGCGCTGTTCGCCAATTGTCAAACGCTGTTCTGAGTGAAATTTGTCGAGCGCTGGCTGGCTGGAATTTGTCGAGCGCCGTTCGACATTCGTCGAACGCAGAGAGCTTATATTATTTTCTTATGTATATTCTCCGATTCGATCGCATCATATTTAATTTATGTTTTCTTAGATTTCTTAGATGCATTATTAACAAAAGGGATGGATCCTAACTCAAATCAAAAGCTAAGGTTCCAACAAGTCGGAAGAGAGAAATTTGGCGAGATAAAAAAAGACCAAAGAGTGCCCCTTTATTTTGTGAAAAAAAACAAGCTCGTGTTCGAGTGTGTTTGGGCATGAGTCCGCCGGATAATGCGGGGCTCCCGTGTACTGTCACTTTATATATAAATGGGGGTACATTCTTTGCAACAATTTTATAAATCTATGGTTTGTTATTAAATCTGTCCATTCTTTGCAAATAAGTATTGAACTGTTATGAATGGATCTTAGGAATGTCTCTCATTGCGGCAAAACAACAAACACGTAAAAGGCAACCCAAGAAGAGAAATAGAAATAGTAGAAAGACTCAACAGAGAGGAAACTTCTCCTTGGATATACTTCCAATTAAAACCAACACTAAAAATCATTAGTAAAAGACTCATAAAAATTAACTAGTAAAAGACTAAAAATCAACAAAGGTGAAACTTCTCACCTTGAAGTAATCTCAATTCCCAACTGAAAAAAAACTCATAAAAATTACTAGAAAAAGGTGATAGAATATACTTTAGAAGGTGGGAATCCCTCTGCGAAGAACTGAAGAAACCTCAAGCGAGACACAGCCACCAACGTAGGGATTCGCGAAGAAGCCCGTTAGTGAGTGGCGGAACTAGGAATTTTACTCACCCCGGGAACAATTTTAAAATAAATAATTAAATGCAATGCTTAAATAAAATTGTGCTAGTACTGCCATTAATAAAAATATATTAACCAAAAACCACGTCACATACCGTTCAACAGGCCACTTTTCGTGGGCTAACGAACGAAGGCTTGGAGTAAAATTCATCTCGGGTCCTTTTACCACATGAACCTGATGCTTGAAAATCTTGAGATTTTTTATTTGAACTCACTTTTGAAAGAAATTTATTCATCGAACACCTAAGTAGAAAAGAAAACAACAGTTGAAAAAAATACCACAATGAAAAATGTACCCAAAAAATCCAATTAAGTGGGCTAATTTTTGCAGCATGACTTGTAAATCCAATTTCATTATATCAAAAAAAATAATGGAAGTACAACATTTATCAAATAACTATGGAAAATACAAATTGATATCAATTATTGCAATTATCAAGGCTTTCTCTTCAGCATTTACCAATAAAAAAACAAATGTAAACAATACATGGTGGGAAAATACATTCACCACAATCAATCCATCATTGATATCAATTATCAACTCAAATTGGAAAATACCATATTCATCTAATGTAGACACTTTACCACAACAATCACATTTAATAAGATTAAGAATAATTCAAGGACTGCAAATTCTGCAATAATCAAAACAACCACAACAATCACTCCATGAAAATAACTATGGAAAAGGGAAAATCAAATACAGAAGCTGCATATACCTCACTGTTGGGTTGCTGGCTGCAATAGATTGGAAGGGGGCGAATGCCGAACGACAATGGCCAATTCCAATGGGGCAAGAACTGAAAAGGGGAAATCGCAGTTAGCAAATCAGAGATGTAGAAGAAGTAATAAGAAGAAGGTGAACTTTTGATCCATCTTTGATCGGATTCAGAGAAATAGGAAGTTAGGAACCAATAAATTCAGAGAAATAAGAAATTGGAAGTCACCTCACCGTCATTTGGATTTCCGCCCCTGTCGACTGTCGTTGAAGCCACTGTTAGGGCGCGGCGGCCACCAGAGAAGGATGAACGAACGAAGGATTGGAGATTTGGAGGGCGCGACGGAGATGGCCCTCGTCGTCGTCGAGGATGCTAGGGCACGCCGGAGATGAAGAAGAAGGAACAACGAGGTTGTGCGCGGAACTGCGGAAGAGAGGCGTGCGGGAGCGCCTAGGGCAAAGCGAGAACGAGAAAAAGGGAGAAGCGTGCCCGTGTGTGTCCTAAGGTGGGTCCGCCCCATGACCGTTACCTCTGTGCTAGCTGCGGCGTCGCCTTTGGAGGAGTGGAGAAGAAGCCCGTGGAGGAGTGGAGAAGAAGCCCGTGGAGGAGTGGAGAAGAAGCCGCCAGAGTGGAGGAGTGGTCCAAATGGATCGCCGGTGTGGAGGACTCGATCGCGGGAGTGGCGCGAGTGGGGCGGGAGCTGATTATGGGTTAGGGGAGGAAATGAAACGCCTAGGGCTAATTATTTACTATATATATTTAGTTAGGATAATAAAATTAAAAATTAAAAAAAAATCTATAAGTGTCATGAAAGTTTTGGAGGGAAAGAAATTTTTCCCTCCATAAATAATTTTATATTAAATTATTAGCATGAAAATTTTGGAAATGTATATTTCATTTTTATTTAAAAACATGTATTTTGTAACAAAACAATTCATTGTTATTTTTGCACCAACAAAAATAGTTGCTATTTTTTGAAGGTAAACTCAAAATTAGTTGCTATTTTTGAAGGTAAACTCAAAATTCATATACGTAGGAGCATTTGATATGAGGTTATGATCTCTCATCTTAGACTTTCTTTAATCGACTCGTCATTGATCGATGCAGTCATCTTCAACGTTAGCGCAACTCATGATACTTACAATATTGGAACATTCACCTAACGCCTCATCGATCAATGTAAACATATTCTCCATACAGAAAGAAATATCTTGGTATGATTGTAGGTATTCCATAACTAGTAACATTTGACAAGATCATTGAGCTACAGGCCGAAGAATACATGGCTACATGATGTACGTATGTATGCCGACCCTAACAGTTATGTACGTTTGTGGAGACATAATATCCACAGTGAACACATTCATATTATATATATTTAATTACTCGTATCAAGCTTACGATCGAAACCGTCGATATCATCAATATAACTTCACTACCATCAAAAATATCATTATTAGAACTTTAACAGAAGATCGTATGTTTTGATGACGTCGCGCTCACCGTCTGCCGCAGCCGTCTCCCGACCATGGGAGTGCGGATAGTCAGGTGTATGGTGATGGGTGTGCGCATAGAAAAATACCCTATGATGGTGATGTGCATAGCCAAGCGTGTATGATTATATGTATGCGCATAGCAAAACAACCCCATCATGAGGCTAGGGTGCGCATAGCCAAGCGTAGTTATGGGTCGTGCTCATAGCAAAATACCCCATCATGGGGGTGTGCATAGCCAAGCATATGGTTAAGGGTGTGCGTATAGCGAAATACCTCATCATACATGCATGGGTGTGTGCATATAGTTATGGGTGTGCGCATAACAAAATATCCGGCCTTCATGTGGTGCGCATAGCCCTAAGCGCATGATTATGGGTGCATGTGTACATAGCAAACTACCCCATTTCATTGGAGTACGCATAACCAATTGTATGGTTATGGGTGTGTGCATATAGATAAGGCTGATATATATCATCAACTTAAACATGCATAATGTGCGACGTATATGTACTTCATGTATTTCATGCATCATGCTCACTAAGTACATGTCATGATTCATGCTCAATCATTTGATAAATGATAATAAGTTTATCACTCGTATCCCTTTTAACAAAAGATCTTCTGAAATGCTTGATAACAAATTTTGACAGAAGATCATGTGTTTTGATGACGTTTTAAAAAAACGTCACGAAAGATAAACATGTATGCTGACGTGTTTTCATGTAAATCGTGGCTAATGCTAATTTTTTATATTGGCGACGTTTTTACAAAAAATTGTCGCTAAATGTACTAACGACGACGTTTTCAAAAACGTCACAATAAAAATATTCTTTTAGTGACGTTTTAAAAATAATCGTCACAAGAGCTAAACACGTATGGTGACGGTTTTCCAAAAAAACGTAGCAAATACTATTTTTTGCATTAGCGACGTTTATGAAAAAATCGTCGCTAAATATAAAACAAACAACGACGCTTTCAAAAACGTAGCAAAAAAAAAAACGTCATCGTAGAGACTATATCTTGTAGTGCTACCAAAGTTTCAAAGTCGACCAGATGGATGTGAAGTCAGCTTTCCTAAATGGTGACCTCAAAGAGGAAGTATATGTAGAGCAGCCCTCAGGTTTTGTAGACCCTACTCACCATAATTATGTTTACTTTCTTAGAAAAGCACTTTATGGCTTAAAACAGGCACCTAGGGCCTGATATGAGACTCTGTCAAGCTTTCTAATTGAGAACAAGTTCTCAAGGGGAAAGATTGATAAGACATTGTTCCTAAGGGAAGTGAAGGGCAAGATCTTGCTAGTACAAATCTATGTGGATGACATCATCTTTGGCTCTACAGATAACAATTTCTGCAAAACGTTTGCCAATTTGATGCAGGGAAAGTTTGAGATGAGCAGTATGGGTGAGCTCAAATACTTCCTAGGTCTCCAAGTGAAACAATCTGAAGATGGTATTTTCATCTCCTAGACCAAATTCACTAGGGAGCTAGTCAAGAAATTTGGATTGGAGAGTGCTTCTTCAATGAAGACTCCAATGGGAACCAATGTGTCTCTGAACAAGGATGAGAAGGGCATACCCTTTGATGAAACCAAGTACAGATGCATGATTGGATCATTGCTTTATCTAACTACAAGTAGGTCTGACATAATGTTTGCTACATGTGTCTGTGCTAGATATTAGGTGAATCCAAAGGAATCTCATCATGTCTCTGTCAAGAGAATCTTCAGATACCTAAAGGTTACATCAAATCTTGGCCTATGGTACCCTAGGAACAATGGATGTGAACTGACTGGCTACTCAGTGTTGAAAATGTTGAAGTGGAAGTTTGAGAAATTGGCAGTCTGGGGGGAGACCGCGCGGTCTGGTCTGACCGCACGATCTTGCGGTCTCCTCTGGCGGTCTGACCTCTCTGGTCTAGCCGCGGGCTTTTCAGCGTGACTGCCGTTCTTCTGTCCCAAGGGTGCCGAGGTGAGGCCGTGCGATCTGGTCATGTGACCGCGTGACGAGCTGGAGTTATCTCGTGATCTGGTGCTTGTGATCGCGTGGTGGAGGGCAGCCCGGTCTGGTGGCTGTCCGGGTTCTTTGTGGTGCGCGCGAACTAAGGTCTTCTTAGTCGCGCGGTCTCCTCTTCTGAGTTCGCATGGCTAGTCCTTCGGCGATCTGCTGTTATATGCGGTCACAGGTGATTGATCGATGTTGGTATATGCGGTCACAAGTGATTGATCGACTTGGCGGGCTGTTGCCCTAGTCGGTCTTGTGTGTTCGCGGTCTCTGGAGGAGGTCGGGTGGCGAACATAGGTGGTAAGCTTCATGACCGGGCGTGTTGTCATGATCGCGCGGCTTCTTCATGAAGTCGGCGAGCTTACTAAGCAGAAGGATTTATTGCTGATCGCGGGGGTTGACCGGTCTGGTCGCGCGATCAAGGGGGCGGTGACTCTATCTCATAGGGTGGTGACTGGATCAGGTCTCACGCCTATAAATAGGAGCCACTGTAGCAGCAAACATATCGCACCAAGTGTAAGCAGAACTCGCGGCTATTTCTTGCGGTCTCATTTCTTGTGACCGGTCGGTCTTGCTGATTGAACTTCTTTTGTGCAGCTTCTGCGGATTGTGCGGGCAGCAGTGGTCATCTCCTCTTCTGAAGGTGTTCGAGCGGTCTCGCGGCTTGCAGTGCGGGTTACTGGTGTTCGGGAGAATCAGTGGGAGTTTGCGGGGTTCTCAGTTGGTGTTGTTCAAGTCGCTGGCAGGCAGTTTGGGCGGTCTCGTCTTCTAGTCGAGCGAACTGTCAGGTCGCGCGGTTAGGCGGTCTCAGGAAGGCAGACCACTGGTTATCTTTCAGCTTTGTATTTTCTCCTGCTTTTTGTGTACTGGCGAAATCATGTCTCGCCATGTATACCTCGCCTTGTAAAGAAGCTTTCTGCTTGCATCAATAAAGATTGAAGTTGTTTTTCATGTGCTTTTGGTTGTTGGCTTGAACTTTGAGTTAAACTATTCCTGCTCACTCCTAAATCTACGGAAAATTTCACATGGTATCAAAGCCAGGTTGGAGTGGATAGATTAGTGATTAACTCATAGTTGTCATCGCCTTTGTGAAGAAGGAACAAGTGGTAGAGCCATGGAAGCAAGGGGTCTTGGAATTGAGATGCTAAACTCGACCTACTTTAAGAAGTGGAGGTCTTGTATGCAGAGTTATCTTCTGGGTGAGGACCTCTGGGAGGTGGTTGGAGGAGAGAGCACGGAGGAAGTTTTTCTGGTTGGAGATAACCATCATGAGGTGAGGAACTGGAGGCGGATCAATACCAAAGCCGAGTTTGCCCTGAAAAGGGCAATATCACCTGACCTGTTTGATCACATCTTGGGGTGTGCATCAACTGCAGAGATCTGGAGAGCCCTGGATGGACTGTTTAACAAAAAGAATGTGGCAAGACTTCAATTCCTGGAGAATGAGCTGGCCAGATCGGCTCAATGTGATCTTTCTATCTCTACGTTCTTCTTGAAGGTGAAGAATTTGTGCGCCGAGATTTTAGCGTTGGATCCTGATGAGCCAATTTCTGAGGCGAAGCTGAAGAGGCACATCATCCGTGGCTTGCGGAAGGAATATGTTGCCTTTGTGAAGTCGGTGCAGGGTTGGGCAAATTAGCCGTCTCTGCTGGAGCTGGAAAATCTGCTTGCTTCGCAGGAGAGTCTGGCAAGGCAGATGGCGGGGGTGTCAGTGTCTGGGGGAGATGGCGATGTTCTCTTCACCGGGAAGAAGAAGAAGTGGGATAAGAAGAAGACCGCTGGAGGAGGCAATGGGCCTTCAACTTCTGGACAGCAGGAGAGGGGCTATGCTCGAAAGGCAGAAGGGAAGAAGAAGGGAGAAGGTCCCAAGTGCTTCAGGTGCGGGAAGCTTGGTCACATCAGGAAGGATTGCCAGGTGAATCTTCAGCCGGGGCATGCTGTTGCAGGAAAGGAGGAAGCTGAAGCCAGGCAGATTGATGGAGGATGGGGAGGAGCCTTCTCAGCTTCTATTGGAGCTGCGGCTCCTATCAACTATCAGGAGGACTGGATCGTGGACTCGGGGTGTGGTCATCACCTCACCGGGGATGAGTCAAAGCTTACTTCTGCGCAGCCCTACTCAGGTAATGATGCCATTATTACTACTGACAATACCGTGCATGTTGTAGAGAAGGTGGGGGTTGTTTCCTTGGGCAGTGATAGGGGGCCACTAACTTTGAAGAGTGTCTATCATGTGCCCGGAATGAGAAAAAACCTCTTCTCCGTGACCAACGCTGTAGACGCTGGGTATCACGTTCTGTTTGGCCCAACAGAAGTGAGGTTTCTTCGGAATGTAGAGGCGGTGAAGGCTGAGGTCATTCATGTCGGGAGGAGGACAAAAGACTTGTTCGTTTTATCGACAAGTTCTTATGTCGACAAGATGAGGACGAATGATAGTGTCGTGATATGGCACGAGAGGTTGGGGCATGTAGGGATGGATAAGTTGAAGGCTATGGCGGTGAGAGGTCTGGTCAAGGGCTTGCCTAGTCTATCTTCCTACGGAGACGGTCATGTGTGTGCGGGATGTCAGTTCGGCAAGTCTCATCGACTACCGTTTGACAAGTCGCAGACAAGGAGTAGTGTGTCGTTGGAGTGCATCCACGGAGACTTGATGGGACCGACTGCTACCCCAAGCCTCGGAGGCAGCAGATATATGCTGGTGTTGATCGATGATTACACCAGATATGTCTGGGTATATTTCTTGAAGGAGAAGGCGGAGACGTTTGCCAAGTTCGTGGAGTTCAAGGAGCTTGTGGAGGGTCGGCTTGGCCTACGGGTTAAGAAGCTGAGTACTGACAACGGAGGAGAGTTCACCTCTGGTGAGTTCTCTACTTTTTGTAGGAAGGCAGACATCCGGAGGGAGCTTACTTGTGCGCATACTCCACAACAAAACGGAGTTGCAGAGCGGAAGATCTGTCATCTGACGGAGACCTGCAAGTGTTGGCTGCATGCCAAGAGTATCCCAAAGTCCTTCTGGGCAGAGGGAATGTCTTGTGCTGCCTACGTCATCAATAGGATGCCTCTCAGTCCCATCAATATGAAGACCCCATATGAATTGATGTTCAAGGAAAAGCCAAGCGTGGCGCACCTTCGGGTGTTTGGTTCCACCTGCTATGTGCACGTTCCAGATGCGCTTCGGACGAAGCTAGATGCGAAAGCAAGGAAGCTAGTCTTCGTGGGTTATGATGATCGAAAGAAGGGCTGGAAGTGCATGGACCCCGAGACGCGGAGATTTGTTGTATCTCGCGACGTCTTGTTCGATGAGATGACATCTTACAAGGGGAGTTCTGGTGTTGAGCTACCAGAAAGCAGGGTGGAGGAGCCAGAGAAAGCTGTGGAAAATCTTCAGGTGGAGCTACCTGTGTCACCAGGTGGTCCATCAATATCTAGTTTTGAGACGGAGGCTTCTGGTTCAGGAAGCAGGGGGAGCGATGCTCCTGGTACGTCTGGGAGGGAAGCTAGGGAAGAAGCAGCTGAGGATACTGCGAGTCAGGAGAAGGCATTGCGGAGACCGAAGCGAACTATCATTGCCCCTGATCGCTATACAGGAGGAAACATGGTGAGCTTTGTCTCGTGTTTCTTTGCTGGTCCCTTGGATGAGAGGGAGCCGTCGAGCTTTGAAAAGGCCAAAGGTGTGGAACAATGAGATTTAGCTATGCAGGAAGAGATGAGTGCTCTTGAGAAGAATGAGACTTGGTCTCTGGTGTCCAAGCCCAAGGGTATCACCCCTGTGACATGCAAGTGGGTCTATAAGCTCAAGAAGAAGGTTGGCGGCAGTATCGAGCGATACAAGGCTCGCCTTATGGATCGGGGATTCTCGCAGCAGTACGGTGAAGACTATGAAGAGACATTCAGTCCGGTGGCGAAAATGACTTCAGTTCGTGTTGTGATTGCCTTGGCGGCGTGTTGGGGGTGGCAGATTTGGCATCTCGGCGTAAAGAATGCGTTCTTGTACGACGAGATTGACAAGGACATCTTCATGGTTCAGCCGCCAGGCTTCGTATCTTAAGATTTTCCGGAGCATGTCTGCAAGCTGAAGAAGGCCCTGTATGGGTTGAAGCAAGTGCCGAGGGCGTGGTATGGAAAGATTGCAGAATATCTCCTATTCTGCGGGTTTGGTGCTTCAGACTCAGACTCAAGCTTGTTCATCAAGAAGAGCGGGGAGCTTCAAGTCATCGTGCTGCTTTACATCGACGATATGATCGTGACGGGGAATTCGAAGGAGGAGGTAGCGCAGCTTCGGGCATAGCTATCTATTAGGTTTGAGATGAAGGATCTGGGTGAGCTTCACCATTTCCTTGGACTCGAGGTGCAGAGGAAGGAGAGTGGAGTGCTGGTGTCCTAGGCTGGATATGCGGAGCGAATCGTGGAACGGTTCTGCATGAAGGAAGGGAAGTGCATCTCTACACCTCTGGAGAAGGCCATGAAACTTTGGAAGGATGAGGGGAGGATTTTGGAAGATTCGCTGGTGTTCCGAGCTCTGGTTGGGAGCTTGATTTATCTGACGATCACTAGGATGGATATTGCATATGCAGTTGGCAGGGTGAGTCGATTTATGGCGGAACCACGAATGCCTCATCTTCTAGCGGCCAAGAATATATTGAAGTATGTCAAGGCGACTTCGGATATGGGTCTCCTTTACAGGAGGGATGCGGGCTTCGAGGTGCATGGGTACATGGATGCTGAGTATGGGGGAGATTCGGATGATCAGAAGTCGACGTCTAGATACGTCTTCATGGCGGGCCCCACAGCTATATCATGGTGCAGCAAGAAGTCGGATTCTGTGTCGGTCTCAACCACGGAAGCGGAATACAAGGCTTCGGCCTTGGCAGCTCAAGAAGCCATCTGGCTTAGGAGGTTGGTTGGAGACGTCCATAAGGAGGTTAGGGGTCCGACTCTGCTCCGCGGCGACAATGAGAGTGCTCTCAAACTGGTTACTAATCCAGTTTGTCACGCGAGGACCAAGCATATTGAGATCGAGCATCATTTTATTCGTGAGAAGGTGCTGGAGGGGTCTCTTTCGGTCGAGCATGTTCGGAGTCAGGACAACATTGCTGACATCTTCACAAAGGCGCTGGCGAAGGGGCCGTTTACTCGGCTAAGGAGTTTACTGGGGATGTTTTCAACTTCCCACTTCAAGGGGGAGTGTTGAAAATGTTGAAGTGGAAGTTTGGGAAGTTGGCGGTCTGGGGGGAGACCGCGTGGTCTGGTCTGACCACACAGTCTTGCGGTCTCCTCTGGCGGTCTGACCTCTCTGGTCTAGCCGCGGGCTATTCAGCATGACCGCCGTTCTTCTGTCCCAAGGGTGCCGAGGTGAGGCCGCGCAGTCTGGTCATGTGACCGCGTGGCGAGCTGGAGTTATCTCGCGATCTGGTGCTTGTGATCGCATGGTGGAGGGCAGCCCGGTCTGGTGGCTGTCTGGGTTCTTTGTGGTGCGCGCGAACTAAGGTTTTCTTAGTCGCGCGGTCTCCTCTTCTGAGTTCGCATGGCTGGTCCTTCGGCAATCTGCTGGTATATGCGGTCACAATTGATTGATCGACTAGGCGGGTTGTTGCCCTAGTCGGTCTGGTGTGTTCGCGGTCTCTGGAGTAGGTCGGGTGGCGAACACAGGTGGTAAGCTTCATGACCGGGCATGTTGTCATGATCGCGCGGCTTCTTCGTGAAGTCGGCGAGCTTACTAAGCAGAAGGATCGGTTGCTGATCGCGCGGGTTGACTGGTCTGGTCGCGTGATCAAGGGGGCGGTGACTCTATCTCATAGGGTGGTGACTGGATCAGGTCTCACACCTATAAATAAGAGCCACTGTAGCAGCAAACATATCGCACCAAGTGTAAGCAGAACTCGCGGCTAGTTCTTGCGGTCTCATTTCTTGTGACCGGTCGGTCTTGCTGATTGAACTTCTTTTGTGCAGCTTCTGCGGATTGTGCGGGCAGCAACGGTCATCTTCTCTTCTGAAGGTGTTCGGGCGGTCTTGCGGCTTGCAGTGCGGGTTGCTGGAGTTCGGGAGATCTGTGGGAGTTCGCGGGGTTCTCAGTTGGTGTTGTTCAAGTCGCTGGCAGGCAGTTTGGGCGGTCTCGTCTTCTAGTCGAGCGAACTGTCAGGTCGCGCGGTCAGGCGGTCTCAGGAAGGCAGACCGCTGGTTATCTTTCAGCTTTGTATTTTCTCCTGTTTTTTGTGTACTGGCGAAATCATGTCTCACCATGTATACCTCGCCTTGTAATGAAGCTTTCTGCTTGCATCAATAAAGATTGAAGTTGTTTTTCATGTGCTTCTGGTTGTTGTCTTGAAATTTGAGTTAAACTATTCCTGCTCACTCCTAGATCTACGGAAAATTTCACACTTAAATGCAGATTATGCAGGGTGCAAGGAAAATAGGAAGAGTACCTCAGGGACATGTCAATTCCTTGGTGGAAGACTGATCTCTTGGGGCAGTAAGAAGCAGACAAGTGTAGCAATCTCAACAGCAGAATCAGAGTATATCTCTGCTGGGAGCTGCTGTACCCAACTACTATGGATTCAGCATCAACTCGAAGACTACAATCTAAAGATGACCAAAACACCCTTGTTTTGTGACTCTTCAAGTGCAATCTCAATTGCTAAGAACCCTGTCTCGCACAGCAGGACTAAGCATATTGAGATCAGGTATCACTTCATCAGGGAGCATGTGGAAAATGAAGATATCACCCTTGAGTTTGTCCCAACAGACAAACAAGTGGCTGATATATTTACAAAGCCACTAGATGAAGCTAAGTTTAACTTCTTCAAATTCCAATTGAGGATGTTAAACTTAGAGTAATCCTTAACTTATTCTTCACTAATCCCTTTCTATATGATTGGTTAGAAAATCTCTCAGGATAATTGCTGAAGAAGTCCAACAAAAAGGACAACTAATTGCCAAAGTCAGAATGATCTGCATGAAAGAAGTCAGAAAGGGGGAGAATGGTATCAATATGTTCAAGACAAGATGCTCAAGAAGACCTCAAAGATAGGGGGAGCAAAAGGAGTAGGGAGAGCCACAAAAGAAGAGACTTCAAATCAAGGGGGAGCTACAAAAGAAGAGACATCAAATCAAGGGGGAGCTACAAGCTTGATGTACTCATAAGTTCAGCAAAAGATAAGTCAATTCTTAAATGCTCATTCCTTTTATTTAAGATTATAATATTTATTGTCAAGTGAAAGTGTTCTTGAATTGAGATTCTGACTTCTTCAAATATGAGGAGATTGTTGGGAATCTTGCCTACATGATTCCTGATTTGAAGAAGTCACCAAGTCAATAATACTTCACTTTGTATTTGAACACTTCTCTAGCTCATAATCTTAGGATAATAAAGTACAAATCGTCGAGAAGAATAGGAGATGTCGTCGACAAAGTATGCTTGTCGTCATGATGATGAGCAAAGTAAACATGAAGGACAATGGAAGTTATCGTCGTGATGCATATATTGTTGTGACATCACAATGCTGACAGAATATCGGAGAGAAGACATGAGCCGATGAAAAAGCAACATCGAAGATATCAAAGGAAGGAATGTCGTCGAGAAGATGCAGTATCGTCGACATCATCAAAGAAGCCTTGACATCGATAAGTTTAAGTCAGTTGAAGACAACCAGTTGCTAAAGTATAGTCTGTCGACATAATATCATTTATGTCATCGACAAGACAAAGTTGTTACGACGACACAGTCAGAGATGACATATCGTTGTATATGCAGAAATGCCAGGATATCTCGTATCGTCGAGATATCAATGTCAGAGGCAGAAGCTAGAATACTTGGAGATTTACCAAAGTCTAAGACAACGACGAAGTCTGTCGTCGTGATGCTGTCAGTATCGGCATGAAGCTGGAAATATCGTCGAGGCAAATTCAAATATTTGATCACGCGCAGTCTGCATTTAATGCCGCCGCCTGGCTGTCATATCTGAGCGTGCTTTTACGGAAAGGGAGCTCTGACAATTAAGAGACTTTTTCAGAAGACCGTTGGGAGGCCTTGCAGTCTTATAAAAGAGACAAGTAGTTGCCCTAAAAGAAGGATGAATCGAGAAAGAACTTACGCATACAGCGAATAGAACATTAACAACGACGTAAAGAAAGAAAGAGAAAACAAGAATTCTCAAAAAGTGTTCTCGCAAGAATCAGTCATTTGATCGACTGATAAGAAGTCGTTCCTCATCAGGCTAAGAGAAGAGATTGAAGAAGAACTGTGATTTCAAGATCTGAATCAGGAGCATCTTCTTCAATCTCAAGTTGCCGATCTCCATCAGGCAAAGCTTTTATTTCAACTTTTATTGTTGTAAGGCTTGAGGGCCAAACCTGTAAGATCTATTTTCAGATCTGAGTGTCTAGCTTGAGGGCTGGAGAGCTGTGAGGCTTGAGGGCTAGGGCAGTGGACTTGTGGGTTCGATATTGTCAAGCTTGAGGGCTTGAGACCTGTGAAGGCTTGCGGGCCAGGGCAGAGGCTAGACTTACGGGTCTGAGCTAGGTAGGGCTTGAGGGCCTGAGTGTCGAGCTTGAGGGCTCGGGTGCAGTAGGGGCTTGCGGGCTTAGGCTGTAGGACTTGCGGGTCCGTGTTGTAAGGCTTGAGGGCCTGAAGATTTTGGCAGAGTTTCCCGAGTCTAGATCACTGCTAGACAGGCGCAGAGGGACATAGGACTACTCAAGACACTCGGTCTTGAGGAACCTCTATAGATCTTGTGTCGTCTGCTGTGATTTCTTATGCGATACTTTTGTGTTACGCTTGAATATTCGTAAATCGCACTAAAAATGAAACGAAGCCAGATCACCTAACACCGCCCCCCCCCCCCCCCCCCCCCCCCCTCTAGGTGAACGTTCCATTAACAACAAAGGTGTTCCACCGTAGGCTTTATCTTGAACATCAATTCATGTGGGGTCTTCATGTTGATAGGACTTAAAGGCATCTGATTGATAACATAAGTTGCACAAGACATTCCCTCAGCCCAGAAGGACTTTGGGATACTCTTGGCATGAAGCCAACATTTACAGGTCTCCATCAGATGACAGATCTTTCGCTCTGCAACTCCGTTGTGTTGTGGAGTGTGAGCACAATAGAGCTCTCTCCGGATGCCATGCTTTCTACAGAAGTTAAGGAACACATTGGAAGTAAACTCCCCTCCATTGTCGGTTCTGAACTTCTTGATCCGCAGATTAAGCCGACCCTCCACGAGCTCCTTGAACTCCACAAACTTCCCAAACGCTTCCGACTTCTCCTTCAGAAAATATACCCAAGTATATATAGTGAAATCATCAATCAAGACCAGCATATACCTACTGCCTCCAAGACTGGTTGTTGCGGTAGGTCCAAACAGATCACCATGAATACAATCCAATGGTGCCTTGCATCTTCTTTGTGACTTGTCAAATGGAAAGCGTTGAGCATTACCATATTGACAACCTGCACAAACATGACCTTCACCGAAAGATGACAGACTAGGCAAGCCTCTCACAAGGCCTCTTCCCGCCATAGCCTTCAGCTTATCCATTCCAACATGCCCAAGTCTTTCATGCCAGATAGCAGTGCTATAATTAGTCCTCATCTTATAAACATACGAACTTGTAGATAACACAAACAAGTCCTTCACCCTTCTACCAACATGAGTGACTTCAGCTTTCACCGCAGACATGTTTCGAAGAAACTTCACTTCTGTTGGACCAAACCGAACGTGATAGCCAGCATCAACAGTGTTAGTCACCGAGAATAAGTTTTTCTTCATCCCCAGAACATGATAGAAACTCTTCAACGTAAGAGGACCTCTATCTCCGTTCAAAGAAAATACACCCTCCTTCTCAACTTGGACTCATCAGCAGTAATGATAACATCATTACCTATGTATGTCTACAAAGAAGAGAACTTGGACTCATCCCCGGTGAGGTGATGACCACACCCAGAATCCACTATCTAATCATCCTGATAGTTGATAGAAGCCATAACCCGAACACAAATGATAACATCATTAGCCCTTCATAAAGGCTCCATCTCCCCAACTAACATTAGTATTGGAACCAGCCTCTTCCTTTCCTGCAGCATGCCCTGGATGAAGATTGACTCTGCAGTCCTTCTTGAAGTGACCAAAGTTATTGCACATGAAGCATCTAGGTCCTTCCTTCTTCCCATCACGCTTAGGATCATAGCTTCTTTCCTGCTGATATGAAGTAGATGGACCATCATCTCCAGATGACTTCTTCTTATCCCAACGCTTTTTCTTCCCTGAATATAAAACCTCACTTTCACCCCCAGAGACAGACATCCCCGTCATCTGCATAGCCAAACTCTCTTGCGACGCAAGTAAGTTTTTCAGCTCCAGCAACGATGGCTGATTGGCCCAGCCTTGAACAGAAGTAACAAAGGCCACATACTCCCTCCGCAAGCTGCGGATTATGTGCCTCTTCAGTTTAGCTTCTGAGATAGTCTCATCCGGGTCCAAAGCCAAAATCTCTGCGCAAAGGTTCTTCATCTTCAGTAAGAATGTTGATATGGATAAGTCTCCTTGAGTGGCTTTCTCCAACTCATTATCCAAGAATTGTAGTCGAGCTATATTCTTCTTATTGAACAAGCCATTCAAGGCCGTCCAAATCTCAGCAGCTGATCAACATCCAATGATGTGATCAAACAATTCTGATGAGATAGCCCGCTTGAGAGTAAACTCCGTCTTAGCATTAGTTCTCCTCCAAGCTCTCACCAGATGAGCATTTTCACCAGCAGCAACCACTTCTTGAGTTTCTTCTCCACCAACAACCTCCCAGATGTCCTCACCCAATAGATAGCTCTCCATGCAAGACTTCCACTTCTTAAAGTTTGTCTGCATCAGGAGCTCAATTCCAAGACCTCTTGCTATTCCTCCTTCCATTGTTATACCGATGATAACTGTGCATCCAAAAACCCAAGAAAGATAACTACGGCTAAATCACTGCTCAAACCTCTATCCCCTTTAATACAATGTTAAAATTTCTAATAAGCAGAAAAATGAGAACAAGGTCGCAGGAACACTCTCAACCATAGCAAACACCAGAAATCAGAAACAATGAGGGAACAAGAGAAATCTTATATTAACTATCTTCTGTACATAGTGATACATACATGGAGAGACATGATTTATCAGAATGCCAGATGAGGAGAAAAGAAACAACCACAAGAAGCTGGCGGTTACAAAGAACAACCCGCCAAACTGCCCAGCTAACAAAGGTGTCCGCTCAAACCGCCAAGTCGCCAAGCTGACCGCACGGCTAACCGCGAAATCACCAACCCGCAACTTAACACGCGGACTGCCCATTATTCGAATGCTTTCACTCTGTTCGCCCAAGCAAGGCCGCCTGACCATAGTCACTTGGCTGCTCCTAACCGCGAAGAATCTGCTGAAGAACTAAACAGAAGTAACAGACCGACAAAGGCAAACCGCCTAACCGCCGCGGTCTGAACTTTATTGAAAGCTGGAAACGAGTTGAAGAGAACCTGCCTTATCGCTAACCGCGACCTCCTGCTACTACCCGCCGCTGCCTGCTACCGACTTATCCGCTGCGGTCTCCTCTGATCAAATCAGAACAACAAGCAAGCCGCACAACCTGCGAACACAACAAAGGTAAGCCGCAAACCGCGCGAACAAAAAAGTCTATCCGCACCACAAACTCATCACCTCTCACTTACTCTTCACGTCTTATCTCTTAGCTCCGGTGGATGTCCTATTTATAGTAGAGGTGAGGAGTGTGGTCACCGCCTACACGATAGGATAACCGCTCATCAACAACAGCGGGTAGCAACAACTAGCGCGACTTGCTGAGTTTACCCTGCAGAAAAGTTCGCCAACTTGATAACAAGCCACGCAGACTACTCGCAAACTCAAGCAACTCCCAACAGAAACTGCCAACCCGCGAGCAAATAATCGACCAGAGAACTAACACCTGGATGTAACCGCGAATTCTAACCGCCTGGTTACAAACAGAGCTGACCCCAGGTGGTTTGAGAACCAAGGCCACCTGTCATTGTTTAACCGCTAGTTCATAGCGGTAAGACAAACCACGCGGTCTTCATATCTGACCGCTCTCCCTCCGCGATTTCACCAGACCGCCCTGTCTGATGCTCAGACCGCCCGACCTCCACTTACACTTCAAAAATTCAACATAAGCCGTGAACTATATCTTGTGCAACTATCTTTTAATTATCATCATTGTCTTTTGATTCCAATCATCTTGTCTCAAAAAACAAATCTTTAACGAATAAGATCGCACTCTCTGTGCAACATGGGAGAGACCCTCCATCGACACAACAAGCCTATGCCCTGCCATGGCTAGAGTCTCCCCCCTCACAGTCGGCGCCAACAAATCATTAACGGGTAAGGCCACACTCTCGGTGCGATAGGGGAGAGACTCTCCATCGAAACAACAAGCATTTGCCCTACAATCGCCAGGGTATGCCCCCTAGTGGTCGGTGCCAACAAATCATTAGCAGGTAATGTTGCACTCTCGACACGACAGTAGAGAGACCCTCTATCGACACAGCAAGCCAACGCCTTGCCATAGCATGACCTGCCCCCCTCGCGGTTGGCATGAACAAATCGCTAATGTGTAAGTCCACGCTCTCGGTGCAACAGGGGAGAGACTCTACATCAACACAGCACGCCTATGTCCTGCCATCGCAAGGGCTTGCCCCCCTCGCGATCGGTGTCAACAAATCATTAATAGGTAAGGTTGTGCTCTCGGTGCGACAGGGGAGAGACCCTCCATCGACACTTCAAGCGTACGACCTGCCATCGTCGGGGCCTGCCCCCTCGCGGTTGGAACTAATAAATCAAGCTAAACAAAAGCAGCAACAAGCGAACACACAAGCTGTGCAAAGGAACAAGGTAATCCACTAAAGCAAATGTTGAAAGCAAAAAACAGCTACACATACATTAGAATGCGACACTGCGCATCACAGAAAGATGCTACAAGCACAGAAGGGAAAAACAAAATAAAAACAAAGATACAAATTGGGGGGGGGGGGGGGGGGGGGCGAAGATCAACCCTCAATGTCTTCATCAGAATAATCATCCCAGAGAGGTCTCTTACACCGAGACCGGTAGTGTTGCATCCAAACTTCCTCTCCATCATACAGAGAGTTTTCTCTATGCCCCTCTGAAAATAATCTCGCATTCATCTCCAATAGTGACTCCACCTCCATAGTCATAATCATAACATAAAGCTCCTCCAAGATCCGGAACGCTCCTCCATAAAGCCTAAGGAATTCTTGTACTCAGCAACTCCCGCTGCCTTGGTCTCATCAATGCCCTGCTCTAAAGAAGAAAGCTTCTCCACTTCGCCTTTCAAGAACCCCAACTTGTCATCCTGACGAAACATATCTCTCTGGACATCCACTAGCTGGCGAAGGGCATCCTAAGCAATCGCTTTGTTCGCACAATGCTCCCCCACAGTTTCTTAAGCTCAGCCTGGTAAGAAGCGAGATCAGATTCCAACTACTAAATACGAGAAGCATCGCGCTCCCTCTTCTTCTTGGAGTCAGATAGGGCACCCTTCGCCCCGCGAAGCTCCTCCTGAAGGGAGAAATACCCGACTTTCAAGCCCACAAAGCAATCATTCTAGGTATGGAAGATGATGCACAATTCCCCGATCTACGAAAAAGAAAAATAAGACTAGAACTTATGAAAAAAATAATATGAGCACAAACTACAGGAATTCTTCTAGCCTTTGATGTCGTCGCCTGCATGGAAGAAGAAATTCGTCTCGCCACCACTAAAGAAGGGGATGGATGATTGTCCTGAGCGGGTTGCTCGACAACATAAGTCACTAAAATCTCCTCAACCTCAGAGTCGACAGGAACAACCTCCACCCTGGGATTACTGGGACCCGCCTCGTTTGCTATACCCTTGTGAGTAATTGCTAGCTATTTGGCAGTGTCTTCTTGCAGATTCTTCATATCAGTTTTTAGACTTATAGTCTCATTAATTAGGTCCCTTCTTATCTCATTGACAACATTGTCAATATAACTTTCAAATTTGAACCTTTGCTCTTCCAAGAGCATCCTTATCTGAGGAACCAAAGAGGATTTTTCTAGCCTTTGCTCTATGTAAGAGTTGGGCCTGTCAGATTGTCCTTCAACCTTCTTCTGCATTATGGTGGAGAGAAAGATGTCCATCCCTTCATCTTCCTCATACATGGGGGATGGAGATCTTCTAAGAAGTGTTTGTCTTGGTTCATCCTCAAACACATTTGGCTTTTCAGCAATTTGTAGGTCTCTGCTAGTCTCATCAGCAGGGTGATCTTGATTGGCTTCTTGGTTAGCTTCACTTGGATCCTCTTGGACTGCTAGTCTAGAATGGATAGTATCCTCATTCATTGTGAGATTGTGGATGACATCTTACACTTGAGCAAGGAGCTTAGTTTCCTGATCCCCCTTAATCTCAGCATTCCTCTGCTCCACATTCTCTTCAAAGCTAGACAATTCTGGATTGTGGATGGGCTCACTTTCTTCTGAAGAACTTTCTTCTTCACTCACCACATTCAATTCAGCCTGTGACCTCTTGGGAGACCTTGTTATGACCTTTTCCCACCTCTCCAGTGCCTTGATATCCATTCTTCTCATATGATGGATTTTCACTCCAAATTGCTTGTTGAAGTTTTCAGGGTAGGATAGATGCAGATAAAGAGATAGTATTCTTCCCAAATTGGGCACTTGAAAGCTCTCTTGTATTCTCTTGAATATGATCTAAGACCAATTGGTTTTCTTGCTTAGGATTTTCCTGGTCATTATCTCAAACATCTATTTGGATATCCTGTCAGGAGACCCTACCTTGCAGAGAAGGGCCTTTCCCACTATGTCAGCCAGTATCTTTCCTTGCTGATTAAAGTTCTTCCTTTTCAGAGACCCATAGGTCTTCCTAAAATGCTCACACCATGCCAGAGCTTTATCTAGGTCCTCCTGGGTGACCTCTTCATTCTCCTCCTCTTTGGCAAAGGTTGGCAGCTGCAGAACCTTTGCTAATCTCCCTAGAGTTACCTTAACTTTTATCCCATTGACCAGACTTTTGATAGATGTTCCATTAGAGCCACCCTTAGCATTCGAATAGAATTCCAGAACTTCCCTTTTTATTATTACTGTTGATTCAAAAAGAACGAACTCCAAGATGACGGCGTCAAGTAGCCTTATTGTGCTTTGGATTTCTTCTAGAGCCTTCGTGAAGTCATTTCTTACTACTTCACTTCCTTCGAACAGATATCATTCCTTCTTAGGTGCCATTTCTAGATTAATCAGGTGAGGTTTCACCGATACCGACTTGTTCACTCTCCGAAGTCTAGGAGTACACGATGGATTTTTAGGGCAACTGTAGAAAGTGTTTTTGATTCAAGACATCTGACCCTATTTATAACTTATGGTGTGAGAGGTAAAGTGTCGCTTGTTAAATGTTTAATTAAATCAAATTAAATGGTTGTGATTGATTTATTTCAGAATTCTGATTTCTCGAGTAGAGACTTAGGTATCGTTGTGACGTTACGCCAAAGTCGTAGAGACATTTCGACGATATAAACTGTCATTTCGACGACACACACTGTTGTTATGATGATATCAATTTGTAGACACAATGATATTGTCTTTGTTTGTTCTTTTGCAGCATCAGTGTGTTACATGTTAGCTTCACATTTATATGCTTAAGTAGTGCACATTTAAGAGTGTCACTACTTTATTATCATTTTATAGTTTAGCTAAATGTTTTCAAAATAGAATTTCAACCACATTTGCTTTCAACTATCACATGTTCATCACCTTTCTCTGAGATTTCTATATGTAGAGATATCTCCTCCTCAATTTGATCAGGATTTTGTTGGGATTGGGCTCTTCTTTCCTCAGAGCTATTTGAGGACTCCTCCTCCTCTAAGGCAGCCACCTTAGCAGCTTTCTTTTTTTCTTCTGCTGAACTGAAGAGTTAGTTATAGGTCCTTTGGATATATACCTATCCCACCTACCCAACATTTTGGAGTCCAGCCACTTGGAGTAGTGAAGACCCACTCCCATCTTTCTGTTGAGCACTTCCCCTCAATTGCAGTCTCATCCCTAATTGACAGTATAGATTCTTGTGTTGAGGGCTCAGCATGAGTCTCCCCCTCAACTGTTGCACTATTCTTTCTGGCAGACAAGTCTTCATGTACTGTCATCTAGCAACCACTCTTTTTCATGTGATGACTTAGAGCAAATGTGTGTTTTACTCTATTTTTAAACATGTGATTTATTTGAATATTTCTTACTTTAGATTGTGAAGGGACACATACCTGGGTTGTTGGACTAATTGTGAGATCCAATAATTATGTCAGACATGATACCTTTGCTTGTGATAAATTTCTTCTTATTCCATATTTATACCTGGATTACTTTTCGTCCATTGCCATATTTTCTTTTGGTTGTCTACTTGGACAAACCTGCAAGACAAAAATTTAATATCCCTTAGGAACCCAAATGAATTTGGGTCCTAGGTTCTTGTTAGTGCAATAAGAGACATCTCTACTTACTGCAACTTTTACCATCACACCACTGACTTGCATCTCATACCTTGCTTTTAAGCACTATTGGGTTGAACCAACAATCTATAGCAAAGTGTCAATCTTGCCACAACACCAGCACCCAAATCTATTGTACCTCCTTCTCTGAGACACCTTTTGAGTGGAGGACAGGTGACTAGAAGAGCAGGCTGCTTCACAACATGCATGACTACTGATCATGTGATTGTGCCTTGGTTTTAGAATTGGTTGCACAGTCAATGATTGTTCTTTGGGAGTAGTTTTTGAGGCAAAGACTTTCCCTTCTGTTTGGTTGATGGTGCTTGTCGAGAGACAACTTTCTGAAAGACAGTTCTATCTTGTGAAGTTTCTCCAACTTCCTTAGTATATCCCGGTCCTCCTCTGTCTTCAGTAGAGAAGTAGTCTATAATATGGAAAATAGAGAAGCTAGTCACAAGCTTTCTCTCTGTTATAAGCTTGTTCTCTAGAGACTTGATTATCCTATCCTAAGCATCATATTTCCTCTGAAGTAGGACAAGCTCACCATACAATCTAATCTTCTCCTTGATCTTCTCACCAACTTGAGATCTGAAGGGCTTGAGGATTCTGATTTCCTCAGCTTGAGATTTGACCAATTTCTTGTTCTTTTTAAGAGCTGCCAATAAAATCCTAAATTGTTCTATAAGTTTAGCATGGTTCTCATTATTGCATGATGAGCAGTCTTCTGCATCATTTCCAGATGATGAGCAATCATCTGGTGCAATCTTGGTCTTTTTAAATGAAGCAGGTACTGCAAATGTGTGAGTAGTGCATACTTGAGCAGGATGTGAATCATCATGACTTTCTTCATTTGATGAAGCAACTAACCCATAGAGCTCCTCATCCTTAGAGTCACAGTCTAAGAGAGTGAGTGGTGCTCTTATCCTTTCTCTAGACACAGAGTCTTCTTCATCCTCAGATTCACTGTCTGAGAGAGTCAGGGGTGCTCTGATTACTTTCTCATTTAGCCTCATACATCTTTCTTCTTCAGAATAAGAAGTGCAGCAACTGCTTTCACTTAGAGATCCGAACTTCTTAACATTAGATTTTCTCATTTTCTTCATAAAACTTTGATCTTTTTAATCTGATGGTTTGACACACCCAAGAACAGATCTATTCAAGCTGTTAAGCTTTGTTTGAACAACCTCCCTCTGATACCACTTGTTAGTTATGGATGTTGTCAAATCACCTAGAGGGGGGAGGGGGTGAATAGGTATTTTAAAATCTCTTTACCCCCTTTCTTTTGAGTCTATTTCTATGAAGGTCCTACTATAAGGATTTAGAAATTAAGAGCACGTCACAAAAGACACTCAAAGATTTATAGTGGTTCCTCAAGACAGAGTGTCTTGAGTAGTCCACTATCCCTCTACGCATATCTAGCAGTGTGGTAGGGTTGGCAAACTCCTCCAAAAACTCAGACCCTCAAGCCCTACAAACTCAGGCCCTCAAGCCCTACAGCTCAGTCCCTCAAGCCCTACAAACTCAGGCCCTCAAGCCCTACAATGCTCAGGCCCTCAAGCCCAACAAACTCAGGCCCTCAAGCCCTACAATGCCCAGACCCTCAAGCCCTACAAACTCAGGCCCTCAAGCCCTACAATGCTCAGGCCCTCAAGCCCTACATGCTCGGGCCATCAAGCCCAACAATGCTCATGACCTCAAGCCCTACAAACTCAGTCCCTCAAGCCCTACAATGCTCAGGCCCTCAAACCCTACAACTTAGATCTGAAACAGGTCCTACAAACTCAGGCTTATAAAAGCCCCTACAGAGAAATAATGAGGAAAACTTCTTTAGCCGGATGAAGATCGACTTGTTGGACTTGAAGAGAATGCTTTTGATATTTTCTTGGACGACACAAATTCCTCTTCAGTCGCTTCTTCAATCTAGAGCACTTCTTATCAGTCGATGTTGCTTGACTGAACCTTGGAGAACACTTGATGAAGATTGTTTTGTTCTCTGGTTCTTGTTCCTTCTTTACGTCGTCTTGTTACTATTCTATTGATTCGTGCGTATTTTCTGTGTTTCTTTCTTGTGTTTTTAGGGCAGACACTTATCTCTTTTATAAGACTGAGGAGCCGACTAACGGTCTCCTAGGATGTCCTATTAGTGTCAGAGACACATTCCTTAATGGCACGCGCTGATTGGACCATCAGACGGCTGCATTAAATGTAGACAATGCAATTTGAAATGTATTGATCTGTCTCGATGATATTTGCAACATCTCGATGACAGAACTTGTCGTTAAGCCGATCCATCTTGGTCAGTATAGTCCTGCGAGCAGTGGGCTCGGTGTGAGTTTAATGAGAAAAGGTGATGCAAGTTGTGACTTGGTGTTTGATGAATTGGATTGGTTAATCCAATGAGCTGGTGGCTCGGGAGTTCAATTTGTAGCATATGTGCTTATGCATATAAGTGGTGGGTCGTCGGTATTGGGCAGTCGTTCACACAGACGTCAGTGTGTTGGCTCGGCAAGTGTGAGTATTCACTTAGCCAAGAAAAGACTGGTGGATTTGCCAGCATTAGTACAAGAGGCTCCATAGCACCTGGCTAGGTGTACCGAGTAGTACGTAAGGGCTAGGTCGGGTTGTGTGAATACTGGCCTAGGAGTGGGGTGGCCCAGCCCACTATCTTCCTTTGCCACTACGGGAGGCTCCTGAGAATTTAGCTAACTCTAAAATCGAGGAACTAAAGGTCTGTGCGCGCAAAGTTGTGTGGGTGATCAGTTGCACTGGTGTGGAACATATACATAAAACCTTGCATAACATTTTATGTCATTCATAACATTGCATTAAACCTTTACCTCCATCGTATAAATTATTATGAGATCTTTTATACGACGGGCCTTGCAAAACGACCTCTTGACTTATAAGTTTGTATGGGCATTCTTATAAGTTAAGGTTACCTTTCTCTGTGATAGCCGTCTTACCTTTCCTTTTTCTATACTGCCTTTTACTACACTTATTTACTGCTCATTACCTTTCAGTTCTTACATGGTAGAATTTCTAGTATAGCTTTACATTCCGTATACAATCTATGCGAGTGAGGGTCATGTCACCTGCTTTGTTCACTTATGCTTTGATGTCCTCCTCCTCTTCATTCCTCCCGCTCGGTGCCTAGGAGTCACCGGGGGAGGGGTGGGGGATTGGCTTAATATTTTGACTAACGATCGGTTGTTACCAAACACCACAGCGGCTCCGATTGGGAGACAGGGAGCTGCCCCGGGAGATCTCGCGCAACCAGGGTACGATGCAGGAGGAGGTGAGCCAGCCTAGCTCTGGAGCATCAGCAGCGACTACGGGTTCTGCGAGTGATTAGCATCTATTAGTTCCACGAGTGTCTGTAGTGAGGATACTATGTACTGGGCAGGAGCCTCTTTCATCTTCAGTATTTCTTATCGTGGACTATTTTGTGATATTTTATATATATCACCTTGTGATGTGGACTTGATCTTATATTGTTCTACTTTATTTCTCTTTGATGTATGGTTGGCCTGGATGTGAATTTGCCGGCAAAATCAGCGTCTTGTAGTGGCGACCTTCCCGAGAGTTGGTGTCACCGCAAGACAGTGGTTTTGGGCATAAGACCCGGTGGAATTGCAAAAACAATGGGGTCTTACAGATGACATAAGCCGCATACTCACAACCTGAGGTGTCACTCATGAAAGACAAGCTGCAAAATGTATTTGCGGAAGTTAACTGTTGTATATATATATATGTAATAAACTATTATATGATACAGGGAACCTTATCATCTTGTACCGCCTCCCCTTTGTAAAACTAAAGCCTATACAAAGGCTGGACTAGTTTGTAATATGATTAGCTTTTCCTAAGTTAAAACTAAAGTATTAACAGTGAATAGTTATTGAGCTCTTTTCTTTGTAAGTCTCCTCCGATCTTTTAAACCATCACCTTGTAAGTGCACTAAGCGGATTGCAATCTAAACTTTCTCATTCTATTGCGGATCTTGCAAGGCCGGAGCAACCGCAGTATTTACATGGAACGGTCAATTCTTCTTTGGTTTGTATTTCTATGCATTTACATTAATTTATAAACTGCATAGTTATTTTGTATTTCTATGCGGATGTTGAGCTCTTGATGAATGTTTGGATTTTGTTCTTGATTTGTTGGATTAGTACAGAAAATTAAGATAGTTTAAAGAAGTTTTGATCCACTATTACATTAATAATATGTTACAAAATATACTTGCTAAAACATGAATACAATAAGCATAAAATGTGAAAATTAAAGAATTGGTACACAAATCCTCCCTGCTTAAATCCATAGCCGCCTATCATCTACTCAGTGACAACTGAGACAGGAAGCTGAACCTCCATTGCAATGGCATTTTTTCTTCTCTTGTGATCATTATACTCACCGTAGAAGTAGGAACCAGTGCCCCAGAGCGAGAGGGCCAGGGCGACACCCTTCTCGCCGCTGAATTTCTCATGAAAAAAGAAGACGGCGAGCACCTCAGTAACGGGGATACAAACGGCAATAATAACCCCACTGAGCAGCGCCGACGAGTACTTAATTGTTCCCACCAGGCCTAAGAAGAAGAATTGGGCGATGATGGTGGTGAAGAAAACCACCAGATAGTACTCAGCCTTTCCGAGTCTGTAAAGCTTGGCTTCTCTTCCAATCGCCTGCAATTTTCAGCAAATTTCAAGAATTGAAACATTTGGGATGAAGCAGAATAGTTTGCCTAAGAATTGAATCATATGTGCTGTAGAATTAAACAAATGACATTGCGGGGCTACCTCGAAATCCTTATTGATTGCCATTCCAATGGCACAGAAAACTGTCGCCGAAAGCCCAATAATAAATTGCATCTCCATAACTAGCTGATAAGTCACCTCCTTCTTGGCATGTTTATACATAAGCTCCACGAGCGGCAGCACTAACCCATAGACCACCGCTGCACCAAGCGTCATCAGAAACCCAATGTTGTACTTGCCCTTTGACTCACCATCCGGCCTGTCACCACTGGCGTGTACGCCGAGCACCACCGCACCGAAAGTCAGTAGAACCACGGCATTTATGGAGGAAGCACTGAACTTCTGCTTGACGATGAAGAAGGCGAAGACAGCAGTGAAGCCAAGCTGCGTGGAGATGAGGAGTGCGGAGGTTGAGACGGGAAGGAAGGACATGCCGTAGGAGTAGAGGTAGTCACTGACGCCTGTGTGATTAATTATTACATGTGTTATAGAAATGATTTGATGCTCGCCTTTTCTGATCATCCCTTATTATTCTACTATGCTATTTACACACTTATTAGTTACCTGTGATGAGGCCGAGGATAGTGCAATAGACCAGAAGAGGAGGTGTGAGAGAGATGAGGGAGGAGCGGCTGTTGCTTGTTCGTCGGAGGAAGGAGAAGATGAGCGGGATGAGGAGGAAGGGGAAGCCCGCGGTTTGGAGGAAGGCGGAGAACCACATGCGATTGCCGCCGTGGATGAAGTAGGTTCGGAGAATCAATGGGCTTCCGATTCCGCCAACTAGGAGGAGAAGAATGTTGAGGAAGAGGAGGATGAGTTTCTTCTTGCTTTTGACTGATTTGTTGGTTTCTTCATGATTCTGGGGATTTATCTCCATGACTTCTGTGGGCATTTTTCTCTATTTGTTTCTGATAGTAATTGAGCTTTCTTTTGTTGAATGCCTTCAATTGGCCTCTCTGCCCGGTAGTTTACTTATTGATTAATTAGAATCATGTAATAGTTCTATTTATAAGGGACTTTTTTTAAAGCATATTGATAATTTATTAGCTGTTTTCCTGATAAATTCCATTTAGTGCATATTCCTAATTATACGTTGGTCTCCGGTCAAAACTTTTCAATCAGTTTTGATTATTTTAAGTCGCCAGGCTAGGCATTAATATTTCTTTAATATTTATTATCATATAATACCTTTATAATAATAAAATGCATGAAGGTGAAAGTTATATTTCTCTATTAGTGGCTTCGATCGTTAATTTATTATATACATGATTTATCATGTCCGTTTCGATATTTTTATGTGGCGAATAAATTCTTTTATAGACGGCATTCTTATTGGTACATTAATCTCAATTTGTCCTTACAGATGATTGAGCAAAACCTTACTCCAAACAGTAGACAAAGAAAATAATGGAGAACACTGCTAAATAGGAACTCTAGAGTTCCTTCTAACAACCCGAACTCATCGGCCGCGCAGCAACCACAATGCTTGCCGTGTGTGTGGAGTCGTTGTGCGCGCGTGCAACTGCTGTATGGGCGCGCAGCTACTGCTCGCGTGCGCGGCTGCTGTTCGTGCGCGCGGTTGTTGTGTGCGTGTTGTCTGTGTGTGCGCGACCGTTGTGCACGCGCACTCGACCGTTGAGCACACGTGCCCTGTGCGCGTGCGTGAGCACGTGGCCAGCAGGTGCGTGGTCTGCTCGCGCGCGCAACTAGGGGCGCGCATGCACAGGCGTTGTGCGGCCGAGCCGGTCCATTTTGGCGATCTGGTCTAAGTTATGATCTTTAAAATCGCCCTGACTCCGGCGAAATTTAGGGGAAACCCATTTAACATGAAAGTTATATTTCTTTAATTCTGGATTTGATCGTTAATTTATTTGGCACGTTTCTTTCCCATACAAATTTAGCGGTAGGTTTTATGAGCTTTTAGGCAAGCGCATATTGTTGAGTATATGAGTTTTTATGATATTAAGGTGGCGTTTGGTTTAGCTTATTAGCTGCTGTGCGGCTGGAACGCACTGAAGTTTTGAGAAAAAGTTGTGTTTGGTGCGGTTTAAATCGAAAATTGCGGTTAATAAATTCAGATGTTTAGTGTATAACATCCGCCGCGACATTTTTATGCGTCCAGCCGCAAAAGCATCGCAGTCTTCCCGATCCCGTCCCCGATCCCGTCTGGAATGCCTCTCCCCGATCAAATATCTTCTCGACGTGCTTCAAAGCCCCGTCACAGACGCGATTCTTTGTGTTTCTTCCTCCTCGATCGATACCCTAACCCGTGAGCGGTAGTTCTCCGACGTCAACGCCGACAGTGACGGTGATCTTTGACTCCTCTGCCCATGATTTGGTCGGCATCGACCCCTCCCAACGATGCACCACTGGCGTCTAACTTCTCGGTCGAGTTCAAGTAATCATCACGCAGTCGTCATTTTGAAGTGTGAGTGCTGGAAATCGGAAAGCTTCCCTATTTTTCCTGTAGCTACTGAAATTTTCTCTGCTTCTGGACTTCCTTCATGTTCCTCACAATCTCATGCGCAGATGTAGTTCGGCCATGGATCAAGTGAAGCATAGCTTTCACAACCTCAGTGCACCTTTGACTCTGAACTACATTTGGATGTACATTTCTTTAGATTTTACCTATTTAAGGAAGGGACTTGAGCAGTGATATGGATCTCAAAGATGTCGTGTCAGTGGATCTTCATGCTATGCTAATCTTCATGCTATGCTATGGATGATATGGATCTTAAAAGAGCTGGTTTTATGGCTCTGTAACATCACATATGCATTAGCCTACAACCAAAGTTAAACCAAAGTTAAACCTGATGAATTACAAGTTGTTGAATGGTCATGAATTAGAACATGCATTCAAGATATAAATCTTCGGGTCTATGAAACCTTGTTCCTGTGTTTCCCCATTGCTGGAAATGTTTAAAAATGTTATTTCAGTTATGTCATAGCAGCTTTTTGGGGATGAATTTGTGTTATGTTTATTATTTGAAGTATTTATATAGAAGTCTCTCCAACGAGGATATTTAAACTCATATCAAGATATACAATATTGGGTTGTATTATGATAAAAATATTTTTTTTTATATATGTTTTTTGTTAGTAATAATTTTATGGAAAAAAAATTCACTCAAAACTTCGTTTTGTTTCCAAACAGCTTTTCTAAATTTCCATTTTACAAACTCCATTTCACTCAAACAGTTTTTAACAAAACTTCGTTTTTCAGAAAGAGCACTTTTCCTGTCAGAAGCTTTCCATCAGCAACAACCCAACAACAAATCTTAAGATTCATATTTATGTTATGTCAGGGGTTCGCTCCTTGCGTAAACTACTTCTTTTCTCTCGGATGATCTTATTACAATTATATTTGGAAAATTAATTTTATAATAAATTAAATAGATTATTAACTAATATGAGATAATCAATATACTTGATATTTAAAAGATAAGTGCCTATGTAGAATCTTTACAAAATAAAGGTTTTGTTTATGAAAGAGAAGTAATTATCAATTGAATTCTACTCCACATGATTCTAAGCCACTCCGATCTCCCTGGTCAAGACGACACCAAAGTTCTGATTGTAGAGAGACCTACCTGAGATTTAAACTATGGGTAGGGGGCCCTAAAGATCGTGTTATCGTTCTTTGAATCTTTTTTCTAGGCGGGAGAATCATGGTTTCCTATTCTTTCAAAGAGCAATCGGCTCTCTTATACTACGCTTGACTTTACCCATTTACTTCCAAAATCATATGGAGATGATGGGTATCATGAATTAATCACGATAAAATTATACTAGTAATAATTCACAGTGCATTGAAAGACATAGTATACAAGAAGATAAATAAAAACATTAAAGATATAGATAAAATACTTCTCAAAAGAATTCTTGATGCCATAGAAATTGTAAGATTACCCGAAGAAATATCGATTTAAGGGGATATTAGAGGAAAATCCTTAGACTAGGGAGTGTTAACATATATAATTATATAAAGCCCAGATGTAAAGGCCCGATACTTGACCCATTGTTTCTCTCTCTTTCCTTTAGTCTCACATCTCAAACTTGTAAAGATGGGACCTCTCCTCCATTTATATATATCCCCTTAACAGATGAATAAAGTTGTTGAAGTATTTTACTCTAACATGGTATCAAAGCTAGGTTCGTTTAATTCGACCTGACCTCAAGTCTCCCTCTCGCGCCCTACTCCCGCTGGCAACCTGTCCGCCAAACCTCTGCCTTTCACGACCTGCTCTCGCTCGCACTCGCGACAACCTTCTCTTGTTCGCACTCTCGACGACCTGCTCTCGCTCGCGCTCGCAACGACCTGCTCTCGCTCGCGCTCGCGATGACCTGCTCTCGCTCGCACTCGTGATGACCTGCTCTCGCTCGCACTCGCGACCTGTCGCCATCTCTCGCCGCAAGCTTCACACAATGCTCAAATCGTCAGTTTGCCCTCAAGCTTCTCGCCGAGCTTGCCAACTATCGCCAAGCTCACGCCGCAAGCTTCTCGCCGTGCTCGCTCACTGTTCACCTGAGCCCGCCTGCCAAGCTCGCTTGCTCTCCTGTTTGTCTCGATGGACGACTCTAGCTTGGCCTCAGAATCACGTCTTTGCATCATCCTTGACGGCACCAACTACAGGACTTGGTCCTTCGCTGTCAAGATTCATCACCGAAGCCATCGCCTATGGGGGCATATTGATGGCAGCACTCCCATACCTACTCCACCAACACCTGAGCAAGCCACTTATGATGAACATCGAACCATTGATGTTCTTCTTCAACCTGTATCATCCTCCATCATGATGCAACTCGAACCTTATGATACTGCGATGGCTATGTGGAATCATCTTCGTACCCGTTTCACATTAACTGGCATTGCTCATGTATTCCAACTTTTGTAAACCATTCACTTTACTCGCCAGGGTAACCTTACCGTTCGCCAATATCACACGACTATGATGGATCTTTGGAATCAGCTCTCTGTTATGGAACCCACTCCTCTTCTGTGCGACACTAGTCCCTTCTACAATCAGTATCTTGCTCTTCGTTATTGTCATCGCCTATTGCAGTTTCTCATGCATCTTCGGCCTGAATTTCAGCCCTTTGCTAGTATTCTTACAACGGTCCCCGACTCCTTCTCTTGATGTGCCGTAAACGAACTCACTACTAAGGAAAATCGCCGTCTTGCTTTATAGACCAACTCTCCCATGGACTCCTCTGTTCTGCTCTCTTGCTTAGCAGATGCTTCGTAGCCTATTGTGGCTGATGCTCGGCCATCTCCCAAATCTCACTATACTGGGTCTCGAACGCCCAAATCGACACGTTCTTCTGGTCCAAATGGTGTGTGTGGCACAAACGTCATGGAAACCAAAACACCCAAGAATGTCATGCTCTTGCTCATCGTAAGGCTCAAGAAGCCGCCGGCTCTCGTCTCGCTTGTCCCTCTGCTCCTCAAGCAGCTCTTGCAGATCACTCCTCTAATTTCTCGCCAGAACAACTCCAACAACTTATGACTCTATTACAGGTCAACCCTCAACCTTCTGCTGCTGCTGGTTCCTCTAATGTTGCCGCTATCGCAGGAATATCTTCTGACTCTTGGATTTTGGACTCGGGTGCCTCCTACTGCATGACTAATGATGCCCTCCATATCTTTACCCTCACTCCCCTACCTCCTCCTCCATTCACACTGTTGATGGCACCTTACTCTCGCTCACTGGTCGTGGTCACCTTCAAGATCACTCACTCTTTACTATCCCTCATGTTTATCATGTTCCTCGTCTGGCTATGAATCTTCTCTCTGTATCACAGATTACTGACCTTCACTTCACCATTACTTTCAATGCTTCTACTTGTCTGATACATAATTCCCACACTGGGATGATTGTTGATAAAGGTCTTCGATGGAATGGTCTCTAATACATTACTAGCTTACTTCTTTCACTCTCCCAACCTTCATTTTCTGCGACTACTTCAACCGCTCCTGCTTCTTTAACAACTCGATATGATCTTTGGCACCGCCGACTTGCTCACATCTCGTTGCCTCGGCTTCAGCTTCTTACCTCGTCTGGCGCTCTTGGACCGACTTTTACCACGAAACTTAATCCTTGTGTTCACTGTATTAGAGGCCATCAGATAGCCTCCTCGTTTTCCTCTAGTTCATCTATCTCTATTGCTCCTTTTGACTTAGTTCATACTGATGTATGAGAACCTTCTCCGTGTATTTCAAAAGGCGGTCATAAATATTATTCTCGCTTTACTTGGCTTTATCTATTAAATGCAAAATCTGATGTTTACTCTAAATATGTTGAGGTCACCGCTATGGTCGCAACCCAGTTCTCTTGCAAAATCAAAACCCCACGTTCTGATTCTGGGGGGGGGGGGGGGGGATTTCTCTCTTACACGTTTCAAAGGTTCCTTCTATCTCAAGGAACCCTCGCACAGTACTCATGTCCTCACACTCATCAACAAAATGGGGTTGCCGAAAGACGTCATCGCCATATCATGGAGGTTACTCGATCTCTCCTTCTCACCTCTCCTATCCCCACTCTATTTTGGGGAGAAGCGATTCACACTAGTGTATTCTTAATCAACAGAATACCAACTCCAAATCTGCAAAATATCTCCCCACATGAACATCTTCATCATAAGCCCCCGTTGTACTCTTTTTTGAGAGTCTTTGGATGCACTTGCTTTGTTCAACTTCCTACAATTGAACGTAAAGAGATGTCTCCTCGCTCAGTTGCCCGTATCTTTCTTTGTTATAACTCTCACCACAAAGGGTAGAGATGTTACGATCTTGTTGATAACCACATGCACATCTCCTGTTATGTGGTCTTTCTCGAACACCTCCCATACTATACTCTCCCTAATCCTTCTATACCTCTACCATCCTCTGCACCAGAAGAACTGATATTACTTGATCATATACCAGCGTCCTCTTCTCAATTTCCTACTTCAGTCTCTTCTACAGGACCTGAACAATCTGAGAATCCTCCCTGTAACCTTGAGCTCTCCAACACTATTGACAACAATGATCTCCCTTCATCTCTGGTACAACTTCGTCGCTCTACCAGACCTCACAAAACTCCGAACCTTCTTACCCTATTTTCTTCTCATACTCCTGCTCTTCAAGCCTTTCTCTCAATTACTTCTAGTCATCAAGATCCCCAAACATACCAAGAGGCAGCATCTATACCTGTCTGATATAAGGACATGGAAGAAGAGTTACTCTCCCTTCATAACACCAAAATTTGGGGCATTGTCCCTCTACCCCATCAGCTGTAAATGGATCTACTGAATCAAAACATTAGCTGAAGGAACAATTGACAGAAACAAGGCTCGCCTAGTCGCCCGTGGTTTTCAACAACAACATGACATTGACTACGATGAGACATTTGCCCCTGTTGCCAAAATGACTACCATTCGAACTATCCTTGCCATTGCCGCTGCTCGCTCATAGAATATCTCCCAGTTGGATGTCAAGAACGCCTTTCTTCATGGTGACCTCTATGAAAATGTTATGACACCACCACCAGGGTTCTCTTACTCAGCATGACAGGTTTGTCACCTTCACAAGGCTCTCTATGGACTTAAACAAGCCCCTCATGCGTGGTTCTCCAAGTTCACTACTGCCATCTTATTAGCCGGCTTTACTGCAAGTGTCTCAGACCCAGCTTTATTCACACATTCTTCTGGCACTCTCCTATTGTTATATGTTGATGATATGATCATCACGGGGGGGGGGGGGGGGGGGGGGGGGGGGGGGGGGGGAACTTAAAGCATATTCAACAGGTCAAAGATCATCTCAAGACTCAGTTTGAAATCAAAGATCTTGGATCTCTTCGTTACTTTCTTGGTCTAGAAATTGACCACACTCCCAGGGGCTATCTTTTATCTCAACAGAAGTTTAATACCGAGATCCTTGATAGTGCTGTGTTAACTGATGATCGTGTTGCTGCTACTCCTCTAGAGCTAAACTTTAAGCTTAGTCCACAAGAAGGAGAAATTCTACCTAATCCATCAAGATACAAACAACTGGTTGAAATATTAGTATATCTCACCATCAGTTGTCCAAACATCTCTCATGATGTGCATATCATCAGCCAGTTCGTTTCTTAACCACGAAATACTCACTATAGTACTGCTCTTCTTCGCATCTTGCATTATCTTCGTTGCACAATGACTAGATCCCTCCTTTTCCCATCCAACTCATCCTTGAGTCTTCGTGCCTATACTGATGCTTATTGGGCTGGCGACGTCTCTGATCATAAATCCACCACGGGATACTGCATTTTTCTTGGAGATTCTCTGATTTCTTGGAAATCCAAGAAACAAGATGTTATATCTCGCTCTAGCTCTGAAGCTGAGTATCGTGTCATGGCCACCACAACTGCTGAGATAACTTGGCTTCGACGCCTTCTACAAGATCTACACATCCCAATCTCAGGTGCTACATAGCTATTCTGCGACAACACAAGTGCTATTCAGATTGCTTCCAATCCTGTGTTTCATGAACGCACTAAGCATATTGAGATTGACTATCATTATGTTTGTCAACAGTATTTAAACAAGAACATTTCACTTCCTCATATTTCATCTACATTTCAGATTGCGGATTTCTTTACCAAAGCTCATCCTACTCAGAGAGATGAATTCCTGATTCAACAACTCTCACTAGTCGACTCTCCGTCTTTCTGCAAATTATGATTCAAACTCACTATTCCACCTTGATGAGTTTGAGGGTGGGGGGAGGGGGTGTTAACATATATAATTATTTAAAGCCCATATGTAAAGGCCCAATACTTGGTCCATTGTTTCTCTATCTCTCTTTCTTTTAGTCCCACATCTCAAACTTGTAAAGATAGGACCTCTCCTTCATGTATATATATCCCATTAAAGGATGGAGAAAGTTGTTGAAGTATTTTACTCTAACAGGGAGATCTAAGAGGAATAAGGTGTAAACATTAATACTTGTCTCTCAAAACTCCATCGCCTTAGACTCCTTTCCTTCCCCGAGGGATTCAACTACAAAACCTCTCTAATGCAAGTGATACCCTCTCTCTTTTATGTTTTTCCAAACTCCTTATCTGTAACATCCCCAGAATAACTAGACCCTTGAGGTGCATTTTGTCCTGACAAAGTCATGAAATTGCTCTAAGGGGCCAAAATGTCCCTAGGAACCAGGGTGAATAGGTAAAAATCATCTTGGTGTGCAAATAGCCAAATTGGGCCCAAGGCTTAGGGTTTGATTTTTTTAGCTTCAAAATGACAAGTGGGCCCCACTAACACTCCCTAAACCCCTTGGGGAATCCCTTGGGTCATTCAGGACCCATTGGGGTCAACCCAATTGATCAATTTGGCTAAAGTCAACTCTATGCCCAAATAAGTCAAACCACTCAATTAAGGGTCAATTAGGGTTCAAATGATCGAATTAACCCGACCAATGTATTACAAACCCTAGTTGGGGTGCAATGGACCCAAAATCCCCATCTATTGGTCATTAATTGGTTCAATTCGACCAAAGTCAGCGTTCCCCCAAATTTGGTCAAAATCACACATATTGGCAAAATTGACCCAATTGGGGCACCACCATGACCCAATCAACATTTGGTGGTGTCAAGGGACTCAAGACCAACACATTGGACCAATCAACTCACCTATTTGACCAAGTCAACTTAAAAGTCCACACTTGGTCAAATAAGCCTAAATTAGGCTTAAAGTGAAATTAAACCCCATCCAATTAGGCTAAAACCTTGACTCAAGGCCCACCCAGTATCCTAAGGTGCTAATTACCATGGCCAACCTCATATTTCAAAAATAGATGCCATGCAAGGGGGTAATTAGGAGAAATCCCCAAATTTTGGAAAGAGCCAACCATGAATTTATGGGATGAAGGCCACATGGCTTCAATTCACACTCCTCATGCCTTCTCCCAGCTTCCATCATGAATGCCAGCCATTTTCCTGTTAGATTGATGCCAAATGGAGCCAAGGAGGAGCTTCCAAGGCTTGGCCAAAATCCCCTTAATGGGAACTCCATTTAGAGCTTTGCCCACTCCAAACTAACCTCACCATCAGCTTCAGAAGGTGGAAAGGAGTGGGAATCGAGTTTTGGATCAAAGAAAATGATGGAGGATCAAGGAAATGGCAAGGGGATCAAGAGGAGTGGTCGGCCATGGCAAACCCGAGCTTCCCTCAACCTCAAGATTCAATTAAGGCAAGTTTCCTCACCTCCTCCCCTTGTGCTAGATCTACTTTCTATCCTCACTTGAAATCGAGCTCATAATGAAGCTAATGCTAGGCCATAACAATGGCGTTTTTAGACTTTCCTCCCTACCCGAAACCCGCTCCCATGCTCTATTTCGGCCGGAAAACACCTCTCGTCGATGGGCTAATAGTTGGCCACTAAAATTTTGACCACACCCTTCTTATGGAATAACATACAACCCCAGAGAAATTTTGGGTTTTGAGGATCAAAATTATTAGGTATATGACTAAAATGAATTTAAGTCACACTTCTTAATTTATGAAATAGTTATGGTGAATAACCCCTGAAAAATTATGAAACTTTGGCCTTGATGTTTTCATGACATTATTATGCCATAGTAATTTTCTCAGAATTTTTAGAAGTCATGAACAAGTACTTGGTGTGTAAAGCCCTACTCTCACACCCTTATTAAATGAAAATTAGGGTTATAGATTCCCTGGAAAATTATGAAACTTTGGCTTTGATGTTTTCATGTCATTATTATGCCATAGAAATTTTCTCAGAATTTTTAGAAGACATGAACAAGTACTTGGTGTGTAAAGCCCTATTCTCATACCCGTCATATTAAATGAAAATTAGGGTTATAAATTCCCTTGAAAATTATGAAACTTTGGCTTTGATGTTTTCATGTCATTATTAGCCATAGAAATTTTCTCAGAATTTTTAGAAGACATGAACAAGTACTTGGTGTGTAAAGCCCTATTCTCACACCCATCATATTAAGTAAAAATTAGGGTTATATATTCCTTGGAAAATTATGAAACTTTGGCTTTGATGTTTTCATGTTATTATTATGTCATAGTAATTTTCTCAGAATTTTTAGAAGTCATGAACAAGTACTTGGTGTGTAAAGCCCTATTCTCATACCCTTCATATAAAATAAAAAATTATGGTTATAGATTCTCTGAAAAATTATGAAACTTTGGCTTTGATGTTTTCATGTCATTATTATGCCATAGTAATTTTCTCAGAATTTTTAGATGTCTTGAACAAGTACTCGGTGTGTAAAGCCCAATTCTCACACCCTTCATATTAAATAAAAATTAGGGTTATAGATTCACTGGAAAATTATGAAACTTAGGACTTGATGTTCTTAGACCATTATTGTGTTATACTGATTTTCTCAGAATTTATAGAGATCATGAAATTGTACTTGATGTGTAAAACTCTAATTGCATAACTCTTATATTAAATGGAAATTAGGATTGTAACCTCACTAAAAAATTATGAAACTTAGGATTTGACGTTTTTAGACCATTACTGTTCTATTGTAATTTTCTCAAAATTTTTGGGAGATCTGATCTTGTACTTGATGTGTAAAGTTGAAATCTAGTTAATACCTTGAGAAATTCATAACATGAAATATATTCACTGGATTGATATGTAATTTTGTACATAGACTTTTCCTACCTGTAGGAAGCTCTGAGAATTTTGTGAGAATTTAATCTTGATTATATGTCATGCTTCCTTCACAAAGTTGAAATCTAGTTAATACCTTGAGAAATTCATAACAGGAAATATATTCACTGGATTGATAGGTAATTTTGTACATATACTTCTCCTACCAGTAGGAAGCTCTGAGAATTTTGTTAGAATTTAATCTTGAATATATGTCATGCTTCCTTCACAAAGTTGAAATCTAGTTAATATCTTGAGAATTTCATAACTTGATATATACTTGCTGGATTATGATAGAATCTTGTACCTGGACTTTTTATAATAGTATGAAGTCATGGAAAATATGTCAGAATTATCAACTAAGTAAACTTCATACTTTTTCACAAGGTAATAATTGAATTATGACTTGGGGAATTAATTAACGGATTATAGTTGTTGGAATATTATAGAAACTTGTACTTAGAACCTTGACATCAATACAAACCTCTGAAATTAAAATGATCTCATGCTTAGTTATAATTCATATAGTCCCACTTGTAGGACATGGGGTTTCACTCTAAGATATGCCGGTCTGCGAATAGTAGAAACTGAAAACATAGATTTGGACCCCTCCCTTATGGTCACCACCCCTAGAGTTATTAACTCTAAGAGATTTGCATATGCCTAGTTAGGTTGGAGGATTAACCACCAAAGGCAGTCATCGGAAGTAAAGACGGGGGTGCGTTTAGTAAAACTATCAATTCAGGAATTTGACAAGGACTTATTAGGGGAAGTGAAAAATGACTTAGCAGGAAGTGCAAGTTGTGATTGAGAGATACACAAAGAAATAATCGGTCACTAGGAATGGCATGGTTTGGTGTTCAATAGAACCCCGACACTTGTCTACCCGAGTCAAATGGTAATCCACCCTAGGATTTAGAGCAATTAGAGAGCAAATTGGCATACAAGAATAGGTAGCCACTAAATAAAATAAATATCCTGGAAAGGGGGATTTGGGTTTCAGTCACCATCACATTCCCTAGTACCGCCGCGAGCCCTTCACAAGGTAGTCCACGGGAAGTCCAGGATTCACCCCAAGCTTCTAAGATCAACTAGCAATAGATAAGAGTAGTAAAGTAGGATAACTTGAAATATAATCTCCCTCCCAAATTTGGGATGGAATGAAATAAGGACTAGGATAGTCCTGCGAGCGGTATGTTCGAGATATAAGGAAGGACTAGGATAGTCCTGTGAGCGGTAGGCTCGAGATATAAGGAAGGACTAGGATAGTCCTGCGAGCGGTAGGCTCGAGATATAAGGAAAGACTGGCATAGTCCTGCGAGCGGTAGGCTTGAGTTATAAGGAAAGGACTAGGATAGTCCTATGAGCGGTTGGCTCAATTTTTATAATGTTGGTTTAGAATTTCGAGCTGAAGGCTCGGTGGTAAGAGATAGTACACATTTGCATGTGCATAAGATATGGTGGATCTTCGGTTCTGGCTTAGTCGTCACACCGACAGTAGTTCGTTGACTCGACAGTGCTAGTGGTTTGATTAGGGGCCAGGTTATTTTACTACGTGTCCGACCGGACGGATTCCCTAAACCCTGCTTGGCCAAATTCAGTAGAGTATACAGGAGCTCGTGAGTACCGGGTACCGGTATCACAGCGTACGTTAGGGCCTAGGTCTGGTAGTGTGACTTACCCACCTAGGTGACGAGATGCACGCTCCTCTGCCACCGTTTGACCACGATGGGAGGTGCCCGAGAGGCTAGCTACCTCCGAAAAGTGGGAACTAAAGGTCTGTATGTACAGAGTCGTGTGCGTGAGTTGCACCATTGCATTGCATTGCATATCATAGCATAGCATTCTTGCATAAAACAGAGACCTCATCGTATAAACTAGTATAGGCTCCTTTATACGATGAGTTTACCTTAGTGTCAGATCCCTTAGCTTATGTGTTTTTGTGTGTGCATATAAGTTAAGGTTACATTCGTAGCTGCTCCTATTTACTTTTATCTGCTCTCTTACTTATACTATCTTTTACTTATTGCTGCCAAACGTACTCTTGCTAGTATAAAATTGTTATCCATATTTGTTTAGTATTTATATACCCTGCTAGTCAAGCCGCTTGTCACCTGCTTGATTCATTACCCCTTGAAGTCCTCCGCTTCCTCCTCCCGCACGGTGCCTAGGAGTCGCGGGTGGAGGCGGTGAGGAATATGCTGAGTCTTATAGACTGACGGTCGGTGGACCTCATTTTAGCGATGGTGTGTTAGTACAATAGGACCCCGTTCTGGAGACAGGTCAGGAGGACAGGATGAAGCAGAGCAACCATTACCCATCGTTGCAGCAGCAAATACAGACGCGTGAAGACAGAGTTTGATAGCTTCCGCATAGATGTAGAGACGAAAGACTTTTGTAGTAAGCATATTGATGTACTGGGCATAAGCCCTTATTTTTTTAGTTCTTTCTCATCATAGGCATTTGTATTATGATAATTATATAACATGATTTTTTGGACTTGTTTTATTTATTACTTCAATATTTCTGTGATTATGGTTGGCCTGGATGATGATGAATAGCCGGCAGGATGGCGTATTGTGGCGGCGACCATTCAGAGTAATGGTGCCGCCGCAAGACGACGGTTCTGGGCGGTAAGACTCGGGAAAAAATGAAAAAAAGAGGGTGTTACATTATCTATGTCTCTGTCTATCTATTTATAGATTCGTCAGAATGGGGGGCAGTTGGTCAGCGACAAGGTCGCGTGTCTCGGATGTGTGCCCCAATTGTCATGTCGACAACCTCTAGACGTGCCCCTGGATCATCCCATGCAGTTATAACGACACACGGTCCACGCACACGGTCGTGTGCCTTCGGGCATGTGTTCCAACCATTGCGTCCACAGCCTCCAGAGTGTCCATTGTTCTTATCCATCAGTCAGTTTCACACACGATGAGCGCACACGGGCGCATGTCTTCGAGCGTATGCCTTGGAAATCACGTCTCTTCATGACCAAATTGTCTTGGAACCATCTCAAACAGTGACACAGGCAAAATACACGGTCGTGTATCGCGGGGTGTGTGCCAAAAATGAAATTCTGATATCTTCATGGTTTTTTCATGTTGATTACTTTCTCCTTCTAGTCTGACACCTGATTCTCGCTACACAGTCATGAAAATGAGAAAATAAGTCAATAACACATGAAAAATGTATTTTAATAATGAGAAGTGATTATGAAATGATTATAAATTTACTATAAATATGTGCTCATCATTATTATATACACGATTTATCATGCTGGTTTCAATATTTATGTGGCGAATAAATTCTTTCATAGAGGGCTTCTTATTGGTACATTAATCCCAATTTGTCCTAAGAGATGATTGAGGAAAACCTTACTCCAGAGCATAGATAGAGAAGCTAATAGAGAACACACTGCTAAATGAGGAACTCTAGAGTTCCTTCTCATAACCATCTATTTTCTGTATTGTTGTAACCCTCCTAAAATTTTTGAACCATTCTGTAACATCCCCAGAACAACTAGACCCATGAGGTACATTTTGTCATGTCAAGGTCATGGCATTCCTCTAATGAGCTCAAAAGCCCCATCATAGAACAACCAATTTGGGGAAATTGGGCCAATTACTAAAAAGCCCCAAATTGACCAATTAGTACTAATAACTTAAATTGACCTTCAAGTGACCCATTGTGATCAAATTGATCACCCCTAACACTCTTAGACCACTTAGGGAGTCTAATGGTTCCACATTGGACCCTTGGGATAACCCAACTTTGGGGAATTTGGGCAAAATTACAAATTTACCCAAATTACAACTTATGCCCTTTATGGTTTAAGTGGCCCCCAATTGCCAATTTGACTTAGCACCACCCTCCACAGCACCAAGGAAAGTAAATGAGACCTAGATGAGCCAAAGTGCACATTCAATCTTGGAGGAGTATGGCAAGATCACCAAAATGCCCAAATTGCCCCTATAGGCAATTTTGTGCAAATAAGCCCCATATGACCCCACCATGACTCAACTCCTTTTGGAATGGGTCCATAGGGTCTAAAGCAACAATGTCGGTCAGTCACATTGAAGGGTGTGAGCTTGAATCAAGCTCAAACCTAATTCCTCAATTTGGCCTAATTTTGATTAAGTGGGCTTGAACCTAACCCCAAGCCAATTGGACTTAGCTCAACCCCACCTAACCAAGCCCACAAGGAGGCTGATTTGCCTTGGACCCAATTGGGCCCAAGAAAAAGGTTCAACAAGGTGGTGGCTGGACACCACCAAGGAGGAATTCAAGAAGAATCCATGGAGGGATGGCCACTTGGCCACCACCCCCTAATTCCTGGATTGCTCTCAGCCTCGCCAGGAATTTGCTAGCAAAATGGAGTGACATGGCAGCTATTGAGAGGGGAGGGAAGAGAGAGAGCTCCACCAAGTGGCCGGCCACATTAATGGCTAAGCTCCAAAACCTTCAAATCAGCTTGAAACCTTCTCTCCCCTGGCTCAAATTCGAGCTCAGGATTTGAATATACATGATCTGGAGGCATGTGGTTGGCTGGCTGAGAGGTGCTACCTTGGTGAAATCGCCACCCTTAATGGCCGCTAACAAAACATCCACCCCTAGCTGAAACCGCACACACCACCAGCTTTAGAACCTCCAGAGCAGTCGAGCCTCCACTTCCAGCGATGATTTCGATCTCAGCCACGCCGGAGTAGCCATGGACCCCGGAAATGGAAATCAGCTCCTCCTCCGCCACAACTCCCACCGCCAAGCTCGCACACAGGCAAGTTTCCTTCCCCCTCCTCCTGTGCTAGCTTCCTTTCTCTCCTCCCATTGAATTGAGCCATGTAATGGAGGTTTCACTTTGCACTTTCCATGTTCTTAGCCGCAAAAACGAAAGGTGTCGGAGCCCTACTCCGACCACCCCAGGTCAATTGGCCACCACCAGTCGATAGCCCTAGGTCGACTGGTGGTGGTGGAGGGAGCGTTTTGCCGGAAACCTCCCCTAGCCGCCGGAAAATTGCCCACAAAACAGCCCAGGCGCGGTCGATCGGGGCCGTAGGAATGACGAGGAAGACGAAATCGGAGCCGTTGATTTCGCGTGATTTCCTTATACGCAACCCAAGATTATTTAAATCATATCATTTGAATGAAATGCCACACCTCTCGCCCGATTTTGTAAGCCAAATTTGAGGCCCTTAGAGGCCATATTCTGAAAAATGTACAGAGACAGAAATTTTAGATCTGGATGTCTACTTTCATCTGAAAGTGGAATCAGGCCATTAGGATCATTATAGAACCCACAGTCCTCACTTTAGTGAGGCTGGTCAAAATAGAAACCAGAAATTGATTAATGAATATATCTTAAAATATAAATCTGATGACCCTGAGATTTTGGCCATGCATGCATGTGACATGTACCTAGCCTGCACCCAAAAATCAGATTTTTTGGGTGATGATTTTTCTAAGGTGTTTACTAAAATATGTAAAATCAAATAAATGACATTTTGGAGTTATATAACTCCAACTGACCTCAAATTTGGGTGTCATACCCATTTAGTCAATATTAGTCAATGGTCAAAATTTTAGACCAAATGGATCTCAGCATGTGGGGTAATTTCTCTTTGCATGTCTCTACATAAAAGAAATTGGGGTGCTAATAGCCACCATTGGTTTAAGAAAGCCTTAGATGGGTTTGATGGTGAAAATCACCTTGCATGTCACTAAAACTTTGGCCATGCAAGTAGGGGACCTAACAATCCAAACTCTAGAGTTTGGAGGTCATTAGAGCTAGAATCATTAAGTTTTTCTAATTAATTTAAATTGTCACACCTATTAAATTAATAGAATTTTTGGGGTAAAATCAACATGGAATATGCTGAAATTTAGGACTTGGTATTTTTAGGCCAATATTATGCTCTACAAATTTTACCAGATTTTATTGAGGTCATAATCAAGTACTTAATGTATAAGTCCTTATTTGCGCACCATGAGTATTAATTGGATATTTTGATTTAAATTTCCCTGGAATATTATGAAATTTAGGGCTTGGTATTTTTAGCTCAATATTATGCTCTACAAATTTTACCAGATTTTATTGAGGTCATAATCAGGTACTTGTAGTGTAAATCCTTATTGGCACCCCACTCTTATTAAATAGTAATCATGGGTAAATATTCCTTGGCAAAATGTGTAACTTAGGTTCTGAAGTTTTTAGGTCAATATTGAACTACTGTGATTTTATGAGAATTTATTGTGACCTGTAGATGGTAGTTGTAGTGTAAAACCTTATTGGCACACCACTTGTATTAAATAGTAATTATGGGTAAACATTCCTTGGAAAAAATGTGAAACTTAGGTTCTTAAGTTTTTAGGTCAATATTGAACTACTGTGATTTTATGAGAATTTATTATGACCTGTAGATGGTAGTTGTAGTGTAAGACCTTATTGGCACACCACTTGTATTAAATAGTAATTATTGGTAAATATTCATGGAAAAATGTGAAACTTAGGTTCTGAAGTTTTTAGGTCAATATTGTACTACTGTGGTTTTATCAGAATTTATGGTGACCTGTAGATGGTAGTTGTGGTGTAAAACCTTATTGGCACACCACTTGTATTAAATAGTAATTATGGGGAAATATTCCTTGGAAAAATGTGAAACTTAGGTTCTGAAGTTTTTAGGTCAATATTGTACTACTGTGATTTTATCAGAATTTATTGTGACCTGTAGATGGTAGTTGTAGTGTAAAACCTTATTGGCACACCACTTGTATTAAATAGTAATTATGGGTCAAATATTCCCTAGAAAAATGTGAAACATAGGGTTTGAGGTTTTTAGACCAATATTATGCTCTACAAATTTTACCAGATTTTATTGAGGTCATAATCAAGTACTTAATGTATAAGTCCTTATTTGCACATCATGAGAATCAATTGATATTGTAATTTAAATTTCCCTAGAATATTCTAAAATTTAGGACTTGGTATTTGTAGGTCAATTATGTACTACTGTGATTTTATCAGAATTTATTGTGACCTGTAGATGGTAGTTATAGTGTAAAACCTTATTAGCACACCACTTGTATTAAATAGTAATTATGGGTAAATATTCCTTGGAAAAATGTGAAACTTAGGTTCTGAAGTTTTTAGGTCAATATTGAACTACTGTGATTTTTTGAGAATTTATTGTGACCTGCAGATGGTAGTTGTAGTGTAAAACCTTATTGGCACAACATTTGTATTAAATAGTAATTATGGGTAAATATTCCTTGGAAAAATGTGAAACTTAGGGTTTGAGGTTTTTAGACCAATATTATGCTCTTGTGAATTTATCAGAATTTATAAAGATCTGTAGATGATACTTGTTGTGTAAATCCTTATTTGCACCCCATTCTTGTTAAATAGAAATCATGGTCAAATAATCCCTGGAAAAATGTGAAACTTAGGGTTTGAGGTTTTTAGACCAGTACTATGCTATTGTGAAATTATTAGAATTTATAGAGATCTGTAGATAGTACTTGTTGCGTAAAACCTTACTTTCACCCCATCTATTTGAATAGAAACTATGATTAAAGATTCCCTGGAAGAGTATGAATTGTAGGATTTGAGGTTGTTAGATCATTACTCATTGAGAACCTATGGTAAGAAATTAGAACTCATTAGGATATGATGGGGCCAAGGTTGTGTTTTAAGAGTCAAAGCTAGTTCAATCTCACCTTGGTCTGCGAACAGTAGAAACTGAAAATATAGATTCGGACCCCTTCCTCATGGTCACCACCCCCAGAGTTACTAACTCTAAGAGAATTGCAGATGCCCAATTAGGTTGAAGGATTAATCTCCAAGGGCAGTCATCGGAAATAGAGACGAGGTGCGTTTAGTAAAACTATCTATTCAAGAATTTGACAATGACCTATTAGGGGAGGCGAATGATGACTTAGCAAGAAGTGAAAATTGTGATGGAGAGATAACACAAGGAAATAGTCGGTCACTAGGAATGACATGGTTCGGGGTTCAATAGAACACCGACACATGTCTGCCCGAGTCAAATGATAATCCACCATAGGATTTTAGAGTAATTGGAGAGCACATGGGCATACAAGAATGGGTAGCAACTAAATAAAATAAATATCCTGGAAAGGGGGATTTGGGCTTCAGTCACCATCACATTCCCTAGTACCGTTGCGAGCCCTTCACCGGGTAATCCATGGGAAGTCCAGGATTCACCCCAAGCTGCTAAGGTCAACCAACAATAGACAAGAGTAGTAAAGTAGGAGAACTTGAAACATAATCTCCCTCCCAAATTTGGGAAGGAATGAAGCAAGGACTGGGATAGTCCTGCGAGCGGTAGGCTCGGGTTATAAGGAAGGAATGCGATAGTCCTGCGAGCGGTAGGCTCGGGTTACAAGGAAGGACTGGGATAGTCCTGCGAGCGGTAGGCTCGGGTTATAAGGAAGGACTAAGATAGTCCTACGAGCGGTAGGCTCGGGTTATAAGGAAGGACTGAGATAGTCCTGCGAGCGATGGGCTCGGGTTATAAGGAAGGACTGCGATAGTCCTGCGAGCGGTAGGCTCGGGTTACAAGGAAGGACTGGGATAGTCCTGCGAGCGGTAGGCTCGGGTTATAAGGAAGGACTGAGATAGTCCTACGAGAGGTAGGCTCGGGTTATAAGGAAGGACTGGGATAGTCCTGTGAGCGGTAGGCCTCAGTTTATAAGGAAGGACTGGGATAGTCCTGCGAGCGGTAGGCTCAGTTTTGGGGGTCCATTTCGAGACTTTTTGAACTATAGATGGCATGTCACAATCCATGCTCAAGTAAATGTGAGCGACATGCATTGTTTGATATTTCTAGAATGATCATGTTTCCATGAGTTAAAATGGAAGATGGTTAGTGCCCAACCAGTGCCTTTCCACAAGGTGTGTTCTGTGACCTGATAGTGTGTTTCTTTGAGTCCATTTTTACTACATTTGGAACAATGCCTGGCACATGGGTCATGGGTGTGTTGCCAAGCAAGGTATACATATAAACAAAAAATTTGGATCTGCTCCGAGCCCTAGATTTACGGATTTTGATTATGGATGGCCTAAATTATTTCTTTATATTATAATGGTGTGAATGGAAGGCCATAACAATTCATTTTATCTTTGAGATTTATTTTGATAGACTTTGAAAGTGCATAAATTGGACAAATTTCTCGGTGTGCGGTGTGGGTAGGGGTGGGGGTCAGAGGTGAATAGAGAATACAAATTTCTTCTAAGGTCACAAGCAATCTTAACAAAATATCATGGAGAAATAAAGTAAGGTAAATATAGAAAATAAATCTAATCTATAAACCATGAAACACAGATGTTTATAGAGATTCTCCAATAAATATCGGTACTCCTTTCTTCCACAGTTGTGACGTTGTGCTATAGGAGAATTAATTCGCTATATAGTTGTGACGTTGGTGTTCATTTTGGCGATGATGCCTATGAATGCTAAATTCCATGGATCATTTCTTCTGAATGGAGAATTATTTTTCTGTCATCTAAATTCCATGGATCATTTCTGTAAAAATAATTCTCATTAAATTTAGTAGCAATTAAAGGAATTGCCTTGAGTGTGCTGGACATAATTTGAACATTTGTTTAGGTAGTTGTTTAGGAATTTTAAGTTGTTTGCGAGGGGGACATTTGTTTAAGAATTTGTTATTATTTTTCTTATTTTTAGTAATAATCAGGTTGTTAATTTTCTATATTATTTGTTGCTAATCCTTTGAACTAATAATCAGGTTGTTAATACGTATTACCATGGAGATAAATGCAGACTATTATCTCGCTGTCATACCAGAATAATTCATTCAACATGGAAATTAAATTTATTCGTGTTCATATCGAAAGTCTGCGATTCTTATTGGCATTTTTTCTCTTTTATTTTTTTTTTATTTTTCATCGAACTTGAGCAACTGTGTCACACTCTATTGTCATTTTTTATGAGTTTATAACAAAATCTCCAACTAAAGAAGATGGTGATCATGACACACCTAAGTAAACTAATAATTGCAATTTTGATGTTCAATGTGAGTTTAAACTTAAACTGATTTAGGGGGGGGGGGGGGGGGGGTTGGATTATAATTATTGTTGCATTAGAGCTTTATATATATTAGAAAAGATTTAGACTCCAAGTATATGAATAGATTTGATGCAAGTTGCAAAATAATAACTCGAAGGTTTGCAGGAGTATAACTGTAAAAAAGTGAGTTCTTAAGATATGCAAACCTTCTAGTTAATTAGTAAACAATTTAATTAGTAAAAAGTGCGTTGAATTTTCCGCCCTTCGAATCTTTCTCTTTTCATCATGTGAGATGAAGCTGATGATAAGCTCATTTGGGGGTGATTTTAGATTATAATTATTATTGCATTAGAGCTTCATGTATTATATTTTGATGCAAGTATATGAATAGATTTGATGCACGTACATGAATAGATTTGTCCAAATTGATGTTCGATATGTGTTTAATCTCAGTTTTCTATACTGCTTGACATGTGTTTTGGTTCATTTATTATTTCAATATATATAAAAAACAATAAAAAACTTGCCGAATTGACAATCACTATTATTTTTGCTTTTGATTCAGGTTGGGAAAGTAAAAAGCTGAATCAATAATGTTGGGAAACTCCGTTCAGTTTTTGATTAAGAGTCCGTTTGGCGTGGCTTATTATCCCCGGTGCGGCAGAAATGAAACGACGTTTCTGCCGACCGCATTGTTTGGCGCGGCTGCTGGATGAAACGGAGGTTATTAATAACCTTCGTTTCTTTGTATAGGCCAGACGCGAGAAATTCCGCCAGTCTAGCCGCGCCTCATCCGCTCCGTTCCGCTCCCTAGGGTTTCTTCTCCCCCGCATCTCCAAAATCCCGTGTCGTCGACGGCGATTTCGCCGGTTTTCCTCGCCGCCGTGGCCAGGCCGCCTGCCGTCGCCAACATAGGGTGGATTCTCGTCGTCGGTTTTCCATAGGAGCCACTCACGCCGCTGGATTGCTTCTCCCTTGTCTCCCACAGATCTCATCGCCGGAATTTGTAGAGGCCGCCGCCTCTCCAGTTTGCTGTCAACGCCGTCGCCGCCAGAGATAGTTCCCTGCCCCCCTTGTTAGGTATATCTCCTATTTTTCTCAATTAAGATGGATTTTTAGATTTTTTTGGGGATTTTTATATGTGTGTGTGTGGTGTGATGATGATGGTGTTGTGTATGTGTGCTGTGTATGTGTGTGTGCTGTGTATGTGTGTGTGTGAGTTTGTGTTGTGTGTGTGATGATGTTTGTGGTGTGTGTGTGAGTTTGTGTTGTGTGTGTGTGTGCTGTGATGTGTGTGTGCTGTGTATGTGTGTGTGTGAGTTTGTGTTGTGTGTGTGATGATGTTTGTGGTGTGTGTGTGAGTTTGTGTTGTGTGTGTGAGTTTGTGTTGTGTGTGTGTTGTGATGTGTGTGTGTGTTGTGTATGTGTGTGTGTGAGTTTGTGTTGTGTGGACATAAAGTGGATTTATAACCGCTACAATAGTGGGGGGGGGGGGGTAGAATTATGCTGATTAGGGTCATGGACTTTGAGACTGTTATTTTTATTTCTGATGTTGTGTTTGGATATTTCTAGTATTTCTACTGTTACTACTGTTACTACTGTTAGACTGTTATTACTGTTTGACTGTTACTCTTATTCTGCTACAATGTTGGATATTTCTAGTATTTATATGTTTCTGCTAGACTGTTTACGACGTTTTATGTTATTGTTGTGGTTGTGGTTAGACATTATTCTTATTAATGTCCTGTCTTGTGTGTATCAGAATATGTCTACCAATGACTCTGATGATTCAGAAGATAGCTTTGAGGCTATTCAAAATTATGCGATCGCACATCATCAAAATGTGGTAGCAGCAGTTAGTATCTTAGCTGAAAGCAGTTCTCTTTTCAACCAACCAGTACCGTGCATGACTTCGAAGCAAACAGGTGATAAATGGGTAGGAGAAATACTAGCAGGTTCGACAGTCCGGTTTCATAATTTATTTCGGATGTCCCAAGAAATTTTTATGGATCTATTGCATATCTTGGAGGAGAAGTACGGATTTCACGGGACGAGACGGACTGCATCTAGAGAGATTTTGGCACTGTCCTTGGACATACTGTCTCATAACGAGGTCATGAGGAAGACATGTGAGCGGTTTCAGCACTCGACAGAGACTACTAGCAGGTTTTTTGGAGAAGGCATTCGCGTGTTGATACTACTGGCGACCGAAGTGATTCAACCATTAGATAGATCTTTCAGTAGCACACCGCCAGAGATTCTGTATGACACACGTTACATGCCATTCTTTAAAGATTGTGTCGGTGCAATTGATGGAACACATGTTCATGCATGCGTACCTGTTCGTGATCAAGTACCGTACATTGGGAGACATGACATGCCAACACAAAATGTGATGGCTGCTTGTGATTTCAACATGTGTTTCACGTTTGTTATGCTAGGTTGGGAAGGCTCTGCGCATGATAGCCGCATTTTCAATTATGCGCTTCGGGATCCCCGTTACAAATTTCCGCATCCACCACCAGGTAATAAGATTTCTACTCTATTTTTTATACTTCTCACCTTTGAAGCATAACGAATTTTGATCCTGGTTTTCAGGAAAATATTACTTGGTGGACTCTGGGTATCAGCTACAAAGGGGATACTTGAAACCATATCCAGAGACACGTTATCATCTCCCAGACTTTGCTCGTGGCGGGCGTGCACCGGAAGGACGCCGAGAGATATTCAATCACGCGCACTCATCCCTTAGAAGTGTCATTGAAAGATCGTTCGGTATTTGGAAGAAAAAGTGGGCCATATTGCGTGATATGCCGAGCTACAGCTTCGCCAAACAAACCGATATTGTGATGGCGACAATGGCACTGCATAATTTTATTCGGAGGCACCCGCCGCGGAGGGATATTGATTTCAATGAGTTCGAGCAGGGAGGTGGTGATGAGGGGGTGAGCACACAAGGGCATCAAGTAATTTGTCCTGATACAGCAGGCGGGGTAGATGAGATGATCACGTTGCGTGAAAATATAGCGCAACAGTTGTACACTTCTAGATCTTAGATGGTGAGATGAATTATTGGTATTTATATCTATTATAGTCAGTATTATCAAGATTGTGTATTTTATTGAACAACAATTTTTTTTTCAAAAACTCCATTTAACCCAAACAAAATTTATAAAATTCCATTTCAATAAGCACTGAAAACTCCATTTCACCCAAACAGTTTTTTAACAAAACTCCATTTCTGAGAAACAGCTCTTTTTCAAAACTCCATTTCTGATCAGCAGCTTTTCATCAGCAACAGCCCAACCAAACGGACCCTAAGCTAATTTATTTTAAGCATTTATGAGATTTATTCTAAACATTGACACAAACTACAGTAGTTTCCCACAACTTCATGTTTGCAGATTTTATTCCCTGCAATGATGAGGTTTATTATTATTATTATTGTATTTTTTAAAATAATAAAAGAGTAATTCTAAACAATAATGTATTTTACTACATTTTTCAAAATAATAATGTATTTCCCTGCAATGATGAGATTTTATTCCCTGCAATCTGATTATATATATAAGATGAACTCAAATTAACGGCAACCAAAAGCAACCATCAACATCATACACGACGCAACATAAATTAACGACACCCATTTGTTTGTGTAATCAATCATAGGTTTATCCAAGATTGCTTTATATATCAAATAAAGACGAACTCAAATTAAGATCAACTCAAATTAAGATGAACTCAAATCAGAGCCAGAGTACCACTCTTAATCAATTATCTCAAACACATGTAGATGGCAGACAAACCAAGGTGATCCATCATCATCGAGGGCAAACAGAGGTGGGACGGTCCAATGTAAACGGGGGAGGCCTTCAACTTTGATGACAACGACTGAGCAAGCTTGGGATTCAACCAGGGTGCGTGTTAGTAATTGGAGACGGTCATTGACTACGGAACAACGGAGTGCAATAAATGCGAGGAGAAGACAATCACGCTCAGCAGTGACTATGCCAATAACCATGGTAATCCAAACAAATGAGGCAGAACCTCCATCAACTGATTGAAAGTGGACATATTCGTTCGACGCCCAATTCGAGAGTAGACCATCGAAATATAGTGAGAAATTATCGTTCCTTCGACAACGTCAGCGCCTATCGGATCCCGCAATCGACAACTTGCCTTCACTGTCGCCGCCCACAATCAATGTCACTGAATCGACCAATGTCGCCGCCCATGATCAATGTCACCGGACCAACCATTGTCACCGCCTACGACCAATGTCGCCGCCCACGACCAATGTCTCCGTCCCGACCAATGTCGCCGTCCCGACCAATGTCGCCGCCTTGACCAATGTCACCCCACGGACCAATGTCGTCCCCTTGACCAATGTCTCCCCCAGCACGGGGTCCCCCGTGCACGACTGCTCGTATATATATAGATATATATACATATATAGATATACACATATAGATATACACATATAGATATACACATATAGATATACATATATATATATGTATATCTATATGTGTATATCTATATGTGTATATTTATATATGTCTATATATATCATATGTATCATATGTATATATACGTATGTGTATATATATACATATATATAGTCTTTAATTTCTGTCCAAGACCCAAAAAGGATGATTGCTAATTTAACAGTCCACCTGTCCACGCAATATAATATGAGTATAATCGGGCCACTACAATATTTCACATACACAAACACATGTTATAAAGAGGTACATGAACAATAAATCTCACAACTATACAAGTAGAACTAGTCGAAACATTAATAAATACTATGAATGTCCATTTACTAATTTAGGAATGCAAAATTTGATTGGCCTTATGACCATACATAAATTCATGTATGAATACAAAATACATTAAGAAATTTAAGCTGACTACAAACCGTGTAACAAATCCTTCCCACCGGTTGTCCTAATAGACTACAGGGCAAATCACCGCACACCTGCAAGTACGCACGAGCAACATGCAATATGTCTCCAAAGAAGGAAAACAACTATACTATACCAAATATGGTGAATGCTCAATCACAATGCAATCTTCTAGGTTTGCACAATTAAATGAGTAGATCTAGGTATGCATGATGGTTGAGTTCATCCAAAGGTTCACCACAACCTCTAATCACATCACCGATGTACTACTAGTAAACATATCAATCACACATCAATTAGGGAACTCATATACGCCATTTACCCATCACAATTTATTAAACACCGAGGGAGGTCTAGGTCATCACAACCTCATTGTGGGAGGTCTAGGGTCATCTCAACCACCTCCTTTAAAATACGGAGGTAATTGGCCATCTCAGCTCTTGGTGGGAGGTCTAAGTTCTTTTCACCATAGAATACCGAGTACATTATGATAGGGAGGGCCATCTCACCTCTTGGTGGGTGGTCTAGGTTCACCTCACCACCAAATACCGAGCAAGAAGATATAATAATATGAATCATCAAAAGCATTATACAAAAGTACACAATCAACATGCAATATGAAAGGTAGGGTGAACTATTGAGAATTACTCTAGAGGACGGTGAATTGAGTATTTATCTTTTCTTTTGACTTTTATCACTAATTAATACAATCACAAAATATTTGTTTTTTAAGTTATGCACAGCGGAATGAAAATAAAATAACAGACAAGTCACAAGCACAACCACATAGAAATTGCAATCTAGAAGACATAAGAGTTTGTATAGAGGTTCCCCAAATTTGGGTACACCCCCTTTGTTGGAGCCTATGTTCCGCATCCCTTGGTTTGAGAATAACAAATACCGTGTTGTATTTGATCTTGTATTTTGTGTGTTTATAGTGTGCAAGTTATACAGGAATTATAGCTACACATCTCTATGAGTAGTATGCTGATTGGAGACGATTCTCTGGAAAGAGAGATAACGCCCCGCGTTAACTTATCGTCTAGAAGGGATGACGTCGAGAAGGGAATGACATGGAGAAGAAGTACCGTTGAGTTCCAAGAGACAACGCCAGCGTTGACTCTTAACGCCCACGTTGAGTCCACAATCTCTGCCACGATCTCGATGGTTACACGATGTCGGCGGTTGCTATACACGATCACTAACGCCAACGTTAACTACTTAACGCCATGTGTTAGCTCCCGTGCCTATTTAAAGAGCAGCCCCTCTCATTCTATGATTGATGATTCTAGAATTCTGATTCTTTTGAGAGAGGCTTGTCTACAACAATTGAGAGATCTACCTTGGGCTAACATGAAGATCTAAAGAAGATTTTGAAGGAGGTCTACAACGCATATTCTATACAAAGGACGAATGCTTCAAGAACGCCAACATCTACATCGCCTTCGTCTTCACCTTCAGAATTTCTTGGTGAGTTTCTCTTACTTTACTTTATCTTGTAATCTTTTATTTTATTCCTTTTGTAATTGGTGTGGAGAAATCGTTCGGGAGAACGTCGGATTCCGGGAAAGATTCCGTGGGTAAATTCATCGTGGTTGTTGGCGACTAGGTCCTTATGCGACTTAGGGGATAATTCGCCGCCTTGTGCGCGACGACTAGGTCGAGGGTAGATCTAGGGGGTAGCTAGATGCCTTATTTGGGGTAAGATAGGCTATAGCCAACCGGTCCATGGGAGAAGGACCGGTGAAACAAAAAAAAGTGTTTTTAATATTCTCGCCTTGATTTCTAGCGTTATAGAAATCAAATATTTATGTAATCAATTTATTATGAAATAAAATCATGTCTTTTAATGTTCTATTCTATTGATTTTATTTCCTCTTCAAGAATGTGTTAAATTATATTTACATCAAAGCATTAAAACAAATATTTGTGTAATTATCCTTGTAATATAATATTCATTTTTATTATCTCTGATTTTCTGGAATTGTATTTTATTAAAATTTTCATAAGTAAAATCACCTTGACATAGTTCTGAGCAGCTTAATTTTCTGAAGAGCTAACGCCCAGTGTTAACACTTTACGCCAGACGTTAGCAATAGTAAGGAAAAAGTTCAGATATATTAAAATATAGTTTCCTATAAAATATTTCGAAACTTCAGTCGCAATCTCTGATATTTTTAATTAAGATTTAAATTCCATAAAACTCTTATTCACCCCCCTCTAAGGGCGCCGTAAGATCCAACACGTGGTATCAGAGCGTAGGTTATTCCAATACGGCTTCACAACCCGGAATAATGACGCTTCATGATCTTGTATCTTCTAGAGGGGATAAGTTTTATGAAAATGACAAATCATTATCACCACCTTTATTTATGTGTGAAAATTATAATGGGTGAAAAACTCTTAGGGTCCGTTCGTTTCACAGACATTGATATTGAAGTATTGGCTTTGTGAATATGAAAGTCATTTCTGTTGTTCGTACCAACAATTGTAGAGTGGAATTGGTTTTCTCGTGGAAAGTCGACGATATTCACCATAACCTAAAAACCTATCGATCCAATGTTTATCTCCAAGGGCGGATATTGAGATCGCCAACTCTGACTTTCCAAAAGGATAACAATTTTTTTGGCCCGAATGCGCCTTTTTTGCCCGTACGTGATATTTTCGCCCGGGCTCCATACGTGATTTTTTTGCGAGGACGTGAATTTCGCCGGAACGCAATTTTTTCGCCCAGACAATTTTTCCGTCCGGATGCGATTTTTCCGGCCGAACACAATTTTTCACCCCTTACGCGATTTTTTTGCCCGGGCGTGATATTTTCGCCCGAGGGCGATATTTTCCCCGGGCGCAATTTTTTCGCCCGGACGAGTTTTTTTCGCCCGGAAGCGGTTTTTTTCGCCCACGCGCGTTTTTTTTTCGCCTGAACGCGTTTTTTTTTCGCCCAGGCGCATTTTTTTCGCCCGGGCGCGTTTTTTCGCCTAGAGGCGATTTTCTCGCTCGGAGGCAATTTTTTTCGCCCGGGCGCGATTTTTTCGCCGGGGCGCATTTTTTTTTCGCAGGGGCGCGTTTTTTTTTCGCACGGGAGCCTTTTTTTTCGCCCGGGCGCGATTTTTTGCCCGGGCGCATTTTTTAAGCCCGGGCGCGATTTTGTCACCCGGTCGCGTTTTTTTGCCCGGGGGCGTTTTTTTTCGTCCGGGAGCGATTTTTTTTGCCCGGGAGCGATTTTTTCGCGCGCGCGCTATTTTTTCGCCTGGAAGCAATTTTTTCGCCCAGGCGTGCTTTTTTCGCCCGGGGGCGTTTTTATCACCCGAGCGCGTTTTTTTTCGCCCGGACGTGATTTTTTCGCCCGGGCGGGTTTTTTTTTCGCCCGGGCGCAATTTTTTCGCTCGAGCGTGCTTTTTTCTCCCGGGCACGTTTTTTCCCCCGGGCGCGTTTTTTTCCACCCGGACGCGATTTTTTCTCCCGGGCGCATTTTTTTCGTCCGGGCGTGTTTTTTCGCCTTGACGCGATTTTTTCGACCAGGCGTGTTTTTCAACTCCCGGGCGCGGTTTTTTAGCTCACGCGCGTTTTTTTTCGCCTAAACGTGTTTTCTTCGCCCGGGCACAATTTTTTTCGCCCGGGCGCGTTTTTTTCGCCCGGTCGCGATTTTTTCGCCCGGGCGCGTTTTTTTCGCCCAGACGCGATTTTTCGCCCGGGCGCGATTTTTTTGCCCGAGCGCATTTTTTTCGCCCGAGCGTGTTTTTTTCGCTTGGGCGCATTTTTTTTGCCCGGGCGTATTTTTTTGGCCTGGGAGCGATTTTTTGCCCGGGCGTATTTTTATGCCCGGGCGCATTTTTTCGCCCGAGCGCGTTTTTTTCGCCCGTGCGCGATTTTTTCGCGCATGCACTATTTTTTCGCACTGGCAGGTTTTTTTCCCCCGGGCGTGCTTTATTCGCCCTGGCGCGTTTTTCTCCCCGGGCGCGTTTTTTTTGCCTGGGCGCGATTTTTTCGACCGGGCGCATTTTTTTTCGCCTAAGCGCATTTTTTTCGTGAAAAAATCGCGCCTTTTTAGCCTGGCGTGTTTTTTTAGCCCGGACGAATTTTTTTTAGCCTGGCGTGTCTTTTTGCCGATACTTTCGTGAGATGATGTTTATGCTGGACATCGGCGGCGATGGAGAGATCGTTAACACGAAAATGTCATGGTGGTTCAGAAGACGAATCCTGGAGCACGCGGCGCCATCAGAGCCCTAGTTTTATGAGAGAAGAACAGCGGGAATAAAAAAGGTGTACCCCACGTGAGAATGAGTTGATTTTCAACTCCGCAATTTGGGATTGTGGTAATCCAACGGCTGGTAGAAGTTTGCATCTATTGAACGGTCCGAATAAAAATGTGTGTGTGCATTTATATAAAATTATCTTACTACGTAATAAATTATTAATATATAACAATATTTTGGCATACAGTGAAAAACGTCTACTTATCATCGATAATTATTATAACAATTTTAGTTGATAAAATTAATTTAATATTGCGACTTAATTAGTCATTATCACTATGATTATATTTTTCATATATTCGTGTCTTATTTTTTTAGCCTGTCGCGTTTTTTTCACTCTAAGGGCGCTTATTGATCCAACAAGTTGTATCAGAGGTAGGTTATTCCAAACGGTTAAAAAACCGGGAATAATATCGCTTCATGATCTCGCATCCACTAGAAGGGGAAGTTTTTATGAAAATGAAAAATCCTTATGTCCACCATTATTTATGGGTGAAAATTATAATGGTGGAAAACTCTTATTGAAAAATTTCTTAAATCTTTGGATATTGAAGTTTGGAATATTACAATTAAAATGCCCCCAATTATACTAAATAAAAATGAAAATTTTCTAAATGCCAAATCTATGAATAGTCTATATTGTGCACTAGATCAAAATATTTTCAAACTTATTTATACGCTTCCTACTGCTTTTGAAGTTTGGAAATTTCTTGAGAATTCTTATAGTCTTGCCTCCACAGATGTTGAACAAGAGCAATTCCTTATGAATCCAAGAGAAGAAACCGATGAGGACTCATGCTTGGAGGAAGAACTATCTAAGAGAGAAGAATGCAATGTCATAATATTGGACTCAAATGATGAAAACACATCAAACAAAAGAGAAGATGGAAATTCAACTATGGAAGAGGAATGCGAAGAATATGTCAAAGGAACCTTTAGTTCAAATCTTGCCTCATCCCATAGCAATGTAAGAAAATCAAAATATTCTCTTTTTGTAACAAATTCTATTTCTACATTTCGTATGCTTGAAATTGCTAAACGTAGAATTAAGAAATCGAAAAATGCTAATTCCAAATTATGTTTAGAAAATAAAACTTTAAAAGCAAATGCTATAGTAGAATCTTATATTGATGTTTCAAATTCTCTTTCATGCTCTTTAATTAAAAATGCTAAACCTTGTTTTGATTATAATACTTTTAAAGAAAAACTTAAGGTTTTTGAAAAAGGTCTTTTAACTTCAAAAGAGCATAATGAAAAATTGATAAAAGAAAATGATAATTTAAAGGATAAACTAGAATCATTAAAAATGTTTATTCAAAAGTTTTCATATACTAAAAAATCTCTTATTTCTAGTTGATCAAATCATCAAAAGTCCAAAAGCTTAACTTCATATTATAAGAGTAGGTCTATAAGAAAAAGGGAAAATGAAAATCAACAAGTAAATAAGAACTTTTTATCTAATCACTCACTCTTTCAACATTCAATTCTTAGGAAAGACCATCACTTTTATAAACTCTCTAAGAATGATTATTCTAAAACTCTTTATGATTATCAACATCAATCTAGTTTGAAAAACAATATCAATAAACATAATTCCCAAACGAATTGTTTTTCAACCAACTATCACCACAAAAAGATGTCATATAATCATAATATGAATTTGAAAGATAATCAACCAAAGTATGAATGGAGACCCATTCTTAAAAATGAAACACTTGAAATGGCTCATTCATCCTTTTCTCCTCATAAATCATCATGATATATTTGGGTACCCAAAGGAACCATCTCACTTGGTATGGGGCTAGGGTGTAGACATTTAGTCCGGGTAGTTTTTAATATTAAGACATACTTATATTACTCACTGCATGAACATTTTATTTACTTATCAATTAATTCATGCATATTTTGGGTTGTTCAAAAATGTCCTCTTGTGTTTACATAATTTATTAGTTTGAGCTTTAATGATTTTATAAAACACAAGTATTTGAAAAATCAACAAAAATATGCTTAAAAGAGCCTTCAAATCATCTCTAAAAATCTGAAATTTCAACAGTAAGAATGCCTCTTTATAATACAACTGAATTAAGAATTTTTTTTTTCAAAAAATCAAAATTTGCAATTCTGTCTCGGCGTTAAGAAGCTAACGCCTGACGTTAGCTCTTTTGCTCCAAATTTTTTTTTTTGGAAAAAAATCTGTGTTTTTCTCATGCATTATTTTTGGTTTATTTCTCTGGCATAGAATATCATTTACTGATAGGGCTAAAAAGACTTCTATGTTTTCCAGAAAATATTTAAATTTGAATATTTAAAAACAATTACAAAATTACAAAACAATTTCAAAGAACAAAAATATGTTTTTCTCTTTATGTGTGATTATTGTTTTGCACTTATATAAAAATTTAAAAATATTTAAAAATTGATTGTTATTCATTGCCATTGTCAAGAATGATTAATTATATCAATTAAAGATTAAATACAATGTTTAATTTAACTTTCAAGTTCCTTAAAAATATTGTTTTGTATTTGTCATGCCTTTAAAATTATCTTGTTATGTGCAATGAAATTGATTGTAGACAAACATGTGTAGAAACGCTTAGCATGCCTCTAAGTATGAGTAATGTATTATGTTTGATAATGATTCATTCACTCACTTATTTTTGATAACTTACTTGTGTTTACAATCTTATTCTTGCATGATTGTGTAGTGTAATAACATAAATATATAAAATGCATAAATAAAGTACCTGCACAACATTAAATTGATTATTACAATTCTTTGTCTTTCATGCACTCATTCTTTAGAGAAATGTGGTTTAAAATTAAAATGCTATGTTTGCAAAACAAGTGAATTTAGAGTCCTTAGTCACTAAACTAAGAAGCAAATAATAAATGACAAGGATAACTCCACAAACACTACTCACCCTCCTGATAAGTCTTAATGAGCATTGTGAGGTTGAGCACCTTGGAAAAAATTGTAAAGTGTCTTGTAGCAAACAATTTATATACCACTTCTCTTAGTACACCGGATCACAAATAAAATTTGAAAATAATGCTAAAAAGTATAAAAGTGATCCCCCAAGCACAACTTTACACCCTGATAAGTCTTAATAAGCCTTGTGTGTGCAGAGCACCTTGGTAGTTGTTCTCTTTATTCATGTGCATTGAAATATTGTGGAAGTAATAGTATTTGTGTATTTTAATGTTGTGTTATTTCATTATATATGTCATGTGTTTTTGATTGATTCACTTGCATACTTTATCAAAACATTATTTTGTACACATCATTATCTTTTATAAAACTTCTAATCATGAGAATTGGATCCTAATGCTCATCTACACTATTCTCTACAAACTTAAGTAAATGCACTAGATTGCAAAGCATGACACCTACAATGTTTATGTTTACTTGAAATGCAAATTTTATTACATTGTAGTTTTTGTATCTTTTCTTGATATTATGAAATCATGCTTGCAATTTTATCTTAATGGAATAACATCTCTTTAATCTTTAACTCAAACATCAACTTTTCAAATTTAAAACTCATTATCCTTTATATGATTTTATCTTCTAAAATGATGTTTATGTTTAAGAGTGCTTATTATATTCTTCTACTAAGTTTACCACTTATGCTCATTCATGTCTATTTTTTAACACCGTGATATTCTTTTATCAACAAGTTGGTATCTTAAAATAAGAATGCTTACTTTATCATTTTAGTTATGTTGCTTACTACTTTATGTTTCATCATGCTTATATTTTTCTCAACAAGGAGTATTTAACAAGCTTTATATTGCATCCTATTTTCTTCTCAACATAAATCATTTAAATTTTTATTTCATACTATCATCTAAACCCTCTTTTGATACTACCAAAAGGGGAGATTAAATTACATAAATCTAACATTAGGGGTAGTACATTAAAAATTCATAAGAAGTATTTATGTAGGGGTAGTAAACATATAGGAGGTGCATTCTTTATCCTTTGCTCGATCATGTCAATCCTTCAATAAGTGGTTCCTAATCAATCATAGTAAATATACACTCATCAATACCCACTTTTGCTAATAACAAAGGGGAGAAGAAATTAAGAAATCTAGTCAAATAGATATTTAAGGGGAGTAAATTATTAGAGAAAGAGTATGCATTATCGCTTTCAAATCTATCACGCTCTTAACCTGTTATTCATGCATATCTTATTACCGCACTTATCTATAAACACAAATTATCTTAATCTCACTAATTTCTCATACAGGTATTTGTTATTATCAAAAGGAGGAGATTGCTGGAGCCTATGTTCCGCATCTCTTGGTTTGAGATTAACAAATACCGTGTTATATTTGATCTTATATTTTGTGTGTTTATAGTGTGCAGGTTATACAGGAACTATAGCTACACATCCCTATGAGTAGTATGCTTATTGGAGATGATTCTCTGGAAAGAGAGCTTACGCCCCGCGTTAGAGTTAATGCCCCGCGTTAACTTATCGTCGAGAAGGGATGACTTCGAGAAGGGAATGGCGTGGAGAAGAAGTACCGTCGAGTACCAAGAGACAATGCCAACGTTGACTCTTAATGCCCGCGTTGAGTCCACAATCTCTGCCATGATCTCAACGGTTACACGCTGTCAGCGGTTGCTATACACGATCACTAACGCCAGCGTTAACTACTTAATGCCACGTGTTAGCTTTCGTGCCTATTTAAAGAGCAGCCCCTCTCATTCTATGATTGATGATTCTAGAATTATGATTCTTTTGAGAGAGGCTCATCTACAACAATTGAGAGATCTCCCTTGGGCTAACATGAAGATCTAAAGAATATTTTGAAGGAGAAGGTCTACAACGCATGTTCTATACGAAGGAAGAACGCTTCAAGAACGCCAACGTCTACATCGCCTTCGTCTTCACCTTCAGAATTTCTTGGGGAGTTTCTCTTACTTTAATTTTATATTGTAATCTTTTACTTTATCCTTTTGTAATTGGTGTGGAGAAATCGTTCGGGGAGAACGTCGGATTCTGGGAAGTATTCCGTGGGTAATTCGTCGTCTTGCTTGTGGCGACTAGGCCTTGCTAGGTTTAGGGGGAATTCACCACCTTGTGCGTGGCGACTAGGTCGAGGGTAGATCTAGGGAGTGTCTAGAGACCTTATCTGGGGATAGATAGGCTATAGGCAACCGGTCCTTGAGAGAAGGACCGGTGAATCACAAAAAATGGTTGTACATATTCTCGCCTCGATTTCTAGCGTTATAGAAATTAATCATTTGTGTAATTATTTTATTATGAAATAAAATCATGTATTTTAATGTTCCATTCAATTAATTTTATTTCCTCTTCAAGAATGTTGTAGATTATATTTTCATCAAAGCATTAAAACAAACATTTCTGTAATCAATTTCTTTGAAATATAATATTCATTTTTATTATCTATGATTTTCTGGAATTGTATTTCATTTAAGATTTCATAAGTAAAATCACAGTGGCAATCTTTTTGTGCTAAGGTAAATTTCCTAGAGAGCTAACGCCCAACGTTAACACATAACGCCATGCGTTAGCAATAGTTAACAAAAAGTTTTGTTTCTCTTCATTAAAAAGAAATCGTCAATATAATCTTATCTGAGATATTTAAATATATTTTGTTATAAAATATTTCGAAACTTTGGTCGCAAACTCTGATAAATTTAATTAAGTTTTAAATTCCATAAAACCCTTATTCACCCCCTCCCTCTAAGGGCGCCTAAAGATCCAACACCCTCTTCTACCCCTTTGGTAGAAATTCCACAAAACAATGTTTGAGTCTTTTGATAAGGAGACTCTTGAACCAATACAGCTGAATCTTTTGCTAAGGAGATTCTTAGAACCACAATAACTGAATCTTTTGTTAAGGAGATTGTTAGAACCAAAACTACTAAATCTTTTGTCAAGAAGATTCTTAGAACCAAATGAGATTTTGATTAGGTTTCTCAAACCAACAACCTTTTGATAAGGAGGCTAAACCGTCACAATCTTTATGCTAAGGAGGATCAACCACCATTGATAATATTTTGAAGAGAGAGATTTCAAGAACTCTTTTAGAATGTTGATTAAGAAGATCTGCCGAGAGAAGAGCAGTTAATTCTCCTTGATATTATAGATTCAACTGAGAGAAGAGATGAATCTATTGAGGAATGAATTCTGTTGAAGCCCTTGTTCCTTCCTTTCAAATGTACAATCGTTGGATCAAGAAAAGAGATCATTTTTATTGTAATTCTTCTTTTGATCCTCAAGAGAAGAGAAGTGAGGTGAAGATGAATTTCATCTTATTCCCAATGATCAAAACTCTGTTGCTTTTCTGCAAGAGCATCGTTAGACTCAAAAATATTTTGAATTCGTCTTGTTGATATTGAAAGGAGTAAGTATCCTTTTATAAAAAATAGTTGATCTTCTTTTAGCCAAGTCGCTAATTGAAGTAATAACTTTTCTCAATAGAATCATAACGGCTATATTCAAATCCCATAAATCTTGTACACAAATTGATAAAATGATTCTTGAACTTTGACTTCTTGTCAGAGTAAGCTGATAGAAGCAAATTCAAGATCTAACTAGATATGAGTATACAGAGATATAAGAGAGGCATCTCGATGTATACATAAAATTTGACTCCAACTTACTTGCACATCTCAACTTTAACTCAAACTCGAAGCACAAATTGTAACACCCCAAAAATTTGCTGAGTGTGTAGGTTGGAATGTCGAGGTTAGGAGTTGTGTAGCAGTTTGCGTTCTACCAGATTCGCTTATATTTGAAGCCCTATCTAGCCGAATTGCTTAGACACATCTAGCCGATTCGACTAGAACTGTCTAGCCAAATCGACTAGAAGACCCGTCTGCCCCGTTCGCCTAGAAGTCAAGCTGATTTGGGTAGAAGCGTGAAAGTGCACAGTAATTCCTCTGAGTATTCTCTAGAGGGGGGGGGGGGGTGAATAGAGTTTAAAAACATTTCTATAAATTATGCACAAAACAATAAATTAAACTAACAACTATGCATTCAGATTTCCAATCCAGAATAAAATAAACACAGAAATGCAGAAATAAAGAATGGTCATCACAAAAATTTCACAACACATATTAGACAAGATCTATAGTGGTTCCCCAAAATGTGGGTAGTCCAATCTTCTACCACCTTTGTAGGAATACACTATCGAGTGCCTGAATCTTTTGATAAGGATACTCTTAGAACCAGGGTTTGAGTCTTTTGTTAAGTAGACTCTTAGAACCAGCCACCGAGTCTTTTGATAAGGAGACTCTTAGAACTAAGGTCTGAGTCTTTTGTTAAGGAGACTCTTAGAACCAATCTAGATCTTTTGATAAGGAGATATTGAATCACTGAATCCTTTGGAGAGGGATTCTAAGGACTCTTTACTCAGTTTACAAGAGAGAAAGAAAGAGTAAAGGAGAAGAAGAAAAATGAAGATTATTCTTCTGGTTGAATCCTCTTACAACAGTCACTGAGGATTCAGGCACTTTGTCTTTTTGATGGATCTCTGTTCAGTAGATGAATCCTTGCTTGAGAGAGAGTAGAATGTAAGGGTTGTTAAGCTCTGATCCTGATAATCTCTCTATATCTGTATGCTTCTTGCTGTGAGAGAAGAAGAAGAAGCCTTGAGTATTTCCTGTACAGAGATTTATTCTGTAGTTCTGTATGAGAGCAAACTTGAGGAAGAAGAAGACAAAATAATAGAATTGTTATTTTTCTCAATCTTCCTGAGTATACTTATTCTTCTGTTGAATAATATTTTAATTACTTTCTTCTTCTGTTGTATCCTTAGTAGGAATGTTCAAGGGATAATAATGTTCTCTTTCTTTTTCAGTTGACAACCCATCAATCCCATTTTGAATAACTTCCAAAAATGTCTATATTGTGTCTTTGGAGTCCTTCTTTTCATTCTTGGTTATGGATGATCCATTAGAATTCAAATCATTTCCATTTATGACATCTGAATTGGCTTTAGAAAAGAATACATAAAGTATTCTAATTTCGTGTTTGTATTCGACGTAGCGTCGAATACATTTGCCTTCTTATCGACGCACATCTGAGTTCTAATAGAAGCTGCATTGAAATCCTCCTAAGCTTAGAAATGAACTTTGATGTCAACGTTGCATCGAATACTTATCGACGTATGCGTGAAGATGAAGCCCTAAACTCTGAGTTCTTCCTTCTGCGTCGAATGTAATTCTGAGTTGCGTCATCTTCAATATTGCTTTGATTGGATTTGCCTTCTACGTCGAGTACATTTTGACATTGTGTCGACTTCAACTGATGCATCGATTACCAGTTTGTGTTATCCATACTTCTATTCAAAGTTACTTTGACTTGCAATCGAAGTTGCGTCGACTTCTATTCGACGCAGATTTAACTCAACTGAATTTTGTACTCTTTTAGACTGGTCTTTGACACCCTAATGAGAGTGTGACATCCTAGGACATCTAATGACCAAATTACCCTCTCTATACAACATGGGTAATGAATCCTAGAAGATGAATTCACTTTTACATAATTTGTAAGATAAATTCAGAGGATGTTTTTCCCAACAAAGCATGCAATTTGCCTGGAGCTAGCGCTGAGCGTTAGTGCTAACATTGGCGGTAGTGAGTTTGACAAAATATCAGCCTGATCAGCTAAATGTCTAACCGAATCGAGATATAGAACGATTTATCCGAAGTTATTGCGATGCAGTAGCAATCAATTTTTGGGCGTCCTATCTTCTTAGAACTTAATCCGATGGCTCAGGTCGTTTTGCCCGTGAACCCTAAATAGGGCAGAAGCGTTCTCCCCTTTCATTCTCAAGTATTTTGGCACTTGTTGGCTAGGTTAAGCGGGAGTGTTCGGAGGAAGAAGAAAATATAGTTTCCTCCAGTGGAGGAGTTACGAGAGCTCCATTTGACAATCTGAGACCGGCATCGCAGAGAGGGCTTGAAGGCGCACGTTTGAATCTGTGCTATTTGAGATCTCCTTGGCGAGGAAGTGGTTTGGTAAGGTAACAACATCTTTTCTCCTGATCTTAGGATGCATGCATGACATCTTTTGCTTATACATTTCTTTTCTTGCAATTTATTGGCACCAGATCTCTCAAATGTGAGGGGTTCGGGTCGCCTTGGTTCAAGAGGAACCACTAGGTTGATTGAGTACATCTCCGACATATTTTGCATTAGAGATCTGGTCCGTTAGTGGATTAGGCATTGTGGGTGAAGTCAAAATTGCTACCCATGGTACGATTTAGTGATGTTGCTAGACGTGCAATTTAGGGATTTTTGTTAGATTTCCGATTGCGGTGAATTCATCGTTGTGATGCCCTTATTTTCGTGTGAGAAAGAATGTCGGCTTAGGGAGGGCAATTTTTTGTTTTGAATGGGTTGTGATGTCCACTTGCATGTGAAGGTGTGGCTGTGTCTTTGTGGTTGGCTGGCTAGCCCCGTGATGTTGTGTCACGTGTGTAGGGTGTCCCGGCTAGAAAAGTCCCCTTTTGTGAAATTCATGGGAATGTTAATGCTTTTGGACAAGCTCGATGGTGTTGTGATACATGTGCGGGTGGGGTCTAAGAAAGAGTTCTTAGCATCTATTGTGCTTGGTTTGTTGATATTGGCGAGAACGGCTAAGCTGATGGACAAGCCCGATGGTGTTGTGATCCATGTGTGGGTGTGGTCTTAGCGGGAGTTCTCGACCTTGAGATTGTTTGCCTTTGGGGAAATGAGAATACCCATGTGGTTGTTGTGATGTGATGATGTGTGATGATATGTTAGAATCATACACATTATAGGGTGCCCTAGGTGAAACCCAGGCTTGTATATATGTTGCTTTATTAGTCCCCTTTATTTATTTGCTTAACAATAAAACGTGGATGATGCTTGTGACACCATTACTTACTTATTTATATGTTATTCATGCTTTATTATATTTGCATACGAAGTGTTGACTTACAGGGCGATGTCGTTCCCCGGTGTCTACTAGGACGGCCGGGAGGAGGGGTGTTGTTACACTATTTATGGTCAGTCATAGATGACCCTCATTATATTGCATCTTTTGTGATGGTTGCTGGGCAAGGATCGAAAGCTGGAGCTAGCTCGCCGGCCAAAAAGGCTTAAGCCTCATGAAATGTACCTCGTCCTACTTGTCTGCATGCTTATGTTTTGTTTTATTATTCCGGCATGCATGCCGAGGTAGCCTAGGAATGCTATTATCATTGGATGTTTGTGTTGTATGGATGATGTTTTGAACATTGGTTATGTAAGGCCATAAGGTCAAGGTACTCCTATGTAGATGTGAACAACTGGTGTGTTATTTTTTTATTGTGGCTGGTTATATTCTGAATTTTGAGATGGGTAGTAGTTCTTATATTATTTTATAATACCAAAGTTGTGGCGATTATATGATGTGGGCTCCTGGCCGGACCCATATTATATGGTCATTGCAGGGGAGGTGTTACAATTTGGCATCAAAACAAGTTTTTTTATTCAGGTTGAGGTTAATTGTCCGATCGTGATCCATTTAGTGTAGTCGGATCGTGAAAAGAAGTTGTCCACATAAGAGTAATTTGCGGGACCATGAGTGTCCCTATGTTCATGTTTTGTGAATAGAACTTGATTCGTTTGTTACCTTGCTTATGCTAGGGTGAAAGAGACAATACCGGAACGTCGAGGCGGAGAGAGAAGCCTTCAGCAAGTAGTGCTACTACTCCGAGCCTCATGAATATGAGTATGTCTCCAACATATTTCTGCCGCATGCTAGCAGAGGTAATGGTAGCGGCCCAAGATGCAGCGGCACCACAGGTTGTGACACATGCTGTGCAGATTATGACTCTTGTTCCCCTAGGTGTGACACCTGCCATACCTGAGTGAGAGGCCAAGCATATAGAGCCGTTAGCTGAAAAAGCGGCGGGGTAGGGAGATCGTCAGATGAAGTACTTTTTTAGTTTCCATCCTTCGGCGTTTAAAGTAGTCGGCACTCCAAATGTGCCGAGGAGTTGGCGAGGATTCAGGAACTTTTGAAAGCGGCAGAGACCCTAGAGGACAAGCAGTCCTAGTTTGTGGACTTCATGTTGGAAGGTGATGCAAAGCTAGGGTGGGTGAGCAATAATGGGCATTAGTTTCTGGGACACACCACATCCATGGATGAGTTTGCGAGTGCCTTCCTGAAGCGGTATATCCCCTCTTTGACGAGGTTAGCCCTTCAGAGGAAATTTTTGCATCTGGTGCACGTGACAAGGCTGTGGATGAGCACCTGTAGGAGTTTACTCATTTGGGTCATTATGTGGGGAGACAACCATAGTGTATGATGAGGAGCTCTACTATCATGGGTTAAGAGAGAACCTGTGGAAACCACTCATAGACTTGAAGAATGCATGTTTGAATGAGTTGGTTGAATCTGCTAGAACGTTGGAGAGCGATATGGAGAGAACCCAGCACCGTAAAGGTCTTTTAGCAAAGCAAGGAGAAGTCAAACCTTCTCAGTCTCAATGGAAGTCAGAAGGGAGTCGATGAAAGAAGAAGACACGTCCATTCAAGTTTGGTGAAAAGAGTGGTGCAACTTATTGAGAGTTCCATTTTATAGGACCACTGATGTGCTTCAAGCATGGCAAGTTGGGCCATAAGGTTCGGGAGTCTACCGAGAATGGTGTTGAGCCAGAGCAGAGACAGGAGAAGTCGGTGCATTCTTGCCCCAGTTATGCGGAGAGGGGAAAGCGGTGGAGTCAAGTGCTTCACGTTTCCCTTTAGTGCATCCTAGAGCGTATAGTCTTAGGCATCAGGAAGCAATTCTTCAGCCCGATGTGGTGAGATGTATGAAAAGTTCAAGTTTCGTTTGGTAGCTAAAAACTATTTTGCGACCTTTCATGTTTGTTGCATGCATATTAGGTTTCGTGCTAGTTTCCGATTACCCTGCAAAGTGTTGTTTGATATGGGAGCGTCACACTCCTTTCTCGTGGAAAGCTTTATCTGGAGAATTGGTGTTGAGCCATTTGAGGTGGATGCGGAGCATAGTATGCGCATTGCCGAATGGGTCTTTCATGACTACCAAAAGGAAATGGAGCATTGGTTTGAGAATAGGCAAAGTTGACTTCGAGTTGGTAGCGGCGATCCCACTACTAGTAGATTTTGACGTTATCTTGGGATGGACTGGCTTGCGGAGTAGCGGGCCAGTATAGACTGCTTGTTGAAGGTGGTGACCTCCATTTAGGATGAAACCGAAGGAACTGGCCGAGCTCAAGGTTCAGTTGCAAGAGTTGCTAGAGCAGGGGTATATTAGGCCCACCTCTTCGCCGTGGAGCACACCAGTGTTGTTCGTAATGAAAAAAGGATGGTAGTATGTGGTTGTGCATAGACTACGATGAGTTGAATAAGTTGACTATAAAGAATAAGTATCTGATTACATTAATCGATGATTTATCTGACCAGTTGGTGGGGTCGGTTGTGTACTCAAAGATGGACTTAAAGTCAGAGTAGTATTAGTTGAGGCTTCGAGAAGAAGATATTCCAAAGACAGCATTTGGGACGAGGTATGGTCGCTTCGAGTTCTCGGTGATTCCATTCAGTTTGACGAACACACCATCAATGTTCATGGATCTGATGGACAAAGTTTTTCGGCAATACCTGGATTTGTTCATGGTAGTATTCATTGACGATATCCTAGTGTATTCAAAGTAGAAGGCAGTGCATGCGACTCACTTGAGATTGGTCTTGTAGTGCCTGAGGGAGAACTAGCTTTATGATAAGTTCTCGAACTGCGAGTTCTGGATTGAGAGGGTGGCATTTTTGGGCCACGTGATCAGGGACAATAGGGTGGCCGTTGATCCGGCGAAGATCGAGGCCATTAAATATTGGCCTATATTGAGAACTGTGGTGGAAGTCAAGAGTTTCTTTGGACTAGACGATTACTACAGAAGGTTCATTGAGAACTTTTCGCCAATAACATTTCCTCTCACCTATCTTATTCGAAAGGATCAGAAGATTGTGTAGATGTCAAAGTGTGCCCGTGTGTTTGAAACCCCGAAGGTAAGGTTGATGTCTGCTCCAATTCTAAGTCTTCTAAGTGGGACTGAATGGTTTCAGATCTTTATTGATGCTCCTGGTTGTGATTTAGGTTACGTGCTGGTGCAACATGACAATGTAATTACTTATGGGTCGAGGCAGCTGAAGCCTCATGAGAGAAATTACCTCATCCATGACTTGGAGCTGGTGGCGGTAATTTTTGCATTGAAGTTGTGGGGGCATTATGTGTATGGCGTAAGGGTGGAGATCTTCATGGTTCATAAAATCCTGAAGTATCTCCTGGATCAAAAAGATTTGAACATGCAGCAGCGTTAATGGGTCGAGTTCCTTGGGGACTACGACAAGACGATTTAGTACATGCCTGACAAGGCCAATGTTGTGGCCGATGCATTGAGTAGAAAATTGAAAGTGCACAGTTATTGCCTTAAGAATTCTCTAGAGGGGGGGGGGGGGGGGTGAATAGAGATTAAATTTTTTTTAATAAAAAGTGCACAAAAAATTAATTAAAAATCCTAGGCATCCAAGATTCCAACCAAATTTAAACTTGTCATAGAATAAAAATAAATAAGGGGCAATCACAGCAATTGCACAAACACAGAAGACACTAGAACATATAGTGGTTCCCCAAAACTATGGGTTGTCCACTCTTCTACCACATTGGTAGGAATACACTATCATAGTGCCTGAATCTTTTGATAAAGAGACTCTCAGAACCAGGGGCTGAGACTTTTGATAAGTAGACTCTTAGAACCTAATCCAGATCTTTTGATAAGGTGATCTTGAACCAAAACTGAGTCTTTTGATAAGGAGACTCTTAGAACCAAAACTGAATCCTTTGAAGAGGGATTCTTAAAACTCTTTATTCAGTTTACATAATTGAGAGGTATAGAGTAAGAGAAAGAATTAGAAGATGAAGAATGATCGTCTGAATTAAATACTCTTGTCAGGAGAAGTTCTCTGAGGATTCTAGGCATTAAGTGTTCTGGATCTTTTCAAAATGATGAATCCTTGCTTAGAAGAGAGAGCAAGGATTATATGCTTATATCCACTCTTCCATATTAATCAACAGTATCAGCAGCAGTGAAGAGAAGAAGAACTATTGTCTGCTATATATCCTTTTCTTTGTTGTGTTGTGTAATCTTATCTATGATCTCTTCTTGAAATCTGTGTATGTGAATCTCTGAGAGATTTCAAATTCTTCTGAATATGGAAACTTATCTTTAGAAAGAATGAAATAATACTCTTCTGTATTTGTCTTAATAAATCTCGACAACCTCTTCAAATTTCTTCCATATATATTCTTCTGAAATTAGATCAAAAATTCTTTCCTTAGGCTCTCTTCCAACAACTCTAAAGATTAAAAAAAATCCCATATCAATCTTCTTCAATTAAATCTGGACAGATCTTCTGAATTTTCCATTCTGGGTTTCATTCGACGCTACGTCAACTTCTAGAAGAAGATACGTCGAGATCTGCCTAAGAATTGAAGTTTTGTCGACTTGGTTAAATACTCGACGCTGCGTCGATATCATATCGACATATGCGTCACCTTTAGCTTTAGGGGTGCGTCGACTTGACTTTTGATGTTGCACTGATATCCATTCAGAGTAACATCGACTTTCAGTGATGTTGCGTCGACTTTTAGTCGATGCATAATTACTCTGGATAATTTTCTTCATGATTTCATTTTTCTTTTCTCATGACTTTAACTCAACTGACTTCCTAAGACTTCTATGACCAAATTACTCTTACTATACGTCATGGGTAATTAACCTAGAAAGTAGAATCACTTTATAGACAATTTGGTAAGTTAAATTAAAAGGATGTTTCCCAACAATCTCTCGCTATTTAGCTTAACAAAATTTACAAAATGTTGAGTGATTTTACAAAATTGAGCAAGAGAAGAAGAAAATTACATCAATATTCAGCCTTTGTTTCTTTGTTGTTTTATCAACTGGATCTTTTGGCAGAGGTATTGGAGGAATGCTGCCAATTCCTCTGGAAATCTTTATTTCAAATAAAGAGGTGACTCCTCTTCATCATCTTCAAGTTCAGTAACTTGATTAGGAGTTTGATTAGCATCTTCCTCCCCCGAAAAATGTGCACCCTATCCAGCATGTTCAATCTAAATCTCCCCCTAAATATGTGTACCATGTTCAACATGTTCAATCTCAATCTCCCCTGGAATATCAACAAGTTCCACCTGATCCTCCTCTTATTTCCCCCCCTTCTTAACCTCATTAGCAAGGGAGGTTATGAATGACCTAGTCACAGAGGAGGATGACATTCTTGACTTCAAGGACTACACAGAGATAGTGAACTCACCAAGATTCTTGACTGCAAGGACTGCATAGTTTCAAATATTGTGTGAATGTGAAAAGCATGCTCATTCATAAGGGTTGAGATTGTGCTGGTGGCCATCTGTACTGCCTCAAGGATTATATAATGTAGATTGAGAAGATAAGAGATTGACATAGTAGAGGAAGTAGGAGCATTAGTGAGAGGGCGAATTAATGAGGGAGGAGGTGATTGAAAGGCCTAGTTTGGTGGAGTAGAAGGCTCTAGAGGATTTGAGAGGGAAGCCTCAACTTGTGGAAAAGGTGGAGGTGATGATTCTTTTTGGAATCTAGGCTTTGTTATCTGTTTGTTCCATTTTGTAAATAAAGAAATTGAGAGTCTCTTGCAAGGAGAAATGGGCACTCCTTTCAATTTGCATAAGGTACGTAGGATAATGGTTCTTCAACATTTGACTCATGAGTGTCATATATGCTCTCTCCTTTAAAGCATATTTATGTGACATCATTTTTAAGAGGCATGTCCCCCGGTTTACCTTCTTCCAAGGATTATTACTCCCATCAGATGCAATTGTTCTCTGGGTATGACATCATGGGCAAAGACTTTGCATAACAATACTTTCCCAACAATATCTCTTTTATTTCTCTACCAGATAGCTCTGCTACTCCAGAAGGAAGGTCAAAGGTACATCCTGCACATGTAACTCCTTGAACTAAAATTAATGTCCATTTTATCTACATTACCCTTCCTTTAGTTGGGCTATCCTATAATATCCATCTTGCACATGCAACTCAAATATTAGTAGGGACCCAAATTACCTTGGGCCCATTGCTTTTACCTTGATATGGTGAAATGAAAGTGTAAGCAAGCCTTTCATGATACCTCTGAGGATGGTTGAGTGGTAGTCTATTAAACCAATAAATTTTAGCATTGTGTCCACTTCTACAACAATAGTTATATTTTGGTTTATGAAAATAATTATTCTTAAGCAACTTTGTACTGAATCTGTTGAAATTGTTAACTGGAAAGTTGCTTCGACTATAAATCAATGTGACTACCTGGTTCCGACGAGGGAAATTGATGCATGTATGAGGTTGTGTCGAGATGATGTCGACACATACTTCCACCTTTTAGAATTCTTAACTTTTGATCCTTTAATTTTTATGTGCTTCTTTCCTAGAAAACCCTAATACTTAGATGAGCTAACCCTATTGAATTGTGTAGTTGTTTCAGGATCATCATCTATAATGATAATTGGTTGCTTTTCCTTGGCTTTGACAAAAGCTACAGGATTTATCCAAGCTGTTACGCTTGTGGCTTTTCCTGAGCTTATTGGCTCAGCTCCTAGACCCAAATTTTTTAACCTTAGTGAGATATTCTCAGAAATGTCCTTTAGATTTTGACTCCTTCCATTCAGTGAGTCTTCAAAGGCTTTTTCCTTGGTAAGGCCTTCTTTCAGTACCTTGTTTTATAAAGTTTGTTCATCTATTTCTTTTTCTAGCTTTTCTACCTGAATTCTAAGTTGATAATTAACATAGTGATGATTTTCATCTAGCCTTTTACTTTTTCAGTTCTTATAACTCTTTCCTATGTATTTTTAATTATTTGTTTTTTTGCCTCTAGTTGATCGTGGCAGAAATCTTTAAAGCAAGATTCAAAATCATTAGAAGAGGAATCAAAATTATCGAAATATGATACCGGATCTTCTTTATCATCTGAGGAAGCCTCCAAAGCCATCAGACATGCTTCTTCAACAGTAGACTCTTTCTCACTTTCAGATGAGGAACTTGTCTCCGATTCTAAGTCACTCCAGGTTTCAGCTATGAAAGCTCTTCCTTTCTTTTTGTCCATCTTACTGGTTTTGTCCTTCTGCTCTTCAGAACAATTAGGAGCAATGTGCCATGGCTTTTTGCAGGTAAAGCAGATGACCTCTTTGTTGGGAGTCTTATCAAACCTGTGCTTACTTGAGCTCCTATCCCTTCTTCTGGAGTCTTCAGTCTTAATCCACCTTCTAAACCTTCTGGCCAATAGATTAAACATCTGTTCTTCAGAGGTTGAAGGCTCTCCATCAGCTGCCTTCAATGCAATGATTCTTTCTTTAGGAGTTGAGACTTTCTTCTTTCCTTCTGTCTCAGCTCTACTTTTTAGTAGCAACTCATAGGACCTCAGCTTGCCTAGTAGGGCATTTGGGAGATCTCCATATGGAACTTATACTATCTGATGGCCCAGATCCTTGAATCCCAAGTGCTTGGGAAGCACATGTGCAACTTGTCATTTATCTCAGTCAATGGGATTTCCTTGTCCAGTCCTTTAAGCTCATTGATTATGATGATGAACCTTTCATACATTTCAACAACATTTCTTCAGACTTCTTATGAAAGTTCTCATATTGGGATATGAGATGGGACCTCTTTTCCTTTCTTTCATCAGAACTTCCATCAACAATCCTTGATAGGGAATCCTTGATTTTTGCAGATTGACAATCAATAACTTTCTGAAACACTTCATCTGACATGATGGATACCAAGATATTCATTGCCTTGGCATCCTGGTCTTTTATTTTCTTTTCTTCTTCTGTCCATTCTGCTTTAGGAACAAGTTCAGGTGTTGAGTTCCCACTAGCAACTTTTTGTAAGACATTGGTGGTCTAGTCAAGATAGAATTGAAAATGCCTTCATTAATAGAATTCATGTATAATTTTATTCTGGTCTTCCATAGTGTAAACTTGTCCAGGTTACATACTAGTGGTCTAGTGGATGCATAGTCCTTAGAACTTATTTTCTTAAAATAGTTTTGAAATATAAAAATATAAATGAGAGGATCTTTTGATCAAGGTGTTAACCTTTTTCTGATCAACCAGCCTCTGATACCAATTGAAAGTGCACATTTGCTTCCCTGAGAATTCTTTAGAGGGGGGGGGGGGGGGTGAATAGAGATTTAAGAACTTTTAATAAAAAGTGCATAGAAAATTAATTCTAATTCCTAGGCATCCAAGATTCCAACCAAAATTAAAGCTATCACAGAATTAAAAAAAGGGAGAATCACAGAAATTCCACAAACACAGAAGACACAAGAACATATAGTGTGTTTTCCCAAAACTATGGGTAGTCCACTCTTCTACAACCTTAGTAGGAATACACTATCATGGTGCCTGAGTCTTTTGATAAGGATACTCTCAGAACCAAGGGCCGAGTCTTTTAATAAGGAGACTCTTAGAATCAAATCCAGATCTTTTGATAAGGAGATCTTGAACCAAAACTTAGTCTTTTGATAAGAAGACTCTTAGAACAAAAAATGAATCTTTTGAAGAAGGATTCATAAAACTCTTTACTCAGTTTACAAAATTGAGAGGTAGAGAGTAAGAGAAAGAATAAGAAGATAAAGAATGATCTTCTGAATTGAATCCTCTTGTCAGCAGAAGTTCTCTGAGGATTCTAGGCAATAAGTGTTCTGTATCTTTTCAAAATGATGAATCCTTGCTTATAAGAGAGAGCAAGGATTATATGTTTATATCCATTTTTCCAAATTATTCAGCATTATCAACAACAGTGAAGAGAAGAAGTGGAGAGAAGAAGAACTGCTGTCGGTTATATATCTTTTTCTTTGTTGTGCAATCTTCTCTATGATCTTTTCTTGAAATTTGAGTATATGAATCTCTAAGAGATTTCGAATTCTTCTTAATCTGGAAACTTATCTTTAGATAGAATGAAATATTATTCTTCTATATTTGTCTTCATAAATCTCGACAACCTCTTCAAATTTCTTTCATATACGTTCTTCTGAAATTAGATGGAAAATTCTTTCCTTCAGCTCTCTTCCAATAGCTCTACAGATTCATAAAGAATACTGTATTAATCTTCATCAAATAACTCTTGACAGATCTTCAGAATTTTCCATCTGGGTTTCATTCGACGCTACGTCGACTTCTAGAAGAAGATGCGTCGAGATCTGCCAAAGAATTGAAGTTTCGTCGACTTGGTTAAATACTCAACGTTTCATTGATGTCATATCGACGTATGCATCATCTTCAGCTTTAGGGGCACGTCGAATTGACTTCTAAAGTTGCACTGATATCGAGTCAGAGTAACATCGACTTTCAGTTGACTTTGCGCCGACTTCTAGTCGATGCATTATTACTCTGGATAATTTTCTTCATGATTTCAGTTTGCCTTTCTCATGACTTTGACTCAACTGACTTCCTAAGACTTCTATGACCAAATTATCCTTACTATACATCATAGGTAATTAACCTAGAAAGTAAAATCACTTTATAGACAATTTGTTAAGTTAAATTAAAAGTGTTTTTCCAAACAAAAATATTCTGGGCAAGGGAACTGGATTGAAGCGCATGATGAGCGGTTGGTGAGAGACTTCGAGTCTCTTAGCATTATTTGTGTGGCTAGAGGCGAGTCTAGCGCAACTCAGTTGAACTGGATAGAGTTTTAGTGCGACTTGGCCGATCATATTCGGGAGGCAACCAGGGTAGATGCATAGTTCCACTGTTAGTGGTGGAAGCTCAGGAAGGTGAAGGCAGTGCATTGGAGACGGCCGATGGACTCTTGAAGAAAAATGAAAGGGTGTGTGTTCCGCGCTTTAGAAAGCTCTGTGAGGAGTTGATGTTTGAGGCTCACTTTACAAAGTACTCCATTCATCTAGGCAGTATGAAGATGTACTTAGAATTGAAGAAATACTTTTGGTGTCCTGGGATGAAGTAGGATGTAGCTTCGTACGTGAGTCGATGTCCGACATGTGCCATTGTGAAAGTTGAGTTCCAAAGGTCAGGCGGGTTCTTGAAGCCCCTTCCTATCCCTGAGTGGAAATTCGACGACATCTCTATGATTTTATGCATGGTTTGCCTCGGTTGCATTAGGGTAACGATGCGATTTGGGTGATTGTGGACCGCCTGACCAAGATGACTAACTTCAATCTGAATCAAAAGGAGGATAGCTTTGAGAAGCTCATGGAGCTCTATGTTCAGAACATTATGTAGTTACATGAGATTCCAAAGATCATTGTTAGTGATTAAGATGGACAGTTCACGTCCAAGGACTGGAGATTAGTTCAGAAGTGTTTGGGCACAATGCTTAAGTTCAGTACAACATTCCATCCGCAGACCGATGGTCAAACGGAGAGAACAAATCATACTTTGGAGGATATGTTTAGAATGTGTGCTCTTGATTTTGGCAAGAGATGGGAAGACCACCTATTTAGGGTGGAGTTTGTCTACAACAATAGCTTCCATGCGAGCATCCAAATGGCTCTGTATGATGCGTTGTTTGATAGGCAGCGTCGCACAACGATATCTTGGATAGAGACGGGAGATGCACAACTTTTGGGATAGGAGCTAGTGGAGGACACTTGTGAGTTGGTGCAGACGATCTAGGAGCCCATGAAGGTTTTTCAGGATCGGAAGGCAAAATATTTCAAATAGCGTCACAAAAATGTGGACTTTTTAGTGGGCGACATGGTCTACTTGAAGATCAAGCTGTTCAAATGTATTTCGCAAAATCGGTGACTCAAGAAGTTGAGTCCGAGGTATTTGGGCCTGTTTGAGGTTGCAGAGCGTATAGGTGAAGCCGCCTATCAGTTGGCATTGCTCGCAGAGCTGAGCATATTACATGATGTTTTTCATGTATTGGTGCTAAGGAAAGCTCTGGTGGAGCCGAGTAATGTGGTTAGGTCAGCGACAGTGCTGATAGCCGAAGATCTGAGGACTATGGTTCTGTAACATCCCGTTTGTTTGTCTCTGCTGCTTCCGTTCGACGAACGTCGAAGGGGCAGCCGTTCGTCGATTGACGAAATTGCTGCCGTTCGACGAATGTCGAAGGGGCAGTCAATCATCGGTCGACGAAGCTGTAGCAGTTCGGCGATCGATGAAATTGTCGCCGTTCGATGAACGTCAAAGGGGCGGTCGATCGTCGGTCGAAGAAACTGTCGCCGTTCGGCGATCGATGAAATTGCCGCCGTTCGACGAACGTCAAAGTGGCAGTCAATCGTCATTCAAGGAATTGTTGTAGCCGTCTCGTTCAGCGAAGTTGTAGCGTCCCGTTCGACGAAGTTGAAGCGTTCGATGAAAGTATTAAGTGCAGGGTTTGGGCATTTTTTTGTTGCCTTCCAGTAAAGGCTTAATTGCATAAGAAGTTGTGGCCATAAATGCTTGTCAGATCAAATCCCACTATCTCTTTTCTGTAAGCCATTAGCCTCATTCTTCACCAAAAAAGGGGCCGAGCCATTATTTTCTCTGGCTCATTTCTTCTTCTTCTTCTTCATCTCCTTCCCCCACCTTAAGGGTTTTACCCAATGAGCTTTGGAGGAGCAAAGCTTGGAGAAGGATTTGAGCTTGGCCAACTGCCGCCATGCCGCGGAGGAGACAACCGCGATCGTCGGCCGGAAATCAGGTGACTTCCGACCCTTCTCCCTTGGTGCTAGATCTCTAGATAAAACTAGGAGAGACATCGAGCTCAAAAGAGCTTGGTTTAGTGAGTTTATGGAGATTCGTAGGAAGAGGCCACGCTAGGGTTTTTGCTTTAGGGCGCCGTTTGCCGCGAAAATGCCTTCGAATAACTCCTCTCTTTGATGCGAGGACAAAGGAGTTGATTTCGTGAAAATCGGCGGCCTCATGAGGGAGTATTGGAGGAAATAAGATTTGTGGAAAGTGGTAGATTCTGCTGGAGGAAGAAAACTAACAGCAGCTGTTAGATGCACTTTAAGATTTGTGCAGATTATTATCTGCAGACCAATCCTGGGGATGTTTTTATATTGCAGCTGAGTTCAAGCCTCTTTTAAGGAATGTCAGGATGTGGGCTCAACTAGGAAGTTGTAGCCCTTGGTAACACCTTTCTAATGAATGGTTGCACATAATTTTTGGTGAACTGCAGAGTTCTATAGAGTGTTGGAAGTAATGTGTTCTATTGAGATTACCATTATATTATAAAGGAATCTGTCAAACTAGACCGGCTGTGTTCGAGTCGCTGTTTGGGCTTGATAGAGTCTGGGCTGGTCCCTGAGCTTATGATGGAAGTTGTAGCCGTCGGAAATACCTTTCCAACGACTAGTTGTACTATTTGTGAGGAGCCCGGTAGCTCCCTCAAAGTCTGGTCGAAGTAGGCTGTGTCCGGAATTATAAAGTGTAATGTGATGGACAGATTCTGTCCTATGGGGCACAGCAGGGTTCAAACCATCTTCTAGCCATGATGTGACTCGATCTGGGCTGAGGGCTCAACATAAAAGTTGTGGCCCTCGGAAAGAGCTTTTCAAAATGGGGTGGCACATTATCGGTGGTGGAGCTTAACTCTCAGAAATCCAGTTTCAGTAAACAACGATACACGCGTAAATTTATAATGTTGTTTGGATTTCTCTCGAATTACTTATCGGATGTTCGTAAAATTTGGTGGACATGTGTCTAATGGTATTGAGACCACCCCCGATAAGAATTATGAATGTTGGATTTATATTTACGGTAATATTGTTAGTCTCTTCCTATAAATTTGTTGTGTTGCAAATAACATTGGTAAATATAGACAAGGCTTGGAATTGGGGTAATATTCAAGGATTGGGATGGTTAATGTGTAGGGTCAGATTGGTATAGTGAACTCAAACATAGAATTACGCGCTCAAGTAGTCCTATAGGATCAAAGGTAGTAATTCCCTTATATACCCATGCCACTGCAAGAGAGTTATGACAACTCCGTATGTGAAGCAGTGATGGTTGGTGAGGCTTCTAGGGTATGATTATATCCTGAGAGGTGAGGAACCCGATTGGTGGGTCCTTGGATGCTAATTAGCTTCGGCACCGATTGTAGGAGGAGAAATGGAATAAGGCTCCTTACGCGAGTCCTTGGGTACTTGATAGCACGGGTGGTGCATGGGAATTTCATGAATGTGCATGGTTTGCACATGGTGGTGTGATGATCCTGGATGGAGGATTACTTGTGGCGGGTCTACAGGCTTGCTGGTTGTGACATCGACAGAAGCTGACGGTTAGACTCTAGACCAGTTGGGTTGGACTCTTGGTGCTCACCTACCCAAGTCCCCTTCTGTGTCCTTGAAGGCTCAGCATGTTGCGAGCAGTATGCAGGGTCTTCGCTGTGTGTTCTTAGCGTCGAGGCGTACAGAGTCCTAGGACTGGTAGTGTTCATACCCTCCTAGTAGTGGAGGAGCTCGTTCCATTGTCTCCGTCTGGCCACGACGGGAGATGCCTGAGCGGTTAGCTACCCCTCAAAAAGCGAGAACTAACGGTCTATGTCGACATAGCAAATATGCATGGGTGAGTCATTGTATCATAATCATTGCATTCATCCTTCATAATCATTGCATTGCACCGCATTGGATCCTCATCATATAAACTTGTATGGGCACCTTTATATGATGAGTTACCTTCATGTTCAGATCCTTAACTTATAAGCTTGTATGAGCATCCTTATAAGTTAAGTTCAATTTAGTTGTGTGATACTCTGCTCATGCTTCCTTGTTACTAGTACTTGCTTATATAACCAATGTTATTTATGTACCTGTTAGTTAGATTTATTACAAGTACTTGGGTACTTATACAACCGACATATAAGAACAACCATTCCTGTCACCTGCTTGTATATTTTATTGCTTATATTGCAACTTTTCTTCCTTTCCTACCGCCCGGTGCCTTGGAGTCGCCGGGGGAGCGGATGTGACACCACTTAGTCTTTATGACTAACGGTTTCTACGTCCCTCTTTTTAGGAGCGCACCCTGGAGCAGCAGCGCACAGCGCTGGAGGAGATTAGCCAGGTCAGGATGACAGGGCCGGAGGCCACGATACCCTCACTACCGTCGGTGACAGATGTGAGCACAGTTTGAGATGTAGCCATTGAGGCGTTTCTTTTGACACTCTGATATAGTACAGGAGCTTCCTATCTCATAGTTTTTGAGACTCTTGCTTATGTGGATTTATATATGGCTTCTTTCTTTTGCATTATTGATGGGTTGGGACTATTCAGTTGGTTCGGCCGGCAGGATAGGCGCCTTGTGGGGGAGGTTAGCTCGTGTGCTGGCACCTCCGCAAGGCAGCTGTCTTGGGCATAAGAATCCCCTAGGCCGTGTTTTGTGTTCCGGGAGGGGGATCTTACAGGTTCATCCTGTTTTCATGGAGGATTTAGAATTCTGACATTTGAGGAATAAAGAGGTCAATCTTGTGAATGTGCACTTGCGTGTGAGACGAGTTCTTTTGGGAATGTGAGCAAGAGATGCGGGAAAACTTCCCGGGACTGTTTGTGTCAGGTATGTGTTTTACGTTTTGGTTAACGTTTTAAATTTCGAGGACAAAATTCTTTTAAAGGGGGTGGAGTTATAACACCCCCAAAATTTGCTGAGTGTGGAGGCTAGAATACTGAGGCTAGGAGTAGTGTAGCAGTTTGAGTTCTACCCGATTCGCTTAGATTAACTAAAACCATCTAGCCAAATTAACTAAGAAACCTATTTGCCTCATTTTCCTAGAATTCAAGCCAATTCTGGTAGAAGCGTGCAGGTTGCCTAGAGTTAGCGCCAGGCGTTAGCACCAGGCGTTAGCGTTAACGCTGTTGGTAGTAGTTTTGACTAAATATCTACCCGATCGGCTAGATGTCTGGCCGAATAGAGACAGAGAACGCTTTATCCGAAGTTACCGTGGTGCGGTAGCTAGCTACCACCGGGCGGTAGTGCGTGGAACCAGATTCAAAAAATAGCAAGTTCAAGGCATCTGATCTTCTTAGAACTTGATCTGATGGCTCAGATATGTTCTCCTATTAACCAAAAATAGGGCAGAGGCATTCTCCCGTCTCATTCTGAAGTCTTTTGGCACTTGAAGGCTATGCTGAGTGGGAGCATTCAGAGGAATTGGACAACCTAGTTTCCTCAATTAGAGGAGCTCTAGAGCTCTGTTCGATGATCCGAGACAAGCATCGCACCGAGCTCATGAAGGCGTACATTTGCATCCGTGAAATTTGAGATCTCCATCGTGAGGAAGAGGCTTCATAAGGTAACGACATCTCTCCTCCCAGTATTTAGATGCGTGCTTGGCATCTTTTGCTTATGCCTTTCTTTTCTTGCAATTTCTTAGCACCTGATCTCTCAAATAAGAGATGTTCAGGTCGCCTTGGTTCAAGAGGAACTACTATGTCAATTGAGTCTGTCCCCGATATATTTTGCATTAGAGATCTACTCTATTAGTGGATTAGGAATTATGGGTGAAGCCGAAATCACGACATGTGGTCCAATTCAGTGATGTTGCTTGACGTGCAATTTAGGGATTTTTGTTAGATTTTCGATTGCGATAAAGACATCGTTGCAATGCCCTTATTTCTATGTGAGAATGAATGTTGTCTTAGGGAGGGAAAAGTGCTCATCTTTAATGGATTGTGTTGTCTGCTTGTATGTGAAGGCGTGGCTTTGTCTTTGTGGTCAGCTCACTAGCCCCATGATATTGTGATTCGCGTGTGAGGGTGTCCCAACAAGACAAGTCTCCTTTTGTGAAACTAATGAGAAAGTCCATGCTTTTGGATAAGCCCAATGGTATTGTGATTCATATGCGAGTGAGGTATAAGAAAGAGTTCTTAGCACCAATTGTGTTTGGTTTGTTGATGCTGGCGAGAATGACTAAGCTGATGGACAAGCCCGATGGTGTTGTGATCCATGTGCGGGTGGAGTCTCAGCGGGAGTTCTCGGCCTTGGGATTGTATGCCTTTGGGGAAATGAGAGTACCCATGTGGTTGTTGTGATGTGATGATGTGTGATGATATGTTAGAATCATACATGTTATAGGGTGCCTAGGGTGAAACCTAGGTTTACGTACATACTACATTATTAGGCCCCATTATTTATTTGCTCAACATAGAAACATGGATGATGCTTGTGACACCATTACTTGCTTATTTCTGTGTTATTCATGCTTTATTATATTTGCATACAAAGTGCTGACTTACAAGGTGATGTCGTTCCCCGGGGTCTGCTAGGACAGCCAAGAGGGGTGTTGTTACACTGTTTGTGGTCATCCATTGTTGACCCTCATTATACCACGTCTTCTGTGATGGTTGCATGGCATGGATCTCAAGCTGAAAATAGCTTTCCGGCCAAAAAGGCCTAAGCCTCATGAGTGTACCTCCTCCTGCTTGCATGCATGCTTATGTTTTATTTTTTTGTTCCGGTTTGCACGTCGAGGTATCCTAGGAATGATATTATGATTGGATGTTTGTGTTGTATTGATGATGTTTTGAACATTGGTAATGTAAGACCATTAGACCAAGGTACTCCTATGTATATGTGGACAACTGTTGTGTTAATTTTTGTGTTTCCGCTGGTTATGTTTTGAATTTTGAGATGGGTAGTAGTTCTTATATCATTTTATAATACCAAAGATTTTGCGATTATATGCTCTGGGGTCCTAGCTGGACCCATATTATATGGTCATTATAGGGGAGGTGTTACACAGATCATAAGCATATCAACGTACTTTGATATTCCCAGAATTCCACTCCACGTACATCGACATTAGTCAATAATACTTAATGACGTATTTTGATTATTTCTTACCATAAACTTTGTTATATAACCTGAGCCTGATCTTTTAATATAACACACACCAAATGCATTTGCTTATATCCACCTTGATAACCAGATATATTAAATCATGTAGGGATTTTCCCAACAATCTCCTCCTATTTGATATACCATATTTTATCTGTAGAACAATTTTAAATAGGAAGAAAGACATCTGAAGGTGCACAGTGTAACCTCTTGAGTATTCTCTAGAGGGGCATGGGGGAGGGGGGGGGGGGGTGAATAGAGATTAAAACTTTTATACAAAATGTACACACACAATACAAAACTTCTAATGACTATGCTATCAGAAAACCAACACAGAATAAATTAATCACAGATTGCAGAAATATTAAAGGGACAACACAGAAAAGCAACACACAAAAGAGACAAGTTTTATAGTGGTTGCCCAAAATATGGGTACTCTACTCTTCTACCACCTTGGTAGGAATGCACTATATAGTGCCTGAGACTTTTGATAAGGAGACTCTTAGAACTACTCACTGAGTCTTTTGATAAAGAGACTCTTAGAACCACTAACCGAGTCTTTTGATATGGAGACTCTTAGAACCAAAACTGAGTCTTTTGATAAGGAGAATCTTAGAACCACTGAATCCTTTGGAGAGGGATTCTTAGAACTCTTTCACAGTTACAAAAAAGAAGTGAGAATAAAGGAGAAGAAGAAGAAAGAGTAGGATTCTTCTGTTTGATTCCTTCTACAGCTATCACTCAGGATGCTATCACTATATGTTCTTCAGGAACTGTATAGGATGAAGTCTTGCTTAAGATAAAGAAGAATGCAAGAGTTGTTTTGCTTGTGATCTTGATATTCTCAATACTCTGGTTGGCTTCCTGCTGTAAGAGAGAAGAAGCAGTAGCAGTTTCTGTATTTCCTGTACAGAGATTCTGTTCTCCTTGTTCTTTTTGAGAGAGAGCTTGAGGAGGAAGAAGACAGAATGATGCTATTATTATTGTTCTCTTTTTGTCTGTATCTTTATTCTTTGTCGGATAGTGTTTTAAATTGTTTCCTCTTGTGTTCTGTCATTAGAAGGAATATCCATTGGACAATAAGTATTTATTTCTGTTTCTGTTTCACGACCCGTCAATCTAATTTGAATAACTTCCAAGAATGTCTTTGTTGTTTCTCTAGAATACTCTATTCCACTCTTGGCAATAAACGAGCCATTAGAAATCATATTATAGCCTTGGATAATTTCTGGAAAAGCATCAGAAAAGACAACAGAAAACATTTTATTACAGTTTGTATTTGACGTATAGTCGAATTCATCTCACTTCTAATCAACACGCCTCTGAGTTCTTACATAAGCAACTTTGAAATCCTTCGTAGCTCTGACTGAACTCAGATGTGGACGTTGTGTCGAATACTTATCGATGTATCCGTCGAGTTTTAGACTTGAATGTTGATCTTCATCTTCTGCATCGAATTCAAATTGAAGTTGCATCGACTTCTGATATTGCTTTGACTGACTCTTCTTCTGCTTCGAGTAAATATCAATGTTGCATTGACTTTAATTATACTTCGACTTCAGTCTGAGTTACTTCTACTTGAATTCGAAGATGCTTCGACTTTTAGTCGAAGTTGCGTCGACTTCTATTCGACGCAATTTAACTCAACTAAATTTTGTGCTTGTTTTGGATAGGTCTTGACACTCTAGTGGGAGTGTGATATCCTAGGACATCTAATGACCAAATTATCCTCACTATACAACATGGGTAATATATCCGAGATTATGAAATCACTTGTAGATAATTTGTAAGATAAATCACATGGGTGTTTTTCCCAACAATATCATCGTCCATTGAATGAATGCAAAAGTAATATGATGATATAAATACTCCCTTATACTTTTTAACAATCATCATCAAAACCTCCTTTGTACATATTTTTAGAAGAGAAATAAGAAGAAAGACATACTTTGAAAGATTCCAGATCAACTTATCTATGCTTTATCCTTTTTAGAAGGCTTCTGACAAACAAAGAAATATATGTGATAATGTAAACTATCTTTGAGCTTATCACAATACTTTGAAAATTGTTGTGGTTCTCTTCCTAGATTGTTAGTTAATGATTTTGAAATGGATATTAACTTCCTCCAATCTTCCAAGGCAGATTCATATACTTCAAGAAGACTATATCATCTTTTGTAGAGCTCATGAATCATCTTTTTAGTTGAGGAAATCAAAGTGTCTGAATCAATAATACATTTGCCCTTCTTAAGATCGTTGCTAAGATCTGAATTTACTTTCTGTGTTTGAGTAGCTTTCTTTTTGGGAGGTCCGAAAGAAGGTGTTTCAATAAGAGGAATAGAGTGAGTACTAGTTCCCAAATGAAGCTTTGGTAAACTTTTAATTATAATTAAACTATCGATCTTGAACCTTTTTTGCTCTAGAGATCTAACTATCATTCACATGAATTAACGAATCCTTATCTATTCCATATTCAGAGACCGTAATGCCCTGCACTTTATTTTATATATCTTAAGAGAAGGAAGATGTAGAGAAAAGTTATCTCTTGAAATTTGAAAAAAGTCCATTATCTTCTCTTGACCTTTTGAGAGACACGGTGAATCTCCATATAGAAAAGCAGCATCATCCAAAGTTGTTAACATCATATCCGTATCTGATAACACAACCTGATTAGTATATTGATGACCACAAATATCAGGACTGGTAGTGCCATGGAAACCAAAAGTACAAGACTTCTTCCTCTTCTTGATTCGATTAAAAAGAGTACTTAAGAATTCCTTAGTAAGTCTAGTAGAAGAAGTTCGTTCAAAAAGAGAGTCCATCATAGTGGAAAGGTTAGTTAATTTTGTATCAGTATCAACAAACTTGGCAGAGAGATCTTGTTTGAATATCACCAGCTGAGCATTCATTAAAGATGATATAGATGAAAAGATTGAGCAAAGAGTTTGAGAGTTAATGGAAGAGTTTGAGGAGACAGAATCATTAACTCCTGTTGATTCAAGAACCTCAGGAAGCATGGAAGAAGGTAAAGTAGCACATGTTGTAGGATGATTAGTGCAATAGGAGTATTTGAAGAAACAAAAGATGGCCTCTCAATATGAAGGATAATAGTATTATTTGTCACAGAGACTTGTTTTCCAATGGGCAGCACCCATCATTCAAATAACTGAGATGTCAACCTTTTCCTCATGGTATCAGAATCCCTTTAGACATGCAAATAACACGATATGAATATTGTAGAACTATACTCAGTATTTCCCCAAAAGAAATTTCCTTACGTTTCTTCATCCTTGAGTATATCAACCTTATTATGTATTTACTCACAGTTTAATTGTTGGGAAATTGCCACAATATTCATGATTTGAAGAATTCCTCAGGATAAAGATAACTCACTTTGTATTTGATGATTAACTCTATGTGATTGTGTTTTAGGTAATTTCATTCTATGTTATAAGTGCTACATACTTTTTCACAAATATGATAGGAGCATTTGAAAATATTATAGAAGAAATTAAAATTCTATCAAGTAAAATGTCGACTAGACAAGGTTCAGACAAAGGAAATTTGTCGATGAGACAAGGTCGCGACATGACCCTATATCGACTAGAAGCTCAAAAAAGTTAAGTCAATATCGATGAAATTCTAGAGGTGTCTTCACCTAGAGGGGGGGGGGGGGGGGGTGAATAGGTGTTGTCGGCACTTTTAAAAACTTTGCGGAATAGTAAATGTAAGTGCAAGAATCACACATCAATCACAACATAGACACGTGCTATTAATAATGGTTCCCCAAGACAACATGTCTCTAGGTACTCCAATCTCACCCTTTGCTTATCTAGCAGTGTGCTAGACCCGACAATCTCCATTAAATATCAGATCTACATACCTGACAACTCAGAGACCGCGTCTCCTACCTCAGGTCCCAAGGACCATACAACTCAAAAGCTCTATCCGGCATCCCACCTCAGAGACCAAGTTTACTACCTTAGATACCGCAAGATCCAATAAATCAGAAGCACTAACAGGCTTTATACCTCAGAGACAAAGTCTCCTACACTCAGGCCAAACAGGGCCCTACAACTCAGATTCCGCTCAGGAATCCTAAAGCTTAGATCTCAAAGAGATCCTACAGTTTCAATTAGTATAGTTATAAACTTTTTGTAGACTCAAAATAAATAAGCTTGAATGCTTTGGAGTCTTCTTGAGGCCTTTAGCGAAAATGGCTTCTTCACAGATCTTCTTGCTATGAATGTTGAATATCAGAATTGGCAAGAAGGTTGAATCTTTTCTTCAGAAGAAGTATAGATTGGCTTGAATGTTTTTTCTTTCGGCTTGAATGTATTTTCTTTCTCTTGAGCTTTGTAAGATAGTATGTCTCTTGACGGCGATGATCTCTTCTTTCAGAAATAATAAAGGAATATGATTTCCAAATTCAAGATTAGGGTTTGCTGAAATCATCTCAACCCTTTTATAGGGTCCATTGATAACGATCACTTCCTCGTATGTCCTTTTTGTCAGTTCTCAGCTTTACAAAAAGCTCTGCTTTCAATTGCTCAATCTACGTCGGCAATAAATAATGTGACACAAAAATCACACATTAATTTGAATTCATGCCTCTCCGCCATTCAACTAGATGTCTAGTCAAATACATTTGTTCTGGATGAATCTGCACAGTGTAAAGCTTTAGTTCAATTCTTCTGCATGAATCGACTTGATGTCTTTGATAGTCTTCAAGATGATATTTCATAGTATATTCTTCTAGTCGAATGATCTATACGAATCGTCTTGGTGACTGGTGGTCTACATGATTATATTTCACGTTTTATTCTTCTAGACGAATTGTCTACACGAATCATCTTGTTGTCTCATCCTCAAGATGATATTTTATTCCTTCAGCCTTCTAGTCGATTCTTCTACACGAATTGACTTGATGTTTCTTCATAGTCTTCACGATGATATTTTACTACTTGTGCCTTCTAGTCGAATTTTCTATATGATTCAAGTTGATATATCTTCATAGTCTTCAAGATGATATTTTACTGCTTGTCCCTTCTAGTCGAATCCTCTACACAAATTGACTCGATAACTCCTTATATTCTTCAAGGCGATATTTGAGCTCTTCTAAATGAATCGTCTTATTATTCATGAAATGTCATCTTTGTTCCTCGACGACATTTCGAGTGACCACGACGATAATTGACTTCGTCAATTTCTTCCTTCATATAAACCCTTCAAACTATATGTAGTATACTTCTAAGACGATATGAAGGTATATGAACCATGTCAAGACGATATTGTCTTGGAAAGTATTCTACCAAAACGATATTTAGATATACATCTTCTTCGTCTTAGGCAAGACAATATGAGTGATGTTGTGAGTTTACAAGACAAGATCATCTTGGAGCTTAGGGTTTTCATGACGATATTTAACCTTAATAAGACGATATTTGCCTTAGGCAAATTCTGATATTCTCAACTCAACTCCTTTGCTTCAGCTCACTTGATATACCTTTATACTTGATGATTAAGAGTTAGTGTCAAATCTAATATAGTCTAGATCATAGGTCGACATAGTGTTTTGCACAATGAGGGATTACATTGGAAAAACTATGTCGGATGACACTAAGTCTAACCCTATGTTAGACTTGCATTATCATGTAAATGAAATCATCTTGACAAGAAATCACATGCATCAACTACAAATGTGTTCATCTATATTGTGAGGGAATCTTAAAATCTAGAACATTATGGGCATTATTCCCAACGATCGACTAGAAGCTCAACAACTACGTCAATATTGACTAGAAGGTCAACAACCAAGCCAATATCAACTAGAAGATCAATAGCTAGACTATCGACTTGAAGCTCAAACAACTAAGTCAATATCGATTAGAAGCTCAACAACTAAGTCAATATCGATTTAAAGCTCAACAGCTAGAATATCGACTTGAAGCTCAAACAACTAAGTCAATATCAACAAGACAATCTTCATGTCGACTAGACTGTTCAATATCGATGAGATAGTCTTGATAATGATGAGATGGGACACATTAACGAGATAGTGAAACATCGACTAAAAGAGCTTATATCGACTAGAAGATGAGATTTCAAATATCGACATTGACGACACCGCTGATTCAGCCAATCAGATTGCCGACATATGCCAAGTGGATTAAAGAATATTAATTCCAATATGTCCTTTAATGAATTCAATATATATACTTAAAGTGTGAATCAGTCAAACCTAATCTTGCTGATAGAAATCATTCCAAACAAAAAGCACAGTGTGGCTTGACAGAAAAGAAGAACCAGACAAGATTCTTGAGCAACATTCTTCTTCACTCTTTTCTCAAGTGCTCAAGATTTCAGAAGTCCTACAATGAATCACTTCCTCATCAAGCAAAGGGTGGGTAGTCTAGAAATCCTCAATTTCAGATCTAATATCTAATCAAGAAAAGAAGAACTTTCTCTCTCCATATTCATCAAGAAGACCTATACAAGAAGAGAGATTTTTCTGTGATCAAAAGCGCTGTCAAGAAGAAGCCCTAAATTTATCTGAAGATTACAAGGTTTCTAAGAAAACTCAAAAACATCAAGCTTTATTTTATTGAGTCAACGAGAAAATTGTAAAAACATATTCAAACTTTTTGTAGGATCTTTTTAAGATCTGAGTGTAAGGTCGTGTGTGACCTGAGATAGGGTTCTTCATTGAACTTGAGGTAGAGTTCTGGATTGAACCTGAGGTAGGATTCTTGTTGTGGAATCTGAGGTAGAATCCTGAGCTAGTGGATCTGAGGTAGGGGATTAGTTGACATCCCTGAGAAAGGAGATGTTGGATCTGAGTGTAAGATCTATATTTGACCTGAGTTTTGTTACAGTTTGCCTAAACTAGCACACTGCTAGATAAGGGGAGGGGGATAGTGGAGCACCCATACTGAGGAACCACTATAAATCTTTGTGTTTGTGGCTTGTGATTTTCTATGTTTATGGTTTCATTTCTAAATAATCAGCTAATGTTAAAAAGAGAATAAACACATATTCACCCTCTAGGTGATTAGACTAACTTAAACTTACAAGTGGTATGAGAGGGAGGTTGTTCAAAAAGAGCTTAACAACTTGAACAATATCCTCATCATGGGAAATCACTCTACTCACCATGACTTATGGAGAGAATTATAAAGAACTCTGTTCTATGAAGCTTACATTATGTAGAAAAGAAAATTTCAGAATCTGGAAGGAAAGAGTCAGATTATTCATGGAAGCATCTGGCCCTAGATTTTTTTTGTAGTTGTTGAGGAAGGACCTTTCATTCCCATGAAAGTCTCAACTATAGATGCAAATCTGTAGGTACCCAATAAATTCTCTGAAATGAATAAAGATGAAGTAGTTCTGTCTACCATGGATAAAAGGGTCAAGAACATAATAGTGAGTGTCATAGATGACTCCACATTCTAGAACTTAATTCACTACAAAATAGCTAAGTAAATGCCGGATTCACTGACTGTATATATGGAAGGAACTAAGGAAGTAAGAGATGACAGAAAATCACTTCTTAACCAAGAGTATGAGGCATTCAGGCAGGAGAAGAAAGACTCGATTGCTAACTGCTATGAAAAGTTATTTAAGATAGTCATTGGACTAAAGAACTATGAGAGAGAATTCTCCAACTATGATCTGAATGATAAGTTCTTAAGGACCCTCAACAAAGACTGAGATATCAAGATTTTTGCCATAAGGGAGATGTGGAATCTGGCTAACATTCAGCCCCAAAATCGATATGGGAAACTGCTATCCCATGAGTTGCAGCTGAACACCAGCAAGGCTGAAAAAAGGGTCCTCTAGATCTCACTCCAGAGAAAAGTATGGAGCCTTCAAGGCTGAAAGATCCACTTCAAGGATGAACGATCCAAGAGGAGTAGAGAGGAATCCCCAACCCTCAGGGAGAGAGATGTTATAGAAGGAGAATTTGAGACTAACACTTCAGGCTTAGATCTTTCAGATGGAGAACTATCCTTGTTCTCCAAGCAATTTAAGAAGCTGCAAAGCAAGAGGAGGTAGTGGAAAGAACATACCCTCATACTCCTCTAACTCAAAGAAGAATTACAACAACTTTGACAGGGCAAAGCACAATCCCAAAAAGGACAAGTATGCCTCCAAACAGAACAAATAATTTTCAACTGATATTGTTTGATATTGCTGCAACAGGCCAGAATATGTCATAGTTGGTTATCCTGATAAAAGGAAAGAAGGAAAAAGAAATGATGAGAGAAGATCTCACAAAGGGAAGAAGTCTGAAAAGAGCTTTATAGCAAAGAAGCCCAAGACCTTGAGTGATAGTTACTCAAACTCATTAAAATCTGAGGAGGAATGCTACATTGGGCTTACTGCAGTCTTAGAAGATGAGTGGGAGCTAGGATGACTATCCTGCAACCAGGGATTGCATACGGGCACTACTATCAATTTCAGACAGTGACAGTGAATCAGAAGAAGAGATCAGTTATGGATGGATGGCTTGGACTTATGAAGAAAAGCAGGATAACTCTTATCCTGATAAGGTACATATCAAAGCTTTTCTTTCTCTTTTTGGATATGATATTGATTCTGATGTTGAAACAAAAGCAAACACATCAGCTAATGATAAGCGTGATTCTGAATTAGAAGATCAATATAATGATCTCATTTGCAAGTATGGTGTGCTTTTAAGAGCACTAAAGAAAAGTAAAGCCTCGGCTAAAGCTCAGGATGAAGAAATAAGAATTCTTAAGCTATTCAAATCCCAGGTGGATGAGAAAATTCAAGAAATAATAAGGTTGACCTATGAGCTTATGGTACTTCAAAAGAAGTATTAAGTTCAAAGCAAGTTGTTAGCTCAAAGGGAAAGATCTAGCAAGGCTTTGGAGGACAAGCTTCTGTTAGAAAGGAAGCTTGTTGAAAGCTTCTCAAAGCCTAAAACTGTTCTCCCTATTATAGATAGCTTCTCTTCTCCATATTAGGAGGGCTGGACCATAATAAGGAAAAGGAAAAGACCTCACAAGATAAACCTATATTCCAAATGGTTGTCTTGCCCTCCAATACCTATGACCAAGATATAACATATGGATACCTCACCAATGGTTACTCAACTAGTGGAACTATGCCATAAAACTGAAAGAACAGAGCAAACATTGGATTGAGTGCTCTAAAGGCACCCATGAGGAGATCCATATAAAGGATCATGGTCCATTTGTACTTGGCTCTATCGCACCATAAACCAAAGAAAAGGGAAATGCACTTCCTCAGAAGTCTGCCCCTAGAGTGAAGCCTATGACTATGCAACCAACTTCTAATTCTGTGCACATGTACAGGAATTTCTTAAGAAATGCTTGCTGTAAAGAAACTTGCTCTTCTGATCATTAGAACCAACACTCCATTCAGAAGGTGACTCAGAAGAGGAGGTATAATATATTTAAATGTTGGTGCTGTTGAAAGATTGGCCATTTTGCTATAGACTATTGGTTCTACCTAACATTGCCCAGAGCAAGGAATGTAAATCTTGATAGTTATTTTGTTCTCAAGCATCCTGCGGTCAAGGCTAACATGAATTAAGGACTCAAATCTATTTAGGTTCCTAAGGTAAAATAGTTTATTCTTCTAGGTAAGTCCAAAGACCAACAAAATGCCTATCTGGTAATTGGACAATTGATGTTCCAGGCACATGACTAGAACTAGAAGCCTTTTGAAGAACTTTACCACTATGGAAGATGGAGAAAAAGTCATATTTGGTGGATCTGACAGAGGCATCATTAAAGGCTGTGGTAGGATTACCAATGTCATTGTCGTAATAACAAAAGTAGCTTATGCGGAAGGGTTGAAACATAACCTTACAAGTATCAGCCAACTATGTGATCTAGACCATGTCATTGAGTTCCATAAGGATAAGTGTCTGATTAAAAATTCTATTGACCTTGAGAAAATTCTATCAGACATTAGGAGTAGTAATGTTTGTTGCTTAAATTTCTTATGCTTAGATTCTACTGCACCTGTTTATCTTGTAGCAAATTAAAGAGACTCTCTTTATGTACAATGACATAAGAAACATGCTTACATGAGCTACAAGACACTCACCAGACTATTTTCAGAAAATTTAGTTAGAAATGGACCTAACATTAAATGCATTAAAAATGATATTTGTCATGCCTGTCAGATGGGCAAGCAGAGTTTAAGACCACTTTTAAGAGCATAAGCTCCAAAGATTCTGAAAGATGTCTTTATTTATTGTATATGGATTTATTTGGTCATATGCCAATTCATAGCTTAGGAAGGAAGTTATATACGTTTGTGATAGTTGATGACTTCTCTATGTATGCTTGGGTGTTCTTCCTTAAGAAAAAGTCTGATACCTTGGAAATCTTTGCATAATTTGTCAAGCAAGTTCAGAATGAAAAAAATTATACTATGGTCAAAATCAGAAATGACCATGTCACGGAATTTTAATCTGCAATCATGACAGATTTCTGTGTTGAACAAGGTATCCCTCAAGAATTTTCTTCTCCAAGAACAACACAACAAAATGAAGTTGCTGAGAGAAAAATAGAACTCTCGTAGAAGCTGGGAGAACCATGCTAAGTGTCTCTTCACTACCAGAGTATTTTTGGGCTGAAGATGTCAACACTGCATGTCATGTGCAGAATAGAGCTTCAATCATAAAATATCACAAGAAAACTCCTTATGAACTAATAAAGGATAGAAAACCAATTCTAACCTACTTTAGACTCTTTGGATGTAATGTTATGTTCTAAGCAATAGTAAGTCATCTAATCAAGTTTGCTAAAATTTTTTTGAGGGGATTCTTGTTGGATATAGTAGCCACAACAAAAATTATAGAATATTCAACAAAAAGACTCATATGGTAGAAGAATCAATTCATACTGTATTTGATCAGACAAACATAATTCATCAAGGCTTGTCTAGTTCTTCTAGTGTTGCATGAACATGTTTGAAGTTACGAGAGCTAAGACTAGAAGAGCCTATCCCTCCAGACTTGATCCTTGAAGATGGAGAACAAATCCAAGGAAAAGCACAAGAAATAGTGCTTGGACAATAGCAAGTTGGAACAAAAAATATAGATAATCAGGGAGCACTACCTCCAGTTTGGAGACACCATAAAGACCATATAAGCAGTCAAGTCATTTGAGATATAAGCCAAGAAGTGATAACAAGAAGTAGTGCTCAGAATGAGGCTCTTTATCTGAGCTTACTATCTTAGATTGAGCCAAAGAAATTTGAGGAAGCTAACCCAGATCCCTCTTGGATCATGGCTATAAAAGAAGAACTAAGTTACTTTAAAAGATGCAAAGTATGGAAGCTAGTTCCTAGGCTCCAACATTAGAATGTTATTGAAACAAAGTGGGTCTATAGGAACAAGCTGGATAAGAATGGTATCATCATCAAGAACAAGGCAAGGCTGATAACAAAGGGATACATACAAGAAGAAGGGATTGATTTTGATTAAACCTTTGCACCAGTAGCCAGACTAGAGGCAATAAGTCTGTTTCTAGCATATGCAACTCACAAAGGATTTAAAGTCACCAAATGGATGTGAAGTGTTCCTTCCTCAATGGAGTCCTGAAAGAGGAAGAATATGTAGAGCAGCATCCATGTTTTATTGATCCAACTAAATTTGATTATCTCTATTTTTTTTAGAAAAAGCCTTATATGGGTTGAAACAAGCACCTAGAGCTTAGTATGATACACTATCAAGCTTTCTCATTGAAAACAAATTTTCAAGGGGAAAGATAGATAAGACATTATTCCTGAGGGAAGTTAAAGGCAAGATATTGCTGGTTCAAATATATATATATATATAAGACATAATATTTGGATCTACTGATGATAACCTTTGTAGGAAGTTTGCTAACTTAATGCAAGTGAAGTTGAAGTGAGTAGTATGGGAGAGTTGAAATATTTCTTACGCCTCCGGGTGAAATAGTCTGATGATGGAATTTTCATCTCACAGACCAAGTTCACTAAGGAGTTGATCAAGAAATTTGGAATGGAGAATGCAACCTCCATGAGGACTCCAATGAGATCTAATGTGTCTCTGGAAAATGATGAGAAAGGGAAACCTTTTGATGAAACCATGTATAGATGCATTATTGGATCCTTCCTCTACCTCACTACAAGTAGACTTGATATTATGTTTTCAACATATGTGTGCCAGATATCAGGCAAACCCTAAGGAATCTTATTATACCTCTGCTAAGAGGTTTTTAAGATGCCTTAAGGGTACACCTAATCTTGGCTTATGGTACCACAGGAGTAATGACTTTGAACTAATTGGTTATTCTGATACAAATTTTGTAGGTTGTAAAGAAGATAGGAAAAGTACCTCAGGTACATGTCAATTCCTAGGAAGAAGGTTGATTTCTTGGAGCAACAAGAAGCAAACAATCGTGGCAATTTCTACAGCTGAATCAGAATGAATATAAACTGGAAGTTCTTGTGCTCAACTCTTATGGATTCAACGTTAGCTGGAGGATTACAACTTGATGATAAACAAAACACCAATGTTTTGTGACTCTTCAAGTGCAATCTCCATGGCAAAGAATCCAGTGTCACAAAATAGGACAAGGCACATAGAGATAATATATCACTTCATCAAGGAGCATGTAGAGAAAGAGGACATCATCTTGGAATATGTGCCAATAGATCACCAAGTTGCAGACATCGTCACCAAACCACTGGATGAAGCTAAGTTTAATTCTTTCAAAATTGATCTAGGATTGCTAAATCTAGTATAACTTTCTGAACTTCTATTAAATCTTAATTATCATTAACAAATAAGGAATGGTATAGGAAGTATAATATAAAACTCCTTTACTTAGAGTTATTTTAAAAGTGTTGACCAAGATTCAGGTCAACACATGATACAATAACATATTGTATGCAACTTACTTCTTTTATAGAGATAAGAGTCCAGGTACCACCAAAGAAGCCATGCCAAAAAGATCCTGGAAATACTCAGCAAAATTTTCTGAATTAAGGTTGTATCGACTAGATAGTCAGTTGACAAGCTTCTTATCAATGAGAGCTCTCATCGACACAATCCATGTATCGACTAAACATGATTATTTACTACACACGACTCAAGATCCAATCAATCTCGTTCATTCTAGAAGGTATGCACCTATTAAATTTCCACTATAACACATATATAAATAGGGGCATAATGTAAATCAAGATAATCCACCTGTCTCGCCGACAAAGCCTTCTAAAAGCATTCTAAAAGCCCTAAAGCTCCTCCCGTCTCGCCGACAAAGCCGATAATCCACCTGTTGTTTCAACAAATATTCATCAAATTTTTTTCTTCAAGAAATATTCTTCAAGCAGCAATATGACAGTAAGATGACCTCCAAGAAGACCTCTGCCAAGATTAATGTGGGAAGTGAACTTGTCAGGGAAGGATGTGTGGGAGCATCACTGATATTTGTGTTGTCATTAAACTAGTTGCTGATGTCGCTCTTGAGTATATACTATCTGAACCAATCCTCATAATGGCAAGTGTGGTACAAGAGTTTTATCATAATGCTCATATAAGTGTGTCAGATATGGCCATAAAGACAAAAGTTGCTGACTCTGTGGTTAGAATGACTGCAATTTGTATAAATAAGCTATTTAAAATGCCTATGTTGAGTGAAGATGAAGAAGATGAACTCAGTAACGAGGACTTCAACCAAAGTCTACAATGGTGCAACTACGCTGCCAAGTTGCATGGAGCATTGGAAAGAATCAAAATGAACTCTTACGGGAAATTGCCAGCATACATTGTTGGAAAAGACCTCATATGAAAGGCTGGATCTTATGATAGAATCTCTAGGGAGATGTTAAATGTCATGACAAGGATAATTCTGAAAAATAAGACTGATTGGAGTCACTGGTTCTTTGAGAAGATGAAGGACAACCTATATGCCCCCAACTATACACGAATTGTCTCACTCACCTCTGCAATAGTCTCCATCACAAAATAGATGAATCACTGGGAACACCAATTCACTACCTAAAAGAATTGACAAGAAGTCAATAGAAAGATGGGAGAAGGAAGTTCAAAGACCCAATCTTATTAAGAAGAAATCTGTTGGGGAGGCTGAGAAAGAGCCTGAAAGATCTGAAAGGGAAGTATTAGTGATGCCCCCTACACAAACTGAGGGGAAGCAATCAAGCATATTGGTGCAAGAGGTTGCTAAGGTGACTACTACAGAAGTGCATGAAGTTATTGCACGGGAAGATTTATAAAGAGGTGATTCTGTAGAGGGGGAGCCCATAAATGAGGGTGGTGCTCAAGAGAAAGTTGCTGAAGTTGAGGGAGAGCACACACTGGAGTGCTCTACCCAAGAGACTAGAACAGTTGAGGGGGAGTCTCAACAAGAAGACTCGGCTTTAGATGCTGCTGAAAACATGGATGATGAAAATAATGCAGATTTAGAAGTTGTTGATGAAGTTGTAGAGAAAAATACTTGGGGAGATTCTATAGGATGAAAGACCACAATGCCTGATACTGTGGTGAGTAACCAAAAGAGACATCTCTCCTTGGTGGAGAAATTGTAATATACAAATGAAAAGTTGATGAGCATGAGCAAGAGACAAATGTTAGAGAGCCTAGACCTTGCACTGAAGAAGTTCCAGGGTCAATCATGAGTCAAATGAAGGCAATGCTGGAAAAGAGCAAACAAAGCACTTTGAATGCTTTGTAAATAAAGTTGTAGAGGGAGTAAGGGCTGAAATGTCAGAAAAGATGGTTGTGCTTCAGACTAAAATGCATCACCTGAATGCACAGACCATAAATTTCTTTATGAGGGATGCTCTTGCTGTAGACCACACTGCCAAGCAATTGGAGCTGACTCACAAAGGCCTAGAAGATATAATTGAAAATCAGGCTGTGACTTCAGAAAACCTCTAGAATGTATTTACAACAACTGACAATAGAATGACTGAGCTAAGAATGAATGTTCTTGAAAGGATAGACTTCTGCAGTAAGCTCATGGATGATCATCTTCTAGAAACCAAGAACACTATAGTTGATGATGTTAATATGCTAAAGGCTAAACTATTTGATATTCAGGACAACATCTGTAAGCACTTATCTAAATAAGTCAGAAAGGGGGGAGGAAGTAATAACTAAGGCTAGTGTTGAACAAGATATATGGACTTCAAATGCAATAAGGTTGGCCCCCAATCTACCTTAACTCCACTATTCTCCAGAACCTGTGTATGACCCCCCAGCAGAGCATACTTCTGAAAGGACTTATCAAGATGAATCATCAGACAAAAGAGAAAAGAACTCACCGTTGAAGAATTGATGGAAAGGAAGAAGAGAAGAGCAGAGGAAAATGCTAAGGACCCCAATTGTGAACAGTGGAGTCCAGAATCCAGAAATATCATTATATATACCTGGAACAATTTTGGCAGGACTGGAAAAGAAATTGTAAGGTACTACAGCTCTGTTGAATGGGCTAAATATCAATAATTAGAAACACAAAGGAGAATTTTCTAGAAGAAGCAGAAGTCTGGGGAAGTATCTGATAGTCCTGAGCCAAGCAAGTATATTCCAAAGCCACTTGGATATTTTCAAAGAGAGAAGCAAAAGGCCCAAGACAAAGCTGATGAGGAAAAGAGAAAGATAAATATAAGTGAATAGGTTGTGAATGGATTGAGTTTAGGATAATTAGTTGCTTTAATCTTTGATAAAAACATTTATGATCAGGCGTTTATATATATGATATAGTGTGTCTGTTTTCTCATGTTTGATATTTATTAAGTGTAGTTAACTTTAATTTGAGGTTCTTCCTTCTTCAAATAGGGGGAGATTATTTGGAAATTGCCATTTGAAGAAGTCCTCAGGATAAAGATAACTCAATTTGTATTTGATGATTATCTATATGTGATTATGTTTTAGGTATTTTTATTTTATGCTATAAGTGCTACATACTTTCTCACAAATATGATAGGAGCATTTAAAAATATCCAAAAGAAATTAAAGTTCTATCAAGTAAATTGTTGATAGATAAGGTTCAGACAAAAGAAATTCGTCGATGAGACAAGGTTGCTTTATGGCCCTATATCGACTAGAAGCTCAAAACAGTTAATTCAATATCGACCAGAAGCTCAACAGCTAAGTCAATATAGACTAGAAGCTCAACAACCAAGTCAATATCGACTAGAAGCTCAACAGCTAGAATATCAACTTGAAGCTCAAACAACTAAGTCAATATCAACTAGAAGCTCAACAACAAAGTCAATATCGACTAGAAGCTCAACAAATAGAATATCGACTTAAAGCTCAAACAACTAAGTTAATGTCAACGAGATAGTCTTCATGTCGACTAAACTATGCAATATTGATGAGACAGTTTTGATATAGACGAGACGGGGCATATATTGATGAGACAGTGCAACATCGACTAGAAGAACTTATATCGACTAAAAGACGGGATTTAAAATACCTACATTGAATGCACCGCTGATTCAGCCAATCAGATTGAACACAAATGGCAACTGGATTAAAGAATATTAATTCCAATATGGTCGTTAATGAATTCAGTATATATACCTAAAGTGTGAATCAACCAAACTTAATCTTGCCGATAGAAATCATTCAAAAAAACAAAGTGTGGTTGGACAAAAAAGAAGAACTAGATAAGATCCTTGAGTAGCATTCTTCTTCAATCTTTTCTCAAGTGCTCAAGAATTTAGAAGGCCTACAGTGAATCACTTCCTCATCAAGCAAAGGGTGGGCAGTCATGAAATCCTTAATTTTAGATCTAAGATCTAATCAAGAAAAGAAGAACTTTCTCTCTTCATATTCATCAAGAAGACCTATACAAAAAGGGAGAGAATTTCTGTGATAAAAACATTGTAAATAAGAAGCGATAAATTTATTTGAAGATTACAAGGCTTCTAAGAAGACTCAAGAACATCAAGCATTATTTTATTGAGTCAGAGATAAAGTTGTAAAACTTATTCAAACTTTCTGTAGGATCTTTTTAAGATCTGAGTGTTATATCCTGTATGACCTGAGGTCAGGTTCTGGATTGAACCTAAGGTAGGATTCTTGTTGTGGAATCTGAGGTAGGATCTTAAGCTAGTGGATCTGATATATGGGATTAGTTAACATCCCTGAGGTAGGATTTGTTGGCGCTGAGTGTAAGATATATATTTGATCTGAGTTTTGCTGGAGTTTGCATAGTCTAGCACACTGCTAGATAAGTGGAGGTGGGACAGTAGAGTATCGATACTGGGGAAACAATATAAATCAATGTGTTTGTGGCTTGTGATTTTCTGTGTCTGTGGTTTCATTTCTAAATAATTAGCTAAAGGTAAAAGGAGAATAAACACCTATTCACCCCCTCTAAGTGACTAAACTAACTTAAACTTACACTATCTTTTTCTGTAAAACCAGAATTCCCATAATTTGAAGTTGTTCTCATGGTATAACATCGTGCGATGTTATTTTACACATTAGTATTTTCCACAGATGTCGGCAAGAACGCTGATACTCCTTAGAGACTTACTTTTTCTTCATATTGGAAGGTATTTTGTCCTAAATACCTCATTAACCTTAATATAATTACGATCACTTCTTCTGTAAGCAAAACATTGCCCACTCCATTTGGTAGATTGAAAGTATTTGAAATCTCAACATAAAAAATGCGAACAAAAGTATCTTTAATTAATCCTATCAGAACTCCTTTTTCCGCTAAATCGATTGTAGAATGAAATGATTTTAGTTTGTCTGACAATATTCTTGATCTCCTGGAAAGTAACGTCTTTAATCATTGTTCAATAAACATATTTAGAATATTTCAAAACTTCTCTTCTGTTTCGTTGAATGCACCAAAATCCAGACCAAAACCAAAATTAATTGACGATGTTGTCATTATAGCCTGCAACACTTGTTAGAGATCAAGCAAACGAGAGGAAGCTGAAAGGTTTTTAGAAAGATAATGCCAAAAAAACTTCCTTCGACTCCTTTATGTATGCTCTGAAAGCAAAAGAGGTGACCTAACTTTTATGCACAGTAGTCGATGTATTGACGTATAAATATAACTTGTCAATACAGAGAAGGTCGTCGTTTAGTTTTATGTCGAAGCTTTTATCCAAATATATATTTTATTTGATTGTTTAAAAATAATTAATATCATTTATTCAGCTCTATCAAGCATTCCAAGCTCATTAACAAAATGATCATGCTTTGCTTTATTCAATGTCTTAGTGAAGATATTAGGTTTTTGCTGATTTGTAAGGATGAATTCTAGTGTGATTTTCCTGTTCTCCATGTTATCTCGAATAAAATGATGACTTATCTTAATATGCTTTGTCATACTATGTAGTACATGATTTAAAGCAATCGAGATGGGACTACAACTGTCATAGATGATTATTCTATTTGTAAATGAATATCCATAATCTTGCAACTGATTTTGCTTCCGCAAGAGTTATGAATAACAAATTCCAGCTGAAATATATTCAGCCATAGCTATAGATGTAGATATCATATTTTTTCTTCTTACTAGACAATGAGATAAGCCTAGCACCGAGGAATTGGCATGTTCCAGAGGTGCTCTTCCTATCTAGTCTACATCCTGCATAATCTGAATCTGAGTACACAGATAAATCAAACCCTGATTATGTATGATACCATAGTCCCAACTCTAGAGTACCTTTTAGGTATCTCAAAATACATTTTACAAAAGTCATACGAGACTCTTTAGGTTCAACTTGATATCTTAAATATACACACATTGAGAACACTATATCTGGTCTACTAGCTGTAAAATATAGGAGAGACCCAATTATTGCTCTTCAGATCTTTTGATCAACAAATTTTCCAACTTCATCCTTATCAATTACAACATTTGTAACCATAAGGGTTATCATAGTGCTATCACTCTCAATTCCAAAGTTCTTGATTATTTCCTTGGTGTATTTGGATTGAGAGATATACATGACGTCACCATATTAACACATTTGAAGACCAAGAAAATAGGTGAGCTCCCCCAAGCTACTCATCTCAAATTCTAACTATATTATGGTAACAAAACTTTTGCAGAGATTACTGTCGGAGGACCCAAATATAATGTCATCAACATACATTTATAATAATAGTAATTTGTTCTTATGTCATCTAATAAACAATATTTTGTCTACCTTGCCTCTCACAAAAGAATGTTTGAAGTGAAAGGTAGATAAGGTCTCATACCAAGCTCCTGGAGATTGCTTGAGATCATATAAGGCCTTATTTAATATATAAATAGAATATGGATAAGTTGGATTGACAAAACCTGGAGGTTGCTCTACATAAACCTCTTCTTGAAGAATACCATTTAGAAAAGCACTCTTCACATCCATCTAGAATACTTTTATTCATTTATATGAAGAATACGCCAGAAGCATCCTTATAGCTTCAAGTCTAGAAACTGAAGCAAGCGTTTGATCATAAACAATTCCTTCCTCTTTTCTATACAACTAAGCAACAACTATTTCCTTGTTTAAAACAATTATGCCTTCTACATCCAACTTGTTTCTAAAAACCCATTTTGTTCCAATAACTGGATAGTGTTTTGGTTTATTGACTAGAGACCACATATTACTCCATTCAAGTTATGTGAGTTCTTCTTGCATTGCAATAATCTAACATGGATCATTGTTTGCTTCTTCAAACTTTTTGGGCTCAATTTGTGAGAGAAAACATTGAAGCATTAACTCATTTAAGAGTTTGCTTCTAGTTTGAACACATATAGATATATCACCATTTATCTGTGAAATTGTATGATTTTTGTGGCTAATAATCTCTTATGGAAGAGTATTTATATACACTTGTTGTTGACCATCTTGATCATCTGGCTGACTATTTTCAGTATTCTCATTTAGTATTTTATTAATTTCTTCTAATTCCTCATCATCTTCATCATTTAACTCTACCTGAATTGGCTCACTAAATTTTGCATTTGTTTTTGTTAAAGTTGTCATGATTGAGGAGCTTTAATTAGTTTGATTTATAACTAAATCTTCCATTTGACTGGCTAGTTCCTTTATCTTCAATTCTGAAGGTGTGTAAATTTTTCTCCCTTCATAAAATATGTTAATTTCATCAAAATTTACATGTACTATTTCTTCTATTTTGAAAGTTCTTTTGTTATAGCATCAACAGGATTTGATGGATGTTGAGTATCTAATAAATATTTCATCATCAACTTTCTTATCAAATTTGTTAAGATGATATTTACCATTGTTATGTATATAACATATGCTACCAAATATTTGAAAGTATGATATATTTGGAGCTTTACCATTTAACAGCTGATATGGAGCTTTACCCCTAGTCTGATGAATAAGGCTTCAATATAGAACATAGTTTGTTATGTTAACTGCCTCTACCCAAAATGGTATAGGTAAATTAGCCTCACCTAATAAAGTTCTTCCTGATTCAATCAGAGTTCTATTCTTTCTCTCAGCAACTCCATTTTGTTGCGGAGTACTAGAAGCAGAGAAGCTATATTTGATTACTTCATTCTCACAGAATTCAGGCATCCTATGAGACACAAAATTAGTACCATGATCACTTCTAATCATTGCAACTAACGTATTCAGTTCATTTTGGATTTGTCTGGTGAAACTTGAGAGAATCTTGAAATTGTCAGAATTTGTTCTCAGAAAGAACACCCAAGTGAATCTAGAGAAGTCATCCACAATGACTAAAGAGTAAGACTTTCCTCCCAGGCTTTGCACACCAATGGGTCCAAATAGGTCCATATGTAGAAGATATAAACCTTAGAGGAGTCATATTTATGTGCTTTCTCAAGCGATTCTTTGATTTGCTTTCCTAACTGATAAACTCCATAAGCTCTCTTTAACATATCTACATTATGGGAGATATTTAACCAAGTTATCCTTGTAGAGTTTGGATACAATTTTTAAGTTTAAATACCCTAAGCGTTTGTGCAATAATTCAGCATTATCTATATTAGAAAATTGGCAGACCTCATTTTTATTTGATATAAAATCTACTATATAAACATTACCTTTTTTATTACCTGTGAGGACTGTGATACCAGTTGATATTGAAACTATATAACATTTAGAGTGATTAAACACAACCTTGTACTCCATGTCACACAATTTGCTGATATGAATCAAGTTATGTTTCAGCCTTCAACATGAGCAATTTTATCAAATGTAATTTCCCCAACTTTAATTGTTCCATAGCCTTGACTTATTCTAAAGCTGGAATCACCAAACATAACTTTTGGTCCTTGCTTTATTTTATAATTCTCCAGTAATTGTTTATCTTCAGTCATGTGTCTGGAGCAGCCACTGTCCAAATACCACGCTGGTTTGCGGATGGATGACTTCTTTTTTGGAACATAATTTAGAAGTTAGGTGGAACCCAGGTTATATTGGGTCCATTTCTTCCATTATAAATAGTTACAAAGGAGTATGAAGGTTTGTCCTTGTACCCCTTAGGATGGACGGCTACTTGTTTATTATACCATCAATATTTGGCATAATGTCCTATATTATTGCAATGATATCATTTACTTTTATTATACATATTCTGATCTCTTTTAAAGGTTGTATAAGATGAATGTTTTGTAGGAAATGTTCTAAGTTTCTGATTTTGAATTGAGTCAACAAAAGAGTGGATTTTAAGTAAAGGCATTAGATCGATAACTCATCCATTTGTTGAGACAAATTCAAATCTTGTTGATATCTATTGATTGGATTTTTCACAGATCTTATCATTTACCTCAAGAAAATTTATTTTCCATGTTCATAATTTAAACCACTATTTGTCTTGATTTTGGGATTATTCTTCCAACATTTGTTGATGTTGTGGGAATATCAGCCAGTGAATTTGCTTGTTCTGTAGCTGTATCATTAGTGAGTTTTATATGCTCATTCAAGGTTAAAATATTTGATGAAACAACTTTGTCAAGCTTGGATTTCAAATTCTTCTTTTCTATTTTTAAAGAATCAATTTCTTCTCTAAGCCTACCATTTTGAATTCTTAATTCATAGTTAACTGCACACTCATTTTCCTCTCTCAACCTTTTAGTAAGATGAGCTATTTCTTTTCTAAGAATTTTGATTTGACATTCTGCAGCCAATTGATCTTGACAGAAACCTTTAAATGCAATTTTGAACTCTTCAGAAGTAAAATCAACATTATCAAAACAAGTAACCATATTATCCAATTCCGAGGAACCATATTCTTTTTCAACTAGCTCCAAAGCCTTTAAGCAGGCTTCATCTGCTTTGATTTTTTCTGCATCTAAACTTGAAGAACTTTCTTCTGTTTCACTCTAGGTTTCTACAATGAAACCTTTTCCTTTCTTCTTGCTTCCTTTATAGGATCATAACTTTTCTTTTGAACATTTTCATTCTTTGATGTTTTATCCTTATCTTGTTATGGACATTCTGGGGCTATATGTCAAGGTTTCCTACAAGAATAATAAATAATTTTTAACATGAGTTTATCATACTTGAACCTTGAATTATATGTCTCTTTTCTTAAGATCTTCAGCCATGATCCACCTTTAGAATCTCCTTACCAGAAGACTCATCAGTTCATCATCAACACCTTGGTTGTCTTCATCAGCAGCCTTAAGTGCTATTATTTTTCTTGTAAGGTTGCATAAGTTTTTTTATTTTATTTTTCCTTCTGTCGTTGTCTTGAGGAGATGTTCACATGGTTTAAGCTTTTCGAGGAGAGCTTCATTTGTGTTCTCCTTTTGACATTTGGCCTCTCTAATGGCCCAAATTCTTGCATCCCATGCGCTTGGGAAGCACATAAAGAGCTTGTCATTTATCTCTATTGTAGAGATCTCTTTTTTGCAATTCCTTCAGTTAATTGATTATGAGGTTGAATCTTGAATACATGGCAACCACAAATTCTTCTGCACTCTTCTTGAAATTTTAATATTGGGAAATTAATGAGGACTTCCTGTCCTTCCTTTCATCGAAACTTCCTTCAACTATATTGGTCAAGGAATCCCATATTTCTTTTGCTGATTTACAATCAGCAACTTTTTGAAAAATGTCATCTGACATTGTAGATACAAGAATGCACATAGCTTTGGCATCACAAACCCTTGCCTTCTTTTGATCATTAGTCGGATCATTCTTTCGAATCTGTACTATCTTTCAATTCTCATCTTGATCTGTATGATTAGTTAATCCTGTAATGACTGAATCAAACTTGTCTTCATCAATGTAATTCATATAGAGTTTTATTATTGATTTCCATAAAGAAATTTTTTCAAGATTGCATACAGGAGGTCTAATGGATGCATAGTCTCTACTTTGTGATGTGCTCATGATTAAAGTCAAGAATTTGCTTAGATAGTTCTCAATACCCTTTGGATATTGATCAAGGTGTGAATCTTTGTAAGATCAACCTCCCTTGGATACCAATTGAAAGGTATGATGAACTATTGAGATTTACTCTAGTGGGGTGAATAGAATATTTGTCTTTTCTTTTGACTTTTATCACTAATTAATACAATCACAAAAAATTTGTTTGTTAAGTTATGCACAACTGAATGAAAATAAAGTAATAAATAAGTCACAAGCACAACCACACAAAAATTGCAATCTAGAATACAAAAGAGTTTTTTATAGAGGTTCCCCAAATTTGGGTACAACCCCTCTTCTACCTCTTTGGTAGGAATTCCATTAAACAATGTTCGAATCTTTTGATTAGGAGACTCTTGAACCAATACAACTTAATCTTTTGTTAGGGAGATTCTTAGAATCACAACAACTGAATATTTTATTAAGGAGATTCTTAGATCAAAACAATATTTTGATCATGTTTCTCAAACCAACAGCTGTTTGATAAGGAGGCTAAACCATCACAGATCCTTTTTCTAAGGAGGATCAACCACCACAGATAATCTTTTGAAGAGAGAGATTTAAAGAACTCTTTTAGAATGTTGATGAAGAAGATCTGCCAAGAGAAGAGCAATTATTTCCCCTTGATATTACAGATTCAATCAAGAGAAGAGATGAATCTGTTGAGAAATGAATTGTGCTGAAGCCCTTGTTAATTCCTTTCAAATGTAAAGTCGCTGGATCAAGAAAAGAGATCCTTTCTGTCTGTAATTCTTATTTTGATCCTTAAGAGAAGAGAGACGGGGTTAAGAAGAATGTCATCTTGTTCCCAATGATTAGAACTCTGTTGCTTTTCTGCAAGAGAATCGTTAGCCTAAAAATTATTTTGAATTTGTCTTGTTGATATTGAAAGGAGTAAGTATTCTTTTATAAAACACAGTTGATCTCCTTCCAGCCAAGTCGTTAATTGAAGTAATAGCTTTCTCAATATGATCATAACAGCTATATTTAGATCTCATAAATCTTGTACACAAATTGATAAAATGATTCCTGAACTTGAAAGGAGTAAGATGATTGAAGCAAATTCAAGCTTTGACTAGATAGAAGGAGTATACAGAGATATAAGAGATGCATATTGATGTGTAAAATAAACTTTGACTCCACTTTACTTGCACATCTCATCTTTTACTCAAAGTCGAAGCATAGATCATAAGCATATCAGTGTACTTTGATATTCCCAAAATTCCACTGCACATAAGTCGACATTAGTCAATAATACTTGTCGATGTATTTTGATTGTTTCTTACCATAAGCATTTTTATATAACCTGAGCCCGATCTTTGAATATAAACATAAACCAAAACCATTTGCTTATATCCACCTTGATAACCAGATATATCAAATCAAGAAGGGATTTTTCCCAACACAATCAATGCAATCATCACTAGACCTACACTAGGCTCCTCAAGGCTAATGAACGACAACATGTTCTACAGAAACCATGGTATCCTCTACTTCTATTGCTAAGGATTATAATCTTGGGGTTTTCTTCCCAAAATCCTAAAATCTAAGCATTTTTCACTTTGGAGTCGTTCTCTGGTACACCATCTAAAGAAATCTATAAGCAATATCACCGATCCAAATCTATTGTAACACCCCAAAAATCCCATTTATACTCCTTATGCACACATTGAACAAATTTGCGAGGATATAGATCCGTCACACAAGAATCTAGAATGTAAGAGATGAGTTTGGCCTATGTGGTGTACGAATAAAAATTTTCAAGAAATTTTGTAAACACCATATTTTTACATTTAGTGGTAAGTTAAGATTATTTACAATGTCTAGGGGGATTTCAGAAATATTTGGGATAAGTTTCAGTGTTGTAAAAGGTTTTTCATCTAACATGGCCTGACACATGGCCATGTCTATGGCTAGGAGGAAGTAGTTTCTTAGTCTATCCAGACCAGAGATGAACATGTTGTTGGATCTGTAGGCGCCCTAAGAGGGGGGGGGGGGGGGTGAATAAGGGTTTTAAAATCTTTTATTATATTTTGAATGATTTAAAAAACTAAGAGATCGAAATAGTGCAAAACCAAGCAAATCAAGTGAAATAAAATATAGACATGATTTGATTAACTTGAAATAGAAGATTACAAAACATGATTTCTTATGACGCTAGAAATCGAAGGCGAAAAGTAAAATGACCTTTTTGTTTTCTATCCCAACTCGTATCCCCACGAACCGGTGGCTTTAGCCTATCCTCCTCTGAATATGGCCTCAAGCCGCTCTAGCTAATCCTCCCTCGGATATGGCCTCGAGCACCCCTAGACCAACTCTAGATCTAGTCGCCAACACGAGACAAATTCCTCCCTAAGTCCTACCCAGACCTATTCGCCAATACGAGGCAAATTCTCTACACGATTACAAGAGTAAGGAGATGAAATAAACAACAACAATATGAAAAACTCCCTTTAAGGAACTTCTGAAGTTAGGGACGAGAGATCGATGTAGAATAAGAGTGGTTGAAGCGATCGTCGGTCGGATGCAGCATGAAGAAGTCCTCCTTCAGAAACTCTCAGAACTTTTGGTTGGAGATCAAGTCTCGGCAGAATAGGACTCTATAATTTAGGCACTCAACCTCTATCTAGCATGTGTGTTGAAAATGAGAGAAGAGGGCTCCTTTTATAGGAGAGCGAGCTAGCGCCTGCGCTATCACTACTGCCGACGCTAAGTTGAATTAGGAAATATTATGCGCGTGTGTATCTTTCTGTTGGGAATATGACCCTCAATTATCCCTTGATTTGAAGAAGCTTCACACTCAATGCTAAGTATAAGTTGTATTTGATAAACCCTATTTCACCCCATGATCATGCAGGGTTAGGTTATTCCAAGGTAAGAAGTAAGTTCAGTAGGTTTGCTGCCAAAAACGCTAAGACAAGCTCCCAGTCTCAGCTGAACCACTGAGACAAGGCCAGGATCCACTGAAAAGGTGTCTAGGCCAGCTGAGCTGCAGATAGAAGAAAACCGTTGAGACAAATGTCTGTCTCAGCGGATCTACTGGGACAGGACAGTAATAGCCGTTGAGACTGCAGGCCGTCTCAACCCAACCGCTGAGACAGATTCAAATGATCTGGTGGGTTTGCTTTTGGCGCAACACACTGGAAAACAAGATAGGAAGTTCCAATCACCTCCATACTGTGTCAGGAGGACATCTGATAGCCGTTGAAGACTGGAGGAGTATAAAAGAATCAATTAGGGCTTTGTAAAAGCTCTCACTCTCTCACTGAAAAAGAAGAACTAATGTTCCATTGACGGCAGCCAAAAAAGCTCTTATTTCCTGCTTCCTGAAGCTGCAAGGAGAGAAAAGATTGTTCCTCTTGATCAACTCAAGATAGAATAAGTTGATCCCCATTCATTCTCTTAAGAATTGGATCAGAAGAATCAGAGTTGAGGCTATTGGACTCATCCCAGATTCAAGACTGCTACAGCAGTTGTTTAGCAACAGAAGACCAAGGCTTGATCTATTTTACCTTCTGTTGTAATCATCTATTATTACTTCTGTAGGAACTTAACAGTTCTGAGATTATAGGGCATCTTTGCTTGGTTACATTAGTAAAGATTATTGTGTCATCCGCAAACAAGAAATGGGGGATGGAGGGGCAGCCGCGGGGGACATGAAATGTCTTCGTTTTGCCTCTGACCTTTCAATCAATCCTCTGCTCAAGACCTCTTCAGCAATGAGAAAAAAACTTGGCGCCAATGCACTGGATCTCCTTGTCGTAGTCCTCGAGTGGAATGAAAGAATCCAATCCGTCAATCAAGCTGGAACTCTAAAGAATTAAGCACTCGGGCAAGAAGAGCATGGCTGGCTCCCTGGTAAGATGAAGGGTCTTCCCCAGAAGAAGAGATGAGTACTGGAAGGTGAAGATGAAGGAAGGCGATAGCAAAGCTCAAACCAAACATTGGGGTAAAGAAAGATGAGCAATCCACGAGAATAGCAAAGGTAGCCCCTATCTCTGAAAAAGAAGAGGATAGATAGGTCCACGAGTTGAGACAGAGAAGTGTTCTGACTAATCAAGTAGGAGCCACGAGAGTCAGAGGCAGTATCAGCATCGAAGAAAGCAGGGATTGAATAGCGCAGCACAAGGGGGGTGTATTCTTCCTCACTTTGCTGGCAGGCGCTGCCTATCTCGTCAACTTCGCCTTACGCGGATATAAAGCGCTAAAGCTTGTTCGCCTAGCGGCTCACCGTGAACTCAAACTTAAGTTCTATTCCTCCGGGACTGAAAGAAAAGAGAAAAGAGAGGTTCTAAAGTCACGAACTTTTGTTCTTACAGTCACGGTTACCCGACCCGGCCGTAGCTCGCAAAGGTACCTGGGGCGCGACCTTCTCGATCGAATATCAACTCTATGCCTCTATGCCGACTCTTTTCATGTGATTCGCATGTGTTAAGCATGGCATGAACCTCTGATTCCTGAGGGTGTAGGGTTGTCTGTCCTGAGTAGTAGAGCTAAGAGGTCTGCTTGAGTGTAGTATCTTTGTGAGATCTGAGGTAGGGCTGTTGAGCCTGAGGTAGGGTTTGGGAAAACCTGAGAGATCCCTAGGGATCTGTATTGTAAGTTCTTGGAGCTGAGTTTGGAGGTGTTGGCCTTATCTAACCCATTGTTAGAAAGGTGAAGGGGGAAAGAGGACTACTCAAGACACCCTGTCTTGAGGAACCTCTATAAACCATTATGTGTTTTATGTGTGCTTGATTTATTACTAACCTAAACACAGAAAATAGCTAGGTTAAAACCCAAATTAAAAAGAGACCTATTCACCCCCCCCCCCCTATAGGTGACTAAGACTACATCCTAACAAACTATCAAGTGGTATCAGAGTGAGGTTGGTCAAGAAGGACATAATTGTCTGACCAGATCTTATAAAGGAGTAGTCAAATCTGAATCCAATGGCCTCCACTAGATTGCAGAAGGAGATGGGATCTATGAAGTTTCCCATATGAAACAAAGAAAACTTTGGCATATGGAAGCAAAGGGTTGGGTTGTTTATGGAAGCATCATACCCAAGGATCTACATCACTGTAAAGCAAGGGCCTTTCACTTTTCAAACTGCTACCACCATAGATCCAACTAAGAGAGTGGCCAAGGCTTTTAATGACTTGACCAATGATGAACAAAACTTGCATTGTTCACTATGGATAAAATAGCCCAAAACATCATTGTCAATGCAATTGATGACTCCACTTTTCAGAACTTGGTGCACTGCACAATAGCCAAGGAAATGTGGGATACACTAGTGGTGTATATGGAAGGGACAGCTGAGGTGAGGGATGATAGAAAATCACTCCTCAACAAAGAATATGACGCTTTGAAGCAGCTGAGCCAGGAAATCATTTCTATTTGCTATGAAAGGTTCTTTCGGATAGTCAATGAACTAAGAACCTATGATAGAATGCTCAGTTACTATGAGCTTTATGACAAGTTCCTAAGATCTCTAACTAGAGACTGATACACAAAAAATTGTGCCATCAGGAAAGTGGCCAAGCTTGGTGAAAATCTTACCCATACACTGTTTGGGAAGCTGCTCTCTTATGAGATGCAGTTATCTACAAGGAAGGAAGAGGACACTTCAACAAGGGCTCATGCAAGTGAGAGATCTGTGGCTCTCAAGGCTGACAGCTCCAAGAAGAGCAAAGGCGGGATGGTGTCTCCTCCAAGGAGGGCTGCTGAATCTGAGAAATCTGATAACAGCGCCTCAGAGAGATCTTCATCTGATGTAGGGTTTGCTTCCTTCTCAAGGCAGTTCAAGAAAATGACGAGGAGGAAGCAGTGGAAGAACAAGCCATCCTCCTCCTCACATTCCAAGAAGGATCACAGAAGATCTGAAAGACAGCACACCAAGGGTGACAGGTATGAATCTAAACCTGGTATACATGTTTCAAATAATATCATTTGTTATTGCTGCAGCAATCCTAGACATGTCATTGCTGACTGTCCAGTCAAGAGGAAGGAGAAGGGTGATAAGAAACATCTTCACAAAAAGGAAAGGAAGGGGGAAAATCCTTCCTAGCAAAGAAAGGAAAGAGCTGGAGTGAATCTGAAACCTCAACTTCAGATTCAGATGATGAAGAGGAAGCTTACATTGGGTTGTTTGTAGAAGAAAGGGATGATGATTTTCCTGCTGCCAAGGTTGGAATCAGGGCCCCTCTATCACATTCAGATAGTGATACTGAGCAGGATGAAGAGGACAAAGTTCATCTTGGCCTCATGGCCATCACTGATGAGGAAGCCAGTCAGAAAAATTCTGACATTGAACAGGTAATAATTTATTCCATCTCGTCCTCTGATTATGAGATAAACCCAGAATCTGAATCACCTTCATCAATTGGTGGAAGTGATTCAGATTCTGAGGAAGATGTCAATCAATTGATTGACAAGTATGGTGCTCTTTTGGAAGCTCTGAAAATAAGCAAGAAGCTGGCCAAGAGGCAAGCTCAAGAAATTGCTTCCCTTAAGATGGATAAGAAAGAGTGCACTGAGTGACCCACCATGGTGGCTCAAATGTGTAGAGAAATAAGCCATCTAAAGGGGAATACAATTGCTCAATTGAGCACCATCTCCCTAAAGAACAAGGTCATCAAGGACCTTATGGTGAAGCTTCTGAAAGATAAGAGCCTAGTGGCTCAATTCTCCAAGCCTAAATCTGTGCTTCCCATTATTGACACCTTTTCCTCTCAAACCAATAGAAGAGGACTAGGGTTCAATAAAATGGAAGTAGGAGAAGGGAGTGGAGAAAAGAGCAAGGATAAGGCTAGGCCTCATACCACCTTTCGAAAGGTACTAGTTCCCTCTAATAGGTATGACCATGACAGCATGTATGGTCACTGGAATAATGGAAACACCTATATGAAGGAAAACACTCCTTCCCATAGTGGAAGAAAGGGTATGGGAATGAGTGCCATGAAGGCTCCCCATGAAGAAATTCAAATGGACAAACCAGGAACATTTGTATTTGGTACTTCAATTCCTTCAGTCAAGAGTAAGGAAGCTAGCCTTTTCAAGCTCTGTCCAGCAAAGAAATTGGCTGCTGTCAAATCTGTAGACAAATCCTGCTGCTCATTGTCTGATGCCATCCAATCTTGCCCGGCTCTCAGGCCAAAGCAAGCTGATACCATCAAGACAAAGGGTGCCAAGACTGTTCATAGGTTAAGATTATGCCAAATCATTGCTGAAAGAAACCTGAAAAATGTTGTTGTCTCCCCTCCTGAACATAAGCACATTAATGCTCTCTACTCAAGAAATGTTCAGAAGAGGAGACACAATATTTATGAATGTTGGTATTGTGGTAAGGTGGGACACTTTGCCATAGATTGTTGGCACAATCCCAATGTGCCAAATGCAAAGAAGAGCCTTCCTGCAAAGTGTGCAGCAGGTGTGAGATCAGCTTATCATGCTAACAAGGACCTAGGACCCAAAATTATTTGGGCTCCTAAGGGTAACTAAACTCCTTCTTGCAGGTGAGTTCAAGTACCAATCTTAAACAAATATGGTACTTGGACAGTGGGTGCTCAAGGCACATGACAGGTACTAGGAGTCTTCTATAGGACTACACAGCTGTGAAGAATGGACCTAAAGTCATCTTTGGTGGATCTGAAAGAGGAATCACCAAAGGTTATGGTATGATCTCCAATGGCATAGTTTCAATCACAAGGGTAGCTTATGTTGAGGGTTTGCAACACAACCTTGTAAGCATAAATCAACTATGTGATTTAGGCTATGTCATTGAATTCCACAATGACAATTGCTTGATCAAAAATTCTAATGACTTGGAGACCATTCTCTCAGGCACTAGGAGTGGGAATGTTTATTTTCTAGATTTCATATGCAATAATTCTCTATCATCTATTTGTCGTGTGGCTAATGAAAGTGAGTTACCTTGTGTTCAATGGCACAAGAGACTTGCCCACATTAATTACAAGACAATGTATAGACTATTTTCTAAAAACCTTGATAGGAATAGTCCAAACTTAAAATATATTAAAGGTGGTCCCTGTCAAGCTTGCCAAATGGGTAAGCAAACAAGGGCCGCCTTTAAAAGTATTGGCTCAAAAGACACTGAAAGATGTCTATAGCTATTGCGCATGGACTTATTTGGTCCTTTGCCAATTCAGAGCCTAGGTGGGAAGTTGTATACTTTGGTGATTGTTGATGATCACTCCAAATATACATGGGTATTCTTCCTTAAGAAGAAGTCAGATACTTTAAATATCTTTATAAATTATTTCAAGGCAATCCATAATGACTTGCAATGTTCTGTGGTCAGGACTAGGACTGACCATGACACAGAGTTTCAATCTGAAGCCATGACAAAGTTTTGTCATGAGTTTGGTATCACTCAAGAGTTCTCCTCCCCAAGGACTCCACAACAAAATGGTGTGGCTGAGAGGAGGAATAGATCCTTGATAAAAGATGGAAGAACACTTCTTAATGACTCCTCACTACCAAAATACTTCTGGGCTGAGGCAATCAATACTGCATGTTATGTTCTAAATAGAGCTTCCATCAATAAGGTTCATGGAATTACCCCCTATGAGATTCTGAAAGGCAAACAACCAATAATTTCATACTTTAAAATCTTTGGTTCAAAATGCAACATTTTAAACAATGGAAAATCTCAATTAACAAAGTTTGCAGAAAAATGCAATGTGGGGGTTCTTATTGGCTATACCTCACACAGTAGAGCTTATAGAGTTTATAATAAGAAAACTCATGTTGTAGAAGAGTCTGTGCATATGGTATTTGATGAGACCAGCCTAATCTATAACGGTTGGTCTAGTTCTTCTGTTTTGACAGGAAATGAAAAGGGCATGGAAAAGATGTCTGTGCAAGACATACCCAGCAGTAGCAAAGTATATACAGATGCAGCAATTCCTGAAGAGGAAGAGGTCCAGGGTGCTGAAGCCACTACTGAACCAGTAGAAGTATTACAACAAGCTGAGGACAGATTTCCTGCATGTGTAAGACACCTAAGGGATCATCCAAGAGAACAAATCATTGGAGATCAGAACCCACGTGTACTAACCAGAAGCAGGGCTCATAATGAGGCCCTATTCTTGAGCTTTCTTTCAAAAATGGAGCCCAAGAAGTTTGAATAAGCCAACCAAGACACTTTTTGGATTCAAGCAATGCAAGAAGAACTTCTTCAATTCAAAAGATGCAAGGTATGGAAGCTGGTGCCAAAACCTCAAGGACACAATATTATTGGCACCAAATGAATTTTCAGGAACAAACTGGATGAAAATGGAGTAACCATCGAAAACAAGGCTAGATTGGTAGCCAAGGGCTATAGACAAGAGGAGGGAATAGACTCTGATCAAACATTTGCCCCTGTTGCAAGGTTAGAAGTAATTAGGCTATTCCTTGCCTATGTTGCCCACAAGGGGTTCAAAGTATATCAAATGAATGTAAAATCAGCCTAGCTTCCTCAATGGTGACTTGAAGGAAGAGGTATATGTTGAACAACCATCAGGTTTTGTGCATCCAACCCTCTCTAATCATGTATTTTTACTTAGGAAAGCTCTTTATGGTCTAAAGCAATCCCCTAGGGCTAGGTATGAGACATTATCTAGCTTTCTCATCAAGAACACGTTTTTGAGGGGAAAGATAGATAATACATTATTTCTTAGGGAAATAAGGGGCAAGTATCTCCTAGTCCAAATATATGTTGATGACATAATATTTGGGTCTACTAATAACAACCTCTGCAAAAGGTTTTCCATTCTTATGTAGGGGGAGTTTGAGATGAGCAGTATGAGAGAGATTAAGTACTTCTTAGGCCTCCAAGTGAAATAGTCTGATGATGGGATATTTATCTCTTAGACCAAGTACATTAGGGAGCTTATAAACAAATTTGGAATGGAATCTGCTTCCACCATGAAAACTCCGATGGGGTCCAACATTTCCCTGGACAAGGATGAGAATGGCAAGGCCTTTGATGAATCCATGTATAGGTGTATTATTGGATCCCTATTGTATCTAACTGCTAGTAGACCAGACATTATGTATAATGCCTGTGTTTATGCTAGGTACCAAGCATGCCCTAAGGAATCTTACTATTCAGCTGCAAAGAGGATCTTGAGATACCTTAAAGGCAGCCTACATCTTGGCCTTTGGTACCCTAAGAACAATGACTTTGAACTAACTAGATTTTCAGATGCAGATTTTGCAGGATGCAAAGATGACCGGAAAAGCACAGGTGGTACTTGTCAATTCCTAGGAAGGAGATTGATATCATGGAAGATCAAAAAGCAGATAAGTGTGGCAATATCCATTGCTGAGTCTGAATACATTGCTGCAGGGAGTTGTTGTGCAAAACTATTACAGATCCAACATAAGTTAGAGGACTACAACCTCAAGGTAAGTGAGTCTCCTCTTTATTGTGACTCATACAGTTCTATCTCTATTGCTAAGAATCCTGTCTCTCATAGCGGGACAAAGCACATAGATATTAGATATCATTTTATAAGAGAACATGTAGAATATAAGGATATCTACCTTGAATTTGTCCCACTGACAATCAAGTTGCTGATATTTTTACAAATCCATTGGATGAGGCCAAGTTTAATGCTTTCAAGATTGAACTAGGAATGTTAAATGTTGAATAGTGTCAAATATTCCACTCTTTCAATCATATATGATATTATGCATGCTATGTTATGATTCAAAATGTTGTCCTATCACATCAACTCCTAGTGACATGATTAGGTCTTAACATATTCAGACCTCATAAGGATTAATGATAAGGTAGTAAGGTCAGCTAAAACAGACAAGATTGTTTCAGCTGATCCGCTGAGACAGCTGGGAAAAATCTCAGCTGAGATGCTGAGACTGCTAAACTGTCCCAGCGGTTGACAATGCTCTGTCCCAGCGGTTTAGGTCATTGTCTCAGTGGTTCTGTTGAGACGAGCTGGTCCCATATCAGTTTGGCTAAATGACCCCAATTGACACAATTCTACTTGCAATTATAAGTTCACTTAAATATACTTATTAGGGCTAATCGTAACACAGATTTAAGCCATATAAATAGACAATCATTAATTAGTGAAAGATACATAACCCTTCCTTCCTAGCCGCCGAGAAGAATCCCATTCTCTTCCGTCCCAACGCATTCTTCTAAACACCAATGGCACCCAAGAGTTCAAAGGACCTTCTGGAGGGGTTTGAGATAGTTAGAAATGGCTTTGCCCATGCTCCAGAAGACATAAAAGGAGTGATTCAACTCCTAGAAGCACAAGGGATGGAATATACCCTTTCTGAACCTACTATCATTCTCAGAACTGAAGTTCTAGAATGGTTCAGTAATGCCAAGTTATCCTCTTCCCAGTCCACCTTAAAGTCCAAAATAGGAGGAGAAAGAGTGAAAATCTCCTCAACAAGAATTGAACAAGCTCTCCACATACACTCATGCCACAAGGATGAGGAGGAAGAGATTTCTGACAAGGATAAGCAACTAGCTTTGAAATGGACTGAGTATAGTGATGCCAAGATTGGCTCATTAAAAAGGAAATTCTTCAATCAAAGAGGAAAATTACTGTCAGATATTGTGGGCAAAGCATTCCTTTGCAAGACAGGGTCTCATGATACCATTTCAAAATCCATATTTGATATCATGGCAAGGATCATTCTGACAAAGAGAACTTCCTGGGGAGAAGTCATATTTTAGAGACTGAAAGAATGTCTGCAATCACCTAATATGGGTAGAATTCTATCCCTATATCTGATCCAACCTATTCTGAAAGGTTTAAGGGATTAAAAGGTTCAAATATTCATTACCTGAAAAGAATGGATATACAGACATTAGATAGGTTCACCAGGGTGCTCCCCATGAGCCAGCCCACTGAGTCAACAGACAAAGGCAAAAAGAAATCCAAAGCAGTGAAGAAGCCAAGAATGGTCTTATCAAGTTTTTCGTCTGACCACTCAGATAAAAATGAAGATGCTGGTGCTGATATTGGATCACACAGCATTCCTGACAAGTATGCTCCACCGAATGACCCACCTACTAACACTGTCCATCCACAGGACTTGGACATAGATAACACTCCTGGTAATTAATTCTTAAACTCAACATTACTCATAATATTATTAATTCATAGCCAATCAACTAGTCTGTCACTAATGACACTTAACTAATATAGACCACAACTCCTCTAGGCCAAGTAAGTGCTCCATTTGAGGGGGAGCATCAACAAGAGCCATCCTCCATGGATGGTATCAATGATCAAAATGAGAGTGAAGGAGTCAAGACTGATAAGGACAAAGTTCCTTCTCCTAAGGACTTACAAAGTAAGCTTGATATAATCATACTAGATCTTATAAGAAGAATTTTAAATAACATTGATGACTCCACAGCTCTCTGGGATTTACCACAACATGGACAATCTGGTGCCCCATCTGAGGGGGAGAAGCTAAAAGAGCCACCAGCTGGTACTGATGATGTTCTTGGTAAGACTAACTAACCATCTTTAGTATACCTAAGGCATTAAATCTAACTCCAAATCGTTGTCCCAGATTTTTTGGACTCATCAGATCAAGATGGTCTATCTGAGGGGGGAGGAACCAAAAAATGCTGATATTGATGATGAGCATAATGATGGAATCCACCATGATCACATCGATGATATTGCATCCTTTGCTGAAAAGGTGGATGATCCTGACCAAAGGGACAACATACATCCAGATCAGGTGATGCCTGCAGCTGAAGTGCACATCATACCTCAAGTGGTCCCTCCTTCAAGTCCAAAAAGGCTCTCAGTCCCAATTATTACTAATCAGCAAGCCTCAACCTCCACTTCCTCAAAGTCCAATGAAAGTATTCTAAATGCTATTCACCTTATGTTAAAGACTCATCTAAGATCTATGAAGGAGTATGTAGACCAGTCAGCTTCCATAGTAAAAGCTTACATTGATCAGTCCATTCTAAGTGTCAAATTTGAAGTAATGGCTGAGGTTAAGGAAATTAAGGAAGACACTGCCATCCTGAACAAACAGATGACCAAGTGGTTTGATCTGGCAGAGAAATTTGTGGTCTCTCAAAATATAATTCTCAGATAATTGGACAAACACCTCCAACTCTCTGAACAGGATATGTCCTATGTGAAGAATTTTGTCAGCAAGACAGATGAGGTGATTGAAAAATCCTCAAATCATATCCAAGAATATGTCTACTCCACTGCTTTGCAGTTGAATGAAGAAGCTGACAGGAACAAGGATGAGCTAAAATCAGAAATTGCTAATGTTTTCCAATCCATTGCTACCACAGCAACTGCTACACAACTGAACACTAAAGTAATAAGACTGAAAGATGAGCTCCAAGCTGATTTTGAGAATGTGTTCCAAACCTTATCTGGCACAATCACAATAGCTAAACAAGATCTATATCATCAAGTGTTTGAAGAAGCCAGAAAGGGGGAGGATACAAATGCAATCATAAATTCTGACCTAACTCTCAAGGTTTTGCAAGGTACAAGGCTTGCCCTAAACCTCCTCTCCTAGATGTCAATAGAGCAGAAGATTGGGACTTCCCAAATCAAGAAGCTATTGCCCAAAATGAGAGACTAAAAAGAGAAGAGAAAGGGAAAAGGTAATGCTGGCTGAAGAATACATGGCCAAGCAAAGGGATGTGCAGAATAGAGATCCTGACTATGAGTATTGGAGTGATGACTCCAAGGCAATAATACTGAATGCATGGTTAAGCCATGGTCAAATTGGTAAAGATATTGATAAGCTCTATCTATCTGAAGAGTGGATAAAGCACTTAGAAAGAAACACAAAAAGAGATAAAGTATTCAAAGCCAACCTGGTAAGAAAGGAAAACCCAAGAATAATGACTTCAAGATATATCCCAAAGCCATATCTATACTTCATAAGGCAAGAAAAAAAAAAGAAAAATAGCAGAAATTGAGGCTGCTAATGCTGAAAAAGACATTGCCACAAATCTTCCTGAAAACATGGATATGGGTGCTGAGGATAAGGAGATCCCAACTCAAGAAGATGAAGTGGCTGCTGAAAGTATGGCTGATGCAGCAGACCAAGAGTCCTCAGCTAAAGGAAAAGAAGTGGTTGTTGACTTTGCTGAATGCTCTACTTCTTCTAAGAAGAGGAAAATTTAAATGAATGTATTTGAGTGTTATGGTCTTCTAAGTGTATATTGAACAATGTCTCATTTTCTAAAATGAATTGCAAATGAATGAAGTGTTGAACTGATTATTTTTTTGTCATAAGCTAATCTGATCCATAGCTTAATTTCACCCTGTGTTATTGCTTAAATTAATCTGTGATGCATTGACATGATTATTTAATCATATTGTAGGGTTGATTAACTCTGTGGTAATATGACTGCCATAAACATTATCTGTTATAATATTCTTGATGCCATGTGTATGATATGATGAACTCATTGTAGTGAAGCTACATGTCAAGAATTTATGTGCTATGTACCTTAGCATTGAGGGTGTTCTGCCCTCTTTAAATAGGGGAGATTGTTGGGAATATGACCCTTAATGTTCCCTTGATTTGAAGAAGCTTCACACTCAATGCTAAGTACAAGTAGTATTTGATAAACCCTATTTCATCCCATTACCATGCAGGGTTAGGTTATTCCAAGGTAAGAAGTAAATTCAGTAGGTTTACTGCCAAAACCACTGAGACAACCTCTTAGTCTCAGCTGAACCGCTGAGACTAAGCCGTTGAGACAAGGCTAGGAGCCGTTGAGAAGGTGTCTGGGCCAGCTGATCTGTAGATAGAAGAAAACCGCTGAGACAACTGTCTGCCTCAGCGGATCCGCTGGGACGGGACAGTAATAGCCATTGAGACTGCAGGCCATCTTAGCCCAACCGCTGAGACAGATTCAAATGATCTGGCGGGTTTGCTTTTGGCGCAACACGCTGGAAAGCAAGATAGGAGGTTCCAATCACCTCCATACTGTGTCAGGAGGACATCTGATAGCCGTTGAAGACTAGAGGAGTATAAAAGAATCAATTAGGGCTATGTAAAAGCTCTACTCTCTCACTGAAAAAGAAGAACTACTGTTCCATTGACGACAGCCAAGAAAGCATTCATTTCCCGCTTCCTGAAGTTGCAAGGAGAGAAAAGATTGTTCCTCTTGATCAACTCAAGATAAAACAAGTTCATCCACATTCATTCTCTGAAGAATAAGATCATAAGAATCAGAGTTGAGGATATTAGACTCATCCCAGATTCAAGACTGCTACAGCAGTTGTTCAGCAACAGAAGACCAAGGCTTGATCTATTCTACCTTCTTCTGTAATCATCTATTATTACTTCTGTAGGAACTTAACATTTCTGAGATTGTAGGGCATCTTTGCCTGAGGGTGTAGGGTTGTCTGGCCTGAGTAGTAGAGCTGAGAGGTCGGCTTGAGTGTAGGATCTTTGTGAGATCTTAGGTAGGGCTATTGAGCCTGAGGTAGGGTTGTAGAGCCTGAGGCAGGGTTTGAGAAAACCTGAGAGATCCCGAAGGATCTATGTTGTAAGCTCTTGGAGCTGAGTTTGGAGGTGTTGGCCATATCTAACTCATTGTTTGAAAGGTGAAGGGGGAAAGAGAACTACTCAAGACACCCTATCTTGAGGAACCTCTATAAACCATTGTGTGTTTTCTGTGTGCTTGATTTATTACTAACCTAAACTCAGAAAAAAGTTAAGTTAAATCCCAAATTAAAAAGCGACCTATTGATCACCCCCCCCCCCCCCCCCCCCCCTCTAGGTGACTAAGACTACATCCTAACAAACTATCACTTTCATTCCAAGGAAACCCAGTCGATATTCCTCTTGTGCGTCGAGCTACCGCCTGCGCTATCCGCTACCGCCTACACTATCTCCTTCTATAACTGCTTCCCAGAATTTCTCTAATCAGGTCTAGCGACTGCGCTAGTGGCTACCGCCGACGCTAGAGTCTATGCTGGAGTTTTGGCTTCAAACGTGTGAGCTACCTTCTTATGTTATCCTTAAGTCATATGACACTATTTCATGTACACTTAAACACACAAGATCAAATACACATAGGATTGTTATTCTCCAACTTAGGAGATGCGGAAGACTATGTTCCAACAAACTCCCCCTTTTGATAATAACAAATCCATTAATGATAAATCAGAGCATTAATACATAAAGCATGACGAATCCTACTTGTGTGTGTGTGAGTGATGACTTAGGATAATTGTCGATTTTGGTATTTAGAAGTGCTCCCCCTAAATGCATTCTCCCCCTATGTGAATGCTCCCCTTATTTGTAGGCTATCATCTTAAGAATTAATCATGTTAGTTTTCCCCCATTTGATAGCGGTTATTTTTTATCATGTTAGTTCTCCCCCTTTTGTTATTAGCAAAAGTGGGTTAGGAAGCAAGAGACATGGAAAGAGGCTTTTTGATAAAACGTTAATGCATGATCGAGCTTTTATAAGAAATGTAATGATAAGGAGTTTTTAGCATAAAAAAGATTTTAAAAAAATCAGAGTTTTTAGCATAAAAATAATATGCATGTTAGAACAACCAATATAAAATTTTACCAAGCAAGTCTACCACTTGTTGAAGAAAAAGGAATTTTGAGATTCATGTGATGATACACTCCAAAAGAAAAGACTTTAAATAAGCATGAAAATGCAAGGTAAAAAAAATATGGTAATGTTGTGAAAGACTTATAAAAAATATAAGAAACATCTTTTTGCACTCATGACGATTCAGAAGAAGAAATATGAGTTAAATTCCAAAATAAGAAGATGTTTTTGTAAATCATTTTTTTAAATCTTTAAGGTTTACAATAAAGTAACTAAGCATGAAAGAAAGATATCAGAAAGAGACTACTACATTGTTATTTTAATTCACAAATTCAAGACAGACCAAACATTGTAGAGAGCATGCTAGGTTATTGATATCACTTCAATTAGATGTGATCTGGCTCCTTATTTTGTTATAATTTTGGAACTAAATGAGAGAAATAAGCGTTAAATGAATAAAAATATTCCTTATTTATATTTATGTCCAATGCTGATTTATGTTGACATTTTCCATTGTTTCTTGTTAGATTTATCGAAGAATTTGAATCCGTGGTAATCTGGGTCGAGCTATGCAGTTTTGCTGAATTTTGACAAAGGAGTTACAACACCAAAATCGGGGTGTTGCAACACATCTGCGAATTTTTAAATCCGAATTACAGTTTCATAACCGCCGAAATTTTGAATGATGGGAGGCGTCATTTCAGTTTTGGAGAGCAGTTATTTGGCCGAATTGGTGGCCGGGATATAGGAAACTGGACGTGGCTTTTGTTGGGGAGTCTGGGGAGTTGACTTTTGGAGGGAAGAAAAAGGAAAGTCTGTTTTTGGAGAGAAAGGGATTTCACCCATCTTGAAGGAGGGCTCTTTGGAGACGGATTGGTCGGCCATCAAAGGAGAAGAAACGTCTGAAGCGGATCCCTACAACGCTCAAATTTATCTAAGGATGGCTAGTAAGATCTTTCTGATTGTGTGGTTAAACATTTCCTTCATAAACTAATTCTTTCATGTCTTGTATGATGTGACTACCGTGTTTATTGTGATGGATTGATGTTAATTTCCTCTTCATGGTTGAATAATCTTCTTTTTTTATTGGATTTGTGTTCATTATTGTGGATATTTTGAGCAGGCATTCTTCTTCTACTTAGCGTGGTGAGATTCGAGAGAGGAGTTGCGCTAATCTAGGGTGAATCCTCTTTTCTATGTGGCGAGATTCGAGAGAGGAGTCACGTATTTTCTTAAATCAAAAGTCCATATTTTTACTACGCTGCAAGATTCGAGAGAGGAGTGGCGTAAGTACATCATAAATTCCAATTTAGTTTCAGGAGAGAAAGAGATTTCCTCTTTGGCTAACAACTGTGATTTTACGCTTAATGTTGTTCTGTTTCGTCCTAAGTTAGAGATGACTCGGGGGATTTGGAATAGCCGATATCGGAGATCGAGAGATGATGATATCCAATTAAAAATCATTGTAGGAAAGGGATTAATCAAATCATGAGGATTATGTTTGAGATTTCATCATAATAGGCACGGGAAAACAAAATACAAGACTATCTCTCCAAAAATCTGAAACCAAGGGTCTAGTAATAGTAATCGAATAGTTTTATTTTCTCATTGTAGTCTAAAAAATTAATATCCATATTCACCTTAAAATTGTCACTTGAATTTAGAGAAAAGAATGATCTAGTAATTGCAAGCACTAATTCACTCACTTCCTCGAGGGAACGATCACTTCTCACTCTTTATTACTTGGTTCGGCACGTGCACTTGCGTAAAACTATTTTCCGTGTATCAAGTTTTTGGCGTCATTGCCAGGGAGGTATCACTTGTTAGTGTCTATTTTCTTGCAATATTAGTGAAATCTTAGTTCTTAGAGATCAAGTGTTTGTTTAATTATATGTATGTTTCTGTTGTCTTCATTTTACTTATTGGAATCCTGCTTTGTGTATGTCTAGATATAGCCAAGTAAATTTATTGCCTTTGAATTTTGAAATCGAACGCACGTTTAAACAAAACAGGAGAGAATCTAGAATATTGAACAGTGCTCATATTGCAATGAATGATAATTTGAATGATAATAATATGAACAATAACAATGAGGGTCAGGTTGACCAAAATGGTCAACCCGCCGCTCCACGAATGACATGCTACGATTATAACACACCTCTAAGGGGAGGTCTGCACTTCAGCATTGCCCGTCCGGCAATTGCAGCTAATAACTTTAAGATGGACCCACTAATCATGCAAAAAATTCAACACAACAAGTTTGGGGGGTCTTAGTCACGAAGATGCAAACTCGCATTTAAGAACCTTCTTAGCTATATGTGACATGTTTAAGTTTAACGGGGCATCCGATGATGCAATTATGTTGAGACTGTTTCCATTTTCGTTAGAAGGAAGAGCTAAAGATTGGTTAGACTCTTTACCTAATTATTGTATCACCACTTGGGAATAGTTAGTTGAGAAATTTTTGTATAAATACTTTCCTCCATCAAAAACCATAAAGTTGATAAGGGATATAACCACATTCACACAGAATAATGGGGAGACATTGTACGACGCTTGGGAGCCTTTTAAGGAGTTGTTAAGGAAATGTCCCCATCATAGGTTAGCCCAACATCAGCAAGTCTCCACCTTCTATAATGGTTTGCAAACTGTAAACATGATTTTAGTTGATGGAGCTGCTGGAGGATCGTTGCTTAAAAAATATCCCGAGGAAGCATATGCAATCCTTGAAGATCTTACCGCTAACAATTACCAAGCCTATAAGCAATAAGGGAATAATAACACAGTTGGAATCCACCAGGTGGATCAAATCACATCCTTGTCCGCCCAAATGGCATCACAGTTTAATCTAATCAATAAGAGATTAGATTCTTTATCACAACCTTCATCTATTGCTCCATTGACCGTGGAGAAATTGAATCAAATGACTGAAGAGGTGAATTATTTGGGAGGGGCACAAAGGCAAATTCCTCCTGGGTTTGCCAATCACTATCACCCTGAATGGCGGAACCATCCAAACTTTTCTTGGAAGAATAATCAAGGGATGAGTCAACCGTCAGGGTGTAATCAAAATCTAAACCACCCCAACAATAATAACTCTCAACCCCAACAAGTAAACCAAAGGAAGATGACAAATGATTTTATCCTTGGCATGTTCCAAAAGTATTACTCTAAAATGGTAGGGATCGAATCTTCTTTAAGATCATTAGAGATGACTTTGGGATAACTTGCAAATACTTTAAGCCAAAGACCCATGGGTACTCTACCTTCTGATACCACGCCCAACCCAACAACTGATAATCATTATAAGGTTATTGCCTTGAGGAGTGGTGTAGAGATCCCAAGTGGGGATGGTTGCTAGAGAGAGTTAGGGAAGAGGAGAAGAATAAGAAGATTAGTGAACCGAGTATGCTAGAAAGAGAAGGTCTAGGTGAGAAAACGAAAGTGGGAGAGGAACAAAAGGAGAAGTTAATTAATAAGAAGAAAGAAGTTATTTACCCCCACCCCCATTTCCATCTAGGCTTGCCAAATCCAAACTTGACTTACAATTCCAAAAGTTTATGAATATGTTCAAAAAGCTAACCATAAATATCCCATTTGCTGAGGCTCTTGAGCAATGCCCAGTTATGTCAAGTTCATGAAAGATAGTTTGGCAAAGAAGAGAAAGTTTGTTGATAGAGAAATAGTGGCATTGACTGAGGAGTGTAGTGCTATCTTGCATAAGAAATTTCCACCCAAGCTAAAGGACCCCGGTAGTTTCACAATACCATGTTCGATAGGATTAAAGTTAACCGTGAAAGCTTTATGTGACCTTGGGGCTAACATCAACTTGATGCCACTGTCCATCTACATGAAATTAGGCCTAGGGGAAATCACACCTACAACTCTTACTCTTCAGTTGGTCGATAGATCTCTCGTATATTCTAAAGGGATTGTTGAGGATGTATTGGTTAAAGTGGAAAAATTAATCTTTCCCACTGATTTCATTGTGCTAGACATGGAGGAGTACAAAGATGTCCCAATCATTCTTGGTAGACCATTTTTAGCCACTGGGCGCACACTCATTGATGTGCAAAAGGGTGAGTTGACTATGAGAGTTAACGATGAGGAAGTGACATTTAATATCCTCAAAGCAATTAAATTTTCGGATGAGAAGGAGGAGTGTCTCTCCATTGAGGAGGTAAATACACCTACACGAATGACGTATGATGAGAATGATTTAGAGCATAAGATCCTTAATGTGTTGACAAATGAAGAAGTAAAAGAGGACTAAGACTTAATGGAATCTGTGAAAGTTATAGGTAATTATGAGCACTTACCGAATGCTAAAAATTTTGAACTAATAAGTAGACCAAGTGAGTCTAAGGTCATGAAGCCTTCTATTTTAGAACCACCTGCATTAGAGTTGAAACCTTTACCTAAAAATTTAAAGTACACTTTTCTTGGTGAGGAAAGCACACTAGCGGTTATTATAGATTCATCATTAGAGAAGGAAAATGAGAAAAAACTACTTAAGTTTCTTCATGAGTATAAAGGAGCAATGGGTTGGACCATTGCAGACATTAGAGGGATTAGCCCCTCAATTTGTATGCACAAAATTCTTCTAGAGAATGACTCAAAGGAGTCCATCGAACCCCAACGTACTTAGCCCACCAATGAAAGAAGTGGTGATGAAGGAGATAATCAAGTGGTTGGACGCGGGTATTATTTACCCTATCTGCGACAGCAAGTGGGTAAGTCATGTTCATTGTGTGCCGAAGAAGGGGGCATTACTGTAGTTGAAAATGAGAATAATGAGTTGATTCCCACTAGAACTATAACTGGGTGGCGAATTTGTATGGATTATCGAAAGCTGAACAAAGCAACCAGGAAAGATCATTTCCCACTTCCATTCCTCGACCAGGTTCTGGATAGGTTGGCGGGCAATGAGTATTTCTGTCTCTTAGATGGTTACTCAGGGTATTATCAGATCATGGTGGCCCCCGAAGATCAGGAGAAGATGACCTTCACCTGTCCTTTTGGGACATTCACATTTAGGAAAATGCCCTTTGGATTGTGTAACGCCCCCGCCACATTCCAGCGTTGCATGATCGCAGTTTTTACAGATTTGATTGATGAAGGCATCGAGATTTTATGGATGATTTTTCGATGTTTGGGAAATCATTTGATGATTGTTTAGAGGTGTTGAAGAAAGAGTTGGACAAGTGCATTCAATCCAATTTGATCCTGAATTGGGAAAATGTCACTTCATGGTTAAAGAGGGGATTGTTCTTGGGCACAAGGTATCAAAGAAAGGTTTGGAAGTGGATAGGGCCAAGACAGAAGTTATAGAGAAATTGCCTCCACCAACTAATGTTAAGGGAGTGCATAGTTTTTTAGGACACGCGGGTTTCTACCGTCATTTTATTACAGATTTCTCTAAAATTTCTAAGCCATTAAGTCATTTGTTGGAAAAAGATTCACCCTTTAATTTTGATGAGGAATGTCTAGCCGCTTTTAATATTTTGAAGCACAGTCTTATTTCTTCACCGGTCATCACCGCACCTGATTGGTCTTTGACATTTACCATTATGTATGATGCTAGCAACTTCGTCGTGTGCGCGGTATTAGGCCAAGTGCACAACAAGATCTTCCATACCATCTACTATGCTAGCAAGATGTTGATTGACACTCAGATAAATTACATAACTACCGAAAAGGAGTTATTAGCAGTTATTTTTGCTTTTGACAAATTTCGCTCCTATTTGATAAATTCTAAGGTGGTCTTCTATACAGATCATTCAGCTATACGATTCTTAGTAGAGAAAAAGGATGCTAAACCGAGACTCATTAGGTGGGTTCTCCTCTTGCAAGAGTTCGACTTAGATATCAAGGATCGTAAGGGTGCTGAGAATTCTGTAGCTGATCACTTATCTCGTCTAGATTATGAGTGTGAGAAGGATGCACATATAAATATTAGAGAGAATTTTCCTTATGAGAGATTACTAGTAGTATCTGAGGTTAGCACCCCATGGTATGTTGATTTTTTTAATTTCATTGTGAGCAATGTTTTGCCTCCTGATCTAGATTATCAGCAGAAAAAGAGATTCCTGCATCAAGCGAGATTTTATCTATGGGATTCCCCATATGTGTTCAGGATTTGTGCTGACCAAGTAATTCGTAGATGTGTGCCGGAAGTAGAAGTTCGTGATATCCTAGAAAAGTGTCATGCATCTCCTTACGGAGGACATTTCATGGGAGAACGAACGGCTATGAAGGTGCTAGAGGCTGGATTCTATTGGCCAACATTATTTAAGGATGCACATGTGTTTGTCAAGGAGTGCGATAGATGATAGAAGACAGGCAATATCCATCGGGGGGGGGGGGGGGCAAGTATGCCAATGACTAGCATCCAGGAGGTGGAGGTATTTGACGTATGGGGCATTGACTTTATGGTTCCGTTTGTGAATTCTGGTGGGAATCTTTTCATATTACTGGCGATAGATTATTGTCAATGTGGGTAGAGACCATTGCTACATAGAAAAGTGATGCCAAAGTTATACTCAAATTTATAAAATCTAAATAATTTACGAGATTCGACACTCCGAGGGCGATAATTAGTGATGGGGGTTCACACTTTTGCAATTCACAATTTAAAGCACTTTTAAAAAATTTGGTGTAACACATAAGGTGGCCCTAGCATATCACCCGCAAACTAATGGATTAGCCAAAGTTTCCAATAGAGAAATTAAGTCTATATTAGAGAAGACGATAAGTACAACTAGGAAGGATTGGGCATTGAAGTTGAATGACGCCTTATGGGCCTATAGGACTGCCTTCAAGACACCCATAGGTGTGACTCCTTATAGAATGGTGTACAGAAAAGCCTGTCATTTACCCGTAGAATTGGAACATAGAGCTTTTTGGGCCATCAAGAAATTGAATTTTGACTTTCAGGAAGCGGGTAAGAGTAGACTTATGCACCTTAATGAATTGGAAGAAATGAGATTTAAGGCGTATAAGAATAGTACAACCCCGATATTCGCCTAGTGGACGATCGAACAGAAGTAATGCGAGCCAGCGCTCGACGAAGTTCAAACAGCGCTCGATGATCCCGTCTCAGCGGACCCGCTGGGACGAGCATTTGGCCAGCTGCTCGCAAGAGGGCGAGCGAGTCAGGAGAGTGAGCGGGGCAGGAGTGCGGACGAGGTCTTCACGGTCCATTCACCCAAAGGGGAGGGGCGAGCCGGATCCATCAAAGGTCACCCGCGGGAAGAGTCGCGAGTCAAGTTTCCGCGTGCTAGAGCCCCAAGGTCGACCAGCAAGAAAGCGAGCGAGCCAAGTGCTCGTCGAATGCTCGCAAGGAAGCGAGCGAGCTAGAAACTCGCCGAAGGATCGCGAGAAGACAAGCGAGCCAGATTTCTTCCAAAGTCTCCGTGATCGACGAATCTCAGTCAGGGTCGATGAGCTCAGCCCGACGCCCGACGAAGTGCAGGCCGCGTTCGACGAATTCGCCAAAACCCTGCGTTCGACGAACTCTCCAAGCTGCCACGCTCGACGAAGTGCGAGCCAAAACCCTGCGTTCGACGAACTCTCCAAGCTGCCACGCTCGACGAATCTGCTGATCATCTCTGATCGACGAAATCACCCGTTGGCCTGCCATTAGCCCGTCCAAACAGCGGAGTTTGGCTGGTAGCAGACCCATTGGGGGTGTGGATAGTAAAATCAAGAGGCGGAATCCTGCTATTTGCAGGCCAGACCAGAAAATCTATAAATAGGACCTCAAGGGAACCTTTGGAGAGGATCTCACTTCAGCTTCCCTCTCCTTAGGCTTCCTTTGGTTAGCATTTCCAGAGCTCTCCAAGGTGCCCGAGTCTCAGCTTTGGCTTGGGAGGGGAAGCGCTCAACGATCTTCCGGGTTAGTGGAGGGACCTCCTCGCTGTGACTAAGGTCTTAGTCAGTTTCCTAATCTTCCGCCTACCCTCCTCGAGGGATTAGTAAGGACTAGCCGCCCCTCATCTCGGTGAGGGCCCCGAGCTCTACGAGAGACCGAGAAATCGGTTTCAACAAGAACACTAAGTTATATAAAGATTGAATTAAGAAATGGCATGATTCTAGATTACAGAAGAGGGAATTTAGGATTGGACAACTTGTGCTTCTATATAATTCATGACTTCATTTATTTCCAGGGAAACTAAAATCTAGATGGTCTGGACCATTTCGCGTAAAAGAAGTTTTCCCGTATGGATTGGTAACAATCTGCAATGAAAAGGATGGCTCGACATTCAAGGTGAATGGTCAAAGACTCAAGATGTACTATGAGGGAGGTGACCATCATGATGCGGTGGTCATGAAATTTCAGTAACGAGAAGAAGAAATGAACGTCTTGCCGAGATGAGTAAATGAGGCGCTAGGTGGGAGGCAACCCATCTTCTTGATTTGTTTAATTGTTGGAGATGTTTTGTTTTCATAGTCAGGAGGATCACATTAACTTGAGGGAAGTTAGCCATGTATTGTTGAGTGTATTATGTTTGAAATTTGGTAGGAGAGCTTTGGAAGAAAAATAAAGTATCAGGTAGATACACTCGGCCACAACCGTCCACTCCCGAGCAATGTGAGATGACTCAAACTAATAATGAGTACATCAAAACCTACCTGCGACTGCAGCACCTCTATTTCAACTCTAGAGCAGATTATATATGTAATGTGCTGACCCGGTTAATGGATGGGGCAAAACTGACAATGCCAGAGCCTAGCTACAAACTCTCAGGGAATTTCGATTCAGAGGGGTACTTAGTTGATGAGAATGGAGAATGGGTTGATGCAGCACCCAATGATGATGAAGAAACTGGTAGTGATGCTGCAGCACCCAACAATGAAGAAGAAGCTGGTAGTGATGATGGAGCAAACGAGTGAGACGAGGCCTAGTTCTCTTTTTGGCATTGCTAGAATGATGTCTATCTCTCTTACTTAAATATTTTGTAATGACATTGTTGTGCATGGACTTAAAATTTTGGGTACTGCTATGATTTTAATTAAGATAATTTTTCATGTTTGGTATTGCTTAGTTATTTCTATGCTCATTCACTTACATTTTGCTTAATTTCTTGACAAAGCTCTATTGTTTTTTTTGGAAATGCTATACCTCTAAATCATCAATTTTAATTTAAAGATATATGTGATGAGCCTAGATTATTATAATTTTAATTTTAACTAGCAACATCAAATTTGTATTGTGGAAATACTTTGTCTGCACTAACAAAGCTTGTAGGATTATTCTACAATGACAAGTCCTAGTTGAGATTGAGGAGCTTTGGGACAAGGGTGTTGGTTCAAAAAATGGAGCTTTCAGTGCCTCATATTTTCCAAATTCCACGGAAGTTCTCATTTTCCATATTAATCGCACTACTGCTATATCATTTTATTATAGATCTGGAATGATGGTTTTCTCCAAACTAATATCTTTGCTAGGGCCTAGCAAAGCGTTAAGTGTGGGGGTGGGTAGAGTTTAACCCCTACTGCTTGGATAAGAACTTACTTACATGTGCGAACTCAATAATTCCATTCTTGTTTTTTGCAATTAACCTATAAGATATTCTTGTTATCCAATGATAATCGATTGGTATGGTCGAATAATCTAAAGATTTCTGTCACTGAATTTGAAATTAGTGAGATTTTTGTTGGTAAAGCTCTCTTTTGAGACTGATTTAGGCACATTTTTTCCTTGAAGAAGTTTACTTCAAAATCTAGCTTTTGATATGGTTTTCTAAAATACAATGGGGATGGGTGAGTAAGAACTGAGTTAGCAATGTTGGCTGAAACATGGGTTTATGTAGTTAAACCATTTTGACCCTCCACTACAACCTTTGTGCTTGAACGTTTTTCATGTTGATACGTATTATTCCATGCTTACCTTCCCAATATTCTTACTAGTTACGTCTTAGTATATTAGCCATTTTATGGGTGTTTAATTTCAAAAAAAAGGTTGAGATTCATAGTGATATGTGGCCTAAGTATATGTATACATACTTGGAATGATCCCTACTATGCTAGTAAATTATACAATTCAAAAATAAAAATGCATCATAGTGATATGTGGCCTAGGTATGTACACTTATACTTGGAATGATCCCTACTACGAATAGAAAAAAAGTAAAAAAAGTTAATAAGCCCCATAATTTGGTGAATTACTACGATTACGAACTAAGGGAATGTCTTTCCACTTTCAACATTAGCCTTGAATGCTTAACCAAGTCAATTCTACTCTCATTTGAACTACTAATCTTTACGTAGGCTAAATCAATAACTTAGCTTGTTCTTATCCTCCTCTATATTGCGGAGATCCAATGTTAAAAGATGTTTAGGAGCAACTAATTTTAAGGAAAAGCACACACAACACTTATATCTTTATTGAGCTTTACCTTTCATTCGAGCTAATGGATTTGTGAATGATTGAATTCTTGTTGATTTATAGGCTTATCAATTGAGTAAAGCGGATTTTTTTAATATACCTTAGTTAATTTATTGTTTAAGGATGTGTGATTAGCTGAGTTTACACTTTGTTATTAGTCCTCTATTCAAGTTTTGAATTGATTATATTTGCTAGGGACTAGCAAATGCTTAAGTGTGGGGGTGTGATATCACTTCAATTAGAAGTGATCTTGTTCCTTATTTTGTTATAGTTTTGGAACTAAATGAGAGAAAAAGGCGTTAAATGAATAAAAATATTCCTTATTTATATTTGTGTCCAATGCTGATTTATGTTGACATTTTCCATTGTTTCTTGTTAGATTTATCGAAGAATTTGAATCTGTGGTAATCTGGGTCGAGCTATGCAGTTTCGCTGAATTTTGACAAAGGTGTTACAACACCAAAATCAGGGTGTTGTAACACATCTGCGAATTTTTAAATCCAAATTACAGTTTGGTAACCGCCAAAATTTTGAATGATGGGAGGCGTCTTTTCAGTTTTTGAGAGAAGTTATTTGGCCAAATTGGTGGCTGGAATATAGGAAACTGGACGTGGCTTTTGTTGGGGAGTCTGGGGAGTTGACTTTTGGAGGGAAGAAAAAGGAAAGTCGGTTTTTGGAGAGAAAGGGATTTCGCCCATCTTGAAGGAGGGCTCTTTGGAGATGGATTGGTCGGCCATCAAGGGATAAGAAACGTCTGAATCGGATCCCTACAGCGCTCAAATTTATCTAAGGATGGCTAGTAAGATCTTTCTGATTGTGTGGTTAAACATTTCCATCATGAACTAATTCTTCAATGTGATGTGAGTACCGTGTTTATTGTGATGGATTGATGTTAATTTCCTCTTCATGGTTGAATAATCTTCTTTCTTTATTGGATTTATGTTCATTATTGTGGATATTTTGAGCAAGCATTCTTCTTCTACTTAGCGTGGCGAGATTCGAGAGAGGAGTTGCGCTAATCTAAGGTTGAATCCTCTTTTCTACATGGCGAGATTCGAGAGAGGAGTCACGTATTTTCTTAATTCAAAATTCCATCTTTTTACTACGCTGCAAGATTCGAGAGAGGAGTGGCGTAAGTATAGCATAAATTCAAATTTAGTTTCAAGAGAGAAAGAGATTTCCTCTTTGGCTAACAACTGTGATTTTACGCTTAATGTTATTCTATTTCGTCCTAAGATAGAGATGACTAGGGGGATTTGGAATAGCCGATATCGGAAATCGAGAGATGATGATATCCAATTAAAAATCATTGTAGGAAAGGGATTAATCAATTCATGAGGATTATGTTTGAGATCTCACCATAACAGGCACCGGAAATCAAAATACAAGACTATCTCTTCAAAAATCTGAAAACAAGGGTCTAGTAATAGTAATCGAATTGTTTTATTTTCTCGTTGTAGTCTAAAAAATTAATATCAAAATTCACCTTAAAATTGTCACTTGAATTTAGAGAAAAGAATGATCTAGTAATTGCAAGCACTAATTCACTCACTTCCTCGAGGGAACGATCACTTCTCACTCTTTATTACTTGGTCCGGCACGTGCACTTGCGTAATACTATTATTCGTGTATCAAGTTTTTGAATAGGTTATCTAGTGCATATATATATATATAAAGAGTAGTATAGAATTAGCATTAGGATCCAATAATCATGAGAATAAGTGTTATGGAAGATAATGATGCGCGCATAAGTGTATTTTGAAGAAAGTAAAAAAATGATTTAATCAAGAAATACAAGACATATGGAGAGTAAAGTGCACAATAAAACACAAATAATTTTACTTCCACACACATCAATGCACAAAAATGTACAACTACCAATGCTCTGCACACACAATGCTCATTAAGATTTATCAGGGTGCAACGTAATGCTTGAGGGATCGCACACTTTATTTTTCAATATTAATATTTTTGTGATCCGGTGTACTTAAGAATAAGCGGTGTAAGAAAAACTAAGGTTTGCACAAGACACTTTACAATTCTTTCCCAGGTGCTCAACCTCACAATGCTTATTAAGACTTATTAGGAGGTTCAAGTAATGCTTGGTGGAGTTATCTTTGTCAAATTATTTCATGATTTTTTTATTTGTACAAAGTTCTCTGAATACACTTGTTTTGCAATGCAATTTAATTTTGAAAGCACAACCACTTTTCTTAATTTATAAGAGTGCAAATAAATGTAGTGTAGGTAAGATACTTGTGAAATTTTAATTCATTGTACAATTACAATACACAAGCAAGCATTCTTAGATTAAAAGCACATCTAGACTTGCCCAAATAAGTGAGTGAAGAAATAACATTATCCATCATAAAACAATTACTCATACTTAGAGGCATGCTAAACTTGATTCTACGCAAAACATTTTCAATACAATTGATGCACATGCGTTTAATTTTATCAAAGCATGATAGGAAGCAAAACAATATTCAAAGTAGTTTGAAAAGATGAATTTCAATATTGTATAAGGTCTAAATGATAGATTAAACCATGCTTGATATTAACAAGAAAGTCCATACAGTTTTTTTACTTTTTGAAAAAGAATTTTGTTGTTAAAAAATGATTAAGAATTTAACTCTTATAATTAATCTTGGACTTTCCGAGGTCTACCCTATGAGGGGTTTGCACCGGTACTAGGAGATGTGATGGGGTGACATCCCAAATCTCTCTTATAAAATATACATGTAAATAGAAAAAGTTAAGTTCAAAAATAATTTTTTGGTAAGTTTTTTTTGTTTTATAATTTTGTTTTTAATTTTCTGCATATCAAGGTAGAAAACAAACAAATAACAAATGAAAGGAAGAGAATAAAATATTTTTTGTAATTTGGCTTATGTAATTTTTTATTTTAAATTTTTAAAAAGTCAATTAGTGGCAGAAATGCAAAAATAAGTAGTACATATAAAAGAACATATTTTTAGTGATTTTGCAAAAAATTAAAAACACAGAAAATCAGATAGACGAGCTAGTTCCGGTGCTAGCGCAAAAAACAGTAAGCAAAATATTAAGATTTTGAAAATTCTATTTTTTTTATCTTGAATAAGTGTCCAAAGATTAGTTTCATGCATAAATTTCAGAAGGTTTGGAGATGTTTAGATATTGAAAAATGCATGAAATGATTGCATTTTTGAATGTGACTTAACCCGAGGATCTAGGACACATAATTCTAGTCCTAGCAATCAAAATCTTGTATCGGGAAAAGGTTTAGTGAAAATGTCAGCGAGTTTGGAGTCCGTACCAATAAAACTTACTTTTACATGCTCTTTCTTAATATGATCCCTAATGAAGTAACGTCGAATATCTCATGTGTTTGTATCTAGAGTGGTGTACTGGATATTTGTAAGATCTATGACACTTTTTTTTTCACATTTGAGATCAATATTTTTGAGATGAAAACCAAAATCCTCTAGAGTTTGGCTCATCCATAAAGCTTGTGCACAACAACTCCCAAGAGCGATGTATTCGGCCTCCATGGTGGAGAGTGCAACCAAAGATTGTTTCATACTAGACCATGCAACTAATGAGGGTCCTAAAAAGTGATAATTACTGTTAGTGCTTTTTTGATCTAGTGAGCATCCGGCATAATCCAAATTAGAATAGTCGTGTAATGTAAATGAATCATTGTGCGAGTACCATAATCCTAATCTAGATGACCCTAATAGGTATCTAAAAATACATTTTACCGCTTTTAAATGAGATTATTTTGGATTGGCTTGAAAGCGAGCACATAAACATACGACAAACATTATTATATCTGGTCTAGATGCACTTAAGTAAAGAAGAGATCCGATCATACCTCTATATAAAGTTTGATCGATAGAAATTCCAGATTCATCTTTTCCTAGTTTTAATGAAGCACTCATAAGTGTAGAAGCTTGTTTCAGATTTTCAAATCCAAATCGTTTAAGCATATCATGAACATATTTTGTTTGGCAAATAAAAATACTATCATTTCGTTGTGAAATTTGAAAACCAAGAAAATAAGAGAGTTCTCCTACAAGGCTCATTTCAAATTCATTTTTCATTACTAAGACCACATAATTACACAACTCTTCATTAGTGGCTCCAAAAATTATATCATCAACATATATTTGTAAAATAATTAAATCGTTATTATTATGCTTAATGAAGACTGTGTTGTCGGCACTTCCCATGACATAACCGTGCTTTAACAAAAATGATGTAAGTCTTTCATAACATGCACATGGCGCTTGTTTTAAACCATAAAGCACTTTTCTAATTTATAAACATGATTTGGAAAATTTTCATTTATAAAACCGGGGGGGTTGTTCTAGATAAACTTCTTCTTTTATAAACCCGTTTAGAAAATCACTTTTAACATCCATTTGAAATAATTTTATTCTTTTAAAACTCGCAAAGGGCAAAACAATTTCGTATAGACTCTAAGCGATCAATGGGTGCAAAAGTTTCATCAAAACCTACCCTCTCGATTTGAGAAAAACCTTGAACGACTAAGTAGGCTTTATTCCTTGTAATTCTAGATTCACCATCTAATTTATTTTTAAAAATCCATTTTACGCCAACAATGGGATGATTAGATAGACGTTCTACTAGTTTCCAGACTTTATTTCTTTCAAGTGATCTAACTCTTCATTCATAGCCAAAAACAAAAATTCATCATTTAAAGTGGTTGAAATATTTTTTGGTTCAATTTCGGAAACAAAGCAAATATTCGAAAAAGTTTCATGAAGAGAAGATTGAGTTCTTACCCCAATAAATGGTTCCCCAATAACTAGCTCCTTTGGCTGATTCTGTGAGAAGTTTAAGATGCTTAGAGGCACATATTCATCTTTCTTGGCCTCCCCCTCCTCCTCTTTGGAAGGTTCCTCTTCGTCGTGCTCCATTGTTGGCAAGGGTTCATCATTTCTACCTGTAAGAAATTTTTCTACACAAAAAATAAATTCATCAAATTTTGCATTAATAGACTCTTCATCCTTACTCGTTCTTTTGTTAAATGTTCTATAAGCATTACTAGTTGAAGAGTATCCAAGAAAAATTTCTTCATCGCCTTTTTCATCAAACTTCACTAAGGCATCTTTTGTATTAAGAATAAAGCAATTACAACCAAAGACTTTAAAATATGATACATTAGGTTTCTTTTGATAAAATAGTTCATACGGTGTGAGATTTAAAGATGGACGAAGCATGACTCTATTCATTACATAACATGATGTGCTTACGTCTTCGGCCTAAAAAGACTTAGGTAATTTATACTCAGATAACATAGTACGTGCTAGTTCTTTAATTGTCCTATTCTTTCTTTCTACAACACCGTTTTGTTGAGGTGTGCGAAGAGCAGAGAAAACATGCTTAATACCTAACATTTCTCAAAAAGAGTTAAAATTTTCATTTTCAAATTTTCCTCCATGATCTAAGCGAATGCATTTTATTTTTAAACCTAGTTCATTTTGAATACGAGTACATAATTTTGAAAATTTACAAAATGCATCAGATTTGAAAGAGAGAAATAAAGTCCAACAATATCTAGAGAAATCATCTATTAGAACAAAAATATATATTCTGCCACCAAGACTTGCGGTGCTAACGGGGCCAAAGAGATCCATATGAATTAATTGCAAAGGTCTTGTGGTAGAAATTTCATTTTTTTCTTTTAAAAGAAGATTTTATGAATTTTCTTTTTTGACAAGGAGAACATAGTGAAGATAAATTTCCATTTAATCTAGGCAATCCTCTTATCAATTCCTTTTTAGCTAGTTTTAAAATGAGCTTTGTAATAGTGTGACCTAAACATCTATGTCATAGTTCTAACTCGTCATTTTTGGTTATAAAACATTTTATAGATGATTTGGAAAGATCATGATAGGAAACTACATATACGTTGTGAGTTCTAGGTGCAGTTAGTAAAACATCTTTTGTGTTAGGATTAAATATTTTGCAAAGATTTGTAGATGAATCAAATAAAACATCTAATCCTTTATCACACAATTGACTAATAGATATTAAGTTATGTTTTAAACCTTTTACATAAGGAACATTAGAGATAGTAAAAGATTTGTTACCAACTGTACAGACTCTCATGATCCTTCCTTTACCATTATCTACAAATGTAACGATCCCTCTCTTCTTCTTTTCTAGGCTAAGGAACTTTGCTTTGTTGCCCATCATGTACTTGGAGCAGCCCGAGTCCAAGTAACATACATACCCCGTATCCTTAGCCTGCTTACAAATATAGAAAGAAGAGGAGAGTAATGATCCGGATACCCAAGAGACCCTTTTCTGGAATTTTACGTTGCTCTCACCGGAAGAAGTTTATTTTTCGGAATAAACAGAAGATTTTTTATATGAGGGGATACCGCCGGCATTAGTGGCTTGCGCTGGGCAGTAGCTGCCACTTTGATATATGAGTCCAAATTTTCCAGAACCATAACATTGGTTCCCTAAAATCTTGTCCAGAGATATTTGATCGATTTTAAAATTTTTTTGATAGCCATATTGAGGTCATGAGTTTGTTTTTAAGAGATGAGTTTTCTTTTACAAGCATGGCACATTTATTTTCAAAACCTTTTTTGTTATTTTCAATTTGTAAGAGAGAGGTTTTTAGTTTTCTCTCTAAGTCCACCTTTTCTCTTGTAAAAGTTTTGATTTGAGAGAGGGCCTTAGAAAGAGAAACTTCAAGATCTTTTGCCTTACATAAGGAGTGTTCACACTCTTGGCATGAAACCTTTCTCTTTTCTAAAGAAATTAATTTTTTAGTAAGCTTATGATTTTCTTTGATAAGAGATTCATTTTCATGATTTAAAATAATACTATCTTCTATATTTTTATCATAATCTTTACAGGTTTGAACAAATTCATCATAAAGTTCTTCGAAGGTGGGAGGAGTTACCTCAGTGTCACTAAGAACACTGGTGTCGTCATCGTTGCCTTTGCCACGAAGCATAAGTTTGCTTCCTCCTCGCTGCTTGACTCAGATCCGTTTGATTCTTCATAGGAAGAATCATCCTATGTTGCGGCTTTCAACACATTTTTTTAATCTTCCCTTTGTATCATTTTTCTTTTTGCTCCTTTAGATACTTTGGGCACTGGCTCCGAATGTGCCAGGTCTTTCTACAGTGAAAGCACTCCGGTCGTGGTCTTTCTTCTTCGTCGTCACTTCCCTTTTCTTTCTTTGAAGAAGAGGAAGACCCTTTTCGTCGAGCATCCTTCTGAAAGTATTTCCGGAAGGTGTTCTTTCCGGATTTCTAATGAATTTTCTGAAGTTCTTAACCAGGAGACCTTCTTCATCTTCATCATCATCTACGTTGCTCTCCTTCTTTAACTTCAGTGCTAGCGCCTTTTTCTTTAGCTCCTTGTTGTATTCATCATATTAAATCTAGAGTTCTACCTCATGCGTTTTGAGATTCGCAATGAGGTTCTCAATCTGGAGAGTTCTCAGTTTGTGTGACTCCGAGATGGCTGTCAAATTTGGATTAAATCTGAGGTAGAGAGCGAAAAATCTTTTTGACCAAGTCGCCTTCGGAGTAGGTATTTCTAAGAGCTTTTGAAGCATTGACGATCTTGGTGAAGCGTCTGTACATCGAGTTGATGTTCTCTTCAGCATCCATCCTGAACTTTTCATATTTTGACTCCAGTTGGAATAGCTTTGCATCTTTCACCTGCGATGTACCTTCATGAGTAACTTCCAATTGGTTCCAAATATCATAAGCAGTTACACATGCAGAAATTCTATTAAATTCAGTTCTATTTAATGCACAATAAAAATCATTCATTGCCTTAGTATTATTTTTGCACTTGAGTTTATCGTTATCATCTCATCTATCCTTAGGTTTTTCTACCGTAACCTCTCCTACTACCACTGTAGGAGGAGAGTACCGAACTTCCACCATGTTCCATACTTCTATATCCATGGTCATAAGAAAACACATCATCCTAGATTTCCAGAAGTTGAAATCTGACCCAGTAAAAAGAGGTGGTCTACTAACACCCCAACCCTCTGGAAACAGAAGATCATAAGACGCCATTTATTCCTAGTTGTAAGACCGTTTGGAATAAACCACCCTCTGATACCACTTATTGGATCTGTAGGCACTCTTAGAGGGGGGGGGGGGTGAATAAGGGTTTTAAAAACTTTTATTATATTTTGAATGATTAAAAAAACTAAGAGATCAAAATAGTGCAAAACCAAATAAATCAAGTGAAATAAAATAAAGTCATGATTTTATTAACTTGAAATAGAAGATTAAAAAACATGATTTCTTATGACGCTAGAAATCGAAGGAGAAAAGTAAAATGACTTTTTGTTTTCAATCCTGACTCGTATCCCCACGAACCGGTGGCTTTAGCCTATCCTCCCCCAGATACGGCCTCAAGTCGCTCTAGCCAATCCTCCCTTAGATATGGCCTCGAGCACCCCCTAGACCAACTCTAGATCTAGTCGTCAACACGAGCCGAATTCCTCCCTAAGTTCTACCTAAACCTAGTCGCCAATACGAGGCGAATTCCCTACACGATTACGAGAGTAAAGAGATGAAATAAATGACAACAATATGAAAAACTCCCTTTAAGGAAATTCTGAAGTTAGGGATGAGAGATCGTTGTAGAATAAGCATGGTTTAAGCGATCGTAGGTCAGATGCGGTGCGAAGAAGTCCTCCTTCAGAAACTCTCATAACTTTTGGTGGGAGATTAACTCTCAGCAGAATAGGGTTCTGGAATTTAGGCACTCAACCTCTCTCTAGCATGTGTGTTGAAAATGAGAGAAGAGAGCTCCTTTTATAGGAAAACGAGCTAGCGCCTGCTCTATCGCTACCATCAGCGCTAGGTTGAATTAGGATATATTCCGCGCTTATGTATCTTTTATTCCAAGGAAACCCAATTGAGATTACTCTTGCGCGTCGAGATACCGCCTACGCTAGCCGCTACCGCCTGCGCTATCTCCTTCTATAACTGCTTCCCGGAATGGCTCTAATCAGGTTTAGTGCCTGCGCTAGTGGCTACCGCCGACGCTAGTGGCTATGCTGGAGTTTTGGTTTCAAACTTGGGCACAACCTTCTTATGTTATCCTTAATTCATATGGCATTGTTTCCTGTACACTTAAACACACAAGATCAAATACACATAAGATTTGTTATTCTCAAACCTAGGAGATGCGGAAGACCATGTTCCAACACATATCCTATGAAACAACCTGGCCCTGGCCGTATCAGAGGTTGTGTCCAGCTCTAATGTTAAAATCTGGAGCAGAAGACGGAACACAGCCTGTTAAATGTCCGCACCATAGGGAGTGTTTGGGGGTGTAGAATTCATTTTTGAGTCCATTTTAAGTCGTTCAATTATGGAATTTGATATCCGACAGATATGATCTTTTCCTAATTACTTTAGGTTATGAATGAGGGGGGCACAAATTCTATCATATATTTGGTTGGTACTAGAGGGAGAGGAAGAGGAGAGGAGGAAAAGTTAGGGCATTGGAGTTTCCTCCATAAAGGAGCTCGGGAGCTCAAATTGTAGATATGCGGGCTGATTTGCAAAGAGGACTCCATTCTACTCGTGTTCATCCAAATTTCTCCTGAAGATCTTCAGCTTTTCTCCTAGATGGTGGTAAGAACATGGAATATTTGGACCTCCTTCCTCCAGATCATGGGGCCTAGCTACTTTAGATTTAAGGATTTTGGCATGATTCTCACCAAATGTTGGCGTATTAAAAATTTTAGTTTGCGGGAAGAAGAGAGGAGGAAGCTAGAGGTTGGAGGATGTAGATGTAACCACCGAAGTTAGAGGGCTCAAATTGATGAGCCATCACCGCCAATGCTAAGGGAATCACTTCAAGATACTTCTCCAAGGGTAACGACTCTTCTCCTCTGAGGTTTAGGAATGTGTATTTTTGCCTTTATTTTCTTATGAAATTTGATGAAAAGGAAGATTTTGGTCTATCCAATTGGGAGATTTGTCAATATTGTGGTTCCTTAGGAACCACTAGGACAATTGTGTTTATACCCGACTTATTGTGGATGTATTAGAAGTTTGAAGACCGATTAACAGATTAAGTATTGTGGGTGAAGCCAAAATCATGGCCTGTGTTCCGATTTGGTGATGATTCTTTGAGATTGCAAATATGGTTTTGGTAGACGTGCGATTGCAGACATATTGTTGTTATAATGCCCATTTTCCGTATGAATAACAGATACCGAGATTAAGGCAAGGAGGGAATGTGAGAACCCTAGTTATTGGATGTGACACCGAGATAGTGTATCTACACAAATTGGTCGTTGGATATGTCACAATTTTGCGAGCTTAACGTGATGCCGCTGTAGAGATCGATGTTTTGGGAATTCATTGTTTATGCTTTTGAAATAAAATTGAGAATGTAACAATTAGGGGGGGATGTGAGTAATGATATCGTATAGGACAGGAGACTTTACTCACGATGCCACTGTGATCCATATGTGCAAATGGATAGATATCCAGAGGCCAGGATATTTTATGTGTACATGCCGGCAAGAAAGCCAAAAGACTTTGCACATGATATCGCCACACACTAATTGGTTAATAGTATAGATGTAGAATTATTGGGGACTGCCACATAGGTCCAAGAACCTTTAACCTTGATGCCAACACATTTGCTTGTATAACATGATAAAGAGATATGACCAGTAGAAATGTATGGGGATATACTGTCGCCATAATCTTGTCTTGATATGTGATGTGATTTTGTTATGATGATTTGATAGAATCATACCCGTAATAGGGTGTCGTGAGAAATACCTGATTGCATACATATTGTATTGTTAGCCCCCCTTTATTTGATGCTCAACATAGAGATATGATTGATGTTTGTGACATGTAGACTAGAGCTTGCAATACCTATTTATATATATTTATTTTCATATGCATATGAAGTTATGACTTGCAGGTAATGTAGTTCCCCGCGGTCCACAAGGACAACTGGGCGGAGGGTTGATGTTACACGGTTGTGGTCATCTCATAGCTTACCCTCGTGTACCGCTTTTATTGATTTGGTTGTAGGGCAAGGATCCAATACTGGATCGCACTAGCCAGTTTTAAAAACCAAGAATTATGAAGTGTTCCCTCTCACATCCTCTCTTCTTGTTGTACTTTTCCCTTGCTCTTTTTTGTCGGCCTGCGAGTCGAGGTAGTACAAGAGTTTTGATACATTTTGTTATATTTGATATTGGATGATATGATTATAAGTCCATAAGGCAGATTACACTTTTGATTATTTATAGATGTGGGCACTCTGGTTTGAGTTCTTTTCTAATGTGTTATGTATTTGAGATAGTTACGTAGTAACTGTTCATTAATATAATTTTACAATACTTTAATTGTGATGATTGTATGTTGTGGAGCCCGGTCGAACGCAAATTATATGATCATTGTAGTAGAGGCATTACAAGTAGATATATAAGGTAGGTTTATAAGTTCTAGACCAATAGAAATGGTTTGGTGTTTCTAGATCATTAAGAAGAGTTGTGTACATAGGATTAGTTGTTTGTACCTCGCGTGTTCCATTACTTGGTGCTGAAATTGCCATGTATGTTCGACGTTAGTGTATGTGTTCCAGTGTCGGGACATGTTATTTCAAGGAGTCTAAGCATTTATGGCTTTCTTGGTAACTCATATGAGTTTATCAAGTTTGATTGCTATATAATTATCTGTGCTTTGCATTGTGGCATTTATTTGCGGGTTGAGAATCAATTGTGGTTGTGGCTGTGAGAATCCTTGTAGGATTTTGGTCTATCATACGATTATATAAATTTGTGGTTCTTAACCATACAAGAACGCTATTATGACAAAAATGTCAGAGATGAATTGATGATGATGAATGATTTAATTAATTTGCTTTGAATTACAAGAGTAATATTGTATTTAGCGGGGTTATATGCAACACCATTATTTGATATAGATTAATGATAGGGTCGTAACATGTTATGTCATTATCAATGGTGAATTATGTTGGATCTTTAGGCGCCCTTAGAGGGGGGGGGGGTGCATAAGGGTTTTAAGATTTTTGTGATTATTAAAGAAAATAATTCTCTGTTGCTACCGCCAGCGGTAGTGTTACCGCTCGGCGTTAGTGACAGAGAAAATACGTTTAGGTTAAACCAATGAAAATCAGAGAGCATGAATATGAGATGAAGAAACAAATATATTTTCATTAATATTAAATTGAAATAGTTATGATTACAAAGACTTTTCCCAATGTCGCTTGGAAGGAGGCGAATAATATGAAAACTCATTTTGTTTTCTATACCGACTCATATCCCCACGAACCAGTTGGCTTTAGTCGATCTCTCCCCAGATACGGCCTCAAGCCGCTCTAGCCATTCTATCACTAAAAAGGCCTCGAGAACCCCCTAGATCTACTCCCTAAACCCAGTCGCCGTGTGGCGAATTCATCCATAAGTCCTACCTAGACCTAGTCGTTGTGTGGCGAATTCCCCCTAGTTCCCGCAAGGCCCTAGTCACTGTGTGGCGAGTTCCTCTACCGAACAAAAGATTTAAAGGTTACAATTAGAAACTAAAAACAAGACACAAACTAAAAACTCCCTCAAAAGAAGAACTTGATGTTGATGTAGATGCGATCGTATTGGTCTTCAAGTTCTTTGCATTCACGAACATTGACGGGGTTCTTCGGGCTGCTTGAAGAAGGCTCTTACGAGTGCTCTGAATATATGGCTTCAATTCCTTCTGTCCCAGCCAGCAACAACGGAGGAGGCGCGCGTCTTTAAATAGAGTCATCCACTACCGCCTACAATAGTACTACTGCCCCGCGGTAGCCACATTAGGCAATGATCAAGCACGTGGATTGTGGCATCTTAGGCAACTTTTGAGCGCCAAACTTTGAGCTCCGACTAGTGCACCGCGGTAATGCTAATGCTCTGCGATAGCGAGATAACCTTCCTTCAGCCAATATCTCCTTCCATATTTGCTCCTCAATAGCATGCATACGGGAGGATTACAAAAGCTACCGCCGGGAGTTCGTCCTTAACACACCGCGATAGTGCTTGCTAAAATAGCGTCCCATCGACATTAGTTTTTCTCCACTGTTTCCTTCTCGTCAAATTTTTCCATTTATGCTAGCGCCAGCGGTAGTGCTAACGCTCCGCGGTAGAGCACATCTCTTTTCGTCGAACACATCTTCGTCGAACTACCTGACATTTCGTCGAGCGCTGCTTTCATTTTGTCGAATGAACACTAGCGCCAGCGGTAGTGCTAACGCTCTGTGGTAAATCATGCATTTCGTCGAGCGCCGCGGTAGAGCGTGCAGTTCGTCGAACGCCGCGGTAGAGCATGCAGTTTGTCGAAAGCAATTTCGTCGAACGTCAGTTTGTCGAACGCAGTTTTTATTTCGTCGAACGCAAGTTCCATTCTCAGCGGTTTCCTTCTCAGTGGTTTCCATCTCAGCGGTTGTTAACGCAGGGCATTAACAACTAACGTGAGCGGTAGCTCTTTTTTCAGAGAATCATCATCAATCAACGTCCTGTTCATAGGGTTATATAACTATAGTACCTGCACACTATAAACACAAGCAAGATCAAATACAATAGGATTTGTAATTGTCAAACCAAGAGATGTGGAAAGCATGTTCCAACAAATTACTATTCTTATGGTATATTCTAAGTTTTGATGAACTCCCCATAATAGAGTGTGAGGGCATGAATTGTGAATTAAATCGATGATGCGCAATATCATCTCCAATATGCTATAATACCATCGTATTGAAATATGGATATCATCGCCGTTTTGATATTGGGCATGCAAAAAAGGTAGGAACGGTTACCTTAAAGTGACATAGGGGTCATGAACCCAAATTTTAGATTATGAATGGCTTGTGTTATGTGAGGACACTCAGTGAGACTACTCATGTGATGTCGAGTTCGGGCTCATTTGTAGTTGTGTGTTGCATATTAGTCTAGAAATGGTGAATGGTCATGAAGGACCTTAATTGAAATGATTTGATCTCGGCCACTAGGAGTACACAATAAACTCGATAGTGCATATAGATGAGCGCTTACAAAACTGTATGTAAATTGACTGTGATTGCAATATAATAATCTGTATGTAAATTGACTATAACCACAATATGAGGCACTATCATGGCTTTTTCGCCGATGGATGTGAGTCGAGGCCGGCGTAAATGTCCATATTGGTGATATGGGATTTTCATATCCCAAATGCTTGGCTGCTTCGAGTGCACTGTAAGGGGCATGCGAATGATGATTAACCTTAGGGAAATTTTTTGTTAATGATTAGGTGATGTAGCTTATTATATCGAGGAGTAGGAGAAACTCACTCCTATCGAATATAACTAAGGGGTTGGATAAATTCACCATTGTAGCTTGTGACTCGAGAATTGAAATGATCTCAAGAGTGGACACCTCCCATAGTTAGATGAATTAGAACCCTTTTGAATGAGTTGAGATATGATAAGGTTCTATAGTGACCTCTCCACCGATGGGTGTGAGCCTCGGCAGTTGTGAAGTCTAATTATTTTGGTTTTAGGAGTTTGTATACCTTCTTGAAGGGTGTTGTAGGAGCCTCGTAGTTGATTGACATTTGTTAAGTTGGTCGACTAAATAACAAATGGTTATTATGTATGGGAAGACATAAGTTTGGACATGGTAGTCCAATAAAATGACGGGAATTATAAGAAGTACAGCGAGAGCAGGATTGTATTCAACTAAATTCTTCTCCATTGGGTGTGTTGGATTGTGAAGCGCCCTCAGGGGGGTGTATAAGGGATTAATGACTTTTATAATTTTCTTTTCAAACAATAAATTTTTTGATTATAAAATAATAAATTCAGTAATGAAACATCTTTGAATATCAATAGAGATGTGTGATTAAATTATATTAAAGATGTTTACAAAATCTAGATCTTCATAACGATGAAGACCAATGCGGTGAATAAAAACTCTTTTTGTTTTCTATATCGACTCATCCCTTAAACTGGTTGGCCTTAGCCTACCTATCCCCAGATAGGCCTCAAGCCCCATATATCTAAACATCAATATATTTGTAACATCCCTATTCTTTCTAGACCCCCTTGGGTTAGGGTTAGGGTTGGAAGTGTGAGTAGAGGTCATGGTGTGACCCTAGGGCAATTTGAAATTAGGAAAATTGCTATAAGCACCCCAAAAAGTGCACAGTCAACCTTGACTAATTTACATCAAATTGGACTCACCAACTCAAATTGAGCTTACCAATAGGTTCCTAACCCTAATAGAGACCAAAGTGACCCAAAAGCCTCATCATAGGGTCACCAGTTTTGGCCTATTTGACCAAATCAACTCTAGGTCAAAATAGGTTAACATATGTCAATTCATCTCAAATTGGGTCAATTAGACTTCATATGATCTAATTGACCCCACCACTGTATTACAAGCCCTAATTATGGTGCAATGAACCCAAAATCCCCATCATGGGGTCAGCAATTGGCCCAAGTTGACAAATGTACCCTTTAGGTCAACATAGGTCAATCCATCACCAATAGGTTAAATTGACCCCCAAAACATGAAATTGACTTCACCCATAGATTTATAACATCACAAGGGACCCAGTGGACCCAAAAGCCCCATCAAGGGGTCCAATTTGACCAAAGTCAATTTCCCCCAATTTTGGTCAAAGTCACAAATATTGGCTAAATTAGCCCAATTAGGGCATCACCATGACCAAATCAACATTGGGTGGCGTCAAAAGACTCAAGACCAACATATGGGACCAGTCAACCCATTAGTTGACCAAGTCAACCCTAGAAGTCAACACTTGGTCAAATAAGCCTAAATTGAGCTTAAGTGGGATTAAACCAAATCCCCAATGGGCTAAGGCCTCAATAGGAGGCCCACCCTGCATCCCAATGACACATGACCTTGCATTCCCTCAGTTTTGAGGAGGAATAGACTTGCAAAGAGGCAAAATTGACTTTTTCCTAAAAAATCAAGAGAAGACAAGGAGGAAATTGAGGAATGGAGGCCACTTGGCCCTCCATTCTTCTGCCCAAGCCTTCCACTGAGCTCCAACAGTGATGTACAGCCGAATTACAAGTGTGGTGGACACTTGGAGTCAAGTAAGAGCATCCAAAGCCCATGGTCGACCACCGCCTTTCATATCACCACAACCAGCCAACCTCACCCCCATTGCACCCATCCATCAGCTTCAAAAAGTGGAAGGGAGTTGGAATCGAGCCTGAGATTGCTAGATTTGGTGGAGGATAGAGGAAATGGCAAGGAGTTCAAAATCAAGAATCGAAAATGGTATTCTAGAGAAATAACCGTTAACAAGCCCATTACAGGTCCGGTTTCTCCTCCCCTCCCCTTGTGCTAGATTCTTAGATCTTTAGGTGGAGAAATCGGGCTCAATTGAGCCTGATCCAGTGAGATGAAAAGGAGAATTTCCATGGATTTGGAGCATGTTGGGTTCATCGGAAAACACCACCTCCGGCGGCCAAACGACAGTCGGTCGATAGCCACCACCTCAACGAAGGTGGTGGTGGCGGTGGCCGGTCAGGGAGGTGGCTCAGTCATCGGGAAATGGAGCTGGAAAAGACTCCAGGCGGGAGCAATCTGGATCGTCGGCTGGAGGAGGAAGATGTAATCTGCCCATATCCATCCTGGGGCTGATCAGCTAGCCGCAAACCCAAATGTTAATACATTTGATTTTATTTTTCTATCACAGTTAAAGAAGTATATTGATGAATTTATTGGAGACCCTTAAAGGCCCCAACAGAAAATGCGCCCTGAATAAAAATTGTAGCTTAGGCTCTTAACTAAAATTAGAAATTTGTTTGAGGACATTTGGAGCAGTAATGCTCCCTGGGCACCCATTTTAGTGGGACTGGTCCCTAGGAGGGGACATAACATATTATTCGAATAACTTTTAAATGGCTGATTGTAGGAGGTTTAAATTGAGTACATGTATGCATGTAACCTAGATACATCTCATGTCCAAAAATGAGAATTTTTGGACAACATTTTTCTATAGTTTTATAAAATATTTCATAATCCATGCATGTGCTGATTTTTTAGTTTTATGAACTCAAAATCTACTAAATCTTCTCTCGAAGATCAATTAGGACAACAAAAGACCCTGGTAAAAATTTAAGGTCATTTGGACTTATGCATGTTGGTCTATTCCACATGAATGTAAAGGTGAATTTGGTGTGCATATAATAATACCATGTAGTTCAAGATTTACATGGTTAAATCAACTCAAATTAACCCAAATCTTGGGTGTCATGTTAATTAGATCAAAAATAGTCCATGTTAAAAAACAATTAAGGTCATTTGGACCTATGCATGTTGGTGTATTCCCCATGCATCTGAAGGGGAAAGTTCTGGTGTGCATATAGAAGTATAATGTAGGTCTAGATTTTTATGGTTAAATCAACTCATCTTAATCAAAATTTTGTGTGACATTAAGTAGACCATAAATAGACACTAGTTAAAATTTTGAGGTCATTTGGACTCATGCATGTGAGGGTAATTCACATGCAAAAGTCTAGGTACCATGGAAAGATCAAAATGGTGTATACACAATAATGTATTTAGAATTGTTGGGTACTCCCTTAGTCAATTCTTATGAAATTCAAAACATGCACTTGTTATTATGAGATATTATATCTCAGGAAGAATCAAGAACTTTGGGGTTGATTTCCCTAGGAAATTAGGTTTGTGTGATTTTGTCATATTGAGCTTAAATGAGGATTTTGGGGTCAAAATTTTCTAAAATGTTATAAAACTTTGGGATTACCTTGAGAGGGTGAGATTACACTCGGTAGATTTTTGGTGGAATTTTTAGAAATAATATAGACCCTTATTTATTAATTATTCATATTACCCCAATCTACTTTATCATATCTTTTTGTAAATTAATGTATTTAGAGTTGCATGAAATTGGGTAATTAAACTTATGATGCCATTTTTATTCTATGGAAATTTTATCAAAATTTATTGTTGAATATTTATGATACTTCCTTAACAAATGGAATTTTGATGTCATGCTTAGTTAATCAGATATGCTGGCCAATTCAATCTAAAAAAATATGAAACTGAATACTTAGACCTTTGAGATTAGTCTTAGCCTCTGGAAATTTTATGATATTTATTTAATTAGTATTTTCCATACTTCCTTCACAAAGTGAAATTTTAGTGTTGGCATTGATTAATTGATAATATTGAACTATTTAACTAGAAAATTATAAAACTTGGTGACTGAGCTTATGTTATCATGATAATGCTCTGAGAATTTTGTTATATTTATTTTCTGAAGATTTACGGTAGTTCTTACATATTTTGGAATTAGGTGATAATTATGGTTTATTAATTATGGATGAATTATTATAAATAAAAAAAATCCAAATTTTGTTGGAATTCATCTTTAGTTGGTTTGAACACATGAAAATTTATTTACAGCATTATGATGAAAAAATTCAGTAGATCCTTCACAAATTAAATTTAGTAACCTTGGATATTCATTGATTTTCTGGAATTATATTAGGGAGAAAAATTATGCAATTATGTTGAACTTCATTTTGGACCATGACTAACTTCTCGAATTTTTATTAGAGTTATTGGCCTATGAAAAATGGTGCATCATGTTCAAATCTAGTTATTTCTGGAATTATAAAAAATTATTTAAATAGGCCCATATATAATTTTATTTTATGAAAAATAGTAAATCTGATTGTTGACATCCATTTAACTTCAGGAACTAGATTGGGCACATATTAGTTAGAAGATCATGTAGTTTCCCTTTCAAGTCATGTTATCACACTTGAGGACAATTTGGTCTGCAAATAGTAAAACAAAATAATTTGATTTAGACCCCTTTTGATCATCACACAGAATTATTAACTCCCTGGTCATTGTGTAGGCATGAATTGATTAAAGTATTAACCATTAGTGGCATATACTAGAAGAAAGGGTTGGGGTACATTTAGTAAAACTATCAACTCGGAATTTGACAACGATATGATAGGAGATGTGATGAATGACCCATCAACAAGTATAAGTTATGATCGATAGCTGAATTTGGAAATATTAGGTAGAGATTGAGTGATGACATGAGAGAATAGTCAGTCACTAAGGAAGGGCAAGGATTGATGTTCAATTGAACAGCGACGCTTCACTGTCCCGCTAATTGCCAACCACCTTAGGATTTTAGAGTAACTAGAGAGGAAGTGGGTATGTAAGAATGGGTAGTCACCAATAAGAGTAAGCATACTAGAAAGGGGGATTTGGGCTTCAGCCCATTGTATTCCCTAGTACCGTTGCCCTTCACCGGGTAGCCCTCAGGAAGTCCAGGTTTCACCCTAAACTTCTAAGTATAACTAAACGATAGACAGTAGTAGTTTAAGTAGTAAGACTTGATAAGGTAAACCTCATCCCAATTTGGGATAGATTGGTATAAGGACTATATAGTCCAGCGAGCTGGAGGCTCAGGAAATTATGATATCGGGTTAGTCCGGCGAGCTGGAGGCTCGGGAAATTATGATATCGGGATGGGTTAGTCCTTCGAGCGGTAGGCTCGGTATTTATGAAGGACGGGTAAGTCCTGCGAGCTGGAGTCTTGGATGATAGAGACGATACATAAATGCATGTGCATAGAATGTGGTGGTCTTCGGTACTGTCTTAGGCATCACATTGATAGCTGTTCGTTGACTCTGTAGTGCTAGAGGTTCAAGGGCCAGGTTGTTTTACTACGCGTCCGACGGGACAGATTCCCTAAACATTACCTGGACATATAAAGGACTAGTTCCTTCGGGTCCAGCAAGATTATGCAGGGAGCTCATGAGTACCGAGGATAGGTGTCATAGCATACGTTAGGGCCTAAGGCCCCTTTTGTAGCTGATCCTCTCAGCCCCGGTTCCGAAAGGATTAAGGGAACCAATTATGTCTTACTATACGAGCAGGGATGACCCGTTACAGCACGTTCAAGGGTTCGAGGATGCCATCTCCATCAGGAAAGTGTCGGATGCTTTCAAGTGCTGATTCTTCGTCATCACCCTGAAGGAGAAAGCTCGGGGATGGTTTCACCAACTACCCTCAAGCTTGATCTACTACTTCGAGGATCTGTGACGGTGCTTCCTCCTGATGTTCTTGACATCCAAGAAGAGAAAGAAGGGAGCGAAATTCTTGTTCGCGGTCAAGCAAGGAGTGGACGAGACGATGGGGAGTTACATGGATAGGTTCCACGAGGAAATATTCTTGATCGATGAAGTGTCAGGGCACACCCTGATGCTAGACTTTATCTTGGGGCTCCGCGAGGGGTTCTTCTGGGTAGAGATAAAGAGAGTGCCCCCACTCTCCTTTGAAGAGCTCATTGGTTGGGCGTGGAAGGAAATCGAAGTGGAGGCGGCAAACCTGACGTTTGCCAGACGGATGGCCAAGTTGGGCGATGGAGAAGCAAAGGAGCAGGGAGGAGGAAGGAAGCAGGAGGTGAGGAGAAGAGAGGAACCCATTTGTCAGGGGTTCCAGGGACAGCAGCAGGGTAGGGGGTACCAGGAGCCTAACAACGGGCTGACCTGGAGACCCCATGAAGGACCAGGGTAGGGTAAGGGAAGAGTTCATCAAAGAGGGGGGAATTTCGAAGTGGGCAAGGGTAGTTCAACTCTCCCGGGGAGGAGGCAGGGTCTGAGGAAACCTCCCCCCTAGTAGCAAACCATGGCAGTAGGCCGAGGAAGAGGAAATGGAAGAGGAGGAAGAGGAGGGAGCATGGTGGCATTGCCCTATTATGACTTCCACCATGAGGAAGGTCATGCGACGACCACCTTCCCAGAGTTTCTGGAGATGAGGAGGATGAGAGTGCCGACACATCAACAGCAGCCGCATGTGAGGATCGAGGAGGTGCTCCCCGGGGAGAGGAGGATAGGTACGAGGACCAATCTGATATAGGAGCTCGAGGGGGCGCGTCAGAGTGATCCACGATGGAGTTGGGATTGAGGCAACTCGTAAGAGGAGCCATCAAGCGATGTTCAAGAGGAGTGTCGCGTTGACCTCTCAGAACCCGCCCCTCTAGAAAAAATCACCTTCTCATCAGAAGATATACCAGATTACGAGGACCCATTCTGCGAGGACTTGGTGATCCAGACGGCCATCAAAAACTTCACGGTCTCCCGAATCTTGGTCGACAATGGGAGTTTCGTGAATGTAATCTTCAAGAAGGCTTTTGATACTATGCAAGTGGAAGCGAAGAGGGTGCTGGCCACAGATGGGCCATTGTTTGATTTCTCAGGCGAGAGGAAGGAGGTCGAGGGAGGAGTCGGTCTCCAGATAACATTGGAAGGGGTCCCTAGGAACTGCCGGTTCATCATAGTCGATGCTCTGAGCAGTTATAATGCCATTTCAAATGCCCTCTCATCAGCACCTTACGATGCATTCCCTCTTCCTTCCATCAGTGCTTAAAGTTCCGTAGCGGAGGAGTTCAGGTTCGAATCTAAGGGGATGCAAAGGTGGTGAGGCAGTGCTATGTGACTGTTGTCAACACCATCTCCTGGATGACAGAGGCCGAAGAGATGGATAGGGAATTGATGGGGCCGGAAGGGCCAAGAGAAGCGTAAGAGGAGGTCCGTGTTCTGGAAGAGGAGATGGAGGCAATGCAGGAGGAGCATGTCGAGCTGATGGAGGTGGAAGTCGAGATGGAGGAGGAGGCCCTGGCTGAAGGGGGAAAGGCAGGGGGTAAGTGGGAAGAACCGTTCCGGCTTGAGGTGGCGGAAGAAGTGGTTGAGATGGAGGTCATCACCCGGGAAGAAAAGGTGGAGAAGGTGAAGATCAGTGGAGGACTAGGCCCGGAAGATAGAAACAAGATGTTGGAGTGCATCCATAGGAGTGTGGACATCTTCGCTTGGAGCGCGACAGACATGTCGGGCGTCGACACTAACGTGGCCTGCCACCGACTCTACCTTGATCCATGCACTCGCCCCATCCGCCAGAAGAGAAGGTCCATTGCCGGCAAGCTGGAGGAGCCAATCTGAGAAGAGGTGGATAAGCTCCTCAAAGCAGGTTTTATATCAAAAATCCAGTATCTAGGCTAGGTCTCCAACGTCATCATGGTGAAAAAGGGCGATGACCACTGGAGAATGTGTATCGATTTCTCTCTTTTAAACAAAGCATGTCCTATGGATTGTTACCCCCTGCCTCGAGTCGACGCGCTGGTTGATTCATCCGTCAATTTTTTTGTAATGAGTTTTTTAGATTCTTTTTCAGGTTATCACCAGATCAGGATGCACCCACCAGACATCAAAGATGTCTCCTTCTTCATGAGGGAGGGGTTCTACTGCTATAAGATGATGCCTTTTGGGCTGAAAAATGCATGGGTGACATACCAAAGGATGATGGATCGAGTCTTTCAGGAGCGGGGGGAGGAACCTGGAGGTGTACGTAGACGACCTCATGGGGAAGAGCAAGAGCGTGAGCTCTCACCTCCAAGACCTTGAGCAAACCTTCGCCACTCTATGAAAGTTTAAGATGAGGCTGAACCCCTTGAAGTATGTATTCGAGGCCAGCAAGGGAAAATTTCTAGGTCACCTCCTTACCCCGGCAGGGGTAGAGCCCAACCCGGATAAGATGAAGGTTATAATGGAGCTGGAATCACCGCGGGATGCCAAGGAAGTCCAACGCTTAACGGGAAAGCTCGCAGGGTTGAGTAGGTTTCTCTGCCGGGCAGGGGAGAAATGCTCACCCTTCTTTAAAGAGTTACGAGGCAATCAAAAATTTGAGTGGTCAAAAGAGTGTGAGGAGGCTTTTCAATCCTTAAAAGGTCAGCTCACCAAGGCTCAGCTTCTCTAGGGGCCTAAGGAGGTGGAAGGCCTAGCCTTGTATCATGGAGTTAGGGCAGATGTCGTGAGCTTCGTCTTGGTCTGAGAGGAGGTCAAGAAGCAGCTGCCCATCTACTATGTGAGTAGGGTCCTGATGAAGGCAGAGCTTTAATACCCAATTTTGGAAATGCTGGTGTTCACCTTGGTTGTCTCGGCCTGGAAGCTCAGGTCGTACTTCCAAGCCCATTCGATCCAAGTAGTGACCGACCATCCCCTTTGCAAAATCTTCGAGGTGGTAGAGCATTCTGGGAGACTCGCAAAGTGGTTAGTAGAGCTAAGCGAGTTCGACATTGCTTTTGTCCCTCGGCTGCCAATGAAGGCCCAGGTCGTGGCAGACTTTCTGACAGACTATGTGGTTGAGATGGAAGAGGAGCAGGCCCTTCGTCACGTCCCCTGGAAGCTGCTGGTGGATGGGGCCTTGGGAAGAAACTCTCTGGCAGGAGGGGTGGTAGTGGAAAGCCCCCATGGAGTAAAGATAGAGAAATCCATAGTGATACATTACCCCGTCACCAACAACCAGGCGGAGTACGAAGCAGTGGTTGCTGGCTTATGCATGGCCCAGGAGCTAGGGGTTCATGTTATGGAGGTCCTCACAGATTCAATGGTGATAGTGTCACAAATCAAGGGCGAGTTCGAGGAAAGAGAGCCCACACTCATCAGGTATTTAACTAAGGTGAGGGGCCTCATCAGGACCTTTAAAACTTTCTCAATCAGGCACATACCAAGGGAAGAAAGTACCCCAGCGGATTGGTTGGCTAAATCAGGTCCTCGGGCCGGAGGGACCTTGACGGATTTGTTTCGCCCTTCGGTCGAAGAGGGAGAGCTAATGGAAATAGAGTGGCGACCCTCATGGAAGGATCTTTTTATAATCTTCCAGGATATGGGCAAGTTTCAGGAGGAGGTCCCAGATCAAAGGCGCTTCAGGCACAAGACGGCCTACTATATTTTGCATGAAGGGGGCCTGTACCGAAAGACCGTCTCGGGACTCTTGGCACGATGTGTATCTAAAGAGGAAGTCCCGAGTGTCTTGGTGGAGGTTCACTCTGGCGAGTGTGGAAGCCACTCAGAAAGCAGAATGTTGGAATCCAGGATAATGAGGCAAGGGTACTTCTGGTCGACCCTGAGCAAGGATGCAGCGGAGTTCGCCAAAAAATGCCAGAAGTGCCAGCTGTTTGCCCCACTTCAACCCTTGCCATCTCAGAGGCTAAGAAGCATCATGACACCTTGGCCCTTTGCAATTTGTGGGATTGATCTGGTGGGACCTTTCCCCCAGGCAAGTGGGCAGAGTAGGTTCCTCCTGGTCATGATCGACTACTTCTCAAAGTGGTTGGAGGTCAGGGAATTGGCCAAGGTAACCTCCCAGGTAATCTGCAACTTTGTATGGGGGGAGATCATCTGCCGACATGGGCTCCCTCAAGCCATAGTTACAGAGAATGGGCCACAGTTTGCTAGTGAAGAATTCATTAGCTTATGTATCCAGCTGGGAATAGATCTCAGGTTCGTATCCATTCATCATCCTAGGAGCAACAGATAGGTGGAGGCTGTGAACAAGATCATAGTAAACCTGTTGAAAAAGAAGGTGGAAAATTTAAAAGGAAATTGGGTGGAGCAGCTCCCCTCGGTCCTATGGGCTCTAAGGACTACACCCAACACTGCACCGGAGAGACCCCCTTCAAGATCTCTTACGGTTACGAGGATGCCCCCCCCCCCCCCCCCCCCCCCCCGTGGAATTTGAGGTCAAGACACCGCGGGTAAGGGCAGCCGAAGGAGGCGACAAAGAATTGAGAGTGGATAATGAAGAGGAACTACTGCTCTCCTTGGATCTGATTGAGGAGGTCTGAGATCTTGCTGCCATTCGACAAGAAGAAGTCAAGCAATGGTTGTCAAAGTATTTTGACAAGCACATTAGGATCAAGCAATTTGAGAAAGGGGACCTTGTATTAAAAAAGGTCAACGCGGCTGGAAGGTCAGCCGCAGTGGGGAAGCTCAATCCAAATTGGGAGGGCCCCTATGTCGTCGAAGAAGCCCTGAAATCGGGAGGATATCGCCTCCAAAATATAGAAGGCGAGTACATCAGTCACATATGGAGTAGTGATGACCTGAAACATTTCTACCCTTGCATTCATGTAATGAGATTGTTTACTTTCAAACTTAGTTTTTCTTGTACATAATGTGATAACTGGTAAGAGGAAAGGAAGTTTGAAATGTTGGCCCCGAGCAGACCAGATGACCAGGCTCCCACCTAGCTGGTAAGGCCGTAGGCTCACTCGGTGGTAGGATGAAAGGTTTCAAAGAAAGGTTAGCCTTGAGCAGACCCACTGACGAGGCTCTCACCCAGCTGACAGGGTCGTAGGCTCACTCCGTGGTAGGATGAAAGTTTCAATGGTTGGCCCCGAGCAGACCCGCTGACCAGGCTTAAACCTAGCTAACAGGGTCATAGGCTCACTCGGTGGCAGGATGAAAGTTTCAAAGTTTGGCCCCGAGTAGACCCGCTGACCAGGCTCCCACCTCGGTGGCAGGGCCGTAGGCTCACTCGGTGGCAGGATTAAAGTTTCAAAGGTTGGCCCCGAGCAGACCCGCTGACCAGGATCTCACCTAGCTGGCAGGGTCATAGGCTCACTCAGTGGCAGGATGAAAGGTTTCAAAGAAAGATTGGACTCGAGCAGACCTGCTGACCAGGCTCCCACCTAGCTGGCAGGGTCGTAGGCTCACTCGATGGCAGGATGAAAGTTTCAAAGGTTGGCCCCGAGCAGACCCATTGACCAGGCTCCCACCTAGCTGGAAGAGTCGTAGGCTCACCGGTGGTAGGATAAAAGTTTCAAAGGTTGGCCCTGAGCAGACCCACTGACCAGGCTCGCACCTAGATGGCAGGGCCATTGGCTCACTCGGTGGCAGGATGAAAGTTTTAAGGGTTGGCCCCGAGCAGACCCACTGACCAGGCTCTCACCTAGCTGGCAGGGTCGTAGGCTCACTCGGTGGAAGGATAAAAGGTTTCAAAGAAAGGTTGGCCCTGAGCAGACTCGCTAACCAGGCTCCCACCTAGCTGGCGGGGCCGTAGGCTCACTTAGTGGCAGGATGAATGTTTCAAAGGTTGGCCCCGAGCAGACCCACTGACCAGACTCCCACCTAGCTGGCAGGCCCGTAGGCTCACTCAGTGGCAGGATGAAGGTTTCAAAGGTTGGCCCCAAGCAGACCCACTTAACAGGCTCCCACATAATTGGCAGGGTCGTAGGCTCGTTCGGTGGCAGGATGAAAGTTTCAAAGGTTGGCCCCGAATAGACCCGCTGACCAGGCTCTTACCTAGCTGGCAGGGTCGTAGGCTCACTTAGTGGCGCGATGAAAGTTTCAAAGGTTGGCCATGAGCAGACCCGCTGACCAGGCTCTCACCTAGCTCACAGGGCCGTAGGCTCAATCGGTGGCAGGATGAAAGTTTCAAAGATTGACCCCGAACAGACCCGCTGACAAGGCTCTCACCTAGCTAGCAGGGTCATAGGCTCACTCGGTGGCAGGATGAAAGTTCCAAATATTGGCCCTGAGTAGACCCACTGACCGGGCTCTCACCTAGCTGGCAGGGTCATAGGCTCACTCGGCGGCAGGATGAAATTTTCAAAGATTGGCCCCGAGCAGACCCGCTGACCAGGCACTCCAAAGCACCCACAATGCATGTTGTTGGAGCCTATGCTCCGCATCTCTTGGTTTGAGAATAACAAATACCGTGTTGTATTTGATCTAGTATTATGTGTGTTTATAGTGAGAAGGTTGTACAGGAACTATAGCTACACATTCCTTGAATAGTATACTGAATGGAGATGACTCTCTGAAAAGAGAGCTAACGCCCCGCGTTAGCTGTTAACGCCCAGCGTTAACCTCCGTTGAGAAGGAATCCGTCGAGAAGAAATGTCGTCGAGAAGAAATCCGTTGAGAAGGCAGAGGCAATGCCAAGCTTTAGTACTTAACGCCGGCGCTAACTGTTCGACGAACTTCGCTAAGAGTTCGACGAAAATTTCGTTCGACGAAAATTCTGTTCGACGAAATGCGAAGGCCGCTCGACTAATTGGAGTTCCACAACTGAGTTCCTGCATGACAATACTGCGTTCGACGAACTGGGCCTGCATTCGACGAACTGGACCTGCGTTCGACGAACTGGACCTGCGTTCGACGAACTGGACCTGCGTTCGACGAACTGGACCTGCGTTCGATGAACTGGACCTGCGTTCGACGAATTGGACCTGCGTTCGATGAAATGAGAAGGCCGATCGACGAATTTGAAGGAGAATAACTCAACACCAGCGTTGACGCTTAACGCCCGCGTTGAATCCACAAACTGCCATGATCTTGATGGTTGCGCGATTTCAGCCACGACAGCGCACGTTCACTAACACCGGCGTTAACCCTTAACGTCGCGCGTTAGCTTCCGAGGCTATTTAAAGTACAACCCCTCTCATTCCTTTAGAGTGATGATTACAGAATTCTGATACTTTGGAGAGAGGTTCGTGTGCAGCAATAAAGAGATCTCCCTTGGGCTAACATGAAGATCTAAACAAGATTTTGAAGGAGAAGGTCTACAACGCATATTCCATACGAAGGACGATCATTTCAAGAACGTCAACATCTACATCGACTTCGTCTTCACCTTCAGAATATTTTGGGGAGTTTCTCTTTACTTATCTTGTAATATTTTATTTTTCCTTTTGTAATTTGTGTGGAGAAATCATTCGGTGAGAACGTCGGATTCCGGGAAGGATTCCGTGGGTAAATTCGCCATGTGTTGACGACTAGGTCCTTGTGCGGCTTAGGGGGTAATTGGCCGCCTTGTGCGTGGCGACTAGGTCGAGGGTAGATCTAGGGGGTGGCTAGAGGCCTTATTTGGGGATAGATAGGCTATAGCCAACCGGTCCTTGGGAGAAGGACCGGTGAAACATCAAAAAGTATTTTTACATATTTTCGCCTTGATTTCTAGCGTTATAGAAATTAAACATTTGTGTATTCAATTTATTATGAAATAAAATCATGTCTTTTAATGTTTTATTCAATTGATTTTATTTCCTCTTCAAGAATGTTTTAATTTTTATTTTCATCAAAGTATTAAAATTAACGTTTGTATAATTATCTTTGAAATACACTAATTATTTTCATTATCTCCGATTTTCTGGAATTGTATTTCATTTAAGATTTCATAAGTAAAATCACGGTGGCAATCTTTTTGTTCTGAGGAATATTCTCTGGAGAGCTAATGCCCAGCGTTAAGACTTAACGCCAGGCGTTAGCAACAGTCAACAAAAAGTTTTGTTTCAATTATTTAAAAAGGAATCTTCATTACAATCCTATCTCGAATATTTAAATATATTTTTCTATATAATATTCTGAAACTTCAGTCCCAGACTCTGATAAACTTAAATAAGATTTAAATTCCATAAAACCCTTATTCACCTCCCCTCTAAGGGCGCAGTAAAATCCAACACATGTTTCGCCGCTCCATGGGCAGTCTTCTGCATCAAAGCTTCAAGCTCGATGTGGGAGTAGAAATGTTGAATGTCCTATATAGGAGGCGGCAGAATAGCGGCGTTTCGCAGTTGTTGGTTCTCGCACTGCAACTCTTTGACCCGGTCCTCGAGGTTGGTCACTCGCACACGTAAGATCTCGGAGTTGGCTGAGTCCTACAAAAAAAGAAAGTGTTAGCACTATGGGAAGAAAGTAAGGAAGTTTGAAATCTTAAGTCACTACGAGGGTCGTACTTACCACTCGGACTGGGCGGCTGGCGAGAAGGGCCTTAGCGGTCGCCAGCTGTTGCTTCAAGGCCACAACTTCAGCAGAGGAGAGTGTGCGCATCCTCTCAACCTAGGTCAGGTTCCGTGCGAGGGTGATGCTGCGGCGCGTGGACATATGCGTGAGCTCGAGAGCGCGCATCTGAACCCGCGCGGCCTCATGCGCGAGCGTCCGGGTGGACTCAGCTTCATAGATCGAGGCATATTGGTGGACTCGGCGTTATAAATCGAGGCATCCTCGCGGCTGTAAAGCGTAAAAGAGAGTCTATAGGCCTCGTCGCTGGTGGTCTCCTACCTTATCCAGGTCATAAGGAGGGTGGAAATGGAGGCTCGGTTGGCCTTTCGGTACCACTGAAGCAGGGGCTCGCCTGCTTCATCTACATACTTCTCGCCCAAAGTGAAATTTCGATGCCCTCTCGACGACGGTCCCGAGGAAGGCCCCGCCGGCGCGCTAGATGTCTTGACCTCCATGTCCTCCGTGACCAGGGCACTCAGCTCAGGTGTCTCGGTGGCGATCGCCTTTCCCTTGGCGGTTGATGAAGGCTTGGACCTCTTAGAAGGAGAACCGATAACCGCGTCAGGCTTCCGCTTTTGGCCGTTGGGCTTCGAGGAGCACGGATCTATGCGGCAGGCTTCAGCAGTGGACCACGTAAGAGCAGAGCGGCATCGAGAGTCCCTACACTCACATTCGGCGGGTTGAGGGGGAGGTCTCAGATCCCTGCATCAGATGGATTGAGTTAGAACGAAAAGTGGATAACAATTGGAAGGATCTGGGGTTGAATTAGTTCGCCTTACCCTCTCCCAGCAGGACTGGCGGGAGAGAATTAATGTGCTTCTGCAGGTACACAACGTCCATGTCGTGCCCTTGGATGAACAGGTGGAGCTTGGCCTCATAGCCCCCAGCGAAGGAGGCCTGTAGGTCAACTCATCCTCCTGCACTGGCGCGAGAAGGGTGTTGTCGAAGCTCCCAGTCACGAAGATGAACCGCCAAACCAAGTCATGGTTCTTATTGGCGGTACCGGTGATCTTGAGCGGGCTCTGGCCGGAGAAGAAGGCTACCCCGCCTTTCGCCCTAAAGTTGAATAACTTACGGAAGACGGGGAGGGAGAACTCGTTCCCCTCCTCCCGCGGGTAGCAGGCAAATGCTACCAGCATAATGATGGATTTGGGGTTCAACCGCGCAGGAACTACACCAAATTAGAGGAAGGTCTAGCGCAGCTCGGGCCAGAGGGGGAGGTGGAGTCCCACCTCGAAGTGTTCCAAGGGGATGGCGAGAGTGTCTCGCGAGTATTGGTTGATGCGGTCATGATCTCTAGGGCAGCACGCAAAGAGCCCCGGCGGGACATATTCAGCGATCGCCATGGTGAAATCCTCTTCGGACAGGTCCCAGTTGGAGAAATCATGGTTGGCAAATGCTTGAGCGCACCTGTCTGTGCCATCGGACTCAACCACCATCGCACGGAAGAAAGGTTGCGAAAGAAATCTGGAGAGAGGTGCGAGTGCGATTGCGAAAGCAAGGAAGAGAAAGAAGTTACGATAAAAGTGATAAATGCGGTCGGTGGGCCTGGCTATTTATAGAAAAACAAGGAAATCAAGAACTTTCCGAGGCATGGGGGTGCAGATAGTGACCGCGCTATCCCGACGCCTCGGGATTCGAGCCAGCCCCACCTCCGTCCCACTCGTCGGTGGGTGGCAAGGGCCACGCGTAGAGTCCTCTGCAGAAAGGCGAAAACTAGATAAAACAAAGCGAGATCAAAGATATAAGCTCACCACTCGGCAAAATGGAAAGGAAATTACGTGAAATAAAAACATGCTTAATGTCTAAAGTACAAGATTGTTTACATTACAAAGCCGATCTCAGCATGCATTACAGAAATAAATTTGCTGCATGGGGTGAGGGGGTACAGAGGGCGAGTGTCAGTAGGCTCAGTATTGAATCCATTTCCATCTACCCCGGCCTCGCCTCCCCAGCCTCGGTGGTACTCGCGGGTAGTAATATGCGCTTACAGCTGTGAGCTCTTGATTGACCAAGCGCATTTGATCCCTAGCCCGCGCGATGTGCCTCTCGGGCAAAGTCCCCTCACACCCACCTCCCTGCCGCTCCATCTCGCCCATGAGGTGCGAGTAGTACCTCTCGAGAGCGCTCAACCTGCGCTCGAAGGCCACCCGGTGCTCTCATCCGTCTGGCTGGCTTGGTCTCGCTGAATCCAGATCAGCTTGCCGAAGACCTCCATCATCCGCTCCTTCATCGTCCTGGGATCAGCAGGATCTCCGACAAAGTCTGAGAGGTCACTGGGAGAAGGGGTCGGCGAGATCACCTCATCCTCAAAGTTAGGGTCCATCGACGCGGTCTCCCGGTAGCCTGCATTAGCGGAAGTTAGATAGTCCCATATAATTGTTCATGCGAGTAAGGTCGAAGCGAATGAAGCAGCTAACCTGTTAAATATTCTTCGAAGGGAAGGCTGGCGAGAGGAGCTAGGTTGTCGTGAGAATGGTTGGTTGGGGGATGAAGCGATTTTCCCTTGCCAGGGTGAGAAGGAACCTGGTTGGCGGCGAAAGTGGTGGCAAAGTCAGCGGCGGGGGAATCGCGGTTGAGGTCCCTCCTGGCCGAGTATTCCGACTCCTGTGCCGGAAGAGTGGTGATGGTCTCGTGGGCTGAAGTGCTGCGCGGGACCAAAGGCAGCCCCGTGGTTCCGAAGGTGGGGGCTGTAGAAGACAGGGTAAGAAGAAGGCAAAAGGTAATATGGTAGGCGAGAAAGCAAAAGGCATCTTACCGATCTCAGGTAGGGTCCCGCTGAGAGTGGCAGGAGGGTAGGACTCCTGGACCGGCGGAATGTCATCGACAATAGGCGGGAGCATGTCAGCACCCGCCAGGATGGTCTCGGGGTCGCCTCCAGTTCCCATTGTGTCAAGCGAGTGATCTTGAACATTGAGGGAGCGCATCACCAGCATCGACCATAACAAACTAGATCATATTACCTCAACGATGTTGTCAGAAGGGTTGCGGGAAGGGGGCGGAGTCCTTGACGCGGACTCGGTCACCAGGGGGTCCCGCCGAACCGCCTTGGCCTTCCTTGATTGGTAGGGTAAGGCTGGGTCCATCTTCGTCGAGAGTCAGGGGTCGTGGGCCGCTTTGCGAGTGGACTTGGAGGTATTCTTCTCCTGAGACGCGACGATACTCTCCAGCAGACTTTGCGAAAGCGGTCTCGGTGATGGCCTCATGAACGTCATTGGGATGGCGAGAGCTCAGAAGGGAAAAAGAGAAACAGTAATTGGAAGACAAGCACCCTCAAGGTAGCGGCCTGAGATATATATATATATATAGCATATGGGTGGGGCCCACCAAAAAGATTACCTCCAGGTCAGCAAGCACTCACCGAATACTAGGGTTGGACTTTTCTTTCCGAGCGTAGAACTCGCTCGCAAAGAGCGGGGATTGTGTACAACCCCGTATTCGCCGAGTGGGTCCTCGGGTCCCAAGGGGTCAAAAGGCATGCAAGGTAGGTCAAGAAGAGCACTCACCCAGGTCAGGAGAGGTAGGGAAGCCTCAGGGAGAGTGCGATCCTCATCCGCATAGCACTCGCTCGCTTTGGAGTGTGAATGCCCGGAAGGCCAAGACGAGTGAGGGCGGAACCCCACTCGCCAAGCGAGCCAAGTATTGGGCGAGTGGTGGCCCTATGGACCACCCGCCCAGTGGAGCCTAGTGCGTGAGAAGTCAGGTGAGTGGTGTCTTCACGAACCACTCGCCCAGAAGACTCTAGTGAGGAAATTACCTAGATACCCTTTGTGGGCTGCCAATAGCCCTTCAGAAAAGCAGAGTTAGGCTGTTAGCAGACTAATTTATGGTGCAATTAGTAAACCTAAAAAGCATATTTATGCTATTTGCAGACCAGAAGAGAAAATCTATAAATAGACCCTTAAGGGCACCTTGGAGGAGGACCAGATCTTTTTTGGCTCTCTCCTCCTAGCTAGTTTTGGTTGGCCCGTATTGCCCTCCAAGGTGCCCAGTTGAGCATTGGTTTGGGAGGGGAAGCTCTCTAAGATCTTTCGGTTGTGTGGCGGGACCTCCTTGCTACAGCTTTGGGTCTATTCATTTTTCTTCATCCACAATCAAGAGTGTCAGTGAGGGAGAAGTAGGTGTAGGCTACACCTCCTGTGGGCCGAACTCAAGAGACCGGTTGACGGTTTTAACATTTTAAACATTTAGCTTGACTTAAATCTCGTCTTCCTCTCTCTACCTTGAGCAATTTTATATATATCATGCTCTCCATCTTTGGTATCTAGTCGTTTGCAAAATTCTTCATAAGCTTGACTTTTTGCTTTACTTACTGCATTTTTAGCTTCTTTCTTAGCGACTTTATACTTAGTCAAGTTTTCATCATTCCTACAAGCCTATAATATTTTGTAGCTGATCATATTTGCCCTCACTTTATCTTGCACTTCCTCATTCCACCACAAAGATGATTTATATGGGGGCAAACGACCTTTTGACTCTCAAGTACGTTCTTTCTACTTATCTTTAAATGAGAAGACATAACTTCTCATGTGACACTATGATCTACATAAGGATCGTCAACTAGTTGTTCTATAATCGTTGCTGTTGTTTTTCACATAGATGATTGTGTCGTTGTTTTTCTCCCCCTAAGTCGACATATTGTTAAACATGTCTGATACTATAATGAAAGAGACACATTAAACTGGTTGAACATAATCTACTCAAGGAACCCATTTGCAAACTAAATTGATGTATATATATTTTGGGTAGACATCACTTGTGAGAGAAACTAATATGTGAGGGCTCTTGTATATATAACACTACACCCAAGTCTTCTTTGAGGTACAATGGTCCTTCCTAAGATGCTGCATTTGGACCATACGACGAGGAATCTTGCTATTTAACACTACACTAAAGTCCTGGAGATGTAGTGGTCTCTGTCAAGACGTCGCATTCGGACCATATGACGCGTTTCTTATGGGGAACAAACTAGCTTTAACATAATTTCTCAAAAATTCCATATTCATAAGACTGACTAAATTTTACGCTGACCGACTACCTAACACAACCCCCACCATTTTTCATCTGGGCTTGAGACCGATATCGACTGTTTTTTTTTTTGTCAAAAACACAACGAAAAAGTACGCATAAACAAATGAAGTCAAGTGTCAATCGTATAAGCAGAGCATAAGTAGCTTTAGTCTTAAATTGTTTCATATTAAATTTTATTTCTAAACTACATATAATGAAGTTTTCTTATGGTGTAATGGTGAGTCAATATGTCAATCTCAATTGTTCGATCTCGTTGAAATAAAATCTAGCAACATATTAATTTTACTAGAGCTCCTATACTTACTATGTGTCTAAGGACTATATTTTCAGGTCACTATCCTGCAATGTGAAATTACGATTTTGCCCATATTTTTACTGAAATTTAATTCTTGTAAAATTGCGCTATCATGAGATTTAACCTACGAAGCACGGATACGCCAAAAAGAGGCCCGTACCTGTATAGGGTACGTTTCCGATACGGATATGCATACCGCACAACCCATACGTTAATATCGCGATTTTAGGTTTGTCTACTTCATTTCATTTGCTCCCGATCCTGATCCCGCACGGTGCCCGCTCCCTGCTGTCGATCCCGGACGCTGCCCAATCCCGATCCCGCACCCTGTCGTCGATCCTGTAAGTCTTCTTCTTCTTCACTGCATTTGTACAGAAATTTCTTCCTCTTCACTGCAATTTTGTTATAAAAAACTTGTTAGTTGCTTTCATGGATTAGATTTAGTTTTAATCTCTGCTCAAATTTTAATTTAAGATATTTTCATTACCGAGTTTGAAAGCGGTTAATTACCCTCAATTTTCTTGCATTTTCATCGTCAAAATTTGAAAGTTAATCAAAATTTTGCTCAAAAGTCATAGTTATAAGGAAGTCATGAAAGCTATATGAACTTGTTTGAGAAATCTGGACAGATTTTCTCTTTATGAAATATGGACAGATTTAATTCTATCCGGATTTCACCATGAAATGTCTAGATTTCACTATGAAATCTGGACAGATTTCATTTCACTATGAAATCTGGACAGAAATATTTTTGTCCAGATTTTACTTTTGTCCAGATTTCACTAGATTTCTGAAATCCGGACTGATTTCACTAAAAAATCTGGACAAATTTATAGAAATATGGACAGGTTTCTGTCCTGATTTTTTTGTAGTTTCTATGCACTTTGTGTAATGTTATAGCTATTGTTTTCTTATTACTATTATAATATTATTTTGTTTTTTCCCGTCATTTTCTTATTACAAGAATTATGTCAATCATAATCTCCTATTAGTGTCACTGGTTCAACTTCTAACTCAGCAACAATTAGAATTATTTTTGATGATGTAACCAAGGACGATAATGCTCTGCTCTGGGCTTATGTGTCTCTTATTCGTAGCAGAGAAGTTGGTGGCGGAAATAGAAAATGAAAATGCAATTTTTGCATATTCTAGGGTAAAAAGTCACTTGCTTAAATTATCTGTGAATGGTATTAGGGTTTGCACAAATGTGACCCAATAGTATTTAAAAGAGTTTCAAAGAGTGGTTTCTGCATCAGAAGAAAAATGCAAACCAGCTCCCAAGGTATTATCATTTGCTAATGCAAGTCAAACTTCTCACTTAGTTGGGGAAATAAAATAAAAAGAGGTGGATCTATTGATATGGCATTCCAAAATAAAGCTAGAGATGAGTTGAGGAGCCATATAACTAGGATGCTCTATTCTGGTGGTTTGCCATTTCATCTAGCTATAAATCCATATTATATTAGTTCATATAAATTTGTTGCTAATCAGAATCTTGATGGATTTATTCCTCCCGGATATAATGCTCTTAGAACTACAATTTTGCAAAAAGAAAAATTCACTATCACTAGAATGCTTCAACCAATTAAAGATACTTGGTCCCAAAAGGGAATCAACTTAGTTAGTGATGTTGGACAAATGCTCAAAGAAAGCCTTTGATTAATTTTATGGCTGCCTCTAAGGATGGTCCTATTTTTTTTAAGGCAGTTGATGCATCAGGAGAGTACAATGATCGACATTATATTGCAAATTTGATGTTTAAAGTTATTAATGATGTTGGTGCTGAAAAATGTTGTACATGTTATCACTGATAATGCACCCGTGTGTAGGCATGAGCAGGAGCAATTGTAGAGGCATGATTTTTACATATTTTCTGGATACCTTGTGTTGTGGACACCTTAAATCTAGCAATAAAAAATATTTGCGCAGCCAATAATACACATCATTGTGACACTATTAGAGAACAATGTGGATGGATAACTCAATTGTCTAATGAAGCTCAATCCATCAGGATTTTCATTATAAATCATCAATACAGGTTGAACATGTGTAACTCTTTTTTTCACTGAAGTTACTTGCAGTTACTTAACACGGTTTACTTCCACTACAGTGATGTTGAAGAGATTTAAACTTGTGTGAAGACGAGTTTGTTAAATATGGTTGTATGTCCCGAATGGACTTTGTATAGAGCAGATGACGTTGAGAAAGCTCTAGAGGTTAAAAACATCATCTATAGTGATTAATAGTGGGATGATGTGGACAAGATCCTTGATATAATAAGACCCATATATGATATGCTTAGGGTTTGTGATACAGACAAACCTAACATCCATTTGGTGTTTGACATGTGAGATTCAATGATAGGAAAGGTGAAGATTGAAATATATATACATGAAAAGTTAACGGACCTGGAAGCTCATTGCCCTCTTTATTAGGCAATTTATGATGTCCTCGTTGATCGATGGATCAAGAGTTGCACAACACTATATTGCACGGCTCATTCCCTTAATCCAATGTAATTTTTTATTTGCAAATTTGATACTTTACATTTACTATAATTTATTTATTTAATATATGCTTGTATTTGTAGGTATTATACTCGAGCTATAATGTCTTGATGGAGGGCCAAATAGAGTTGCTCCAAATACGGATTAGGAGATTTCTTTGGAGAGGAATAAATGCTTAAGAAAATACATTCCTGGTGCAGTGGAGATGAATATAGTAATTAATGAGTTCTCTAGGTTCACGGGGCTTGATCAAGCTTTTAATGAGTCAGATAGTTTGGAGAGTAGAGCATCATTATTGCCCAAAGATTGGTGGAGTTACTATGGAATTTCAACACCTAAATTGCAAAAAAATACTTTGAAACTTTTAGGTCAACCTTGTTCATCGTCATGGTGTGAGAGAAAATGGAGCACATACTTATTTATTCACTCTTTGAGAAGAAACAAAATTCAACCACAACGAGCTGATGATTTTTGGTGTATGTGCATAGTAATCTACGATTATTATCAAGAAGAAACCTAATTTACAATCAAGGAAGGAGTAGAATGTGGGATATTGAAAGAGATGCATAAGTAAATTCTTTTGATGACATTGGCTTGCTTATGATTGTCAACCTGTCTTTAGATGAACCAGAAATTGAAGATGCCTTGATCTCCAACAATGCGGAGGAAGATGAAGAAAATGAGTGATAAACATCCTTAAATTTGAAATGATTATGATTTTTTTTGTTTAAGAACTTCATCTTATATTACATTGGTTGTAGATTTGTACTTTAATAGATTATTTATGCTTTATTGTTTTGAGAATTTATTATTACATATGTGATATATACATATATATATTTATTATATTTAATACAACGTATCATGTCGTACTCGGGTCTTTGGTTTTACACTTTGACATACCGCAGTAATGAATACGTATCGTACCAGTGCCCGCACCCGTATCGGTGCTTCCTAGGATTTAACCCACACTCAGTCATATATTGATATAAGCTAGCAAGTTGTAAGAATCTAAATTACTATATTATTTTCATTTACAATGCTTTAAATATAAGTTAATATAATAAAATTTAAATTATATAAATATTTATATAATATAAAATATAGGCTTATATGATCTAATTTTACAAAAAAGTATAAAAATGTTGAGATAGTGCAGGGCCCGCGGGCGGGCGAAGCCCGTTGGATGCGGGCGAAACCCACTTGGATGTGCGTGAAGTTCGCCAAATGATGTCGCCCGCCAAATGATGCTTGAATGCGGGCGAAGCACGCTAAATGATGGCGCCCGCCGAATGAGGCTTGGATGCGGGCGAAGCCCACCGAATGATGCTGCCCGCCGAATGATACCGCCCGCCAAATGATGTCGCCCGCCAAATTAAATGATGCTTAGATGCGGGCAAAGCCCGCCGAATGATGTCGTCCGCCAAATGATGTTGCCCGCCGAATGATGCCGCCCGCCGAATGATGCCGCTCATCGAGTAATGCTGCTTGCCGAATGAGAAAATTAAAGCACCAACTTGAAACTAGACTCGAAGTCAAGGGACCAATTTAAGTATTTTGCCTTTTTACTTTTCCCGCTGCTGCTCCTCCCCAAAGTCCTCGAGGAAACCCCCCAAATCCCTTGTGAATCCTCTTCCTCGATCAAACCCTGGATGCATCCCGTCACATCCCCGTCGTCGCAGCCCTCGCCGCAGCCCCGTCGCAGCCCCTTCGCAGCCCATTCGCGTTGGATCTGAGGGCTTCGATAGATTTTTTTTCTGCATTTATACTGCCCCAACGAGGCATTCTTCAAGAAAAACAGCTAGGGCTTTCATATTTCTTCCGCCTTCATTTGAAATACACCGTGCAGTTCTACATTGTATTGCACCAATAAAGTTTTTTTCTTCCACTAAGGTTTTCTTCACTCTTTTTGTTCTTACATTCTTCCTACATCTTAGAATGCGCATTTTTAATCTCCTCATTTCTTATTCCGATTTTCGACAGGGCAAAATAATGGCTGACACAACGAACTAGCAGCAAAATTATGATTAATTTGGGAGCTTGCTACAACATATGACTAATGAAAATGTTCCAGCGACCCTCTTCTCTTTATTCTCTATCCTCAATTTATTTTTGTTCCAAGTTGCCGAGCTTGGTGTGGGGTGGGGATTTCTATTTTTTCATTCTCTCGGTGATTTATAATTTTTATTAGCTCTTCATAGTTAGGTTTCCTAATTCTGGGTATCTTGCTTCAGATCAATATAATATTCAAGAAGAAGCTACTTTTACCAAAAAAAAAAAAACAACTTTTACCATTTTTTACTCTTCTGCCATAATAGTGATTTAGCATCTCCATTATACACAAATTCAAAGAATGTATACACAATCACAACTCAATTAAAAACACATTAATAGTTTACAAGATAATCCGGAGCACACATGAACATGGAAAGTAGGGCGTAGCCCATTCGCAACGGATAGCATAGGGGCACAACACTATCACGTTCGCAGATAGGGATAGGGAAGAGGCTATAAAAACAACAGCAATGTGGGTAAACGCAATGGAGAGGCCCGACACAGAGCACGAAGAGGATTGCGAGCTCAAAGGATAGGTTGTGAGGCCGCGCGAACAAGAGGGTGAAGAGGGTTGCGGGCTTATTCCTGCGGCGAGAGCACGGTGTCACGGACTTGTCTTCTTATAAGCTCTCGTGCGGCCTTAGCTCATTCTTGCCACTCCGCGTAGCCAAGCTAAGTCAGCCTCTCCTGCAAGAACTAGGTGGTGATGAAGAAAAGATGCAAAGTAGAACTCAAGAGAACTCACAATTGCAAAGGAAACTCAAAGAACTATATTGCTTCTCCAAAACTTGGATGATTACAAATGAGGGACCCTTCCCCTTTTATAGGCCCCAAAGAGGTTTCCCTCCAAAACATAGAAGATTCTAGACTACTACCATTCTAGAGTGTTCTATACAAATCTAGTATATACATGATCAAGAATTATCTAGAACTTTCTAGCATCTACCATATACAAGCTTCTGGATTTCTCTGGATTCTTCTCGGGCTATTAACCCCCAAATGCACTCAGATGCAGATCTGTGACATCCTCCCCCACCTATCCTGGTGATGTCCTCGTCACCTCGTACTGCTGAAGGATATCCTTGAATTGCCATAAGTCTTCTAAGGTCTCCTATGTAACTTCGGACTCTGGCAATCCCTTCCACTTGATCAGATATTGTGTGCATGGTGGCACACCTCTTCTTCGAACCACTCTCTTTGTGAGCACCTCTTCTACTTCCTTTTCAAAAGACTTTGTCACCACTGGAGGTACCCTCTTTGACTCCCCTCTTTGAAGGTCTTCATCATCTCTATGGTCTGGCTTGAGCATACTTGCATGAAAAAACGGATGGATCTTCAACGAGCTAGGTAAGTCAAGGCGATAGGAAACTTTTCCCACCTTTGCCACTACCGGGAATGGGCCTTCATATTTCCTCACCAAGCCTTTGTGTACACTACGCAAGGCTTTAAACTGCTGGGTAAGAGTTTTACCATCACAATGTCTCATACCGTATACTCCACCTTCCTTCGCTTTACATCAGCCCACTTCTTCATCCTCTTGCGGGCTTTCTCTAAGCATGATCTGGCTAAGTCGGCATGCTCCTCCCATGACTTAGCCATCCTCCAAGCTCCTGGGCTTCTACCATCATCGGTACTAGTCGCCAATGTTTGCGGTGTGAGAGGTTGTCTCCCTGTGGCAAGCTCAAATGGACTCCGCCCCGTGGCTTCGCTCCGCTGGAGATTATAGGAGAATTATGCCGCATCCATAAGTTTTGCCCAATCCTTTTGATTGGCACTCACAAATTGCCGTAAGTAACATTCTAATAAGGCGTTTACCCTCTCTGTTTGTCCATCTGATTGTGGGTGGAAGCTGGTAGAGAAGTTTAACTCCGACCCAAGCAATCTGAAAAGCTCCGTCCATAGCTTCCCCGTGAAGCGAGGGTCCCAATCTCTCACAATATTCTTCGGCAACCCCCAATACTTCACTACATGTTTGAAGAATAGACGCACCGTCTCTTCCGTTGTTGCATCTTTCACACTTGGTAGAAAAGTACCGTATTTAGAGAACTGCAACCTTCAGATTTGGGCAACGCATTGATGTAGTCAAGCGTCACCGTCTCCCATGCATACTCTGGTACAGGTAGTGTCTCCAAGAGTCCCGCCGGCAGTTTCTTCTCCACCTTGTCTTGTTGGCAGACAAGACATGTCTTCACGTAAAGCTCAATGTCGTCCCTCATTGCGGCCAATAGTAAGAATCCTCCATCAACGCTAGAGTACGTTTTTGCCCCAGATGTCCAGCCCACTTGGTGTCGTGGCACTCCTTGATAATATCCCTACGCAGGTTTCCCCACTTTGAGATGTATAACCTTCCTCCTTTGGTGTAGAGTGGCTCATCTTCTACCCAAAATCTCTTTGTTCGACCTTCTTTTGCTAAGAGCATGAGTTCCATATCCACTGAATCCTCATTCAACCCACTCTTCACCCGCTCCAAAAGATCGCTCTTTGCTATTGAGATTGCCGCCAGCTCTGCTTTGCAGCTCAGTGCGTCTGCCACCACATTGGCTTTGCCTGGTTTATGTTCCAGGACAAAGTCAAACTCCGCTAGGAAATCCTGCCACCTAGCTTGCTTGGCCGACAATTTCTTCTGTGTTTGAAAGTAGGTAGTCGCCACATTGTCGGTCTTGATCATGAACTGTGCTCCCAGCAAGTAATGCCTCTATACCTGTAAGCAATGTATGATGGTTGTCATCTCCTTCTCTTGCACGGTGTAGCGTCGCTCTGCTTCATTCAACTTGCGGCTTTCGAATGCAATCGGGTATCCTTCTTACATCAACACCCCTCCAAATAGCAAAGTCTGATGCATCTGTATGCAACTCAAACTTTCTCCCAAAGTCTGGTAGGGAAAGTACTGGCTCCGTACTTACTGCTTTCTTCAAGTCCTCAAAAGCTTGCTGGCATTCCACCGTCCAGCTCCAAGCTTTCTCCTTCTTGAGCAGATCCGTAAGCGGCACCGCTCTCTTTGAGTAACCCATGATAAACCGTCGGTAGTAGTTCACCAAACCCAGGAATGATCTCAACTCTGTCACCTTTGTTGGCGGATCCCTTTCGACGATTGCCCGCACCTTGTCCATGTCCATCTTCAATTGGCCATGTCCAATGACATGCCCGAGGAAATGCACTTCTTCCTGCCCAAAGGAACACTTTGACCGCTTGACATATAGTTCATTCTCCCGCGGCACTTGGAACACTAGGCGAAGATGTTTAGTATGCTCCTCCATTGTATTACTATAGACGACGATGTCGTCCAAGTATACTATTACAAACTTGTCCAAGTAGGGATGAAAGATCTGATTCATCAAGGTACAAAATGTAGCGGGTGCGTTGGTTAGGCCGAATGGCATCACCAACCACTCGAATGATCCGTACCTTGTCACACATGTAGTCTTTGGCTCATCTCCTTCGACAATTCATACCTGGTGGTAGCCCTTTTGCAGATCCATCTTCGAATATATCCTTGCTCCTCCAAGTCGATCGAACAAGTCAGCAATCAACGGTACCGGATACTTGTTTTTTATAGTTACCTTGTTCAATGCCTGATAGTCTGTGCATAACCGCAAGGTTCCATCCTTCTTCTTTTGAAAGAGTACCGGTGCGCCCAAAGGTGCCTTCGACGGTCTGATCATTCCAGCATCGAGCAGCTCATGTAGCTGCTTCCTCGGCTCCTCGAGCTCGGGGAGGGGGGGGGGGGGGGGGGGGGGGGGGGGGAGCCATCCGATATGGTGCCTTTGTCGGGGCTTTTGCTCCAACCTCCAATTCAATCTTGTGGTCTACCTCTCTGCGGGGAGGCAACTTCTTTGGTAGTTCGCTAGGCATAACATCCCCGTTCTCCTTGTGGACTTCTGCAACAAGTAGAGGCACCTCCTCCATGATCTCGCCCGCATCCTCCTTCAAAGTCGCCAAGAAAGTAGGTTCCCCTTTCTTCACGCCCTTGGCTATTTGCATAGCCGATAGCTGTTTTGCTCCACAGCTTGGTGGCCCCTCCACCGTAGGTACCATGCATGTTGCACCCTTAACCATAATGCACACCGAGCGGTGAGGTGGCATGACAATGGCACTCACCGCATCAAAGAACTTCATGCCCAACACTAGCTTGTGATCATCCATGGCTGCTACCGAGAAGTTCACCTTTCCTTTCCACGTACCCAAGCGAAGCTCTACGCCACGAGCCACCCCTGCTAGCGGCCTCGCCTTCCCGTTCACGGTCTTTAGCCATCCATCACACTTGGTCACTTGGAGGCCAATTCTTCTTGCTTCTTCCTCTGTCATAAAGTTATGTGTGGCACCCGTATCCACCAAGACTTTGGCGGACTTGTTGTTGATCATGGCTTCCACGTACATAAGCCCCTTGCTGGCGACCTTCTTAGCTGGTTTCACATTCAAAGCACTTAGAAGTTGGAAAGAACATATTTTGTTTGTACCTTCTTCACCTTCGGGTCCACTTGTATCATCCTCATGCAGTGCTGCGAGTGAACCAAGATTTGGGCACTTGATCATCATGTGCGGTCCCTTGCATAAGTAGCATCCTCCTTTTGGCGTAAATCTCTTGATTGCCCCATCTGTGTCCCTTTCATAGTTGGGGTTCCGATCTCCCCTAGGTGGTCTCCGCGACCCTGATCCTTCTCCCCCACCTTTTGTGCTGTCATTCTTATGGCCTTTCTTTGTAGTAGTATCCGCTGGCCTTCAGAATTATTTCATCGCCTCGGCCTCCGCAATGGCCGCATCAAGTGTCTTGACATCCCTCCGATGTACTTCTTGCTTCACCCAATTCTGGAGACCATCTTTGAAGTTAAAAAGTTGGTCGTCCTCAGACATACCTGGTACCATCAGCATCAAGGTTTGGAACTCCTTCACATACTCCATGATTGACCCCTTCTGCTTGAGTTCCTTTAGCTTCTTCCTTGCCTCATTTGCGTCGTTCTCCGGGTAGAAGTGCCGCTTAAGCTCAATCTTGAACTCATCCCATGTGTCCAAGTTGCATGTTCCCTTCTTGATATCTGCGAACTTTCGTTGCCACTAAAGAGATGCAATATCTGAAAGATAGTAGCTAGCCGTCTTTACCTTGAGTACTTCCTCGGTGAGGTTACATACTTCAAAGTAGACCTCCATTTGATAAAGGAAGTGTTCAACTTCCTTAGCATCCCTCTTTCCGGTGAAATGTTTTGGCTTAGGCACGTCGATCCTTGAGTTAGCCACAACCCCATTTCCACCATTAGCAATGGCCTTTCTGCACAAGGTCAATTCCTCCTCCAATTTCTCCCGTGATAGGCACGGGGCTCCGCCCCTATTGCCAAGCGCGGCAGTACCTGGCCGGCGACGGCGGGCTTCACGCGGGCGAGCTTCGCCCGCCCCGGGCGTAACATATACATATGAGTACTCAAAATGATCGTACAAAAATTTTAATTAATATTTAATAAAAAAAATTCAAAAATATTTATATTTTAACAAAACATCATTTTAAAGTAGTCTAGTAGGTCTAATGATAACCTACCATAGTAGGTGTAGGAGGTCCACTAAAAACTTTTGAATTTTGTGAATTTCCAACATTATTTTTTATTGTAGGGATATAGTGTAATTACACAAATAGTCATAATATTTTATGAATTCCCATTTTTTCATAATATATATTTAAGTCATTGGAGTAAAAGAATGAGTTTATATTTGACAATTTTGAATGTTGCACCAAAGGCAACTTCTTGCATATAGTAGTTAAATATATATATATGTATATATATATATGTAGAGTGATTTTCCGGAGCAAACCGGTTTGCTCCCTAATAGGGAGCAAACCGGTCCGATCTCCCTCGAAAATGCATCAAAATGAACATATAATATATGAAAATTGACTGGCTCGATGAGACCTACAACTTTTATGTTAAGCACTTTTTCTAATTTTGAATGTATGAGACGGATTTTCGACCCGAAAAAATCTGGGCAAAAAACGGGACTAAGGACGCCCAGATTTTTTCGGGTCGAAAATCCATCTCATACATTCAAAATTAGAAAAAGTGGTTAACATGAAAGTTGTAGGTCTCATCGAGGCAGTCAATTTTCATATATTATATGTTCATTTTGATGCATTTTCGAGGGAGATCGGACCGGTTTGCTCCCTATTAGGGAGCAAACTGGTTTGCTCCGGAAAATTTTTCTATATATGTATATGTATATATACGTATATATGTATATATATATATGTATATATATATATAGATATATATATACATAGATATATATGTAGATATATATGTAGATATATATATATGTATATATATATGTATATATATATGTATGTATATATATATATATATGTATATATATATATATGTATATGTATATATATGTATATATATATATGTATATATATATATGTAGATATATATGTAGATATATATATATGTGTAGAAATATATGTAGATAAATATATATATATATATGTATATATGTATATATATATGTATATGTATATATATATGTAGATATATATGTATATATATAGATATATAAATGTAGAAATATATGTAGAAATATATATATATATGTAGAAATATATGTAGATACATATATATCTATATACATATATACATATATATATATATGTATATATATATGTTGCGGGTCACTCGACGCGCTTCTAGACCGGGTAAATTGAGCCGTCTTAGCCCGAGAGTGGGCCGAATGCGCAAACAGTCACAGAGAGAACAAACAGGTGGCAAGAGAACGTTTTTAGCGTGGAAAACCCGAAAAAAGGTAAAAAACCACGTGGTCGGATCTGTGCCAGCCAAATTTCACTAAGTGTTGGAGTGTTACAAACGAGGTTACAAGTTCAGAGAGCGACAGACCGCTTCTTGTTACAATTGCAATTGAAGAAAATTCTCATAGGGTGACAGGCCACCTTTCAGAGAAGCTAAGTGTCTTGGTGTTGCAGGAAGTCTTCAAAGTCCGAAGAAGATCTTCAAGTGACGAAAGAGATCTTCAAACCGCGAAGGAGATCTTCGAACCGCGAAGGAGATCTTCGAAGCGCGATGGAGATCTTCGAAGCGCGATGGAGATCTTCGAAGGAAATCTTCATGGAGCTCTCTCGGATGCCAAAAGTCAGATCCCCCCAAAAATGAGGATTCAGGGTCCCTTTTATAGACTTGGCCAGGGGCGACCCAGTAATTTCGCCGTTGTAACCACCATAACTACCTGACGGGCCGATCTCGACCATTGATCGAGAGCACACGGATCGCCACTTTCTGAATATGACAATTCTGCCCCCCCCCCCCCCCCCAGTCAGTTCGGGCAGTTCGGGCAGTTTCCGATTGCAATGTGTGAATCCTGCAATCTCAAAAAAGAAAGTGGAGTTAGCAATTGCGCGCGCTATGAACTTTGCAATGTTCAAGCGCGCGGATCAAAAGCACGCTACGAACTTAGCGGTGCTAAGCGCGTGTTGAGCACCGAGCGGGAACGCCGCAAAAGCATGATCGGAGTCGTGCGGGGTCGACGCAAAGGGGCGACGGGCGTGCCGTGTGCCGAGGGAGACCGACCGGTAGGTCGCGCGCGCGCTAGCGCGCAGGTCACGCGCTGGCGCGCAGGTTGCATGCGCGCTAGCACGCAGGCCACGTGCTCGCGCGCAGGCCACTTTCTAGCGCGCAGGTCACGCGCGCTCTAGCGCACGGGCCACGCGCTAGCGCGCAGGCTGTTGGGTTTTTCTAGAACCATACATCAGATGTAGGCGCAGCGGAAATAAACAGAAACAACCCAAAAATGCTTGGATCGGTCATGAATGTTGATCAAGAAGTTAATAAAATACTAGGTAAAAATTACCTCAATGGGGTTGGATCAAATCCAACCAAGATGCTCCAAGAGTTGATTCTTGTCGGTGGCAAGAAGAGTTCTCACGTAGAATTATGTCTACGTCTCTACAGAAGTCCACACGAGCCGGGAGAACGCCAAGTCACGTCGCACGCAACTCGGAAGGAAGAAAGGCTGCACCTTGCACTTCCACGAATTGCTAGATCCGCTTCAGGAAGAACAATGCCGGCGACAATCGACGGAGAGGAGGTCGGCGGAGGCGAACGAGCGACGGAACTCCTTCCGTCTAGGGTTCGGGCGAGAGCGGAACACTTCCGTCGGCCTTTCTCTTCATAAGTTATTAAGAACCCTAAAGAAGATCTATTTATACTCAAAGCATAAACAGGCTTCTAGAAGAATCGCTATCCGCAGACCACATAGCAGAATTAGGGGTTCTGTTACAATTCGTCGGAATTTCACGGAAGATCATTCGTCGAGATTTCACGGGACAACCCGACGAAACCCGACGAATCCAACCAGACGGCAACAATTGCCTAGTCAAGGCTCTCTGTGATAATTCGTCGAGATTCCACGGAATGACCCGACGAATCCCGACGAATTCCGACGAATCCAGACAGACGACAACACTTTGTCGAGTGAAGGATCTCTGTCACAGTTCGTCGAGTTTCCACGGAATGACCCGACGAATCCCGACGAATCCGACGAATCCAGACAGACGACAACACTTTGTCGAGTGAAGGATCTCTGTCACAGTTCGTCGAGTTTCCACGGAATGACCCGACGAATCCCGACGAATCCGACGAATCCAATCCGTGTAAACCCGACGAATTCCGACGAATCATATCCGACGAATCCTATCCGTGTAAACCCGACGAATTCCGACAGCAACATTTGCTGGACTTCCCCATTCTATATGGTGATTGGTAACCTTTACCAACACAGTCAATCTTCCAACTTCTCCACATGCTCTTATGTGCGACCCTGCAGGCTCATATCGCGTTGGCAGTGAGATTACATGTTTGACCACTTCTAGATCACAATGGCAACTCCAACACAGGCTGCATTAGCGTGGAGGCCGCGCGCGCGCTAGCGCGCAGGCCGCGCGCGCGCTAGCGCGCAGGCCGCGCGTGTGCGCGGGCCGCACATGCCGCGCATAGGCCGCGCACGCGCGCGGTCGTGCGGTACCGCGCGCGGTACCGCGCGCGCTACCGCACGAAACTGCACATTGAGGCGGCTTTTGGACGGTTTTTGGACGGTTTTTGGGCGGTTTTTCTCTTCCTTCTTGTCCATGCCTCCACCATCTTAGTGGGGAGTGGGGTTTTTTGGCTAAACGCAGCCCGGATTCCTCTACAAGATGGATGAAGACTCATCAATTGCCTCCCAAATCCTCGGAGTTCGCTCATATTGCTTAGAGAAGTGCGAGGATTTTATTATCTTTTGGTGCGGTCCGAACGCTGCGGCGGAGTCACGTCAGAGGTATTTTGTGGTTTTTCTTCCTCTCATCGCGCCGTTATTATTCCGTTTTTTGTAGTGACCACCGCGTTGTGCAGTGGTAATTTGCGCGCATTCAAGATTTATTAATTCTTATTTTTCCTCTCCCTCTTTTAAGACATCGAGAAACGGAGCGCGATCAAAATCGATGCGATTGCGTTCTACGCTTAATGTTGAGCGCGTTGAGGCTTGGCGTAAGCGGTTTAGACTCCCATCATCTATAGAAGTGAAGATACCATTTCCGGAGGAACGTGCTCAGAATCCGCCGATCGGCTTTATTACTGTCTTTGAGAGCTGTTTAAAATTGGGGTTCCGCTTTCCCCCGTCGGAGGAGGCGATTAAGATTTTTAGGTTCTGCGGCGAGCCTATTTCACAGTTTACACCAGTCGGCATGACGATTATTATGGGGTTGATTGCATTTTTTCGGGAGCACGGCTCGCGGCTTTCCTTGGAGATTTTCAAGAATTGGTGTGAGGTTTTCACGGATCCGGGAGTTCGGATTGATGTTTGTAGCAACAAGAGGTGGTTCCGTTTTGGGGAAAAGAATGATTATCACCACTGGAATACTTTATATGGGTATGTTCGCAACCGCTGGGACTTGCCAGAGCTTTGGAGGAATCTTCCGGGCCACTGCCGCCGCCAAGTGGGATGAGAAAACGATTTCCAGCCTCTTCCTGGTTTTCCAGATCGTGATGACTTATTGAAGGCTCTTCATGGCGTGGCTCATTTTGTCGAGGAGAAGAGATTATTGTTAGTCGGGCTTTCGTCGGATGCCGAGCGGGATGCTGTCGTTCCTTTACCGCATGATAGGAAGAGAAAGCTTGTCATTAGATGCGGAGGCTCAGAGATGGCATCTTCTCCACCTCCACCGAAGAGCCGTTCTGACGGGGCGGGTCCAGTGGAGTCGTGCCTGACGAGACTCCTATTGACATTGACGCGTAGATCGCGGCTTCTCCTGTGGCGGAAGCACCTCCTCAGAGCGATCCTCCTCATCCTCCGCCGATGACGGCGAAGAGAGTATCGTCTTCGTTACGGGCGATGACTTCAGCGGTTAGCCATATCTTTTTGTTGTTTACTTTTTATGTGTTTTCTTTTTCCAATATTCTTATCTCGCCCTTTCTTTGTAGACCGATGTCATGAATAGCGTCGCTCATACTTGGAACGATTGTTACGTTGGGCTGAAGGACGGGTATTTCGTTCTTCAAGAGGAGCTACGTGTCGCGAAGAGCTCTTTGGAGGATTCCAAGAAGAAGAGGGAGTGCGAGATGTCGCGGGTGCACCAATTGGAGTCCGATCTGGCCCTGGCCCGTTCCGAGATAGAGCGTCTGCAGAGGGAGCTTGGCGCAGAGAAGGATGCTGCTGACGATACTGCTAGATTGGTCAAAGATTTGCAAGGAGACATGTTCCGTCAGGACGGCGAGCTGGGATTCCTGAGAGGCGAGGTAGAGAGGCTTTCCTCTCTTGAGCCAGATGCCAAGGCTATTAAGGCCGAGGGAGTTGCTAAGTACAAGGATTCCCTGGAATTCGTGGAGGAGCGCTCTAGGATCTCTGAGGAGCTTCGGGCGGAGATTATGACCAAGGAGGTGGATCCCCTTCTGGAAGATGAGTGCGAGATTTCTTTAAAGAGGGGGATCGGGAAGACCCTTCGCATGGTGGAGAGAAAGCTCGGGTGCAGCACGACCGGGCTCGGCGTTGGCGATCTTTCTGAGGACGATTGTTCTGACGTAGATATCGATGGATGATCATTTTGCTTTCATTTGTCTGTATATTTTGCTTTCCTTTCGCATGTACCATATTTCATTGCGTTTGTATTTGCATGTTTCGCGGTGTGGTGCGACTCTTTACTTGGTCATATTGCTTGATGATTATTTCTTTGTCCGCCATCGATATGTCTTTTGCTTTTCTCGCTTTTGTGCTCGTCAAATTTTTGACCCCAGATAGCGGCTGTGAGCGTATGCTAGGAGCTGGGTAGAAGGGGAACTGGCCCCGAGTATCGGTGAAGGGCGTACGCTTCGAACTGTGGACGACCGTGAGGGGGGCAGGCCCTGACGGCGCCGTGATCTTACTACCGGGGTGAAGGGCGAACGCTTCGAACCGGGTAGTGCGAGATCACTGGAGAACTGGCCCCAAGTATCGGTGAAGGGCGGACGCTTTGAACCGTGGGCGACCGTGAGGGGGGCAGGCCCTGGCGACGCCGTGATCTTACTACCGGGGTGAAGGGCGAACGCTGCGAACTAGGTAGCGCGAGATCACTGGGGAACTGGCCCCGAGTATCGGTGAAGGGCGGACGCTTCGAACCGTGGGCGACCGTGAGGGGGGGGGGGGGGGGGGGGGGCAGGCCCTGGCGGCGCCGTGATCTTACTACCGGGGTGAAGGGCGAACGCTTCGAACCGGGTAGCGCGATATCACTGGGGAACTGGCCCCGAGTAGCAATGAGCAATTGTAGAAGTATACATTGCGCGAGTCGAGGCTCGCGGCTTTTTCATAAAAATTGCAGGAAGATAATTTGCATGAGTCGAGGCTCACGGCTTTTACTCGATTTTTAAAAATTGCAGAAAGATAGTTTGCGTGAGTCAAGGCTCACGGCTTTTACACAATATAAAAATTGCAGAAAGATAGTTTGCGTGAGTCGAGGCTCACGGCTTTTACACAATATAAAAATTGCAGAAAGATAGTTTGCGTGAGTCGAGGCTCGCGACTTTTACATAATGGGGTAAAAAGGTTACTGATAGAAGCGGCGCAGGTTTTGCGCATTCCAAGTGCGTGGGAGGGTCTTTCCCTCGGCTGTTCTGAGTTTGAATGTTCCAGGCTTTACTGTTGCGGGGACCACATAAGGTCCTTCCCAGGCTGGTGAGAGTTTGTCTTTCTGTGGACCCTTTCCGGCTGCTTCAATGTTGCGTAGGACGAGATCTCCGACGTTGATTGGCCTGGGTTTCACCCTTCTGTCGTAGAGCCGGGCTACCCGCCTTTGGTAGGTAGCGACGCGCTGGGCGGCGTTGTCTCGAGTTTCAGAGATTAAGTCGAGGTTCTCGCGAAGCAGTGCGTCGTTCTTGTTGGGATTGAAAGTCAGCACTCGGATGCTTGGTACTCCGATGTCGACGGGGATGACAGCTTCGGTTCTGTAGCAGAGGTTAAACAGTGTTTCTCCCGTTGGAGTCCTCTCTGTCGTGCGGTAGGCCCATAGTACATTTGGGAGTGCGTCCACCCATTGCCCCCCCCCCCCAGCTTCTTCGAGGCGCGTCTTCAGCCCTTTGAGGATGGTGCGGTTGGTGACCTCCACTTGCCCATTTGTTTGTGGATGTGCTACGGCGGTGTGGCGGAGGTTGATCTTCAAATCCTCACACATCTAAGTGAACGACTTCTCGGTAAACTGGGTGTCGTTGTCGGCGATGATTGTAGCTGGGATACCGAAGCGACAGATAATTTTCCTCCAGACAAACTGTTTGGCATTCTCCTCCGTGATCTTGGCTAGGGGCTCAGCTTCCACCCACTTTGTGAAGTAATCAATGGCCAGAATGATGAATTTTCTCTGTCCGGATACCAGAGGTAGGGGACCGAGGAGATCAATTCCCCACTGTGCGAAGGGCCATGCACTTTGAAGCGTGGTGAGCGCGACCTGGGGCTGGTGAGGTACGTTTGCGTGAAGCTGGCAGCTCTTGCATTTCTGGACAAGCTCGGCTGCGTCCTTTTTCATTGTTGGCCAATAGAAGCCTCGGCGCAAGATCTTCTGGGCCAGCGCTTTTCCACCTAGATGTTCTCCGCAGACTCCTCCGTGAACCTCCCTTAGGGCGTAGTCTGCTTTGCCTGCCGGTAAACACTTTAGATAGGGCCCTGAGAATGCCCGCTTGTAGATCTCCCCCTCTATGATGGCGAACGATGCCGCTCGCATTCGTAATTTGCGTGCTTCTAGGCGGTCCTCAGGAAGGTTCCCATGCTCTAGGTAGGCCCGTATGGGGGTCATCCAAGACGACTCCTCTTCATCGATGGCCACAATTTCCCATGCCCCTGGAATACTTGGAGCCACGATCTCTTCCACTCTGCGTCTTCGTGATTGATAGCTGGTGGGCGAGGTCGCCAAATTAGAGAGCGCGTATGCTCTAGAATTCTGTTCCCGTGGGATGTGTAGAATCTGGTACGACGGTATCTTCTGAAGGAGCGATTTCACGAATGCGAGGTACTGCGCCATATGGTCATTCTTGGCCTCGTATTCTCCCTCAACTTGCGAGACTACAAGTTGGGAGTCTGCGTGAATCGTCAGGCTCTCAGCTTTGCAATCGATGGCGAGTCGGAAGCCGGCGATCAGAGCCTCGTACTCTGCGATATTGTTGGTTGCCGGGAATTTCAACCTGAGGCCATACTCCAAGGTAGTCTCATCGGGGCTTTTGAGAAGCAATCCTGCTCCAGCTCCTTCTGCTCCTGAAGCACCGTCGACGTAGAGAGTCCAACGGGGGGGGGGGGGTGATATCTTTGACAGGGGTCGTTTCTGGTGGAATGGTGTACTCTGCAACAAAGTCGGCGAGTACTTGCGACTTGATGTCTGGTCGGGGTAAGAATTGGATGTCGAATTCGCCAAGCTCCACCGCCCACTTTACTAGTCTCCCTGAGACTTCTGGTTTCTGGAGGATTATTCGTAGCGGGAGCTGAGTTAATACTTTCATCGTATGAGCCTGGAAGTAGGGCCGAAGCTTCCTTGCCGAGAAGACAAGAGCTAAGGCAGTTTTCTCCGCCGTCGGATACCTGGTTTCAGTATCAGTAAGTACTTTGCTAAGGTAGTAGATTGGCCGTTGTACTCCTCCTTCATCTTTCACGAGCACTGAGCTGAGAGCTGTAGGCGAAACTGCCAGGTACAAGAACAGGGTTTCTCCAGGGATTGGCTTTGACAGGAGCGGGGGCGAGGCCAGGTATTGTTTGAGAAGTTCGAAAGCCGTCTGGCACTCATCTGTCCACTGGAATCCCGTGTGCATGCTCCCCGGAGGATCTTGAAGAACGGGAGGTACTTGTCTCCTGTGCATGACAGGAAACGAGACAGTGCGGCGTTCCACCCATTTAGGCGTTGCACTTCCTTGATTGAACGAGGTGGCGACATGTCCTCCAACGCCTTGATCTTCTCGGGGTTGGCTTCAACCCCCCGATGGGTTACCATGAAACCCAGGAACTTCCCCGCCGTCACACCAAACGCGCATTTGCTGGGGTTGAGCCGCATTCGGAAGCGACGAAGAAGCTGAAAGCACTTTCCCAAGTCTTTCAAGTGGTCGCGACGGTGGACGCTCTTCACCAGCATGTCGTCCGCGTACACCTCCATCGTCTCCCCGATGAGGTCCTTGAAGACTTTGTTCATCAGTCTTTGGTATGTCGCTCCGGCATTTTTAAGGCCGAACGACATCACTTTGTAGCAGTAGATTCCTTTGTCGGTGCGGAAGGCAGTGTGCTCCTCGTCTGCGGGGTTCATCCTTATCTGGTTGTAGCCTGAGTAATCATCCATGAAGCTGAGCAGCTCGTGGCCGGCCGTTGCGTCGACGAGCTGGTCAATCCTCTGGAGAGGGAAATTGTCTTTCGGGCACGCTTGGTTCAGGTTGTTGTAGTCGACGCACATTCGCCACTTCCCCAAGGCCTTCTTTACCATTACCACGTTAGCGAGCCACGTGGGGTATTCTGCTTCACGGATGAACCTCGCCTCCAGAATCTTATCTACTTCTTCTTCGATCGCCTTCAACCGCTTTGGAGCGAAGTTCCTCTTCTTTTGAATCAAGGGCCTGCAGGCAGGGTTAACGTTCAAAGAGTGAAAAATGACTTCAGGATCTACCCCAGGCATGTCCTCCGGGCTCCAGGCGAAAATGTCAGCGTTCTCCTGCAGGAAGGTTGTGAATTCTTCTCGTTCTTCTGGCGATAAGAGGGACCCGACTTGGACGGTCTGGGTCGGATCCCGCTGGGAGAGCGGCACTTCCACCAATCCTTCAACGGGTGCCCCCCCCCCCCCCCCCCCCCCCGCTGCAGAGTAGCCTCGTCCCGCAGGTCGAAGTTGTCGATGTTGAGGGTAGTCGCCTTTGCTGGTTGAGCCTACTTCAGGTAGCAGGTTCTAGCTGCCTCTTGATTTCCACGAACGATTCCCACTCCAACGGCCGTCGGGAATTTCATAGCCATGTGCGGGATTGATGGGATGGCTCCGAAAACAGATTGGAGCGGTCTCCCGATGATTGCGTTGTAGGCGGAGCTTGACTCCACAACTACGAACTGAATGTTATGAGTAGTTTGTCTTGGGAACTCGCCGAGCGTTACCGGAAGGGTGATCATGCCCTGGACTGGGACGGGGCGGTTGTCGAAGCCGTAGACGGGCCCTGCTGCTGAGCTGAGGTGCTCCTTAGTGAGTTTCATGCTTTGTAGAGTGGAGAGGAACAGGACGTCGACGGAGCTCCCATTGTCGACTAGTATTCTCTTGACGTTGAAACAGGGATGCTCAATCCCAGCATTGATTACGAGCGGGTCTTGGTGTGGCAGCCGCAACCCCACCAAATCTTCATCTCCAAAGGTGATGGTGGTGTCTTGCTTTAATTTTTTGTCATCGTGCCCCCTCTCGGGCCTAGCAATGGAAAGTATCTGAGCGGAGAGATTAGGAGACCCGACAATAGTCTCGACTTCTCATATCATCGGCCTTCCCGCCGCTGCACCATGAGGTGCAGGGGGCTGATCTCTTGGTTGCCTAGGCTGCTGTGCCTGGTTTGGCTGCTGACCTTGCAAGAATCTTCTGAGGAGCCCTTGCCTGACAAGGCGCTCGATCTCTTCCTTCAACCTGGTGCATTCTTCAGTTGTATGACCAACCCCTCTATGAAACTCACAATACTTCGATTGGTCGGTTCTTTCATTCAGGATAGGCGGCCTTGGCCTACGGAACGTCGGGTTTTCTTGAATGGCATAAAGCACGTTGGTTCGTGACGTGTTGAGTGGGGTGTAAATCCGCGGCGACCGGGGTCCCTGATCTCTTCGGGGGTCTTGGCGATGATCATCATTCCGACTCTCCTTCATACGCCGCTCTTCCTGCCTCCTGGGGGTCTGCTCCTGCCCCTTCCTTCTCTTCTGACTTCCTTCGAACTGCTGGCGATGTGTCTCAATCGCCTCATCTGCCGCTATCTGTGCCTCCACCCGGTGCACAAGGTCCAGATAGCTTGGTACTGTCTCCCTCATCAGAGCGGAGTAAAATCCGCTTGGGCGGAGTCCCCCCAGGAAAATGCCGCGCAGAAGCTCGCGATCAACCCCTGGGATTTGCCGCGCCTCAGCCGTGAAGCGACGGAAAAAGTCTTTGAGGGTCTCTCCTTCATTCTGGCGAATCCCTGAAAGATGTGAGGGATCTCGAACGATTCTTCGGTTAGCGACGAACTGGTCCGTAAACTGCAGTGCGAGCTCGGTGAAGTTGTTGACGGACCCATCCCACAGGGAATGAAACCAAGTGCGCGCCTGTCCCCTGAGTGTTGCCAGAAACACTTGGCAGAGGAGCTAATCTGCGGTGTTGTAGATCCGCATAATGGTGGTAAAATGGTTGACGTGCTCGAGGGGATCGTCCATCCCATCAAATGTCTCGATGTTGGGAAGCTTGAAACCGTGCGGAATTGGATGGTCCAAGATTTGTTGTATGAGCGGGGAGCCGCGACGTAGGGGGCGACGGGCGAAGATGCCCCGACGTCTGGCCTGTCCGTACTCTTCAGCTATTACGTCGCATATCTCCTCGCGAGTGGGCCTTCCTATGGCTTGCTCGACTCCTTCCCCTCCTTGCTGATGGTGAAGGGGTTCTCCTCTAGCTCCCCTGGCGGGGCAGACCGGATGCACGGAGCTGGCAGCATCTGAGTATTCTTCTTCATACGTTTCTTCCTCTTGAGTAGCTTCCCCCGATGGAGCCTGGTTTGGGATCAAGGGGGGTTGAATGATCGGTGCGGCAGGTGGAACGGGAGCCTGCGGGGTTCCGAGGTTTCTGAGGAGCGTCAGCATTTCAGCTTGCTGCTCTTCCATCTGGCGCATGCGCACCTCCAACGCGGCGAAAGGTGCTAATGTGCCCTCTTCGGCGGGAGGAGCGTTGATAAGAGAGTGAGAGGGAGCGGGATCAATGCGCCCTTCCGGGATGGAACCATCGGTAGTGCGAGCACTTCTTCTTGCCATCGCTGTTAGTCACGAGTATTGCTATGAAGCGAATACTGTCTTCGAAAATTCTTTGCAGAGTTTGGGGAACACCCTTCCCACAAACGGCGCCAAACTGTTGCGGGTCACTCGACGCTCTTCTAGACCGGGCGAATTGAGCCGTCTTAGCCCGCGAGTGGGCCGAATGCGCAAACAGTCACAGAGAGAACAAACAGGTGGCAAGAGAACATTTTTAGCGTGGAAAACCCGGAAAGGGTAAAAAACCACGTGGCCGGATCTGTGCCAGCCAAATTTCACTAAGTGTTGGAGTGTTACAAACGAGGTTACAAGTTTAGAGAGCGACAGGCCGCTTCTTGTTACAATTGCAATTGAAGAAAATTCTCCGAGGGTGACAGGCCACCTTTCAGAGAAGCTAAGTGTCTTGGTGTTGCAGGAAGTCTTCAAAGTCCGAAGAAGATCTTCAAGTGGCGAAGGAGATCTTCAAACCGCGAAGGAGATCTTCGAACCGCGAAGGAGATCTTCGAAGCGCGAAGGAGATCTTCGAAGCGTGAAGGAGATCTTCGAAGGAAATCTTCAAGGAGCTCTCTCGGATGCCAAAAGTCAGATCCCCCCAAATGAGGATTTAGGGTCCCTTTTATAGACTTGGCCAGGGGCGACCCAGTAATTTCGCCGTTGTAACCACCATAACTACTTGACGGTCCGATCTCGACCGTTGATCGAGAGCACACGGATCGCCACTTTCTGAATATGACAATTCTGCCCCCCGGTCAGTTCGGGCAGTTCGGGCAGTTTCCGATTGCAATGTGTGAATCCTGCAATCTCAAAAAAGATAGTGGAGTTAGCAATTTCGCGCACTATGAACTTTGCAATGTTCAAGCGCGCGCGGATCAAAAGCACGCTACGAACTTAGCGGTGCTAAGCGCACGTTGAGCACCGAGCGGGAACGCCGCAAAAGCATGATCGGAGTCGTGCGGGGTTGACGCAAAGGGGCGACGGGCGTGTCGTGCGCCGAGGGAGACCGGCCGGCAGGCCGCGCGCGTTCTAGCGCGCAAGTCACGCGCTAGCGCGCAGGTTGCGTGCGCGCTAGCACGCAGGCCACGCGCTAGCGCGCAAGCTGCGCTAGCGCGCAAGCTGCGCTAGCGCGCAGGCCGCGCGCGCGCTAGCGCGCAGGCCGCGCGCGCGCTAGCGCGCGGTCCCCGCGCTAGCGCGCGGTCCACGCGCTAGCGCGCGGTCCACGCGCTAGCGCGCGGTCCACGCGCTAGCGCGCAGGCTGCGCTAGCGCGGAGGTCGCGCGTGCGCTAGCGCACGGGCCGTGCGCGCGCTAGCGAGCAGGCTGCGCGTGTGCGCGGGCCGCACGGGCTGCGCGTGTGCACGGGCCGCACAGGCCGCGCACGCGCGCGGTTCCACGCGCACGGTCGTGCGCTACCGCGCGCGCTAGCGCACGAAACTGCGCGTTGAAGCGGCTTTTGGACGGTTTTGGGGCAGTTTTTCTCTTCCTTCTTGTCCATGCCTCCACCATTTTAGTGGGGAGTGGGGTTTTTTGGCTAAACGCAGCCCGAATTCCTCTACAAGATGGATGAAGACCCATCAATATATATATATATATATATATATATATATATGTATGTATATATATATGTATGTATATATATGTGTATATATGTATGTATATATATGTATGTATATATATGTATATTTATATGTGTATATATATACATATATATATACATATATATACATATCTATATCTATATCTGTGTTTATATATATATATATTGTGTATAAATATATATATATACATATATATATACATATATCTATATATACATATATACACACAGATTTATACACACAGATATATATATATATATATATATATATGTATAGGTAGATATATATGTATATGTAGATAAATATGTATATATATGTATATTTATTTGTATATATATGTATATATTGTTGGGTATTGTAACCACAATAACCTTGATTTGAAGAAGTATCCCTGCAACTAAGGTGAATTGATGTTGTATTTGATATATCCTTTTAGTTGTGTGTTTGCAGATTACAAATGACTAAGTACAAACCAATGTCATGTTTCAACGAGTCATTAAACACAGGTCTATGCAATGTAATTCCTCATTGTATGGACCAAGGTGTTGACTCATGTGAAATCTCTCTATTGGGATGTACTTCATATTCAAACATAAAGGAAGCGCCAAGAGAAGTTGCTACTGTTATTATTTTTCTGGAAAAAGAAATATTTTTTCTTAATGATTCTTCGTTCGACGAAGTGTGGCAAGTTTATCGAGCTCCGTTCGACGAACTGAAGAGGTTTTGTCAATCACAGTTTTTCTGAACTAAAGAGTGTTTGTCGAACGCAGGCTAGAGTTCGTCGAACTCAGAGAATTCATCGTTCGTCGAACGCAGAGAATTGGTCATTTGTCGAACGCAGAGTTTTGTCGAGTACGTCGAACGCAAGTAAGGATTTCGTCGATCGCCGAGCTCCGTTCGACGAAGTTAAGAAGGTTCGTCGACCGTTGCTTTGCTGAAGTTTATCTGGTTTCGTCGATCGATGTCGTCGTGCTCCGTTCGACGAACGGAAGTGTTTTCGTCGAACGCAGTTTTCTGAAGCTAATGTGGTTTCGTCGTTCGCGTTCGTCGATCGCCATTTGACGAAGGGAAGAAATGATTTCGTCGATCGCTGTTCCGTTCGACGAATTTTTAGCAGACTACAGATTTGCTCTGCGCTGTCTCATTTTTCAAATCCTGTTGAATTTAAGGAATATTTTCCTTAATTCCTGCATACAGCCGTTGGAGAAGAGATCTTCCTTATTTCTTGCTACAACCATTAAAAGAAATCTTCCATAAAATCTGCATACAGCCGTTGGATTTTAATCTTCCGTAAGACTTGCTTATAGCCGTGCCGTTGGAGAGGAGGGCACTATATATATTTCCTCTAAATTTTTTCGTACAGGTTAATCGCAAAAGTAATATTCTCTCTCTCTGTTTGGCCGATCTTTTCTCAAGCAAGTTCATCATCTCCGACTAGAAAGAAGTTCTGCTATTTCTTCTCCGATAAGGGCAGTCGATAAGATCAAGTATAATAAAATCTCGAATCACTTTTTGATCCAGTCGACTCCAAGCTTTCAGATCAAGCTTTCACAATTTCAAGACTTCTTCTTCCTCCATTGTTTAAAGGACTGAAAGTATTGTTCGGGAAGAAGAATTTTATTCTTTTCGATCTTAAGAAAAACTTCATCTGAAGTTTTAAGTGTTTTTGTACAAACCCTACTTATTTTTGTAGGAGGCTTGCCTCCGAGTTTTGTAGATCCTCGTTGAAATTGTAGGAGTGGTTTGCTCTGAGTTGTAGGAGAAGGTTTTTCTCCGAGTTTGTGTAGGAGTTGTTTGCTCCAAGCTTGTAGGAGTTGTGAACTCCGAGTTGTAAGATTTGAAGAATCTGAGTTTGGTGAAGTAGCCGAATCTAGCCATGGAGTGCTAGATAGGCGAGGCGGGAAAGTCGACTACCCACATCGGGGAGCCACTATAAATTTCTTGTGTTGTACTGTGATTGTTTCTGTGCGCTTTATTTCTCATAATTTTTATTCCGCAAAAAGCCATAGAATCCACCTATTCACCTCCCTCTAGGTGATTTAGGTTGCGACTAGATACTTTCAATTGGTATCAGAGGGAGGTTGTTCGCTAAAGGTTAACACCTTGAACAAGATCTCTAAGTCTAGTCGCAAAAGCAAATATGTCTGGAATGGATAGATCCAAGGATTCCGTCAAATTGCCGGTTTGCACTAAAGAGAACTTTCCGATGTGGAAAGAAAGGTAAGATTCTACATGGAAGCCGCAGATCCAAGAAATTTTCAGATTGTTGAAAAAGGTCCTCATGTCCCCATGAAACCTTCCTCAATAAATTCAAATAGCCAATAAAATGCTGGAATTGACCAATGATGAGATTGCTCTCGTCGCTTTGGACAAAAAGGCCAAGAACATCATTGCCGGTGCAGTGGATGATTCTATGTTGCAAAATCTGATACAATGCAAATCTGCTAAAGAGATGTGGTATTCACTTGTGGTTCTCATGGAAGGTACAGAAGAAGTGCGAGATGATCGACGATCTTTGCTAAATCAAGAATATGAAGCATTTAAGCAAGATCCGAGAGACTCCATCTCAGACACTTATGAAAAGTTTTTCAAGATAGTCAACGGTCTAAGAAACTACGACCGAGAATTTACTGTTGGAGAACTGAATGATAAGTTCTTGAGATCCCTGAAGAAAGAATGGGATACCAAGGCGATCACAATCAGAGAATTCGGAAAGTTGACTACTATGGAGCCACAAATATTATTTGGAAAGCTCTCATCACATGAGCTTAAGCTCAGCATCAGAAAAGTTAAGGAAGAGGGCAACAAGACATCCGGGAAGGAAAGATCCATGGCTCTGAAAGCTGAAGGATCTAAGAAAAGCAAGGTCATGACACCAGTAAGAACTCGGTCATCAGAAGAAGATGATGAGTCTGTGACTAGCTCGTCAAACTCAGACATGTCCGATGATGAGTTCTCTCTTCTCTCAAAACAATTCAAAAGGCTTATGAATAAAAGAAAGCAGAAGAGAGGCCAATCCTCTACTTCTGATCACAGAAGATCAAGACGTGATGGCGAACATCAAAAGAAGGATTATAATAATGACAGGTATAAATCTAAACTGAACAAACAGGTTTCTACTGACATTATTTGCTATTGTTGCAATAAGTCAGGACACGTGATAGCCGAGTGTCCATACAAAAAGAAGGATGGATCAAATAAGGAAGAAAAGAGATCCTTCAAAGGAAAGAAGAAAGAAAAGAGCTTCTTCGCTAAGAAGTCTAAGACTCTGAGCGACAGCGACTCGGATGGGTCAAGCTCAGATGAAGAAGCCTATTTTGGGCTAATGGCTCAGTCAGATGAGGAAGTAACTGACTCCTCATACAATGGGAAGGTAAACTCTCACACTCCTCTTTCTGCTTCTGAATATGAGACTGCATCCATAGCAAATGACGGCTACTCATCAGAGGAGGATTCAGACTTGATGACGCAGTACAAAGCCCTTTTGAAGGGATTTGACAAGTGCCGCAAGGTTGTCAGATCCCAGTCAAAAGAAATTGAATCTCTCAAGATAGTGGAATCAGATTTGAGGGAGAAAATTGAAAAATTAACTCCTCTCAAAGATGAAATCCAACTCTTGAAAGACGAACTTAAAAGCTCCACTGAGTTATTAAATTTTAAGGAGAAGTTTATAAATGAACTAGAAGATAAGTTAATGGTGGAAAGGAAGCTCGTAGAAAGCCTTGATAAAGTCGTCTGATTCGTCAGAAATTATTTTAACACGCACTCGGAGTATAAATATTTTCTGTTTAAATTTTCTATGTTTAGACTCTTCTACACCAGTGTGCTTTTTAGCAAAAGATAGAGCATCTCTTTGTGACCAGTGGCACAGGAGACTAGCACATATTAATTTCAAAACTATAAATATGTTATTTGTTCACAATTTAGTTCGTGATGCTCCTGATGTTAAGTGCATTAAAGAGAGACCGTGTCACACATGTCAAATAGGCAAGCAGACTCGGGCTACTTTTAAGAGCATAATTGTCAAAGATTCTACCAGATGTTTATATCTGCTCCATATGGACTTGTTTGGTCCCATGCCAATCAGAAGCTTAGGAGGTAAGGCTTATACTTTGGTTATAGTTGATGACTACTCACGTTTTGCTTGGGTATTCTTTCTGAAATACAAGTCAGATACCTTCGACTCTTTCACAACGTTCGTCAGGCAAATTTAGAATGAACTGGAATGTTTCGTGGTCAAAATCAGAAGTGACCATGGTACAGAATTCAATTTTGGGGCCATGACAGAATTTTGTGAAAGCCTAGGTATCTTTCATGAGTTTTCCTCTCCTCGTACTCCGCAACAAAACAGAGTGGCCGAGAGAAAGAATAGAACACTCATAGAGGCTTGCAGAACAATGTTGAGTGATTCTTCACTACCAGAGCACTTCTGGGCTGAAGGTATCAACACTGCTTGCCATGTACAAAACAGAGCACTAATCAACAAAAACCATCATAAGATTCCTTATGAACTTCTGAAGGGCAAGAAACCAACCTTGTCTTATTTTAGAATTTTTGGTAGTAAGTGCTTCGTACTTAATAATGGGAAACATTACAAAATTAAATTTAGTGAAAAATGTTTTGAAGGTATTTTTGTAGGCTATAGTAGCCATAGTAAGGCATATAGGATTTTCAACAGGAAACCCTGGTTGTAGAAGAAACTTACAATGTTATATTTGATGAGACGAGCATGCTTCAAAGCAGCTCTTCTAGTGTCTTTGTTGAAGATGCAGGTGCAAAATTCAAAGAATTCAATTTGGAGGATGCACCAACGGAAGATGCTCCAAAGCTTACTGAAGCAACCGTACAAACTCCACCAGAGGAGGAATTCCAGGAAGAAGAAGAAACTCCAGAAGTGGAATTACCCCCATGCACTTTGGATGATGCAAGAAACCTGATGATTAGACACCAGAGAGATCACCCGGTTGATCAAATCATCGGCCAAACCAGTGATGGAGTAAGAACAAGAAGAGGTACAGTTAATCAAGTTTGCACTTAAGCTTTCTTTCACAGGTTGAGCCAAAGAAGTTCGATGAAGCAAAGAAAGATGCATCTTGGATCATTGCAATACAAGAGGAGCTCAATCAGTTCAAAAGATGCAAAGTATGGAAACTAGTACCCAGACCCAAAGGACAAAATGTCATTAGAACAAAATGGGTTTTCAGAAACAAGCTGGACGAAGATGGAGTAATCATAAAGAACAAGGCCAGACTTGTTGCTCAAGGTTACATACAAGAAGAAGGGATTGACTTCGATCAAACTTTTGCTCCCGTAGCAAGACTCGAAGCAATCAGGTTGTTTCTAGCGTATGCTGCTCACAAAGGTTTCAAGGTCTATCAAATGGACGTAAAGTCAGCTTTTCTTAATGGTGACCTAAAGGAAGAAGTATACGTAGAGCAACCCCCAGGTTTTGTTGACTCCACTCTACCTGATCATGTCTATTATTTACTTAAACCTTTATATGGTCTCAAACAAGCTGCCCGAGCTTGGTATGAGACGCTCTCTAGCTTTCTTCTTGAGAACAAGTTTACAAGAGGAAAGATAGATAAGACTTATTTCTTAGGGAAGTAAAAGGCACGATTTTGCTAGTGCAAATCTATGTCAACGACATTAGCTTCGGATCTACTGATGATAACCTTTACAAAAAGTTCTCCAACTTGATGCAATGGAAATTTGAAATGAGTAGTATGGGAGAGCTGAAGTATTTCTTAGGACTTCAGGTAAAGCAATCTGAAGATGGAATTTTCATATGTCAGATCAAGTTTACCAAAGAGTTAATTAAGAAATTCGGAATGGAGAATGCAACCTCTATGAGAACTTCAATGGGTTCAGCTATGACTCTAGACAAGGATGAGAACGGGAAACCTTTTGATGAAACCAAGTATAGAAGCATAATTAGATCCTTACTCTACCTTACTGCGAGTAGACAAGACATAATGTTTTCAACATGTGTATGTGCTAGATTTCAGGTGAACACTAAGGAATCTCATTATGCTGCTGCAAAGCGGATTTTGAGATATCTTAAAGGCACACCAAATCTTGGCTTATGGTACCCAAGAAGTAATGACTTCGAGCTAACAGGTTTTTCAGATGCAGATTTTGCAGGTAGCAAGGACGATAGGAAAAGCACTTCCGGGACTTGTCAATTCCTAGGAAGAAGGCTAATTTCTTGGAGTAGCAAGAAACAGAATTGTGTAGCAATATCAACCGCTGAGTCGGAGTACATCTCTGCAGGCAGCTGTTGTGCACAATTACTGTGGATAAAGAATCAATTAGAAGACTACACTATGAAGTTAAAGGACATTCCCATGTATTGTGATTCATCAAGTGCTATTGCAATTGCTCATAATCCAGTATCTCACAGCAGGACAAATCACATTGAGATTCGTAATCAATTCATACGGGAACATGTGGAGAACAAGGACATAAATCTTAGTTGTGTTCCGACAGATAGGCAAACTGCAGACATTTTCACCAAGCCTCTTGACGATTCAAATTTCAACTTCTTCAAGATGGAACTTGGTATGCTGAACAAAGAATCTTGATTAGAAGGACAAGAAATCAGGCTATCAGACTTTCTCAAGAAATGACAAATTCAACTCAACTGAATTCAATTTCGTTGAACTCAGATTTCGATGGACTCAACTGAGTTTAAATTTCTTCGACCTCAAATTTCATTACAATAAAATTTCGTTGATCTCAACATTTCTCTTTGACGAACTGGATTTCGTCGGGCACGCGCTTAATTTAAATCTATTGGATCCGAAGAATATTTTCCTATTATAATGAGGTACGTGCTTCTTTCCATTATTTTTTTTAATTTATATAAAAGAGGTTAAGAGTTTCAGGGATCCCAACACATGCTCCGTCGCCGAACCCTAGAAAGCTCCGCCATTTCGTCTTCCGATCATTATTCTCGCCGCAAGCTATTGTTGCTCCCTTCCGTCTCTCGTACCATGGCAAGGAAAAATCATGGGCTTCCTGATATAGGGGGAGAGCTTGTGCGAGCAGGACTCGCCTCTGCTCCAGATAATCAAAGTAAGAAATCTACATCTGGTGGACCTCCTGTTGGTGGTGATGAATCTTTTCACACAGAAGTAATGGCAAGTTCTGAGAGGGAGCAAAGCAGAACAGTGGAAATAGATCAAGATGAGTTTAACTCAACTGCAGTTTTCTCAAATGATGTCTTCAAGGATATGCATTCAGAGCATAATCTTATTTCTCATGTTAAAGAAAATTCCCGTACTCATAATTCTCTTGGTGAGAACATCAAGGATTCTCCTTCAAAACCCGCTCCTGCAGCATTCTCTCCAGGTAATTTATTGTACACTATTGAGGCTATGCTCAGGACTCAAGCAGAACATATAGAGTTCTCTCTCGAGCATGTCTACAATAAGATTTCAGAAGTTGAGAAAGATATTAATGATGGTCTAGCAGCCATTAATCATAACATGGGAATTCTAAGAAGAGAACTTGATGAAAAGTTTGATAAAGCTGCTGAAGCTATGAATCTCTCTGCAAAAGGCATGGTCTTTCTGTATGAGCAAGTTGATAAGGTAGACAGAGGTCAGGATATGTTGCTAAGATCACAAGAAGAAAATAATCAAATCCTCTACACTGCTATTAGAAGTTTTTCTGATGAAGTTGTCCAAACCCTTCATGAAGAAGTCAGAAAGGGGGAGGAAATTATGACAGCTAAGCTAGATGAATTAAATAGTATAGTATAGAGCAGATTTCAGGAAAGCAATATGTATCAATATCAAAATACTGGATGGCTTCATGATGTCTTCACAGGAAAAGCTCCAGGCTCCTTTCCTCAAAATCAAGATCAAGTCTATCCTGAGCAAGTGTATGAACAACCTTATGTTCCTCCTGCTTCTTTCTCCCCTGTATGGTCTAATCAGGAGGAGATTGCAAGACCTTCAAAGGAGGAGATTGCAGAATCTTCAAAGCATACAGATAGAAAGCCAAAGGATAGCTCAGAAAGAAGACCTGTTCAGGCTGGAAGAAAAAGAAGGAGAGCTGGCATAGTTATTAGAGAGCCAAGGGAGGAAATAAGGAATAATAATGAAAATTGGAGTCCAATTTCCAAATGTATAATTTTGGACACATACAATCTGATAGAGGTTTCAAATGAAGAGCCTCGGGATTATTATGCTCAAGAAGAAATCAACAAGCTGAAAGCATCAAAGCTGAAAAGGAAAAATCATTTTAGAGAATATGGCTACAACAACCCAAGTGCTCCTCCTCCAAAGTTTTATCCAAATCCCAAGGCTTATTTTGTCAGACAGTTGAAGAAGAGCAAATCAGAAAAGGCCAAGATGCCTTAAGCAATGTGTTGTGATTGCATGATTAACTCATAAAATCTTTTATATATTTCTGAATGTGATTTGGCTATTTCTTTCACTTTGATAATTATCATTGTTTGTGATTATTAGTTTTATGTGTGAAATTCATCTTAGTAGATAGAGTTCTGACTTCTTCAAATAGGGGGAGCTTGTTGGGTATTGTAACCACAATAACCTTGATTTGAAGAAGTATCCTTGCAACTAAGGTGAATTGATGTTGTATTTGATATATCCTTTTAGTTGTGTGTTTGCAGATTACAAATGACTAAGTACAAACCAATGTCAGGTTTCAATGAGTCATTAAACACAGGTCTATGCAATGTAATTCCTCATTGTATGGACCAAGGTGTTGACTCATGTGAAATCTCTCTATTGGGATGTACTTCATATTCAAACACAAAGGAAGAGCCAAGAGAAGTTGCTGCTGTTATTATTTTTCTGGAAAAAGAAATATTTTTTCTTAAGGATTCTTCGTTCGATGAAGTGTGGCAAGTTCGTCGAGCTCCGTTCGACGAACTGAAGAGGTTTCGTCAATCGCAGTTTTTCTGAACTAAAGAGTGTTCGTCGAACGCAGGCTAGAGTTCATCGAACTCAGAGAATTCGTCGTTCGTTGAACGCAGAGAATTGGCGGTTCGTCAAACGCAGAGTTTTGTCGAGTTCGTCGAACGCAGTAAGGATTTCGTTGATCATCGAGCTCCGTTCGACGAAGTTAAGAAGGTTCATCGACCGTTGCTTTGCTGAAGCTTATCTGGTTTCGTCGATCAATGTCGTCGTGCTCCGTTCGACGAATGAAAGTGTTTTCATTGAACGCAGCTTTTCTGAAGCTAATGTGGTTTCGTCGATCGCCGTTTGACGAAGGGAAGAAACGATTTCATCGATCGCTGTTCCATTCGACGAATTTTTAACAGACTACAGATTTGCTCTGCGCTGTCTCGTTTTTCAAATCCTGTTGAATTTAAGGAATGTTTTCCTTAATTCCTGCATACAGCCGTTGGAGAATTATTTGCCTTAATTCCTGCTGATAGTCGTTGGAGAAGAGATCTTCCTTATTTCTTGCTACAGCCATGAAAAGAAATCTTCCATAAAATCTGCATACAGTCGTTGGATTTTAATCTTCTGTAAGACTTGCTTATAGCCGTTGGAGAGGAGGGCTCTATATATATTTCCTCTAAATTTTTTCGTACAGGTTAATCGCAAAAGTAATATTCTCTCTCTCTCTCTGTTTGGCCGATCTTTTCTCAAGCAAGTTCATCGTCTCCGACAAGAAAGAAGTTCTGCTATTTCTTCTCCGATAAGGGAAGTCGATAAGATCAAGCATAATAAAATCTCGAATCACTTTTTGATCCAGTCGACTCCAAGCTTTCAGATCAAGCTTTCACAATTTCAAGACTTCTTCTTCCTCCATTGTTTAAAGGACTGAAAGTATTGTTCAGGAATGATGCGTACTCGTACAAGACTCCCATTCATTTATATGCATAAGAAGAGGTGGTTACTCCCCAAGGCCACTATCATGATGAGGGGAGAGTGGGGAAGTGGGCAATCCCACTCTCTCCATGACCAACCGCCCTCGTCGGACCGCCCGCAACCGCGCGGTAACACTACCGCGCGGCGCTACCGCACGGTAGCGCGCGCGGTAGCGCGCGCGGTAGCGCGCAGGTCGCCCCTCCACGGGGGCGCAGCCTAACCGCACCCCGAGTGGGGTGCGGCCAATCCGCACCCCCTTGGAGTGCGGCCAGGACACACCCTTAGTGGGGTGCGCCAAGCCGCACCCTTAGTGGGGTGCGGCCAAGCCGCACCCCCTTTGGGGTGCGGCCAAACCGCACCCCATGGGGTGCGGTCAGGCCGCCTCCCCGTGGAGGCGTTCGGGTGTGTCCTCCCTCTCCAAGCTCGATGTGCGCCCTTTGAGCCCCTGATTCCGCTCAGAGCGCTCCCGCGCTCGTAACATGCTCAGAACGCCTCTAAGCGCGTTCGGTGCACTTCCGTGTTCGTTGCACGCTCAGAACGCTTCTGAGCGCGCTTGCGCGCCCGGAACACTTTCGCATTTCTGACATGCTCACATTTTGTCTTTCTAGCAAGCTCACATTTTGTCTTTCTAGTTTCTCGGATTGCAGGAACGGCTTGTCATTTTTTTCGCCTTCAACAAAGCTGCCCGAACTGCCCAAACTGCCTGAGGGCAAGACGGTGATTTACGAAAAATGGCGATCCGTGTGCTCCGAACCGGAAAATATGATTCGACCGCCAGGTGGTTACGGTGGTTACAACGGCGAAATTACCGGGCTACCCCCGGCGAAAGCTATAAAAGGAGCCCCAGGGATTCATTTCAAAGGACCTTGCCCTCTGCACCCGGGAGAGCTCCTTGAAGATTTTCACGGAATTCTCCTTCGGCGCTTGAAGATCTCCTTCGTGGACTTGAAGATTTCCCTCATCCCGAAAGGCAACTCAGCATTCTCACTTTCGTTCCCCGGAGCATTCTCACATTTGTTCCCCACAGTTCTCAGAAGGAAAAAAAACTTAGTTTTCTGAGAGGTGGCCTGTCACCCACAGAACTCCCTCTCTCTCTATTATTGTAACGAGCGGTGGCCTGTCGCGCTCAACTTCTAAGTACCTAACTGTAAGCCCTCAGAAGATAGTGAAGTTTGGTCGCACAGCTCCGGCCGCGTGGTTTTTTACCCTTTCCGGGTTTTCCACGTTAAAAAGTCCCAGTGTACTCAACGAATCCCTAATTGACTGTTTGCACGCTCGATTCTCTTCGGAGCTAAGATGGTTTAACTCGACCGATCTACCAGAGCACCCTAGCAACCCGCAACAGTTTGGCGCCATCTGTGGGAACTGAATTCCCAAATGCCGAGCAAAGGATTTCCGAACGCAACGCCCGCTTCGCCTGAGTTCACGGAACTAGCAAGAGTGGACACCTCCCCCGAACTATCCGACGCATGTAGTTCCTCGATCCCTGAAGGCCCGGCGAAGAGAGCGCTCGTCGCTGCACCCATCCAGCCCTAGCGGATTGGATCAACTTGCAAGCCGGCTGGATCCGAACGATGTCACGCACTAGCAAAGGTGGTCCCCCTGTTAAAGTCAATTTTGGCATACCCAGTTCCGTCGTGGCTAAAGACCCCGCACTTCAAGGAGTTCCATAGAGCAGAGGACCCGTACGGGCACGTTAATCACTTCTTGATAACTGTGCGGATGTTCGGACTTCCCGACCAAATCAGCTGCAAAATCTTCACCGAGACACTGCGCAGAGACGCCCTCCGCTGGTATCAATCTCTGCCAAATGGAGCGATTCACAACTTCACCGAGTTGTCGCAACTATTCGTTGAATGGCACGAAGCGCGTGCACCGAGGATCCAAGAAGAAGAGTAAGAAGAGCCCGAGACGAACGTGTTGCCCCACCTAGGGGAAGCAGGGCGAATCAAGCAGCAAGAAAAGATCTACACAAGCTTTCACCAGGAGTGCCCCCGTGGATGGTTGGACTTCGCCTTAGACGCAAGCATAGGCAATCTAGCCTGTGAGCTAAGGAGGGCATTGATAACCCATCGCATCTCGTTTAATATCCTGTTCGTGGCAGCCGTGGTGCGGCTCAAACTCCTAAGCGGGAACCTCAAGCTCAGGGCCAGCGACGCAGAGCTCCCAGACGGAACTATGGTACCCACCATAGGAATCGTCACCCTCCCCGTCCAAGTAGGGATGCACTCGGAACCAGTCCATTATGACTTTCAGTTCGTCATCGCAGAGGCAGACTCTCCCTACGACGCAATATTTGAGAGCATCCTACTCGACGCCCTGAACCACGACGTTTCCATGTCTGGACGCATGACCAACAAAGGGAGAATCCTCAGGGATGCAATTTGTGGTTTCGACACGGCCGCAGCCGAGGTCCCTTGGATCAACTACGACCCGTCGCCAAAACCAAATTCTAAGAAGCAAAGCGTGCGAGAGTGCCACGCAGCCCCCACATTGGCAGAAAAAGCTGATCTTCTGGCACCGGCAAAGCAACTACAACTTGGGGATACGTGTCGCAAGAGAAAGGGACAACGACATCAACTCGATAAAGCCGTACCGCCCCTTCAGAGTCAAGCAGACCGCTCCTGAGGGTTAGCAAATCAAAGCTCCCAGATCTACACCCCGTTAAATGCCCCCCACGAGCATATACTGTCCGTAATCTATAATAGCAACGTCATCAACTGGCCCAGACCGCTCCCCCAGCGCAGGGGAGATCAATCTCAGTTCTGCAATTTCCACAAAGGCCGAGGGCACTGTACGGAGCACTGTGCCAGGTTGAAAGAAGAAATTGAACGCCTTGTTCGATCAGGATACCTTGAAGCTTTCCGCAAAGAACCACAGAAGGATGCCACTGAGGGTCGGTCGCCGAGTCACCACCGCCCACCACGCTGAACGACCAAAAGAGCTCGAGCAAGCGTGAAGCAAAGGGAGCTTGATGTTACCTTCTCTCTCGTCAAACTTGTATCAGAAACTTGTTGGCTCAGAAGACCGCAAGATTGCACTTACGCGTGTATCAATGTCCATTTTCTAATTATGTTTTACCTGTTCTAAACTATTCTAGTGCAGGAACCCATTTGGGGCCCTGCCCCGGGGACTTTGCACCGCCGTCGATTGAAGGTTCGCTCTTCTCCTCCGCCGTCGAGTCCCGACGTCGTAGGGGCCTGCCCCCTTACGTTCGCCTGGGTTTGAATACACCAGCTATTCACCGGCCACTTTGGGGCCCTGCCCCGAGGACTTTGCACCGCCGTCGATTGAAGGTTCTCCCTTCTCCTCCGTCGTCGAGTCCCGTCGTCGTAGGGGCCTGCCCCCCTTACGTTCGCCCCGGTTTGAATACACCAGCTATTCACCGGCCACTATGGGGCCCTGCCCCGGGGACTTTGCACCGCCGTCGATTGAAGGTTCTCCCATCTCCTCCGCCGTCAAGTCCTGGCGTCGTAGAGGCCTGTCGCCCTTACGTCCGCCCCCGGTTTGAATACACCAGCTATTCACCGACCGCTTTGGGGCCCTGCCCCGGGGACTTTGCACCGCCGTCGATTGAAGGTTCGCCCTTCTCCTCCGTCGTCGAGTCCCAGCGTCGTAAGGGCCTGCCCCCCCCCCCCCCCCCCTTACGTTCGTCCTCGATTTGAATACACTCGCTATTCACCGGCCAAATCTATATTATAAAAGCGGCAAGCTCAGACTCGCGCAAACTAATTTTTTATTATTATATAAAAACCGCGAGCTCAGACTCGCGCAAACTAATTTTCTATTATGTAGAAAGTCGCGAGCTCAGACTCACGCAGACTTATTTCCTATTATATAAAAATCCGCGGGCTCAGACTCGCCTAAACTTTTTTTTTATGAAAAAGCCGCGAGCTCAAACTCGCGCAAACTCATCTGTAATTTTGGAAATATCATCAAGCTATGTAGGTGTCAACAACCAAAACAACAAGATCACACAAAGGAATAAATGCAATGTGTACAATAAGGGAATACAACTGCCCCAAACGCAGCGCTACACGCAAACAAACGACAATACTGAATGCAGGAAAGAGAAAGATAACCAACATCAATCCTCAGCTACGTCCGAGTAATCATTCCCTAAAAGGTCCCCAACTCCGAGGCCAGCAGTGTCGCACCCGAACTTCTTCCCCATCATATGGAGAGTCTTCTGAATGCCTCTCTGAAAGGCAACTTCGCGTTCATCCTCTATCATGGGCTCGACCTCCTTCGTCATAACCTCGGCGCGAATCTCCTCCGCCATCTGGAACCGCTCTTCTACAAAAGTAAGAGAATCTTTGTACTCGGTTACTCCAGCCACCTTGGCCTCCCCGAGGCTGCGCTCGATCGACGACAACCGGTCCACCTCGCTCCTCAGAAAGCCCAAATCCCCCTATAGGCGGAACATCTCCCCCTGAGCCTCCGACAGCTGACGAAGGGAATCCTGGGCAAGCGCCTTATCACCACCATACTCTGCCCGCAGCTTCTCGACCATGGATCGGGAAGAAGAGATGTCGGCCTCCAACTGATTGATGTGAGACAAGTCACGATCCCTCTTCTTCTGCAAAACGGGCATATCGCTCCTCACCACGTGCAGCTCCTCCTGAAGAGCGAAGTAGCTATCCTTGAGGCCCACATAGCAGTCGTTCCACGTGAGAGCAACACTTGTTAGAACATCGGCCTGCGGACGAAAGATTAACAGTCAGCATGCCAAAGCAACAATGGGAAAAAGGTATCCGAGGCTAGAAAAAGAGAACTTTACTTACCGCCGAAGTCATCGCCTGAAGAGAAGAAGAAACTCGCCTCGTCGGCGGCAAGGGGGGAGGCAGCGGCAAGTCTCCCTATGGGACCCGGTCGGCAATAGGAGACGCCAAAATCTCAACCTCTGCATCGGACGGAATCGGTTCCCCCCTGCGGCGGCTCGGGTCGGCCTCATGATCATGGCTCCTGGGCGCCGGTGGGATAGAGCACGAGCTAGAACCTCCGTTCTTGACAACAATCCTCCTCCTCTTCCCACGTCCAAGGGGAACAGCGGTCGCCCGCTCGGCGTCCCAGGAAAGCCCCACCGAGAGCAGTCGACTTTCCTCCACGCAACTGGAAATACAGAACAGGGCCTTCGAAAGACCTTCTCGGCCAGGGAAACCAGGGATAGGAAGGAACTCATCCTCCCGTCCAGTCTGTCGGCGACAACGTCCAGGAAGTGCTCTCCATAGCACCAGCAGCTCCCATCGATTCCGAACATATCCATAAAGAGTGTTCCCGTGGCGGTAATCGGTCTTCTCCCCAAAATGAAACCAGCTCTTGTTGCTTCGAACTTCAACACGGCCACCTGAGTCGGTGGAAACCTCACACCAATCCTTGAAAATCTCGAGCGAAAAGTGCGCGCTATGCTCCTGAAAAAACACCACCGTCCCCATAATGTTTGTCATTCCGACAGGGGTAAACTGGGTAATCGGAACACCGCAAAACAGAGTATCTCAACAACTTCCTCAGAGGGAGGAAGGCGAAACCCGGATTTCAGACAACTCTCAGAAAGGGTCATGAAACCAGTTGGCGGATTTTGAGCGCGCTCCTCCACCCACGGAATCTTCACTTCGACGTCAGAAGGCAAGCCAAACCGCTCCCTTCATATATCAATCCGCGCAAAGTCAAGAGTGGAGCGCAGGCGCATCGGCCTTGTAAGACCCCCCCCCCCCCCCCCCCCCCCCCCCTCCGGAACACAAAACACGGCCGAGGGAAGTCTTATGCCCAGGACAGCCGCCTTGCCGAAGCGCCAGCTCACGGGCTAGCCTCCTCCACAAGACGCCTATCCTGCCGGCTAACAAATATCATCAATGCCAACCCATCAATAAAATAAAACAAGAAGCCACCAGATATATATATCCGCATAAGTACAGTCCATATACACACCAAACGAGTGTATAATATCAGAGTAACAAAAGAAAAGGCCTCAAGGGCTACAACAAAACTCGCTCACATCTGTCACTGACGGCTGCGATGGTGTCATGGTATCCTGCCCTGTCGTCCCGGCCGGACTATCCGTCTCCAGCGCCGTGCGCTGCTGCTCCAGGTTGCGCTGCCGCTCCAGGATGCGCTCCTAAAAAGGGGACGTAGCAACCGTTAGTGATAAAGACTAAGTGGCTTCACATCCGCTCCCCCGGCGACTCCAAGGCACCGGGCGGAAAGAAAGAAAAGGAGCTGCAATATTAGCAATAATAAACAAGCAGGTGACAGGTAATAGTTGTTCATATGTGTCGGTTGTTTAAGTGCCCACGCACTTTCCATATCACTATCTAATATGTTCGTAAGCATAAAAGTAGCAGTCGTTATATATATTTGCAAGTATAAGTAGCAACAGACATAAGCAGAGTATTAGAAAACTGAATTGAACTTAACTTATAAGGATGTCCATACAAGCTTATAAGTCAAGGGTCTGCGTATAAAGGTAACTCATCATATAAGGATGCCCATACAAGTTTATATGATGAGATTCCAATGCGGGGCAATGCAATGATTATGATATGAATGCGGTGCAATGCAATGATTATGATATAAGGACTGACTCATGTACGATTGCTATGTCGACATAGACATTTAGTTCCCACTTTTCGAGGGTAGCTAACCACTCAGGCGCCCCCTGTCGTGGCCAGACGGTGGCAGTGGCACGGGCTTCGCCACTACTAGGAGGGTATGAACACTACCGGTCCTAGGCCTATGTACGCCTCGACGCTCTTGCTCATAGCGGAGTCCCTGCGTACTACCCGCATTCATGCGGAGTCTTCAAGACGCGGAGGGGATCTATTGGGTAGATGGACACGAAGACATTCCAACCCAACCGGTCTGAGTCTAACTGCCGGCTTCTGTCGGTGTCACGACTAGCGAGCCCGTAGACCCGCCACACCCTATCCTCCCACGAGGATCTATACCACCATGCGCAATTATGTATACCTACGTAGTTTGAACACACCATGCGTGCTATCGAGCACCAAGGACTCGCTCCACGAGCCTTACCACCTTCCGCCTCGCGCGGCAATAATCGATGCTAATTCGCATCCAAGTCCCCCAACAACTGGGTCCTTTCCTTTTCACCACCGGCTATAACTATAACTTGTGACCCGCACTAAGTTAACCGTGCCTCCCGTTCCGAGTTGATTACTCGTGTGCAGTGGTGTGCGCATAACATGGACACTATTAAACCAATCCATAGGACTATGGACTACTTGCGCACATGATGGCATAACATATTATTTAACTATGGAATCTATTCAAGCCAAGCTACTGGACTTCCACCATCGGTCGTAATTAATCAACAATCCTATAACAGAGGATTATTTACCATCTCCCCCAAATGGAGATTAGATCATTTCAAGCATCAATGATCACATGTATAATTAAAATTCCCCTAACAGGGATCTGTTTCTCATTCCAAGCATTAATGATCATATATATATAAGTATATATATATTGAACTCCCCTGACAGGGAACTAATAAAGGAAATCCCATATGAAATTTAGGCAGCCACCACCTCTCCTCCCTTGCACCCTCACAAGGCCACCACGTCACACGAAACCAACGTCCCACGTTCGTATTGAAGCGGGGAGTCGATTGGGGGCATTTTCGCGGCGAACGACGCCCTACGGCGAAAACCCTAACGCGGCCTCAACCTACATAACTTCATTTCGCTCCCAAATCGACTCAATTGAGTTCGATATCTCGCCTAGGGGGTCTAAGATACTAGCAGCAAGGGAGAGGGGTCGGAAGTCACCTGAATCCGAGCCGACGATCGCAGCGGCATGACGGCGCTTGGACGAACTCAACTCTTTCCAAGCCAGCTCTTCTTCCAACGGACGTACGAGCTTCTCCACGAATTTTCTTGGCCAAAACCCTAAGTGGGGTGGGGGAGAGGTGCAGACAGAGAATGAGAAAGAGAGGGAGGAAGATCGAGTTCTGGGAAGAAGATGATGAAGAAGAAGAAGAGAAAATGAGATGGCTCGGCCCTTTCATTTTGGTTTGCATTAATAGGCCTTGGGACTCCAAACATAGGTGTCATCTCCTTATTGGACTTTATTCCACTGGCTCCCCAAGATAAAATAAACAAATAGCAGCCAGGCCTTCCCCCCCCCCCCCCATTTTTTTCTCGGGAATGTGTTAAGCTTTCCCGTTCGACGATCGTCGAACGGGAGCAGCTCCCCGTTCGTCGATCGTTGAACAGGAGCTTTCCTAGCTTAGCGCTCCCCGTTCGACATTCGTCGAACGTCGAACGGGAGTAGCTCCCCGTTCGTCGATCGACGAATGGGAGCTTCTCTAGCTGAGCGCTCCCCGTTCGACATTCGTCGAACGGGAGCAGCTCCCCATTCGTCGATCGACGAACGGGAGCTTCTCTAGCTGAGCGCTCCCCGTTCGACATTCGTCGAACGGGAGCAGCTCCCCGTTCGTCGAACGACGAACGAGATGAATTCTAGCAGAGTGCTTCCCGTTCGACATTCGTCGAACGGGAGCAGCTCCTCGTTCGTCGAACGACGAATGGGAGCAGCTTGCGTTCGACATTCGTCGAACGGGAGCAGCTCCCCGTTCGTCGAACGACGAACGGGAGAAGCTTGCGTTCGACGAATTCGTCGAACGGAAGCTGCTAGCCGAGAATTCTAAATTTCTAATCAGCAACAGCAATATCTGCTCCTCTAGGATTGGGATGTTACAAATCCTATAAACGAAAAAAAATAATTTCGCCCCCGAAATTTAGGTTGGGGTCACGAGGGTCACATAAAGTCATAAACCATAGCAGCAGGTCTATTCTGAACACAAAATAAAATGCTAGCCTAACTTTCCTGGAGTGCAAACCCTCAAACAGCACTATAATGGGGTTACTAATAACCATAGATTTCCTAGTTTATAACCAAAACTTTTCCTGGGGCATAACCTCAAAACAGCCCCATCAGTAAAGTTAATAAGAAAGAAAAGAAAAACCAAATCCTTCCCGGGAGCATAACCTCAACACACAATACCATTTTGAAAATCAATAAAAGAGAGAGAGCCCAGGTAATAAGATTTCACGGATTTATGTGTATATGTACACATGTGTATGCTCCAAACCCATCCATCCAACCCAGCATAACTACAGAAGAAATTAGCAGTTACAACTAATAACCTTTACCTATATGTGTATAGGAATGTTTAAATCCCAAACCTGTAGGGGCATAGCAAAACCAAGAAGGGGATGGATAAGTCTACAAGGCTTCTACCTGGGTTTAGCGCATATTTACATGATACTAAGTTTATGCTATGGTATTAAATCAAGGTATGGCAAACAGGTTTAGGCCATACCTGGGCAAAACAATCCCGGGTAATGCTGCCGCATAAGGTCCATCGTCTCCCAAGTGTATTCCTCCCGTCCATGGTTGGACCACAACACTTTCACCAACAGAACCCCCTTTCTCCGCAGCACTCTGGTCTCGGTGTCTACTATCCGCAAAGGCTCCAGCCGGACAGACCTGTCGGTCTCCACAGGACCAGACGTAGCTACCACATGCTGATCAGGGAGAAGCAAGGCCCTCCGAAGCGAGGACACATGGAAGACGTCGTGTAAATTCTCCAATTCTGGCGGTAACATTAATCGATAAGCTAAGGGGCCAATCCGCTCCATGATGGTATAAGGCCCCATATAACGAGGGCTGAGCTTTTTCCTTCCCCGAACCCGAGACACACCGTGCATCGGCCTGATCTTCAAGAACACTTTGTCCCCAACATGGAACTCCACAGCCCTATGCTTTTTGTCATAATATTTTGTCTGCCGGCTCTGCGCTTCAAGCATGCGGTCTCGTATCAGTCTGACCATCTCGTCAGTATCATCGATGAATTTCACCCCTAGCGCCTTCGGGTCCTCATCTTGGACCCAAGACAAAGGTGTCCTACACCTTCTTCCATACAATGCCGCATAAGGAGCCATGCCAATGCTCGCTTGGTGACTGTTATTATACGAGAACTCCACCAAGGGCAGGAGTCTCTCCCATGGCTCTCCTCGATCTAAAACACAAAGGCGCAACAAATCTTCCAGGTCCTGATCGTCCGCTCAGACTGACCATCCGTCTGAGGGTGGAAGGTCGTGATAAAGGTCAAACGGGAACCCAAATAAGCCTGCACTGCTTTCCACTCCCTGGAGGTAAAGCGACTGTCACGGTCCGAAACGATTGTTTTGGGCACTCCATGATAGCGAACAAACTGCTCGACGAAGAGTCTTACCAACACATCAACATGTGAATCCTTCCTCATCGGTATAAACCTTGCGACCTTCGTCAGACGGTCCACGATCACCCAAACAGAGTCACTCCCGGAGCTGGAACGAGGCAGCCTGTGAACGAAATCCATGGATATATCTTCAAACTTCCACTCGGGAATGGACAACGGCTGCAACAACCCCGCCGGACTCCTACACTCTGCCTTTACCTTCTGGCACGCCTCGCAGTGAGTGACGAAATAAGTGACATCCTTCTTCATCCCAGGCCAAAACATCGTCCTTCGCAGATCAGTGTACATCTTGACAATCCCGGGGTGCACCGAGTATTTTGTGCAGTGAGCTTCCTTCATAATGTCCTCTCGAATTCCTCCACCTGCGGGTATGTATAACCTGCCACGGAAGTGAACCAGATCCTCTTGCATGGTGTATTCCTCCGCAGAACCAGCCTCCACTGCTCGAAGAATAGGTTCCAGGGCAACATCTTTCCTCTGCTCTGCTCGAATGCGATCTCGGATATCACAAACTATGCTCATCGCGGACAGGTACTCGGCGAAAACCTCTGGATCGGCTTTAGACACGAGCGTGATCTGCATTTCCTCGAGCATCCTTACCAACTCCATGGCCATCAGCCGTGACTCCGGACTGGATGTCCTCCTGCTCAAAGCATCGACCACCGAATTTGCCTTCCTTGGGTGATAGTTTAGCGTGTAATCATAGTCACACAGGAACTCGATCCACCGCCGCTACCTCAAATTCAGATCCTTCTGGGTGTGTATGTACTTCAAATTCTTGTGGTCGGTGAATATCTCGCAGTGGACCCCATATAGATAGTGTCTCCAAATCTTTAAAGCAAATATCACTGCACCCAGCTCCAGATCATGCACCGGATAGTTTACCTCGTGCTTCTTAAGCTGCCTCGACGCATAAGCAATCACGTGGTCGTACTGCATCAGTACGACACCCATCCCCTGAAAGGACGCATCCGTGTAAATTTGAAATCCTTCTCTACCAGACGGAAGAGTAAGGACCGGGGCTGAGGTGAGGCGATCCTTCAGCTCCTGAAATGCGGCCTCACACTCAGGCGACCACACAAATGGCACCTCCTTTCTGGTCAGCTTAGTGAGCGGGAGAGCAATCTTCGAGAACCCCTCGACAAATTTGCGGTAGTACCCGGCAAGCCCCAAAAAGCTGCGCACATCTGCGGCTGACTTCAACGGCTGCCATTCCTTCACAGCACGAACCATAGCAGGATCTACGGCCAATCCTGCACCGCTGATAACATGACCCAAGAAAGCCACCTTGCGGAGCCAGAACTCGCACTTGCCAAATTTTGCGAACAACTGATGCTCCCTCAGTTTTGCCAACACCAGCTCTAGATGCTTCCAATGGTCCAGTAATGACTTCGAATAAACCAAGATGTCGTCGATGAATACGATCACGAAGTCATCCAGATAAGGCGCAAACACCTTGTTCATCAGGCTCATGAACGCAGAGGGTGCATTAGTGAGCCCAAAGGGCATAACCGTAAATTCATACAACCCGTACCTCGAGCTGAAAGCAGTCTTCTGGATATCCTCCTCCTGAATCCTCAACTGATAATAGCCAGAGCGCAAGTCGAGCTTGGAGAACCATTGCGCTCCTTCCAACTGATCAAAGAGTTCGTCGATTCGCGGCAGAGGATAAGTGTTCCGGACCGTCAGTCGGTTGAGCTCCCGATAATCTATGCACAAGCGGAGCGAACCGTCCTTCTTCTTCACGAACAGAACCGGGGCTCCCCAGGGTGACAAGCTAGGACGAACGAACCCTGAGTCCACCAATTCTTGCAGTTGTACACGGAACTCTGCTAGCTCCTTGGGCGCCATTCTTTACGGGGCCCGTGAAACAGGCTTAGCTCCCAGTACCAGCTTAATTTGGAAGTCTACCTCCCTAGGTGGGGGTAATCCGGGTAGTTTTTCGGGGAAAACATTCGGAAAATCCCGGACTACCGGTACATCCTTCAATTCAGGCCCTATCTCCTTCATCTCAAAACAGATCACGAACACCTCATCGCCTTGCTCGTGAGCCTTCACAACCTGTATAGAAGACAACAAGTTTCGTGATACGGGTCTTATACCTTGAATTACCACCTCTGAGTCATCATGCCTCAGCGTGATCCGCTTCGCCACACGGTCGATCTTCGCGTGATTCCAGTGCAACCACGTCATGCCCAATATTAGATCAAGGTCGGGCATCTGCAACACTGTTGCCGGTGTCTCAAATTGCTTCCCACCGATGGATATTACCAAGCTGCACCTGGAGGTAGATCGTATCTCCGAGCCATCCGGAAGGCGCACCCTCCTGGGGGCTCCCCTGAAGCACTGTACTGCATCCAGTTCATTCACAAATTCTTCTGATACGAACGAATGAGTGGCACCCGTGTCAAAAAGAGTAAGAGAGGGTTTACCGCAAACGAGCACGGTACCTGGGGTTAAAATCATGCGAACTTAAGCACCTTAGTTATGAAACGAGGAAAATACAAACATAATTACCTGTGATGACCTCCTGCGGGTCTCGCTCCTGAGCTAGATCCAAAGCGTATACCTGCTCCCGAGCAGGTCTGGGTTCCTACCCTGCTGACCCTAGCCTCGACCTCGGCCTCTTCCTCGCTGCGCTGCCGGAGGAGCCATGGGGCGATTCAGAGCGTTTCCTTGCAGCTGCGGGCAGTATCTCCGAATGTGGCCGGGCTGGTTGCAATGATAACACACCACTCGAAAGTGCTCTCTCGGCGGCTGAAGCGCCTGACCCTGATGTGGTGGGGGCAATGGTAGTGGTCGCGCTGGCTGCTCCAACCTGAAGTTTGGGCGAGGACGCCCGCCATCTCTCCGCTGGCCTCTGTCTCTGCCCCTGGTGTTCTGCCTCCTCCTGAAGCTGGGCCCCACCTCCATCACTTCCTCTGCGGGCCTCTTATTCCTGGCCTGGACCCCCAAGTGGTCCGCCTCCAACTTCTGTGCCGTCTCTATAATCTGGGCGAGGCTCGAATCGGCGACGAAGAGGAGAGCCTGCCTCAGAGGATCTCGCAGGCCCTTGTAGAACCGCTTCGCGTACCCGCGATCATCTAAATCATAAGAGTCTGCGAATCTGGCTAAGTGCTGAAATTCCCGCTGGTACTCGACCACCGATCTCGACCCCTGCTTCAGCTGCAGAAATCTCTCCCCAAGCTCGTCCCTGGCCGTAGAAGAGACAAAGTGCTCCAGGAACGCGTCCGCAAACTCGTCCCAGCTTATGTCCAGGTGGTTGCGTCCTTCGAAGGTGGAGCCCATCAAGGACTTCCACCACCTCTTCGCATGTAGATCCAAGGCCGTGACTGCCAATGTGACTGCCATGTTGCTCGGGCAACGAATCCCTGCCAGTAACTCCTGCACTGTATCCAGCCACTCCTCCATCTGAACTGCGGACTCCGTCCCATGGTAGGTGGGAGGGGAGAGAGCACGGAAAGTGCTCAACCAATTGGAGCTTGGGGCCTGCGGCTGCACCGGCATCTGCTGAGACCTGAAGGCATCCAGGATTGCCGTCAGAGTCTGGCCTAGCTCTGATTGTTGAAAAGGAGTAGGTACTGGAGGCACGGGAGTGGCCGTCGCCGGTTCTGAATGTACCGGAATATACATGCAAGATAGATGTTGGGTTTAGGTTGGCTATTCGAAAGAAGGTAATAGACATACTTAATGCGAATTACACATGGGCACACCACTGCTTCCGCTCATTCAGTTTGTCCTCAAACTGAAGAGGTGAGAGGGGTGCACCATGCGGAAGTGGACTTCTTGACCTCAGGATCGTTGCAATCTGATACCATTTGTAAGACCCCCCCTCCCTCCGGAACACAAAACACGGCCGAGGGAAGTCTTATGCCCAGGACAAGACGCCTATCCTGCCGGCTAACAAATATCATCAATGCCAACCCATCAATAAAATAAAACAAGAAGCCACCAGATATATATATCCTCATAAGTACAGTCCAAATACACACCAAACGAGTGTATAATATCAGAGTAACAAAAGAAAAGGCCTCAAGGGCTATAACAAAACTCGCTCACATCTGTCACTAACGGCTGCGATGGTATCGTGGTATCCTGCCCTGTCGTCCCGGCCGGACTATCCGTCTCCAGCGTCGTGCGCTGCTGCTCCAGGTTGCGCTGCCGCTCCAGGATGCGCTCCTAAAAAGGGGACGTAGCAACCGTTAGTCATAAAGACTAAGTGGCTTCACATCCGCTCCCCCGGCGACTCCAAGGCACCGGGCGGAAAGAAAGAAAAGGAGCTGCAATATTAGCAATAATAAACAAGCAGGTGACAGGTAATAGTTGTTCATATGTGTCGGTTGTTTAAGTGCCCACGCACTTTCCATATCACTATCCAATATGTTCGTAAGCATAAAAGTAGCAGTCGTTATATATATTTGCAAGTATAAGTAGCAACAGACATAAGCAGAGTATTAGAAAACTGAATTGAACTTAACTTATAAGGATGCCCATACAAGCTTATAAGTCAAGGGTCTGCGTATAAAGGTAACTCATCATATAAGGATGCCCATACAAGTTTATATGATGAGGTTCCAATGCGGTGCAATGCAATGATTATGATATGAATGCGGTGCAATGCAATGATTATGATATAAGGACTGACTCATGTACGATTGCTATGTCGACATAGACATTTAGTTCCCACTTTTCGAGGGTAGCTAACCACTCAGGCGCCCCCCGTCGTGGCCAGACGGTGGCAGTGGCACGGGCTTCGCCACTACTAGGAGGGTATGAACACTACCGGTCCTAGGCCTATGTACGCCTCGACGCTCTTGCTCATAGCGGAGTCCCTGCGTACTACCCGCATTCATGCGGAGTCTTCAAGACGCGGAGGGGATCTATTGGGTAGATGGACACCAAGACATTCCAACCCAACCGGTCTGAGTCTAACTGCCGGCTTCTGTCGGTGTCACGACTAGCGAGCCCGTAGACCCGCCACACCCTATCCTCCCACGAGGATCTATACCACCATGCGCAATTATGTATACCTACGTAGTTTGAACACACCATGCGTGCTATCGAGCACCAAGGACTCGCTCCACGAGCCTTACCACCTTCCGCCTCGCGCGGCAATAATCGATGCTAATTCGCATCCAAGTCCCCCAACAACTGGGTCCTTTCCTTTTCACCACCGGCTATAACTATAACTTGTGACCCGCACTAAGTTAACCGTGTCGCCCGTTCCGAGTTGATTACTCGTGTGCAGTGGTGTGCGCATAACATGGACACTATTAAACCAATCCATAGGACTATGGACTACTTGCGCACATGATGGCATAACATATTATTTAACTATGGAATCTATTCAAGCCAAGCTACTGGACTTCCACCATCGGTCGTAATTAATCAACAATCCTATAACAGAGGATTATTTACCATCTCCCCCAAATGGAGATTAGATCATTTCAAGCATCAATGATCACATGTATAATTAAAATTCCCCTAACAGGGATCTGTTTCTCATTCCAAGCATTAATGATCATATATATATAAGTATATATATATTGAACTCCCCTGACAGGGAACTAATAAAGGAAATCCCATATGAAATTTAGGCAGCCACCACCTCTCCTCCCATGCACCCTCACAAGGCCACCACGTCACACGAAACCAACGTCCCACGTTCGTATTGAAGCGGGGAGTCGATTGGGGGCATTTTCGCGGGGAACGACGCCCTACGGCGAAAACCCTAACGCGGCCTCAACCTACAGAACTTCATTTCGCTCCCAAATCGACTCAATTGAGTTCGATATCTCGCCTAGGGGGTCTAAGATACTAGCACCATGGGAGAGGGGTCGGAAGTCACCTGAATCTGAGCCGACGATCGAAGCGGCATGACGGCGCTTGGACGAACTCAACTCTTTCCAAGCCAGCTCTTCTTCCAACGGACGTACGAGCTTCTCCACGAATTTTCTTGGCCAAAACCCTAAGTGGGGTGGGGGAGAGGTGGAGACAGAGAATGAGAAAGAGAGGGAGGAAGATCGAGTTCTGGGAAGAAGATGATGAAGAAGAAGAAGAGAAAATGAGATGGCTCGGCCCTTTCATTTTGGTTTGCATTAATAGGCCTTGGGACTCCAAACATAGGTGTCATCTCCTTATTGGACTTTATTCCACTGGCTCGCCAAGATAAAATAAACAAATAGCAGCCAGGCCTCCCCCCCCCTTTTTTCTCGGAAATGTGTTAAGCTTTCCCGTTCGACGATCGTCGAACGGGAGCAGCTCCCCGTTCGTCGATCGTTGAATGGGAGCTTTCCTAGCTTAGCGCTCCCCGTTCGACATTCGTCGAACGGGAGCAGCTCCCCGTTCGTCGATCGACGAACGGGAGCTTCTCTAGCTGAGCGCTCCCCGTTCGACATTCGTCAAACGGGAGCAGCTCCCCGTTCGTCGAACGACGAACGAGATGAATTCTAGCAGAGCGCTTCCCGTTCGACATTCGTCGAACGGGAGCAGCTCCCCGTTCGTCGAACGACGAACGGGAGCAGCTTGCGTTCGACGAATTCGACGAATTCGTCGAACGGAAGCTGCTAGCCGAGAATTCTAAATTTCTAATCAGCAACAGCAATATCTGCTCCTCTAGGATTGGGATGTTACAGGCCTTGACTGACCACCCCGTTTCGAGGCCTGAAAGCAACAAAAGTAATATATAAAAAATGAGAAAGGCGCATATCAAGCCGCACACACAATTGATTGCGCGTAACTAATCGCACACATATCAAGCCGCGCACACAATTAATCGCGCGCACGCATCAGGCCACGCGCAGAGCAAGCCGCGTGCGCACGGCAAACCCACGCGCGGCAGCCCGCGCGCACAGCAAAGCCGCGCGCGGCAGCCCGCGCGTCGGCCGGGTACACAACCGCCGCACGCAAGGTTTGCCCGATGCGAACCGCGCGGCCCACCTCACTGGCGACCTACTCCCGCGGCCGGCAGCACCCGCGCGTGGACAGCGCACGCACGCCAGCGGCTTGCTCCCACGGCCGGCACCGCCCACGCGCGGGCATGCACGCGGCCTCCGGCTGTTTGCTCCCTCGGTCAGAACCACCCCCGCGGGCACACTCCTCCGCTCTCCCTCTCATTCTTCCTACAAAATGAAAAAGAACTCACCTCCGCTATGATCCAACGCACCGCGCAACAAACCGAAATTGTCGCGAACGAGAACGAAGCCTTCGCACTCCTCCGCACGAAAGCTTGGACTCCGAAGGTTTGGGGGGGCTCCTGATGCGTACTCGTACAAGACTGTCATTCATTTATATGCATAAGAAGAGGTGGTTACTCCCCAAGGCCACTATCATGATAAGGGGAGAGTGGGGAAGTGGGCAAGCACACTCTCTCCATGACGAACCGCCCTCGTCGGACCGCCCGCAACCGCGCGGTAACACTACCGCGCGGTACTACCGCAAGGTAGCGCGCGCGGTAGTGCGCAGGATGCCCCTCCACGGGGGCGCAGCCTAACCGCACCCCTTGGGGTGCGACCAATCAGCACCCCCTTGGGTTGCAGCCAGGCCGCGCCCTTAGTGGGGTGCGGCCAAGCCGCACCCCTAGTGGGGTGCAGTCAAGCCCCCTCCCGGTGGAGGCGTTCGGGCGTGTCCCCCCTCTCCAAGCTCGATGTGCGCCCTTTGGGCCCCTAATTCTGCTCAGAGCGCTCCCGCGCTCGTAACATGTTCAGAACACCTCTAAGCGCGTTCGGAGCACTTCCATGTTTGTTACGCGCTCAGAACGCTTCTGAGCGCGCTTTCGCGCCCGGAACACTTTCGCATTTCTGAAATGCTCACATTTTGTCTTTCTAGTTTCTCAAATTGCAAGAACGGCTTGTCGCCTTTTTCGCCTTCAACAAAGCTGCCTAAACTGCCTAAACTGCCCGAACTGTCCGAGGTCAAGACGGTCATTTACGAGAAATGCGATCTGTGTGCTCCGAACCGGAAAATATGATTCGTCCGCCAGGTGGTTATGGTGGTTACAACGGCGAAATTACCGGGCTACCCCCTGCCAAAGCTATAAAAGGAGCCCCAGGGTTTCATTTCAAAGGACCTTGCCCTCTGCACCCGGGAGAGCTCCTTGTAGATTTTCACGAAATTCTCCTTCGGCGCTTGAAGATCTCCTTGGTGGACTTGAAGATTTCCCCCATCTCGAAAGGCGACTCAGCATTCTCACTTTCGTTCCCTGGAGCATTCTCACTTTTGTTCCCCACAGTTCTCAGAAGGAAAAAGACTTAGTTTTCCGAAAGGTGGTCTGTCACCCTCGGAACTCCCTCTCTCTCTCTCTCTATTATTGTAACGAGCGGCAGCCTATTGATACGCCCGAAACAGATATATAATTTACGCAAGTGCACGTGTCGATTCAAGTAATAAAGTGTAAGTAAAGTATCGTTCCCACGAGGAAGTGTTGAATCTAACGCTCGCAATTACCAGCTTAACCTTTTCTTTAAATCCAAGTGAATTAATTAAGGTGATTTATGTTAACAACGGAAAACTCAAATCTAGTTTCTATAATAACTACTTTAGAATACTTGTAATCAGTTTAGGAAGATAGTCTCGTACATTGCTTTCCTTTGCTTGTTGTAATGTTTTCTTAAAATGATTCATTATGAATGTTGAAATGACTATCGTGCAACGATTTGAAAATGGAAAACATGATCTATAAATCTATGAAATCCGTTTATCCCTTATTCTCCTAGTTATCTCTAACTTAGGCAACAATAAAGCATAACATCAAGTACACAAATCAATGTTGCTACCGAGAAGACGAAATCTCTTTCTCCCTTCTACGATACATTAAATTTATGATACACTTACGTCACTCCTCTCTCGAATCTTGCAGCGTAGTATTAAGGCGGAAACTTTGGTGAAATAATTACGCAACTCCTCTCTCGAATCTCGCCGCGCAAAATAAAACATTCATCTAGCCTGACTCCTCTCTCGAATCTCGCCAAGCAAATTTAAAGATGAAAACTTAAGCCAAAATTTCCAGAATAAAAATCATAGATTCAATAACGATATAATCTCAAGCATTCATGACAAGGAATTACGGTTCACAACATCACAACAAATCAAAGTACTCACACATACAAGACTAAGAGAATTTAGTTCATCACGAAGAGCAAACACAACGAAATTGGATAGATCTTACAAGACATGATGTTTAGAGATCTAAACGCTGCAGGAAATTGTACGCAGAATTGCGCAGAAGTCCTCCTTGATGAAGAACTGAAGCGTCCTTCTCCTTGTTTTCTCGCCCTAGAACAGTTCTCCCTCTTCGATTTTCTGGATTCTCTTTATTTCTCTCTCCTATGCGATAATATACTCCTCTCCCATGTCGAAACATGTTAAACTGCCGAATAGATGCATCCCCTCATCAACGTAACCGCCAGAATTAGAGTAATTTCGGATTTAAATCTGTTGAAAACCGCCGGCATATTGCAACATCATTTTCTGAACTGCAGGATATGTTGCAACATGTTTCTATACTTTCTTTATCAAACAGAGGCCAAAATGTTGCAACATCATATTTTTGAACTGCAGGATATGTTGCAACATTTTTCTGTACTCTTCAATCTGCCAAACAATTTATCAAACAGAGGCAAAGATGTTGTAACATGTATTTTCTGAACTTAATTAATTGTCTTCATCATTGACTCTTCAAAATTGATACTTCAGAATTTCTGCGCAATAACATATAGAATGACGATAATACCCAAACTTTCAACAAGAACATATATTACTCATGTTGATAACCTTTTAACACATAATTATCAAATATTTTAATCAAAAGGGTAATAATTAAAGCACAGGATAACTTCCTTTTGGGAAGTTATCACACCCCCACACTTAGCTTTTTGCTAGTCCCTAGCGAAATAAATCATTAAAATTAATTGAGTAAAAACACATCTATCAACACATAAACTTGAGTCACTTTACCCTTGAACATAATTGACTAAGATTACTCAAGTGATTATCATCGACAATTGGTGGACATGCCAATCATTAAAATTTCAAACATGTAAAAATTCATTAGTTTGATAAGAATTAAAGCTCAATTATGATTTCCTAGTGTTGTGTGTGCTATTCCTTAAAATTATTTACTCCCAAACAACTTAACTCATTAAACTTGCACATAATTTGGAAAGGATAAAAATTAAGCTAAGTCATTGATTCAGCCTCCACACGAATGTAGTAGATAAATTTGGACAGAAATCATAAGGACTTGAGGCGGGAGTGGCTTTGGCTTGGTAAGGAACTTATGGATAAATTTTGATAGTGGAAGGAATCTCCCTAGTTGATATTCTTAGTAACTATCCATTCTTTGAGGTTTATTTCTCAATCATCTTCATTTTTAGTCCATAGTTGGGATCATTCCAAATAAGTGTACACTCACTTAGGCCACATATCACTATGTCATTTATAAAAAAAAATTTATGATCCTTTTTTTATGATCATAGTTGAGATCATTCCAAATAAGTGTACACTCACTTAGGCCACATATCACTATGTCATTTAAAAAAAAATTTAAACACCCAAAGTTGGACAGTTAACTAAGAATTAACTAGCAAAATTATAGGAAAATTATGCATGGTCAATTGTATCAAAATGGCAAGGTTCAAACTCAAAGAATTATGGATGATCAAAACAACAGATGATTACATACACTCTATGTATTAGCATGAAACAGGTGACTCAGTTCTTGCTCCTCCTTCGACCATTATGCTTATAAGTTAATGACTTTAATTCGTAGGGAGCAAACTCTTTTATGAAATGAAGTGCATAATTGAAATACATAAAAGAGCTCGAGCATATCTTACTAATTTCAAACTCATAATTTGAACTCTTAAGATTGACGTACCCACCAATAAAGTCAAATTGAATAACTAGAATAACATGCTTAATTAAGGAAATAAGGATAAAGCTATTTAAGTTAGGCCCTAGCAACGATATTGTAGAACAACATTGTAACACATAAATATGGAAGTAGGCATATGAAAAGAGATTAAAATAGTACTCCCCTGACATGTAGTTGCCCTGGCTTGTGTTGCCGCCAAAGTATGTCGGATGATAAACCAATCCTGAGAGTTCCTGTAGAGCTATTGAGAACGCCACATGTAGAAGTAGAGCATGTTTATCTCAATAACAATTGAAACATATAATATTCAATTGGCACTAAAAACTAACAAACCATGAGCATATACAATATTAAATCATGGGCATTCATCACAACATATAAACAGAAGTAGCAACATTCAGATTATCACATCATATCAAAATAGTAGCAGCATATCCAAAAAAAATAGCACATAATCAAGTTCAGTACATCACATCCAGAAGAGTAGCACCAAAACAAAGTTCAATAACCAAAAGAGAAGCAAAGGAAATAAGAAAACTGAAATAAGATGGTCAATCATCAGCATCACTATCACTGGTAGCCGCTTCAGTCGGATCCTGCCTCGAACCGTCAGTGTGTAGCAGGAAACCGTCATCGTTGAACCTTGATTGGTACTTGAAATTTGGTGGTTGAACTGTAGTCTTTGCGTTGCCGGATTGTTTTGACAGTTTCTCAGTCAGATAATCAAGTCGGTGATTGAAGTAAACATACTGATATCATAAGTAATCCTTGATGTATTCAATGTTACTCATGATGGTTTCTTTCTCCGAAAGCGTGATAGGTGGCTCTTTGTCGAATGCAAGTGTATCCGATTCTGTTTGATCCGGTTTGGTTGGAGAATCAATTGACACCTTAATATTTTTCATGATCACTATCTGCGTGATGTGATGCCCAACCGCAGTAATGATGTCACTTTCCTCAGCATTAACACCGGCATTGTGACATAACTCCGTAATTAACGTGGGAAACCATAGCTTTTTGGTCTTTTCTATGGTTCGCTCATAACAAATTTGTGTATGTATGATTTTCCCAACATTAAACTTGATATTTTGAAGTATGCTAAATATGAGAAGAGCTCTGTCCATGGAGACCTTGTTTGGGTGCCGCGTAGGCATGAGGCTGGCGTTAACAAACAGTAACCACGTTTTGGCTTCCCTTGTGAAAGTGGATGATTCAAAGATACGTTTGGTCTGCGCAGCCCAAGCGGGATCAATTGTGTGGCATAGCACAGCACCTATTTCAGCTGGGGTGACGGTTGACTGCAGACGCTCGAATTCATCCCCTTCATTGCCCTCAATATCAAAAAATTTGTTTAGTGCATCAGCCGAAATATCCACATTTTTTCCTCGGACAAGCACATTGTCATCTGTCCAAAACGGGAGGTTAGCGTAAAATTCAAACACCCATGGAAGAATGGCCTCAGTTCGTGGATGACAAAAGGTTTCCCACCCTAACTGATTGATTTTCCGCACATAATTTTCACTCCATGGCTTCGCCTCAATGTCAAACCCACGTTCATATAGAAAGTGTTTCAACTTTATGTCTTCAAATCTCGCCTGAGCCTCATCATTCACAAATCGCAAGACCTGTTGTGGTCTTTCTTTCCGCTTTCCTTTCCGGTTGGACGACATTCTTTAATGAAAGATGTAGGTGCTTAGAGACAAACCTATTTCGCTATGTTTGGAGGCGAACCAAGAAAATGAGAAGGCTTACCGAAGTGGTGGTCGAACATTGATGTAGCTACAGGTTATCGGCTCCACCTCCGCTCGTCGCTCGGAATCGCCCCTCTTTGCCGATTGTTGCTCGGCTGTCTAATTCTAGGGCACGCGGAAATGAAAGGGTTTGGAGGGGTCGTGTTTGAGATTTATGTCGAAAGTAATGAGGCGTGAGCCATTTAGACCGAACCGGTTCAATATGGCGTGAAAAGACAGAGGCTAAAATGATACGACTTCCGAAAATGATGTTGCAACATAAAATTTCTTTAATTAAAGATTTGACAAAAGTCAAAATGTTGTAACTTACAAATACAGTGTTGCAACAATCTAGCGCTCGATTTTTGTTTTTAAATGGACACAGGAAAAATTCAATTAGAGGAAAGGGAGTAATTAACTTACAAATTCTTGATCAAATGATAAAATATAAACTTAATTTAACACTAATAACAAACTTTTTATATGTTAAAAAAAATCTGGGTTGCCTCCCAATAAGCGCTTAATTTTAAGTCCCGGCAGGACTTTCTACACTTGATGATCTAGGCCAGGGTAATGACCGTCGCTTCCTCGCGATCATTATGCATGAAATAGTGTTTAAGTCTCTGTCCATTAACCTTAAAGTCAGTTCCATCTTTTCCGTTGTATATGGTGATAACACCAAAAGGGTGAACTTCTTTCACTCGGAATGGCCCCGACCATCTAGACATTAATTTTCCCGGGAATAATTTCAATCTTGAGTTATATAAGAGCACGAGTTGACCTTCATTAAATTCCCTTTTTTCTATCCTTGCGTCATGCCATTTCTTAGTGCGTTCCTTATATATCTTAGCATTTTCATAAGCATTCAATCTCATTTCATCTAGTTCATTCAATTGAAAAAGTCTATTCTTACTTGCATCCCGAAATTCAAAATTCAGTTTCTTGATGGCCCAATACGCCCTATGTTCTAATTCCACTGGAAGATGACAAGCCTTACCATAAACCATTTTATAAGGCGTCACTCCGATGGGCGTCTTAAATGCGGTCATATATGCCCATAACGCATCGTTCAGTTTCTGTGACCAGTCCTTACGAGATGTACTTACCGTCTTCTCTAGAATTGATTTGATTTCTCTATTTGAAAGTTCAGCGAGGCCATTGGTTTGTGGGTGGTATGCTAAGGCAACTTTATGTGTCACTCCATACTTCCGCAAGAGTGTTTTGAATTGCATATTGCAGAAATGTGCTCTTCCATCACTAATAATAGCCCTAGGTGTACCAAACCTCGTAAAGATATTCGACTTTAAAAATTTTAGTACAACCTTGGCATCATTCTTCTGGGTGGCTATAGCTTCGACCCATTTAGACACATAGTCTACCGCTAAGAGAATATTTAAATTTTCATTTGAGTTCACAAACGGACCCATGAAATCAATACCCCAAACATCAAACACCTCTACTTCCAATATGTTGTTCAACGACATGTTAGCTTTACGATGTAAATTTCCTATTTTTTGGCATCGATCACATTGTTTTACAAATAAGTGTGCATCCTTGAATAGTGTGGGCCAGTAAAATTCAGCCCCTAATACTTTTATAGCGGTACGTTCTCCCATAAAATGTCCTCCATAAGGAGATGCATGACATTTTTCTAAGATACTTTGTACTTCTATCTCCGGAATGCACCTACGCATCAATTGATCAGGGCAGAGTTTAAATAAATACGGAGCATCCCAAAAGTAGGATTTCACCTGATGGAGAAATCTTTTTCTTTGCTGATAGTCCATATCGGAAGGAAAGACATTGCTAACTATGAAATTAACAAAATCTGCATACCAAGGCACACTACCATCAGTGATGGCTAATAAATGCTCGTCAGGGAAATCGTCTCTAATCATAACTTGATTATCTTTTTCACTCTCTTGTTCTAATCGTGATAAATGATCAGCAATAGGGTTTTCAGCCCCCTTACGGTCTTTGATTTCCAGATCAAATTCCTGTAAGAGAAGAACCCACCTGATTAATCTAGGCTTTGCATCCCTCTTATCCACTAAATATCGAATTGCCGAGTGATCGGTATATACTGTAATTCTTGAGTTGATTAAATAAGACCGGGACTTATCAAAGGCAAAGACTACTGCTAATAACTCGTTTTCTGTCGTGGTATAATTTATTTGAGCATTCATGAGAGTTTTACTAGCATAATATATAGAGTGAAAATTTTTGTCACGTATTTATCCTAACACAGCTCCAACCGCATAGTTACTAGCGTCACACATTAAAACAAATGGTGCGGACCAATCAGGTGCAATAATAACAGGAGACGATACTAAACTTTGCTTTAATATCTGAAATGCTTTAGAACAATTTTCATCAAAATTAAAAGGTGTGTCTTTCTCAAGTAAACTACACAATGGCTTTGAGATTTTTGAGAAATCCTTAATGAAACGTCTATAAAATCCAGCATGGCCCAAAAAACTACGAATGCATTTGACATTCGTTGGTGGAGGCAGTTTATCAATAACCTCAATCTTTGCCTGATCAACTTCCATACCATTGTTGGAAACTTTGTGTCCTAACACGATCCCTTCTCGGACCATAAAGTGGCACTTTTCCCAATTCAAGACTAAATTGGTTTGAACACACCGACCCAAAACCTTTTTAAGTACATCCAAACAACTATTAAATGACTGAGAAAATACAGAAAAATCATCCATAAATATTTCAATGCCTTTATCAATAAGATCAGTAAAAATTGAAATCATACATCGTTGAAATGTCGCGGGAGCATTACACAACCCAAATGGCATTTTTCTGAATGCAAAAGTTCCATAGGGACATGTGAATGTAGTCTTTTCTTGATCTTCTGGTGCAACCATAATTTGGTTGTATCCAGAATATCCGTCCAAGAAACAGAAGTATTCACTACCCGCTAATCTATCTAATACTTGATCAATGAATGGTAGCGGGAAATGATCTTTCCTAGTGGATTTGTTCAGTTTTCTATAATCCATGCAAATTCTCCAACCGGTGACAGTTCTAGATGGTATTAACTCATTCTTTTCATTTTTTACAACATTCATGCCTCCCTTCTTAGGTACACATTGCACTGGGCTCACCCACTTACTATCAGAGATTGGATAAATTATACCGGCATCAAGCCATTTGATAATCTCTTTCATTACTACTTCCTTCATAGGGGGACTAAGCCTACGTTGATGTTCTATAGATCCAATTGCACCCTCTTCCAAATGAATTTTATGCATGCAGATGGATGGGCTAATCCCTCTAATGTCGGCAATGGTCCAACCCATAGCCCCTTTAAATTCTAATAAAACCTTCAGTAGTTTTTCTTCATTATCTTGTTCTAACGATGCATCTATAATGACCGGCAATGTGTTCTTTTCTCCAAGAAATACATACTTTAAATGTTCAGGTAGAGGCTTCAATTCTAGAATTGGGGGGGGGGGGGGGGGGGGGGGTCCAAAATAGATGGTTTCATTATTTTAGGTTCACTAGAGCGATTTATTATCTCAAATTTCTTTAGAAAGGGTAGCCCTTCTTGTGAGTCAAGAAATTTAACACATTCTTCTAGTTCTAAACCTTCTCCCCATTCTTCATTAGTTAGAATTGTTAAAAGTTGTTGCTCTAGATCATTTTTGACATGCAGTAGTTTGGTAGGCTCCTCCATTTCTTCTATGGAAAAACATTCTTCGCTATCATTTGGAAATTTAAGAGCTTTGAGAATATTAAACTTCACTTCTTCATCATTTACTCTCATCGTCAACTCACCCTTTTGGACATCTATAAGCGTCCTCCCCGTGGCTAAAAATGGTCTTCCTAGGATAATGGGTACATCCTTATCCTCATCCATATCTAAGACAACAAAGTCGGTCGGAAAATAAATTTTTCCACTTTGACCAATACATCTTCAACAATTTCCTTAGTAAATGCTAAAGTTCTATCGGCTAATTGAAGGGTAAGAGATGTTGAAGCAATCTCTCCTAGGCCTAACTTTTTGTAGATAGATAATGGCATTAAGTTAATGCTAGCCCCTAAATCACATAACGCTTTACCGGAAAATTTAACTCCTATCGAACATGGTATAGTAAAGCTTCCGGGATCTTTTAGTTTAGGTGGTAGTTTCTTTTGCAGAATCGTGCTACACTCTTCCGTTAACGCTACTATTTCTTTATCAACGAACATTCTTTTCTTAGATAGAATATCTTTCATAAACTTTACATAACTAGGCATTTGTTCCAATGCCTCAGCGAATGGAATATTTATGGTTAGTTTCTTAAAGATATCCATGAACTTTTGAAATTGTTTATCTAGCTTTGTCTTTGCTAGCCTAGAAGGGAACGGTGGAGGAGGGTAGAAAATTTCTTTCTTTTTATTAGTTTGTTGTTGCACTTCCTCTACTCCCGGTTCCTCATTTTCTATTGGCTTTTCTTCTTCTGATTGACTTTCTTTAATAGCTTTTTCACGTTCTTCCTCTTCTCTAATCCTCTCCAACACCCCATCTCCGCTTGAAATTTCTACTCCACTCCTCAACGCAATGGCTTTGCAATGGTTAGGTTGATCATCTCTTGTAGGATTAGATGTCGTATTAGAGGGTAACGATCCAACTGGTCTCTGACTTAGCGCATTTGCTAGTTGACCCAATGTGGATTCCATAGATCAAAGAGATGATTCAATCCCAACCATCCTAGACTCACTCTTTTGAAACATTCCTAAAATGATGTCATCCGGTAATTTTCTAGTGTTCAATTGGTTATTAGGGGGAGGATTTTGTATTGGGTTAATATTTTGGTTAAATCCCGACGGTTGATTCATTACTTGATTATTTTTCCAAGAAAAGTTAGGATGATGTCGCCACTCTGGGTGATAATGATTTGCAAAGCCAGGTGGAACTTGCCTAGGTTGTCCACCAATATAATTTACTTCTTCAGTGACTTGATTTTGTTGCTCTACCGTGAGTGGTGCATTAGATGTAGGGTTAGATAAAGAATCTAACCTCTTATTAATTATGTTGAATTGTGATGCCATTTGAGCAGCTAATGATGTAATTTGATCTACTTGGTGGACTCCTACTGGATTGCTAGTCCCTTGTCTTTCATAAGCTTGGTAGTTATTAGAAGTAAGATCTTCCAATATAGCATAGGCATCCTCCGGATACTTCTTCAGTAGTGACCCTCCCGCAGCACCATCAACCAAAATCATGGTTGCGGCTTGCAACCCATTATAAAATGTGGAGACTTGTTGATGTTGGGCTAAACCGTGGTGTGGACATTTTTGTAGTAGATCTTTAAAACGCTCGCAAGCGTCATAAAAAGTCTCTCCGGGGACTTGCATAAACGTTGAAATATCCCTAATAAGCTTTGCAGTCTTTGAAGGTGGAAAATATTTATTTAAAAATTTCTCAACCAGATGATCCCATGTGGTAATTGACTCCTGAGGCACTGATGCTAACCAATCACTAGCCCTCCCTTCTAAAGAAAATGGGAATAATCTTAATAGGATTGCATCGTCAGACGCACCATTGCATTTAAACATATCGCAAATCAGTAAAAATGTTCTTAAGTGAGTAGTTGCGTCTTCATGATTTAGACCTCCAAATTTACTATGTTGTACTAATTGCATAACTGCAGAATCCATTTTAAAGTTGTTAGCTTCGATTGGGGGTCTGACAATACTAAAGTGCAACCCTCCTCTTAAAGATGCATTATAATCACGACAAGTCATTCGGGGAGCCGCTGGTTGATCATTTTGTTCAACTTGCCCGTTAGGATTCGCTTGTCATTCATTGTCATTCCTATTGGCTTGTCTATTATTATTATCTATCACAGGATGAATAATATTTTTCGCTTTTCGACTTTTTCTATTCTTCCTACAAGTGCGTTCAATTTCAGAATTTAACGGAAGTATATCAGCGTTCCGATGTCTGGACATGCACTAAACAAAACTCTAGATATAAGCACAAACAATATAGAATAAAAAAATTGATCTCTAAATACTTAGGGTTTACTAATATTGCATGAAATGTACTATTAGACCGTACCCTTCCCCGGCAACGGCGCCAGAAACTTGATACGCCCGAAACAGATATATAATTTATGCAAGTGCACGTGTCGGTTCAAGTAATAAAGTGTAAGTAAAGTATCGTTCCCACGAGGAAGTGTCGAATCTAACGCTCGCAATTACCAGCCTAACCTTTTCTTTAAATCCAAGTGAATTAATTAAGGTGATTTATGTTAACAACGAAAAACTCAAATCTAGTTTCTATAATAACTACTTTAGAATACTTGCAATCAGTTTAGGAAGATAGTCTCGTACATTGTTTTCCTTTGCTCGTTGTAATGTTTTCTTAAAATGATTCATTATGAATGTTGAAATGACTATCGTGCAACGATTTGAAAATGGAAAACATGATATCTCAATCTATGAAATCCGTTTATCCCTTATTCTCCTAGTTATCTCTAACTTAGGCAACAATAAAGCATAACATCAAGTACACAAATCAATGTTGCTACCGAGAAGACGAAATCTCTTTCTCCCTTCTACGATATATTAAATTTATGATACACTTACGTCACTCCTCTCTCGAATCTTGCAGCGTAGTATTAAGGCGGAAACTTTGGTGAAATAATTACGCAACTCCTCTCTCGAATCTCGCCGCGCAAAATAAAACATTCATCTAGCCTGACTCCTCTCTCGAATCTCGCCAAGCAAATTTAAAGATAAAAACTTAAGCCAAAATTTCCAGAATAAAAATCATAGATTCAATAACGATATAATCTCAAGCATTCATGACAAGGAATTACGGTTCACAACATCACAACAAATCAAAGTACTCACACATACAAGACTAAGAGAATTTAGTTCATCACGAAGAGCAAACACAACGAAATTGGATAGATCTTACAAGACATGATGTTTAGAGATCTAAACGCTGCAGAAAATTGTACTCAGAATTGTGCAGAAGTCCTCCTTGATGAAGAACCGAAGCGTCCTTCTCCTTGTTTTCTCGCCCTAGAACAGTTCTCCCTCTTCGATTTTCTGGATTCTCTTTATTTCTCTCTCCTCTGCGATAATATACTCCTCTCCCACATCGAAACATGTTAAACTGCCGAATAGATGCAACCCCTCATCAACGTAACCACCAGAATTAGAGTAATTTCGGATTTAAATCTGTTGAAAACCGCCGGCATGTTGCAACATCATTTTCTGAACTGCAGGATATATTGCAACATGTTTCTATACTTTCTTTATCAAACAGAGGCCAAAATGTTGCAACATCATATTTTTGAACTGCAGGATATGTTGCAACATTTTTCTGTACTCTTCAATCTGCCAAACAATTTATCAAACAGAGGCAAAGATGTTGTAACATGTATTTTCTGAACTTAATTAATTGTCTTCATCATTGACTCTTCAAAATTGATACTTCAGAATTTCTCCGCAATAACATATAGAATGACGATAATACCCAAACTTTCAACAAGAACATATATTACTCATGTTGATAACCTTTTAACTCATAATTATCAAATATTTTAATCAAAAGGGTAATAATTAAAGCACAGGATAACTTCCTTTTGGGAAGTTATCACCTATCGCGCTCGACTTCTAAGTACCTAACTGTAAGCCCTCAGAAGATAGTGAAGTTTGGTCGGCGCAGCTCCGGCCGCGTGGTTTTTTACCCTTTCTGGGTTTTCCACGTTAAAAAGTCCCAGTGTACTCAACAAATCCCTAATTGACTGTTTGCGCGCTCGGTTCGCTTCTGAGCTAAGGTGGTTCAATTCGACCGGTCTACCAGAGCACCCGAGCGACCCGCAACAAGGAAGACGAATTTTATTCTTTTCGATCTTAAGAAAAACTTCATCTGAAGTATTAAGTGTTTTTGTACAAACCCTACTTATTTTTGTAGGAGGCTTGCCTCCGAGTTTTGTAGATCCTCGTTGAAGTTGTAGGAGAGCTCCGAGTTGTAGGAGAAGGTTTTTTTTTCGAGTTTGTGTAGGAGTTGTTTGCTCCGAGCTTGTAGGAGTTGTGAACTCCGAGTTGTAAGATTTGAAGAATCTGAGTTTGGTGAAGTAGCCGAATCTAGCCTTGGAGTGCTAGATAGGCGAGGCGGAAAAGTGGACTACCCACATCGGGGAACCACTATAAATTTCTTGTGTTGTGCTGTGATTGTTTCTGTGCGCTTTATTTCTCATAATTTTTATTCCGCAAAAAACCATATAATCCACCTATTCACCCCCCTCTAGGTGATTTAGGTTGTGACTAGATACTTTCATATATATATATATATATATGTATTTATACACACACACACACACGAGTGACAGGCACGGGCCTCAGGCCCTACGTGAGTGTAATCGGCGGGCTTCGCCCGCCCCGGCTCGCCTAGCCTACACCCGGCTCGTCTCGACCGCCCCCGGCGGGATTCGCCCGCACACGACTCGCCTGCCCCGAAATATTCTTAATATTTATGATAAATATATTATCTAAATTTTTTTTATTTAAGATTTAATTATATATTTTATCTAATTATATATATATATTAACTAATTATGTATATATAATTATCTTAAGATTTAAAAAATAAAATTCTTTTTAGAAGAACTCCCGTCCCCCAGAAATTTCCGCCGCCCCGTCGCCAGCGGTGGCCCTGCCGAAGTGCCGCCGGAACACCCCCAGCAGGTTCGTCGGAGTCCTGCGAGCCTGCCAGGGGTCTCTCTCTAGCCAGCCGACGACAACCCAAAAGGGGCGGCGGAAATTTTTGGGGAGGGGGAGCACGGGATTTTTTGGGGAGGGAGGATTTTGGTTTTTATTGTTATGGCTATTCGCAGCCCATCATGATGAGATTCAATGGTGAAGACTCTTTTCATGTCTTCTTTACTTTGCCATTGATGTCCTATTTAGTTTGCCATTGAACCTAAATCCAGATTTCTTTATAATATATATATATATGTACATGTACATATATATGTACATGTAGATATCTATATATATATATATATATATATATATATATATATATATATATCTACCTATATCTACATATATCTACATATATCTGCATGTGTGTGTATATATATATATATTTATATGTATGTATGTATGTATGTATGTATATATATGTATATATATCTTTATCTTTATTATATAAGGGAAGAGCAAAGTGGTCATGGTGAAACTTTAGGATACCCAAAATACCCCCCTTCAATCCTCCTTTTACTTTTATAAATTATGATTTTTGGGTCATTTAATGTTTCCCGCCAATTATTTCCCCCAATGTTCATGTATCATGCCCTGTCACATCAAAAAGTTTCTTCCAAATATCATCTGCTGCACGCAATCTATTGTGGCGCCTCCAACACATCATCCTTGACATCTCCTCCTGGACGACTCTACTTTGACATCTCCTCACTGCCATCGACTTGATACAATCTTCTTCTTCCTGCAGGTAAAATTAGTAACAAGGAGAAACAATCGGCGGCTCACCGTCGATTCAGATGAGGAGATGAGAGGAGGGAAAGTCGAAGAAATACATTGCAACAAACATCATACATGCCTCTGCCTGGTCGGCAGTTCAATACATAGAGGATACGGGGCAATTGCGGCGGTTGTGGCGTCAACATAACCACTCCCGCTTGGTTTATGACTCCCGCTTAATTCACATACAAGCATTCAAATTCAAATAGCACACATCACGGTACATAACGGTAAGTAAAAATAAACATACGTATCAATACCCCCTCCTTCGAACGATCCTTGTCCTCAAGGATCAAAATCTGGGAAGATTGATTTGATGTAGAGGTAGTCCTCCCATGTTGCTTCCTCCGTTGGAGCATTGGCCCACTGAATCAGGACTTGTGCCACTGGTACTCCGTTCCTGGGGATAAGCCTCCTCTCAATGATCTTCTCAGGGACCTTCAGCCTGTAGCCTTCTGTTGTAAGAAATTCCGGGAGAGTGGTGGTGGTAGGGGCCTCTCCAATGTGCTGCTTTAGCTGGGAGATGTGGAAAGATGAGTGAATTTTGGATGTGGGTGGTAATGCCAATCGATAGGCCACTGGGCTAAGCTTTTTTGATGATCTGAAAAGGCCCAAAGAAACGTGGGGATAACTTGGTATAGCTGCCTTGCCGCAAGCTTGCTTGTTTGTATGGTAGAAGGCGTATATATACCCAATCTCCTTCTTCAAATTCCTTCTCCTTCCTCTTCCTGTCAGCTATCTGCTTCATGCGGTTTTGAGCTTTACTCAGGTTTACCTTCAGTATGTTGATGATCTTCTCCCTGTCCTGGAGGGTGTTATCGACTGCTTCATTCTTAGATGTGGTGGGTATATAGGGAGTGTGTAAGGGGGGTGGTGTTCCATAAACCATCTCAAATGGTGTCATTTGAGTTGAAGTATGGTAGGAAGTATTATACCAATATTCAGCTAGGGGAAGGCATTGAGACCATGACTTTGGTTTGGTAAAGCAAACACATCTGAGATAGTTTTCGAGGCATCTGTTTACTACCTCTGTTTGCCCATCGGATTGAGGATGGTAGGCCGTGGATGTTTGGATGCTGACCCCTAAGAGCTTGAGCAGCTCTGTCCAAAAATCACTTATGAACACCACATCTCGATCAGAAATTATAGAATTTGGCATGCCATGTAGTTTGAACACTTCCTTCATGAAGGTTTGTGCCACTGTGCTAGCAGTATAGGGGTGCTTGAGTGCAATAAAGTGGGCATATTTGCTTAATCTATCCACCACAACCCATATTACTTCATATCCCTTGGATGGTGGCAGCCCTTCAATAAAGTCCATGGATAGGTCCCTCCAAATTTGATCTGGAATGGGTAGGGGTTGTAATAGTCCCATTGGTTTTTCATTGGGGGTTTTGTATTGTTGGCAAATGGTACAATGCTTGATATATTGGTAGACATATTCCTTCATCCTTTTCCAATAGAAATTTTGTTTGATCTTATGTAATGTGACAAAGACCCCTGAATGGCCCCCAATGCTTGAATCATGAAAGATATGGCATAAAAGTTTCCTCACCTCTTCCTCTTTCCCAACCACAATCTTCCCTTTTCTTCTTAACCATCCATCCACCACTTGGAAATGAGGCTTGGTGCCAGGATTGGCTTCCTTTTCTTTTATGATTTGTTGTATCCTGTCATCAGCTAGTTGGGCAGCCTTCAACCTCTGCTCCAGATCAGTGCTTCCTGTGAGTAATGTATGCAGGGATGCTTCCTCCTTGTCTTCTTTTCTGGATAGGGCATCAGCTGTAACATTCTCTACTCCTTTTTTATACTTGATGGAATAGTCATATCCCATTAGCTTGGCCATGAACTTCTGTTGTAGGGGGGTGGTTAATTGTTGCTCCATCAAGTATTTCAGACTTTGATGATCAGTGTGTATTTCAAAGTGGGTACCAATGAGGTAGTGGCGCCATTTTTGCACAGCCAACACTATGGCTAGTAATTCCTTCTCATACACTGATAAAGCTGAATGCTTCTTGCCTAAGCACTTACTGAAGAAACATATTGGGTGGCCCTCTTGGAGTACACTGCCCCAATGCCTTGGTTTGATGCATCAGTCTCCAGTACAAATATCTTTTGGAAGTTGGGCATTGCAAGCACAGGAGGGGTGGTAATGGCTGACTTGAGAGCTTCAAATGCCTTGGCTGTCTCATCACTCCACTGGAAAGGCTTCTTTTGCAGCAAGTCAGTTAGGGGCCTTGATATTCCTCCATACCCCTTGATGAATCTTCTATAATAGCCAGTCAGCCCCAGAAAGCCCCTCAGTTGCCGTTGGGAAGTTGGAGTGGGCCAATTCTTCATGTCTTCTAGTTTCTTAGGGTCAGCTGCCACTCCTTGGGCTGAAATTATATGGCCAAGATATTCTATTTGGGCTACACCAAATAGACACTTACTTCTCTTGACATACAACTTTTCTTTAGTTAGTATTTGAAAGGTTTGTTCCAAGTGATTGAGATGTTCTTCCCAATTCATGATATACACCAAAATATCATCAAAGAACACTAGTATAAACCTTCTTAGGTGATTGTGGAATACCTGATTCATTAGGCTCTGGAAGGTTGAGGGTGCATTAGTGAGGCCAAAGGGCATAACCAAGAATTCATAATGCCCTTCATGTGATCTGAAAGCAGTCTTTTCAATGTCTTTGGGAGCCATCCTTACTTGATGATACCCAGCCCTTAGGTCCAGTTTAGAGTAAACTGTGGACCCCTGCAGTTCATCCAGTAATTCCTCTATGACAGGGATAGGGAAATTATCCTTGATGGTGTTGTCATTAAGGCGCCTGTAATCAATGCACATCCTCCATGAACCATCTCTCTTCTTCACTAGCACGATTGGTGATGAAAAAAAGCTTTTGCTATGCCTGATGGTTCCTTCTTCTAGCATCTCTTTTATGAGCCTCTCTATCTCAGTCTTTTGCAAATAGGGGTAACGGTAAGGCCTGCAATTGGAATATTGAGCTGGATCTTTCAACATAATGTGATGGTCATGGGCTCTGGGAGGGGGGAGACCATGGGGTGCTTCAAAAATATGGTGATACTTGTTTAGCAGGGTGGCTAAACTTGTATTGATTGGCTCCCTATCTTTGAGCAGTGCTGGTTTTGCCCCTTCCTGTGCCTGAGGTTGGATCCAACACACACTTAACATGGTGCATTGGGCTGGTTTATGTATTAGCTTGGACATTCTCTTTTTATTAATGAGTGTAGTCCCCGCATTCTTACTCCCCTGAAGTGACACCTTCTTACCTCCCCATTGGAAATCCATATGTAAATTCAGGAAGTCCCAATTGATTGTTCCCAAGGTGATCAGCCATTGCACCCCTAACACTATGTCACACCCTCCTAGAAGCAATACCAACATGTCTGCCTCAAAGGTATGGCCATGCATGGTCCATGGAAACTTGGGGCATAACTTAGTGCTGGCAATTCGATTACCATCAGCAACCGCTACCTTGAAGGTTGGTATGGAGATGGTGTGGCATTGTAGAAAGTTTGCTACCTCTTCATCAATGAAGTTATGTGTACTGCCTGTATCAATGAGGATGAATATGTGGTGTCCCTTGTATGAGTCGGTGACCCTCATGGTGTGGAAATCTATGATGTCTGTGAGGGCATGCATAGACACTTGGGGGGTGATGAGGGGTTCCTGAATAGGTGCCTGCTCTTCTGATTGCACCACTTCTTCTTCTATATCTGCTTCTTCTTCGTTTTCTTCCTCTGGTGCTGCCACCTCCAACACATAAAGCTGTGATGTGTTTCTGCACTTATGCCCCCTGAAATACTTCTGGTCACACCAGAAGCAGAGTCCCTTTTGTCGTTTCTCATCCATCTCCTTGGGTGTGAGGCGCTTGGTGGTTTTGGATGGAATAGGCCTGCTGGAATTGGCGGCAGGCATCCGAAAGGGTGGTTTGTTGCCTTTCAGAAAGGAGCCAGTGTGCGGTGTCCCCTGATGATGAGAGCTCTTTGGCAGATCCACCGTGACTTGTTGCTCTTGGATACGCGCTAGTGCATAAGCTTTCTGAAGGGAGGATGGATAAAACATCCTTACAGGCAGTGAGATGTTTTTGCGTAAGCCCGTGAGAAACAAACTAATGACATATTCTTCTGTGAGGATCAATTTGTTGCGCAGGGCTTCGAATTCGTCCAGGTATTGCTGCACCGTGGTCATCTGTTTCAATTCCTTGATCTCACTCATGGGATCGTCAAAGATTGTAGGGGCAAACCTTTGGTGAATGGATACTGAGAATTCCTCCCATTGCAAGTCAGAGCCGGCAAGCCTGGTTTTGGCAAATATTTGGTACCGGGCCAGTGCCTTTTCTTCCAGATTCATAACCGCCGCCTTCACCTTCATACTCTCTGGTGTGCCGTCCACTTCAAAGAACTGTTCGCTGCGAAAAATCCAGTCTCTGACAGCATCGCCGGAGAAATGAGGGAACTCCAGATATGTGCTTCTAGTAGGTAAGGCATAATTGGCTGAGGTATGTGTCTCCTACACGCTGGTGGAAGGCTCTGCTGTGGCCTGAGCCCTGAATTGGCCTGCTATTAATGATAAGAACATTTGCTTCAGTTCTTCCATGGCCGTCGACTGTCGATTCTCCATTTCTTACAGCGCTGGCTTCCAATTCCCTTCACCAAGTTGATTGAGCCTGTCCTTCAATGCGTCCATTTCCTTGCGGAGATCAGCATGTCGCATGTTGTGATCTCCCATGTCAAGTGTCCACGGCCCGAAAAGCGCTCTGATACCAATTGATACAATCTTCTTCTTCCTGCATGTAAAATTAGTAACTGATGAGTCCCAAATATATACACATTTATGGACTCATCTGGGCCGATTTTCTAGTCTATGCACTACACTTTAGGCATGTTTTCGCTCATATTTGTTATTCCATGCTATGTGCACTTCTAGGCCCGTTTTGGTGTTATTTCTTGTTCATCTTCGTTACTAGTTTTCATGCAGTGTTAAGTGCCACCTTCAGTGGCTAGACTGGTGTAGTATGCTGGAACAGGAGTCGTGCAGGTGTTCCCGGTACAATTCTGTACAGGAACACTGCGCACGATCACTGGCTCTATCGCGCACGACCACTGGTCGTGCGCCACTGATCGTGCGCACTTAACGCCCGTTTTTTTAGTTCTGTTTGGCTTATCGCACGACCATTTACGATAGTGCGCACGACCACTGGTCGTGCGTCACTGATCGTGCGAATATTGTATTTTATAATTTTCTTCCCTTGCAGGCTCCGTCCAGGCAGGCGCACGATCACAGGATGATAGTGCGCACGACCACTGGTCGTGCGCCAACGATCGTGCGCACTGTTTATTCCAGCGTCTATAAAATGCCCTGCTCGCGATTTAGGTCGGATCCTTCGCCGTTTTTTCCGCCCAGCTCCGTCGTTCCGCCCATTTCCGCAGGTTTTCGCCCCCTAGGCCTCCTCCATCATCCAAGGGCTTCAAGGAGGAGATTCTACACTCATCTTCAACGCCAAGGAAGGAGTTCCTCGCATCGGACGTGGCCGGATTGTAAAATGCTGGAGAAGACGGGTCCATTGGGAGGTGTGACAGCCCTCCTCTACCCCGGACGCAGTTGAGACCGAGCTAGGACGTGGATTGACAACCCGACGATTCCTACCGTGAATCTACAATGAGACTCCGGATTCGGTCGTATCTCTTGCCTCTTTCTTCTACTTGTGTGGTTGTATTTGTTTGTAATCTCTATATTTAGATGATGACACTATGAATCTTGTTTATTAATGTTCATTTCATGTTTATGGAATCATATTATTCATATGTGTGAATGAGGTGCGCCGCCATCCATTTTCCACTCCACCACCGTGTCCGGTGCCGCACTAGCAATTGCTAGTGGCGTGCTTGTCGAAGAGGTGCTTGCGACCCTCATCTGTATGCCTACTCTTCCATCCGCCTAGCGAAGCGTGGCATAGCGGCCCGTGTATTCTATCCCGCCTAACGAAGCAGCGCGCTCAAGGCCTGCATAGTTCGATCTGTTTGCCTACTCGTCCATCCGCCCTTACGAAGTAGCGCGTTCAAGGCCTACGTAGTCTTCCATCCCGCCGAGCGAAGCTTTGCATAGCGGCATTGCATAGGAGTAGTTATAGTATTTTCTCTTTATTTTCCATAATCCAAAACCCCCGTTTCCGCATCCATCCGCTCGAAAGGACTTCAATCTCAAGTCCTTCCTCGAAAATAAACTCCACCTTACTGTGTTCCTTTGAGATCGATACTTGGGGATTCATTCCCATTTTATATTACTTGAACGATCGGTACACTGCCGTTTCGTGTCGCAGTCGAGCTACCGCCTATAGCGGTGTGTGAGATTTGCGCCATCAAGTTTTTGGCGCCGTTGCCGGGGAACACAGTCGTGTGAGTTTTCTGGAGAGCGAGAACCTGAGAGAGAAACCCTTCCATTTGTAAATTGCATTTCTTTGTTTTATTTCTTTTTATTCCATTTTCCTGTTTTAATTAGGTTGCTTTTGTAATTTTTGTTAGGTGTAGTATTTTGCACAATAGCATTTTTTTATTTTGAATCGTATTATCTTCACACTATGTGGGCACATCTTAATTTCCGTTGCCGTTGGTGTGGAGCTACCTCCCCCTCTAGTGATGAATGCCCTACGGAGAATAGTAGGCATAATTCTTATAGCCCAGCATATGGAGCACCGACTTCGTCTGATACTCCATATGGTGCGCGTAAGTCTTATGGCTACTCTGCTGAGCCTTTACCGTCTTACTTCTTTTTGGCTTCAGCACCCGCTGTGCCAAAGAAGCCCGCTAGGCAGTGCCAGTTTTGTCGGAGCACTGATCATGTCTTGAAGGACTGTGCCGAGTATCTTCGCCAATTGGATGAGGATGACGAGCCGGATATCCGGATCATCCCAACTCCTAACTCTGGCGGCACACCTTCAACATCCGGTTATGTGTCTTTGCCACCTTCACATCTTGAAGGGAATGGCATGGATACGGTCACCGGATGTGCGGCTGATCTATGCACCAACATTGCTGAGCTTATTCTCCATGTGCATCCACCACCCCTAGTGGATTCGATTCTTTGTGAGGAATCCGTGCTCGACTTTTATCCGAGCACTATTCTTCCCCCTGTTGTGCATACTACATTCGTCTCTGACGACATTGTTGATGATGTGTCACAAGAGGAGGCGGTTGATCTTAGTATTGTGCCTACTCCTATGGAGGAGGACAACCTTCTAGGTGAAGAGGAGCTTTCCTCAACACTGGTGGAGCAAGTCCAAATCTTGGGCATGGCCACTATCGATCCCGCTGAACCTTGCTACATTGATGACAATGCCAACATTATTTTACTTCCCCAACCTGATGGGAGTGAGACCGGGATCACTCCCCCGATTGATGTTTATTTATGTTCTTCGTCTTCTTTATTTCTTGATCCCCTTCCTTCATCTGAGTCTGTGCAGGTTGAATCTTCACAGGTACTTCAGGAGGACTTGGAGCTTTTTGCTCAAGTCAATGATGAGAGCATCCTCTCATGTGAGGAGATTTATTCCCCCTCCGTAGAGGAAGCTCCACTCATTGCCTTCGCCTCCTGCTGCCTCCCTGTGGACGATACCTTGCTGGGCAAGGATAGTTTTGGTGAGATGAGTGAGGACCAGGCCTCCTCCTCTTCTTACTTTCTTTTCCCTCTACCTGTGATGGGCAGGTTTTATTTATATTCGGGTAGAGGCGTGACTGTTCTTTCTTCATATAGGTACCCGCTACCGACACGGATATTGGGCCAGTTACCTGTCCACTTCTCCTTCCATACTCCCATTAGCTAGATATTATAAAGTTTTGAATAAGTCGTGCTGGGATGACAATAACCCCAGTAGTTATCTTAATTTTTCCTGCATTTTCATTTCTTTTCTAATTTTATTTAGTTAATTGCACTTTATTTCAGTTTTCTATTTTCTTTTGTTTTTGCGGAGCTGACCCCTGCAGGTATCCTTCTTCTGGATGGCGGATGTTGTAGCTTCATTTTAGCTTACACGCCAATCTTCTGGTATGCTCATTTCTGAGCATTGGGTACTCTCTTCCCCTAGCTCTTTTCTGAATTTCATAGATATATATTGTGTGTATTATCTAGTTTAAGTCTGGGGGAGAGTAGTTCTGTGTGCCCACGCACGTGCACTATTGCATTTGCATACTAGGAGTATTTTAATTTCAATTATTTAGTTATGTACAATTGCATTGCACACCACTACACCCACTCGAGCGTGCACTTAGCTGTTGGCACGTCTTGAGCCGAACTCATCTCTTTTCATGTGATTTGGAAAATCACTGTGCTGGCTTAGGATTATGCGGCGGAGTAAAATGTTGACTTCGGTAGTGCTCCTAGTCGAGTGCTCATGTCTCGTTTAGAAAATCGTGTAGATTCAATTTCTTTTTATGCTTTTAGTTTATATTTTTTTTCTATTAGCGTAAATATTGTTTACTCTACTCAAATTGTGAATCCGGTGTGAATCAAACGGTAGCATAGGAATGTGAGTAGATGCTCGTTAGCCTCGTATTGCCCGAGTCGGGAGAAAGGATTATCTTTCTCGGTGGCTAGAACTTGCCCCAAGCGATTCTTGAAGCATGGGTATACGGTTAGTCAATTGCGTGAATGTGATATAGGCCATCATTTTAGCCCTGTTGAGCCTTTGTGCCCACTCCTATCGCTTTATCCTCGTCAGCCCAGTTGTGCCTACCCTTTCTTTGATTCAGTCCCACTGTTGTCTCACCAAAGCCTAAATGCCAATCCTAGTCGCACACCCAAATCTGAGCTTTAGCTGTTTATTATTTTCATGAGTTGGGTTGTTGATTTGGTGATATGTTTGTGAAGATGTGGATGTGTTTTATTGTTTAGCTGCTGAAAATGATAAGAAAAGAAAAGAAGAAAATGAGAGAAAGAAAAGAAGTGAAAAGAAAAGAAAAAGATATGAGTTTTAATGAAAAATCTGTGTAAAAATATATGTTTGGGAGTAGGCGGTGCACACACCCATATAGTCAAATCCAAGTCTGGGGGTGTGGTGTACCCGTGTATTTGTGTGGTGAATGAGGAGAATTTCTGCACTAGTTCATTTGGGTTTTTGTGTTTTAAGCCTTCATGTTTATATTTGTTTATCCTCACCTAAACCCAAGCCTCATCTAAAACCTTAAGTCCTATTGACTCACACATTTGAGTCAAACCAGTGCCGTGGAGAGAGTGCGAACGGGCAAGCTTATGGTCACCGACATTGATGGATTTCAATGGAGGTTGTCTCGAGCCCCGATCTTTGGCAATGCTCGCCTCAGCGTTCAGTTTACTTTCTTCCTATGTACGACCTTATGATTCACCGTGATTCACTTTTTGAGTAAATGTAATATATAAATACGCCCCTAGAAAAGTATAAACTAATATGTACAATTAGCAATTTTGTCTACTGTATTTCTACGCGCATGAGCATGCGACTTCGCATGATACTCCGCTTTACAATTTCTATGCCAGCTTTGTATTTTTTCTCAGCCGCTTGAGGAATTTGTTTGCTCGGGACGCGCAAACAGGTAAGTCTGGGGGTGTGATGAGTCCCAAATATATACACATTTATGGACTCATCTGGGCCAATTTTCTAGTCTATGCACTACACTTTAGGCATGTTTTCGCTCATATTTGTTATTCCATGCTATGTGCACTTCTAGGCCCGTTTTGGTGTTATTTCTTGTTCATCTTCGTTACTAGTTTTCATGCAGTGTTAAGTGCCACCTTCAGTGGCTAGACTGGTGTTGTTGCTGGAATAGGAGTCGTGCAGGTGTTCCCGGTACAATTCTGTACAGGAACACTGCGCACGATCACTGGCTCTATCGCGCACGACCACTGGTCGTGCGCCACTGATCGTGCGCACTTAACGCCCGTTTTTTTGAGTTCTGTTTGGCTTATCGCACGACCATTTACGATAGTGCGCTCGACCACTGGTCGTGCGCCACTGATCGTGCGAACATTGTATTTTATAATTTTCTTCCCTTGCAGGCTCCGTCCAGGCAGGCGCACGATCACAGGATGATAGTGCGCATGACCACTGGTCGTGCGCCAACGATCGTGCGCACTGTTTATTCCAGCGTCTATAAAATGCCCTGCTCGCGATTTAGGTCGGATCCTTCGCCGTTTTTTCCGCCCAGCTCCGCCGTTCCGCCCATTTCCGCAGGTTTTCGCCCCCTAGGCCTCCTCCATCATCCAAGGGCTTCAAGGAGGAGATTCTACACTCATCTTCATCGCCAAGGAAGGAGTTCCTCGCATCGGACGTGGCCGGATTGTAAAACGCTGGAGAAGACGGGTCCATTGGGAGGTGTGACAGCCCTCCTCTACCCCGGACGCAGTTGAGACCGAGCTAGGACGTGGATTGACAACCCGACGATTCCTACCGTGAATCTACAACGAGACTCCGGATTCGGTCGTATCTCTTGCCTCTTTCTTCTACTTGTGTGGTTGTATTTGTTTGTAATCTCTATATTTAGATGATGACACTATGAATCTTGTTTATTAATGTTCATTTCATGTTTATGGAATCATATTATTCATATGTGTGAATGAGGTGCGCCGCCATCCATTTTCCACTCCACCACCGTGTCCGGTGCCGCACTAGCAATTGCTAGTGGCTTGCTTGTCGAAGAGGTGCTTGCGACCCTCATCCGTATGCCTACTCTTCCATCCGCCTAGCGAAGCGTGGCATAGCGGCCCGTGTATTCCATCCCGCCTAACGAAGCAGCGCGCTCAAGGCCTGCATAGTTCGATCCGTTTGCCTACTCGTCCATCCGCCCTTACGAAGTAGCGCGTTCAAGGCCTACGTAGTCTTCCATCCCGCCGAGCGAAGCTTTGCATAGCGGCATTGCATAGGAGTAGTTATAGTATTTTCTCTTTATTTTCCATAATCCAAAACCCCCGTTTCCGCATCCATCCGCTCGAAAGGACTTCAATCTCAAGTCCTTCCTCGATAATAAACTCCACCTTACTGTGTTCCTTTGAGATCGATACTTGGGGATTCATTCTCATTTTATATTACTTGAACGATCGGTACACTGCCGTTTCGTGTCGCAGTCGAGCTACCGCCTATAGCGGTGTGTGAGATTTGCGCCATCAGTAACAAGGAGAAACAATCGGCGGCTCACCGTCGATTCACATGAGGAGATGAGAGGAGGGAAAGTCGAAGAAATACATTGCAACAAACATCATACATGCCTCTGCCTGGTCGGCAGTTCAATACATAGAGGATACGGGGCAGTTGCGGCGGTTGTGGCGTCAACATAACCACTCCCGCTTGGTTTATGACTCCCGCTTAATTCACATACAAGCATTCAAATTCAAATAGCACACATCACGGTACATAACGGTATGTAAAAATAAACATACGTATCACGACTCCTCCTCACCGCCATCGACTCCACCTCGACGAATCCTCACCGCCACCGACTCCTCCTGGACGACTCCTCACCGCCATCGACTCCACCTCGACGACTCCTCACCGCCACCGACTCCTCCTGGGTGACTACTCACCACCATCGACTCCTCCTGGACGACTCCTCACCGCAATCAACTCTACTTCAGCGAACACGCCTCCTTCGACGACTTACTAACACATCAGGTTAGGGTTTCTTCATTTCCAAGCTAACACATCAGAGCTAACAGATCTCCTCACCAATGTGAGTTCACTAAACCCTAAAAACCCCATCTATATATCTCCCTACCACGCAGATCAAACAGATTTCTAAGTCCCTCTTTCTCTGGAATTCTTCTGTCCCGTCATCCCCAACTCCTTCAGTGATAGGCGCCCTAAGCTCATCCACTTGATCCAAAGCATCTACCAGGGAGAAGGTAGCATCATACCTCTTTGATTCTGTGTTATTGATTTCTTAACATGGTGTTGGTTCAATACATAAAAAGGTTTCTTCTATTATTTATTTTTCTTTTTTCCCTGTCTTTATTTTACAGCTTCTCTTCTTTGGTAGATGAATCGAAGCAATCTTTACCCTCTATCTCATTAACACTAAATATTTTCTATCTTTTCATTTCATACTGTAAATATGAGGGGAATATGGTTGTTTATAGAAGTTCTGTTTATTACACTCATTTAAAACTAATGGTTCTTTATCTTTTCATTTCTTATTGTGAATATGAGGGGAAAATGGCTGTTCATAGAAGTTCTGATTACACTCATTTACTATGACCAAAGCAAAGAGTTTGAGCCCAGGAGGAAGAGAAAATGTTTCACTTGGTAAGACTGCCCACATCATTTTTTTACCTTCATGGCTTCACCGGAGCAATCTCTTTAGGTCTCCTTTTCTACGGGTATCTAAATCAGGGAGGAAGACTTTGACCATGGCTCTGCTGAACGAAATGTTTGCAGCTTCCGTAGAAAAGGTATGCTTGCTTGCCTGACCCCCATTCTATTGCCGAATCCCATTCTATTGCCTAATTTGTTCTCCCATGCTCCCTCGATTATTTTTCCCCTTTTCCGGTGAAGTTAGAGCAAAAGGCATGGAAAATTAATGTAAGCCTCTAAAAATTGTGTAATAAACGCAAGAATAGCTTTCGTTGACGCTGACATGTAAATAAGCGAGGTAAATATTATTAACATTTCACTTTAGAGATCTGTACATGAGTTTCTTAATGTGAAAGTCTTTCATACATCCAAAAAATCTTTATTTTATTCAATATCATAAAACTTGCATCCACATCAAAGAATAACAACCTGTGAGGATTTTTGGCAAACCTTCTAACATTCATCTATGGTGTAAATGAGTGGGAAAACATATATTCTTTATTGCTTGGTTGATAAGAGAAATTGTTTGGAGTTTTTAAACAATCTGATGAAATGTTTGTTGTCAAATAATTACTCAATTTTTTTGATGTTTTTGCCTGGAAGGTGATGCTCATCTACTATACTAGAAAAATAGCACCTTCAGGATCCTGCAAGCCTCAGTCCAGGTAATCCTCCGGAGGCCATTTTGCTTGGCTTTGAACATCATAATTTTAATACAGATAAATGACTTAGATTAGAGTTTGGGACTTAGATTTTTAGTATTCATCTTTCAAATTCCCAAGCACTGTGAACATGCCAAACAACTGCCTGCTTCTCCAGAAAAATCCGGCCAGCCCCGTCCTCTTTCTCTACCAAAAAACCGACCAGCTCGATAGCTTCTCTAGAGGTTTGCCGTTCGATTTGTTTTATGAAGATCAGATAGTTTTTTCATGTTTATTTTATATCTTGAGAGCTATTTTTGTTCCTACAATGATTATATGATAATTTTTTCATAATAATTGGTTGAAGGAAAGTTTCTTTGAAAATAATGAAGATAAGTGAAAATCTTACATCAAACATATATACAAACAAATCATAGAAAATCACTCCATTATAAAAAAAATTAACTCAAATTAAGTGAAAACCTTTCTTCAAACAATCTCAGTAACAATCTCAATATATAGACGTTTGTTCAACTTTTTCAAAAAAAACTTTATACCATTACACCGCAATTAGGATAGGGGTGAATGCCTGTCATCGTCGCATGTCGTTAGGATATGGGTGAATCGCTAACCCTGTCAATGTTAGGAAATGGGCGAAGCTCTGTCAACAGTTTTATTTGGTCTTCACCTTGATGCCATTCAATAGTTTTATTAAATAGAGAGGTTGAGGTAAATATTAATTAAAGTTGGTTTAGTTTTATGCCCAAGAAACGATCACTCCTCTTTTGTCAAGTTACTTTTCTGGATCGGAGGTTCTTAATTTTAGACTTTTCGTAGGGATAATTCAACACTTCATGGAATCAGTTTTCTTATTAGGGATGCTCCTGCCTTCTTGGAATCAGTTTCCTTTAGTTTTCTTATTTGTTGAACTAATCTAAGCCACTTGGAATCAACTCCAAACAATACAACTAGCAACCCAAGCTAGACAGAACGAATGATAAACATATGAAGTGTAATATAACTTATAAATATAGTTCAAGTCTTAGAGCAATGCAGGTGGTCTTTCAATTATGCATTTGGCAATTCAAGCGCTACGTTGACTAATTTATGATTACTTTCGATTTTGAGGATATATTAAGCTTCCAACTGTAAAATGTCGTAGCCCCAAAGACCAATGTCACTGGTCACGACCATATCACTGCATCGGTCGATTGTCTCCCCCTGTCCATTATCGCCCCCACTGTCGAATGTCGCCTCTCCCGCCGAACGTCGCTACACTCACCGAATGTTGCTGCCCCCGCTGAATATCCCATACCCCGCCGAATCTCGCCGAATCTCACTGCCCCTGCCGAATCTTGCCGCCCCCGCTGAATCTCGCATCCCTAGCCGAATCTCGCCGCCCATGACAAATATCCCCTCCCACGACAAATGTTGCCTCCCACAACAAATGTCGCCACCCAAATGACCAATGTCGCCGGCCACGACAGAAGTCGCCACACCCATCAAATGTCTTTGCCCCTGTCGAATGTTGCCGCCCGGCCCGCCCCCGCCGAACGTGGCTGCCCCCGCCGAATGTCCACTCCCCCGCCGAATGTCACCTCCCCAGCCGAATGTCGCCGCCAATGACAAATGTTGCCCCCACGACAAATGTCACCGCCCACGACAAATGTTGCCCCCCACGACAAATGTCGCCGTCCACGATAAATGTCGCCGTCCACGATAAATGTCGCCTCCCATGACCAATGTCGTCGCCCCGCACGGAGTCCCCCGTGCACGACTGCTCGTGTATATATATGTGTATATATGTATATATATATGTGTATATATGTATATATATGTATATATATGTATATATATACATATATCTATATATATACATATATATATATCTATATATATACATATATATATAGCTGTATATATATAAATATGTATATATATGTATATATATATGTATATGTATATGTATATATATACATATATATATATGTATATATATATATATGTATATATATATATGTATATATATGTATATATATATATGTACGAGTGACAGGCACGGGCCTCTGGCCCTATGCAACGTGACAGTTGTCATGGGGGCAACATTCGTCTTGGGTGACGACATTCGTCATGGGGACGACATCTGTCGTGGGGGCGACACCTGTCGTGGGGGAGACATTTGTCGTGAAAGCAATTGGAGGTCTATCAATGCTAAGAATATTTTGTGGGCAGTAGGAGGTCTATCAATTGCTTCTTTGGTTGCTTTTCTATTCAAAGTTTTGATTTAAGTATAGTGAGATTTCTGTTTGGCATTCTCCCAAATTTCTGCAAATTTTCAGATAACTATAATTAAGAATGCCGTGATCCTGGTATAGGTAATCAGTTAAATATAGCTATCAATTCACTCATATATAAAGATTTTCCCTAAAGCTTTGCCTATATTTCTATAGTTTATAGCAATTTTTATAGGAATATCAAAGGAGTCAAAAGTAGGAAAGCAGATAAATGAACCTCATTTTTTTAAAGTTTGTCCAATTTACATGGCCGCAAATGATCAGCCCGATAGCAAGTTCCCGACTTCCCGTTAATGAAGATGCCTTGTCTTGCTTCATATACCCACAATTGAGAAGTCATATGAATCAATCAGGCAGGCGATAAAAGGAAAGTCCAAAAAAAAAATATTCATCATAAATAAATTTCTCTTACCCGGGAATCAATTCAGCTACTTTTTTAGCTAGAGTGTGGAATCTATCTCTAGTTTCTCCTTGCATAAATCTTTATGCAAATGATCAGCCCGATAGCAAGTTCCCATTTCCTATCCTTCACCATTAGATCGGTAAACGCATCAACGTGTCCGCGAGTAGACAATTATTTTTTGTTTGAGTGGAAGCACATTCCGCGAGTAGATAATGCATGTATGGTGGGTGTTCGTGTTGTTGGATAACGTTGTCAATTGGTGTTGGTAAGCCAATCTGTGTCGTAGCATATGCAGCGGAGGTGGTCCAAGCTGATTTGCTGAGCTTTGAAGAGCGCAGAGCTCTCATCCCCATGTGTTGTGTGCATCCCGCTGTTCCTGAGTTGGTCGTTGTCGGGACCTAGTGGTATGAACTCGATTCATTTGCAGAACGTCTTACCTATAATATTCATTGTCATGACCTAGTGGTACCTCATCCAAACTAACTCATGTTATAACTCAGTAAAAATCTAGAAGTCTGTATAACTCAAAGAAGCATTATATAAATTATACTCTTGATGTAAATAAAAATGTAGCATTAAATTAAACTCCATTTGGTACCTCATCCTTAGGGAAAGCATTGCACCTGTGAAGATCTTTCCATTCAATTCGAACAGGTCTGTAGCCAGCAAGGAGACTTTTCATATTCTTTAAGTTTGATATACTATAAAACAAAAGATAACATGTTGATACCGATATTAAAATTTAAATAAAGCAATTAGTGGTGGGTTTGGCCATCAATGTTCCCTCTTTACATGAAATTGATTCATAAATATTGAAGAACTCATCAAAAAGTTAAGTTAACTTTCTCAAATATTAATCAAAAGAATCAAAGACTTGGTTTAATTTAAAAGTTAAAGGCAAAACTATTAAATCAGTCCCTTGAGTTCTCCTAAATTTTGAAATCAGTCCCCTAACTTAATATTTCATGATTTTAGTCCCTAAAGTTTCCCTATGATCTGGTTTTAGTCTCATTTAACTTTTCCGTTTCAAATATGAGGGCAAGATAGTAATATTAATAATTATTTTAAAAGTAAATATTTAACCTTTTACATTTGGCATTGCATTTCCCTAATTTTTACTGCTCTCTCCTTTTTCCTCCCGTCCCCGATGGCTAAGCCCTAACCGCGACCTCCCGACAGCATTCCGCAACAGGCGACGTTGAGACATCACCTGACTTCGACGCCGAGACCTCCCGAAACTAGGGCTTCTCCGACGATCGCCCTCGACGCCGAGACCTCCCGAAGCCTCCGCTTCCGGTGTTGAAACCGATTTCTCGGTCTCTCGTAGAGCTCGGGGCCCTCACCGAAATGAGGGGCGGCTAGCCCTTACTGATCTCTCGAGGAGGGTAGACGGAAGATTAAGAAATTGACTAAGACCTTAGTCACAGTGAGGAGGTCCCTCCACTAACCCGGAAGATCGTTGAGCGCTTCCCCTCCCAAGCCAAAGCTGTGACTTGGGCACCTTGGAGAGCTCTGGAAATGCTAACCAAAGAAAGCCTAAGGAGAGGGAAGCTGAAGTGATCTCTCTCCAAAGGTGCCCTTAAGGTCCTATTTATAGATTTTCTGGTCTGGTCTGCAAATAACAGGATTCCGCCTTTTGATTTTACTATCCGCACCCCAAATGGGTCTGCTAACAGCCAAGCTCCGCTGTTTGGAGAGGCTAAGGGCAGACCACCAAGGGTAAAAGGGTAAGTTGACCCTAATGATTTATGGATAAAGGATTGTGAGAACCTTACTGTCGGAGCTCTCATATGTCTTCTCGCGGATCCTGCCCGTGGCGCCTCTTTTAGAGGGTCGCCTTGCGAGAACCCTGCTGACGGAGCTCTCGCGGGTCTTCTCGCAAATACTGCTCGCGGCGCCTCTTTTAGGGGGTCGCCTTGCGAGGACTTCGCTGGCGTATTTTGGTGGTCTGCCGAGGTCTCATCGGCTGGGGGCCGATCTCGGCGAGGTCTGGATCTCGCAACTCCTGTCTCGCTCGGTTTCCTTGCCTGGCGAATATCGGGGTTGTACACAATCCCCGCTCTTCGCGAGGACAAATGTCCTCGCAAAGAATCATCCAACCCCTGATATTCGCCTGCTCCCGGATGACCTGTCAGGAATCTTTGGTGGGACCCACCCTGTGGGCTATAAATATCGTCTCGAACCCCCATTGGCGCACGCCGTTACTTTTCTTCCTTCTCTTACTTTAGTTGCCTGGAGAAGCCGATTTCCGAAGAAGCAGAGGCTCGCCTGAGGGCGATGAGAGCTGGCGGGCTACCCTCCACGACCAAGGTCCCCGCCTGGATGAACCGGCTGTCCCCCGCCCAGTCGCCGAAAGTCAAGAAGGCGAAGGCGGCTCGTCGCACCGGAGTCGACTCTGTGATGCTGGACTCCTCCCCGGACGATCGCCGCCCCGAGAAGGTATGAGCTACTCGAACTTACGTTAATAAATTGCTCCTCATTCATTTCTACTCGCAGGATACTTTGCCGAGCGAGATCGTTGGAGAACTTGCTGAAGGGTCTCAGAAAAGCCCACAGGTGGATACGAACCTCGCTGGGAAAAACACCACTGGTACGATCTGGATCTCACATACCGTAATATTTCTGTCAACCATATATGACCTCGGTTACTCTTTTCTTACAGTCTCGCCCCTGAAGTCTCCGGTCCACCAGTCGTCGCGACCTCCGTCTCCGCTTTCGCCTCCTGACAAAATCATAGACAAGCCTGGATTCCAGCTCTTGACGAGCGAGGAGACCGGGGGTTCTGCGCCGCCGAAGATCCCTCCTACCAACAGTGCAGCCTAGCTACCCCGCCGGCTTGGGCAAATCTCTCTATCCTCACTACGGCAACGTGTTCCAGGGTCGTCCCTCGACCTCTCGCCTCCCGCTTGGTAAGTATTCTGACCTCGCCGGAACCCTGCGCGAACTCACGCGCGCCATCTGACCTCTTCGTAATATCTTACAGACAATGCCGAAAATCCGCCTACCGATTCCGAGCTGGGCGACGACGAGATGTCCCCCCTTCCGGACCAGGTGGAGGACTTCTTAGGGGATCCGCGAAACCCCGAGAGGTTGAAGCAGCGAACCGCGGAGTTGCTGAGGAAACACGGGAGGATGCTGATGGATCTCAACATGCAGGCGAGGCGGGACCGAGAAGCCGCCGAGGACAGGCACGCAGTTTTAATGGAAGAATGTGCGAGGCTCCGGCAGGCGAGACAGCGTGACCAGGATGAGGGCGCCACGACGCCGGAGGTTCATATAGCTAGGATGAGAGACTACGCCTTCCTCACGGACAGGGAGGGTCGTTTGGCGGAGGACTATTATAATTCTAGGGTACCGCTGAGGTCCGGGTCGTGTGGTGGGGGCCGGTGGAAATGGCTACCCCATGATTCTCGCTAACTGCTATGTTATGGAATGATTTGTAATAGGTGTCGCTGTTTTTTGAACGATCTCGCTATGTTTCATGGCTCGCGTAATTGCCACTGATGCTGGCTTGTCTGACAATCACCATTATTTTTTTATGGTTTCTCACTCGCTGTCTATAGATCTGTTTTAATTGTTATATTGTGCTCGCGAAGACCCTCTATTCTCGCTAGACGTATCCCGCAAGAAATGTTCATACTAACCTTGCAGGTCCATCTCGCCCATGGCCATGATGTGATGTTTTTACTGCTACCCGCGCTCGCCGGCTCTTGGACTTCTTCCCGCCCTTTTGCTTTGGCTATAAATAGGCGGTTTTAACTGAGTCAACCACCGCATTTACTCTCGACCTTCTTCTTCCTCTGCTTCAGAGCTCTCGCTCCTTCTCGTTTTCGCATTTCATCCTTTCTCGCAGGTTGCTAAGATGGGCGGTGACGCGGAGTCGGAGGGTCGGCGAAGGGTCGCGAAGGCCTTCGCCGAGCATAGCTTCTTTACTTGTAATTTGACCGATGAGGAGTACTTCAGCGCGGTCGCTGACTACGTCACCCCCCCCCCCCCCCCCCCGTTTGAGGCACGCCGCCCTAGCGAGGATGACGTGATCAACGACCCGTTGGTCGACGAGTTGGCCATTCCTACCGCCCATTTCGCGGTCGGTCTGCGCCTTCCCTTGTGGCCGGAAGTCCGCCAGGTAATAATCGCTCTCGCTTATTTCCCATTTTTTTTGCCACTCGAGTTTCGCTCGCCGTGCAGACTAATCCTGTTCTCGCTGCTCATTAGGTGCTCAAACATTATAGGGTGGTTCCCGGCCAGCTCACTCCTAATGCCATGGCGGTGGTCACCGCCTTTGCCTGCTACCTTCGCGAGGAGCGTATCGAGTTCAGCCTCCCGGTCTTCCGGAAGCTGTTCTCGTTCCGCGCCTACAAAGATGGGACAGCCTACTTCGTGGGCACGGGTCCGAAGGTGGTCGAGACCGTCAACAAGGCCCACTTCTGGGCTCAGAAGTTCGTCGTCGTCAAGGGGAACTTCGGCAACATTCCCCTCTCGCCAGTTCAACATAGCGAGACCACCTACCGGCCCACCGCCCTCGGCGGCCATGACGCCCTCCTCCATCAGTTCTTCTGCAAGAAGAACTTCGAAGTCGTCTACCTCCGCCGCAACCTAGATTCGCTACCTCCGGTTCTCGCCGGTGAAGGTAAAGATCTCGCTCAACACCTTTGTCTTTATTCGCTACCATATCGTACTTATCCGAACTACTTTTTGTTTCTAGGCGAGCGAGATCTGCCACTTCATCCCCCTTACGCGAGCACCCGGAAAACCGATGCTACCATGGTTCTTGCTACCATGGGGGCGGAAGCTTGCCGAGGCGTCGTCACTCCGGCCGAGCCCTCTTCTCGCAAGAGATCGGGGGCTTCTGGTAGTCATGCTGCCCCTTCGAAATCTCCGCCCAAGAAGAAGAGCACGGTCTCGCTTGCTCCTTCGAAGGGTAAGGAACCTCGCAAGGCCGCCTTCGACGAGTTTGACCTTACCGGCCTCTCGGGGGGCGAGGACGAAGAGCCCTGCCAGGAGGCGGTTAGGACCTCCGTCCTCCCCATCCCGGTGAACCACTACAACTTCGGCCTCGGCCAAAGGCGCCGGGACGAGACTAGTGAGCCCCTCGTCACTTGGAAACCGGAGACCAACAGGGTGGATATCTCCTCCATCCTCCCCTCTTGGGTGGAGAAGGAGACCGTCAGCGGTCATGCCTTCGACCTCGCGTTCGCTCTTTATGGTCGCGAGGATGCGGGGTCTTATAAAGATGAGACCGCGAGGACCCTTGCTTACGAGAGTGCGAGGTCCCAGCTGCGCTCTGCCGAGCTCGCCCACATGACGGGGAGGCGTTGCTTACAGCTGGAGCTTCAGAATGTGGAGCTCGCGAGGGCCTACCAGGGGGTTCTCGCCGAGAACACGCAGCTGAAGGAGAAGCTGCTCGTCGCGGAGGGCAGTGTGGTGAGTCATCTAGACCTCCCCCATCCTCCTTTCCCCTGGCCGTTTCGCCTCTCTAATTGAACTTATTTGCAGGATGTCGAGGCCGCCGGGAGAGCCAACGCTCGCATCGAGGATTTGGAGGGCGAGGTGGCTGGGCTGAAGGCCCTAAACTGTGACCTCACTCGCGTCGTTGTTCCCCCCCACCTCGCCGTTTACAAGAAGACCGGCGAGCGCGAGACGAAGAAATCCGCGTGGGATCTATAGAGTCAGCTCGCTACATCTTTTCGGTGGTGAAGGCGATCGGCCTCTTGGATGATGATGCGGTCGACATGACTCTGGAAGACATCGTCCCGGAGCTCTTCCTCCCTCTTCCGCCCGTGAAGGACAGTGATGACGAAGAAGGCTCTGCGGGTGGTTCCTGAAGCTCGCCGCTATTCTTTTCTTTTGCGCTGTAATTATTATCGGCGAGATCGCCGAAGATTGTAACCGAACTATGAAATGTAGAATGCAAATTTTGCTTTGCTCATTGTGCCTTCCTTTTCCTGTTTTGCAATTTTCATGCGTTGAATGTCTCGCCCTCGCTTATCTCGGTATCCGCCTTCGCGGAGGCTATTCTCGCGATGATTGTTCTCGCGCCACGCGTTATTGAATAGATAGGTATAGGCTACTTTGGTTGCTCGGACCTTTCGTCGTTTGCCTTGGAATTACTACCCTTTTAGTTATGCGTATTTTCTCTAGGTTTCGCAAGGCATTTTTCCTCTTGGCGAGAGCTCGCCTCTTACCCGGTGGCGGCAACCTTTCTACCGAGGACCGGTTGTTCTGGATCGCATAAGATTGATTCTCGCCACTCGCATGGTGTGCGAAATTTCTCTTTTCCGGGCGGGCCTGTCCGCCGAGCGAGACGACACCTTCCAGTATAAAGACCTGTCATCCTTGCCAGCCTCTCCAGAGATCAACCAGAACCCCCCGTATAGGTAAGAGCCCAGGAGCGGAATCGATCTGGGGCATTCCAGCACCAACATATCCAACCTCGTCATCCTCTCCAGAGATCAACCTGAACCCCCCGTCTAGGTGAGAGCCCGGGAGCGGAATCGATCTGGGGCATTCCAGCGCCAACATATCCAACCTCGCCAGCCTCTCCAGAGATCAACCTGAACCCCCCGTATAGGTGAGAGCCCGGGAGCGGAATCGATCTGGGGCATTCCAGCGCCAACATATCCAACCTCGCCAGCCTCTCCAGAGATCAACCTGAACCCCCCGTCTGGGTGAGAGCTCGGGAGCGAAATCGATCTGGGGCATTCCAGCGCCAACATATCCAACCTCGCCGGCCTCTCCAGAGATCAACCTGAACCCCCCGTCTAGGTGAGAGCCCGGGAGCGGAATCGATCTGGGGCATTCCACCGCCAACATATCCAACCTTGCCAGCCTCTCCAGAGATCAACCTGAACCCCCTGTCTAGGTGAGAGCCCGGGAGCGGAATCGATCTGGGGCATTCCAGCACCAACATATCCAACCTTGCCAGCCTCTCCAGAGATCAACCTGAACCCCCCGTCTAGGTGAGAGCCCGGGAGCGGAATCGATCTGGGGCATTCCAGCGCCAACATATCCAACCTTGCCAGCCTCTCCAGAGATCAACCTGAACCCCCCGTCTAGGTGAGAGCCCGGGAGCGGAATCGATCTGGGGCATTCCAGCACCAACATATCCAACCTTTGTCACGCCGGCACGGCAGTAGTTATAAGCATCATAAAAAAGGAGTAAGACATTAGTTAAACAACATAATAAAGCTCTCAAGGGTAAAACCTTTTCAAATCATCCCCACTTCGGGCTCGGTCGAGGTTGAGGCGATGGCAAGCCACATCCCCGTTGATCCCGGGCATTTCCGCGGCGCTCCAAGCGAAGACGTCTACGTTCTTCTGTACGCAAGCCAGAATCTCCGCTTGATCTTCCGGGTTGAGACCTCCGCTGACCCGGACCTTCTCCACCACCCCCAGCCGGGTGGTGACCTCGAGCTCCACGACCTCGTCCACAGCCTCCAACCGGGACTGCTCTCCCCAAGCCCTCTCCTCCTCGGCACAAGTGAGAGCCTGGGTTCCTTCCTCGACCTCCTTTTCTACCAACATCAGTTCCTCCGCCCCTCCCTCCTGGGCCTTCTCTTCTTCTTCCTCTCCTTCCGCCCGTGGTCCCTCAGCTACCCCTTCCTGGGCATGGACTTCATCTCCCGCCAACTTCTCCTCGGCTACCTCCTTACCTCCGGCTTCGGCCGCTTCCTCCATCATCTTATCCCATTCCTCCGCTTCTCCCATCCAGGAGATGGTGTTGACAGCCGTCACATAGCACTGCCTTGCCACCTTGGGATCCCCCCTGATCCGCACCTGGACCCCTCCGTCGTTGAACTTAAGGCATTGATGAAAGGTGGAGGGGACACAGCGGAACGCGCTGATGAGTGGTCGTCCGAAGATGGCGCTGTAACTGCTTGGATCGTCCGCTATGACAAAACGATAGTTCCTGGACTGCCCACCCAGGGTCACATGAAGTCCTACTCCCCCTTCCACTTCTTTCCTCTCCCCCGAGAATCCAAACAGAGGGCCATCCGAGGCCAACACCCTTCTAGGCTCCACCTCCATCCTGTCAAACGCCTTCTTGAAGATGACGTTGACCGAACTCCCGTTGTCCACTAAGATTCGGGAGATGGTGAAGTTCTCGACCGCCGTCTGAATGACCAACGCGTCGCAGAATGGGTCTTCATAGCCCGGCATGTCCTTCTGGGTGAAAATGATTTTTTCAGCCGGGGGTGGAGCGGTGGATGTTGAAGCTACGCTCCGGCGGTAGATGGTATGGAGGCTAGCCTTGCGGGTCGCCTCCACCCCCACCCCCCCCCCCCCCCCCCCCCCCATGGATCACCCCGATCCCTCCCCTATTCCCCACATCATTTCTATCTTCACACCTTTCCTGATCCTCCTCTCGAGGTTCGACCTCCACGATCCTTACTGGCTGCAGCTGCTGTGGCGCGGGCGCTCTGCCTCTCTTCACTTCCAGGAACTCCGGGCAGGTGTCCGTTGAGTGACCTTCCTCATCATGGAAGATACAATATGGCAACGTCACCTCCCCTGCATCGGCCTCCGCCACCCTATTCCTTCTCCTCCTAGCGGCTGCTGTTTCTACCTCGCCTCTCCTTCCTATTCCTCTTCCCCGTCCAATTGCCATGGCATGGTGGGGAGGGGGAGGCATCTGCATCGGACCTTGCCTCCACCCTAACTGGGGGGGTCTCCATTGACCTCCGACGTGGTTACCCCTTCCTGGGTCGTAACCCCTTCCCTGCCACCCCTCCGCCTTGCGGCCTCCATCCTCCTTCCGGGGCCCGGGGCTCTTCCCTTCTCCTGACCTCCTGCTGCCTCACATCCGACTCACTGAGCTTTGCTAGCCTCTTGGTGAGCTCCGGGTTGGCTTCTTCACTCGCGACTTCCTCCGACACCCTCTCCATCAGCTCTTCGTAGGAGACGGGGGCTTTTCTCTTCAACGCCATCTTGAAGAAACTCTCTTTCAACCCGACCGTGAAGGCGAGTTGGAGTGCAAACCCAGGCATCTTCTGAGTGAGATGTACTTCCTCTTGGAACCTATCGGCATATTGAGCCAGCGACTCCCTGGGCTTCTGCTTTACTGCGAAGAGGGAATCGGCGTCCTTCTTCCTCTTTTTTGAGGTCAAGAACCTCAGCAAAAAACTTCGGCGCAAGTCCTCGAACGCGTAGATTGATCCTGCAGGGAGCTGATGGAACCAGTCCCTGGCCTTCTCCTTGAGGGTGACGGCAAAGAGCCGACACTTGAAGGCATCTGACATCGGCCTGATGGAGACCGAGTCTTCGAAACTCTGCAGGTGCTGGATAGGGTCATCCATACCGTTGTAGTACACCCGGTCCCACTCTCCGAACCCCCCGGGGACGGGTGCGGAAAGCACCAGCTCGCAAAAGGGGCTTCCCCCTCCTGTCACTTTTTCTGGCTCCACTCGCCCCCCAAGCTCTCTCGCCAAACTTGAGCTCGCCGGGACTGCACTCGCGAGGGCGGTGCTCGCCTGAACCACCCCGACCGTCGTTGCATCCTCTTGGCGCGGACTTGCCTGCGGCGCGCTCGCTGGGACGGAGTTCGTTAGCACTGAGCTCGCCGGCACGGAGCTCGCCGGCAAGGAGCTCGTCGGACTGGCGAACAACACTCGCCCTTCCCTGTCCTGTCCTGATCCAACGGCAACTTCCTTTCCAGCCCTGCCCCCCGGGGCATTCTCGCCCACCGTCGTTGGGGGAGGGGTCGCCTGAGGTGTTGGGGTCGCAAACTCGTTTCGCAGAGCTGTGACCGTAAACCCCAAGGTATCGAGCACTTCCTTTCTGAAATCTGCGAGCATCCTGGCCATCGCCACCTGGGGTGTCTCGCCGAACTCCTCGCCTTGTTCTCCATCTCCCGCCATAACCTTTCTCTGGAACTTTCTTGAACCAGCCACGCTCCACGCTCACCGCACCAAAATGTTGAAACCGATTTCTCGGTCTCTCGTAGAGCTCGGGGCCCTCACCGAAATGAGGGGCGGCTAGCCCTTACTGATCTCTCGAGGAGGGTAGACGGAAGATTAAGAAATTGACTAAGACCTTAGTCACAGCGAGGAGGTCCCTCCACTAACCCGGAAGATCGTTGAGCGCTTCCCCTCCCAAGCCAAAGCTGTAACTTGGGCACCTTGGAGAGCTCTGGAAATGCTAACCAAAGAAAGCCTAAGGAGAGGGAAGCTGAAGTGATCTCTCTCCAAAGGTGCCCTTAAGGTCCTATTTATAGATTTTCTGGTCTGGTCTGCAAATAACAGGATTCCGCCTTTTGATTTTACTATCCGCACCCCAAATGGGTCTGCTAACAGCCAAGCTCCGCTGTTTGGAGAGGCTAAGGGCATACCACCAAGGGTAAAAGGGTAAGTTGACCCTAATGATTTATGGATAAAGGATTGCGAGAACCTTACTGTCGGAGCTCTCGCATGTCTCCCGCGGGTCCTGCCCGTGGCGCCTCTTTTAGAGGGTCGCCTTGCGAGAACCCTGCTGACGGAGCTCTCGCGGGTCTCATCGGCTGGGGGCCGATCTCGGCGAGGTCTGGATCTCGCAACTCCTGTCTCGCTCGGTTTCCTTGCCTGGCGAATATCGGGGTTGTACATCCGGTGTCGCCCGTACTCCTCCTCCCCGACATTTAGAATGTCTGCTTCTCTGATGATCCTCCCTGTTCATCCGGCGAACTCATCCTCCCTGAACACCTCCTCCCCGAACTCCTCCTCCCCGAGCCTTGGAGGTATTATTTTGGTGTCTATTATTTTTCTCCCCATTTTTCTAGGGTTTAAATCAAAAGATTTCTAGTTTTTAATTTTTTTTTGTTCTCCATGTATTTTGTTAATTTATTAGACAATTTTTTCCTAAGGTTTTCAAACAATTTCTTTTTGTTCTGGCTAAATTTTGTAAAAAATTTGATTGTAGTCACTATGGAATCAAACGATGAAGTTTTCAAAAATATGGACAATGGTAGTGAAGATAGCGCCCTAGACATTCAGTTTGAGAATGAAAAAGGGTTGTTCGATGATGGGGATATTAGTATTGATACTTTAGGTCATAATCATTGTTGGGTAAGGACTATGAATGAGATTAAAAGTATATCAAACCAGGCATATGATCATCTAAGTGCAATAAATAAAAAGTTGTGGTGCAAGCATGCATTTAGTGAATATCCTATATGTGATGTGGTTGTAAACAACATGTCAGAGGCATTCAATCGAGTTATTTTAGATATGAGAGACAAACCCATACTTACAATGCTTGAGGATATTCGAGTATACTTAATGTGTAGGTGGGCTAACATTAGACAAAGAATTGAGAAACAAGTTGGTGAGGTGAATCCTAAAATTGCAAAGAAGATTGATGAGGAGGCAAAACTAAGTGGGATGTAGATGCCAATATGGTCAAATGATAGAATATTTGAAGTAGTACATGTTCCAATAAAATATGTGGTTTCATTGGATAATTGTTTTTGTTCGTGTGGAAAATAGAGACTAAGTGGCCTACCTTGCCGTCATGCTATAAGTTGCATGAATTACTTGAATCTAGATATAGCCACATTTGTGCCTACTTGCTTTAAAAAATCAGCATACATAGCATGTTATAACCAATGTATATTGCCAACAAATGGACCAAATCTTTGGCCAACTATGTCAACGACAAAAGTTCTACCACCGATTCGACGACGGGCTCCGGGTAGGCCAAAAAAGAAGCGAACTTTGGAAGTCAACGAAGAAAGAAACCCCACAAAGATGAGTAGAGCACATAACACTATTACATGTTCAAAATGTGGAGTCAAAAGACACAACAAAAGAAATTGCGAGCCTACTTGAGAAATATAAATTGGTATAATTACTTTTCTTATTATTTATTTTTTCATAAACATTGAATAGAGTCTAATTTTAAATGTTTATTTTCAGGTTAATGCTCGTGAAAGTTGGAGCGCATTTGGAGTAGTAGCTGACTTTTGTTTTTTGTATTTTGTAACTGTTACTTTTTGGGTAATATGAGACTTGTTGATCTCATCAAAGTTTAGTTTTTTTTTTGTTTCACATGTACACTATATGTTAGATGTGCCTATTTGGTGAAATTCATTTCTCATATTGTATTCCGGGAAAGCTAATATTTGACGGTGGAGTTTTTCTCCAAACTCGTTGAAGCAAAAATGTCGTGCCAAACGGAGCCTTAATCATCGAATCTGTTAATTAGAAGGCCATGTATATATTTACAGATCCGAGTATATACAGATCTGAGTATAGGTTATCAAACGTATATATTTACAGATTAAATATTTACATCAACCATGACTGGATGTAAATTAATTAGAAGACCATTTCAATTTGACTGATGTAAATTTTTGTTTAAAATGCGCTATTTTGATAATTTATGGGTCTATGTATCACTATTTAAGTTACTTTCCGTTAGTCAATTCTGTTAAGAAGGACTGATTTCTGATTTTCAGTAAAGTTGGGGACTAATTTCCAGCTTTAAATACTTTAGGGACCAATTTCATAAAGGAGGAGAACTTAAGGGACTGATTTAGTAGTTTTGCCAAAGTTAAATTATTAAAAATAAGTAAGCTAGAATGCTGTAATAATTATATCAGCTCAGGAAACCCAATAATTTTATACAATCACTAACCAAAAAGCCACTCTACAATCATAAAAAGCTGCCTGAGATTTCTCCACAAACTTGGGGAAGCATATAAGGCATTAAGCCACAAAGCATCACCAACTTCCTTGGCATATGTACATTACACCATCTTCGTAAAGAGACATTCCAATTGTTAAAAAATAAAATTACAGAGCAGTTGATCTGTTTATCATAAAAGAAAATTAGAAAATGAAGTTGACAGAGCAGGAGGGGGGAAAGAGGAGTCGTTGGCAGCAGGGGAGCCGACGGCGGGTCGGCGGCTGGCCGGCGGCGGGCCGACGGCGCGGCGGCGGGTTGGCGGTGGGTTGGCGGCGTGGCGGCGGGTTGGCGGTGTAAGATCCCCCTCCCGGAACACACAACACGGCCGAGGGAAATCTTATGCCCATGACAGCCGTCTTGCGGAAGCGCCAGCGCACGAGCTAGCCTCCCCCACAAGACGCCTATCCTGCCGGCCAAATCAACTAAACAGCGTCAACCCATCAATGAAAGAAAGTATTAAAAGCCAAAGATTCACAATAAGTAAAAATGTCCAAATCAGAGTAAAAGAAGACAGAAAGCTACACAAGCTCATGCAAATTATCAGAGTATTCACCTAAATGCCCCAAGGGCTACAACTCAAAACACTCACCCGCCTCTGTCACTAACGGCAGCTAAGGTACCATAAACCCCAGCCCTGCACACCTGACCCGGCTGGCCTCCGGTGCTAAACGCTGCTACACGTCTGAATGTGCTCCTAAAAAAGAGGGAGGTAGCAACCGTTAGTCATAAAGACTAAGTGGCTTCACATCCGCTCCCCCGGCGACTCCAAGGCACCGGGCGGAAGGAAAGGAAGAAAAGCTGCAATATAACAGTAATATATACAAAGCAGGTGAGGGGGAAAGTAAGCTAGTAAATACACAAATTCTAAGCTACACAAGAGTAAAAAGGGCTAATCTAATCATGTAAAAGCAGGAGTATAATGAAGGTGTACAGTAGTAAATAAACAGTAAGTAAAGCAGGTAAAGCGAGGCAGTAAGAACAGTAGCGACAAGTAATCAATCTCGTACCCTAACTTATATGAATGCCCATACAAACTTATAAATTAGGATTTCCAGGAATTATAACTCATCATATAAAAGAGCCCATACTAATTTATATGATGAGGATCTGCAAGTGCGTATGCTATGCTATGCCATGAATGTTTTATGCAATGAAACTCACACACACGACTCTATGCGCATAGAACTTTGTAGTTCCCTCTGTTTGAAAGGAAGCCAACCTCTCGGGTACCAACCGCTGTGACACACGGTGGTAGCGGACCGGGCTGTCCACTCCTAGGCGGGTATGCACACTACCAGGCCTAGACCGCACGTACGCCTCGATGCTAAACAACCGCGGAGCTCTGCGTACTCTTCGCTGGAGTCCACCAGGCTTTGAGCTAAGTGGAAGGTGTCTTCGAGGAATTGTCGTCCCGACACGCAGACAAGCTGGCCCCTCAGACCCCAACACACCCACTAAGTCCACGTACCGCGGTCGGTGTGACGACCCGCCTAGTACCGAAGACCTGCCACAATTATCCAAGAACTAACGGGGCTATCCTCCCCTCGAGCCTCCAGCTCGTCCAACCCAGGCACCACAATCCTGCCACTCCCGCAAGTGGGAGGAGATACATAAATCCAATCTTACCCTACTGTGGCTACTCTTGCCTACTATAAACGTTATTGCAGTTTATGGTTAATCTTGGACTTCCCGAGGTATACCCGGTGAAGGGCTCTCAACGGTACTAGGGAATGTGATGGGATGTATCCCAAATTCCTCTATCTAAAGATATTTAAATTTAGTTGGTGGATGTATTTCACTTCGCATTTCGTGTTGCTCTAATAGTTAAGTGGATTTAGACTTCGACTCCCACTTTGCCCAATTGGGCTAAGCGCAGCTCGCACTTGACTTTAACTCTTGACTTAGCCTTAACATGACCTTAAGTGGTAGCCCCTCATGGGCTTAAAGGATAAATCCGATCTCCTAATGCTACGCTCCAAGTTTTCTCCCAAGTCTCATGAGGTTTAGAAGGTCTAAGCTCAAAACTCAATTTTTTGCTAAACCTAGACCACTCAAGCGAACTATATTTACCCCAAAGGTGGAACCCTCAAAATATTTATCCTCATGATCTGATATAATTAACATCGGTTCCCACTAACCTATGTAGGTCATGATCCAAAATTCATTATTTCCTCAGTCAAATTGGCCATTAATAATATCTGTCTAATTATGTGACACATACTAAATTACATATGAAGTATAAATTATATAAGTCCATATCGTCCAATAAAATCACCAGAGACATGTAATGTTAATTTAAGTTAATGGACAAGATTCATAATCCTCTAAGGTGATTTAGCATGTTATTTAATAATTGGACATAATTATCAAAATATCACTATACCTGTTAAGTCCTAAAATAATCATCCCAAAATTTTAAGAAAAATTACACCGATGGCTCACATGACTGAAATAAACATCTAACCATAATTTTAGAATTTCCAAGGTAATTTAGCCGTATTTAATTCATTAATTCGCAAGGTGCTAAAATCATATTTCTAAAATCACTGTCACCGTGCCTCATCATCTATAACATGATTCATATATAACCTTAGCTCAATCAAGCTTCCGAATCAGTACCTATATCACAATTAAATTACTAAATAAAGGATTAATAACTTTGAAACTACACATCCAAACATTACAAAACTTCACAGGGGGTATATAATCATGTTATTAATTACTCCACCAATCTCATGAGCAGCGAAGTAACATATTGCAAGACATTCAAAATATACTATAATCACATGTGTTATGACACAATTCAGTAAATCTGATATTCTAGAAGCTACACTCATCCAAAAATTATGATTAACCCTAATATGGGAATCTAAGAGCGAGAGCTACAACTTTTATGTTTACCATAAAACCCAGGACCTAATGCTTCATACCCAAAATCAGTGTTGAATGCAATTGTACAACCTGGGCAGAAATCAGAGAACTAAAACAAGGTTTATTTTTTCTGGACAGTCCACTCGACTGGACTTTTAGTGAGCTACAGGTCACCCCAGAAAACGTGTAACCTATCGTTGGAAAGCTCTTTTCAAGGGCTATAACTTTCATGTTGAGCCCGAAATCTAATTCCAGTGGGGTCAAGCCTAAAAAAATTGGCTTGAACCCAGCTGCGCACAATTCTCCTTAATAACCAAGAGCGAGTTATGAATACGTTTATCCCATATAATTATCAATCCTAATTACAGAGAATTATTCGTCACACTTATGCAAGTTATAATTAACAAATCCTATAACAAGAAACTATTTCTCAATTCTCAAACCTATAATGACATATATATATATTGAATTCCATAACAGGATCTATAATAGCAATATTTAAAACCTATTTCGAGCAGCACTATTCATCGCCGACCCAAATTGAAATTAGGGCATACCGCCTTCTCTCCTCCCGTACACCCTCACGAGGCCACCACGTCTCACGAAATCGACGTCCCACGTTCGTATTGAAGCGGGGAGTTGATTGGGGGTATTTTCGCGGCGATCGGCGCCCTACGGCGAAAACCCTAACACGGCCTTTTTTCCTATGGAGCTTCATCGCGCTCGCAAACCGACACAATTGAGTTCGATATCTCGCCTAGCGGATCTAAGAAAACTAGCACCAAGGGAGAGGGGAGGAAGTCACCTGATTTCCGGACGACGTTCGCGGTGGTCTCCTCCAAGGCATGGCGGCAGTTGTCCAAGGCTGATTAAAGGGGTCCTGATCCACAGAAATATCAAATATGTAATCAGTCAACATTACCCACTAAAAAAAGGGAAACAACAGACATCCGATCAAGGTAAAAGTCCCAAAAATTATTTATAAGTTTGGCTCAATTCCCCTAACAGCAAAACCAACAGAAACAGGGACTACGCAGTAGCCGGCCATTAAAATCAGCCAGTCTACAAAACCAAAACAGCCCCCAAAACTCCCACAAGACAGCCACCAAATCGACAAGAGGAACAGCAAAACTCAATACAGCCACAACAACTAAAAGGAGGGGCAGTAAAAGCCATTTACCAACTATAAAACCATATAGCTCTAACAGCACTGCCGGTCAGCCTTGGCAATTCAATTCATGAAGCAAAGCAAAGCCAAACCTTCCTACTCATAACATAAACTGGAAATCGAAAGCAACAGCCGACTACAATTAATATCCCAAAATATTTCCTCTCAGATTAACATAACAATCGTGAACTAGAAGAACGTGTCCCCAGGAATCCCCTATTTCAATTCCACATTAATCCCCCTTTACCATATGCTAGCATAAAAAAAAAAGAGGAACTCCAAAGCCCATCAGAAAATCGATAGGGCCATAAACATCCACTGGAAAAAAAAGTAATCAAAACTATGGAGAACTAAAGAGGAAGGAGGGCTCACCGAGCAGGTAAGACGAAATGGGCACCGATTCAGGACGAATACACGAACCCAAATGAACCCCCGACCAAGCCGCATCTTGCTAATCTTTGATCCCAACAGCAGTTCAGGGATCCCATGCATTTTCAAGATCTAAGAGGGGGAAGAAGAGGAGAAAACACGAAGAAGAAGGTCGGCTCCAAAATCCCTAGCCGCGATCTGGATGAGGGCACGAGAGAAGGTAGAGGAGGAGGGAGGAGGTCGGCCTTGGAGAGCTGCTCGGAGCCGTGAGGTGAAGGAGGAAGGGTTGTCGGAGCTCATGCGTCGTTGCCCGATCCGCTGGGAGGAGCGCCAAAGGGGGGAGCTTGAGGTGGTCGGCCATGGAGCTTGCCGAAGGTGGTGCGCCGGAGGGAGATGGAGTTGGCACTCGCCGGAGAAGGAGCTTGGAGGAGCTCGCGGAGGTGGCGCTGGCCGGAGGGGAGAAAGTTCGGAGCAGGAGGGGGAGACGTGCGGCGCAGCTGGGAGGAGAGGGATCGGGGTTTCTTATTTCTAACCTAAACATTCGTATATATATGTATTAATATCATAATTAAAGTTATAATAATAATAATAATAATAATGGTAATAGAAGATTATTATTATTATTATTGTTTAAAACACCCGCACAATGCTCTAGAATGCTCGGAATTTATCCCGAACGGGCTCGTTACGATCGTCTCGTCGATACGCACCCATCGAAACACGCTGAGGTCAGTTCCGAGTTCGTTTGCTCATTTTTACGCTCTCCGGAGCGTTTGCGGTCTAATTTGACCTAAATGACAAAAACCTTTCAAACGACGTCGGAATCGCAAACGGATAGATTCGTTGAACTCGTACTATTATTACGAGTCTAACAAGACTGACTAGGGTCAGTTGCGAGATCGTTTGGTCAATTTCACCATTTTGGATAAATATGCTATTCGCAGACCACAGTAATAAATTCGCCGATTCTCATCAGAATCGAGCGCGGACAGTTTTGTTGAACTCGTATAGGCTTCACGAGTCTAATAAAACTGACTGGGGTGAATACCGAGACCGTCTGCTGCATATCGCCTTTTGGATAAATCTGTTATTCGCAGACCACGTTATTTAAGCTAACGTACGTACTATAAATCCTTCGAGGCGGTACGCCTCCTTCGAGTTTTATCGCTCAAGTTATGCTCTCCGGATGGCTCGGATCCCGATACAGCAAACATCGGGACAAAGAATAGAACTGGTACTTGCCGCATTCGTCGAGTGCACTTCCCCGGCTCAGTTGCAAGCCTGGCCCTCAGTACACCCCGAGCCCGAGTCAACTCGCGTGATTCAAAAAATGCGCACAAGGGGTCTAGCTCGAATCGGGATGTTACAGGCGGCGCGTTGGCGGCGGGTTATCGGAGTAGCGTAGGAGAACGGAGCAGGGTCGGACTGGAGGGGATGACATACTCTGTTGTCAGCTAGAGTTAGCGGTGTCGGGTTGGGTTGCAAGAAGAAATTTGCTCCCAGGTCTACCAAAGAAATGAACTGCTTGCAAGAGAACAAAATTACCAAAATCGAAGAAGAAGAATAAGTCCTTTTCCCAAGTCATTGCTGAGAAGGAGGAAGAAGAAGACCAAACGATCCTAAAAATCCATCCAGCGAGTGGAGTGAGAGAGCCGGTACCTTCTGCCTACAGCATCTGACGACCTCCGAGTGTAAATGGAACTGAAAACCCTATGGATTTAAGTCTGAGGAAATAAGAAAATGTCAGTTTCAGGAAAGAAGAAAAGGAACAGGTGCATAATGTTCACCGGAGATGTCATCTTGACCTAGAAGAGGAACTACTCCTACCGCTTGTAATGGAGAGCCGAGGGTGGGAGAGAACTATCGTGGGAGAGCGTTGAGGACGAAGAAGACCGCGGGAGAGAGAGGGAGAGAATGATGTTGGCGCTGGGAGAGAGCGAACTTTGCCCTAGAATGGAGTGGTCGTGGGGAGGCGCGGGATTAGGAGGGTTTACGCAAGCGACCAACAACGTGGTTGAGTGGGAATAGGCGATATCGGGGATGAGGAGAGAGAAGACGGGATGGTTTAAAGTGATTTGATCTTGAGATCTGACGGTGGACGGCTATGATTGTGTGGATGTCTCATTAAGCTAGTCTATTTTTGTTGTCATCCATACTTCTTTTTAAATAGTAATATATATATGTATATATATGTATATAGTTGGGGTCCCCATAAAAAGGTTCGGGTTGAATATCTACATATGTGTGTGTATATATATATATATGTATATATACATATATATACATATATATATACATATATCTACATATATATATATCTATATATATATATCTATATATATAGCTGTATATATATATATATATATATATAAATATGTATATATATATATGTATATATATATGTATATGTATATATATAGCTCTATATATGTATATGTATATATGTATATATATATATATGTATATATATGTATATATATATATATGTATATATATATATGTATATTGATGGGGTCCCCCTAAAAGAGTTCGGGTTGAGTCGGATCAAGTGTTTCTCATCACAGTCTCGCCCGGACCCGCTTGACGGCACCAATTTTATATTTGGTCTTAATCCCGCAGCTAAGCAGCTTCGCGGTTCCACTTGTTCCTTAAGAACCGCTCAAAAGCGCTTCCGCTCGCTCCTGCCCCGTAAGAGCGCTTCTGCTCGCTCATGTTCCGTAAGAGCGCTTGCGCTCGCTCATGTTCCGTAAGAGCGCTTCCGCTCGCTCCTGGTCCGTAAGAGCGCTTTCGCTCGCTCCTGCTCCGTACGAGCTCTTCCGCTCGCTCCTGCTCCGGAAGAGCGCTTCCGCTCGCTCCTACTCCGGAAGAGCGCTTCCGCTCGTTCCTGCTCCGAAAGAGCGCTTCCGCTAGCTCCTGCTACGCAGGAAGCGCTCCCGCTCACTTCCGCTCCACGGGGAACGCTTTCGCTCTCGTATGATCCTCAAGAGGCGCCACTATCATCCATCGCCAATGGCGATCGCCGGCCACCACCATCACCAGGGAGGCTGCCTAGGCTGCCCAGCGTGACCGGGAGCAAACTCGTCATAATCTCAAAGCTGACGATCTGTGTGCCCTGAATCAAGCATTCTCATTCGCTCGTCCAGAAATCGGCATGACACAGTTACCAGAACGCCCTCCTCAAAAACTATAAAAGGGGGGCAATGCTTTCATTTGAGGGGACTTTTGGCACTGGGAGAAGAAGGAGCTCTTGAGTTTTCTGGCAAGAACTCTCAGAAGATCTTCATCGGCCTTCAAGCTCCCCTTAGAGTTCTCCCTCAGCATTCCAGTTTTGCTTCAAGGACTTGGGGAGGATCTCTGCAACTTGGATACAGGCCGCTCCGTAGCGCTCCGCTTCAGGCCGCTCCGCAGCGCTCCGCTCCAGGCCGCTCCGTAGCGCTTGGATCCAGGCCGTTCCGCAGCGCTCCGCTCCAGACCGCTCCGTCGCGCTCCGCTTCAGGCCGCTCCGCTCCAGGGCACTCTGTAGCGCTCCACTCCAGGCCGCTCCGCTCCAGGTCGCTCCCCTCCAGGCCGCTCCGCAGTGCTCCGCTCCAGGCCGCTCCGCAGCGCTCCGCTCCAGGCCGCTCCGCGGCGCTCCGCTCCAGGCCGCTCTGCAGCGCTCTGCTCCAGGACGCTCCACCAAAAGCTGCCTCAGAGCACGCTTCACCACGTTTGGCTCCCGAGAACTTAGCAAAATCTCTGTAACGAGCAGTGACATGTCACCCTTGAAAAACAACTCTCTGTAACTCACAACACTAGTGGATCATTCAGAACTGGGCTAGGCCCCGTGGTTTTTTTTCCTTTTTTGGGTTTTCCACATAAAAATCTTGTTGTCTACTGTTGGTTGTCTTTTTTGACTGTTTGCACGTTCGGCTCACTCTCGAGCTAAGGCCGTTCAGCTCGACCGGCCCAGGAGAGCTTTGAACGACCCGCAACAGTTTGACGCCGTCTGTGGGAACAAAGTTCCCAACTCTCCAAAGATTCTAGGAAGATAATGCTCATCAGCAGTACTCTTGACCAACAGTGATGACCAGAAGAAGCACCTGCGCTGCCGATGAAGCAGCTATGGGGATGCACGCCAAACACGCTCCTAACAACTCGCTCTTCTGTGGCGTGCCGCCACTCGATGGAGTCAGGGTGGCAGTAGCAGCCGCTGTTGAGGAACGCATGCACGTGATAGAAGAGAGACAAACTGAGATGCTAGCTCTAATGAGGAACCTCGGGGCCACCCACACCCTCATTCTCGTTGGCGCCCAAATTGCTCGGCCTCCAGCAATCCCCGATCAAAACTCCCAAAGCATGGCTCTTGGGGTGAAGGTCGCTAACCCCGACGTCAACCCTGTATAACAAGTTTTCCAAACTCTGGGAAATTCGGCTCAACTATGAAGCAAAAACACCTCGCTCCCACGCTGCAGAGCATTATGCTCCCGCGTTGCAGGGCACCTCGCTCACACGCTGCAGAGCATCAAGCTCCCGCGTTGCAGGGCACTTTGCTCCCACGCTGCCGAGCATCACGCTCCAGCGTTGCAGGGCACTTCGCTCCCACGCTGCAGAGCATCATGCTACCGCGTTGCAGGGCACCTCGCTCCCACGCTGCAGAGCATCAAGCTCCCGCATTGCCGGGCACTTCGCTCCCACGCTGCCGAGCATCACGCTCCTGCATTGCAGGGCACCTCGCTCCCATGCTGCAGAGCATCATGATGCGCGTTGCAGGGCACTTCACTCCCACGCTGCCGAGCACCACGCTCCCGCGTTGCAGGGCATTTCACTCCCACACTGCAGAGCATCATGCTCCCGCGTTGCAGGTCACCTCGCTCCCACGCTGCAGAGCATCATGCTCCCGCGTTGCAGGGCACTTCGCTCCCACGCTGCCGAGCATCACGCTCCCGCATTGTAGGGCACCTTACTCCCACGCTGCAGAGCATCATGTGTAACATCCCGACTTTTATTGGGTCACTAGGCCCTAGTGAGCCCAATAAAAGTAGGCCCGTATAGTAGACATAACCCGATGAGGGGTTATGTGCTACGAACCCTGAATTGACTTCTGTCAGTTCCGTTAGACTCGTATGAACAATACGAGCGCAACGGAATTCGTTGCACTCCGATCCGAGATCGTTTGGAGAAAACGACCATTTAGGGTGTCTTAGCGCGCCACTACCTCATTATTATGAATAGTGACCGTACGAACCCCGAATTGACTTCTGTCAGTTTCGTTAGACTCATATGAACAATACGAGCGCAGCGGAATTCGTTGCACTCCGATCCGAGGTCGTTTGGAGAAAACGACCATTTCGGGTGTCGTAGCGCGCCACTACCTCATTATTATGAATAGTGACCAAACGAACCCCGAATTGACTTCTGTCAGTTCCGTTAGCCTCGTATGAACAATACCAGTGCAACGGAATTCGTTGCGCCTCAATCTGAGGTCGTGTGAAGAGTATGTCTTTTTAGGACTATGCAGACCACCTCGGTACAACACCCGAAATATGAAGCACACGAACCCGTCATCAGCCCCGACAAATCTTGATGGACCCCGGGACCATGGAGGACACCGTCCTAGGATGACCTCGGTCAACCCCCCCCCCCCCCCCCCAAGCTTAAAACTCATTGGGAAAGGAAAAGAAGGGGGGAGGAGGAGAGAGAAGCCCCTCCCCCCAAGGAAAGGGGCTGCCCACGAATGGGCAGCCCCTATTGGGGCAAGGGGGCTGAGGAGAGAAGGGGAGGGGGGGGGGGGGGGGGGGGGAGAAAATATCTCCCCCCACTCACCCTCCCTTAAACCCACGCGGGGAAAAGGGAGGGGGGAGGTATCCCCCTTCCTATAAAAGGAAGGTCAAGCCCCCTCCTTTCAGCACACCCCCCCTCTCTCAGACTCTCCCCCTGCCGGCAAGCCCAGCCACCACCACCCTGTCGGAGCCCTGCCCAACCTCAAACCGCCGCCACCACCTTCCCCACCATGGTCGGCCGCCCCTCAACCTCTCGAGATCCACCACCCCTACAGGTAGACATCTCCCCCTCCTCCTTCCTACTCCCCTGAGCAGGTCTCCCCCCCCCCCCCCCCCCCCCCCCCCTCGGAGACCCTTGCGCCGGCGAAAGGAGGCGGCCGGGCCGCCGGAGGACGCAGCCCCGGCGGCGCCCGTGGCCCAGCCCCCCTCTGCTCCCGTTTCCTGTACAGGAAATACCCCACCCCGGCGACCGGCAGCGCCAGGCCGTCGGACCACCACCGGAGTGGTCGCCGACCCCCGGCGCACAGTCCGGGGGCGACACCGACAACCTTCCCCAGCGGGAAGGTGGCGCAGCAAGCCTGCATGGCACATGCAGGCTGCGCCACCGCCCCCGCCCCTCTCTTTGCTTTTTTCCCGGTGGTAGCCGGCGGCGCCAGGCCGCCGGACCACCACCGGCGTGGTCGTCGGCCCCCGGCGTACCAACCGGGGGTGGCGCCGGCCCCAGCCGGCCGCTGCCCGACAGCGGTAGCGGCCGCCTCCCATTTAGCAAACGGGAGCCGCACGATCTCCCCCAGGAGATCGGGCGGCTCCTGTTTCATGGTTTCCCGCCCCCTGCCTCAAATTGAGTGCTCCCACAGCGGATCCGCCGCAGATCCGCTGTGGGAGTTGTGGGAGGGCGCACGGTGCAAAACCCATGTGCCTCTTCCCTGCCTCTAACCGCACCCCATCCTCCCTTTCCCCTTCCCCATTTTTCTGAGGAAAAATTGGGCCGTTTCATCCAAAACTTCCAAGATGAAAAATGTGCCTCACTCTGAGGGGCACCTCCTGTATTTTTTTTGGAATTTTAGGAAGTCATTTACTATTTTTAAAACCCTACCAAAGGTTTATTTTAAGAAAATTAAGGGCCAAATGTGTTGGGAAAAATCACCAAAAATTATAGGCTCTACTTTAGGGTATTTTACAAATACTATCAAAGTTTGGAGTTGTGAGTTTTTCTTTTGGTCCTTCAATACAAGCAACTTAAACGCCCGGAAGGGAGCGAAATTCCATCGGAATAAATCGGCGTCCTCTCAACACATATTTTCTAAACGCATAATAAAGATTACGCGTATCGATCTAAGGAATCGACTAAGTTAGGAATATCGACGCAAAACTCGGGACGAAATCACGGTGCGACGCCGAAATACAATCACGTCGCGATATTAATAAAAGAACGAACCCACGACAAAGGATAAATGCAAAAATCTTATGGAACGTAAATAAACTCCCGAAATGGAGTAGAACCCCTATGAACGGGGAGAAAGCAGAACCTCCTCCTACGAACAGAGTCGACGATTGAAGCCTCCTCTTATGGAGTGATTGGACTACTAACCCTTTATTTATTTTACTGCTTTCTGTATTTTCAATACTCCAGTCTCGCACTGGTCCTATTTACTGCTTTCTGTACTTTCATACTCCAGTCTCGCACTGGTCCTATTTACTGCTTTCAGTACTTTCATTTCTCCAGTCCCGCATTGGTCCTGATATTATGGCCCCTGCTTCCGGCCTACTTTATTGATTAATATTATGCCCCCTGCTTCCGACCTACTTTATTGCTTAATATTATGCCCCCTGCTTCCGGCCTACTTTATTGCTTAATATTATGGCTCCCTGCTTCCGGCCTACTTTATTGCTTAATATTATGCCCCCTGCTTCCGGCCTACTTTATTGCTTAATATTATGGCCCCCTGCTTCCGGCCTACTTTATTGCTTAATATTATGGCCCCCTGCTTCCGGCCTATTTTACTTGCTAATTCAGTGCTGTCGTTGGTCCTACGTTAACAAGTGGTGCTTATCCTCCCTTCTGCGAGGCCTTAGTTGGGGCAAACCCGGAGTCGAGCCCCTCCTCTTAGGTTAGCCCCAAGCAAGGAGCCCTCATACCGCTAAGCCTTCCGGCCAGAGGTTGTGTGACCGGTCGAGTAAGTTGCCACGCGTCTTAAAGCGCTTGTTATATAATTAAAGCAGTTGAAGATTGTGTGGAAGTGGCGGGTCGGTCACGCCCGCAGACCGTTCGTACCGGTGCGGGTGGGTTGACGACTCATGACGACAGGGAGATGTGCACAGCGGGTTGTCACCACTCCGAACCTGCAGTTTTGCCTCCGCTGGTCGGCCTAAAAATCGGTTCGCCGGATGTCGCTCACATCCAGTTAGTACACCAAGTTATACCGGAGGGCCTGAGTGATACGGTACGACTACATTCAGAAGTGACAAGACTGGCCACTGTCACCGACGGCCACATCGGTGAGGCCCGCAGGATTAACTCCCCTGCTCGAAATAAAGCGGTCTAAACTGTGTCGACACAGGGTCTTTTGTGTGTGTACAGGTTTGAATACCTGAGTACGAGTATGCGCGAAATAGTGTTGTGTATTTACTATACTGCACGACTATGGATAGTAGGGCGGGAGGCCCTACCTGTAGATATATATGTGTATATATATATGTATATGATTACCTGCTGCTAACCCTCTTCTTTGCTTCGGCTATTTATTTCTGTCCTTTAGCCCGCCCCCGGATATGGATCCGGGGAGGGGATGTATTATCTACTTAGCTCTGTGACTAACGGTTATTTCTTATAACCAATCACAGGAGATGGGACAACGCGTAGCCCCCGCCCCGCAGGATGAGTTACCAGCCTTAGAGATGGCCCGATCGGTCACTCCAACCTCACCCCCTATCTTCCGAGACGTGAGTCCTAGAGCATGGTACTAGCCTAGTGTCTTTTATTATAGTCAATGTAGCCCCCGAGGCAGTGGTTGTAAACATTAGGCTTCGGCCCTATTTAAATATGTAAATATAAGCAGTATGCTTAGTTTTGTTCATTTCGATTGCTTCCGCTGTGCGTTCTGATGTGATGTTGTGATTCTCGTGCCTGACAAGGAGACCACTCAGTGCTTGAGAGGGTGGGTCGTTGCCATCCGGGAAGCACTAGTGGCCATCTTTGGGTAGTAAGATCCCCCCTCCCTGAACCCGGTTCAGTTTGGGGAGGGGGGGTCTTACATCATGCTCCCGCGTTGTAGGGCACTTCACTCCCACGATGCATAGCATCTGGCTCCCGCGTTGCAGGGCACCTCGCTCCTACGCTGCAGAGCATCTCGCTCCCAGACTGCATAATATCTTCACCAAAGTGAAAGCCCCAAGTCCTCCTACGGATACCAATCAGGAAGAATATCGAGTCTCCTGTGTTATTTAATAAAAATGCACCCCGGGTCCACTAGCATGGCCAGGACAAGGGAGTAAGCATCCCTCTGCATGACGGCCCAAACATACGCCTTCAGGCTTATCCAAAAGAAATATTTAAAGCCGCAAAATGAAATATTGTGGCGCGTCCTCGACCGCACTCCTCATCGGAGTCTCCTCATCGGAGTGCAACCCTAGGCTTACCACTCCCTCTTAGGGGAGCGATGCCTCTCTGCGCTAGCGCCTATCCGCGTGCCTCCCCGCTCGCGCGCCATCCCGTGTCCGCCCAACAAATCTCCAAGTGGCAGGGCGACAATCTCTGATAAGATGGTGGCAAACCCTCCACATCGAGAGCGAGTCCGAGCCATTCGGCTGCTCGGGTCCTACCCCCCTCAGGATCGGACAGGAATCACGTTCCCTCAACAAATCTTCAAATGAAAAGACAAAAGCCTCCGACAAGATGGAACAACACTCCGAACCGCAAAAAGTCCCGCGCTCAAGGGGCAGCACGGGCGTGTGGTTCCCGAGCATGGTAGGCCTCACCTAGTGGAGCGGCCGCGTATAGCGGCGCTCCCAGAAGCACAGTAGTACCTAGGGTGCGGCAGCACCGCGCCCCGGATGTAGCAGCGCCGCGCTGTCCGGGCACGGCAGCGCCGCGCACCCCGTGCGCGGCAAGGCCCCGCCCTGTGCGCTGCAGGCGCAGCCCACGCGCGGCAGTGTCGTGCACTGCTTGCGCGCGATAGTTCGGCGCACTGCCCACGCACGGTAGTGCCGATCCCTTCCCGCGCACGTTAGTGTCGCGCCATGCCCACGCGCGGCAGTGCCGCGCACTGCCCACGCGATAGTGCCACGCATTGCCCGCGCGACAGTGCCGCGCACTGTTCATATGCTGCCCGCGTGCGGCAGTGACGTGCACTGCCAGCGCCCGAAAGTGTTGTGCAGTCCGCGCACGGAAGCGTCGCGACCCATGCGCGGCAGCGCTACGCCTTTCCTGAGTTATGGTAAGCTCAGGTGCCCCCCCCCCCCCCCCGCTCCCTTTGCGCATTTTCAAGGCTCGGCGCACCGCTTTGAGGTACAGCGTGCTCTGGTGCGCTCCCCTACGCCCCTTGCGCATGCTGCGCCGCGGGCGAGCTTCCGCGTGATCTTCTTCGCCACGAGCAAAAACCTCCTCTCTTGCGATCGTGGTAATTTTCTCCTTCCGGACAGTGGCGATCCTCCTTCGCAAAGGCTCCGTCAAAATTTCCACCTCGGTTCTGTAATCGCCTAGCACAATTTATAGAGTGCGAGGGCCATCATGTCGAAACACTCCCTCGTGAACTCTTGATGAGCGGTAGAAATTTTCGGACTATCGATTGCAAATCTCGGCCTCCGAAAACTGGGGGGCAATTGTTGGGGTCCCCCTAAAAGGGTTCGAGTTGAGTAGGACCAAGTGCTTCTCATCACAGCCTCGTCCGGACCCGCTTGACGGCCCCAATTTTATGTTTGGTCTAAATCCCGCAGCAAAGCAGCTTCGCGCTTCCACTTGTTCCTTAAGAACCGCTCAAAAGCACTTCCGCTCGCTCCTTCCCCTTAAGAGCGCTTCTGCTCGCTCATGTTCCGTAAGAGCGCTTATGCTCGCTCATGTTCCGCAAGAGCGCTTCCGCTCGCTCCTGGTCCGTAAGAGCGCTTCCGCTCGCTCCTGCTTTGTACGAGCGCTTCCGCTCGCTCCTGCTACGGAGGAGCGCTTCCGCTCGCTCCTGCTGCGTAGGAACGCTTCCTCTCGCTCCTCCGCCGTACGAGCGCTTCTGCTCGCTCCTGTTGAAAATGTTCAAGTATGAAGTTGGCGGTCTGGGAGGTGGTCGCGCGGTCTGGTCTAACCGCGCGATCTCGCAGTCTCCTCTGCGGTCTGACCTACTCGGTTTAGCCGCAGTCTTATTCGCCTGACCACCGTTCTCTCTGTCCAAGGCTGCCGAGGTGAGGCCGCGCAATCTGGTTCGTGTGACTGCGTGGCGAGCTGTTATTTTGTACTGTGCGGGTTAAAGTGTTGACCGCACAGGGTTGTTGTTCTGGTATCCGGCAGTCCGGTCTGGTGACTGTCTGGGTTCTTGATGGTGCGCGCTGACTAAAGTTTTCTTAGTCGCGTGGTCTCCCTTTTGTGTTCGCATAAGCTGGTCCCTTGGCGGTCTGCTGATGTATGCGGACACTGGTGTTGGTCGTCTTGGTGGGATGTTGCCTTAGTCGACTTGGCTGTGTTCGCGGTCTCTGGTGGAGGTCTCGTATAGGCGAACACCGGTGGTGGGCGTCATGACCGTGAGGGTTGTCATGATCGCGCAGCTTCTTGGAGGAGTGGCGATCTCCTGGTCAGGATTGAAGTGGCGAGCTCACTAAGCGCAGAGCGATCTTCTGCTGACCGCGCGGGTTGACCGGTCTTGGTCGCGCGGTCAGGGCAGTGACTCTATCTCATAGGGTGGTGACTGGATCTGGTCCCACGCCTATAAATAGGTGTCACTGTAGCAGCATTATCAATCGCACCAAGTGTAAGTTGAACTCGCGCCTAGAGTTTGCGGTCTCTTTTTGTGACCGCTCGGTTTGCTGATTGAATTTTCTTTGTGCAGCTTCTGCGGATAGTGCAGACAGCAGCGGTCACCTCTTCTTCTAAAGTGTCCGGGCGGTCTTGCGGCTTGCAGTGTGGGTTGCTGGAGTTCGGGAGAATCAGTGGAGTTCGGGAGGTCGCGGAACTTCAGTGGTGTTGTTCAAGTTGTCGGCAGTCTGTTCGCGCGGTCTCGTTTTCTAGTCGCGCGAACATCTATGCCGCGCAGTTAGGCGGCTTTTGTGTTCAGACCGCCAGTTATCTTTCTTCAGCATTGTACTTTTCCTTTTGGTTTTGTGTACTGGCGGAATCATGTCTCGCCATGTATACCTCGCTCTGTAATGAAGATTTCTGTTGTTATCAATAAGGATTGCTTTGCTCCATGTGCTTCTGGTTGTTGGTTGTAACTTTAAGTTGTACGATTCCTGCTCACTCCTAGATCTACGGAAAATTTCACATGGTATCAAAGCGAGGTTGGAGTGGATTGAGCAGTGAACAACTCAAAGTTGCCATCGCCTTCGTGAAGAAGGAACCAGTGGTAGAGCCATGGAAGCAGGTTTTGCAAGAGGTTTTGGAATTGAGATGCTCACGTCGACTAACTTCAAGAAGTGGAAGTCGTGCATGCAGAGTTATCTTCTAGGCGAGGACCTCTGGGAGGTTGTTGGAGGAGATAGTACGCAGGAAGTTGTCCTAGTTGGGGATAATGGTCATGAGGTGAGGAATTAGAGGAGGATTAATGTGAAAGCAGAGTTCACTCTGAAAATGGCAATATCACCTGACCTATTCGATCACATCTTAGGGTGTGGATTAGCTACCGAGATCTGGAGAGCCCTGGACGGGCTGTTTAACAAGAAGAATGTAGCGAGGCTACAGTTCCTGGAAAATGAGCTGGCTAGGTCGGCTCAGGGAGATCTATCTATCTCTACGTTCTTCCTGAAGATGAAGAAGCTGTGTGCTGAGATTTCAGCACTGGATCCTGATGAGCCAATTTATGAGGCGAAGCTGAAAAGACACATCATCCGCGGCTTGCAGAAGGAGTATGTGGCCTTTGTGACGTTCGTTCAGGGTTGGGCAAATCAGCCGTCTCTGCTGGAGCTGGAGAATCTGCTTGCGTCGCAGGAAAGCCTAGCAAGGCAGATGGCGGGGGTGTCAGTGTCTGGGGGAGAAGGCGAGGTACTCTTCACAGGGAAGAAGAAGAAATGGGATAAGAAGAATAAGACCGCTGGAGGCAATGGGCCTTCAACTTCTGGATAACAGGAGAGGGGCTATGCTCCCAAGGCTGAATGGAAGAAGAAGGGAGAAGGACCCAAGTGCTTTAGGTGCGGAAAGCTTGGTCACATCAGGAAGGACTGTCGGGTGAATCTTCAGCCAGGGCATGCTGCTGCAGGGAAGGAGGAAACTGAGGCCAGGCAAAATGATGGAGGATGGGGAGGAGCCTTCTCAGCTTCTGTCGGAGCTGTGGCTCCTATCAACTATCAGGAGGACTGGATCGTGGACTCGGGGTGTGGTCATCACCTCACCGGGGATGAGTCAAAGCTTTCTTCAGCGCAGCCTTACTCAGGTAATGATGCTATCATAACTGCTGATGATACTGTGCATACTGTTGAGAAGGTGGGGGTTGTTTCCTTGGGCAGTGATAGGGGGCCACTAACATTGAAGAATGTCTATCATGTGCCCGGAATGAAGAAAAACCTCTTGAAAGAATATAGGTACGCTAACTAATTCACCTAGAGGGGGGTGAATAGGTCTTTTGAGTTTTACTTGATAATTATGGCCTGTTAAAACTGTTCTAATCAGAGAATCAAGCAACACAGAAAAACACACAAGTGTTTATAGTGGTTCCCCAATACAGTGTGTCTATGGGTAGTCCACTTTCCCCCTTCACCCTTCTAACAGTGTGTTAGACAGGGCCAACTCCTCCAATCTTAGCTCCAAGAGTTTACAACACAAGTTCCTCAGAACTTCTCAGATCAAAGATGATCCTACCTCAGGACAAAAGTCCCTACAACTCAGAGCTATCACCAGCTCCTACCTCGGGCACTGCTGCCCTACAAACTCAGAGGAAAACACCTCCTACATCTCAGACCACCTCTGGTCCTACCTCAGGCAACAAGCCTTACTCCTCGGGCTAAACAGCCCTACAATCTCAGGCAAACTAGCCTTACAAGCTCAGGCCAACAAGCCCTACACACTCAGGCAAATGCCCTACAAACTCAGGCAAAAAGCCTTATGGAAAAAGATATTTTTGAAATTTTCTACAGCAGAAATACTCTCCTGTAGATCCTGCACAGTTTGTGCTTTCCTGTAGATGAAGATGTTGATACCAGCTACAACCTGATCTTCCTCTTCAATAGAATCGATGGAAGATCACCTTGCCCCTTCTGGTGGAGGAGCTATCTTCTTCTCTCAGTTTCTTCTTCTTTTTCAGTGAGCAGGAAGAAAAACGAGAGCAGCAACCGTCAATGGAGAAAAGAGATTTTGCAAGCAACCGACTCTTAGAAAGTGCCCTAACTCTTTCTTTTATACTTCTTTTAGCTTCAACGGCTCTAATTTGATTTCCCAAGAGGTATGGGAGACATTGGTGGTCCCCTGTAGCTTTTCTGCAACTTGCCCTAGCCGCAGGACCCGCCGCCCTGCCTATATGTAGAGAAGGTCTGCGTTCGACGAACGCGCTACACTCTGCGTTCGACGAACCCGCTGCATCCTACGTTCGACAAACTTGCCAAACTCTGCGTTCGACGAACTTGCCAAACTCTGCGTTCAACGATCGGCACTCTGTGTTCGACGATCTGCCTTGTCTCTGCGTTCGACGAACGACACTCTGCGTTCGACGATCTGCCTTGTCTCTGCGTTTGACGAACGACACTCTGCGTTCGACGATCTGCCTTGTCTCTGCGTTCGACGAACGACACTCTGCATTCGACGAACACACCAGATCTCAGCTGATTCTTCTATCTCGTCTCAACGTTCGACGAACTGTGTTCTGCGTTCGACAAACATGCAATTATCAGCTGTTTCTTCTATCTCGTCTCAGCGGTCGACGAACTGTGTTCTGCGTTCGACGAACGGCTCTCTACATTCGACGAACACGCCCTTTGCGCCTTCTCAGCGGCTCCTTCTCTGGTCTCGTCTCAGCGGTCGACGAACTAAGTTCTGCGTTCGACAAATGGCACTCTGCGTTCGACGAACGACACTCTGCGTTCGACGAACACGCTGATTCTCAGCGTTTGATGAACTTATCAGCTGAGACAACTTCTTCTCAACGGATCCGCTGAGACGGCTCCTCGTCTCAGCGGTTTAGCTGAGACATTTCTTCATCAACTTAGGAGAAGATTTCTCCTAACCTTAGGTCTTTATTAACCCTTTCTCTTGAGCCACCTATGCCTGTTTAACTTACAAAAACAAAGCTTTATCAAATATGTACTTTGTATTGGAAGTGATGCCTCTTCAAATCAAGGGAACATTGAGGGCAATATTCCCAACAATCTCCCCCTATTTGAAGAAGGCAGAACATCCCCAATGCTAAGGTACATAGCCAACAAAAATATATCATGATACCACTTGAAGGACATATTATGTAAATGATCTATAAGATAATCATGATAACATAGCTTCTAGATAACAACATTGTTTAAGCTAACAACTTCATGACAAATTATATAAAGCTTTGATTAGCTTAGAGGGCATCGCCCCTTTCTAACTCAGATTGAATAACATATCATGATAACTAACTTAGAGGGCTAACACTACTTTGGTCTTAGCAACTAGCATTCCATCTCCTATTTGCATCTAGCAAGACCAAATTTGGTCTTAGCATTGGCCATCTCCCCCTTTCTGGATTCTTCAACCTCTTTCCCATTAGGGAATAGGATTCTTCAACCTCTTCCCTTTTCTGGATACTTCTAACAAATCCTAAGATAGATTAGAAAGCATTTTCCAAATACTCTTTTAGGACAACCTACATCCTCTCTAACCTACTGAGCATTAGCTATCTCCCCCTCAACTTATAGCCAACTCCCCCTCAATTTGAGCAGGAGCTTGCTCCCCCTTAATTGGAGCACCTGTATTGACGCAGACATTTCCCTGCTGATTAAAAGAAAACTAGAATTTTAGCTGATCCAGATGTTTCTGATCCAGCTGATCATTTTAAACTATTCTACATTTAACAACATAGGGAGATTATCTACCCTATCAGTGGATTATGCCTATTGAAGGAAGATCAATTCAGATATTAATCTATCATAACATTACATTTTATGATAAATTGAACAGATAAAGGCATAAGCAGTTTAACACAGAGAACATATATTCAGAAATGAACTCGTTCTAAATATAACATGCCTAAGTCAATTTTAAAAGAATTAAACTTGGTCTCATCCAGTGGCTTAGTGAAGATATCAGCTACTTGATTGTCTGTAGGGACATATTCAAGTTTGATATCTTCACACTCTACATGCTCTCTAATAAAATGATACCTAATTTCAATGTGCTTGGTCCTGTTATGGGAGACATGATTTTTAGCAATAGAAATTACACTGGATGAGTCACACAACAGGGGAGATTGTGAAAGTGGGATAGATCAAGATTACTCTAGAGGGGGGGGGGGGGGGGGGGGGTGAATAGAGTATTTTAAAATAATTTTACTTAGCTTAAAGAAATCTGTAGAAAACAATTTGAGTTATTTAAGTATATGTGTAAGTGAGTGCAGCACAGATATAAACATAAACTAAAACACAGCACACACAACACAGCACAAATAATAAAGGTAAACACAGAAGACACAGTGATCTATAGTAGTTCCCCAATCAACTTGGGTACATCTACTCTTCTACCACCCTGGTAGGAAATCCACTAAGGCCTTTTTTTATCAGGTGAGCCTTCACCACAGAGCTTTTGATCAGGTGCTCAAAACCACCACAGAGCTTTTGATCAGGTGCTCAAAACCAAAAATCAACTTTTGAAGGGAGTTACAACCCTGTACACAGTTATAAAATAAAAGTATATAAAGATGATGGTGTCTTCTCTTTTCTCTAACAACAGAGAAGACTAGTGGATTGTTGAATGATTGTCGGATCTCCCCCTGTGAATAAGAGTAAGAAAAATAGGAGAGAGAATCTGCTCAGGGTGTAGGTCTTCTTGATCTTCAGAGTATCTCCAGCAAAAGTTCTCTAGAAGGAATTGATGCAGATGATTCCTAGAGATTAAGAGTAGGTGTCTGGAGAAGATGAAGACTTCAGAGAAAATCAGAGAGAGTTCTTGAGAGGGATGAAAACTGAGTAGCAAAAGATTATCATCTGTATCTGTGTCTTTCTCTAGAATAAATAGCAATGATAATCTCTGGACGGGAGAGAGTTAATCCTCTTTCAAATTTCAAACAGGGCTGGAAAGGAATAAGACAAAAAGGAAGGATTTGCCTCTGACAGAAAAGGAATACCAATATATTAAATTCCTTGAAACTTGCAATCTGCCTTATAGAATAATCTGCACGCAGCCCTTAATTAATGCAGCAACGGTCATAAAATCTTTGATAGAAAATACTGCAATAACTGACTGATATTATAATAAGAACAGCTGTCAGCCTTCATAGGAAATCCTCAGGATAACTCCAAAATAATACTCTGAATAGAAGAGGTCACTGAATATAGAAACTCTGAAGAAGTTAGTCGACCTGAGGGAAAGTTCGTCGAACTTAAACTGGGAAGTTCGTCGAACAAGAAGAAACTTTCGTCGAACAGAACTTTGAAGTTCGTCGAACCAAGTTCGTCGAACGGATTCTGAATTCGTCGAACGTGTTCGAAGTTCGTCGAACACCTTGACTTAGCTAATCTTCAAATCTCTTCTAGACTTAGCCTATGACCCTTATACTATACATGATGGGTCAAAACAAATCCTATACCTAGAAATAGACATCCTAGCCTAAATCAGTAATAGGGTTGAACTATGTTCCAACAATCTCCCCCTATTTGGGTTAGGATCCTATGCACATCATTTATCAACTAAACAAATATGCATAACAGAATTATAGGAAAAATATCTGACATAAAGGAAATTCAGCAGATATAAATCAATAGTCACAAGCAGATATCATCACAGAATAATTAAGAGTCAATTAACCAGAGAGAGAATTTTAAGGATTCCTGTCCTCTGAAGATGGCTTCTTGAAGATTATTTTCCTGCTAGTATCTTCAGATTGCCTTCTGCTTAGCTTGCAGTCTTTATCACCCAGTGTTACCTTCTTGGAAATAGTTGGCAGAACAGCCTCTGGGTGGAGACTCATGTATGCAGAAGTGTTGAACATATTCTTCACCTGGTACTGTTGAAATTCCTGTTCTCTATAGGGAGATATGGTAGAAATATGAGAGGTATCCATACCTTTTTCTCTGGCCTCTTTCATCTGAGATAGAGCAACATGCTCTCTAAACCTTGCCATATTGTACAATCTATCTGCTTCAGCTTTATCTTCAGCTTCCTTATCTTCGATTTCTTGTTCAGATAATTGGCTATGCTTTCTTTCATAAACCTGATAGCCTGAAGATCTTCCTTCCCAGTAAGAAGAGGATTGACCAGATGGCTTGGAGCCAGCAAACTGAGATGTCCTGGATGTGGAAGAAAGTCCTCCTGCAGAACCTGCACCTGGAGGAGGTGGAGGAGGAGGGGGTTTCTTGAACACAGCAGGGTGATCCTTCTGGTATCTTCTTTCAAGCTTCCTTCTCTTCAACTCATTCTTGGAGAATTGCATGCATGGTTGAGTTATTTCATGAGGCTTGAGATTTTTTCTGCACATAATAGGGAATGTCATTTTTATCAGGCTTTTTGGAAGGGGCTGGTAGCTTCTTGCATGGAGCTCTTCTTTTCTTGGATTTGTCTTTGGCATCACTATCATCACTGTCATCATCATCATCATCAGAATTTGAAGATGAAGGCACATTTTCATACATTTCATCAATTTCCTTGTATGCTTCAATCCTTCTTTTCTCTAAATCATCATCAACATTCTTGACAGCAGCAGCAGCAGGCTCAGAAGAAGAGGAGGGGGCAGAGGCAGAGGCATCAGGCATCTGTTCATCAAGAACTGCCTGTTCAGGAACAGCAGGTTCCTGATCTGCCTTAGAGATAACTGGCTCTGGAACTGGAGACACTAGCAAATCTCCATGCCTGGCTTCCAAGTCTGGGGAATAGCAGACAATGGACTTGGAGAGGTCTTCAGCTGATTCTTTGGAAGATGGGTCTGAGCAGAGGGACTGAATGGTAAGCTGCAGAATCTGGTCCACTAGAGGGGTGGATTTGAAAGAGCTGCTGGGAGGAACTTCTGGAGGAGGAGGAGGAGCACCTTCTGTGCTTTGAGCCTGGGAGACCAAGACTGTGCTGACATCAGCTAGGTCTGACCCTTGCTCTTCAGGAACTTCTGCCTCTGGAGCTTCATCCTGGAACATCTCCCCTGCCTAGACTCTGGGAAACTAGAGTCTGGGCCCCCAGATGAAGGGAAAGAGGAAGAGGAGAGAGAAGCAAGTTGAGAGAGAATAAGATCAAACTTAGAATGCACTGGGGCCAGACTTTGATCAATAAGCTCCTGTAATTTAGAAGCTATGTGACCAAACACCTGAGTGGCTATTTGTGAGACATCCACAACCAGTACATCTGAAGTTGGGTGAGAAGAAGAAGAAGGGATGGAAGATGTGGTATGAGCACAAGAAGTGGATGGAGGAGGAGGAGTGAAATCTGATGGGATTTCATCCTGAGAAAAGTCTGGAATGGAAGTGTCTTGTGGAGGAGGAGGAGAATGTTGAGGAGGTGAAGGTGGAGATAGAGTGGAGAGGTTTTCTGGAGGTGGAGGAGGAAGAGAAGAGGAGGCAGGCTCTTCAGAATGTTGAAGAGTCTGTGATAGAGGAGGAGGAATCTGGGGTGGGGGAGTGGCTATTACAGCCCTGGTGTCCTCAGAAGCTTGAACTGTTGGAGCCACTGGAGCTGATTTCTTCTGGAATGTCCTATCCCACTTCTTGAAAAGAAGGGGAGTCAGTTTCTTTGAGGCATTAATGCCAAAAGCAGTAGAAACTGAGAGGGCTGGACACATGGCCTGAAGGAAGATTCCCAGAATCCTTCCATAGCCTACATTCCTTGAGGTCACTTTCTTTTTGATAGAATCAAACAGAGTCAGACCCTAGTTGATGTGCCTCTTCTCAATCAAAGCACTCATGACTAGAAATTGCTGCATGTTTATGTAGTCATGTGCTGAGATCTTCCCCATCAGAACCTTTCCCACAACATCTGCCAGGAAGGTGTATTCCACTGCAAAATCACGTTTTAGAAGATGTTTAGGGTTACTCCCAGAGTACCCCATCCTGTCCAGCATCAGATTGAACTCTTCCTCAGTGAGTTCCAAATTATCATCTCCATTTTCAAATTCAAATATCTCAGACAAAACAGCAGCACTCAAAACAACTTCATTCCCTGAAACCTTTCCTGCAATTTCTGTGCCATTTCGTATCTCAGAAGTGAATGCCCATTCCTTTATCTCATTGATATGAATCTTGGGCCGGCAAGTCATAAACTTGCGCAACTTCGGGTCTTCAAAGAGATTCAGAATGTCTGTGAAGCCTTCTCCTGACTGGGCAAACGATTCCAGATCAATATCGAATCCCGTATCGAACTTTATTGAGGCGAGGACTCCAGCAGTGATCGACATTGTTCCTGCAAAGAAAGAAAAATGATCAAGTGCAAAGGGAACTGGAGGGAGACGAAGAGTTTGAGAGCGCAAAAGACAGAATCCAGACGAATAGAGATTAAATATTAGGGTTCGGCGAAGATGAGGGTTTGCGTGGAACGGATTTGACGAGATGACATGTGTTAGCGGGAAATAAAAAGTTGTCTTTCGTCAATCCCGTTCGACGAATAAAATATTTTGTCGATCTCGTTCGACTAATTACTTTTCAAAACTTCTTTTGTAAGGAAGATAGAACGTCAGAGACTTCGTCGATGGGGTTCGACGAAATCGAGACTTCGTCGATCGAGTTCGACGAAAATTCTTCAGAACTTTAGAAAGAAATCTTGACCAGTTCGTCGACCTCGTTCGACAAAAAAGATGTCGTTCGTCGAGCGCATTCGACGAATTTTTTGAACCTTAATATATTGAAAAATTTTGTTGGGTAGAAAACTTTGCCAATTAGATTGACTCCTCATTTATCATTCCAAGCTGATTTATAAAGAATTGATGTTTCTTTTCATCCAAAGGCTTGGTGAAAATGTCAGCTCTCTGCAAATCAGTTGGTATGAAGTCTAAACATATTTTTCCCTTCTCCACATTATCTCTGATAAAGTGGTGTCTGATCTCAATATGTTTAGTTCTACTGTGGAGTACTGGATTTTGTGCTATTGATATTGCACTGGTGTTATCACAAAAGATTTTGGAATTATTTAGATTGTAACCATAGTCTAGGAGCTGGTTCTGTATCCACAAAATTTGTGAACAGCAACTGCCAGCTGCTATGTATTCAGCTTCTGCAGTTGATGTAGACACAGAGGTTTGTTTCTTACAAAACCAGGACACAAGCTTATCTCCAAGGAACTGACAAGTCCCTGAGGTGCTTTTCCTGTCTATTCTGCATCCAGCATAATCAGCATCTGAGTATCCAGTTAACTCAAATCATGATTCTGTAGGATACCAGAGTCCTAGATCTAGACAACCCTTTATATATCTTAAAATCCTTTTTAATAAAATATAGTGAGATTCTTTAGGATTTACCTGAAATCTAGCACTAATACATGTGGCAAACATGATATCTGGTCTACTGGCTATTAAGTATAAAAGAGACCCCACAATGGCTCTATATACTTTCTGATCAACAGGTTTTCCTGATTCATCAGTGCCAACAGCTGCATTTGAAGGCATGGGAGTTTTCATGGGGGAGGCATCTGACATCCCAAATCTTTTAACAAGCTCTTTAACATATTTAGATTGGGATATGAAGATGCCTTCTGTTGTTTGCTTAACTTGCAAACCAAGAAAGTAAGACAGTTCTCCCATACTGCTCATTTCAAATTTTGAATGCATTTGATTTGAAAATCTTTTGCATAACTTAGAGTCAGTAGAACCAAATATTATATCATCTACATATATTTGTACCAATAGGGTTTCAGATTTATGATTTTTAAAAAACAGTGTCTGGTCTACTTTGCCTCTAGAAAACTTATTCTCCAAAAGAAAGTTTGTAAGGGTCTCATACCATGCTCTAGGAGCTTGTTTGAGACCATACAAAGCTTTATGTAATCTAAAAAACATAAGAGGGTTGAGTTGGAGAAATAAAACCTGATGGTTGTTCCACATATACTTCTTCTTTGATATCTCCATTTAGAAAGGCACTCTTAACATCCATTTGAAATACCTTGAATCTTTTGAATGCAGCAAATGCTAGGAATATTCTAATTGCTTCCAGCCTTGCTACAGATACATAAGTGTGATCATAGTCTATGCCTTCCTCTTGGCAGTATCCTTGAGCCACTAGTCTTGCCTTATTTCTGACTATGACTCCTTGAGCATCCAATTTATTTCGGAATACCCATTTAGTGCCAATCACTGGATGATTCTTGGGTCTTGGAACAAGTTCCCATACTTTGTTCCTTTCAAATTGATTTAATTCCTCTTGCATAACAGTAATCCAGTTGGGATCTTGCTCTGCACTATGATGGATTGAGGTTCAATTTGAGAGAGGAAACAGGTGTGCAAATTATTTTGATTTAGTTGATTTCTTGTTTGCACACCCACTGAGATGTCACCAATTACTTGAGATCTAGGGTGATCTCTTATATTGACATAATCAGTAGGGAAAATGACTTCTCCTTGAGCTTGTTCATTTTCTCTATGAGGAATTTCTATGTCCTCCTGAACTTCAGCATTAACAGCCTCAAGATTTGTAGGAATATTTGTTGTACCCAATGTTGGTGCAATAAGACATTCTTCTTCACTATCCTCATTAGGTAATAGAGAAGGATCTATTAAATCCTCTTTCTGTAGAGTTAGATTATCTAACTTCTCACAGAGAATTGGTACCTGTGCATCTTGTGAGGTAGAGATATTTCTCTCCTTGCAACTCAAGTTAGTTTCATCAAAAGATACATGAATAGATTCTTCTATTTTAAAAGAAGATTTGTTAAATACTCTGTAAGTTTTACTACTAACTGAATAACCAAGGAAAATGCCATCTGAAGCTTTTGCTTTAAATTTTCCTAGGTGCTTCTTGTCATTATTATGAATGAAGCACTTACAGCCAAAAGCCCTAAAGTAATTTACTCTAGGCTTCTTCCCTTTAAGCAGTTCATAAGGTGTCTTTCCCTTTTGTTTATGTATTAAACTTCTGTTTAAGACATAGTTTGCTGTGCTGACATCCTTAGCCCAAAAGGATTGGGGCAAAACAGCATCTGCAAGCAATGTTCTTCCAAATTCAATCAGTGTTCTATTTTTCCTTTCAGCTACCCCATTTTGTTGAGGAGTTCTAGGTGTAACATCCCCCAAACTGCTAGGCCCCTAAGTTGGTTTTGTCATGACTGGGTCATGACAAAACCATAGGAAGAACCTTTTGACCTTGAGAGCTTAGGAAAGGAGGAGGAAGCCACCTTGGTCTGCAAATAGCAATTCCCATCTTCCAAGCTTGGGATTGGAATTTAGGGCTTCAACTTAACCCTTGGACCCCCACCATAGTGTCCCTAACCCTTTAGGGGTCCCCTTAGGGCACCAAGGGCCCATTGAAGACAACCTAAGGGACCAATTTGACCAAAGTCAACATAAACCCTCAAATTGGTCAAAGTAGCCCATTTAGAGCCAATCAACCCTCACCATGTCAAATTGATCACACCCCTAGGTTTAGAATACCATTATAGACCTAGTGGACTCAAAAGCCCCATCATGGGACCCCCAGGGGTGCAAATTGACCAAAAAGCCCTTTTTTTAGGTCAAAATGACTTTCCTTCTCAAAGTACCCCAATTGACCTTCACCACATTAAATTGATCTCACCCATAGGGCTATCATGTCATAAGGGAGCTAGTGGACCAAAAAGCCCCATGACCAAGTCAACCCTAGGGCTCAATTTGACCAAAGTCAATTTAGCCCATTTTGGTCAAATCAACTTAGGTTGGGTCAGCCAAGAACCATATGACCAAATTGACTCCACCATTAGTTCCTAAACTTAATTTGGAACCTATTGAACCCAAAAGCCCCATCCTAGGGTTCCCCAATTGACCAATTTGACCAAAAGTCAAAATTGTCCAATTTAGGTCAAAATGCTCAAACCCAACCCAATCTCTTTGGGCTAACTCAATTGGATGGTCAACCAGCCCATGTGGACCCTCATTAAACACAGGAGAGAGAGTAGGAGCCGGCCATGGTGATTGGGAGAGAGAAAATGGGGGTTTCCCCATTTTTGAAGAGAGAGAGAAAGCCATTCATGGCCATTAAGAGGTTTTACCTCTTGGCCTCCCCAATTGATGCCTCCATTCAACTCCTCAGCTGGCTAGGAGGAGATTCCATCACTTTCCAAGAGGCATTGATGCAGGGGAGATGAATGGGGGCCGACCCTTGGAGAATTCGAAGAGGCCATTAATGGCCAAGGGGGTTAAAGCCACCATCACCCCCATTCGAACCCCCTATCACCTTCAGAGACCTGAGAGGAGAGAAACCCCCAAGTTACCAGAGGATTTCGGGTGCTGTAGGAAGGAATCGGCATGGCATCTCAATCGACGGCAGCTCCAATGGTGTACACAAGGGAAAACCGACGGCAAGCCCCCCAGCAGGTCCCATTCTCCTCCCTGAACTCTAAGGATTAGATCCAAATCGACGGCGACTCGAATCGTGGTCAATCGGCCGTGAATCGAGCCGGCCAAGCCCTCCGTTGATCGGGTTGGGTATCCTCCTACAGAACACGATTCCGGCCACCTCCGGCCGATCAAACACCGCCCATCGCCGGCCCCCACCTCAACGGAGGTGGTGGTGGCGTTGATTGGCCGGGGCGGCGCTCAGGTGGCCGGGAAATCCAAGATCAAGTCGGCCCAGGCGCAGTAAATCTGGGCCATTGGCTCATCGAGGACGAAGGCTGTGAGCCGTCCGATTGGCCGCCTTTTGCTATTCGCAGGCATGAAATGATTATTTCATTTAAATTGTTTATCTGTCACACATTTTGACAGATTTTGTGACCCAATTTTAAGGCCCTTAGGGGCCATAATTCGAAAAATGCCCAGAGATAACTTTTGTAGGCCTTGGTGTCTAATTTCTAATGGGAGTGAAATCAAGCTATTTGGTTAAGTATTGGACCCACAGCACTCATTCTAGTGAGGCTGGTCAAAACTCAAACCAGACCTTTAAACTAGGATAACTCTCAAATGGCACATCTGATGTAGTTGGTATTTTGGCTAAGCATCCATATGTCCTATACCTAGGCTAGGTTTGAGTATCAGATTTTTAGGAGTTACTTTTCCTAAAGTTTTTGTAGAAATTTAATAATCCTTACACAAATTATTTGGAGGGCCAAATGACCTCCAATCTCCACCAAATTTTGGTGGGGTACCATTTGGGTCATGATAAACCCCTGGTTAAAATTTCATCTCATTTGGAGATCTTTTGACTAGGTAATCTTTGGGCCAAAGTTTTGCCATTTAAGGGGAAAATTGTGCTAAGGGGACACTTAGGGCTTCTCATAGCCAAACCACCTCCTATTGGAGAGGTATTATGTCCACTACCCTAACCCCACCCCAAATCACCTCCAAGAGTATGATGGAGCCATGGGGAGTGGGTTTGCCCTAGGATTTGGGGTAGGAGTACTTTGGGGTGCAAATAGCCAAGTGGAGAATCATTGGCCAATTAGGACCTTTGAGGCTTGAGACTTCTTAGGAAGGTCAGTGGGATGAAGTTGAGACCCCATGAGGAGTTTGTTGAGCATTGGAGTTGTTTTGCTCAAGGTCATAGGGTTGATCCCTATGGGGTGGAATTTGGGGTTGTGAAGGACATAGGTGTGGTTGTCCTTGGAAAGGTGTGAGATGGACTCCTCTAGGCTCTATGGACCCCATGATACCCTCACAAGAAGGTTGGGTGTATTTGGATAGGTTTAGACCCTAACCCTAGGCTAAACCCTAATGGGGTGCAAATAGAGGTCAATGAAGGGAGTAGGGTCAAACCCTAGTGGTTTGACCTAAGGTTTTAGTGGGTAGGTCATAGTGACCAGAGAAGACTCCCTTGTGAATTTTAAGAGGTTTGGAGTTGTCTAACCTAGGTAATAAATCCTTGGGTAGATTTGTAAATAATTGGAATTTGGAGTTCTAGGAAGAAATAACACTTAGGGAATCATCACCTTCTGTCACCCACTTGTTTCTGAGGTTATGAATCTCTGGAGTTCCTACTAGAGCTATTGGAGAAGGTTAGACCCAAACCCTAGGCTAAACCCTAATGGGGTGCAATTAGAAGCTAATGAAGGAAGAGGGGTCAAACCTTAATGGTTTGACTTGAAATTTTGGGGAGGTGGTCATGGTGACCAGAGAATGCTACTGTGGGAAATTGGAGGGATTTGGAGTTGCAAATCCTAAGTAATAAACCCTTGGGTAGATTTGTAAATAATTAGGGTTTGGGGTTTTAGGAAGAAACAGTACTTATTGATTTACCATCTTCTGTCATAAACTTGGTTTTAATGCTATTGATCTTTGGAAGGATCTGTTAGACCATGAGAAGACTTTTGGGGGTTCAAAGTGTAATATTCCATAATGTAGACAACTTTTGGGAGGATCAATATTAGGGTGTTAAATTACTGTAATTCCATGAAACTTTTGCTGGTTGTCTTTTCATAACAATATGTTACCACTGTAATTTTCCCATAATTTATGGATCAATATTCTTGGTACCTCTAGTTCATTTTGGAAGAAATTGCAAATATATCCTTGGATGTAATTACAAATATGCCCTCTGTGGAACATGGTCAAACTTTGTAGGACTGAATATTATATTATGAAGCACCACTGTACTAGGTTGCAAGAGGTTTAGAGATCATATGAGGGTACCTCCTTTGTAATTTATTGGAAATAATTGTGTTTTGGAATTTCTAAAAATAGTAAATCTTGCTGGTTTTTCCTAAATTTTTATACTTACTGTTATTTAGGTACTATTGATTTATGTAAAAATTGGAGTAGGCATTGGAGGTCAGAAAATTACATTTGCAGTTTAAACCTTGGTAAAATGGCCCTTTGGGAAATTATTTAAAATACTATTATTATTGGAAAAATTATGAAACCCTAGATTTAATCTGAAATAGGTAGCATGAGTCCCCAGTAAATCCCTTGAGTCATAGAGTTGATTATTTAGTGTACCTCCCTTCATGAGCATCAAAATGTTAGGGGTGGTCTGCGTTTAGCAATTTGGCAACCTTTGGGGTTAAAGGTCAAACTGGTGGTCTTGGGTCTGGAGTGATGAAGGTTGGGTGGTAGCCTTGTATTATTTGTGAATCTCTAGAGAAGTTGAGGTTTGGTAAGTCTTAGGGTGGTGGGGTGCCACCCTCGGAATAGGTCGTCTGGGGATTGACGAAAGATCGTCTTTTCCTGTTAGCGTCTTCTAGCACCTAAGTTTCTATAGCAGGAAAGTTATTATGAGAATGTGTTTATGGAAGTCTAGCCGGTTTAATCCGGTGATCTTTGTTTCGGAAATGTTTATTGGTGGCGGGCGGGTTAGCCCGGGGAGCTTGTAGCTCGGTGTTGTTGGAAGATATCTTGCATATGCATAAGGTGGTGGGTCCTTCGTGTTGACGGACGTTGCACCGACGTTGATACTTGGGCTCGGCTAGTGCGGTATTTGCACTTAGCCATAAAAATCTGGCGGTCCAGTCAGTAAGAGTACGCAGACGCTCCGCGGGTTTTGTGGAGGCGTACGATAGGTCTAGGTCGGGTAGTGCATATACCAACCTAGAGGTGGGCGAGGCCCAACCCACCGCTTCCGTTTGCCACTACGGGAGTATCCGGGGAGTCTAGCTCGCTCCAAAAAGGGGGAACTAAAGGTCTATGCGCATAGAGTCGCAGTGGGTGAGTTGCACTTGTTTGATCACCGCATAACAGCATACTTGCATGACATAGCATAATCATTACATTTAACCCTGACACCTATCGTATAAATTGGTATGGGACTTTTTATACGATAGGCTCTGCTAAACGACCCCTTGATCTATAGGTTTGTATGGGCATTCCTATAAATCAAAGGTTTACTTTATTTTACTTGCCTCTACTTTTGTTTCTTACTGCTTTTCCTATACATTACCCTGTTGTTTCCATTTCTTGCTTCATTTATGTATATCACCTGTGTAGCGTAGATATTACCTTGTCACCTGCATTTGTTATTACCCCTTGTTGTCCTCCGCTTCCTCCTCTCCATGCGGTGCCTAGGAGCCTTGGGGGGAGGGGTGGCGAATTGGCTGAGTCTTTATGACTGACGGTCGGTGGACCTTATCATTTTAGGAGACCGCGGCGACGGAGCAGCACCGGCGGCCGGTGCAAATGGAGGCGGGGCAGTCTAGCTCGGGAGCTCAGATGACAGGATCCGTGAGTGTTGAATTAGTTGTTTTACTTCCGCGAGTGAACCATGTAGTGAGGCTTTGATGTATTGGGCAAGGCCCTAGTTATCTTGTTTCCTTTCTTTCAGCTATATTGTGGACATCTTCTGATGATTTACTTATATATGTCATGTGGACTTAGTTTGATCTACTATTCAGTTTAGCTTACTTTTCTTGTGATCGATTTGGCCGGCAGGATCGGCGTTTTGTAGTGGCGACCTTCCCAAGCGAAGGTGTCACCGCAAAACGGCGGTTCTGGGCCTAAGACCCGGTGGTTTTTGCAAAAAAAAAAAAGAGGGTCTTACAAGTGGTATCAGAGCAAACATCGATCCAAGGAAAAGAAGTCCACAAACCCTGGGCCACCCCGCGCGAGCTTAGTTTGCGGACAAACTAGCAGCGGAAGCAATGGTGTGCCCATAGGGAAAATCACATGTAAAAGTCCACTTATAACTGAATTCTTCTTCCCTTTAGCTAAGTCCCTTATAAGTGCAATCTTCCTTATGTAGCCGGCAACGGAACCTTCACCTCAGCATGGAGTCCCGCCGGCTCCGAACGTCGTTCCACCACCACCGGCTCCTACCCCGTTCCAGCAGACGGAGTTGGGGCAGACTCTGACTGCCATTTTGGAGACATTCAGGGCACAGCAAGCACCGGCTCCTCAGCAGAACCCCGGGGCCAACTGGCTGAGCATCTTTCGGGGTCTCTCCCCACCAGCATTCATCGGGACGGAGACTGTTGTGAGGACCGAAGAATGGGTAGACATCATGGAGGAGATGTTGTCAGGAATCCAGTGCCCGGCAGACATGGAGTTGCCACTGGTGGTTTCTTGCTTGGAGTCTCATGCCAAGAGGTGGTGGAAGAGGTTCCTGGCTACAGCTTACCCGGGACTTGAGGCAGCAGACGTTTTGTGGGAAGATTTCAAGACGGCACTGCTGGAACATTTTGTGCCGCAGTCGGCAAGAGACGATCTGGAGGACAGATTTTTGCAGTTAAGGCAGGGGAATAGATCAGTATTGGAGTACCACCAGGAGTTCACCCACCTGTCCCGGTTTGCGGTATCTTATCAACTGGACGATGCGGGATATGCTAAGAGATTCTATAAGGGCCTCCGTGATGAGTTGAGGCAGGCCCTCCTTTTTGTCTCCGACGGTAGTATGTCCAGGATTCTGGAGATGGCGAAGAAGCTGGAAGGAGACCAGCAAGTTGTTCGTGGGAGGAAGAGACCCATGGAGGACCAGGGAAGAAATGGCAGGAGAGATCAGCCGAGAAACAGAGACGCTGGAGAAGGAAGGACGGAGGTCCGACCCCGTCAGGGGGAGAGGCAGGAGCAAAGGGAACCGGTAGTGCTGGCTCCTCAACCTCTGCAGATGAGAGAGATGCCAAGGATTGGAGGGAATGGGCAACCTCCGGAGTGTTTCTACTGCCATCAGGTCGGCCACTTCAAGAGGAACTGCCCCCAGAGGAATGCTCCTCCAGCACCTCAGGCAGCACCACGGGGTCAGCATCTCGGGGGCCGAGGACGTGGTCGAGGTCGTAGATTTCAGGGTGACGATCGGAGGCAGTACAGGGAACAGGCTTTTGCTCTAGACTTGGCCAGGCCCCGGGACCCAGCAAGGGTCATCGCAGGTACTTTGTTGTACATTCGTTTAATTTGATGATGTCTTTTAAAGTTTTAGTTTTACCTTAGCATTGAACCTAGCATCAAACCTTCAGGTTTAGTATCCATTTTTGGCAAACCTGCTTTTACCTTGTTCGATACGGGTGCCTCGCACTCGTTCGTCTCGGCTAAGTTTATTGAAGACCTAGACCAAGTCAAGCACGCCAAAAGCGACTATAGGAGGGTGCGATTTCCGGACGGATCGGAGGTTCTAACCAATTTAACGTGCATAATGAGTCTGGAGATTGGAGGAAGACTGTTCGAGGCCCCGGCATCTGTGCTAAAGATGAGGGATTACGACCTGATCCTGGGCATGAGTTGGTTGTATGAGAACCGGGCAAGGATTGACTGCCCGGCAAGGCGGATCGTGCTAGAGCATAAAGACGGTGTAGTGACTTTCGAAGGTACTCAACCTACCTCTCGTCTCTTTTTATCATCCATTCAGGCCGTCAAGGCCCACCTGCAGGGAGACGAGGTTTATCAGGTGCTCTTTGAGGCGACTGAAGTCAAGGACTCGGTGCCAAGTATCCCGGTAGTGCGAGATTTTGCTGATGTTTTTCCCGAGAAGCTTCCTGGGCTACCACCGCACCGCGAGAAGGATTTTCAGATTCAGCTGGTACCAGGGGCCAAGCCGGTGTCCAAAGCTCCTTACCGGATGGCCCCGAAGGAGTTGGTAGAGTTTCGGAGCCAGCTGCAGGAGCTGGTGGAAGCAGGGTTCGTTAGGTCGAGTTCCTCACCTTGGGGAGCTCCGGTGTTATTCGTAAAGAAGAAGGATGGGACGCTCAGACTGTGCATCGATTACAGAGCTCTGAATAGGCTGACGGTGCGGAACACGTATCCTCTGCCAAGGATAGATGAGCTCTTTGACCAGCTAGAGGGAGCCCACTGCTTCTCGAAGCTGGATTTGAGGTCAGGTTATTATCAGCTGAGGATCCAAGAGGAGGACATCCCGAAGACGGCTTTCAGCAGCCGGTATGGATTGTATGAGTTCACGGTGATGCCGTTCGGGCTCACAAATGCACCTTCAGCATTTATGAGCTTGATGAACCGGGTGTTTGAGCCTTACCTTGACATCTTTGTCATAGTGTTCATTGACGACATCCTCATCTACTCGAGGACGGAGGAGGAGCATGCGCAGCATTTGGCACTAACCTTGGGGAAACTGCGGGAGCATCGGTTATATGCTAAGTTCAGTAAATGTCAGTTCTGGTTGAAGGAGGTGGCCTTCCTGGGCCACATCATCAGTGGAGCAGGCTTGGCAGTAGATCCAGCAAAGGTTCAGGCAGTACGGGACTGGCCGCCGCTGAAGACGGCCACCGACGTAAGAAGTTTCTTGGGACTTGCCGGCTACTACCGGAAGTTCGTTCAGGGATTTTCCCAGATAGCCCTCCCACTTACCTCTCTGACAAGAAAGGATGCTGTTTTTACTTGGACGCCGCAGTGCGAGACAGCTTTCCAGGAGCTGAAGGGTCGGCTCACTTCAGCTCCCATCCTTGCCCTTCCGTCGGGGAAGGAAGGATTTCAAGTATATACGGATGCGTCTTATCAGGGGATGGGTGCCGTTCTGATGCAGAACGGGCATGTGATAGCTTATGCCTCCCGCCAATTGAAGGACCACGAGCGGAATTACCCAGTGCATGATTTGGAAATGGGAGCAGTCGTATTCGCTCTTAAGATCTGGCGACACTACCTCTATGGTGTCCACTGCGACATATTCTCAGATCACAAAAATCTGAAGTATGTAGATACGTAGAAGGAGTTGAATATCCGACAGAGGCGATGGGTGGAGTTCTTATCAGATTACCAGTATACGATGCATTACCACCCAGGGAAGGCAAATGTAGTAGCAGACGCGTTGAGCAGGAGAGCTACTACGCCAGGAGTAGGGCCTAAACTAATGGCCATGGAGTTAGTGAAGATGTTCGAAGATATGCAGATCTCCCTAGTATCTGAGGATGATCCGGAGATGTACGAGGAGTACCTAGCGGCGACTGGTGCTACTTATGACATTCGAGACCGCATCAGGGAATGGCAGAGAAAGGATGCCAAGCTGGAGCCGATTTTCAGAGCCCTGGAGGCAGGTCCAGCTGGAGATTATTCGATGAAGGACGACCTGTTGAGTTTTAGAGGTCGAGTGTATGTGCCGGCAGGAGATCAGATCCGGGAAGATATTATGGCAGAGGCTCACTGCAGTAAGTATTCAGTGCACCCGGGTATTACCAAGATGACGGCAGATCTGAAGAGGACCATGTACTGGCCGGGTATGAAGAGAGATATCGTTCATTTTGTGACCCATTGCGAGACCTGCCAGCTTGTGAAGGCGGAGTGCCGGAACCCCGCAGGATTATTACAGCCGCTCCCAGTACCGGAATGGAAGTTCGACGATATAGCGATGGATTTTATTCATGGTCTTCCCCGATCTCGTGCGGGGAATGACTCAATTTGGGTACTCGTCGATAGGTTGACGAAGGTGGCCAGGTTCATTCCAATCAGGAAGGATGATTCCGTCAGGATTTTAGTACGGAAGTTTGTGGAACAGTTCATCCGTTATCATGGTGTGCCAAGGACGATAGTATCTGACCGAGATGGACGTTTTACGTCAAGGGAGTGGAGAGCAGTGCAGGCCTATTTAGGCACCCGATTGACCTTCAGTACGGCTTTTCACCCCCAGACAGACGGGCAAACGGAGCGCACCAATCGGACCTTGGAGGATCTTTTGCGTCTTTGTATTCTAGACCGCGGGGAGCCTTGGGAGAGACTGTTGCCGTTGGTCGAATTCTCTTATAACAACAGTCACCAGGCTAGCATAGGCAGAGCACCTTACGAGGCATTATATGGTCGAAGGTGCAGGACACCGTTATCTTGGATTCAGGATGAGGATCCCAAGGCTCTTGGCTCAGAGTTCGTGGAGGACACGGAGGCCCAGGTGAGGTTGATTCGAGATCGGATGCTGGAGGCCCAGAGCAGGCAGGCCAAGTATTACGATGCGCGTCATCGTATGGTGGAGTTCCAGGTGGGAGACCGGGTTTTCTTGAAGATACGTCCGATGCACGGAGTCTCGAGGGTTCGCGGCTGGAAGAAGCTCAGTCCAAGGTTTATGGGACCCTATAGGATCCTGGAGCGGATCGGTCCCTTGGCTTACAGACTGGAGCTACCGCCGGATTTGGAGGGACTGCATGACGTATTCCACGTCTCTTCACTTAGGAAGGCTTTAGTTCGGCCTGAGCAGCAGGTTTCTACCTCCGAGGGGCCAGTAGCTACAGATCGATCGATTCACCTGGAGCCGGTTCGGGTAGACGACACAGAGCTACGAGTCTTGCGGCGCAAGAAGGTCCCACTGGTCAAGGTCCTGTGGAAGAATCATGGACAGGAAGAACATACTTGGGAGCCACTGGACTTGATGCAGCAAAAATATCCGCAGCTTTTTACGACAGGTACAACTTACTTTTCTGGGATGTTACAGTTTTCCTCTAGTAGAAACCCCATAGGCTTGTCTGAATTTCGGGGACGAAATTTTTTTTTTTATGTATTGGGATTTGTAACATCCCCCAAACTACTAGGCCCCTAAGTTGGTTTTGTCATGACTGGGTCATGACAAAACCATAGGAAGAACCTTTTGACCTTGAGAGCTTAGGAAAGGAGGAGGAAGCCACCTTGGTCTGCAAATAGCAATTCCCATCTTCCAAGCTTGGGATTGGAATTTAGGGCTTCAACTTAACCCTTGGACCCCACCATAGTGTCCCTAACCCTTTAGGGGTCCCCTTAGGGCACCAAGGGCCCATTGAAGACAACCTAAGGGACCAATTTGACCAAAGTCAACATAAACCCTCAAATTGGTCAAAGTAGCCCATTTAGAGCCAATCAACCCTCACCATGTCAAATTGATCACACCCCTAGGTTTAGAATACCATTATAGACCTAGTGGACCCAAAAGCCCCATCATGGGACCCCCAGGGGTGCAAATTGACCAAAAAGCCCTTTTTTTAGGTCAAAATGACTTTCCTTCTCAAAGTACCCCAATTGACCTTCACCACATTAAATTGATCTCACCCATAGGGCTATCATGTCATAAGGGAGCTAGTGGACCAAAAAGCCCCATGACCAAGTCAACCCTAGGGCTCAATTTGACCAAAGTCAATTTAGCCCATTTTGGTCAAATCAACTTAGGTTGGGTCAGCCAAGAACCATATGACCAAATTGACTCCACCATTAGTTCCTAAACTTAATTTGGAACCTATTGAACCCAAAAGCCCCATCCTAGGGTTCCCCAATTGACCAATTTGACCAAAAGTCAAAATTGTCCAATTTAGGTCAAAATGCTCAAACCCAACCCAATCTCTTTGGGCTAACTCAATTGGATGGTCAACCAGCCCATGTGGACCCTCATTAAACACAGGAGAGAGAGTAGGAGCCGGTCATGGTGATTGGGAGAGAGAAAATGGGGGTTTCCCCATTTTTGAAGAGAGAGAGAAAGCCATTCATGGCCATTAAGAGGTTTTACCTCTTGGCCTCCCCAATTGATGCCTCCATTCAACTCCTCAGCCGGCTAGGAGGAGATTCCATCACTTTCCAAGAGGCATTGATGCAGGGGAGATGAATGGGGGCCGGCCCTTGGAGAATTCGAAGAGGCCATTAATGGCCAAGGGGGTTAAAGCCACCATCACCCCCATTCGAACCCCCTATCACCTTCAGAGACCTGAGAGGAGAGAAACCCCCAAGTTACCAGAGGATTTCGGGTGCTGTAGGAAGGAATCGGCATGGCATCTCAATCGACGGCAGCTCCAATGGTGTACACAAGGGAAAACCGACGGCAAGCCCCCCAGCAGGTCCCATTCTCCTCCCTAAACTCTAAGGATTAGATCCAAATCGACGGCGACTCGAATCGTGGTCAATCGGCCGTGAATCGAGCCGGCCAAGCCCTCCGTTGATCGGGTTGGGTATCCTCCTACAGAACACGATTCCGGCCACCTCCGGCCGATCAAACACCGCCCATCGCCGGCCCCCACCTCAACGGAGGTGGTGGTGGCGTTGATTGGCCGGGGCGGCGCTCAGGTGGCAGGGAAATCCAAGATCAAGTCGGCCCAGGCGCAGTAAATCCGGGCCGTTGGCTCATCGGGGACGAAGGCTGTGAGCCGTCCGATTGGCCGCCTTTTGCTATTCGCAGGCATGAAATGATTATTTCATTTAAATTGTTTATCTGTCACACATTTTGACAGATTTTGTGACCCAATTTTAAGGCCCTTAGGGGCCATAATTCGAAAAATTCCCAGAGATAACTTTTGTAGGCCTTGGTGTCTACTTTCTAATGGGAGTGAAATCAAGCTATTTGGTTAAGTATTGGACCCACAGCACTCATTCTAGTGAGGCTGGTCAAAACTCAAACCAGACCTTTAAACTAGGATAACTCTCAAATGGCACATCTGATGTAGTTGGTATTTTGGCTAAGCATCCATATGTCCTATACCTAGGCTAGGTTTGAGTATCAGATTTTTAGGAGTTACTTTTCCTAAAGTTTTTGTAGAAATTTAATAATCCTTACACAAATTATTTGGAGGGCCAAATGACCTCCAATCTCCACCAAATTTTGGTGGGGTACCATTTGGGTCATGATAAACCCCTGGTTAAAATTTCATCTCATTTGGAGATCTTTTGACTAGGTAATCTTTGGGCCAAAGTTTTGCCCTTTAAGGGGAAAATTGTGCTAAGGGGACACTTAGGGCTTCTCATAGCCAAACCACCTCCTATTGGAGAGGTATTATGTCCACTACCCTAACCCCACCCCAAATCACCTCCAAGAGTATGATGGAGCCATGGGGAGTGGGTTTGCCCTAGGATTTGGGGTAGGAGTACTTTGGGGTGCAAATAGCCAAGTGGAGAATCATTGGCCAATTAGGACCTTTGAGGCTTGAGACTTCTTAGGAAGGTCAGTGGGATGAAGTTGAGACCCCATGAGGAGTTTGTTGAGCATTGGAGTTGTTTTGCTCAAGGTCATAGGGTTGATCCCTATGGGGTGGAATTTGGGGTTGTGAAGGACATAGGTGTGGTTGTCCTTGGAAAGGTGTGAGATGGACTCCTCTAGGCTCTATGGACCCCATGATACCCTCACAAGAAGGTTGGGTGTATTTGGATAGGTTTAGACCCTAACCCTAGGCTAAACCCTAATGGGGTGCAAATAGAGGTCAATGAAGGGAGTAGGGTCAAACCCTAGTGGTTTGACCTAAGGTTTTAGTGAGTAGGTCATAGTGACCAGAGAAGACTCCCTTGTGAATTTGAAGAGGTTTGGAGTTGTCTAACCTAGGTAATAAATCCTTGGGTAGATTTGTAAATAATTGGAATTTGGAGTTCTAGGAAGAAATAACACTTAGGGAATCATCACCTTCTGTCACCCACTTGTTTCTGAGGTTATGAATCTCTGGAGTTCCCACTAGAGCTATTGGAGAAGGTTAGACCCAAACCCTAGGCTAAACCCTAATGGGGTGCAATTAGAAGCTAATGAAGGAAGAGGGGTCAAACCTTAATGGTTTGACTTGAAATTTTGGGGAGGTGGTCATGGTGACCAGAGAATGCTACTGTGGGAAATTGGAGGGATTTGGAGTTGCAAATCCTAAGTAATAAACCCTTGGGTAGATTTGTAAATAATTAGGGTTTGGGGTTTTAGGAATAAACAGTACTTATTGATTTACCATCTTCTGTCATAAACTTGGTTTTAATGCTATTGATCTCTGGAAGGATCTGTTAGACCATGAGAAGACTTTTGGGGGTTCAAAGTGTAATATTCCATAATGTAGACAACTTTTGGGAGGATCAATATTAGGGTGTTAAATTACTGTAATTACATGAAACTTTTGCTGGTTGTCTTTTCATAACAATATGTTACCACTGTAATTTTCCCATAATTTATGGATCAATATTCTTGGTACCTCTAGTTCATTTTGGAAGAAATTGCAAATATATCCTTGGATGTAATTACAAATATTCCCTCTGTGGAACATGGTCAAACTTTGTAGGACTGAATATTATATTAAGAAGCACCACTGTACTAGGTTGCAAGAGGTTTAGAGATCATATGAGGGTACCTCCTTTGTAATTTATTGGAAATAATTGTGTTTTGGAATTTCTAAAAATAGTAAATCTTGCTGGTTTTTCCTAAATTTCTATACTTACTGTTATTTAGGTACTATTGATTTATGTAAAAATTGGAGTAGGCATTGGAGGTCAGAAAAGTACATTTGTAGTTTAAACCTTGGTAAAATGGCCCTTTGGGAAATTATTTAAAATACTATTATTATTGGAAAAATTATGAAACCCTAGATTTAATCTGAAATAGGTAGCATGAGTCCCCAGTAAATCCCTTGAGTCATAGAGTTGATTATTTAGTGTACCTCCCTTCATGAGCATCAAAATGTTAGGGGTGGTCTGCGTTTAGCAATTTGGCAACCTTTGGGGTTAAAGGTCAAACTGGTGGTCTTGGGTCTGGAGTGATGAAGGTTGGGTGGTAGCCTTGTATTATGTGTGAATCTCTAGAGAAGTTGAGGTTTGGTAAGTCTTAGGGTGGTGGGGTGCCACCCTCGGAATAGGTCGTCTAGGGATTGACGAAAGATCGTCTTTTCCTGTTAGCCTCTTATAGCACCTAAGTTTCTATAGCAGGAAAGTTATTATGAGAATGTGTTTATGGAAGTCTAGCCGGTTTAATCCGGTGATCTTTGTTTCGGAAATGTTTATTGGTGGCGGGCGGGTTAGCCCGGGGAGCTTGTAGCTCGGTGTTGTTGGAAGATATCTTGCATATGCATAAGGTGGTGGGTCCTTCGTGTTGACGGACGTTGCACCGACGTTGATACTTGGGCTCGGCTAGTGCGGTATTTGCACTTAGCCATAAAAATCTGGCGGTCCAGTCAGTAAGAGTACGCAGACGCTCCGCGGGTTTTGTGGAGGCGTACGATAGGTCTAGGTCGGGTAGTGCATATACCAACCTAGAGGTGGGCGAGGCCCAACCCACCGCTTCCGTTTGCCACTACGGGAGTATCCGGGGAGTCTAGCTCGCTCCAAAAAGGGGGAACTAAAGGTCTATGCGCATAGAGTCGTAGTGGTTGAGTTGCACTTGTTTGATCACCGCATAACAGCATACTTGCATGACATAGCATAATCATTACATTTAACCCTGACACCTATCGTATAAATTGGTATGGGACTTTTTATACGATAGGCTCTGCTAAACGACCCCTTGATCTATAGGTTTGTATGGGCATTCCTATAAATCAATGGTTTACTTTATTTTACTTGCCTCTACTTTTGTTTCTTACTGCTTTTCCTATACATTACCCTGTTGTTTCCATTTCTTGCTTCATTTATGTATATCACCTGTGTAGCGTAGATATTACCTTGTCACCTGCATTTGTTATTACCCCTTGTTGTCCTCCGCTTCCTCCTCTTCATGCGGTGCCTAGGAGCCTTGGGGGGAGGGGTGGCGAATTGGCTGAGTCTTTATGACTGACGGTCGGTGGACCTTATCATTTTAGGAGACCGCGGCGACGGAGCAGCACCGGCGGCCGGTGCAAATGGAGGCGGGGCAGTCTAGCTCGGGAGCTCAGATGACAGGATCCGTGAGTGTTGAATTAGTTGTTTTACTTCCGCGAGTGAACCATGTAGTGAGGCTTTGATGTATTGGGCAAGGCCCTAGTTATCTTGTTTCCTTTCTTTCAGCTATATTGTGGACATCTTCTGATGATTTACTTATATATGTGATGTGGACTTAGTTTGATCTACTATTCAGTTTAGCTTACTTTTCTTGTGATCGATTTGGCCGGCAGGATCGGCGTTTTGTAGTGGCGACCTTCCCAAGCGAAGGTGTCACCGCAAAACGGCGGTTCTGGGCCTAAGACCCGGTGGTTTTTGCAAAAAAAAAAAAAAGAGGGTCTTACACTAGGAGCTGAAAAGCATTGCATGATACCTTCCTTCTCACAGAATTCTCTCATCAGAAGAGATTCAAACTCAGTGCCATGATCACTTTTGATCAATGCAATCTGAGTAGAATACTCAATCTTGATGCTCCTGAGAAAGTCTGTAAGAACCTTGAAGTTATCTGACTTGCTTCTCAGAAAGAATACCCAACTGAATCTAGAGAAATCATCAACAATAACTAAGGTGTAAGACTTACCTCCCAAACTGTGTATGGGAAGGGGTCCAAAGAGATCTAAGTGCAGCAAGTACAAAATCCTAGGAGAATCACTCTTAGATAGTGACTTAAAGCTGCTCTTTGTCTGCTTTCCCAATTGACATGCCATGCAAAGGCTTTCCTTCTTGTATGATCCAGAAGGTAGTCCCCTGACAAGGTTGCCCTTTGATAACTTGGCTAGGGTCCTATGGTTCACATGACCTAGTCTCCTATGCCACAAATCAGTATTTTTACTGACTTGGTTAAACAAGCAGATCTCAGGTTTGGCTGAATTAAAATCTACTAAATAAACATTACCTTGTCTATTTCCTAAAATAACAATATTATTTTCAGAAAAGATAATGCATCTAGATTGGTTGAAGCATACTTGATATCCTTCATCACATAGTTGACCTATGCTGATGAGGTTATGTTTGAGTCCACTTACATAGGCTACCTTTTTGAATGTGATTGTCCCAATCTGGACTGATCCATAGCCTTCTGTTTGTCCCCAATTGGAATCTCCAAAAATCACTCTTGGTACAAGCTTTGCCTTATAGTTGATTAATTTGGCTCTTGTTCCTGTCATATGTCTTGAGCATCCACTGTCCAAGTACCACTGTTCCTCTGTGGTAGGATAGTTCTTTTTCTGCAATATAAGGAGGGTTAGGTGTTCTTAACCCAGGTTACCTTGGGTTGCTTCTTGTAACCTTGAAATGCAGAAATATATGAGACAACAGGTTGACTAAGATAACCTAGAGGGTGATATCTTCTAGGAGGGATAATCCAATCACTAAAGGAATTCTTTAGTTTAGAAGAGGATGTATGTTGTCTGTCCTTAGTAAAATTGGCGTTCGACGAACTTTGTTGTGTTCGTCGACCTGGTTTGACGAAAGATGTGGCATTCGTCGAGCCCTGTTTGCAGCAGGTTTTCTGCTTAGATTCAGGCCTTGATTTTCGTCGATCTGTGTTCGACAAAATCTGTTGGTTTCATCGATCGCCGTTCGACGAACTTGCTTGAGCAATATTTGTTTCAGGAATTTTTCCTGTGTCTTGTATTGCTTCTTTCCCTTTTTCAGATACAAATTTTACTGGGGTAGATAACATATTCTTTTTCAAAAGAAGAGGTTATTAGATGATGCCCCCAAGCCCAGTTTGCCATTCAGCCTGGCATTCACTGTGCTTGTGATATCCATCAGCTTGAGACTTCTCCCATTTAGAGAATTCTCTAGCTGTTTGGCCTCAGTTAGCTGTGTTTCTAGAGAACTCACTTGTTCCCTGGAAATCCTTAGCTCATTTTTGAGCTTAGTGTTTTCAGTGGATATTCCATCCATCTTAGCTAACTTGTCTCTCAGAGAAATAATTTCTTTCTCTGATCTAATCATATCTTTACACAACTGTTTAAAGTCATCTTTAAACTGTTCTGAATGAAAATCAAAACTGGAAATTACCTCATCCCCATTAGCTTCAGATTCATCATCTGAGTTGTCATTTGATGAGGAGGCATTGATTGCCATCATGCAGAATTCCTTGTCTTCTGCTTCCTTCTCCTCATCACTGGAACTGAAGGATGACTCAGATTCAGTGTCACTCCAGGTTTCAGCAACAAAGCCTTTTTCTCTTTTCTTGTGGCCTTTTGATGAGTGTTTGCTGGAGTGTTCCTGCTCTTTTCTCCTACTTTTCTTGTGAGCTTCTGGACACTCAGTGAGGATGTGTCCAGGCTTCCTGCAACCAAAGCATATTATTTCTTTAGATGGAGTTTTATCATACCTTGGCTTTTCATTGTGCCTGTTGGACTTTCTTCTAAAGTCCTTCCTTGCCATCTTGTAAAATCTCTTTGCTAAGAGACTCAGCATCTCCTAATCACCAATCTTGTCTTCTTCCTCTATTTCCTGAAAGGCAATGCTCTTCTCTTTCTTTGAGGATGAAGATGGAGAGGCTTCTGCTTCTCTGCTCTTTATCAGCTGCTCATAAGATTTGAGCTTCCCAAGGAGATTCTCAGTTGTAATCTCACTTAGTCCTCTGGCATCTTTAATTGGGCAGATTCTTGTGTCCCATGTGCTGGGGAAGCACATCAGGATCTTGTCATTAATTTCAGTGACTATGATCACTTTCTCCAGGGTGCTCAGCTCATTGATGATGAGGCTGAGTCTGTTGTACATCTCTGCAACAGTCTCTGATTCTCCCTTTTTGAAATTCTCGTACTGGGAGATCAAATGTGATCTTCTGTCCTTTCTCTCATCTGCTGATCCTGCCACCATTCTTGTGAGGGAGTCCCAAATTTCTTTGGTAGAGGTGCAGTCAACCACCTTCTGAAATATGTCATCAGACATGGTTTGTGCCAAGATATTCATGGCCTTTGCATCAACAGTTTTCTGTTTCTTTTGTGTTTCTGTCCATTCTGGAGGAGGGACAGCAGTTGTGTATGTTGTTGTTGAGGTTGATGCAGTTGGAGGTCCTGTCAAAATAGAATTAAAAATTTCCCCATCAATAGAATTCATGTAAAGTTTGATCCTTGCTTGTCATAGTGCAAACTTGTTCAGATTGCACATAGGAGGTCTTGTGCTTGAATATTCTTTGTTCTGTGCCATGGCTCTAATAAACAAAAAAACCTTAAAAGTAATCTAGATCTATCAGATCTGTTGGTCCAGGTGTTAGCCTGTAACAACCAACCCAAGCTTTGATACCAATTGAAAGTGGGGATAGATCAAGATTACTCTAGAGGGGGAGGGGGGTGAATAGAGTATTTAAAATAATTTTACTTAGCTTAAAGAAATCCGTAGAAAACAATTTGAGTTATTTAAGTATACGTGTAAGTGAGTGCAGCACAGATATAAACATAAACTAAAACACAACACACACAACACAACACAAATAATAAAGGTAAACACAGAAGACACAGGGATCTATAGTAGTTCCCCAATCAACTTGGGTACATCTACTCTTCTACCACCCTGGTAGGAAATCCACTAAGGCCTTTTTTTTATAAGGTGAGCCTTCACCACGGAGCTTTTGATCAGGTGCTCAAAACTACCACAGAGCTTTTGATCAGGTTCTCAAAACCAAAAATCAACTTTTGAAGGGAGTTACAACCCTGTACATAGTTATAAAATAAAAGTATATAAAGATGATGGTGTCTTCTCTTTTCTCTAACAACAGAGAAGACTAGTGGATTGTTGAATGATTGTCAGATCTCCCCCTGTGAATAAGAGTAAGAAAAACAGGAGAGAAAATCTGCTCAGGGTGTAGGTCTTCTTGATCTTCAGAGTATCTCCAGCAAAAGTTCTCTAGAAGGAATTGATGCAGATGATTCCTAGAGATTAAGAGTAGGTGTATGGAGAAGATGAAGACTTCAGAGAAAATCAGAGAGAGTTCTTGAGAGGGATGAAAACTGAGTAGCAAAAGATTATCATCTGTATCCGTGTCTTTCTCTAGAATAAATAGCAATGATAATCTCTGGACAGGAGAGAGTTGATCCTATTTCAAATTTCAAACAGGGCTAGAAAGGAATGAGACAAAAAGGAAGGATTTGCCTCTGACAGAAAAGGAATACAAATATATTAAATTACTTGAAACTTGCAATCTGCCTTATAGAATAATCTGCACGCAGCCCTTAATTAATGCAGCAACGGTCATAAAATTTTTGATAGAAAATACTGCAATAACTGACTGATATTATAATAAGAACAGCTGCCAGCCTTCATAAGAAATCCTGAGGATAACTCCAAAATAATACTCTGAATAGAAGAGGTACTGAATATAGAAACTCTGAAGAAGTTCATCGACCTGAGGGAAAGTTCGTCGAACTTAAACTGGGAAGTTCGTCGAACAAGAAGAAACTTTCGTCGAACAGAACTTTGAAGTTCGTCGAATCAAGTTCGTCGAACGGATTCTGAATTCGTCGAACGTGTTCGACGTTCGTCGAACACCTTGACTTGGCTAATCTTCAAATCTCTTCTAGACTTAGCCTATGACCCTTATACTATACATGATGGGTCAAAACAAATCCTATACCTAAAAATAGACATCCTAGCCCAAATCAGTAATAGGGTTGAACTATGTTCCAACAGATTGTATTACCTTGATGTTGTAATCTTCCAACTGATGTTGGATCCACAGAATTTGAGCACAACAACTACCTGCTGCAATGCAGTGTGACTTAGCTGTGGATATTGCCATACTGGTTTGCTTTTTGCTGCTCCATGAGACCAGCCTCCTCCATAGTTCAAAATCATTATTCCTAGGGTACCAAAGGCCAAGATTTAGGCTGCCCTTGAGATATCTCAAAATTCTCTTGACAGAGGCGTAGTGAGATTCCTTAGGACAAGCTTGATACCTAGCACAAACGCATGTAAAATACATAATGTCTGGCCTACTAGCAGTCAGATATAATAGGGATCCAATGATACACCTATACATAGATTCATCAAAGGTCTTCCCCTTTTCATCCTTGTCTAATGATACATTAGATCCCATGGGTGTTCTCATGGTGAAGGCAGACTCCATCCCAAATTTCTTGATGAGCTCCTTAGTGTACTTGGTCTAGGAGATGAAAATTCCATCATCAGACTGTTTCACTTGGAGCCCAAGGAAATATTTGAGCTCACCCATACTGCTCATCTCAAACTCCCCCTGCATTAGATTAGCAAATGTCTTGCAGAGGTTGTCATCAGTAGACCCAAAAATTATGTCATCAACATAAATTTGGACTAAGAGACACTTGCCCCTTGTTTCCCTAAGAAACAATGTGCTATCAATCTTTCCCCTCATGAACTTGTTCTTGAGGAGAAAGTTGGACAAAGTCTCATACCAAGCTCTTGGAGCTTGCTTGATACCATAAAGGGCTTTTCTAAGAAAATAGACATGAGATTTAAGAGTAGGATGAACAAAACCTGATGGCTGCTCTACATATACTTCCTCTTTCAGATTTCCATTCAGGAATGCTGATTTGACATCCATCTGGTAGACTTTGAAGCCCTTGGGAGCAGCATATGCACGGAATAGTCTTATGGCCTCCAACCTTGTAACTGGGGCAAAGGTTTGGTCAAAGTCTATTCCTTCCTCTTGTCTATACCCTTTTGCAACCAGCCTTGCTTTGTTTTTAATGATTGTCCCATTCTCATCCAACTTATTTCTGAATATCCATTTGGTGCCAATGATGTTGTGTCCTTCTGGTCTTGGCACCAACTTCCATACTTTGCATCTTTTGAATTGCAAAAGCTCTTCCTGCATAGCCTAAATCCAGAATGGATCCAAGTTGGCCTCTTCAAACCTTTTAGGCTCTACCTGTGATAGAAAACTGAGGAACAAGGCCTCATTGTGAGCCCTGCTCCTAGTTGTCACACCTTGCTGAACATTCCCTATGATCTGCTCTATGGGATGATCCCTTAGATGTCTGGTAGCTGCATTCATTCTGTTCTCAGCTTGTTGTGCTGTTTCTGCAGGTTCAGCAGTTTCCTCATCAAGTTTGACTTCTTCCTCTTCAGGGATGGCAGCATCAGAAATAGTTTTGCTACAGCTGGGAGTGTCTTGTATAGACATCCTTTCCAATTCCTGTTCATTTCCTGTCAAAACAGAAGATCTAGACCAGCCTTTATATATTAGGTTGGTCTCATCAAAAACAACATGCATAGACTCCTCTACAACATGACTTTTCTTGTTGTATACTCTTTAAGCTCTACTATGTGAGCTATAGCCAACAAGAACACCTACATTGCATTTCTCTGCAAACTTTGTTAATTGGGATTTTCCATTATTTAGAATGTAGCATTTGGAGCCAAAGATTCTAAAATATGAAATTGTAGGTTGTTTGCCTTTCAGAATTTCATAGGGGGTTATCCCATGAACCTTATTGATAGAAGCTCTATTGAGAACATGACAAGCTGTATTGACTACCTCAGCCCAGAAATATTCTGGGAGTGAGGAGTCACTAAGCAGTGTTCTCCCAGCTTCTATTAAGGTCCTATTCCTCCTCTCATCCACATTTTGTTGTGGAGTCCTTGGGGAGGAGAACTCTTCGGTGATACCAAATTCTTGACAAAATCTTGTCATTGCATCAGATTGAAATTCTGTGTCATGGTCAGTCCTAGTCCTGACCACAACACATTGTAGATCATTCTGAATTGCCTTGACATGATTGATAGAGACATTTAAAGTATCAGATTTCTTCTTAAGGAAGAATACCCATGTATATTTTGAGTCATCATCAACAATCACCAAAGTATACAACTTCCCACCTAGGCTCTGAATTGGCAAAGGACCAAACAAGTCCATATGCAAGAGATAAAGACATCTTTCAGTGTCTTTGGAGCCAATACTTTTAAAGGTGGCCCTAGTTTGCTTACCCATTTGGCATGCATGACAGGGACCATCTTTAATACATTTTAAACTTGGACTATTCCTAACAAGATTTTTAGAGAAAAGTCTATACCTTGTCTTGTAGTTAATATGAGCAAGTCTCTTGTGCCATTGAACACAAAGAGACTCATTCTCATTAGCTACAAGACAAACTGAAGTAAGAGAATTACTGCAAATGAAATCTAAGCAATAAACATTTCCACTCCTAGTGCCTGAGAAAATAGTCTCTAAGTCATTTGACTTTTTGATCAAGCACTTGTCATTGTGGAATTCAATGACATAGCCTAAGTCACATAGTTGACTTATGCTTACTAGGTTGTGTTGCAACCCTTCAACATAAGCTACCCTTGTGATTGTAACTATGCCATTGGAGATCATACCATAGCCTTTGGTGACTCCTTTTTCAGCTCCTCCAAATATAACTTTGGGTCCATTCTTCACAGGCTTGTAATCCTGTAGAAGACTCCTAGTTCCAGTCATGTGCCTTGAGCACCCACTATCCATGTAACATATTTGGTTGAGACTGGTACTTGAACTACCCTGCAAAGAAAGATTTAGTTATCCTTAGGAGCCCAAAAAGCTTTGGGTCCAAGGTGCCTGTTAGTTTGATGAGATAATCTCACACTTGCTAAACTCCTAGCAGGAAAGCTCTTCTTTGCATTAGGTACATTGAGATTTTACCAACAATCTATGGCAAAGTGTCCCACCTTGCCACAGCACCAACAATCATGAATATTGTTTCTCCTTTTCTAAACATTTTTCTAAATTGGTACATCATTGTGCACATATTCAGCAGAAGAGACTGCAGCATTCTTCCTGTTTCTTTCAGCAATAATCTGACTGAAGGATAATCTGTGGACAGTTTTGCTGCTCTTTGTCCTGATGGCCTCAGCTTGCTTTGTCTTGCCAGCCATACAAGATCTGATGGAATTAGACACTGAGCAGCAGGCCTTGTCAACAGATTTGACAGCAGTTGTTGTTTATGGGGTGTCTACTTAATCACCTAGAGGGGGGGGGGGGGGGGGGGGGGGGGGTGAATAGGTTTTTCTTTTTATTAATTCCCCCTTTAGGTTTTTCTCCTTTCTGGTTAATAGATTTAAGAAGTAAAGAACAAACCACAGAAAGAGCACAGCGATCTAAAGATGTTCCTCAAGACCGGGTGTCTTGAGTAGTCCTCTCTCTCTCTGCGCCTACCCAGCAGTGTGCTGGACTCGTCAAACTCCGCCAAAAGCTTCAGGCCCTCAAGCCTTACAACACGGACCCGCAAGTCCCAACAGCCTTGTCCCTCAAGCCCCTACTTCCCTCGAGCCCGCAAGCTCGACACTCAGGCCCTCAAGCCCTACCACACGGACCCGCAAGTCCCAACAGCCTAGGCCCACAAGCCCCTACTGCCCCCGAGCCCGCAAGCTCGACAAGATGCACCCGCAAGTGCAATGCCCTGGCCCTCAAGCCTCACAGCTCTCCAGCCCTCAAGCTAGACAAAGTTGGACCCACAAGTCCACTGCCCTGGCCCTCAAGCCTCACAGCTCTCCAGCCCTCAAGCTAGACAAATTGACCCGCAAGCCTTACAAGAAAATACAGTAAAGAAAACTGATTCTTTTGCCTGATGTTGATCGGCAACTTAGCCTGATGGAGATCGTCTTCTTGAGTTGAAGAGGATGCTTCAGATCTGATCTTTACAGCACGACTCCTTCTTCACTCCCTTCTCTTATCCTGATGAGAAACGACTTCTTATCAGTCGATGACGATGACTGAATCTTCAGAGAACACTTGATTATTGTTCTCTCCTGTTTCTTCTTCTTCTCCGCAGAAAGATTGTTCAAGTGTAGCGGCGGGATACTTTTTTGCTCTTCTGTTCGAGAGAGTTCCTAGGGCACCCATCGTTCCTTTTTATAGTACAGAGGAATCGCACAACGGTCATATGCAATGTCCTTTTCTGTCAGATGCCTATCTCATTAGAGCACGCGTTGATGGCTCCATTCCATAGGTGCACGTGTTGATTGGACAATCAGGCAGCGACATTAACTGCTGGCATTATGTCAGCAAGATTTGAATTCTGGCTTGAAGATATATGCATCAATACGATGACCAGCTATCTCTGACTTTGTCGTCGCGATCTTCCTTCTGTCACTGATGGAGGTATCTCGACGATACAAGATATCCTGGCGATTCTGTATATATGATGATCTTCTTTTTCTGACAGTGTCGTCGTGAGCTTCCTTCTTGCATCATGTCGTCGTGATCATATGTTCTCTCGACGACATGAGTTCCACACGACGATGTCCCGAGTCTTCTCTGCGTTCGACGAACATCATTCTGCGATCTACGAACTTGCCGTCCTTCGTTCGACGATCGCCATTCTTTGATCGACGATCTTGCCATGTCTCAGCGGTCGACGAGACAGGTACTTTGCTTCTCTGCTCTGCCAGTCATTACGACGACAAGCACGCAGTGTCGACGATGTCGCCTATTCTTCTCGACGATATGGTACTTGGTAAAATGACTAAAGTACATGACATATTGTCGATTCCTGCAAGCACGAACTAGATGGTATGTCAAATATAAAGTGAAGTATTCTTGACTTGTTGACTTCTTTAAATCAGGAATCATGTGAGCAGGATTCCCAACAATCTCCCCCTATTTGAAGAAGTCAGAATCTCAATTCAAGACTACTTTCACTTGACAGTAATTATTATAATCTTGCATAGAAGGGTTTACTTATCTTTTGCTGAGCATATGAGTGTTGGAACACGGTCTTCCGCATCTTCTAGGTTTAAGAATAACAAATCCTATGTGTATTTGATCTTATGTATTCAAGTGTGCAGGTTAACATAGTCCACATGACTCAAGGAGTACTCATGATGTCTGCCCCCAAAATTGAGGCCAAAATTCGAAAAAGCTCACTAGCGTCGGCGGTAGCGATAGCGCCCGGCGCTAGCATTGATTAGCTGGATTCCGGCAGCATTTTTAGAAGGAGCTAGCGCCCGGTGGTAGCTACTAGCGCTGGCGATAGCATGGCGCACAAGAGGCATAGAGCAAATTGTTGTCACTGATGGGAGATTCGTCCGCACAAGATCATTCCTAATCCGGGCTAGTGCCGGCGGTAGCGCTAGCGCCGGCGGTAGCGTGAAGGCTATAAATTGGATGCTTTGGCTCCGAATTCTTCATCCTCCTACAATCCCAAACTCCAGAGCTTCGTGCCACAGCAGAGAGAGGAAGATTCAGAGTGATACTCCCACAATTCCATAAAGCCTTAAGGAGATCCGTGGAGAAGATTTCAACACGCGTCATCATCGTGACGAAAGGCCGCATCGACTACGATCACACTCTGCGTGCCTTCGTCCACTTCTCCAAGAGATCCACATAGAGGGAATTTTTATATTATTTTATTTTCATTTCATATCTTTTCTGTAAACGGTAGTGAAATCGCCTCGTGTTGGCGACTAGGTCTGGGGTAGGACTTAGGGCTGAAATTCGCCTCGTGTTGGCGACTAGATCTAGGTTAGGTCTAGGTGGTGCTCGAGGCCTTTCTGGGGATAGATCGGCTAGAGCGGCTTGAGGCCGTATCTGGGGAGAGATTGGCTAAAGCCAACCGGTTCGTGGGGATACGAGTCGGTATAGAAAACGAAAAAGAATTTTTATTAGTCGCCTCCGATTTCTAGCGCCATAGAAATCAAGTTTTGTAAAACATTATTTGATATTAATAAAGCATATCTCTTTATTATTGTTTTACTTGATGTCTCTTTATTAATCTTGCAATATTCCGAAGTTTTTCTAAATATAATCTAAAGTTTTTTAAAACCCTTATTCACCCCCCCCCCCCCCTCTAAGGGCGCCGACCGATCCAACAAGTGGTATCAGAGCCAGGTTATTCCAATCGGCTTAACAACCGGGAATAATGGCGTCTCATGATCTCGCTTCTACTAGTGGGGGAGATTTTTGTGAAGAGGAAAAATCACTTGTACCACCTTTATTTGAAGGGACAAATTATAAAGGATGGAAAATCTTAATTGAAAAATTTATTAAAACTTTAGACATCGAAGTTTGGAATTTAGCAATAGCAAGACCCGCAAATGAATCAAATAAAAAGGAACTTCAATTAAATGCAAAAGCTAAACACTATTTGTTTTGCGGTCTATCTAATGAAATTTTCAAATTGATATATTGCTTTTCAAGTGCATATAAAGTATGGCAATTTCTTGAAGAAATGTATGATTCTCCATCTACAGGTATGGAACAATCGCAAGAATCGAAGAATATGCAAGCGTGCACAAATCATCAAGAATGCCCTCCTCATGACGAATCAATGGAGCACACATCAAAGGAAAGAGATGAAGCAATCTTACTTTTGGAAGAGGAGTGCCAAGAAGAAGACAAAGGAACATTATGTTCAAATCCTCCCTCATCCAAAAGCAATGTAAGGAAATCAAACTTCATCGCTTGTACTTCCATTTCTACTTTACAATTGCTACAAATTACAAAGCGCAAACTTAAGAAACTAAAAAATGCAAATTGCAAATTGCACTTAGAAAATAAAAATTTAAAAGCAAAAGTTAAAGTAGTATCAAAATCTGATTTATCTAGCTTTACTCATGTAACTTCAATTGAAAATACAAAACCTTGTCTTGATTGCAATAATATTAAAGAAAAATTTAAGGAACTTGAAAAAGAAATTATTTTTATGAAAGAACAAAATGAAAAATTACATTTAGAAAATTCATCTTTGATAAATGATTATGCTAAGTGTAAAGAATATAAAATTGAAATTAAAGAGATGGATGAAACATTTGATGAATATAGAAACAACTATCAAGATCATATTGATTCAATTGTTTCCATTCTTAAAAATAGCACAATCGCTTATAATAAAGCTAGACATAATTTAAGAATTAAAAATGATGAATTAAAATCAAAAATCAACTTACTTATGAAAATTGTAAATACAAATTCACAAAATCAAACAATATCCAAAAGCAAGATGAATACAAATATGAATATCTTACTTAAACCTAATATTAGGAATAAGAAACAAAAAGCTTTTGGAAATCATAAACCAAGTCTTGAATGGAGACCAAAAAGCAAAAATGAAAACTTAAATGCAAGGATCCATTCATCACATTCTTTTCCCAACTTAAATTCAAATGAAAACAAATTTCCATTATATAATAAATTCAAGAGTAATGATTATGGAAATTTGAAAAACAAAAATTATATTTTTTTCATGGTACGAATGGAAACCCATACTTAAGAATGACACATTAATGTCAAACGAAAGGGCCCATTCAAACATATCTCCCCAAAAGAAAACACGATGTATTTGGGTACCCAAAGGAACCGTCACTCCCGGTCCTCTTTGGATACCTAAATCTCTTATTCATTAGTATCCCATCATTTGCATGAAGTAGAAATCAATTAAAATGAAATACACAAATTTCTACTTCATGATGTGCTTTAATGTCTTTTCTATCTTTTTCTTTTTGTTTTCTTTTAAACTATCATGTCATGGTCATCCTATACAATATTGAAAATATGATTTTATCTCTTAAAAGCTTAATATGGCTTTATAAAACAAATTGATCAAAATTCAAAATCATATTTTGATGACCTATCTTTTATTATTATATTCATTGCTTCTAAATATCTTATATTATCCATATGAATCAAACTCTAAATTTGCTATAAGATATTTCAAATTAAATCCGGTTACTAGATTTTTAGCCTTCACCAACAAGTGGATAAAATTCTGAATTTGCTATGAGATATTTATCTAAATTAAAAAGAAAAACACATAAGACATATTGAAAGATTAATTGTCATAAATATTGATGCCATACGCACCACCATGGTCTATTGATATCTTTTGCTAAAACTTTCTAAAATCATAATTCATATCAAGAATCATCTATCACATTTCATATAATGACAATTGGTATTATAATTGCTTACTATGGTTGGTATATTATGTGTGTATTGTGATTTATTTCTAGTTTATACCTTTGAATCATTTTGATATCAAATCAAATAGAATTGTCACTCCATTCTAGGTCTCTAAGTTGAAACACAATCAAAACTTGGTATAACATTAATCTCAAATTTATCATTCTAACATTGCCACCTAAAGAATATTTGTGTCTATGTTAGGCTTTATTTGTTTACCAAGATATACAGGCTGGATATTCTCATCTAGAGCTTATCCATAGTATGATTGTGCATGAACATTATTGTTAATCTCTAAAATCATGCATATTTGATTTGTTCAAACATGATATCTTGGGTTTTCATTTCCTATTTTTTAAGTTATAATCACAAGTCTTTTAGAAAAGTCAAAATGAAAACATAAGTAAATATATCTCATGCAATGATTATTTTGTCAAGTCATATAAGAAATCGCTTACGTTTCATGCAATTTGGACCATCCAAAACATCTCCTAAAAATCTGCAACTTCAGCATGGAACTACTATTGGGACACCTAATCAAGACCACCAATCAAAATTTCTAAAATCCTAAAAAATCGTTCACTGTCTCCCGCGCTAGCGCTACCGCAGGCGCTAGCGTCCATGTTCATTTTTCTGTATTTTTTAAATTTCTAAAAATCCCTTAAAATATATACATCTATATTTTCTACTTAGTTTTGCACTTCTGTGTTTCTTTATTTTTTGAAAAATCAAATACAAAACTACAAAAACCAAATTACAAAAAATATGTTTTGTTTTTTCGCTTGTGTTGTTTCCTTTATTTATAGTTCATCTTTATGCAAAAATCAAATATAAAAATTACAAAAGCAAATATTACAAAAATATGCTTTTATTTGTAAAAATCAACTACAAAAATATAAAACAAAACAAAAACAAGTATCAAAATTATTCTTCTGAACTTAACTTTTATATGTATCTTGCGAAAGGGTGATTTGGGCTATGATCCCATCCCACACCTAGTACCGGGCGAACCTCTCACAAGGTAGCCCTCGAGAAGTCCAAGATCAATTTTATAAGTTCAAACTTTAAATAAAAATTATTTTTCAAAAATATCTGTATGGACTTTATTGTAAAAATCAAGCATGAGTTAATCTATTATTCAAAACTTCTATAATGTTGCAATTTATCTTTTCAAACTACTTTGAACATTGTTTTCATCATGCTTAGATATGTTTATTAATATATGCATAAATTATATTGAAAAAGTTGTGTAGAACTATGCGTAGCATGCCTCTAAATATGAGTAATGTTTTATGTTTGATAATGATCGCAATTCACTCACTTATTTTGGCATTGTCTACTAATGTTTTTAATCTAAGAATGTTTGTGTATGTTTTGTAATAGTATAATGAATTAAAATTGCACAAGTATCTTACCTACACAACCTTTATTTGCACTTTTAAAAGTTAAGAAAAGTGGTTATCTTTTTCATAAATTATATTGGTTTGCAAAACAAGTGTATTCAGAGAACTTTGTACAAAACAAAATCATAAAATAAAGTGACAAAGATAACTCCACCAAGCACTACTTGAACCTCCTGATAAGTCTTAATAAGCGTTGTGAGGTTGAGCACCTTGGAAAGAATAATAAAGTATCTTGTGCAAACCATAATTTTCTTTCAAAATAAAAACCACTTATTCTTAAGTACACTGGATCACAATAAAAATCAATCTTGAAGAATAAAACTATGTGATCCTCCAAGCACTACTTTGCACCCTGATAAGTCTTGATGAGCATTGTGTGTGCAGAGCACCTTGGTAGTTGTACATTTCTCTTTGTGCATTGAAGTGAGTGGAAGTAAAATTATTTGTGTTTTATTGTGCTCTTTACTTTACATATTACTTGTATTTTTGATTAAAACATTTGTTTACTCTATTCAAAATACACTTTTATGCACATCATTATCTTCCATAACACTTTTTCTCATGAGTATTGGATCCTAATGCTAATTCTATACTACTCTTTATTTATGAAATGCACTAGATAACCTAGCATGCTTTCTACAATGTTTGGTATGTTTTGAAATTGTGAATTAAAGTAACATTGTAGTAATCTCTTTTTGATAAGATTATTTCATGTTTGGTTACTGTATTGTCAAAACAAAAATTTTAAATGCAAAATGATTTACAAAAACATCTTCTTTTTGAAATTGAACTCATATATCTTTTTATGAACCATCATTGATTACCATAAGATGTTTTTTGTACTTCTATATGTCTTCCGCATCATAACCATATAATTGTTTTACCTTGCACTTTAATACTTATTTAAAATCTTTCATCTTGTGTGCATCATCACTAGAATCTTCAAATTCCTTTCTTGCAACAAGTGGTAGACTTGCTTGGTAAACTTTATATTGGTTGAATTTTTCTTGCCTATAACTCTGATCTATTTCTATTCTAAACACTCCTCCAACAAGTGAAATATTGCTTATAAAACATCTCGTTTTAACTTAAACTCTTATTTAGTATTATGATGTTTCTTTTTCAAAATCTTCCGCAATACTCAAACTCTGATTCATTCATGAATTTCAATATAGCTATGTGAGTTTTATTTCAAAAATTCAAATAAAAATATAAACCCATATGCTATGATATTTCTCATTAGATTTAAATGCTTAATGTTTCCAATAATTGTTATCCATGACTTCATTTCTCACCATAGCGGGGGCGTAGGGTTGTAGACATTAGATAACCTTATCTCTAGTCATGTCTTGTCCTTAACCGGGGAGGGTTCCAATGGGGCCTTGCGAGGCACTGAGGGGAAAAAGAGTGCTAGGTTAAGTTTTTGTCTAGTGTTTGCATATGGGATTAACACCCTAACCTACGGCATGTTTGCAGATCCTCATGCCCATCCGTCACTTAGTACGGGGCTAGGGTGTTGACATATTGTCTGGATAGATTGGTTACTTGGAAATCATGATTGTTTTTAGGCTTAAAACTCTTATTTAAAGGGGAAATCATTTTTTTTCTTAAACTCTGATATATATAAAAGGGGGAGAACTACAAACAAAAGGGATAAAATAAGTCATAACTTTGATCATTTTCAATGAAAGACAAATCTAAAACTCCTTATCATTTATTTAAAAAGCTCGATTATGCCTTCTCTTTTATTTACACATTTTAGTGCTTTGTTTCCCTACCCACTTTTGCTAATAACAAAGGGGGAGAACTAACATGATAAAATGCAAAAGGGGGAGAACTAACAAATGATAAATGTAACCCGCTATCATAAACCCAACATGATAAATTCAGTTGATAGCATACATATTAAGGGAGCATTAACATAGGGGGAGCATATATTTAGGGGGAGCAATTCTAAATGCTAAAATAAATAATCATCATAAAGTCATCACTCTCACACACACAAGTATAGTCTCATCATGCTTATTTATTAATGCTTTGATTTATCATTAATGGATTTGTTATTATCAAAAGGGAGAGTTTGTTGGAACACGAGCTTCCGCATCTCCTAGGTTTGAGAATAACAAATCCTATGTGTATTTGATCTTGTGTGTTCAAGTATGCAGGTTAACAAAGTCCACATGACTCAAGGAGTACTCATGATGTCTGCCCCCAAAATTGAGGCCAAAATTCGAAAAAGCTCACTAGCACCGACGGTAGCGATAGCGCCCGGCGCTAGCATTGATTAGCTCGATTCCGGCGTCATTTTTAGAAGGAGCTAGCGCCCGGCGGTAGCTACTAGCGCTGGCGGTAGCATGGCGCACAAGAGGCATAGAGCAAATTGTTGCCACGGATGGGAGATTCGGCCGCGCAAGATCATTCCTAATCTGGGCTAGCGCCGACGGTAGCGTGAAGGCTATAAATTGGATGATTTGGCTCCGAATTCTTCATCCTCCTCCAATCCAAAACTCCAGAGCTTCGTGCCACAGTAGAGAGAGGAAGATTCAGAGCGATACTCCCACAATTCCATAAAGCCTTAAGGAGATCTGTGGAGAAGATTTCAACACGCGTCATCATCATGACGAAAGGCCGCATCGACTACGATCATACTCTGCGGGCCTTCGTCCACTTCTCCAAGAGATCCACATAGAGGGAGTTTTTATATTATTGTCTTTTCATTTCATATCTTTTCTGTAAACGGTAGTGAAATCGCCTCGTGTTGGCGACTAGGTCTGGGGTAGGACTTAGGGCTGAAATTCGCCTCGTGTTGGTGACTAGATCTAGGTTAGGTCTAGGGGGTGCTCGAGGTCTTTCTGGGGATAGATCGGCTAGAGCGGCTTGAGGCCGTATCTGGGGAGAGATCGGCTAAAGCCAACCGGTTCGTGGGGATACGAGTCAGTATAGAAAACGAAAAAGAATTTTTATTAGTCGCCTCCGATTTCTAGCGTCATAGAAATCAAGTTTTGTAAAACATTATTTGATATTAATAAAGCATATCTCTTTATTATTGTTTTACTTGATGTCTCTTTATTAATCTTGCAATATTCCGAAGTTTTTCTAAATATAATCTAAAGTTTTTGAAAACCCTTATTCACCCCCCTCTAAGGGCGCCGACCGATCCAACAATGAGTACATCAATCTTGTGGCTCCCCCTAGATTCGATGCCTCCTCTTTTGTGGCTCCCCCTTCTTCTTGACATCTTTGCTCCCCCTATCTTTGAGGTCTTCTTGAGCATCTTAGTCTTGAGCATATTGATGTCATTCTCCCCCTTTCTGACTTCTTTCCTTCACTTGAGATTTTCTTGATTGATTGACTCCCCCTTGATGTGATAACGCCCTTTGGATTGACATGGGGTTAGGATTTCTTTAGTCCAGAGTTGACCCTGTATCACTTATGGTCCATTAGCCTTGCGTGCTGCTGATTGGCTAAATGGACTTTCCTGCAAAACAGATTTAAAATCCCTTAGGAACCCATGGTGACTTGGGTCCTAGGTTCCTGTTAGCCCAGTAAGGAATTCTTATACTTACCTCAGCCTCTCCGGAATGTCTCTTCTTTGTACTGGGCACACTAGTGTTGTGCAAACAGTCAATGGCAAAGTGTCCTATTTTTCCACAGCACCAGCATTCAAACCTGTTGTATCTTCCCTTCTGTTTGACTGTATGAGCAGGGGTTCTTTGTGTGCGAACGACTGAATGAAGCAAAGAAGGTAAACTGTGTTGATGGTGGACATGTTTTTTGTTGATGTCGACCACAGTTATCCTTCTAGAGTCAGTCCTTTTTAAGGATTTCTCCTCTTCTCTGAGCTCAACGTGTCTTTGCCTCCTCACACCTTTCTGAGGTTCTTTGTAGATTCTAGGCATGATCTTGGATTTGAAGGAGCTTGCAACGGGCTTCATTTCAGTGGCAAGCTTATCCTCCATCCTTCTGGTGTTGTCATTCTTGACCTTCAGGACATTGGGCTGCATTTTGTCCTTCTTGAGTTGACAAAACTCAGCATTCTCTAGAGATAGCTTTTCTTCTTTCTGTGAGAGATCAAGATTTCTCGCTTGAAGAGAGGAGATTTCTGCATCCTGCTGCTTGCACAGCATCTTGAGAGTCTTGACCTCTTCTAGAAGATCATTATATGATTTGGACCAGTCATCATTGTTGGATGAGTTTGTCTCCGAATCTGAGTCGGAAGTAGAAAGAGGAGCCCTTATGCGCTTGGGACAAACCTCATCCTGATGACTCTCTTCTTCAGACGCAGGTAAGACGGTCAATCCAAACTCATCCTGATGACTCTCTTCTTGAGATCCTTCCATAAGGACAGTTAGAGAGTTCCACATCTCTTTTGCAGTCATGCAGTGAGTCAGTCTCTGAAATGTGGAGATATTAACTGCATCAGCAATAATGTCTTTGGCATTCTTATCCAAGTTGTCTAGGATTTTCTTGGACACTGACTGAGAGAGATGATCCCCTTCTTGAACAACTCCGAACATTCTAGGATCTATTGCCTCCATGAATATTCTTACTCGTACTTTCCATAGGGCAAAGTTTTCCCTGGAGCATTCAACTATTCTTGATTCCATAGCTATGATATTTAGACACACAAAGGAAGATCTGTTCAAGTTGTTAAGCTTTTCTTTGAACAACCTCCCTCTGATACCACTTGTTGTTTATGGGGTGTCTACTTAATCACTTAAAGGGGGGGGGGGGGGGGGGTGAATAGGTTTTTCTTTTTATTAAATCCCCCTTTAGGTTTTTCTCCTTTCTGGTTAATAGATTTAAGAAGTAAAGAACAAAGCACAGAAAGCACACAATGATCTAAAGAGGTTCCTCAAGACCGGGTGTCTTGAGTAGTCCTCTCTCCCTCTGTGCCTACCCAACAGTGTGCTGGACTCGGCAAACTCCGCCAAAAGCTTCAGGCCCTCAAGCCTTACAACACGGACCCGGAAGTCCCAACAGCCTAGGCCCTCAAGCCCATACTGCCCCTGAGCCCGCAAGCTCGACACTCAGGCCCTCAAGCCCTACCACACGGACCCGCAAGTCCCAACAGCCTAGGCCCGCAAGCCTCTACTTCCCCCGAGCCAGCAAGCTCGACAAGACTCACCCGCAAGTGCACTGCCCTGACCCTCAAGCCTCACAGCTCTCCAGCCCTCAAGCTAGACAAAGTTGGACCCAAAGTCCACTGCCCTGGCCCTCAAGCCTCACAGCTCTCCAGCCCTCAAGCTAGACAAATTGGCCCGCAAGCCTTACAAGAAAATACAGTAAAGAAAACTGATTCTTCTGCCTGATGTTGATCGGCAACTTAGCCTGATGGAGATCGGCTTCTTGAGTTGAAGAGGATGCTTCAGATCTGATCTTTACAGCACGACTCCTTCTTCACTCCCTTCTCTTAGCCTGATGAGAAACGGCTTCTTATCAGTCCATGATGATGACTGAATCTTCAGAGAACACTTGATTATTGTTCTCTCCTGTTTCTTCTTCTTCTCTGCAGAAAGATTGTTCAAGTGTAGCGGCGGGATACTTTTTCGCTCTTCTGTTCAAGAGAGTTCCTAGGGCACCCATCGTTCCTTTTTATAGTACAGTGGAATCGCACAATGGTCATATGCAATGTCCTTTTCTGTCAGATGCCTATCTCATTGGAGCACGCGCTGATGGCTCCATTCCTTAGGTGCACGTGTTGATTGGACAATCAGGCGGCGGCATTAACTGCTGGCATTATGTCAGCAAGATTTGAATTCTGGCTTGAAGATATCTGCATCAATACGATGAACAGATGTCTCTGACTTTGTCATCGCGATCTTCCTTCTGCCACTGATGGAGGTATCTCGACGATACAAGATATCCTGGCGATTCTGTATATATGACGATCTTCATTTTCTGACAGTGTCGTCGTGAGCTTCCTTATTGCAGCATGTCGTCGTGATCATATGTTCTCTCGACGACATGAGTTTCCACACGACGATGTCCTGAGTCTTCTCTGCGTTCGACGAACAGCATTATGTGATCTATGAACTTGCCGTCCTTCGTTCGACGATCGCCATTCTTCGATCGACGATCTCGCCATGTCTTAGCGGTCGACGAGACAGGTACTTTGCTTCTCTGCTCTGCCCATCATTACGACGACAAGAACGCAGTGTCGACGATGTCGCTTGTTCTTCTCGACGATATGGTACTTGGTAAAATAACTAAAGTACATGACATATTGTCGATTCTTGAAAGCACGAACTAGATGGTATGCCAAATATAAAGTGAAGTATTCTTGACTTGTTGACTTCTTTAAATCAGGAATCATGTGAGCACGATTCCCAACAGCAGTCTTGCTTTTTGCTGAAGCTGATTTGGAAGTGTTTGCTTCCTTGTTCTTGACTGAAGGTGCTGAAGCACCAAACACAAATGGTCCATATTGGGCCATTTGTATTTCCTCATGGGGAGCTTTCATTGCACTCAATCCCATGCCCTTTCTTTCACTATGGGAAGGAGTATTTTCCTTCCCATAGGAACTCCCATTCTTCCAGTGACCATAAATGCTTTCATGGTCATACTTGTTGGAAGGAAGTAGCACCTTTTGGAAGGTGGTTTGAGGCTTAGCCTTCTCCTTGCTCTTTCCTCCACTCCCTTCTCCTACTTCCATCTTATTGAATCCAAGTCCTCTCCTATTAGTTTGAGAGGAGAAGGTGTCTATAATGGGAAGCACAGATTTGGGCTTGGAGAATTGAGCCACCAGGCTCTTCTCTTTCACCAGCTTCTCCTCAAGGTCCTTGATGACCTTGTTCTTCAGGGAAATAGTGCTCAAATGAGCAGTTGTCATACCCTTTAAATGACTTATTTGTCTACTCATCTGGGCCACCAGGGAGGTAGGTCCAGTGTAGTCACCTTCAGTCATCTTAAGGGAGGCAATTTCCTGGGCTTGCCTCTTGGCAAGCTTCTTGCTCTCTTTCAGAGCAAGAACCAAGGCATCATATTTGTCAATCAATTGATTGACATCTACTTTAGATTCAGAATCACTTTCATCAATTGATGAAGGTGCAACAGAATCTGGACCAGTCTCATAATCAGAAGAGGATATAGAAAGAATTAATACATGTTCATGTTCTGAATTATTCTGACTGTCCTCTTCATCAGTGATGGCCATGAGGCCTAACTGAACATTGTCCTCTTCATCCTCCTATGTATCACTATCTGAGTGTGATAGAGGGGCCATGATTCCTATCCTAGCAGCAGGATAGTCTTCATCCTCCTGAGCAACAAACAACCTTATGTAGGCTTTCTCTTCTTCATCTGAATCTGAAGATAAAAATTCAGATTCACTCCAGGTCTTGCTTTTCTTGGCTAGAAGGGATTTTTCTCCCTTCCTCTCCTTCTTGTGATAAGGCTTCTTTTCACCTCTTTCTTTCCTTTTGACTGGGCAGTCAGCAATGACATGCCCAGGCTTGCTGCAGCAATAACAAACAATGTTAGCTGAAGCATGTTTACTAGTTTTGGAATCATACCTGTCCCTTTTGGGGTGATGCCTTTCAGATCTAAAGTGATCCTTCTTGGAGTGTGATGAGGAGGAGGGCTTGCTCTTCCATTGATTCCTCCTCATCATCTTCTTGAACTGCCTAGAAAAGGCAGCAAACTCTTCATTAGAAGAAGAGCAATCTGGAGAGCAGCTCTCAGACTTCTCAGATTTAGCCTTCCTTCTTGGAGGTGACTGCAACCTGCTCTTGCTCTTCTTTGAGCTATCAGCTTTGAGAGCTATAGTTCTCTCCTTTGTGTGAGCCTTGGAGGAAGTATCCTCCTCCTTTCTTACAGTCAGTTGCATCTCATATGAAAGAAGTTTCCCAAATAGTGTATGGGTAGGGGTTTCTCCAAGCATTGCCCCTTCCCTGATTGCACAAATTTTTGTGTCCCAATCCCTAGTTAAAGATCTAAGGAACTTGTCATTCATCTCATAATCAGTGAACACCCTCTCATAGCTTCTTAGTTCATTTACTATCCTAAAGAACCTTTCATAGCACATGGAGATGTTCTCCTGGCTCTGCTGTCTGAAGGCTTCATATTCCTGATTGAGGAGTGACTTTTTATCATCCCTCACTTAAGATGTTCCTTCCATATATACAACCAATGTGTCCCACATTTCCTTGGCAGTTGTGCAGTGTACCAAGTTTTGAAATGTAGTGTCATCAATTGCATTAACAATTATGTTCTAGGCCCTTTTGTCCATAGTGTATAGTGCAATTTCATCATTGGTCAGCTCAGAAAATACCTTGAGTACTTTTCTAGTAGGGTCAACAGTGGAGGCCTTCTCAAAGGTATAAGGACCATTTTTTGACTGTTACATAGATCCTTGGGTCTGAGGCTTCCATGAACAGCCTCACCCTTTGCATCCATATGACAAAGTTTTCTTTGGAGCATATGGGCAACTTCATTGACCCCAACTCCTTCTTCATTCCACTGGAGGCCATTTGATTTTGAATCAGCAATACCTATTTAGGAACTGGTCAGACTGTTAAGTCCTTCTTGACCAACCTGGCTCTGATACCACTTGAAAGAATATAGGTATGCTAACTAATTCACCTAGAGGGGGGGGGGGGTGAATAGGTCTTTTGAGTTTTACTTGATAATTATGGCCTATTAAAACTGTTCTAATCAGAGAATCAAGCAACACAGAAAAACACACAAGTATTTATAGTGGTTCCCCAAGACAGTGTGTCTATGGGTAGTCCGCTTTCCCCCTTCACCCTTCTAACAGTGTGTTAGACAGGGCCAACTCCTCCAATCTCAGCTCCAAGAGCTTACAACACAAGTTCCTCAGAACTTCTCAGATCAAAGATGATCCTACCTCAGGACAAAAGTCCCTACAACTCAGAGTTATCACCAGCTCCTACCTCAGGCACTGCTGCCCTACAAACTCAGAGGAAAACACCTCCTACAGCTCAGACCACCTCCTGGTCCTACCTCAGGCAATAAGCCTTACTCCTCAGGCTAAACAACCCTACAATCTCAGGCAAACCAGCCCTACAAGCTCAGGCCAACAAGCCCTACACACTCAGGCAAATGACCTACAAACTCAGGCAAAAAGCCTTACAGAAAAAGATATTTTAGAAATTTTCAAAAGCAGAAATACTCTCCTGTAGATCCTGCACAATTTGTGCTTTCCTGTAGCTGAAGATGTTGATAACAGCTACAACCTGATCTTCCTCTTTAATAGAATCGATGGAAGATTACCTTGCCCCTTCTGGTGGAGGAGCTATCTTCTTCTCTCAGTTTCTTCTTCTTTTTCAGTGAGCAGGAAGAAAAACGAGAGCAGCACCCGTTAATGGAGAAAAGAGATTTTGCAAGCGACCGGCTCTTAGAAAGTGCCATAACTCTTTCTTTTATACTTCTTTTATCTTCAACGGCTCTAATTTGATTTCCCAAGAGGTATGGGAGACATTGGTGGTTCCCTGTAGCTTTTCTGCAACTTGCCCTAGCCGCAGGACCCGCAGCCCTGCCTATCTGTAGAGAAGGTCTGCGTTCGACGAATGCGCTACACTCTACGTTCGACGAACCCACTGCATCCTGCATTCGGTGAACTTGCCAAACTCTGCGTTCGACGAACTTGCCAAACTCTGCGTTCAACGATCGGCACTCTGAGTTCGACGATCTGCATTGTCTCTGCGTTCGACGAACGACACTCTGCGTTCGACGATCTGCCTTGTCTCTGTGTTCGACGAACGGCACTCTGCGTTCGACGATCTGCCTTGTCTCTGCGTTCGACGAACGGCACTCTGCGTTCGACGAACATGCCAGATCTCAGCTGATTCTTCTATCTCATCTCAGCGTTCGACGAACTATGTTCTGCGTTCGATGAACATGCAATTATCAGCTGTTTCTTCTATCTCGTCTCAGCGGTCGACGAAATGTGTTCTGCGTTCAACGAACGGCTCTCTGCATTCAACGAACACGCCCTTTGCGCCTTCTCAGCGGATCCTTCTCTGGTCTCATCTCAGCGGTCGACGAACTGGGTTCTGCGTTCGACGAACGTCACTCTGCGTTCGACGAACACGCTGATTCTCAGCGTTTGACGAACTTATCAGCTGAGACAACTTCTTCTCATCGGATCCGCTGAGACGGCTCCTCGTCTCAGCGGTTCAGCTGAGACATTTCTTCATCAACTTAGGAGAAGATTTCTCCTAACCTTAGGTCTTGATTAACCCTTTCTCTTGAGTCACCTAAGCCTGTTTAACTTACAAAAACAAAGCTTTATCAAATACAATATGTACTTAGTATTGGAAGTGATGCCTCTTCAAATCAAGGGAAGATTGAGGGCAATATTCCCAACACCTCTTCTCCGTGACCAACACTGTAGACGCTGGGTATCATGTTCTGTTCGTTCCAACATAAGTAAGGTTTCTACGAAACGTTAAGGCGGTAAAGGCCGATGTCGTTCATGTCGGGAGAAGGGCAAAAGACTTGTTTATTTTATCGACAAGTTCTTATGTTGACAAGATGAGGACAAATGATAGTGCCGTTATATGGCATGAGAGGTTGGGGCATGTAGGGATGGATAAGCTGAAGGCTATGGCGATAAAAAGTCTATTCAAGGGCCTGCCTAGTCTATCTTCCTACGGTGACGGTCATGTTTGCGCGGGATGTCAGTTCGTCAAGTCTCATCGACTGTCGTTTGATAAGTCACAGACAAGGAGTATTGTACCGTTGGAGTGTACCCACGGTGAATTGATGGGACCGACTGCTACCCCAAGCCTCGGAGGCAGCAGATATATGCTGGTGTTGATCGACGATTACACCAGATATGTCTGGGTCTATTTCCTGAAGGAGAAGGCGGAGGCGTTTGCCAAGTTTGTGGAGTTCAAGGAGCTAGTGGAGGGTCGGCTAGGCCTGCGGATAAATAAGCTGAGAACTGATAACGAGGGGGAGTTCACCTCTGGTGAGTTCTCTAGTTTTTGCAGGAAGGCGGGCATCCGGAGGGAGCTTACTTGTGCGCATACTCCACAACAAAACGAACTCGCAGAGTGAAAGATCTGTCATCTGACGGAGACCTGCAAGTGTTGGCTGCATGCCAAGAGTATCCCAAGGTCCTTCTGGGCGGAGGGAATGACTTGTGCCGCCTACGTCATCAACAGGATGCCTCTCAGTCCCATCAACATGTTGACCACGCATGAGATGATGTTCAAGGAAAAGCCAAGCGTGGCACACCTTCGGGTGTTTGGTTCCACCTGCTATGTGCACGTTCCAGATGCGCTTCGGACAAAGCTAGATGCAAAAGCAAGGAAGCTAGTCTTCGTGGGATATGATGATCGGAAGAAGGGATGGAAGTGCATGGACCCGGAGGCACGGAGATTTGTTGTATCTCGTGAGCGTGTTTGACGAGGTGACATTGTACAAGGGAAGTTCTGGTGTTGAGTTACCAGAAAGCGGGGTGGAGGAGCCGGAGAGAGCTGTGGAAAATCTTCAGGTGGAGCTGCCTTTGTCACCAGGTGGTCCATCCATTTCTAGTTTTGAGACGGAGGCTTCTGGATCAGAAAGCAGGGGGAGCGATGCTCCTAGTACGTCTGGAAGTGGAGCTAGGGAAGAAGCAGCTGAGGATAATGCGAGTCAGGGGAAGGTGTTGAGGAGATCGAAGCGAACGATCATTGCCCCTGATCGCTATACAGGAGGAAACATGGTGAGCTTTGTCTCGTGTTTCTTTGCTGGTCCCCTGGATGAGCAGGAACCAGTGAGCTTTGAAAAGGCCAAAGGCGTGAAACAGTGGGAGTCGGCTATGGAAGAAGAGATGGCAGCTCTTGAGAAGAATGAGACCTGGTCGTTGATGCCCAGACCCAAGGGTATCACCCCTGTGACATGCAAATAGGTCTATAAGCTCAAGAAGAAGGCAGACGGCAGTATCGAGCGATACAAGGCTCGCCTTGTGGCTCATGGATTCTCGCAGCAATACAGTGAAGATTATGAAGAGACATTTAGTCCGGTGGCGAAGATGACTTCAGTACGGTTCATTATTGCCTTGGCGGCATTTTATGGGTGGGAGATTTGGCAACTCGATGAAAAGAATGCTTTCTTATATGGCGAGATTGACAAGGATATCTTCATGGTCCAGCCGCCAGGCTTCGTATCTGAAGATTTTCCATACTATGTCTGTAAGCTGAAGAAGGCCTTGTATGGGTTGAAGCAAGTGCCGAGGGCGTGGTACGGGAAGATCGCAGAATATCTCCTATTCTGTGGATTCGGTGCTTCAAACTCTGACTCAAGCTTGTTTGTCAAGAAGAACGGGGAGCTTCAAGTCATCATGCTGCTTTACGTCGATGATATGATCGTGACGGGGAATTCGAAGGAGGAGGTAGCAAAGCTTCGGGCTGAGCTATCTATCAGATTTGAGATTAAGGACTTGGGTGAACTCCACCATTTCCTTGGACTCGAAGTGCAGAGGAAGAAAAGTGAAGTGCTGGTGTCCCAGGCTGGATATGCGAAGCGAATCGTGGAGCGATTCGGCATGAAGGAAGGGAAATGCATTTCTACACCTCTGTAGAAGGCCATGAAACTTCGGAAGGATGAGGGGAGGATTCTGGAAGATCCGATTATGTACCGAGCTCTGGTTGGGAGCTTGATTTATCTGACGATCACTAGGCCGGATATTGTGTATGCAGTTGGCAGGGTGAGCCGTTTTATGGTGGAACCACGGATGCCTCATCTACTAGCGGCCAAGAATATTTTGAAGTATGTCAAGGCGACTTCGGATATGGGTCTCCTATACAGGAGCGATGCGGGCTTCGAGGTGCATGGGTACATGGATGCTGATTACTGGGGAGATTTGGATGATCGAAAGTCGACGTCTGAATTTGTCTTCATGACGGGCCCTACGGCTATATCATGGTGCAGCAAGAAGTAGGATTCCGTGTCTGTCTGTACCACGGAAGTGGAATACAAGGATTCGGCCTTGGCAGCTCAAGAAGCCATCTGGCTTAGGAGGTTGCTGGGATACGTCCATAAGGAGGTTCGGGGTCCGACTCTGCTCCGCGGCGACAATGAGAGTGCATTCAAACTGGTTACTAATCCAGTGTGTCACGCGAGGACCAAACATATCGAGATCGAGCATCATTTCATTCGTGAGAAGGTGCTGGAGGGGTCTCTTTCGGTCGAGCATGTTCAGAGTATGGATAACGTTGCTGACATATTCACAAAGGCGCTGGCGAAGGCGTCGTTCACTCGGCTAAGGAGTTTACTTGGGCTATTTTCAACTTCCCACTTCAAGGGGGAGTGTTGAAAATGTTGAAGTATGAAGTTGGCGGTCTTGGAGGTGGTCGCGCGGTCTGGTCTAACCGCGCGATCTCGTGGTCTCCTCTGCGGTCTGACCTACTCGGTCTAGCCGCAGTCTTATTCTCCTGACCGCCGTTCTCTCTATCCAAGGCTGCCGAGGTGAGGCTGCGCGGTCTGGTTCGTGTGACTGCGTGGCGAGTTGTTATTCTGTACTGTGCGGGTTAAGTTGTTGACCGCACAGGGTTATTATTCTGGTATCCGGCAGTCCGGTCTAGTGACTGTCCGGGTTCTTGATGGTGCACGCCGACTAAGGTTTTCTTAGTCGCACGGTCTCCCTTTTGTGTTCGTATAAGATGGTCCCTTGGCGGTCTGCTGATGTATGCGGACACTGGTGTTGGTCGTCTTAGTGGGTTGTTGCCTTAGTCGACTTGGCTGTGTTCGCGGTCTCTGGTGGAGGTCTCGTATAGGCGAACACTGGTGATGGGCGTCATGACCGTGAGGGTTGTCATGATTGCACGGCTTCTTGGAGGAGTGGCGATCTCCTAGTCAGGATTGAAGTCGGCGAGCTCACTAAGCGCAGAGTGATCTTCTGCTGACCGCGCGGTCAGGGCGGTGACTCTATCTCATAGGGTGGTGACTAGATCTGTTCTCACGCCTATAAATAGGCATCACTGTAACAGCATTATCAATCGCACCAAGTGTAAGCTAAACTCGCGCCTAGAGCTTGCGGTCTCTTTTTTGTGACCGCTCGGTTTACTGATTGAATTTTCTTTGTGCAGCTTCTGCGGATAGTGCAGGCAGCAGCGGTCACCTCTTCTTCTAAAGTGTCTAGGAGGTCTTGCGGCTTGCAGTGTGGGTTGCTGGAGTTCGGGAGAATCAGTGGAGTTCGGGAGGTCGCGGAGCTTCAGTGGTGTTGTTCAAGTTGCCGACAGTCTGTTCGCGCGGTCTCCTTTTCTAGTCGCGCGAACATCCAGGTCGCGCGGTTAGGCGGCTTTTGTGTTCAGACCGCCAGTTATCTTTCTTCAGTATTGTACTTTTCTTTTTTGTTTTGTGTACTGGCGAAATCATGTCTCGCCATGTATAACTCGCTCTGTAATAAAGATTTATGTTGTTATCAATAATGATTGCTTTGCTTTATGTGCTTCTGGTTGTTGGCTGTAACTTTAAGTTGTACGATTCCTGCTCACTCCTAGATCCACGGAAAATTTCACAACTCCTGCTCCGTAAAAGCAGTTCCGCTCGCTCCTCCTCCGTAAGAGCGCTTCCGCTCGCGGCTGCTCCGTAAGAGCGCTTCCGCTCGCTCCTGCTCCGAAAGAGCTCTTCTGCTCGCTCCTGCTCCGTAAGAGCGCTTCCGCTCGCTCCTGCTCCGAAAGAGCGCTTCCGCTCGCTCCTGCTCCGTAAGAGCGCTTCCGCTCGCTCCTTATCTGTACGAGCGCTTCCGCTCGCTCCTGCTCTGGAAGAGTGCTTCTGCTCGCTCCTGCTCCGAAAGAGCGCTTCCGCTCGCTCCTGCTCCGCAGGAAGCGCTCCCGTTCGCTTCCGCTCCATAGGGAACGCTTCCGCTCTCGTATGATCCTCAAAAGGCGCCACTATCATCCATCGTCGGCGGCGATCGCCTGCCACCACCATCACCAGGGAGGCTGCCTAGGCTACCCAGCGTGACCTCGGGGCAAACTCGTCATAATCTCAAAGCTGACGATCTGTGTGCCCTTAATCAAACATTCTCATTCGCTCGTCCAGAAATCGGCATGACGTAGTTACCATAACGCCCTCCTCAAAAACTATAAAAGGGGGCAATGCCTTCATTTGAGGGGACTTTTGGCACTGGGAGAAGAAGAAGCTCTTGAGTTTTCCGGCGAGAACTCTCGGAAGATCTTCATCGGCCTTCAAGCTCCCCTTAGAGCTCTCCCTCAGCATTCCAGTTTTGCTTCAAGGACTTGGGGAGGATCTCGACAACTTGGATCCAGGCCGCTCCGTAGCGCTCAGCTCCAGGCCTCTCCACAGCGCTCCGCTCCAGGCCGCTCTGTAGCGCTTGGATCCAGGCCGGTGCGCAGCGCTCTGCTCCAGGCCGCTCCGTCGCGCTCCGCTCCAGGCCGCTCTGTAGCGCTTCGCTCCAGGCCGCTTCGCAGTGCTCCGTTCCAGGTCGCTCTGCAGCGCTCCGCTCCAGGCCGTTCCGCGGCGCTCCGCTCCAGGCCGCTCTGCAGCGCTCCGCTCTAAGCTGCTCCGCCCAAAGCTGCCTCAGAGCACGCTTCACCACGTTCGGCTCCCGACGACTTAGCAAAAATCTCTGTAACGAGCGGTGGCATGTCACCCTCGAAAAACAACTCTCTGTAACTCATAACACTAGTGGATCATTCAGAACTGGGCTAGGCCCCGTGGTTTTTTCCCTTTTTTGGGTTTTCCACGTAAAAATTCTGCTGTCTACTGTTGGTTCTCTTTTTTGACTATTTGCGCGTTCGGCTCACTCTCGAGCGAAGGCGATTCAGCCCGACCGGCCCAGGAATGCGTTGAACGACATGCAACATATATATATATATATATATGTATATATATCTATGTATATATATCTACGTATATATTGAAAGTGGAGATTTAGTTCTTATTCTTCTTATTAAAAGATCTTGTTTAAGTTTTACTTCAAAGTAATGATATTTATTATAAATATATATGTGGATGTGCTGAGTGAGTAATTAAAACAAGCAGTAGAGATGCATAAAAGAAATCAGCATAGCAACCATAAACAAACAACAAACATTCAGAAGACACAAGATGTATAGTAGTTCCCCTCAACTGGGTACATCTACTCTTTTACCCACTGGTAGGAATCAACTAGGAGGTTGTTGATAAGGTGCCCTCACACCAAGGTGATTTTGATAAGGTGTCCACACACCAGGTGAGCTGTTGATAAGGTGCTCTAACAAGTAGTTGTAATTTGTGCTCTGGATGTTTGTAATCTGCAGGAAGATGTTAGCAACCAAAAGTGTGCTATTTTTGTTGTGTCTCGTGTTTTTTTTGCTTTATCTGTTTCTGTCTCTTTATAATCTGAGAGCCTTTACTTTTAATTTGAATTCTTCTCTCGGGAAGAAGGAAAGAGCTAAGGTCTCTATCAATGCTTTGACTCCTCAAGAAGATGACCTGCCGTTTCTTTTCATTAAAGCTATTCTGCAACGGCTAAAATATTAATTGATCTGCAACGGCTAAGAGGAATAGTCAAAACAAAAGAAAGATAGTGATATAAGATATTAAAATGATTCAGAGAGAAAATCGTCGATCTCAGCTTTACATTCGTCGGGCTGAGCTCGCCGTCTGATGTACTGAACGATTGTCTCTATCTTGGAATTCGTAGACCGCTGAGATGGCTGGATTGAGTTTGTCGAGCGCCGTTCAGAGAATGCCTGACCGCTGAGATTATTCTGACTGAATTCGTCGAGCGCTGTTCTGATAGAGATTTGTCAAGCGCTGTCTGTCTTGAATTTGTTGAGCGCCGGCTAGCTTGAATTTGTCGAGCGCCGTTCGACATTCGTCGAACGCAGAGAGCTTATATTATTTTCTTATGTATATTCTCCGATTCGATCGCATCATATTTAATTTATGTTTTCTTAATTTTCTTACTTAATGAAATTTGATCTGAGTTATTAGATGACTTATTGTCAAAAGGGATGGATCATAACTCAAATCAAAAGCTAAGGTTCCAACAATCTCCCCCTATTTGAGTTGGGATCCTAAATCAAATTAAAACTAGTGGCCGGGTAATCTCCCCCTATTTGGTTTAGGATGCAGACAGTTTTAATTTTTATATTCTCCTTTTCTCTCTCACTTGGTTTCTTTGATTTTCTCATTTTCTCTCTCACTTGGCTTTAATAATTTTTCATCCTTTTTAAAATTACTTGAGCAACCCTACTTTCCTAGATTTTGATTAAAATTTTCAATTGCAGCAAACTTTAATGGATTTTAAGGAATGAAAAGAAACTTTGTCTAATACCTTCCTTCTTAAGAATCCCCTTATCAGAAGAGACTCACACTCAGTGCTCTGATTATTTCTAATCAATGCAGCTACAGTAGAATGCTCAACATAATTTAGAGAAGGTCTGTAAGAACATTGAAGTTATCTGACATTCAAATGAATTTTATGTTTAATTAGGAATGAAGTTTAATGGTGAAAAACTTTTTAATTGCATTTGAAAATACATGTTTTAAAAACTTTAGAATTTGATTCTTAATATTTATTGAAAGTTTTCTTTTATAGTCATTAAAGTATATGTTTGATATTATTTTAAAGTTATCTTGACAATTATTAAGCAATTTATCCTTAATTGATTTATTTTGTGCTTTTGATTTTTCTTCAGTTTTATTATTTTCAGAGGTTAGATAATTTATGTTTGTTAACTTCCTTTTAATTTCTTTTTCTATTGTTATTGAATCTGTGAGTGTTATTTTAAAAATAGTTTTAGAGGTAGAGTTATGATTTGATTTTACCTCATTTACCTTTCCTAACTCTGCTTCTGCATCTGGATTTTGGTATGATCCATTTATGGCCATCATGCAGAAAGCTCTAGCTCTGTGCTTTTTTTCTTTTCTTCTTCACTTAGATTGGTTGATGGTTCTGCATCATAAATACAGGTAGTGAAAGAATTAGAAGAGGGTTCATTTACCATCCTAGAGAGGGAGTTCAAAATGCTTCTTGCTGAGGAGCAATCATCAATTTCTTGAAAAATGTCTTTTGACATTGATTGGGCCAATATCTGCATAGCTTTTGCATTTGCACTTTTCAGTTGTTCTTGATCAGATGAAGAGATTTGGGAAGAAAGTCCTGTCAAAACAGAGTTGTAAATATCTTCATCTATGACATTCATATATAACTTAATTCTAATTTGTCATAAAGAAAAATTACCCAAATTAAATATGGGTGGATCTGAAAACAGAAAGGTTACTTGTGCCATTTTAGAAAACTATTTTTAACACAAATAAGAACAAGGTGATCTTTGTGATTTCAGGTGTTAGCCTGTGTGAAAAATCAACACCCTCTGATACCAATTGAAAGTGGAGGTTTAGTTCTTATTCTTCTTATTAAAAGATCTTGTTTAAGTTTTACTTCAAAGTAATGATATTTATTATATATATATGTGGATGTGCTGAGTGAGTAATTAAAACAAGCAGTAGAGATGCATAAAAGAAATCAGCACAGCAACCATGAACAAACAACAAACATCCAGAAGACACAAGATGTATAGTAGTTCCCCTCAACTGGGTACATCTACTATTCTACCCACTGGTAGGAATCCACTAGGAGGTTGTTGATAAGGTGCCCTCACACCAAGGTGATTTTGATAAGGTGTCCACACACCAGGTGAGCTGTTGATAAGGTGCTCTAACCAAGATGCAGGTTTTTGCTAAGGTGCCCTATCACCGGGATTAACTTTTGAAGGGAGTTATAACCCTGTACAGGATGGGGTAAGGAAGTAAAATAAAAAGCAGAAATTGTAATGTTCTTCTCTGCATAAGAAGACTCTTGAAGATCCAGTTATGGTGTTGAATGGATCTAATGTAGAAGAGCTCCCCCTGTCTGATATGGATTGATGACAGTTCTGAAGGTCTCTCCTTTCAAACACTTCTTTCTTTCTTCTGGTGCAGTGATAATCCTGAGCAAGTAGTTGTGATTTGTGTCTCATGATGTTTGTAATCTGCAGGAAGATGTTAGCAACCAAAAGTGTGCTATTTTTGTTGTGTCTCGTGTTTTTTTTTGCTTTCTCTGTTTTTGTCTCTTTATAATCTGAGAGCTTTTACTTTTAATTTGAATTCTTCTCTCGGGAAGAAGGAAATAGCTAAGGTCTCTATCAATGCTTTGACTCCTCGAGAAGATGACCTGCTGTTTCTTTTCATTAAAGCTATTCTGCAACGGCTAAAATATTAATTGATCTGCAACGGCTAAGAGGAATAGTCAAAACAAAAGAAAGATAGTGATATAAGATATTAAAATGATTCAGAGAGAAAATCGTCGATCTTAGCTTGACATTCGTCGGGTTGTGCTCGCCGTCTGATGTACTGAACGATTGTCTCTATCTTGGAATTCGTAGACCGCTGAGATGGCTGGATTGAGTTTGTCGAGCGCCGTTCAGAGAATGCCTGGCCGCTGAGATTATTCTGACTGAATTCGGCGAGCGCTGTTCTGATAGAGATTTGTCGAGCACTGTCTGTCTTGAATTTGTTGAGCGCCGACTAGCTTGAATTTGTCGAGCGTCGTTCGACATTCGTCGAACGCAAAGAGCTTATATTATTTTCTTATGTATATTCTCCGATTCGATCGCATCATATTTAATTTATGTTTCCTTAATTTTCTTACTTAATGAAATTTGATCTGAGTTATTAGATGACTTATTGTCAAAAGGGATGGATCCTAACTCAAATCAAAGGCTAAGGTTCCAACATATATATATATATATGTATATATATATGTATTTATATATATGTATTTATATATATATATATCTATGTATATATATGCATATATATATGTATATATATTTGTATATATATATGTATGTATATATATGTATGTATGTATATGTATGTATGTATATATATGTATGTATATATATGTATGTATATATATCTTTGGATATATATCTTTGTATATATATATTATATACATATATACACACATATATATATATATATATATATATATATATATATATTAAAAGCTAAAAAATATTTTTGGTTAAACATTAGGACTTACCAAATTAGTCTTTTAAAAAAAATATTATTTCAAAAGAGATGATAGAAAGCCACTATGCGAGAGAGAGGAGAGAGAGAGTGGGAAGAGAGGGAGAGGACACAGTGGGAGAGAGTGAAGAAAGGGGGAGGGAAGAGAGACTAATATTTATACTAATATAAACATTTCTATTTCTATTCATAAAATTAGTAAAATTCTGCGAGCGACGAGCGCGGTGTGGGTTTGTGAGCGGTGGGAGCGCCATCGCGCTGGGCAATGTCGTGGCTAGAGTAGTGTCGCTTCGACACTGAGCCCCACTATGCACTGTCGTGGTTAAGATGCTGTCGCAGTTGGTCGTAGGGGCGGACCCCGTGACTCGCATATATATATATATATATATATATATATATATATATATATATATACTATTATAAAAAGAAATATACCGGTCTGCGAATAGCATGAGATCAAAAATGGCTAAAAAATTGGGACCATCAGATGTGTGGCTACGAAAAACACAACCCGTCCGATTAAGTTCGCAAAAACCCTAAACTAATTTAAACCCCGCAACCAGCACACACGCCGCATTCGACAACCCGTCTCTCCCCGCTCCCTCCCGTTCTCTCCCCGCTCCCTCCCGCACCGGCAAAAAATTTCTGCGTCCCGAAACCTAGCCGTCGCTCCCGTTGTATACCCGCATTCTCCCGCACCGACAATACGGTTCTTCCTCCCGACCCGCATCCTCATTCACGCTCCTGGCAGGCGCGATCTCCCCCGACGTCCTCCTCATTCCGCTTCCATAACCCCATCTCGCAACCGGCCCCCGCACCGCAGGCCGCAACCCACTGCCAGGCTGGAAATACGCTGCTGCGGTGCTGCCTCCTCCACCTCCAGGTACTCTCCAACGGGCCAGCCTCCAGCGACTCTGCGAAGCAGCGAAGTGCGACCTGCTCAGTGCTCTGTCCTCTGTGCTCACCAGACTCCAGCGACTCAAGATCAAGATTTCCAGCCGTGTTGCTTCCAGGCTTTCCATTCCATTCCATATTTCCAGCCGTGTTGCATCCAGACCCAGTCGAATCAGGGATTAAAGTTAGGGTTTATTACTGCATTCCTAAATTAATTGGATTTTTGGTGAATTAGGGCCAAAAATAAGTTCATAAAGGAATAGGGCAAAATCTCACCGGAGCATTTTAGGGTATTCCTGAAATAGAAGAACTGTGATCATTTCGTTTTTAAGGTATTCCTGAAATAGATGAACTGTGATCATTTCGTTTTTTATATCAGTTTCTTCATCTCAGTTCTCATTTCTTCCTTTATTTCAGTTTCGATTTCACTCTTTCATTTCAGTTTTGTTTTTTTTTTCCCAGTGTTTGATGGTTTTTAAGTTCAGATTTCATTTTCGATTTCAGTTGTTGATTTCAGTTTCTTAATCTCATGGGTGTGGATTTGAATAGAATTCATATGATATTATTTTGTGAAACCATATCAACTATATATTGAGAGAGAGGAAAATTGTGTCTTTTATCAACACTTCTCCTCGGTGTAGATCATGCCATCCAAGGGACTATAGTATTGGATTGTTGTTAATTTAGTCTAGGATTTTAACTGTTGCCATATTTATGTTGTAAAGCAGATTCTTGGATAATGCAGCGCGGCCCAGCTTTGCCGGTACGTTAGCGATCAAGTGATTCTCAAGTCATTTGCCAAATTAAGTGCCGGTTTATTTTAGCTTTGTGTTTTAGGAGAATACAAACGCCATTTTATTTTCTATTACAAGGCATTTCTATTGCAGGAAAATATAAACTTGCCTTAGATGCGGCTATTAGTTTGATATACTTCATCCACTTATGCTATTAGTTTGATATAATTCAGTTGGTTTGCTCCTATTTCATATGATTTTGAATTTTGCTGTAATTATGGAATTGGCTTTTATTTGACAATTATAACCAGTAGGCCTAAATGACTAATTTTGATGCAAATTAAGAGAATTTGGGTACTGTCATTTATGGATTATAATTACTCAAAAATTATTTAAACAATGGTTTGGAATATAATTAAATTTCTCTATTTAAGAGTTATATGAACAGTATTGTGCTTGATTGTGTGTGTGTGCTGTACATATGCATGTGTGTGTGTGTGTGTGAGATTGTGTGTGTGTGTGAGATTGTGTGTGTGTGTGTGTGTGAGATTGTGTGTGTGTGTGTGTGTGTGCTGTACATATGCATGTGTGTGTGTGTGCTGTATATATATATGTATGTGTGTGTGTGCTGTTTGTAAATGATTGTGTGTGTGTGCTTGATTGTGTGTGTGTGGTGGTGTATATATGCATGTGTGTGTGTGCTGTATATATATATGGAGGCGTGTGTGTGTTGTTTGTATATATATATGTATGTGTGTGTATGTTGTTCGTATATATATATGTGTTGTTTGTATATATATATATATATATATATATATATATTGTTTGTATATATACAGCACACACACACACACAATCAAGCATACACACACAATCATATACAAACAACACACACACATAGAGATATTTGATTTTTTTTATTTTTGATGGCTACAGCATGCTATATACATCATTTTTTTTACATAGATGTTTAGATAAAATAATATTGTCCAAGAAATTTAACATGATCATCAGTATTATAACTTTTTTGGAAAAATATGCATCGTCTCTTAAGCTTATATGATGCATCACTCTAATAATACATTTGATGGAAGCACACATCTAAGGAGGTTGCTCGCTAAGCTCCTTCTCGCTTTCTTGATAGGCAACTTAAACAATGGAGACGAACAACACACAAGTGCCAAACACAACTTCCCGCCGAAGAGGACGGCCTCCTACATATGCATCAACTCAAGAGAGACGTGAGACAAATAATGCCCGAAGAAGAGAACTTCGTATAAATCGACAAAGAACAACGGCTAACTCATCGACTGCCATGCCTACCATACAACAAACCACTACTAACTCATCCACTACCATGCCTACCACCCAAAATTTTCAACGCCCATCTACACGTCCAAGTACTTAAACCAATCCTAATTCTCATCCATTTAAACATTCGGTTCAATTTTTCATTCCTACTGCAACCACTAAAATGCTTCAATTTCAGTGGAAAACACCGACTCTATCACTACATGCAATCAGGAACTGGAGAACAATGGAGCACCAGTGCCAAATTCAACTTCAATTGCGGAAAGCTCGGTTCTACCTTTGCCACAAACTGTTCAAGGTTTTACTTTTTATCATTATTTATTTATTTCATTATTTAATCTGCCTTTATGTCCTTTGATGCCTATTCCTTCTTATAATTATTTCTGTTATACCCGGTGAATTGTTTTAGAACTGTCACTTTGAAATCTTACAACTAAATTAATCAAATAATAAAAACAGCCAATCTGGAGAACAATGCAACACCAGTGCCAAATGCAACTTCCATTGCAGAATCCTCGGTTCAAATTTCACCAACAGTTATATACGGTATTACATCGTTTAAACATACTTACATATGCAAACCTGGTGTTTTAGAATAAATAATAAGAATTACATTGTTGCCAACATGTTTATCAAATCAAAATATTTAAAGAGCATGGTAATAGCGTAGCTAATGCAACCAACATACCACCAAGAACATCTCGGCGGAGAGGGAGGCCACCAATACATACATCAACTATAAACCGACATGATACAACAATTGCGCGAGGAACAATGCCAACACCACCACGACCATCAAGACCGAGAGGAAGGCCACCACTATACACATCAACTCAACACAGACGTGAAGCAATGAATGCCCGTCAAAGGGAAAACCGCCGAGGTCAACAACGCATCAATATCTCAATCGAAAATCAAAATGACACTACAAGTACAACAGACTACGACGAAGAAATGTCACCGGGGGATGAGCCGTATACAATACACGGTAAAACTCCTTCTTAACACATGCAAAACAACCGTACAAGATCAATTATTCATGTTAGTCTCACAATCATCTATCTAATTTCACGCAGAAAATGCTCCTAATCAAGGTTCAACTAGACATTTGAGTGCAAAAAATTGTTATCCAGCAGTAAATGTGGCCGTAGTAACTCTAACTCCTCCAAGTACCTGCCGTCATTGTCGCGCTAAGCTTTTTCATAACGAAACTACTACACTATGCTGCAAAGGAGGCTTGGTCGATGTACCAGATATTCCAGTACCACGTGAGCTTCTAGAACTCTACACCGCACAAACTACAGAAGGGCGTGACTTCAGGTAAAATATACGTGCATACAACCATGTTTTCTCCTTCACCTCAATGGGAGTAACATTTGATGAAAGTATGCCAGCGTTCAATCAGGGTATCTACACTTTCAGAGCTCACGGTGCAATATACCATAGAATTGGCTCTCTACTACCTGAATACGGAATTAGACCGCGCTTTTTGCAAATGTTTATTTATGATAACGACAAATGTCGCCCTAACGACAAATGTCGCCCTAACGACAAATATCGCCCTAACGACAAATGTCGCCCTAACGACAAATGTCGCCCTAACGACAAATGTCGCCCTAACGACAAATGTCGCCCTAACGACAAATGTCGCCCTAACGACAAATGTCGCCCTAACGACAAATGTCGCCCTGGATCGGGCCGGAGGCCCGTGCCTGTCACTCGTATATATATATATATATATATATATATATATATATATATATATATATATAGACACACACACGAGCAGCTCCGGCATGTGCTCGCTCGGATTGTGCCTGCATACGACAGTACCCGACCGACGACGTCGGGCTTCCCCCGCAACTTATACACATCAATATTTTATAATTACTTTAAAAAATCAATATACACATCAATATTTCTATTATTATTTTATTATATGGATGTTGTGTAATTACACAAATAGCTATTATATTTTATGAATTTTCTTTTTTTTATAATAAATGTTAAGTCTTTGGAGTAAAAGACTGAGGCTATATTTGACACTTTTGAATGTTGCACCAAATGCAACTTCTTGTATACAGTAGTTTATAAAGATGTGTAAAGAGAGGAAGAGAGACTGATTATCCTTCGGCAGTTCGGCCGTATTTAATCTGCTAATCCCTCTGGCGGTCTTGTCATTTATGACAGTGTTTTGTGTTCTTAGCTAACATAATTAGGACAGTGCATATTTGACAATGTTAACTCAATGAGAGAATAAATATCATTTGAGTTTTTTTTTCAAAAACAAAATGAAAAAAAAAAACGCTTAAACAATTAAAGTCAAGTGTGAATCGCATAAGCCGAGCATATTTATTTTTATTTTAGTATTATTTTAAATATAAGTAGATTTTGTCTTAAATTGTATCATAATAAGGCTTATTTTCAAATGAACTAACTTTTTTCTTAGGCTTCATTTGGTAGGGCCGGCTTTTTACCGCCGGTGCGGTAGCAACTGACGCCGCAAGGCGGAAAAAACAAACGCCTACGCGCACGTGGCGGCGTTCGCTCCCGCAAACCTTCGCAAAAGCTCCCAAACCGCCCCGTCTACAACCGCACCTCCGGTTGCTCCCGCTCTGTCAATTGCTCCCGCCCCGTCTCCCCTCGCTATTCTTTCTGTTGGGAATCTTGCCCACATGATTCCTGATTTGAAGAAGTCACAAAGTCAAGAAAACTTCACTTTGTATTTGATCACTTCTCTAGCTCATAATCTCAAGAAGAATAGGAGATGTCGTCGACAAAATATGCTTGTCGTCATGAGGATGAGCAAAGCAAAAGCTGAGACTTGGCGAGTTCGTCGAACGCAGAATGTTGTTCGTCGAACGAAGAATAAAGTTCGTCGAACGCAAAGACAGGACAAAAGCAAACGCTGAGACTTGGCGAGTTCGTCGAACGCAGAGACGGGACAGAAGAATGAAGTTCGTCGAACGCAGCATGATGTTCGTCGAACGAAGAATGCAGTTCGTCGAACGCAGAAACTTCTCTACAGATCGACGAATCCGCTGAGAAGAGGAAGCCATCTAAGCCCAACCGCTGAGACAGATTCAAGAGGAAGGAATGTCGTCGAGAAGATGTAGTATCGTCGACATCATCAAAGAAGCCGTGTCGTCGAGAAGATGCAGTATCGTCGACATCATCAAAGTAGCCTTGTCGTCGAGAAGATGCGGTATCGTCGACATCATCAAAGTAACCTTGTCGTCGAGAAGAACAGATATCGTCGTAAAGAAGCCGTGACGTCGAGAAGACTGAACAAGGACAGCTGAAGACAAGCAGTTGCTAAAGCATAGTCCGTCGACATGATATCGCTCATGTCGTCGAAACAACAAAGTGATTACGATGACAATCTACAAGGAAGAAGATCACGACGACATAGTTAGAGATAGCATATCGCCGTATATGCAGAAACGCCAGAATATCTCATATCATCGAGATATCAATGTCAGAGGCAGAAGCTAGAAGACTTGAAGATCTTCCAAGGCCTAAGGCATCGACAAAGTCCTGTCGTCGAAATATTATCCATATCATCGTAACAATGGAAATATCGTCGAGACAGAATTCAAATATTGTGGATGCGCTGTCAGCATTTAATGCCGCCGCCTGATTGTCCAATCAGCGCGTGCTCTTAAGGAATGAGCGTCTGACATTAAAGGACATAATATGTGACCGTTAAGCGGTTCTTCCGTCCTATAAAAAGGAACATTGATGCCATAGAAAACGAGATCTTCGAAAAAAGAGACAAAAATCAAAAAGAAAGAATCCCGTCGTTGCTTCTCAATACAACAGTACATTTAGCGGAGAAGAAGAAGAACAAGTAGAGAACAAGAATCAAACGTTCTCAGAAGAATCAGTCATCTCCATCGACTGATAAGAAGCCGTTCCTCATCAGGCTAAGAAAAGAGATTGAAGAAGAACTGTGCTTTCAAGATCTGAATCAGAAACATCTTCTTCAACCTTAAGAAGCCGATCTCCATCAGGCCAAGTTGCAGATCTTCATCAGGCAGAAGAATCAGTTTTTATTACTGTAAAACCTTTATTGTTGTAAGGCATGAGGGCCTAAGTGTCTAGCTTGAGGGCTGGAGAGTCGTGAGGCTTGAGGGCCAGGGCAGTGGACTTGCGGGTCCTACACCGTCTAGCTTGAGGGCTGGAGACAGTCCTGCGGAAAAAGACTGCCGGTCTGGTCCTGAACCGGTCTTTTAAAAGACCGGTCTTTTGGCCAACCAGTCCCGGACCGGTCCCGTGCAAACCAGTCCGGGACCGGTTTTTCTCCTCTTGAGGAGGACCGGCTGGGACCGGAGGACCGGTCCAAACCGGTCCCGGACCGGTCATTTTATTAAAAAAAATAAAATTTAAAAAAATAAAATATATAATTATAATTATATAAAATTAAATTTTTTGGGATATAAAACAAATGTGCATACAAATTACAAAATAAAGTTAAATAAAACTTAAAATGAAATAAAAACAGATTTTTATTAAAAATTAAGCAAAATTACAAATTACAAAATTATTTACAAATTACAATACATTTAAAAAAAATTAAATAACATTACATCCAATAAAATAAAATGAAAATTACATTTAAAATAAAATGAAATTATATTGAATTAACGAAAAATACAACTTATTTATTCTGCGGCGCTGCCCAAATTTAAATTATTCAGCTCGTCTTCAACTTCAGACTCGCTATCTTCAATGGACGAAACATGTTGCCTCCTCCTCAGAGCATCCAAATGATCCTTGTAGCAAATGCAAATCTCCAAAGATTCTTCAGTCAAACGACTTCTTCGCTCGTTCAGAATCCTGCCACTCAAAGAAAATGCAGACTCCGAAGCTACCGTACTAGCTTGGATTGTTAGTAAATCACGGGCCATTAAGGCCAAAATAGGATACACATTAGTTTTATATTTCCACCAGTTTAAAATATCAAAATTTTCATTTTCGCTTGCGGTCATATAATCTTGAAATTGTGTTTTGCTATATAAACCTAATTCGTTTAAAGTACTTGACGTTCTTTATTTTTTCCGAGAAGCTAATTCTAAAAGTTTATTTTTTAAAGTATCTTTTGTTTTAGGTTGGGTGGATTCTACGCGAGGCCGCGCTCCGTACATTTGATCGTAATAATTATAAAGGCGAGTAAATTCAGAATTAAATTTTGAAACACTAACATTAACAAAAATACTAGAGGATTCGTCTAAATCTAAATTACGATTAATTTCTTCTATAAAATTTTCAACGCCGTCTACGCCCATTAAAGGGTTCAAAGCCGCGGCTTAAGAAAACATTGGAGGCATATCTTTGTAATATTTTAAAAAAATTTCCTCCATTATTAATATTAACGGACGCCACATTTCGTTCGTTTTGTAATTTTTAAATGTTTCAGAAATTAATAAAAAATTTTCAAGAACTAATGAGCTAGTAGGATAGTAAACTCCGGATAAAATAGTTGTTGCTCGATAAAAACTTTCTAATAAATTTACATAATCTTCGAGCATGGCCCAGTCCGACGGGCCTAAATCATGTGCTTCGACACTATTATAAAATTCTATTAGTAACATTTTTTGTGAAAAAGCGCGCTTTAACATTTTATACGTCGAGTTCCATCGTATAGGCATATCATACGATGGTCCTAAAAATTTTTTACCTTGAGAAATAACAAATTTTTTGAAATCTTGTTTTCTTCGTTTCGAATTATAAATAACTCTTAACATAATGCGTATTTTACTAACGTATTCGTTCATAAATTGTAAACTATCTTGCACAATTAAATTTAAAACGTGACATACACAACGCGTATGAAAAAATATTCCGTCTAACATTGGTTGCAAATCTGATAATAAATATTTGACGGCCATCCCATTGTTTGAAGCGTTATCGAACGAAATGCTCATAATTTTTTCTTTTATTTTAAATTCTCTAATAGTTTTAATAATAACCTGATAAATATTTTTACCGGTGTGCGGATACTCAATGCCTTCAAAACAAATTATACGTTTATTTAGTTCCCAACTATCTGGATCGACCCAGTGACAAGTTATGCAAATATAAGAAAGACCGTCATTTATACCGCTAGTCCAAACATCGCTCGTTAAGCTAACGCGACCGTCGAATGTTTCAAAATAGTTTTTAAAAATTCCTTAGATTGTAAGTAAGCCGCTAAAGCATCGCGTCTAGTTGTAGAACGACTTACCTGGTGATATTTAGGCTGGAGTACGTCGTGAATGTAAGACGTCATTTCTTCATCGTCGTAGTGGTTGAATGGGAGTCCTTTTTTGATGACGTTCTCCATTTGTCGCTCTCGTTGCCGAGCTTGGTCGTACGTCCAAATGTGCCCGGTCGCCGAAATTTGGGCTTGGGTAGACTCCGGGGCTTGCTTAGAAATGCAGGATTTCACATGTCGGACGAGCGTTGTGTTGCTGCCGACGGCCATTAGCTTCCCGCAAAGTTTGCACTTCGCCTTCATTTCGCCATCAACCCGCACTTTATCAAATGTATCCCATATTGCCGCTTTGTGACGGTGCTCCACAATCTCAATATCGGCAGACGCGGAGGAGGACGCCGGCTGGGATGAAGAAGACGCCATTTAATAAATTTGAAAGAGAGAGAGAGAGAGAGAGAGAGAGAGAGAGAAATAGAGAGAGAGAGAGAGAAGTGGAGAGAGAAATAGAGAGAGAGAATGGGGGAGGGGAGGTATTTATAAAAATAAAATTAATTAAAAAAAATTAATTAAAAAAGAGCCTTAAGGCTCTTTAATTAAAGAGCCTTATGCTCTTTAATTAAAGAGCCGAACGACTCTTTATTAAAGAGCCGTTAAGGCTCTTTATTAAAGAGCCGTTAAGGCTCTTTATTAAAGAGCCGTTAACGGCTCTTTAATGCTCCTTGGCAAAAACCGGTCCTGGGAAACCGGTCCTGTCCCAGGACCAGTAAAAGACCGGTTAAAACCGGTCTTTTATCGGTCCCGGTCCGGGACCGGTTTTTGCCAAAATATAAGGGACCGGCCGAGCCCCTAGGACCGGTCCGGGACCGGACCGGTCCCGGACAGGACCGGTCCCTGACCAGTCCTAACCAGTCCGGTCCCGACCGGACCGGTTAGGACCGGTTTTTTTGTACACGACTAGCTGGAGAGCTGTGAGGCTTGAGGGCCAGGGCAGTGGACTTTCGGGTCCGATCTTGTCGAGCTTGAGGGCTTGGGTGCAGTAAGGGCTTGTGGGCTTAGGCTATAAGCACGGGACTTGCGGGTCTGTGTTGTGTAGGGCTTGATGGCCTGAGTGTCGAGCTTGCGGGCTCGGGTGCAGTAGGGGCTTGCGGGCCTAGGTTGTAGGACTTGCGGGTCCGTGTTGTAAGGATTAAGGGCCTGAAGTTTTGGCGGAGTTTGCCAATCCTAGCACACTGCTAGGTAGGCGCAGAGGGACAGAGGACTACTCAAGACACCCGGTCTTGAGGAACCTCTATAGATCTTGTGTCGTCTGCTGTGATTTTCTTGTGCAATACTTGTGTGCTCTGCTTGAATAGTCATAAATCGCGGTAATATTTTAAAAAGAAGCGAGATCACCTAACCCCCCCCCCCCCCCCTAGGTGAACATTCCATTAACATCAAGTGGTATCAGAGCCAGGTTGATCAAAAGAAGACTTAACCGTCTGATCTAGATCGTTGAAGGACTCGCCATGGCTGGTGGAGATCAAAATCGGGAAATGAGAGTCATGAAACTCCTAATCTGCACAAAGGAGAACTTTCCCATCTGGAAGGAAAGGGTAAGGCTTTTCTTGGAGGCGGCTGGTCCAAGAATTTACTTAACAGTCCAACAGGGTCGCTTTATCCCTACAACTCCCTCCACCATTGATCCAACAAGGAAGGTGATAAAGAAATATGAGGACATGATCAAGGATAAGCTAGCCTTGGCAGGCCTACATTAGAGGGCCCAAAATGTCATTGTGAATGTCATTGTGAGTGCCATAGATTACTCTACCCTCCAGAATCTGATTCACTGCAAAACGGCAATGGAGATGTGGGACTCCCTAATCGTGTACATGGAGGGTACTGAAGAGGTAAGGGATGATAAAAAATCCCTTCTCAACCAGGAGTATGAGGTCTTCAAGCAAGGCAAGAATGAAACAATCTCTAACTGTTATGAGAGAATTTTCAAGATAGTGAACGGATTAAGAAACTATGAAAGAGAGTTCACCAACTCTGACCTTAATGACAAGTTTCTTAGATCCCTCACAAAAGAATGGGACATCAAGATCTGTGCCATCAGAGAGATGGGTCAGTTGGGCATCATGGAGACCAAGAACCTGTATGGGAAGTTGCTGTCTCATGAACTTCAGCTCAACACCAGGAAGGCTGAAGAAGAAAGCTCAAAAGGGAGCTCAAGAGACAGATATGTGGCTCTAAAAGCTGAGAGAATGAGAAGATCCAAGGGCAAGATCTCTGCAACTCAGAACAGATCTGAGAGCAGTGAAGAATCAGAAGCTAGCTCTTCAGATTCTGATGATACTGACAGAGAGGTGGCCCTTCTCTCAAAACAGTTCAGGAAGCTGATACACAGAAGGAGGAGCGACAATCACAGAAACTCCTCCTCAAGCTCCAGAAGATCTAATAATCATGACAGATCCAGAGCCCCCAGGGAGGAAAGGTACAGATCTAACACTGGTAAATATGATTTAAATAATACTGTTTGTTATTCCTGTAGCAAGACAGGTCACATGACTGCTGACAGCCCCTCTAAGAAGAAGGAGTCGAGGAACCATGAAGAAAGAAGATGCTCAAGGAGCAAGAGGAAACTGTTGGAGTTGCCATTGTGATCTAGAAGTGGTCAAACATGTAATCTCACTGCCAACGCGATATGAGCCTGCAGGGTCGCACATAAGAGCATGTGGAGAAGTTGGTAGATTGACTGTGTTGGTAAATGTTACCAATCACCATATATAGAATGGGGAAATCCAGCAGGTTGTTGCTGTCTGAATTCGTCGGGTTTACACGGATAGAATTCGTCGGATTCGTCGGGATTCGTCGGATTGTCCCGTGAACACTCGACGAATTATTACAGAAACCCTTCATTCGACAAAATGTTGTCGTCTGTCTGGATTCGTCGGGATTCATCGGGATTCGTCGGGTTGTCCCGTGAAGACTCGACGAATTGTTACAGAGATCATTTCCTCGGCAAATGTTGCCGTCTGATCTGATTCGTCGGATTCGTCGGATTGTCCCGTGAAGACTCGACGAATTGTTACAGAGATCATTTCCTCGGCAAGTGTTGCCGTCTGATCTGATTCGTCGGATTCGTCGGATTGTCCCGTGAAGACTCGACGAATTGTTACAGAGATCATTTCCTCGGCAAGTGTTGCCGTCTGATCTGATTCGTCGGATTGTCCCGTGAAGACTCGACGAATTGTTACAGAGATCATTTCCTCGGCAAATGTTGCCGTCTGATCTGATTCGTCGGATTCGTCGGATTCGTCGGATTGTCCCGTGAAATCTCGACGAATGATCTTCCGTGGGATTCCGACGAATTGTAACAGAAGCCCTTATTCTGATGTGTGGTCTGCGGATAGCGATTCTTCTAGAAGCTGTTTATCCTTTGGGTATAAATAGGACTTCGTTTTAGGGTTCTACAGTAGAACGAAAAGAAAAGGCCGACGGAAGTGTTCCGCTCTCGCCCGAACCCTAGATGGAAGGAGTTCCGTCGCTCGTTCGCCTCCGCCGACCTCCTCTCCGGCGATCGTCGCCGTGTGTGTTCTTCCTGGAGCGAACCTAGCAGTTCGTGGAAGTTCAAGGTGCAGTCATTCTTCTCCCGGCTCGTGTGGATCACTGTAGAGACGTAGACATTATTCTACGTGAGGACTCGCATAGCCGACGACAGGAATCAACTCGTGGAGCATCTAGGTTGGATTTGATCCAATCCCGCAAAGGTAATTTCATACCTAGCATTTTGTTAACTTCTTGATTCAACATTCATGACCGATCCAAAGTCTTTTTGGGTTGTTTCTGTTTATTTCCGCTGCGCCTACATTTGATGTATGGTTCTAGAAAAACCCAACAGTGGTATCAGAGGGAGGTTCTGGTCATGAATTTTGTTTCAGAAGTTTGGTTATTCCAGTACGTGCAAATCTAGGTATTTGGAAGCGTTCTAAATGTCAAGATTTCTTCTTGGAATATCACATTTGATGTGATTTTGTGTGGACCCCGTTAGGGGCTCTGCCCCTTGGAACCCCGCCAGGAACGTCTGGGATTTCGTGGTAATTTCTAATTGTTAGAAATTATTGTCTCCTTAGCAGTAACCGTCCCTCAAGTGGTTAATGAACCCTTGTTCTGTTTTGGATTTTGAATCCAACAATGAGAGACGAGCTTGTCTACTGCTTTAAGTCGAGTTGTCTTTGCCTTTGTCCAATGCATGTAAATCTGAAGATTTGGAAGAGTTCTAAATGTCCAGATTTAGCCCTTTCGTCTATCAAAGGTTGATAGTCTTATGTTGTGCACATAAGGGATGCATGTGGATTTAAGAAAGCTTGTTTTCTGTGGATGTGCACTTTGATCAAATGTTGATCATGGTTAAGTGTTAACCTATCTTTAAAATTCCCTTCATCAAATATTAAGTGTTCGGATGCCTTCTGATGGATGACACTCTTCCTGCCTCGATCGATGAAGTGTGGGCTTGCCAAAGCAAGGTGCATTAATCTATCTTGGTAAGGGTGCGAGCGGATAATTGTGATATCCCACTGTCGACATCGGGTCTAACTTAACTAGGTGACCTCAAAGGTTGAGTGCCTAGAGGCATAGGGTTGGCATGCTCCATATGATGGATGCGAATAAAGAGTTATTCACCAACCATACAAGAGTTGCATAGTGATGCAATTGACAAGTGTTGTCTACCTAAATAACCGCATTATGAGAGGAACGCCAAAGCGGACTCGTGGTGTTGGTGAAATACGGATCTTGTCCACTAAGAGAGTAGCTCGCATGGACTCTCCGAGTTGATAGTGAGGGCTATCAATTTGAATAAAATAGTGGGAGTATTTAATTGAAGTCCAAATTAAAATAAATTGTATTTTGAAATTAGGGTACTAATTAAATTCTGCATGAATTCTTGTAGAATTCCATGGCAAGTGGTTCACATTCCACCTTGTCCCTAAGAGCTATCCTTGAGAAGGACAAGCTTAGTGGGACGAACTATATAGACTGGTATAGGAACCTGAGAATTGTTCTCAGGCAAGAGCGAAAGCTCTACGTCTTGGAAGAAGAAGCCCCCGAGGTGCCGACCGGGAACTCGTCCCGTGTTGATAAGGATGCTTATAAGAAGTATACCGATGACGCCTTAGACGTCGAGTGCCTTATGCTTGCCACCATGAACTCTGAGCTTCAGAAGCAACACGAGAACATGGGGTGCAAGGAGATTGACGAGCACCTAAAGAAAATGTTTCAAGGGCAAGCTCGTCAAGAGAGGTTCGATGTCACGAAGGCCTTATTTCAGTGCAAAATGGGAGCTCGAGACTCAGTTGGTACTCACGTACTCAAGATGATTGGGTATATAGAGAACCTGGAGAGACTGGGTTTTCCTCTGGGTCAAGAGTTGGCCACAGATCTTATCCTGCAATCGTTGCCGGATAATTATGAGCAGTTTGTCTTGAACTACAACATGAATGAAATAGACAAGACACTGCCCGAGCTCCTAGGCATGTTGCGAACTGCCGAAATAAATATGAAGAAGGCCAAGCCTGCTAGTCCCATATTGATGGTACATAAAGGCAAGGGTAAGGCCAAGGGCTTCAAGAAGACGAAGGTGGGACCTAAGTCACATCTTGAGCCCAAATCTTCTGCGCTGAAAAAGAAGAGCACCGTGAAGGAAGGGAAATGCCACCACTGTGGCAAGGCTGGTCATTGGAGGAGGAATTGTCCTTCGTACATTGAGGGTCTGCAGAAAATGAAGGGAGGTATGACTTCCGCTTCGGATATTTATGTTATAGAGATAAACCTTTCTGCTCCTTCATCTTGGGTATTGGATACCGGATGTGGTTCTCACATTTGTACAAATGTGCAGGAACTAGGAAGGAGGAGATTGCTGAGTAAAGGAGAGGTGGACCTACGCGTCGGCAATGGAGCAAGAGTTGCTGCTGTAGCCGTAGGAGTTTACCGTCTTTCTTTGCCCAGTGGGCTTGTAATAGAACTTAATAATTGTTATTTTGTTCCGGCCATAACTAGAAACATTATATCCATTTCATGCCTTGACATGATTGGATTTTCTTTTATAATTAAGAACAATTGTTGTTCTATATTTAAGAATGATGTTTGTTATGCTGTAGCTCAATTGTTTAATGGTCTTTATGTTTTGAACCTGGACCATCCGATCTATAATGTAGATAATAATAAAAGACTAAGAACAAATGACTCAAATCCTACATATCTCTGGCATTGTCGTTTGGGCCATATAAACGAGAAGCGCATATCCAAGCTCCATAAAGATGGACTATTGGACTCCTTTGATTATGAATCATTTGAGCGATGCGAGTCTTGTTTGTTAGGCAAGATGACTAAAGCCCCTTTCACTGGTTATACTGAGAGGGCTGAGGATCTCTTGGGTGTTGTACATAGTGATGTATGCGGACCCATGAGTTCTATGGCTAGAGGTGGGTTTTTCTACTTCGTTACATTTACTGATGATTTCAGTAGATACGGATACGTGTATCTTATGAAGTGCAAATCCGAAACCTTTGAAAAGTTCAAAGAGTTTAAGAATGAAGTGGAGAACCAATTGGGTAAAAGGGTTAAAGCACTCCGATCTGATCGAGGTGGCGAATACCTGAGTCATGAGTTCCGTGATCATCTGAAAGAGTGTGGTATTGTATCACAGCTCACTCCACCTAGGACACCGCAGCATAATGGTGTGTCTGAGAGGAGAAATCGTACTCTGTTAGACATGGTACGGTCGATGATGAGTCATGCAGACTTGCCTGTTTCCTTTTGGGGTTTTGCTTTAGAGACTGCTGCAATGACACTGAATCGCACTCCGACGAAAACGGTTCTAAAGACACCATATGAGATATGGACTGGGAAGCGTCCTAGTATGTCGTTCATTAAAATTTGGGGCTGTGAGGCATACGTACGACGTCAAATGCCTGACAAGCTGGAACCCAAATCAGATAAGTGTTATCTGGTGGGATATCCTAAGGAAACAAAGGGATATTACTTTTACCTACCGTCTGAGGGCAAAGTGTTTGTCGCAAGGACGGGTGTCTTCTTGGAGAAAGAGTTCTTATCAAAAAAGACGCAAAAGGTAGAACTTGAAGAAGTTCAAGAACCACAAATAGTGAATGAACCAGAGTTGGATTCTGAGCCAGGACTACAAGATGTTGTAGCTAGAGAACCTGCTCACGAAACACAAGTCCTACGTAGATCTGGTAGACCAAGATTTGAGCCTGAGAGATATGGATTTCTCGTGTCTCAAATAGGTAATGTGTTGCTTATGGATCATGATGATGAACCAGCAACCTACCAAGAGGCTATGAATGGACCGGACTCCGACAAATGGCTTGAGGCTATGAAATCCGAAATGGACTCCATGTATATAAACCAAGTTTGGAACTTGGTGGAACCACCTGAAGGGGTACGACCCATAGGGTGCAAGTGGGTCTTCAAGAAGAAGACCGACATGGATGGGAATGTACAGACATTCAAAGGGCGACTGGTGGCTAAGGGTTTCAAGCAAATTCATGGTGTTGACTATGATGAGACCTTTTCCCCTGTTGCCATGGTAAAGTCCATTAGGATATTGCTTGCTATTGCTGCGTATTATGACTACGAGATCTGGCAGATGGATGTCAAAACGGCTTTCCTAAATGGAAACCTCCTTGAGGAAGTGTACATGACACAACCCGAGGGTTTTGTATCCCCAAATGAAGCCACTAAAATATGCAAGCTGAATAAGTCCATCTATGGATTGAAACAAGCCTCTAGAAGTTGGAATCTTCGTTTTGATGAGAAGATCAAAGAGTTTGGTTTTGTCAAGAATGAAGATGAACCGTGTGTTTACAAGCGAATCAGTGGGAGCATTGTTGTCTTCCTGATATTGTATGTAAATGACATACTGCTGATCGGGAATGACATACCTACCCTGAAAGTTGTTAAGAACAACCTAGGGAACTGCTTTTCTATGAAGGACTTGGGTGAAGCGACTTACATACTCGGTATTAAGATCTATAGAGATAGATCGAAGAAGTTGCTGGGTTTGACCCAGAGTACGTACATTGACAAGGTGTTGAAGCGGTTCAACATGCTTGAGTCTAAGAAAGGATTTTTGCCCATGTCTCATGGTGTGAATCTCTCTAAGGACCAGTGTCCAAAATCTTGTGAAGATAAGGACCGCATGAAGTTGATTCCATATGCTTCGGCAATTGGGTCAATCATGTATGCAATGTTATGTACTCGACCCGATGTCTCTTTTGCTTTGAGCATGACTAGCAGGTATCAGTCTGATCCCGGTGAATGTCACTGGATAGCCGTAAAGAATATCCTGAAGTACTTGAGAAGGACTAAGGATGTATTCTTGGTGTATGGTGGAAAGGAAGAGCTCGTTGTAAGTGGTTACACGGATGCCAGCTTCCAAACTGATAGGGATGATTCAAAGTCTCAGTCAGGGTTTGTGTTTTGCCTGAATGGAGGAGCTGTGAGCTGGAAGAGTTCCAAGCAAGAGACAGTTGCTGATTCTACAACTGAGGCCGAGTATATCGCTGCAGCTAATGCAGCGAAGGAGGCTGTATGGATTAGGAAATTCATCGGCGAGCTAGATGTAGTTCCTAGCATTGTTGGTCCCGTAGTTCTCTACTGTGATAACAATGGTGCAATTGCACAATCTAAGGAACCTAGATCCCATCAGCGCTCCAAGCACATACTTCGGCGGTTTCATCTTATTCGTGAGATTGTCGAACGAGGAGATGTGAACATTTGCAGAGTGCCGACTGAGGAGAATATTGCAGATCCACTGACAAAGCCTCTCGCGCAGAGAAAGCATGATGGTCATACTAGATCAATGGGTATACGATACCTGGATGATCAACTCTAGTGGGAGTCTTGTGGGTTGCATGTAAAATAAATATTCTGTTGGCTGTTTAAAATTTATTCATATGATGAATTGTGTACCAATTATTTCTTTTTACGATTAATGGCAAGTTCTTTTATTACGATATACTGTTTCTATATGATAGAATAAAATTCGTGATAAATACCCTTAGAATGTTCGCTTCCATAGGACATCAAGTACGAGACTTGAATGTGAGAGCCTATGATTTCGAAGCTTCATTCTTAAAAGGTCCCTGGTCGAGGTATCATCGTAGAAGCTAAGGGTGATGATGATACATTAAGACTAGCATGTGTGTTGACTGATGACCGGTTCTCACAGGTCATGATATTGTGATATCAAGTCATCACGTGGGTACTTGTTAGTGAACAAGTTGTACTGGACAGACCCAACCTGAGACTACTTTGTGGATTGTTACTTAAAAGTGTCACAAGTAGGTCTCATTTGACAATGGTGTTGTGGTCCTTTGACCTGAAGTCACAGCATTCACCGAGTGAGGAAGAGCGTGCTTTGATGTCATCTAAAGTCTTCCTTGAAGAAGGTTGATGATAAGGGTGGTCGTTGGGTACGTTACGAATCATTTGGGTGTTTGGGTGTGAGCAGATATGGGATTTGTCCTCCTATATAACAGGAGTTGCATCCATGGGCCCCTTGATGGAATTGGACTGAGAAATGCATGGCCATGCTTGGTAGAGTCAATATGTGATATTGAGCTCACCATTCTCTGGAAGTCCGTTCTAGATCAAGAAACTTGGATTGAGCTATTATGAGGGTGACACGGTCCATGCCTCTAGTTCTTTCCGGATGTAAGGGACAAAGGGACAAAGACAACGCTGGAACATTGGTCATAAAGGCTTATGAGTTATGAACTCTTATTGCTTGGGGAGCAATGATGCATTGCTAGATGCCGCTCATTGTTTGTGAGGTTTTTGGTTTGATACTTTCAAGATCAAGTGGGAGACTGTTGGAGTTGCCATTGTGATCTAGAAGTGGTCAAACATGTAATCTCACTGCCAACGCGATATGAGCCTGCAGGGTCGCACATAAGAGCATGTGGAGAAGTTGGTAGATTGACTGTGTTGGTAAATGTTACCAATCACCATATATAGAATGGGGAAATCCAGCAGGTTGTTGCTGTCTGAATTCGTCGGGTTTACACGGATAGAATTCGTCGGATTCGTCGGGATTCGTCGGATTGTCCCGTGAACACTCGATGAATTATTACAGAAACCCTTCATTCGACAAAATGTTGTCGTCTGTCTGGATTCGTCGGGATTCGTCGGGTTGTCCCGTGAAGACTCGACGAATTGTTACAGAGATCATTTCCTCGGCAAATGTTGCCGTCTGATCTGATTCGTCGGATTCGTCGGATTGTCCCGTGAAGACTCGACGAATTGTTACAGAGATCATTTCCTCGACAAGTGTTGCCGTCTGATCTGATTCGTCGGATTCGTCGGATTGTCCCGTGAAGACTCGACGAATTGTTACAGAGATCATTTCCTCGGCAAGTGTTGCCGTCTGATCTGATTCGTCGGATTCGTCGGATTGTCCCGTGAAGACTCGACGAATTGTTACAGAGATCATTTCCTCGGCAAATGTTGCCGTCTGATCTGATTCGTCGGATTCGTCGGATTCGTCGGATTGTCCCGTGAAATCTCGACGAATGATCTTCCGTGGGATTCCGACGAATTGTAACAGAAGCCCTTATTCTGATGTGTGGTCTGCGGATAGCGATTCTTCTAGAAGCTGTTTATCCTTTGGGTATAAATAGGACTTCGTTTTAGGGTTCTACAGTAGAACGAAAAGAAAAGGCCGACGGAAGTGTTCCGCTCTCGCCCGAACCCTAGACGGAAGGAGTTCCGTCGCTCGTTCGCCTCCGCCGACCTCCTCTCCGGCGATCGTCGCCGTGTGTGTTCTTCCTGGAGCGAACCTAGCAGTTCGTGGAAGTTCAAGGTGCAGTCATTCTTCTCCCGGCTCGTGTGGATCACTGTAGAGACGTAGACATTATTCTACGTGAGGACTCGCATAGCCGACGACAGGAATCAACTCGTGGAGCATCTAGGTTGGATTTGATCCAATCCCGCAAAGGTAATTTCATACCTAGCATTTTGTTAACTTCTTGATTCAACATTCATGACCGATCCAAAGTCTTTTTGGGTTGTTTCTGTTTATTTCCGCTGCGCCTACATTTGATGTATGGTTCTAGAAAAACCCAACAGAAATATGAAAAAGGATTCGTGGCCAAGAAGGTCAGAACACTGAGTGACTCTGACTCAAGCTCCTCTGGTACTGAGGAAGATGCACTCATTGGCTTGATGGCCATCGGTGAAGACAATGAGGATGACATCTCTCCTGGGAAGGTAACTAAAAAAATTTCTTTATCTGTCTCTGATTCTGAATCAGCAGCAGATTCCTTGCATGATGATGAGGGTGTGTCTGGTGCCAACAACACAGCCTCAAGATCCCAATATGATGTTGAATCTGAACTAATAAGGCAATATAAAGCCTTGTGGAAATCCTTCAGAAGCTGTAAGAAACTCCTCAAAGTCCAGACCAAGGAGTTAAATTCCTTGAAGTTGGTTCAATCTAAGCTCCAGGAGACAGATGATAAGCTGGCCACTATGAGCAAAGAAGTGGACAAATTCAAGGAAGCCATAAGGCTTAAGAATGCTGAATTAGGACAGAAGAACAAGGTCATCAAGGACCTTGAGGAAATGTTGTTGGCTTAGAAGAAACTTGCATCCAGCTTCTCTATGCCCAAAACTATCATGCCCATCATCGACACCTTCTCTGGACAGTTCAGAGCTGGTATCGGTTTCAATCAGGAGACAGTTACGTGCAAAGATCCTGAAGCTAGACCTTCCTATAAGAAGGTGCTGGTGTCAAGTCCTTCAGCCCACAGACCTGCAGCAACAGCAGTCAAGGGCAGGGGAAAGGCTGTTCCTACAAATCCTGTTCCCAAGAAGGTGAACCAAAATGTGGTGAGACCAATTCCTCCCCAGACTCTCACATATGAGGTTCACCCAAGATCTGTTAAGCAAGAAGCCTTCTCTCCTGCTCATCAGCACTACCACCCCATTCAGATGATGAAGCAGGAGAGAAGATATAACAGATATGAATGTTGGTACTGTGGGAAAGTAGTCCACTTTGCTTTGGACTGTTGGTTCAACCCAACAGGGCTCATTGCAAAGAGAGTGCAGAACCCTCAGAGGTTTATTGTTCCATTATACCACCCTAACAGAAACCAAGGACCCAATCCATATTGGGTACCTAAGGGGAAGTGATTTGTTTTGCAGGTATGTCCAAATGCCAACCAATCTCCAATTTGGTATGTGGACAGTGGCTGCTCCAGGCACATGACTGGAGTCAGAAAGTACTTAAGAGAGTTCATCCCTGTGGAGAATAGACCAACCGTGATCTTTGGAGGTTCAGAAAAGGAGGTGACCAGGGGTTATGGCTGTTGGACATGTGTGTCACATCCCTTTGTTTGAGAATAACAAATCCCAAATTGTATTTGATCTTGCTTGTCGTGTGTTTATAGTGTGCAGGAATTATAGGTGCAATACTCCACAGGTAGGAAGCAGCTGAATTCAAAAATCTTGAAGAATGCACTACCGCCAGCGTTAGAGCTACCGCCAGGCGCTAGCTTAGGTTCCGTTCGACGAAAACTCCGTTCCACGAAAATTTCCGTTCCACGAACTTGAGGTTCCGTTCGACAAAAATTTTCGTTCGACGAAAAGTTCCATTCGACGAACTTGAGGCTCCGTTCGACAAAAAATTTCGTTCGACGAAAGTTTGTTCTGCCATGCCGCCGACGGTTTCGCAACCACTACCGCCAGCGCTAGCGCTACCGCCAGGCGCTATCTCAAGTTCATGCACAGTGCCATGCCGCCGACGGTTTCGCAACCGCTCCACACGACCGCTACCGCAGGCGCTAGGAGCTACTGCAGGCGCTAGCGAGAAGTTCTATATATTGGAGCTTTGCTTCTCATTTTGGCGAATCCATCCCAGAGAGGTTGCAAGTGCCACAATTCTATTGTTGTTATGCTGCCGAAGATGGATCTCCCACTAAAAGCTTAAGGAGAATTCTGGAGGAGGACAACGTCGCGCTACATCCGAAGGACGATCGCTTCGACCTTGCTTACGCTTCAGCGATCCTTCATCCTCATCTTCAGAAATCTCATATAGGGAGTTTTATTATTGTTATCTTTATTTTCCATTCCATACTTTTTGTAACCTTTTAGAGAATTCGCCTTGTGTTGGCGACTAGGTCTGGGTAGGACTTAGGGAGGAATTCGCCTTGTGTTGGCGACTAGGTCTGGGTAGGACTTAGGGGGAAATTTGCCTTGTGTTGGCGACTAGTTCTAGGTGATTAGATCTAGGGGGCTCGATGCCATATCCGGGGAAGGATTGGCTAGAGCGGCTTGAGGCCTTATCCAGGGAAGGATAGGCTAAAACCAACCGGTTTGTGGGGATACAAGTCGGTATAGAAAAGGAAAAGATATTTACTTTTGTACGCCTCCGATTTCTAGTGATATAGAAATCAAATTTATGTAAACACTTTTTATATAATATAATCATGTCTCTATTTGTGTTTACTTGATTTCTCTCCTTTGGCGTTATCTCTAAAATATTGGTTACAAAGTCTTCAATTCAAATTACTTTATCTAAATTGTTGATTTCAATCTCTTTCATCTTAAAACAATTTAGTACTTGTTCCTAAACTTAGTTTTTATGATATGCTCACAAATTAGCTAAATTGTTATTTTGCCTTTCTCAAATTATAAAACAATTTAGTAATTTTCATAACATTATAAAAAAGAATTTTTATTCCCTTATTCACCCCCCCCCCCCCCCCCTCTAAGGGAGTCTATCGATCCAACAAGTGGTATCAGAGCTAGGTTATTCCAAACGGTTTAAAAATCAGGAATAATGGCGTCTCATGATCTCGCTTCTACTAGTGTGGAAATTTTCTTATAAATGAAAAATCTTTAGCACCGCCTTTATTTGAAGGCAAAAATTATAAAGGGTGGAAAATTTTAATGAAATCTTTTTTTTAACTCATATGATATCAAAATTTGGAATACGACAATTATAAGACCAGCGGATGAATCAAATAAATTAGAATGTCACTTAAATGCGAAGACTATGAATACTTTATTTTGTGCTTTATCAAAAGATATTTCCAAATTGATTTATTATTTTACTAATGCTTACAAAGTTTGGAAATTTCTTGATGAAATGTTTGATCTTCCGTGTATAGGTTTGAAGCATGCACAACATTTGGAAAACATTCAAATTGGCACAAGCAATCAAGAAAGAATCTCTCAGGATGAAACCATGGAGAGCACATCAAGTGGAAGAGAAGAAGAAATGTTGTCCTTGGAAGAGGAGTGCCAAAAAGATGTTAAAGGAACTTTATGTTCAAATCTTGCCTCTCCCGATAGCAATGTAAGTAAATCAAATTCTTCTATCATTGTGACTAATTCTATTTCCACATTACATATGCTATAAGTTGCTAAACGTAAAATTAAGAAATTGAAAATTACAAATGATAAATTATGTTTAGAAAATAAAAGGTTAAAAGCTAATGTTAATGTAGAATCTAATTATGATGTGGCTTCTCCGTCTTGCTCTTTAGTTGAAATTCCTACTCCCTGTTTTGATTGCAATCTATTAAAAGAAAAATTCAAGGAAATTGAGAAAGGGCTGTTAATTTCTAAAAGGCATAATGAAAAATTGATAATTGAAAATGATGCTTTATCTTGTAAGTTATTACAATTAAAATCTTTTGTTGAAAAATTTCAAATGTCATGTAATGAATTTTATCATAAGATTTTGAATAACGAAGATAAAATAACTTACAAAATTATTTCTAAAAAGGACCATTTTCATACATCAACTCAAAAGGAGTTTAGTTTCAAAAAAAATTATGACCCTCACAAAATTCTTAAGAGTCACTATTACAAGTCTCAATATATTTTCAATCATGACTCAAATTTAAAAACTCCTTTACATGAAAATCAAAGTACAAAATATTATCCTTCATATTATAAGAGTATGTCTATAAGAAAGAGTGGAAATGAAAATCATCAAAATAATAATCAATCTTTTAAAACATATTGTAACCCACTCTTTCAACAATCACTTCTACAGAAAGACAATCACTCTTATAAACTTTCAAAGAATCCATATAATAAAATTCATTATGATTATCAACATCAATCTATTTTGAAAAATCGTTTGAATAAACATAAATCACAAATAAATTGTTTTTCAAACAAATATAATCATATAAAGATGTCACATAATCATAATATGAATTTAAAAGATAAACAACCAATGTATGAATGGAGACCCATAAAGAAAAATGACATATCATCTTTAATTGTAAAAGCCCATTCATCATTATCTTCCCAAAATCCACCACGATGTATTTGGGTACCCAAAGGAACCATCCCACTTGGTCACCTTTGGATACCTAAATCTCTCATTCATTAGTATCCTATCATTTGCATGAAGTAGAAACAATTAAAAATGAAATATCACTACTCTACTTTATGATATGCTTATTGTCTCTTTTCTTTTATTTATTTTTTATTTTTGAACAAACATGCTATGATCACTTTATATATCATGAAATATGACTTTCATATATTAAGCCTAATGTTTATCAAATCAAATTTGAATTAAAATTGAACATTAAGTCATATATTTTTCAAAGTGATCTATCTCTCATCTTTGATTGTTCTTTATCCTTTTAAATCCCTTACCCTTAATTGTCTTGAATTATCATTAGAAATTGAATATTGAAATTATTATCAAGACTATTGAAACTATTTTAAGATTGGATTTAAATGGTTTATTAAAGGGCTTAAACTAAAAATTAAAATGCGCAATGTTTTTGATTCTTTTCTATTTTTGTTTGCTGCATATGATAGCCCTTATAATGAAGAATATTATCTAGAAAAATTGAAAACATAAATTCATCTAAACGCATGTTTAATCTTTCAAAAATGCGAGTTTATGATCAAAACTTCAAATAACCATATCTTTTGATCCACTCGCCGATTTTTGCGTTTAACATATTTTTGGAAAGAGCACAGAAATCTCCATCCAACGACAAACTAGGCTTGCCCATTTGAGTTTGTTTGGTGTTGTCAATTTGCCCAATTACAACTCCATTTTAAAAGCTATCTTAGTTTGTTGATTTGGAAATTTCTGTTTTTATGGATTTTTCATCACATACAATCCTTAGTATAATTGTTTTATATATTAATTTAGATATTATGTGTGTGATGTGTGTCACCATTGTTTGCATGCAATTTAGACCTTAGAATCATCTTGTATCATTAAAATCAAAAGCTTAATCATTTCATTCTAGGTCTAAAGAAAATTAATTTGAAAACTTCTCATATTACATGCAACATTATCTCCATTAATCCTATGTAATAACATTGCATTCAAACTCATCATCCTGGCATCACTTCTTGGTTTATGCTTATATATTTATGCTAGGTATAACACTTACAATGTTATTCAAATTTCATGATAACTATGTGATTTGAAATCATAAATAGATTTCTAAAATTCCAACAAACACATAGTTTATGGATTAATAATTAGAATATATATGAATATTGTATCATGAATCATATATTATCATGCAAAACCAAAAATCAATAAATTCAATTATTGAAAGCAATCTTATAAATTTCAAAACTTTATATATGTGATCTTTTTCTTTTATATGATTAGATGATCATCATTTTTTTTCTAGACTTACAAATCAAACATGCTTATTCAATAGAAAATCACCAAATCATTTTGTCATAAGTTTAGAAGAAATAGAATTCACATTCATCATGATGATCTAACATATATTATGCAAAATTCTCTATGATCATAAATCATAATTCATGTTTTATCAAGACATATCTCAAAACAATAATGTTTATCTCCTAGGAATTATGAATCTTATGATAAAAATATGAATAATGTTTCCTTTACATTATTTGATGTATTGATTTGCTTTGCTAGTGACTGCATGTATCTCTCATATTTGTAGATTCTAGAATCAACTTTGTAATGAAAGTATAAATCAAACTTAATCATCACTCTATTCTAGATCTATAATTTGAAACTCTACTTTGGAATACATGCAATTTTAATGTTAATCTTATGACGTGACATTAAATCCAAAACTCATCATACTAGCATTGTCACTTATTGAATATTAGTATTTATGCTAGTTATCTCATATCGTCATCTCATAAAGTAGATAAGCTATGCTGCAATATATAACTCATCACATTAAACAAAACCCACAGTTTAAAAGCTTAGGTTGTCCAAAGATTATTCACCTATGACTTCATATCTCACAATAGCGGGGGCGTAGGATTGGATACATTAGAGACCTAACCTCTAAGTCATGTCTTGTCCTTAACCGGGGAGGGTTCCAGTGGGGCCTTGCGAGGCATTGGGGGGGAAAAAGTGCTAGGTTGAGCGTTCTCTAGTGTGTGCATATGGGATTAACACCCCAACCTACGGCATGTGTGCAGCTCCTCATGCCCATCCGTCACTTAGTACGGGGCTAGGGTGTAGACATTTAGTCGGGATAGTCTTTAATCTTAGGACATACTTATATTACTCTTCGCATGATCATTTTATTTACTTATCACTTAAATCATGCATATTTTGGGTTGTTTAATAAAAAATGTCCTCTTGTGTTTGCACAATTTTTTTTAGCTTAAATGTTTTTGTAAAACACATGTATTTGAAAAAGCTATAGTTTTATGCAAATTTGAGCAATCAAGACATCTCCAAAATTACAAAATTTCTGCATAAGACTACTCTAAGGACACTTAATCAAAATCAAAAATAAAAAATTTAAAATTCTCAAAAAATCACGTATTGTTTGCCGCGCTATCACTAGCGTCGGCGCTAGCATAGGTGTTTGATTTTTCTGAATTTTAAAATTTCTAAAAATCATTAAAAATATGTTTGTTTATATTAACTAATTTGTTTTTTGAATTTCTGACATTTAATTTTGTTTTAATTTACATTTAAGAAAATCAACTACAAATATTCAAAATTCAAAAATACAAATATATGTTTTTGAGATTTGTGTTTTATTCATATTATGAAAAATCAACTACAAAACTTCAAAATTCAAAAATTCAAAAATATGTTCTTGAGATTTGTATTTTATTCCTATTGTGAACAATCTACTACAAAAATTCAAAATTCAAAAATTACAAAAATATATTTTTTGTGATTTTCTGTTTTTTAATTGATTTAAAAATGATAAAACAAAAAAAACCGTATGATCTTTATTTCCAATATCATGCATGTATGAATTCTATTATTTAGAATTATTTACAATGTTAAAATTTATTCCTTCAAATTACTATGAACATTGTTTTGTTTATCATGCTTTGATATATCTATTTAAAGTGCATAAATTGTATTGAAAAATGTGTAGAACCAAGCTTAGCATGCCTCTAAGTATGAGTAAATATTTTATGATTGATAATAATACATTTCACTCACTTATTTTGGTAATCAACATGTGTGTTTAAATCTAAAATGCTTGCTTGTGTGTTGTAATTGTACAATGAATTAAAACTTGCATAAGTTTATTGCCTACACTACATTTGAATTGCACTTATGAAATTTAGAAAAGTGGTTAAGTTAAAAAAATTTTGGGTTTGCAAAACAAGTGTATTCGGAGAATGTTGTCTCACAAATGTGAACAAAAAATTTATATATGTAGATAACTATAACTCCACCAAGCACTACTTGAATCTCCTGATAAGTCTTCATAAGCATTGTGAGGTTGAGCACCTTGGAAAGAATAGTAAAGTATCTTGTGCAATCCTTGATTAATACACCACTTTTTATAAAAATAGTGTGCATTAAAGTATGTGAAAGTAATATACTTGTGTTTTATTGTGCACTTTACTCTACATATGTCTTGTATTTTGTGATTTAAATCAATTGGTAACATTGCCCAAAATACACTTATGTGCACATCATTATCTTTCATAACACTTCTTCTGGATTCTAATGTTTTATCTATACTAGCATGATCTCTACAATGTTTTGGTATCTCTTGAACTTAAAATTAAGTAACATTGTAGTATAATCTCTCTTTGATATGTTCATTTCATGCTTGGTATCTTTATGAAAAACTTTGAGATTTCAAAAAAGTTAAAACATCTTTCAATTTTGAACTAAAACTCATATTTTTACTTATGCTTTTCATGCTTACAAAAAGATGTTTTCTTCCGCTTGCCTACAACTCTTATCTTTTTATTTTGAAATCTCTTATATATACTATGCTAAAACTCTTTATCATTTCATATATTACAAAAGCTCGATCATGATTTATAAACTAGCCTAAAGAATGCCTCCTTACTACCCTCACCCTACCTTCTTTTGATAATACCAAAAGGGGGAGATTAATTGAAGAAATCTATATAAAAGAAATATAGAAGATTAAGGGGAGAATAATTCATGTAATCTATCATTTAGGGGGAGTAAAACATAAATTACATTTATGTAGGGGGAGCATTAAGATAGGAGGAGTATACACATTATCATGCTTATCATATACTATAGTTGCACTATCATCTTGCTTATCCTATACTATAAACACTATTGTTGATTTCTTGCTAAGTGGATTTGTTATTATCAAAAGAGGGAGATTGTTGGACATGTGTATCACATCCCTTTGTTTGAGAATAACAAATCCCAAATTGTATTTGATCTTGCTTGTCGTGTGTTTATAGTGTGCAGGAACTATAGGTGCAATACTCCACAGGTAGAAAGCAGTTGAATTCAAAAATCTGGAAGAATGCACTACCGCCAGCGTTAGAGCTACCGTCAGGCGCTAGCTCAGGTTCCGTCGACGAAAACTCCGTTCGACAAAAATTTCTATTCGACGAACTTGAGGCTCCGTTCGACAAAAAATTTCGTTCGACGAAAAGTTCCGTTCGACGAACTTGAGGCTCCGTTCGACAAAAATTTTCGTTCGACGAAAAGTTTCGTTCGATGAACTTGAAGCTCCGCTCGACGAAAATTTCGTTCGACAAATTTCGTTCGACGAAAGTTTGTTCTACCACGCCGCCGATGGTTTTGCAACCGCTACCGCCAGCGCTAGCGCTACCGCCAGGCGCTATCTCAAGTTCATGCACAGCGCCATGCCGCTAACGGTTTCGCAACCGCTCCACACGACCGCTACCGCAGGCGCTAGGAGCTATCGCAGGCGCTAGCGAGAAGTTCTATATATTGGAGCTTTGCTTCTCGTTTTGGCGAATCCATCCCAGAGAGGTTGCAAGTGCCATAATTCTATTGTTGTTATGCTGCCGAAGATGGATCTCCCACTAAAAGCTTAAGGAGAATTCTGGAGGAGGACAACGTCGCGCTACATCCGAAGGACGATCGCTTCGACCTTGCTTACGCTTCAGCGATCCTTCATCCTCATCTTCAGAAATCTCATATAGGGAGTTTTATTATTGTTATCTTTATTTTCCATTCCATACTTTTTGTAACCTTTTAGAGAATTCGCCTTGTGTTGGCGACTAGGTCTGGGTAGGACTTAGGGAGGAATTCGCCTTGTGTTGGCGACTAGGTCTGGGTAGGACTTAGGGGAAATTTGCCTTGTGTTGGCGACTAGTTCTAGGTGATTAGATCTAGGGGGCTCGATGCCATATCCGGGGAAGGATTGGCTAGAGCGGCTTGAGGCCTTATCCAGGGAAGGATAGGCTAAAGCCAACCGGTTTGTGGGGATACAAGTCGGTATAGAAAAGGAAAAGATATTTACTTTTGTACGCCTCTGATTTCTAGCGATATAGAAATCAAATTTATGTAAACACTTTTTATATAATATAATCATGTCTCTATTTGTGTTTACTTGATTTCTCTCCTTTGGCGTTATCTCTAAAATATTGGTTACAAAGTCTTCAATTCAAATTACTTTATCTAAATTGTTGATTTCAATCTCTTTCATCTTAAAACAATTTAGTACTTGTTCCTAAACTTGGTTTTGTATGATATGCTCACAAATTAGCTAAATTATTATTTTGCCTTTCTGAAATTATAAAACAATTTAGTAATTTTCATAACATTATTAAAAAGAATTTGTATTCCCTTATTCACCCCACCTCTAAGGGAGCATATCAATCCAACAATGGCAACATCTCTAATGGATTATTTACCATCACAAAGGTAGCTTATGTGGAGGGGTTGAAACACAATCTCATAAGCATAAGTCAACTTTATGATTTAGGCTTTGTTATAACTTTCCACAAGGACTAGTGCCTAATTAAGAAGTCCTCAGATTCTGAGGCTACCATAACTGGCACTCGGAGTGGCAATATTTATTACTTAAACTTTCTCAATACAAATTCTTCCATGCTCATATGTCTTGTAGCTGATGATAAAGAGGCTCTTTGTGTACAATGGCACAAGAGACTTGCACACATCAAATATAAGACAATAGGCAAGCTTCTCTCACAAGACCTAGTTAGGAATGGACCTAATATTAAGTGCTTCAAAAATGGTCCTTGTCAAGCTTGCCAACTTGGAAAGCAGACTAGGATCAGCTTTAAAAGCATATCTAACAAAGAGTCCTCTAGGTGCTTATTTTTACTGCATATGGATTTGTTTGGTCCTATGTCAATTCATAGCTTAGGAGGGAAGGTCTACACCCTTGTAGTTGTTGATGATTACTCAAGGTTCACATGGGTATTCTTCCTCAAAAAAAAATCAGATACCCTAGATATCTTGAGAAATTTTATCAGGCAGATCCAGAATGAGATGGACTGTGTTGTGGTCAAACTTAGAAGTGACCATGGGATAGAATTTCAGTCAGGGGCCATGACAGAATTCTGCCAAGAACTAGGTATCTCCCAAGAATTTTCCTCACCCAGAACCCCTCAACATAATGGGGTTGCTGAAAGGAAGAACAGAATCTTGATAGAGGCAAGTAGGACAATGCTAAGTGACTCCTCTCTACCAGAATACTTTTGGGCAGAGGCTGTCAACACTGCTTGTCATGTGATAAACAGGGCTTCAATCATCAAAGAACACAAGAAAACTCCCTATGAGTTAATGAAGGGCAGAAAATCAACCATATCCTACTTTAGGATCTTTGGTAGTAAATGTTATGTCCTTAATAATGGGAAATCCAAACTAACCAAGTTTGCTGAGAAAAGCAGTGAGGATATTTTTGTTGGCTACAACTCTCATAGCAAGGCCTATAGAGTGTACAACATCAATGCCCAAACAGTGGAAGAATCTGTACATGTTGTATTTCATGAGACCAGCCTCATTCACAAAGCCTGGTCTAGTTCTCTAGTGAATGCAGGTACTGATGAGAAGATAGAAAAATTATGCATTGATGGCGAATCTGGAACCTCAGCTAAAAGTAAAGATCAATCAATAGATGTTGAGCTTGAAACAGACGCCGTGGAAGACACAGAAACAGCAGAAGAAGTGCAACCTGAAAGACCTGCAGCTGAAGAAATCCCCAGAATACTGCCAGCCACCTTGAAATAACTAAGAGATCATCCTCAGGAGCAGCAAGAAGCAGACCAGTGTGGCAATCTCAATAGTAGAATCAGAGTATATCTCTGTCGGGAGCTGCTGTGCCCAACTGCTATGGATTCAACATCAACTTGAAGACTACAATCTAAAGATGACCAAAACACCCCTGTTTTGTGACTCTTCAAGTGCAATCTCAATTGCTAAGAACCCTGTCTCTCACAACAGTACTAAGCATATTGAGATCAGGTATCACTTCATCAAGGAGCATGTGGAAAATGAAGATATCACCCTTGAGTTTGTCCCAACAAACAAACAAGTGGCTGATATATTTACATTATTCCTCACTAATCCCTTTCCAGATGTTTGGTTAGAAAATCTCTCAGGATTTGGATGAACTATGACTGAGCAAGGGGGAGCTTGGACTATTGTCTACCTAAAAGAGAGCTGCAGGAAAGAAGTCAGAAAGGGGGAGAAATGACATCAATATGTTCAAGACAAGATGCTCAAGAAGACCTCAAAGATAGGGGGAGAAAAGGAGTAGGGGGAGCCCCAAAAGAAGAGACGTCAAATCAAGGGGGAGCTACAAGCTTGATGTACTCATAAGTTCAGCAAAAGATAAGTAAAATCATAAATGCTCATGCCTTCCATTTAAGATTATAACATTTATTGTCAAGTGAAAGTAGTATTCAATTGACATTCTGACTTCTTCAAATAGGGGGAGATTGTTGGGAATCTTGCCCACATGATTCCTGATTTGAAGAAGTCACCAAGTCAAGAAAACTTCACTTTGTATTTGATCACTTCTCTAGCTCATAATCTTAAGAAGAATAGGAGATGCCGTCGACAATGTATGCTTGTCGTGATGAGGATGAGCAAAGCAAAAGCTGAGACTTGGTGAGTTCGTCGAACGCAGAATGCTGTTCGTCGAACGCAGAATGTTGTTCGTCGAACGAAGAATGAAGTTCGTCGAACGCAAAGACAGGACAGAAGCAAACGTTGAGACTTGGTGAGTTCGTCGAACGTAGAGACGGCACAGAAGAATGAAGTTCGTCGAACGGAGCATGATGTTCGTCGAACGAAGAATGCAGTTCATCGAACGCAGAAACTTCTCTACAGATCGACGAATCCACTGAGAAGAGGAAGCCATCTCAGCCCAACCGCTGAGACAGATTCAAGAGGAAGGAATGTCGTCGAGAAGATGCAGTATCGTCGACATCATCAAAGAAGTCGTGTCGTCGAGAAGATGCAGTATCATCGACATCATCAAAGTAGCCTTGTCGTCGAGAAGATGCAGTATCGTCGACATCATCAAAGTAGCATTGTCGTCGAGAAGAACAGATATCGTCGTAAAGAAGCCGTGACGTCGAGAAGGCTGAATAAGGAGAGCTGAAGACAAGCAGTTGCTAAGCAAAATACGTCGACATGATATCGCTCATGTCGTCAAAAGAACAAAGTGATTACGATGACAGTCTACAAGAAAGAAGATCACGACGACATAGTCAGAGATAGCATATCATCGTATATGCAGAAACGCCAGAATATCTCGGATCGTCGAGATATCAATGTCAGAGGTAGAAGCTAGAAGACTTGAAGATCTTCCAAGGCCTAAGGCATCGACAAAGTCCTGTCGTCGAGATATTATCCATATCGTCGTAACAATGGAAATATCGTCGAGACGGAATTCAAATGTTGCGGGTGCGCTGTCAGCATTTAATGCCGCCGCCTGATTGTCCAATCAGCGCGTGCTCTTAAGGAATGGGCATCTAACATTAAAGGACATAATATGTGACCGTTAAGCGGTTCTTCCGTCCTATAAAAAGGAACAGAGTGATGCCCTAGAAAACGAGATTTTCAAAAAAAACAGACAATAATAAAAAAGAAAGAATCCCGCCGTTGTTTCTCAATACAACAGTACATTTAGCGGAGAAGAAGAAGAATAAGTAGAGAACAAGAATCAAGCGTTCTCAGAAGAAGCAGTCATCTCCATCGACTGATAAGAAGTCGTTCCTCATCAGGCTAAGAAAAGAGATTGAAGAAGAACTGTGCTTTCAAGATCTGAATCAGAAACATCTTCTTCAACCTTAAGAAGCCGATCTCCATTAGGCTAAGTTGCCGATCTTCATCAGGCAGAAGAATCAGTATTTATTACTGTAAAACCTTTATTGTTGTAAGGCTTGAGGGTCTAAGTGTCTAGCTTGAGGGCTGGAGAGTTGTGAGGCTTGAGGGCCAGGGCAGTGGACTTGCGGGTCTGACACCATCTAGCTTGAGGGCTGGAGAGCTGTGAGGCTTGAGGGCCAGGGCAGTGGACTTGTGGGTCCGACACCATCTAGCTTGAGGGATGGAGAGATGTGAGGCTTGAGGGCCAGGGCAGTGGACTTGCGGGTCTGACACCGTCTAGCTTGAGGGCTGGAGAGCTGTGAGGCTTGAGGGCCAGGGCAGTGGACTTGCGGGTCCGATCTTGTCGAGCTTGAGGGATTGGGTGCAATAAGGGCTTGCGGGCCTAGGCTGTAGGCACAGGACTTGCGGGTCTGTGTTGTGTAGGGCTTGAGGGCCTGAGTGTCGTGCTTGCAGGCTTGGGTGCAGTAGGGGCTTGTGGGCCTAGGCTGTAGGACTTGCGGGTTCGTGTTGTAAGGCTTGAGGGCCTAAAGTTTTGGCAGAGTTTGCCGATCCTAGCACACTGCTAGGTAGGCGCAGAGGGACAGAGGACTACTCAAGACACCCGGTCTTGAGGAACCTCTATAAATCTTGTGTTGTTTGCTGTGATTTTCGTGTGCAATACTTGTGTGCTCTGCTTGAATAGTCATAAATTGCGCTAATGTTTTGAAAACAAGCGAGATCACCTAACACCCCCCCCCCCCACCCCCCCTTTAGGTGAACGTTCCATTAACATCACTTTCCCCTCACGCCACACGATGATTAGTGATCGAGAATTCCCTTACCTTACCGAAAAGCACTTCACCTTGCTTATAAGCTAGAAATATTACCAAGAAGCCCTTTACCTCGTCAAAGAGCCTCAGCTTCATCTTCTAGAAGTTATTGACTCAGTGGAACCTGTCATATTCCATTAAGGCTTCTCTTTCCACTAGTCCATGATCCATTTCAAGTATAATTGCATTACTGTCACCATTTACAAAGGCAAATCTTCCAGTATCCTAGAAATATCTGTCCATCCACCACACTAAGCATATTTTGATCATTTTTTAATCCACCTATGTATATTGTGTAAGGTGTCAAATCCAGCACTAACACCGTACGGTTTGCCTTGGGCAATCTCTAGTGAAAGAACAGTTCCCATAAATGAGACTCCACTATCGCGAGACTGTACCACCGACTGATGTGACCACATTTATCTCTTTATATATAGCCTCATTTGAATAAAAACATAGTCACATTGTTTTCTCCTTCTCTCCATTTCTTCCAATCTCACTTGGAAACAGTAAACCTAGGCAAATTCTGGATGGTGAGCTCAATCAGCAAACACCTAAAGCAAATTAGTGGATTTGGTCGGCACCGAACAGACCCAGTGATTTTTTCTCTTTCCATGTTTTTTCACATAAAAAGTCTTGTCGTCTCCGCTATTGGTTCACTTTTAAATGTTTGCGCGTTTGGCCCACTCTCAAGCTTAAAGGAGGTTCGATCCTCCAGACCAGAAGAGCGTTAAGCGACCCGCAATAATCTTCATATATTTTATTATTATAAAGGTATTATATGATGATAAATATTAAAGAAATATTAATGCCTAGCTAGGCCACTTAAAATAATCAGAATAGAACTAGAAGACCTTAGGAAAGACAGACTGTACTTAGTCAACTATGATCTGAGAGGTCAGTTGTTTAAGAATGAAAAAGAAATATGCACATTAGTAAATGAAAATTCTGACTTAGAGAAAGAACTTACAAAGGCAAAAGTCTTTGAGGACTCACTCAATGGAAGGAGTCAAAAACTGTAAGATATCTCACAAAATCTCTCCAAGAGATTTGATCATCTTGATCTAGAATCACTACCATCTGATAACACACTAATCCCTAGCAAACTTGCTTGGGAAAATCCTGCAGCATCCTGTAGGTCTAACATGAATCAACCTAATAACAACTTAGAACCATATGAAGAACAAAATAATAACCCCAATAAACTCACTATATTCAATAGGGTAAACATCACTAATCAAACAGGAATTCTAGGTAAACACCCCTTAGAAAAGCCAAATAATAATTATAAAAATTTTAATAAAAAGAATTATACGTCGACAAGAACTCGACGCAGTTTTAAAGATGCGTCGAATGCAACTCGATGGAGTTCAGCATATGCTCTGACATCAACTCGAAGCAAGTATGGGGGCATCGAATTCTATTCGACGCAACCAATATTCTGCATCGAATTATTATCGACGTAACTATGCAGACACGTCGAATTACACTAGACGCAACTCCAAAGATGCGACGATTTCTTATCGACGCGTGCTTCCAGCGAGAAATTTTCAAACATCTAAATCACCCTCTACTTATATTCCTAGATGTTTCTGTTGTTCTAAAATTGGGCTCATATCCAAACATTGCTGGCATAATAATGCAGCACTTCTTCACCTTAAGGGGTATGCTGAAAGACCATCTTATTCCTTCATAACTCCATATGATGATAGAAGAAAGAGACCCCAGCAAGCGTGGGTCTATACTAATGTTTGATTTCATGTGCAGAAAGGAGACTGTTCAACCATAAACCAACAGTGCTATCTGGACAGTGGATGCTCCATCCATATAACTGGAGCAAAAGAATTGATGCACAACTACAAGGCCAAAGAAGCGCCTAGGGGTGCAAGTTGAGTCGAGCCGGCTCGAAAAAAGCTCGACTCGAGCTCGAGCCAGTTGAGCTCGAGCTCGACGAGCTCAAGCTCAATTTTGAGCCGAGCTCGAGCTCGATTGCTCTTGTTCATGAGCTCGCGAGCCGGCTCGCGAGCTCTTTTTTTTTGTATTTAAAAAAATGTATAAAGATAAATATAAATAGGCTCATGAGCAAAAAACTCGCGAGCAGCTCGAGCTCGACTCGAGCTCGAGCTCGACTCGAGCTCGAGCTCGAGCTCAATATACTGGACTCGAGCTCAGGCTCGAGGCAAGTAGGATGAGCTCGATGAGCTCGAGCTCGAAATATTTAGCTCAAGCTCGAGCTCGAGTTTGGGATTTTTGTCAAGCTCGACTCGTTTACACCCCTAGAAGCGCCTAAGGTAATTTTTGGGAATTCCCACTCTGGTCAAACCAAAGGATATGGTTTGTTCAGGATTGGGGAAGTCTCTTTCTCCAAGGTAGCTTATGTTGAAGGGCTTCAACATAATCTAATTAGTATCAGTCGGTTATGTGATGGTGAATACAAAGTTGTATTCACCAAGTCTTTATGTCATATAGTTAGTTCTGTAACTAACCAAATTATATTGACTAGTCTTAGGAAAGGTAAGGTTTATGTTGTAGACATTGAGTATACTAAGTCGGAGATCTGCTTATTCAACTCTCAGTTAGAAAATAATGAGTTTTGGCATAGGAGACTAAGTCATCTTAATTTTAAGATCATTGCTAAACTCTCTACGCTTAACCTAGTAAGAGGCTTACCAACAGGTAAGTTTAATAAAGACCATCTTTGTAGAGCCTGCCAACTAGGAAAGCAGATCAAATCATCATTCAAACCAATTGGTAAGAATGATTCCCACAGAATCTTATACCTGTTGCACATGAACTTATTTGGTCTATCTCCACTCAGAGCTTAGAAGGTAGTAAGTCCTATACTCTAGTCATTGTTGATGACTTTTCTAGATTCAGTTGGGTGTTCTTTCTAAGAGCTAAGCCAGACACCTTCAAAATCCTCTCAAAATTCATTAGACAGATTCAATCTGAATTCAATACTCAGGTTGTTGTGATCATAAGTGATCATAGTACTGAGTTTGAAAATGAGTTAATGTGTAGATTCTGTGAGGATGAAGGGATAAAACAAAGCCCCCCTCCCCCCCCCCCCCCCCCCCCCCCCCCCCCCCCCACAACAAAATGGGGTGGCTGAAAGAAAAAATAGAACCCTAATTGAATCAGGAAGGACATTATTGGCTGAATCCAACTTGCCAAATTTTTTGGGCTGAGGCAGTGAATACTGCCAACTATATTCTGAATAGAAGTCTCGTCCACAAGACAAAGTTGAAGACTCCCCATGCGTTATTGAAGGGAAAGACACATATAGTCACTTACTTTAGGATCTTTAGTTGTACTTGCTTTATCCTAAACAATGAGAAAAGTCATCTTGCCAAATTTGACAAGAAGACTGATGATGGAATTTTTTTAGGATATTCCGCATCAAGCAAAGCCTATAGGTGCTATAATAAAAGCTCTCTCAAGATTGAGGAATCTGTGCATGTGGTCTTTGATGAAGCTAATATGTTTTATAAGGGGAAGGAAACTTCCACCAGCACTATTTTGCAGGAGGATGACCAACTAGCAGATCAAGTTGAAAGGCTCAGCATCATGGATCATTCATCAGTGTGTCAAGATAGGAAAACAGAAAGTTGACACTGATTCAGATGAAGACTCAGCAGTAGATGAAGAGGAACTCACAACACCTGAACTACCAGCCACTGAGATCATTCTAGAGAATGAAGATGGTGCACTCACTGTCAATAAGCAAGTGGATCTTCAGGAAGAAGAGAATCCCCTTAATAACTCAACAAGAACCAGGATGACCCTAAATGATCATCCTTCAACACAAGTTATAGGAGATTTGACAGTGGGAGTCAAGATAAGGAATCAACTAACAAATGAAATAATGCTGCAATATTTTCTCTCTCAATATGAACCTAAGAAGTTTGAAGAAGCAGACGGTGATCCTCACTGGATATCTATAATGCAAGAAGAGCTAACTCAATTTGAGAGGAACAAGGTCTGGACATTGGTTGAGAGACCAAAGAATTACCCAGTCATTTTGAACCAAATGGGTATTCAAAAACAAGATGGATTCAACAGGAGTCATAGTCAGGAACAAGGCGAGACTTGTGACTCAAGGATATAGACAAGATGAGGGGATTGACTTCAACCAGACATTTGCTCCAGTAGCAAGGCTAGAGGCCATTAGAAAGTTTCTAGCATATGCTACACACATGAAGATTAGAGTCTATCAGATGGATGTAAAGAGTGCATTCTTAAATGGAACTTTTCAGGAAGAAGTGTATGTGGAGCAGCCCCCTGGTTTTGTCGAGGAGGAAGAAACACAAAGAATCGCGGCTGTGACTGGGCTTTGAAGCACGACGAGAAGATATTCGATCGGGGAGAGGGATTCCAGACGGGATCAGGGACGGGATCGGGAAGACCGCGATGCTTTTACGGCTGGACGCATAAAAATGTCACGGCGGATGTTATACACTAAACATCGGAATTTATTAACCGCAGTTTTTGATATAAACCGCGCCAAACACAGTTTTTTCTCAAAACTTCGGTGCGTTCCAGCCGCATAGCAGCTAATAAGCTGAACCAAACGCCACTTTAATATAAAAAAACTCATATACTCAATAATATGTGCGCTTGCCTAAAAGCACATAAAACCTACCGCTAAATTTGTATGTGAAAGAAGCGTGCATAATAAATTAATGATCAAATCCAGAATTAAAGAAATATAACTTTCATGTGTTTAATGGGGTTCCCCTAAATTTCTCCCGAGACAGGGCGATTTTAAAGATCATAACTTCGACTGGATCGCCAAAATGGGCCGGCTCGGCCGCACAACGCCTGCGTGCACGCCCCTGGGTGCGCGCGCGAGCAGACCATGCACATGTTGGCCATGTGCCCACGCACGCGCACAGGATGTGCGTGCTCTATGTCCGGGCGCACGTGCTCTACGGCCGAGCGCACGTGCACAGCGGTCGCGCACACACAGACAACACACACATATCAGTAGCCCCGCGTGCATATAGCAATTGCACGCGCGCACAGCGACCTCACACGCACGACCAACATAGTTTAAATCTAAGGTAGGTCTCTCTACAATCAAAACTTTGGTGTCGTCTCGACCAGGGAGATCGAAGTGGTTTAGAATCCTGTGGAGTAGAATTCAATTGATAATTACTTCTCTTTCATAAACAAAACCTTTATTTTGTAAAGATTCAACATAGACACTTATTTTTAAAATATCAAGTATAATGAATATCTCATATTTGTTAATAATCTATTTAATTTATTATAAAACTAATTTTTCAAATATAATTGAAATAAGATAACTCGAGAGAAAAGAAGTAGTTTACGCAAGGAGCGAAACCCTGAAATAACATAAATATTAATCTTAGGCTGATGGAATGATTCTGACAGGAAAAGTGCTCTTTCTGAAAAACGAAGTTTTGTTAAAAACTGTTTGAGTGAAATGAAGTTTGTAAAATGGAAATTTAGAAAAGCTGTTTGGAAACAAAACGAAGTTTTGAGTGAATTTTTTTTCCATAAAATTATTACTAACAAAAAACATATATAAAAAAAAATATTTTTATCATAATACAACCCAATATTGTATATCTTGATATGAGTTTAAATATCCTCGTTGGAGAGACTTCTATATAAATACTTCAAATAATAAACATAACACAAATTCATCCCCAAAAAGCTGCTATGACATAACTGAAATAACATTTTTAAACATTTCCAGCAATGGGGAAACACAGGAACAAGGTTTCATAGACCCGAAGATTTATATCTTGAATGCATGTTCTAATTCATGACCATTCAACAACTTGTAATTCATCAGGTTTAACTTTGGTTTAACTTTGGTTGTAGGCTAATGCATATGTGATGTTACAGAGCCATAAAACCAGCTCTTTTAAGATCCATATCATCCATAGCATAGCATGAAGATTAGCATAGCATGAAGATCCACTGACACGACATCTTTGAGATCCATATCACTGCTCAAGTCCCTTCCTTAAATAGGTAAAATCTAAAGAAATGTACATCCAAATGTAGTTCAGAGTCAAAGGTGCACTGAGGTTGTGAAAGCTATGCTTCACTTGATCCATGGCCGAACTACATCTGCGCATGAGATTGTGAGGAACATGAAGGAAGTCCAGAAGCAGAGAAAATTTCAGTAGCTACAGGAAAAATAGGGAAGCTTTCCGATTTCCAGCACTCACACTTCAAAATGACGACTGCGTGATGATTACTTGAACTCGACCGAGAAGTTAGACGCCAGTGGTGCATCGTTGGGAGGGGTCGATGCCGACCAAATCATGGGCAGAGGAGTCAAAGATCACCGTCACTGTCGGCGTTGACGTCGGAGAACTACCGCTCACGGGTTAGGGTATCGATCGAGGAGGAAGAAACACAAAGAATCGCGTCTGTGACGGGGCTTTGAAGCACGTCGAGAAGATATTTGATCGGGGAGAGGCATTCCAGACGGGATCGGGGACGGGATCGGGAAGACTGCGATGCTTTTGCGGCTGGACGCATAAAAATGTCGCGGCGGATGTTATACACTAAACATCTGAATTTATTAACCGCAATTTTCGATTTAAACCGCACCAAACACAACTTTTTCTCAAAACTTCAGTGCGTTCCAGCCGCACAGCAGCTAATAAGCTAAACCAAACGCCACCTTAATATCATAAAAACTCATATACTCAACAATATGCGCTTGCCTAAAAGCTCATAAAACCTACCGCTAAATTTGTATGGGAAAGAAACGTGCCAAATAAATTAACGATCAAATCCAGAATTAAAGAAATATAACTTTCATGTTAAATGGGTTTCCCCTAAATTTCGCCGGAGTCAGGGCGATTTTAAAGATCATAACTTAGACCAGATCGCCAAAATGGACCGGCTCGGCCGCACAACGCCTGTGCATGCGCGCCCCTAGTTGCGCGCGCGAGCAGACCACGCACCTGCTGGCCACGTGCTCACGCACGCGCACAGGGCACGTGTGCTCAACGGTCGAGTGCGCGTGCACAACGGTCGCGCACACACAGACAACACGCACACAACAACCGCGCGCACGAACAGCAGCCGCGCACGCGAGCAGTAGCTGCGCGCCCATACAGCAGTTGCACGCGCGCACAACGACTCCACACACACGGCAAGCATTGTGGTTGCTGCGCGGCCGATGAGTTCGGGTTGTTAGAAGGAACTCTAGAGTTCCTATTTAGCAGTGTTCTCCATTATTTTCTTTGTCTACTGTTTGGAGTAAGGTTTTGCTCAATCATCTGTAAGGACAAATTGAGATTAATGTACCAATAAGAATGCCGTCTATAAAAGAATTTATTCGCCACATAAAAATATCGAAACGGACATGATAAATCATGTATATAATAAATTAACGATCGAAGCCACTAATAGAGAAATATAACTTTCACCTTCATGCATTTTATTATTATAAAGGTATTATATGATAATAAATATTAAAGAAATATTAATGCCTAGCCTGGCGACTTAAAATAATCAAAACTGATTGAAAAGTTTTGACCGGAGACCAACGTATAATTAGGAATATGCACTAAATGGAATTTATCAGGAAAACAGCTAATAAATTATCAATATGCTTTAAAAAAAGTCCCTTATAAATAGAACTATTACATGATTCTAATTAATCAATAAGTAAACTACCGGGCAGAGAGGCCAATTGAAGGCATTCAACAAAAGAAAGCTCAATTACTATCAGAAACAAATAGAGAAAAATGCCCACAGAAGTCATGGAGATAAATCCCCAGAATCATGAAGAAACCAACAAATCAGTCAAAAGCAAGAAGAAACTCATCCTCCTCTTCCTCAACATTCTTCTCCTCCTAGTTGGCGGAATCGGAAGCCCATTGATTCTCCGAACCTACTTCATCCACGGCGGCAATCGCATGTGGTTCTCCGCCTTCCTCCAAACCGCGGGCTTCCCCTTCCTCCTCATCCCGCTCATCTTCTCCTTCCTCCGACGAACAAGCAACAGCCGCTCCTCCCTCATCTCTCTCACACCTCCTCTTCTGGTCTATTGCACTATCCTCGGCCTCATCACAGGTAACTAATAAGTGTGTAAATAGCATAGTAGAATAATAAGGGATGATCAGAAAAGGCGAGCATCAAATCATTTCTATAACACATGTAATAATTAATCACACAGGCGTCAGTGACTACCTCTACTCCTACGGCATGTCCTTCCTTCCCGTCTCAACCTCCGCACTCCTCATCTCCACGCAGCTTGGCTTCACTGCTGTCTTCGCCTTCTTCATCGTCAAGCAGAAGTTCAGTGCTTCCTCCATAAATGCCGTGGTTCTACTGACTTTCGGTGCGGTGGTGCTCGGCGTACACGCCAGTGGTGACAGGCCGGATGGTGAGTCAAAGGGCAAGTACAACATTGGGTTTCTGATGACGCTTGGTGCAGCGGTGGTCTATGGGTTAGTGCTGCCGCTCGTGGAGCTTATGTATAAACATGCCAAGAAGGAGGTGACTTATCAGCTAGTTATGGAGATGCAATTTATTATTGGGCTTTCGGCGACAGTTTTCTGTGCCATTGGAATGGCAATCAATAAGGATTTCGAGGTAGCCCCGCAATGTCATTTGTTTAATTCTACAGCACATATGATTCAATTCTTAGGCAAACTATTCTGCTTCATCCCAAATGTTTCAATTCTTGAAATTTGCTGAAAATTGCAGGCGATTGGAAGAGAAGCCAAGCTTTACAGACTCGGAAAGGCTGAGTACTATCTGGTGGTTTTCTTCACCACCATCATCGCCCAATTCTTCTTCTTAGGCCTGGTGGGAACAATTAAGTACTCGTCGGCGCTGCTCAGTGGGGTTATTATTGCCGTTTGTATCCCCGTTACTGAGGTGCTCGCCGTCTTCTTTTTTCATGAGAAATTCAGCGGCGAGAAGGGTGTCGCCCTGGCCCTCTCGCTCTGGGGCACTGGTTCCTACTTCTACGGTGAGTATAATGATCACAAGAGAAGAAAAAATGCCATTGCAATGGAGGTTCAGCTTCCTGTCTCAGTTGTCACTGAGTAGATGATAGGCGGCTATGGATTTAAGCAGGGAGGATTTGTGTACCAATTCTTTAATTTTCACATTTTATGCTTATTGTATTCATGTTTTAGCAAGTATATTTTGTAACATATTATTAATGTAATAGTGGATCAAAACTTCTTTAAACTATCTTAATTTTCTGTACTAATCCAACAAATCAAGAACAAAATCCAAACATTCATCAAGAGCTCAACATCCGCATAGAAATACAAAATAACTATGCAGTTTATAAATTAATGTAAATGCATAGAAATACAAACCAAAGAAGAATTGACCGTTCCATGTAAATACTGCGGTTGCTCCGGCCTTGCAAGATCCGCAATAGAATGAGAAAGTTTAGATTGCAATCCGCTTAGTGCACTTACAAGGTGATGGTTTAAAAGATCGGAGGAGACTTACAAAGAAAAGAGCTCAATAACTATTCACTGTTAATACTTTAGTTTTAACTTAGGAAAAGCTAATCATATTACAAACTAGTCCAGCCTTTGTATAGGCTTTAGTTTTACAAAGGGGAGGCGGTACAAGATGATAAGGTTCCCTGTATCATATAATAGTTTATTACATATATATATATACAACAGTTAACTTCCGCAAATACATTTTGCAGCTTGTCTTTCATGAGTGACACCTCAGGTTGTGAGTATGCGGCTTATGTCATCTGTAAGACCCCATTGTTTTTGCAATTCCACCGGGTCTTATGCCCAAAACCACTGTCTTGCGGTGACACCAACTCTCGGGAAGGTCGCCACTACAAGACGCTGATTTTGCCGGCAAATTCACATCCAGGCCAACCATACATCAAAGAGAAATAAAGTAGAACAATATAAGATCAAGTCCACATCACAAGGTGATATATATAAAATATCACAAAATAGTCCACGATAAGAAATACTGAAGATGAAAGAGGCTCCTGCCCAGTACATAGTATCCTCACTACAGACACTCGTGGAACTAATAGATGCTAATCACTCGCAGAACCCGTAGTCGCTGCTGATGCTCCAGAGCTAGGCTGGCTCACCTCCTCCTGCATCGTACCCTGGTTGCGCGAGATCTCCCGGGGCAGCTCCCTGTCTCCCAATCGGAGCCCCTGTGGTGTTTGGTAACAACCGATCGTTAGTCAAAATATTAAGCCAATCCCCCACCCCTCCCCCGGTGACTCCTAGGCACCGAGCGGGAGGAATGAAGAGGAGGAGGACATCAAAGCATAAGTGAACAAAGCAGGTGACATGACCCTCACTCGCATAGATTGTATACGGAATGTAAAGCTATACTAGAAATTCTACCATGTAAGAACTGAAAGGTAATGAGCAGTAAATAAGTGTAGTAAAAGGCAGTATAGAAAAAGGAAAGGTAAGACGGCTATCACAGAGAAAGGTAACCTTAACTTATAAGAATGCCCATACAAACTTATAAGTCAAGAGGTCGTTTTGCAAGGCCCGTCGTATAAAAGATCTCATAATAATTTATACGATGGAGGTAAAGGTTTAATGCAATGTTATGAATGACATAAAATGTTATGCAAGGTTTTATGTATATGTTCCACACCAGTGCAACTGATCACCCACACAACTCTGCGCGCACAGACCTTTAGTTCCTCGATTTTAGAGTTAGCTAAATTCTCAGGAGCCTCCCGTAGTGGCAAACGAAGATAGTGGGCTGAGCCATCCCACTCCTAGGCCAGTATTCACAGTACCCAACCTAGCCCTTACGTACTACTCCGCAAGTGAATACTCATACTTGCGGAGCCAACACACTGACGCCGGTGTGAACGACTGCCCAATACCGATGACCCACCTCTTACATGCACAAGCACATATGCTACAATTGAACTCCCGAGCCACGAGCTCATTGGATTAACTAATCCAATTCATCAAACACCAAGTCACAGCTTGCATCACCTTTCCTCATTAAACTCACACCGAGCTCACTGCTCGCAGGACTAGACCGACCAAGACTATCTCCCCATAATAAAGATCGTATGTGTGCATACACACTTGATAAATTGTTATTAGATTAATCTTTCTTATTATATGCCCTATCAGTTTAAGGGTTAGTCTTGGACTTCCCGAGGTCTACCATGTGAGGGGCTCGAAGCGGTACTAGGAGGTACGATGGGATGACACCCCAAACCTCCCTTTCACAAGACACTTAATTTTATTGTTAACTATCCAAGCTCCATTCTCTCATGTTACTATAGTATCCTAGGATGGGTTAATGTTCACGGGAAGTATTAATGTTCTCTTGAACACCAACACTCCACACTAAGAGTATACAACTCATAGCTTACAACTAGAGGAGGTCTTGAAAGGACTTTTGCCCCTTCTACCACAGGGTTGACCTACATAACCTCCCACTGAAGAAATCCTAATCATGAACCCCTCAGAGAGGCCCAAAACTACTCCACTCTTTTTTGGCTATCCGCAGACCACTTCAATCATAAGGGGAAGGTTTAACACTTATGAATGTCCCATATGACTCCAAGGTATCCTTATGACGAATTATATATCCATAGATTATTTATAGACTAATATGATGGAAAATCAGTAAACTATATTTTTCTACCTAATTAATTCCATGAAAATCATTAAATGAATAATTTTGGCATAACCCAAATTTGTGAAGGAACTTCAACTTCCACATGCCCAAAGGTCATGAATTAATTTTCAGAGGTTCTAATGGGCCTAAAATGTCCTCCAACTGAGTTTGAATATTTTTCAAGATTACGAGCCCACATAAATTAATTAGGTTACAAATGTTACATTTAACAATTGTATGAACAAAGTACTGAAAATATTCATCCGAAAATTACCATAAATTTTTTAGAGGACCATATTAACCCTAGAGGCTCTCTGACCTAGATTCATATTTTTCTAGAGTCAGATAACCACACAATTAATTTATTTCATTATAATTGAATCTAGGCACAATGTGAAGGAACTACCAAAAATATTTATTCAGTAAATGTAATAAAATTACCAGAGCTCTATCATGAGACTAGAAACTTTCTGGAGAAATTTCGCATTTTTCTAAAATCAGAGAGCTACATAATTAATTTAAATCATGGAAATTGACTTTTGGAACATTATGAAGGAACTAGCAAATTAACTTATCTAAAAATTATAATAAAATTTCCAGAGACTCATTGCATCATGAAAAGTTCACTGTCCAAGTTTCATAACTTTACTAAAACATATGACTATATATTTTGCACTTGAATTAAAAGTTACTAAATAAAATATTCGGTGGGTGACAATGACTCTAAAAATTCCAACTAAATTACCCAGGGTGTTTATTCACCCTATGAAACTATCTACAAAGTTTCAATCCCATCCATGGAGGTTTAACTCCATTCCCTTCATCAACCCAAATATGCAACCCTAAGGGTTGATCTTGGTTTTCTTGGTATTCCAACCATAAACCTTCTAAAATTACTTGTGGGGGGTGTATTATGTGATAACAAAGAGGTGACCAAAATTTCATCACATTTGGTTGAGGGATGACCACATAAAACCACTAAGTGCACTTTTGAATAAACAAGGGTTGACCTTCCCTATGTGATCAAGATTGAGCACTAGTTTACCTAATCAAATCAAGCCCAAATGGGCTGCTAATTTGACCATGACCATATAATATTCCAATAAACCATCCACCAAAGATTTGGAGGATTTTGAGGTTCAAAAACCCTATATTTATGTAAGACCCCATTTTTTTTTTTAAAAACCACCGGGTCTTAGGCCCAGAACCGCCGTTTTGCGGTGACACCTTCGCTCGGGAAGGTCGCCACTACAAAACACCGATCCTGCCGGCCAAATCGATCGCAAGAAAAGTAAGCTTAACTGAATAAAAGACCAAATTAAGTCCACATCACATATATATAAATAAACCATCAGAAGATGTCCACAATATAGCTGAAAGAAAGGAAACAAGATAACTAGGGCTACAGCCCGATACATCAGAAGCCTCACTACATAGATCACTCGCGGAAGCAAAACACTAAATCAAACACTCACGGATCCTGTCATCTGAGCTCCTGAACTAGACTGCCCCGCCTCCATTTGCACCGGCCTCTGGTGCTGCCTCGTCGCCGTGGTCTCCTAAAATGATAAGGTCCACCGACCGTCAGTCATAAAGACTCAGCCAATTCCCCACCCCTCCCCCCAAGGCTCCTAGGCACCGCATGGAGAGGAGGAAGCGGAGGACAACAAGGGGTAATACAAAAGCAGATGACAAGGTAAGATCTACGCTACACAGGTGTATGTATATAAATAAAACATGAGATATATAAGCAGCATGGTAAAGTATAGGAAATACAGTAAGAAACAAAAGTAGAGGCAAGTAAGTAAGATAAAGTAAACCATTGATTTATAGGAATGCCCATACAAACCTATAGACCAAGGGGTCGTTTAGCAGAGCCTATCGTATAAAAAGTCCCATACCAATTTATACGATAGGTGTCGGGGTTAAATGTTATGATTATGCCATGACATGCAGAGTATGCTTTTATGCGGTGATCAAACAAGTGCAACTCACCCACCACGACTCTATGCGCATAGACCTTTAGTTCCCATTTTTTGGAGCGAGCTAGACTCCCAGGATACTCCCGTAGTGGCAAACGGAAGCGGTGGGTTGGGCCTCGCCCACCTCTAGGTTGGTATTTGCACTACCTAACCTAGACCTATCGTACGCCTCCACAAAACCCGCGGAGCGCCTGCGTACTCTTACTGACTGGACCGCCAGACTTTTATGGCTAAGTGTAAATACCACACTTGCCGAGCCCAAGTGTTAACGTCGGTGCAACGATCGCCAACACGAAGGACCCACCACCTTATGCACAAGCCGTATATCTTTCAACAACACCGAGCTACAAGCTCCCCGGGCTAACCCGCCCGTCACCAATAAACATCTCAGAAACATAAGATCGCCGGACTAAACCGGCTAGACTTCTATAAGCAAAACCTCATAATGGCTTTCCTGTTTTAATAAACTTAGGTGCTAAAAGACGCTAACCGGAAAAGACGATCTTTCGTCAATCCCCGGACGACCTACTCCGAGGGTGGCACCCCACCACCCTAAGACTCATCAAACACCAACTTCTCTAGGGATCCTTACATAATACAGGGTTACCACCCCACATTCAACACTCCAGACCCAAGACCACCAGATCGACCTTTAACCCCAAAGATTGCCAAATTGCTAAACGCAGACCACCCCTAACATTTTGATGCTCATGAAGGGAGGTACACTAAATAATCAACTCTATGACTCAAGGGATTTACTGGGAGTCCATGTTACCTGATCCAGATCAAATCTAGGGTTTCATAATTTTCCAGATAATAATAATATTTTAAACAATTTTCCAAAGGGCAATATTTCTAAGGTTTGAACTACAAGTGTACTTTTCTGACCTCTAATGCCTACTCCAATTTACTCAAAAATCAAGGGTACCTAATAAACAGTAGATATAAAATTTTAGGAAAAACCAGCAAGATTTACTATTTTTAGAAATTCCAAAACACATTTATTTCCAATACATTCCAAAGGAGGTACTCTCATATGAACTCCAATCCTTATGCAAATTTATGCAGAGGTGCATCATAACATAGTATCCAGTCCTACAAAGTTTGACCATGTTCCACAGAGGGTACATTTGTAATTTCATGCAAGGGTATATTTGCAATTTCTTCCAAAATGAACTAGAGGTACCAAAAATATTGATCCATAAATTATGAGAAAATTACAGTGGTTACATATTGATATGAAAAGATAATCCAGAAAATTTTCATGCAATTACAGCAATTTATGAGCCTAAAATTGATCATCCCAAAAATTGTCTACTATATGAAATATTACACTTTGAACCCCAAAAAGTCTTCCCATGGTCTAACAGATTCTTCCAGAGATCAATAGCATTAAAACCAAGTTTGTGACAGAAGATGGTAAATCAACAAGTAGTGTTTCTTCCTAAAACCCCAAACCCTAATTACTTACAAATCTACCCAAGGGTTTATTACTTAGGATTTGCAACTCCAAATCCCTCCAAATTCTCACGGTAGTATTATCTGGTCACCAAGACCACCTACCCAAAATTTCAAGTCAAAGCATTAAGGTTTGACCCCTCTTCCTTCATTAGCCTCTAATTGCACCCCATTAGGGTTTAGTCTAGGGTTAGGGTCTAACTTTCTCCAATGGCTCTAGTAGGAACTCCAGAGATTTAAGACATCAAAATTAAGAGGGTGACAGAAGATGGTTATCCACAAGGTAATATTTCTTCCTAGAACCCAAAAACTTAAGCATTTACAAATCTACCCAAGAATTAATTACCTAGGTTTGGCAACTCCAAACCTCTTCAAATTCTCACAGTAGCATTTTCTGGTCACTAAGACCACCTCCCCAAAATTTCAAGTCAAAGCATTAAGGTTTGGCCCCTCTTCCTTCATTAGCCTCTAATTGCACCCCATTAGGGTTTAGTCTAGGGTTAGGGTCTAAACCTATCCAAATACACCCAAACTTCTTGTGAGGATATTATGGGGTCCATAGAGCCTAGAGGAGTCCATCTCACACCTTTCCAAGGACAACCACACCTATGTCCTTCACAACCCCAAATTCCACCCCATAGGGATCAACCCTATGACCTTGAGCAAAACAACTCCAATGCTCACCAAACTCCTCATGGGGTCTCAACTTCATCCCACTGACCTTCCTAAGAAGTCTCAAGTCTCAAAGGTCCTAATTGGCCAATGATTCTTCACTTGGCTATTTGCACCCCAAAGTACTCCTACCCCAAATCCTAGGGCAAACCCACTCCCCATGGCTCCATAATACTCTTGGAGGTGATTTGGGTGGGGTTAGGGTAGTGGACATAATACCACTCCAATAGGAGGTGGTTTGGCTATGAGAAGCCCTAAGTGTCCCCTTAGCACAATTTTCCCCTTAAAGGGCAAACTTTGGCCCAAAGATTACCTAGTCAAAAGATCTCCAAATGAGATGAGATTTTAACCAGGGGTTTATCATGACCCAAATGGTACCCCACCAAAATTTGGTGGAGATTGAAGATCATTTGGCCCTCCAAATAATTTGTGTAAGGATTATTAAATTTCTTCAAAAACCTTAGGAAAATTAACTCCTAAAAATCTGATACTCAAACCTAACCTAGGTATAGGACATATGGATGCTTAGCCAAAATATCAACTACATCAGATTAGCCATTTAAGAGTTATACTAATTTTAAGGTCTGGTTTGAGTTTTGACCAGCCTCACTAGAATGAGTGCTGTGGGTCCCACACTTAACCAAATAGCTTGATTTCACTCCCATTAGAAAGTAGACACCAAGGCCTACAAAAGTTATCTCAGAGCATTTTTCGAATTATGGCCCCTAAGGGCCTTAAAATTGGGTCACAAAATCTGTCACAATGTGTGACATATAATCAATATAAATGAAATAATCATTTCATGCCTGCGAATAGCAAAAGGCGGGCCATCGGACGGCTCACAGCCATCGTCCCCGATTAGCCTGGGGCTGAGATTGCGCGCGCCTGGGCCACCTTGATCGGTGATTTCCCGGCCACCTGAGCGCCGCCCCGGCCGACCAACGCCACCACCACCTCCGTTGAGGTGGGGGCCGGCGATGAGCGGTGTTTGATCGACCGGAGGTGGCCGGAATCGTGTTCTGTAGGAGGATACCCAACCCGATCAACGGAGGGCTTGGCCGGCTCGATTCACGGCCGATTGACCACGATTCGAGCCGCCGTCGATTTGGATCTAATCCTTAGGGCTCAGGGAGGAGAAAGGGACCTGCTGGAGAGCTTGCCGTCGGTTTTCCCTTGTGTACACCATTGGAGCTGCCGTCGATTGAGATGTCATGCCGATTCCTCTTACAGTGCGCGAAATCTCCCGGAAACTTAGGGTTTTCTCTCCTCTCAGGCTTCTGAAGGTGATAGGGGGTTCGAATGGGGGTGATGGTGGCTTTAACCCCCTTGGCCATTAATGGCCTCTTCGAATTCTCCAAGGACCGGCCCCCATTCATCTCCCCTGCATCAATGCCTCTTGGAAACTGATGGAATCTCCTCCTAGCCGGCTGAGGAGTTGAATGGAAGAATCAATTGGGGAGGCCAAGGGGTGAATCCTCTTAATGGCCATGAATGGCCTCTTTCTCTCACCTCAAAAATGGGAAAACCTCCCTTTCTCTCTCCTAATCACCATGGCCGTCTCCTACTCTCTCTCCTGCGTTTAATGAGGGTCCACATGGGCTGGTTGACCATCCAATTGAGTTAGCCCAAAGAGATTGGGTTAGGTTTGAGCATTTTGACCTAAATTGGACAATTTTGACTTTTGGTCAAATTGGTCAATTGGGGAACCCTAGGATGGGGCTTTTGGGTTCAATAGGTTCCAAATTAAGTTTAGGAACTAATGGTGGAGTCAATTTGGTCATATGGTTCTTGGTTGACCCAATCTAAGATGATTTGACCAAAATAGGCTAAATTGACTTTGGTCAAATTGAGCCCTAGGGTTGACTTGGTCATGGGGCTTTTTGGTCCACTAGGTCCCCTATGATATGATAACCCTATGGGTAAGGTCAATTTGATATGGTGAAGGTCAATTGGGGTACTTTGAGAAGAAAAGTCCTTTTGACCTAAAAAGGGCATTTTGGTCAATTTGCACCCCTGGGGGTCCCATGATGGGGCTTTTGGGTCCATTAGGTCTCTCATGGTATTCTAGACCTAGGAGTGTGATCAAATTGACATGGTGAGGGTTGATTGGCTCTAAAAGGGCTACTTTGACCAATTTGAGGGTTTAAGTTGACTTTGGTCAAATTGGTCTCTTAGGTTGACTCCCATGGGCCCTTGGTGCCCCAAGGGGACCCCTAAAGGGTTAGGGACACTATGGTGGGGTCCCAGGGTTAAGTTGAAGTCCTAAATTCCAATCCCAAGCTTGGAGGATGGGGATTGCTATTTGCAGACCAAGGTGGTTCTTCCTCCTTTCTTAAGCTCTTAAGGTCAAAAGGCTCTTCCTATGGTTTTGTCATGACCCTGTCATGACAAAACCAAATTAGGGGTCTAGCAGTTTGGGGGATGTTACAAATCCCAATACATAAAAATAAAAATTTCGTCCCCGAAATTCAGACAAGCCTATGGGGTTTCTACTAGAGGAAAACTGTAACACCCTAAAAAGTAAGTTGTACCTGTCGTAAAAAGCTGCGGATATTTTTGCTGCATCAAGTCCAGTGGCTCCCAAGTATGTTCTTCCTGCCCATGGTTCCTCCATAGGACCTTGACCAGCGGAACCTTCTTGCGCCGCAAGACTCGTAGCTCTGTGTCGTCTATCCGAACCGGCTCCAAGTGAATCGATCGATCTGTAGCTACTGGCCCTTCTGAAGTAGACACCTGCTGCTCAGGCCGAAGTAAAGCCTTCCTAAGTGAAGAGACGTGGAATACGTCATGCAGTCCCTCTAAATCCGGCGGTAGCTCCAGTCGGTAAGCCAAGGGACCGATCCGCTCCAGGATCCTATAAGGTCCCATAAACCTCGGACTGAGCTTCTTTCGGCCGCGAACCCTCGAGACTCCGTGCATCGGACGTATCTTCAAGAAAACCCGGTCTCCCATCTGGAACTCCACCATACGATGACGCGCATCGTAATACTTGGCCTGCCTGCTCTGGGCCTCCAGCATCCTATCTCGAATCAATCTCACCTGGGCCTCCGTATCCTCCACGAACTCTGAGCCAAGAGCCTTGGGGTCCTCATCCTGAATCCAAGACAATGGTGTCCTGCACCTCCATCCATATAATGCCTCGTAAGGTGCTCTGCCTATGCTAGCCTGGTGACTGTTGTTATAAGAGAACTCAACCAACGACAACAGTCTCTCCCAAGGCTCCCCGCGGTCTAGAATACAAAGACGCAAAAGATCCTCCAAGGTCCGATTGGTGCGCTCCGTTTGCCCGTCTGTCTGGGGGTGAAAAGTCGTACTGAAGGTCAATCGGGTGCCTAAATAGGCCTGCACTGCTCTCCACTCCCTTGACGTAAAACGTCCATCTCGGTCAGATACTATCGTCCTTGGCACACCATGATAACGGATGAAGTGTTCCACAAACTTCCGTACTAAAATCCTGACGGAATCATCCTTCCTGATTGGAATGAACCTGGCCACCTTCGTCAACCTATCGACGATTACCCAAATCGAGTCATTCCCCGCACGAGATCGGGGAAGACCATGAATAAAATCCATCGCTATATCGTCGAACTTCCATTCTGGCACTGGGAGTGGCTGTAACAATCCTGCGGGGTTCCGGCACTCCGCCTTCACAAGCTGGCAGGTCTCGCAGTGGGTCACAAAATAAACGATGTCTCTCTTCATACCCGGCCAGTACATGGTCCTCTTCAGATCTGCCGTCATCTTGGTAACACCTGGGTGTACTGAATACTTACTGCAGTGAGCCTCTGCCATAATATCTTCCCGGATCTGATCTCCTGCCGGCACGTACACTCGACCTCTAAAACTCAACAGGTCGTCCTTCATCGAATAATCTCCAGCTGGACCTGCCTCCAGGGCTCTGAAAATCGGCTCCAGCTTGGCATCCTTTCTCTGCCATTCCCTGATGCGGTCTCGAATGTCATAAGTAGCACCAGTCGCCGCTAGGTACTCCTCGTACAGCTCCGGATCATCCTCAGATACCAGGGAGATCTGCATATCTTCGAACATCTTCACTAACTCCATGGCCATTAGTTTAGGCCCTACTCCTGGCGTAGTAGCTCTCCTGCTCAACGCGTCTGCTACTACGTTCGCCTTCCCTAGGTGATAATGCATAGTGTACTGGTAATCTGATAAGAACTCCACCCATCGTCTCTGCTGGATATTTAACTCCTTCTGCGTATCTACATATTTCAGATTTTTGTGGTCCGAGAATATGTCGCAGTGGACACCATAAAGATAGTGCCGCCAGATCTTGAGAGCGAAAACGACTGCTCCCATCTCCAAATCATGCACCGGGTAATTCCGCTCGTGGTTCTTCAACTGGCGGGAGGCGTAAGCTATCACATGCCCATTCTGCATCAGAACGGCACCCATCCCCTGATATGACGCATCCGTATACACTTGAAATCCTTCCCTTCCCGACGGAAGGGCAAGGATGGGGGCTGAAGTAAGCCGACCCTTCAGCTCCTGAAAAGCTGTCTCACACTGCGGCGTCCAAGTGAAGATAGCATCCTTTCTTGTCAGGGAAGTAAGCGGGAGGGCTATCTGGGAAAACCCCTGAACGAACTTCCGGTAGTAGCCGGCAAGTCCCAAGAAACTTCTTACGTCGGTGGCCGTCTTCAGCGGCGGCCAATCCCGTACTGCCTGAACCTTTGCAGGATCCACTGTTAAGCCTGCTCCACTGATGATGTGGCCCAGGAAGGCTACCTCCTTCAACCAGAACTGACACTTACTGAACTTTGCATATAACCGATGCTCCCGAAGCTTCCCCAAGGTCAGTGCCAAATGCTGCGCATGCTCCTCCTCCGTCCTCGAGTAGATGAGGATGTCGTCGATGAACACTATGACAAAGATGTCAAGGTAAGGCTCAAACACCCGGTTCATCAAGCTCATAAATGCTGAAGGTGCATTTGTGAGCCCGAACGGCATCACCGTGAACTCGTACAATCCATACCGGCTGCTGAAAGCCGTCTTCGGGATGTCCTCCTCTTGGATCCTCAGCTGATAATAACCTGACCTCAAATCCAGCTTCGAGAAGCAGTGGGCTCCCTCTAGCTGGTCAAAGAGCTCGTCTATCCTTGGCAGAGGATACGTGTTCCGCACCGTCAGCCTATTCAGAGCTCTGTAATCGATGCACAGTCCGAGCGTCCCATCCTTCTTCTTTACGAATAACACCGGAGCTCCCCAAGGTGAGGAACTCGGCCTAACGAACCCTGCTTCCACCAGCTCCTGCAGCTGGCTCCGAAACTCTACCAACTCCTTCGGGGCCATCCGGTAAGGAGCTTTGGACACCGGCTTGGCCCCTGGTACCAGCTGAATCTGAAAATCCTTCTCGCGGTGCGGTGGTAGCCCAGGAAGCTTCTCCGGAAAAACATCAGCAAAATCTCGCACTACCGGGATACTTGGCACCGAGTCCTTGACTTTAGTCGCCTCAAAGAGCACCTGATAAACCTCGTCTCCCTGCAGGTGGGCCTTGACGGCCTGAATGGATGATAAAAAGAGACGAGAGGTAGGTTGAGTACCTTCGAAAGTCACTACACCGTCTTTATGCTCTAGCACGATCCGCCTTGCCGGGCAGTCAATCCTTGCCCGGTTCTCATACAACCAACTCATGCCCAGGATCAGGTCGTAATCCCTCATCTTTAGCACAGATGCCGGGGCCTCGAACAGTCTTCCTCCAATCTCCAGACTCATTATGCACGTTAAATTGGTTAGAACCTCCGATCCGTCCGGAAATCGCACCCTCCTATAGTCGCTTTTGGTGTGCTTGACTTGGTCTAGGTCTTCAATAAACTTAGTCGAGACGAACGAGTGCGAGGCACCCGTATCGAACAAGGTAAAAGCAGGTTTGCCAAAAATGGATACTAAACCTGAAGGTTTGATGCTAGGTTCAATGCTAAGGTAAAACTAAAACTTTAAAAGACATTATCAAATTAAACGAATGTACAACAAAGTACCTGCGATGACCCTTGCTGGGTCCCGGGGCCTGGCCAAGTCTAGGGCATAAGCCTGTTCCCTGTACTGCCTCCGATCGTCACCCTGAAATCCACGTCCTCGACCACGTCCTCGGCCCCCGAGATGCTGACCCCGTGGTGCTGCCTGAGGTGCTGGAGGAGTATTCCTCTGGGGGCAGTTCCTCTTGAAGTGGCCGACCTGATGGCAGTAGAAACACTCCGGAGGTTGCCCATTCCCTCCAATCCTTGGCATCTCTCTCATTTGCAGAGGTTGAGGAGCCAGCACTACCGGCTCCCTTTGCTCCTGCCTCTCCCCCTGACGGGGTCGGATCTCCGTCCTTCCTTCTCCAGCGTCTCTGTTTCTCGGCTGATCTCTCCTGCCATTTCTTCCCTGGTCCTCCATGGGTCTCTTCCTCCCACGAACAACTTGCTGGTCTCCTTCCAGCTTCTTCGCCATCTCCAGAATCCTGGACATACTACCGTCGGAGACAAAAAGGAGGGCCTGCCTCAACTCATCACGGAGGCCCTTATAGAATCTCTTAGCATATCCCGCATCGTCCAGTTGGTAAGATACCGCAAACCGGGACAGGTGGGTGAACTCCTGGTGGTACTCCAATACTGATCTATTCCCCTGCCTTAACTGCAAAAATCTGTCCTCCAGATCGTCTCTTGCCGACTGCGGCACAAAATGTTCCAGCAGTGCCGTCTTGAAATCTTCCCACAAAACGTCTGCTGCCTCAAGTCCCGGGTAAGCTGTAGCCAGGAACCTCTTCCACCACCTCTTGGCATGAGACTCCAAGCAAGAAACCACCAGTGGCACCTCCATGTCTGCCGGGCACTGGATTCCTGACAACATCTCCTCCATGATGTCTACCCATTCTTCGGTCCTCACAACAGTCTCCGTCCCGATGAATGATGGTGGGGAGAGACCCCGAAAGATGCTCAGCCAGTTGGCCCCGGGGTTCTGCTGAGGAGCCGGTGCTTGCTGTGCCCTGAATGTCTCCAAAATGGCAGTCAGAGTCTGCCCCAACTCCGTCTGCTGGAACGGGGTAGGAGCCGGTGGTGGTGGAACGACGTTCGGAGCCGGCGGGACTCCATGCTGAGGTGAAGGTTCCGTTGCCGGCTACATAAGAAAGATTGCACTTATAAGGGACTTAGCTAAAGGGAAGAAGAATTCAGTTATAAGTGGACTTTTACATGTGATTTTCCCTATGGGCACACCATTGCTTCCGCTGCTAGTTTGTCCGCAAACTAAGCTCGCGCGGGGTGGCCCAGGGTTTGTGGACTTCTTTTCCTTGGATCGATGTTTCGCTTTGATACCACTTGTAAGACCCCATTTTTTTTTTAAAAAACCACCGGGTCTTAGGCCCAGAACCGCCGTTTTGCGGTGACACCTTCGCTCGGGAAGGTCGCCACTACAAAACACCGATCCTGCCGGCCAAATCGATCGCAAGAAAAGTAAGCTTAACTGAATAAAAGACCAAATTAAGTCCACATCACATATATATAAATAAACCATCAGAAGATGTCCACAATATAGCTGAAAGAAAGGAAACAAGATAACTAGGGCTACAGCCCGATACATCAGAAGCCTCACTACATAGATCACTCGCGGAAGCAAAACACTAAATGAAACACTCACGGATCCTGTCATCTGAGCTCCTGAACTAGACTGCCCCGCCTCCATTTGCACCGGCCTCTGGTGCTGCCTCGTCGCCGTGGTCTCCTAAAATGATAAGGTCCACCGACCGTCAGTCATAAAGACTCAGCCAATTCCCCACCCCTCCCCCCAAGGCTCCTAGGCACCGCATGGAGAGGAGGAAGCGGAGGACAACAAGGGATAATACAAAAGCAGATGACAAGGTAAGATCTACGCTACACAGGTGTATGTATATAAATAAAACATGAGATATATAAGCAGCATGGTAAAGTATAGGAAATACAGTAAGAAACAAAAGTAGAGGCAAGTAAGTAAGATAAAGTAAACCATTGATTTATAGGAATGCCCATACAAACCTATAGACCAAGGGGTCGTTTAGCAGAGCCTATCGTATAAAAAGTCCCATACCAATTTATACGATAGGTGTCGGGGTTAAATGTTATGATTATGCCATGACATGCAGAGTATGCTTTTATGTGGTGATCAAACAAGTGCAACTCACCCACCACGACTCTATGCGCATAGACCTTTAGTTCCCACTTTTTGGAGCGAGCTAGACTCCCAGGATACTCCCGTAGTGGCAAACGGAAGCGGTGGGTTGGGCCTCGCCCACCTCTAGGTTGGTATTTGCACTACCTAACCTAGACCTATCGTACGCCTCCACAAAACCCGCGGAGCGCCTGCGTACTCTTACTGACTGGACCGCCAGACTTTTATGGCTAAGTGTAAATACCACACTTGCCGAGCCCAAGTGTTAACGTCGGTGCAACGATCGCCAACACGAAGGACCCACCACCTTATGCACAAGCCGTATATCTTTCAACAACACCGAGCTACAAGCTCCCCGGGCTAACCCGCCCGTCACCAATAAACATCTCAGAAACATAAGATCGCCGGACTAAACCGGCTAGACTTCTATAAGCAAAACCTCATAATGGCTTTCCTGTTTTAATAAACTTAGGTGCTAAAAGACGCTAACCGGAAAGGACGATCTTTCGTCAATCCCCGGACGACCTACTCCGAGGGTGGCACCCCACCACCCTAAGACTCATCAAACACCAACTTCTCTAGGGATCCTTACATAATACAGGGTTACCACCCCACATTCAACACTCCAGACCCAAGACCACCAGATCGACCTTTAACCCCAAAGATTGCCAAATTGCTAAACGCAGACCACCCCTAACATTTTGATGCTCATGAAGGGAGGTACACTAAATAATCAACTCTATGACTCAAGGGATTTACTGGGAGTCCATGTTACCTGATCCAGATCAAATCTAGGGTTTCATAATTTTCCAGATAATAATAATATTTTAAACAATTTTCCAAAGGGCAATATTTCTAAGGTTTGAACTACAAGTGTACTTTTCTGACCTCTAATGCCTACTCCAATTTACTCAAAAATCAAGGGTACCTAATAAACAGTAGATATAAAATTTTAGGAAAAACCAGCAAGATTTACTATTTTTAGAAATTCCAAAACTCATTTATTTCCAATACATTCCAAAGGAGGTACTCTCATATGAACTCCAATCCTTATGCAAATTTATGCAGAGGTGCATCATAACATAGTATCAAGTCCTACAAAGTTTGACCATGTTCTACAGAGGGTACATTTGTAATTTCATGCAAGGGTATATTTGCAATTTCTTCCAAAATGAACTAGAGGTACCAAAAATATTGATCCATAAATTATGAGAAAATTACAGTGGTTACATATTGATATGAAAAGATAATCCAGAAAAGTTTCATGCAATTACAGCAATTTATGAGCCTAAAATTGATCATCCCAAAAATTGTCTACTATATGAAATATTACACTTTGAACCCCAAAAAGTCTTCCCATGGTCTAACAGATTCTTCCAGAGATCAATAGCATTAAAACCAAGTTTGTGACAGAAGATGGTAAATCAACAAGTAGTGTTTCTTCCTAAAACCCCAAACCCTAATTATTTACAAATCTACCCAAGAGTTTATTACTTAAGATTTGCAACTCCAAATCCCTCCAAATTCTCACAGTAGTATTCTCTGGTCACCAAGACTACCTCCCCAAAATTTCAAGTCAAAGCATTAAGGTTTGACCCCTCTTCCTTCATTAGCCTCTAATTGCACCCCATTAGGGTTTAGTCTAGGGTTAGGGTCTAACTTTCTCCAATGGCTCTAGTAGGAACTCCAGAGATTTAAGACATCAAAATTAAGAGGGTGACAGAAGATGGTTATCCACAAGGTAATATTTCTTCCTAGAACCCAAAAACTTAAACATTTACAAATCTACCCAAAAATTAATTACCTAGGTTTGGCAACTCCAAACCTCTTCAAATTCTCACAGTAGCATTTTCTGGTCACTAAGACCACCTCCCCAAAATTTCAAGTCAAAGCATTAAGGTTTGGCCCCTCTTCCTTCATTAGCCTCTAATTGCACCCCATTAGGGTTTAGTCTAGGGTTAGGGTCTAAACCTATCCAAATACACCCAAACTTCTTGTGAGGGTATCATGGGGTCCATAGAGCCTAGAGGAGTCCATCTCACACCTTTCCAAGGACAACCACACCTATGTCCTTCACAACCCCAAATTCCACCCCATAGGGATCAACCCTATGACCTTGAGCAAAACAACTCCAATGCTCACCAAACTCCTCATGGGGTCTCAACTTCATCCCACTGACCTTCCTAAGAAGTCTCAAGTCTCAAAGGTCTTAATTGGCCAATGATTCTTCACTTGGCTATTTGCACCCCAAAGTACTCCTACCCCAAATCCTAGGGCAAACCCACTCCCCATGGCTCCATAATACTCTTGGAGGTGATTTGGGTGGGGTTAGGGTAGTGGACATAATACCACTCCAATAGGAGGTGGTTTGGCTATGAGAAGCCCTAAGTGTCCCCTTAGCACAATTTTCCCCTTAAAGGGCAAACTTTGGCCCAAAGATTACCTAGTCAAAAGATCTCCAAATGAGATGAGATTTTAACCAGGGGTTTATCATGACCCAAATGGTACCCCACCAAAATTTGGTGGAGATTGGAGATCATTTGGCCCTCCAAATAATTTGTGTAAGGATTATTAAATTTCTACAAAAACCTTAGGAAAATTAACTCCTAAAAATCTGATACTCAAACCTAACCTAGGTATAGGACATATGGATGCTTAGCCAAAATATCAACTACATCAGATTAGCCATTTAAGAGTTATACTAATTTTAAGGTCTGGTTTGAGTTTTGACCAGCCTCACTAGAATGAGTGTTGTGGGTCCCACACTTAACCAAATAGCTTGATTTCACTCCCATTAGAAAGTAGACACCAAGGCCTACAAAAGTTATCTCTGAGCATTTTTCGAATTATGGCCCCTAAGGGCCTTAAAATTGGGTCACAAAATCTGTCACAATGTGTGACATATAATCAATATAAATGAAATAATCATTTCATGCCTGCGAATAGCAAAAGGCGGGCCATCGGACGGCTCACAGCCATCATCCCCGATTAGCCTGGGGCTGAGATTGCGCGCACCTGGGCCACCTTGATCGGTGATTTCCCGGCCACCTGAGCGCCGCCCCGGCCGACCAACGCCACCACCACCTCCGTTGAGGTGGGGGCCGGCGATGAGCGGTGTTTGATCGGCCGGAGGTGGCCGGAATCGTGTTCTGTAGGAGGATACCCAACCCAATCAACGGAGGGCTTGGCCGGCTCGATTCACGGCCGATTGACCACGATTCGAGCCGCCGTCGATTTGGATCTAATCCTTAGGGCTCAGGGAGGAGAAAGGGACCTGCTGGAGAGCTTGCCGTCGGTTTTCCCTTGTGTACACCATTGGAGCTGCCGTCGATTGAGATGCCATGCCGATTCCTCTTACAGTGCGCGAAATCTCCCGGAAACTTAGGGTTTTCTCTCCTCTCAGGCTTCTGAAGGTGATAGGGGGTTCGAATGGGGGTGATGGTGGCTTTAACCCCCTTGGCCATTAATGGCCTCTTCGAATTCTCCAAGGACCGGCCCCCATTCATCTCCCCTGCATCAATGCCTCTTGGAAACTGATGGAATCTCCTCCTAGCCGGCTGAGGAGTTGAATGGAAGAATCAATTGGGGAGGCCAAGGGGTGAATCCTCTTAATGGCCATGAATGACCTCTTTCTCTCACCTCAAAAATGGGAAAACCTCCCTTTCTCTCTCCTAATCACCATGGCCGGCTCCTACTCTCTCTCCTGTGTTTAATGAGGGTCCACATGGGCTGGTTGACCATCCAATTGAGTTAGCCCAAAGAGATTGGGTTAGGTTTGAGCATTTTGACCTAAATTGGACAATTTTGACTTTTGGTCAAATTGGTCAATTGGGGAACCCTAGGATGGGGCTTTTGGGTTCAATAGGTTCCAAATTAAGTTTAGGAACTAATGGTGGAGTCAATTTGGTCATATGGTTCTTGGTTGACCCAATCTAAGATGATTTGACTAAAATAGGCTAAATTGACTTTGGTCAAATTGAGCCCTAGGGTTGACTTGGTCATGGGGCTTTTTGGTCCACTAGGTCCCCTATGATATGATAACCCTATGGGTAAGGTCAATTTGATATGGTGAAGGTCAATTGGGGTACTTTGAGAAGAAAAGTCCTTTTGACCTAAAAAGGGCATTTTGGTCAATTTGCACCCCTGGGGGTCCCATGATGGGGCTTTTGGGTCCATTAGGTCTCTCATGGTATTCTAGACCTAGGAGTGTGATCAAATTGACATGGTGAGGGTTGATTGGCTCTAAAAGGGCTACTTTGACCAATTTGAGGGTTTAAGTTGACTTTGGTCAAATTGGTCTCTTAGGTTGACTCCCATGGGCCCTTGGTGCCCCAAGGGGACCCCTAAAGGGTTAGGGACACTATGGTGGGGTCCCAGGGTTAAGTTGAAGTCCTAAATTCCAATCCCAAGCTTGGAGGATGGGGATTGCTATTTGCAGACCAAGGTGGTTCCTCCTCCTTTCTTAAGCTCTTAAGGTCAAAAGGCTCTTCCTATGGTTTTGTCATGACCCTGTCATGACAAAACCAACTTAGGGGTCTAGCAGTTTGGGGGATGTTACAATTTAAGCCATGTATGAATTATTAAATTATTACAAAAACTATAGTAAAAACATCTCCAAAAATTTTGATATTTGGGTATGATGTGTACCATGGCTAGAATGGTCCACGGTCAACTTTTTAGGTCATTTTACTTAGTGGATCAATGGGGGAACTCAAATACAATTCTGGTTAGCCCTAGGGACACCTTGCACCAAAAAGGGTGTTGAGGGAGATCCAGTTGGTCAAATTGAGTGAAACAAATTTTAAAGTAAAATTGACACCAAGGTCAATATATTTAATGTTGACCACTTTTACATCAGAGGCCACTATGTATTTTTAATAATTAAAACCATTCATTGTGTATTGTGTGACAAAATACAAATAACACCACCAATATTTCATTTTGATCTGCGAATAGCAAATCGCACATATCCAACGACTGTGGGTCATCGTCCCCAGCAGTTTGACGGTCCCTGACAGCCCGTCCTGGGTGATATTTGGGCTCGATTTTCCATCCACCTATGGATCCTCCCGGCCGGCTATTGCCACTACCACCTTCATCGAGGTGGTGGCCGGCGATTTGTGGTGGTTTGCCGGCTGGAGGTGGACGGACGAAGGATTTCTAGCGGGGGATAAGAGCTCAAAAATGAGCCCTTTCGGGAGCTTGATTCGAGCCTAATTTGTCTCGAATCAAGCCCCAAATAGATTAAGATCTATGCACTAAAGGATGGGGAGGGGATCAGACCTGTGAGGTGGTTGTTTGCCTTGCTGATCGTCGGTTCACCATGGATGCTTGAGGAGCTTTGGGGGCCATGGCTTATTCTACTTCTAGTGCATGATCCCTTCTGGAAACTTGGGGTTTTCACTCCTCTCTGGCCTCTGAAGGAGTTTAAGTGCTCAATTGAGGGAGAGGGGGGGGGGGGGGGGGGGGGGGGGGTGTTACATCTTGGATTGCAATTAATGGCCATTAATGGTGAATTTTGGCCATGCCCAATTTCCATGCAATTGAGCTCCCCCCAAGGCATGGAAACATCATAAAACTCCTTTTAATTGAAAGGGGAGATGAATGTCCATCAATTAGGGGAGAATTGAGGGGTCAATTGCATTCAATCACCATGAATGACGACTTGATTTCACTTTCAAAATTGCGGAAACTGTCAGTTTCTCTCTCATAGTTACCCCCTCTATAAATTGAGTGGGATTCCATGTAATTTCAGTGGTGTCCAATCATTTGGGCCATTGAAACTGGGCTTATCCCAAAGGGATTGAGATTTGGGCTTAATTAACCCAATTTGGGCAATATTGACCAAGTGTTGACTTTGGTCAAATTGGTGAAATTGGTTGGGCCCAATGGGTCAATGTTGACCCATTGGCTTCCCCTAGTGGGTAGGGGATCTTGGGGAAAGTCAATTGGACCAATTGAACCCTAATCGACCCTAAATATGGTGGTTTAACTTATTTGGGGCTAGGGTTGACTTTGGTCAAATTGATCAATTGGGTTAACCCCAATGAGTCCTTTGTGACCCAAGGGGCTCCCTAAAGGGTTAGGGGTGTCATGGTAGGGTTAGGTGAACAACTTGATACATAGAACTCCAACCCTAGGTTAGGTAATTAGAATTTACTATTTGCATACCAAGGTGACTTTAACTATTTCCTCAAGCTCTTAGGGCATCCTTGATCATCCCAGAGCATTGTCATGAGCTAGTAATGACAAAAATCTCACATAGGGGTCTAGTTGTTTGGGGGATATTACATCATCATCCTCCCTTAAGTCACATCGCTTTTACGCCGATATTTGATCGCAATAGGGCAAACCATAGTCGATGGAGAGGTTTGGTTATTATATCAGCTAGTTGCTTCTCAGTTTGGCAATGGATTACATCTATAATACCTTTTTCCACTTGATCGCGAATGAAGTGAAAACGCAGATCAATATGTTTACTTTTTGGTTCGATGATGGGGTTTTTAGTAAAGAAGATGGTAGATACATTATCACAGAAAAGCTTTGAGGGTTTTTCATCTTATTGCACTTTAATTTCTGCCAGGATTCTTCGGAGCCAAAGACATTCACAACTGGCGGTGCTAAGTGCCATGTACTTTGCCTCCATCGTAGACAATGCAACATTAGGTTGCTTGCGAACTTCCCAAGCAATTGGTTTGGTGCCTAGCAAAAAGAGATACCCGCTGGTACTCTTTCGATCGTCGAGGCTTGCTCCCCAATCTGAATCAAACATGCCCACATAACTCTGCATCATTTTCGCAATTATAGATAATGTCGCTATCTTTCGTGCCTTGTAGATAACGCATAATACGATGGACTGCTAGTAGATGTCTCTTTGAGGGCTGCTGCATATATCGTGCTACTCTATTGATGACATTAGTGATATCTGGTCGCGTATTAGTAATATACATAAGTGAACCGACAATAGATCTATAATTAGTTGCATTAACAGAGTCTGAATCATCCTCCTTGCAGAGAAAATCCCATGTGGCCATAGGTGTCGCAGAAGAGTTGCATTGATCAACTTGTGTTCTTTTTAATAGATCTGCTATAATTTTTTGTTGAGAAATAGATATACTACCAGTTGATTGCTGCACCTGAAGGACTAGAAAATACTTCATGAGTCCCAAATCGGTCATTGCATACTTGTTTTGCATTGAAAGACGGAAGTCTTTTATCATAGCTATAGAATTTCCAGTGATGAGCATCTCATCCACATACAAACCTACTAGTATTTGATCAGTGCCTTGAGTTTTCATATACAAGGAAGGTTCAATTGCACAACGAGTAAACCCTTGTTGAAGAAAGTAAGTTTCAATATTTGCATTCCAAGCTCTAGATGCTTGTTTTAAGCCGTATAGAGCTTTATGCAATTGATAGACTTTCAAATTGTTTGTTCCTTGTTGAGTATAGCCTTGAGGTTGTTCAACGTATAACTCTTCTTTTATAGTACCATTTAAAAAAGCTGCTTTCACGTCTAAATGAAATACTTGGTATTGATTCTGGGCGGCAAGGGCTAATACTAACTTGATAGTGTCCATACGTGCCACTCGAGCAAACGTTTCATCATAATCTTCACCAGTTTTTTGCGAGTGCCCTTTCACCACCAGACAAGCTTTATATTTGGAGATTTCTTCTGTTTCTTTATATTTGATGTTGAACAACCATTTGAGGCCAATGGGAGTCTTATGAGGAGGAAGATCGACTATTAATGTCCAAGTTTTAATATTTTGAATTGTAATCCATTCTTCATTCATAGCAGCTATCCATCTTAGATCTAATTTTGCTTCATCATACGATATTGGAGTATAAGCCAGAAAGGTTGTTTCAGTTTCTTGATAGATGTATTCTAACCTGCGAGTTCGAACATGTGATGATGAAGGGGAATTAGATGGTGATTCCGAAGAACTAGGTTCCTGAATAACATCTTCATGACGAACATCATCTTGCTAATGATTGTCCAAAGTGAAAGGGAGGGGACTGCTGAAATGCTCAACCGTCATTTTGGGTTGATCCACCTTCTGAACCTTATTTTCCCAATCCCAAGCAGCATCTTCATTAAACACGACATTCCGGGAAATGATTAATTAGTGTAAAATTGGATTGTATAATCGGTAAGCTTTGGATTGTTCAATATAGCCTACAAATATACTTTTCTCACACTTTTTGTCCAACTTGTCTTTACCAGGTGTAGCAAGGTAAGTGTATGCTATACACCCAAATACCTTTAGATGAGCTACAGCTGGTGTCTTTTGTTTTAACATATAATAAGGTGTTTGATGAGGAAGTGATATAGTGGTTATACGGTTTAGGAGGTATACCACTGTTTGTGTGACCTCTTCTCAGAATGTTTTAGGAAGGCTCTTTGCTTGTAGTAGCGATCTGGCCATCTCTACAATAGTTCGATTTCTCCTTTCTACAACACCATTTTTTTGTGGTGAGGTAGGAGCTGTAAATTTACGCTTGATTCCTTCCTCTTGACAATAGTGTATGAACTCATTTGAGGTGAATTCACCTCCTCGATCAGTTCTTAACACCTTGATCTTCAGTTCCATTTGCTTTTCTATTTCCCGTTGAAATATTTGAAACTTGTCAAAAGATTCAGATTTATTTGCTAAATGAAAGAGCCACATATAACGAGTATAATCGTGTACGAACAACAAATAATATCTTTTACCTCATATTGAAGCTGTTGTAGCAGGACCCCATAAATTGGCATGAATGACTTCTAGTGGCTTACAAGTTTGTGTAGATGCTTGTTTGGGAAAAGACAGAGCATGCCCTTTTCCATAAGTACAATATTCACAAAAAATGTTGCAAGATCCAGAGAGCTCTGGAAGTCCAGTCAAAAAGTTTTTTGTTTTCATTTGTGCATTGCTTCCCGATGAAGGTGTCCTAGTCGCTGATGCCATAGAGTACTCTGCACCGTGTTATGTTTCTGTTGGCCTATAAAGGCTTGATGTTCCACATTGGAAATGAGAAGAATAAAGAGTCGATTATCTGCAATCGTCACTGAGGCTAGATGGACACCTAAGGTTTTATGTTTGATGTGAGCTCCTACTACATCAAAGGTAATTTCATATCCTTTTTGTGCCAGTTGACCCACACTGAGTAGATTTAGTGTTAAGGAGGGTACATAACAAACATCTCCAATTTGTTTTACTTCTCCTGTCTTGGTTTGTACTGCTATCGTCCCTTTTCCTTGAATATGTGCAGTAATCTCATTGCCTAATAGCACATGGGATTTAACAACATCATCCAGTTGGACAAAAATATTCTTTTTATTAGTCATATGAGAAAAACAACCACTATCTAAATACCAGGTGTCGACACTACTTGATTCTTCCTTTTTGATGTTTGAGTAGAACATTTCTTCCAAGTTTTGTTGATCCACTTGACTTATCTTTGCATCTTCTTTTGGTTTATGCCAATAATTTTGCTCAGAATGATTAGAAATGCGGCATGTTTTACAATGGGAAAAATAATCTTTAGATAAATGATTGTTTTTCTTGCAAATAATACAATACTTATAACCTGTAACATTTAAATTTTCATTGTTGATATTCCCTTGAGGTTCCCTTTGGCTTTTGTAAACTCCCACTTAGTAGTACCTTTTTGCAGATATGTAGCCTTGGGATCGAAGGGTACTTTTTTGTTTGTGGAGTAAGAGACTTGTGTAGCTGCAGTTTAGCCTATAAGGCCTGATCTAGAGGTTTATATGTTTGCTTTAATCTTTCTTCATGCGTTTTGAGATATCCCATAAGTGCAGTCAAAGAAAGAGTTTGTAGATCCTTAGATTCCTCTATTGTGGTGACCACTAGATAGAAGCTCGGTGGTAATCTTTTGATGACATTCTCTTTCTTTCCTCTTTAATTCTCGGCCCGTCCACTACAAGGAATATGGTTCCAAGAAACCTTTTGTGTCCTTCTTTTAATGTTCCTTTCTATTTCAAGCAATTATTGAGTCGTTGGGGAACGATCTTGAAGGATGTGGGCCATGAAAGAAGGATCAGAGAGACATCTGAAAAGATATACCTTTACAGACTATATTCGACGTAGCGTCTAAATCATTTATTCTCTTATCGACGTAACTTCGAGTTCTTATAGAAGTAGCTTCGATTTCATCTCTGCTCTGATTGAACTTTGTTAGTCGTCGTTATGTCGACATCTTATCGACGTGTACGTCGAGTTGATCTCTCTGGCTCTGAACTTCATCTACTGCGTCGAGATGAAGTCGACGTTGCATCGACTTTAGATGGCTCCAACAGATAACATCTTATGCGTCGAGTTGAAGTAGAAGTTGCATCGACTTCACTAGTTACTCCGACAAGTCCTTGAACTCTACGTCGATATTCATTCGACGTAACGTCGACTTGGGTTACTTCGATAGAGGGGTTGAATCACATGGACTTCTAGTCAGAGCTGCGTCGATATGGACTCGATGTTGCGTCGAATTCTATTCGACACAAATATTAACTTAGCCCAATTTTGTTTCCTTTGATCTGGTCCTGATACCCTATGTTGAGTATGACATCCTAAGACATCTAATGACCAGATTACCTTCACTATACAATGAGTAATTTACTCCTAGAGGATAAAATCACTTTTAGTTAATTTGTTAGGTTAAATTAAGGGTTTTTCCCAACACAAATAATACCTATTTATAGACATTGCTATCCAAAGGAAAACATCCACGTGTCCTCCCAATTAATGCCTCCTGCATGCTTCTTCTCCCATTTCAAAGTGTTTGTTGCGCCCATGCACACAAGATTCTTCGCTAGCTTGATAGCGGACATGTTGTCAACATACAACGTGACAGGAACATCCTGTGGATGATGAAACTCCTTCAGGAGATTTCTTAGCCAAATTGCCTGACATATACATACCGTCGCAGCAATGTACTCATCTTCACAAGTAGATAAGACAATCGTTATCTGCTTCTTTGAACCCCATGAGAACACAGTTGTTCCCACATGAAATACATACCCGGAAGTGCTTTTCTGGTCATTCATATCTCCTTCATAATCACTGTCGGTGTAACTCACCAGCTTCAATTCTTCTGCAGTAAAGTGCAATAGACCATGATCTCTCGTCCCATTCACATACCTCAAGATCCTCTTCGCTACTGTGAAGTGATCTTGCATCGGCCACTCCATGTATCTGTTGACCACTCCAACAACATACATGATATCAGGTCTAGTGAAAGCCAGGTAGCGTAGACTTCCAACTAGACTCTTGAACATCGTAGAGTCAACCGCTTCCTCCTTTGAGTCCTTCCTCAGCTTCACTCCTGGATCGGCAGGAGTAGAGATAGACTTACTATTCTCCATCCTAAACTTCTTCAGTATCTCCTTCGCATACTTCTTCTGCGAGATGAAGATCGCATTCTCCTGTTGTACCTCTATGCCCAAGAAGTAAGTGAGTTCGCCCAGATCAGTCATCTCGAACTCCTTTTTCATTATCTTCTTGAATGTCTCAAACATAAGAGGTTTGTTGCTAGTGAATATCATGTCATCAATATACAAACACATGACCATGATATCTCTATTCTTCTCCACCTTTGTGTAGAGTGCATACTCATACGAGCTCTTCATCTACCCGTTCTTTTGAAATTATGCATCAATTCTTTCATTCCACACATGACGTGCTTACTTAACCCGTACAATGCCTTCTTCAACATGTAAACTTTCTTCTCTTGACATTTCACTTCATATCCAGGTGGCTGTTGGACATACACCTCTTCCTCCAGATAACCATTCAAAAATGTAGACTTGATGTCCATCTGATGGATCTTCCACTTATACTGAGCTGCTAGTGCGATGATCAACCTAATGGTGTCAATCTAAGCTACTAGGGCAAAGACCTCGTCGTAGTCCACACCTTGGACTTGTTTGTAAACCTTTGCGACGAGTCTTGACTTGTGCTTCCCCACTTCTCCTTCCTTTTTTGTCTTCACTCGATACACCCATTTCACGCCAATGAGCTTGTGACTTGCTAGCAGTGTGACCAACTCCCAAGTATTATTCTTCTTAATGGATCTTATCTCTTCATCCATTGCCTTCCTCCAGGTCTTCTTCTGAACAGCTTCTTCATATGAGTATGGCTCGCAATCTGCTAAGAGACAATGTAAAGAAAAGTTAGCATGTGTCGGCTCTGTCTCCTCGTAGATCTCCTCCAACCTTCTCATCCTAGGTTGAGGTCGCTCAGAACTGCTCCTGCTAGTGCTTGCTCCACCAGAAATGCTCCTATTGGTGCTTACACCACTAGAGTAGGGGTATAGAATCCCCCTAAATCTCTGCTCGGTGTTGATGGTTGTTCAACATCCCCATCTTCAGCTTCAGCTTCATGACCACCTTTATCATCATCATCATCAAAGAACATTCCTTTGACGTTTTTTTCTTTCTCATCCCAGCTCCAAAAAATATCTTCTTTGAACAGGACATCTCTCGAGATGATCGCCTTCTTCGTCATAGGATTGTATAACTTGTAAGCTTTGCTCATTGCAGCGTAGCCCACAAATATGAACTTATTGCTCTTGTCATCCAGCTTTCTCCTCTTCTAGTCAAGGATATGAGCATATGTTACACACCCAAAAACTATCAAGTGTTGAACACTTAGCTTCCTGACACTCCATGCCTCATACGGAGTCTTAAACTTCACACTCTTCGTAGGACATATGTCTAGCAAGTAAACAACAAATTGTACTGCCTCAGCCCAGAACATCTTTGGCAACTTCTTGCCATTTATCATACTCCTTCCATGTTCAGAATTGTCAGATTCTTTCTCTATACTACTCCGTTCTGGTGAGGAGAGTAAGCAACAGGTAGCTGATGAGCAATCCCATACTCTTTGTAGAACGCATCAAACAATTTTGAGGTGTACTCCCCACCTCTATCAGTTCTGAGCACTTTCAAAAATTGCCCACTTTCTTTCTCAGCCATCGCCTTGAACTCCTTAAACTTGTCAAGTGCCTCAAACTTCTCTTTCAAGAAATATACCAAACACTTTCGACTGAAGTCATCAGTAAAAGTGATGTAGTATCTGCTTCCGCCAAATGAGCCAATATCAAACGGACCAACAATGTCTGAATGAACCAGTTTAAGCCGTCTCCTTGCTCATCGAGACTTACCACCTTTAAACGTCTGCCGCTTCTGCTTTCCTTTCGTACTAGCTTCACAAATCTTCTGTGGTGGTAAGATCTTAGGCAGACCTTCCACCATCTTAGAATGTGATAGAATCTTCAGGCCACTGAAGCCTAAGTGACCCATTTTGTGATACCACAACCATGCTTCTTCTTCTTCAGTTGTTGTTAGGCATGCCGTCTCCTCGACATCCATCCTCAACATAAAGAGACAATTCATTGTCATCTTTACCTTTACTATCTCTCTTCCTCGTTGGTTTCGCATGACCAATATTCCATCCTTCAACTGGATGCATTATCCTTTCTCCACCAGTTGCCCAAGTCTTAAGATGGTACTCTTCAAGCCAGAAACATAGAACACATGCCCGATGTGCACCTTCTCACCATTCAAGGTGACCATTATCACCCCTTTTTCTTCTACTGAAATCTTTGAAGCATCACCAAAAGTAACCTCACGGCCACTTGGTTCGAGGTCAGTGAACAACTCCTTCTCAGCACACATGTGGTTACTGGCACCTGTGTCCAAGTACCATACTTCATTCCTTTCTCCTTCAGCTCCTCTGTAAGTCAGGAACATCATTGGATCACCACAAGTGTTGTTTGCTTCAGCATATTGGTTGGTTTCCTCTTTCCTTCTTGGTCTTCTGCAATCATAGCTCATGTGCCCAAACCGGTTATAGTTGTAACACTAGAATTGGGCCATTCGAGCATGACCTCTTCCTCTTCCTTCATGCTCCCTTGCTTGAGGATGCTCCTCCTTTCTCTGGTTCTGATTTCTTCCTTGATCTCTTCCTCCTCTACTTCCTCTACCTCTACCTTGATAACCTCGACCACGTTGAGCACCTCCTCTTTCAGAGCTCTCTCCAAAATTTTGTTGAGTCTTCAGTGCTTGCTCCAAGCTACTTGACCCTTCATCTTGTAACATGCGATATTCATGAGCTTGCAAAGAGCCATCAAGTTCATCAATAGACATCTGAGTCAAGTCCTTCGACTCTTCTATCGCCACTACTACGTAGTTGAACCTTTTTGTCATCGATCGCAGAAGTTTCTCCATGAGCTTTACATCATTAAGCGTCTCTCCGTTGCGCTTCATCTCATTTGCAATTGTTCGCAGATGAGTTACATAACCACCCACCTTCTCAGAGTTCTGCATTTTCATACTTCATATTCTGCTCGGAGAGATTGCAGTTTCACCTTCTTTGTTTTGTCAACTCTTTGCATGGAGTGTTGCAAGATCTCCCAAGCTTCTTTAGAGGTCTTAGCATCTGAGATCTTCTCGAAGGTTGCTTCGTCAACTCCTTGATATAACAAGAATAAAGCCTTCTTTTCTCTCTTCCTTACCTCTCTTAGTGTCGTCTTCTGCGCGTTAGTCAACACCGCCTCGTGTACAGTAGTTTTCTCTTCGTATCCTTCTACCACTATATCCCACAACTCTTTTGATGCTAGTAACGCTCTCATCTGAATGCTCCAGTTCCAATAGTTAGTTATCGTTAACTTGGGAATTTGACCAGGCAGAGCATTTATCATCTCCATCATGACGAGCTCTTCACCTCTTCAGAGTTTCTTCCAAGGTTTGAATCTAGCTCTGATACCACTGTTGGAAGCGTAAAAAAGTAGACAAACACAAAAACGTACAAAAGAGTTTCTACTAGTTCTTTAAAAATTACAAGAAAAACACCCAAGAGGTATTACAAATTTACACTCAAACAATAAACTACGAGATCGCACAGTTGCAGATCTCTGGATACACACACTTGAGCTCGCAGGTCTTGCACCTCCCTGAAGATCTCACCTCTCTGCAGCTCTCACACTTCCTTGCAGTCTCGAAATCTTGAGCTCATCGGTCCGAGACCGCCAACCAACTAGTGGAGATCGCCACTTGAGGGTGTTCACACCCCTTTCAGATCGCTGGGAGATCGCAGATGGGAGACCGCCTACTACTGGGGAGATCACAAAGATGAGACAGCCACCTGCTCGGGAGATCGCAGAAGTGAGACCGCCTCGTGCTCACGATTTTTTCTTATCGCGCTTTTCTATTTCTCTAATCTGTCGCTGGTACAAATAATACCTATTTATAGGCATTCCTATCCAAAGGAAAACAGCCACGTGCCCTCCCAATTAATGCCTCCTTCATGCTTCTTCTCTCTCTTCCCTTTTCTTATGCCTGCATGCAGCCACATTTCCTTCTTCATTAATATATTAACATATATTTGTATATATAAACACGCACACACACACACGACATTGATCACAGTCAATGCCAACATTTCTGCTAACAATATAAGCGGTCAATGATTGCACCGATAAGCTGAAATATCGAGTTAAAGATGAGAAGAACACCATGCCCCTGCAATATGAATACAACTTATCAGCCATCACAGTATCTCTGGCATGCTCAATAGTAGCTTCCCATATGGAGTTACTGTTCATAGAATCCAATGAAGATCGTTATAAATTTTTTTTTTTTCCAATGCACAAAGGAAACAAGCCGCTGCTAATTCGGGACTCTTGATCATTTGGAATGAATGCAACGAAGCAAGCTAATGCCTTATTTTTTTTTCGATAGATGACTAAATTATGAGGTCGTCGTTTTTATGGGATGGGTAAGGAGATATAAGGAGATTAAGGGGTATGCTTGTAAATATGGGTTAAGTCATGATGTTGGGTATAAGGCTATAAATATAGCCCAAGGGGCTTGTAATAGAGCATTGATCATTTGTAGTAAAGTTTAGTCTTATTTCTTCTAATTTTGGTTCATCTCTCTCTTTGATGTAATTCGTCTCTCTCCTACCAGCCTCAAGGTAATTCCCTGCCGGAACTCCGCCGGCACGTATCTTACCTTTACTTCTAGCTCCGGCGATCTCTCCGGCGTATCGGTAACGACATTCGATCGTTACATTGACCTAGTCTGTCTAAGCCTTGGGCTTCGTTTGGCGCGGTGGTGGCGGTCGTGAACGCGGGGTCATGTACCGTCGTTCGTGAACGCCTGACATCACCTAAAAAATGTCATGCATTTTATGCAAAAAACTAATTTATTTTCTTGGTAGTGGTCATAACCTTTGTCATGCCAAACATACATTCTATGATAAGGCGTTTTTGACCAAACTCACAGGAGCAAATAAGCCGCGCCAAACGAAGCCTTGGTCTCTCCGCCGCCGGTGCCACACGGAGAGCCTCCCTCAAGGTTCAATCGTCGCGACGGGGGACCGTTGCCCCTCGACCCGAGATTCAGTGAAGAAAATAAGCTCCTGAGATCAAAGACGTAAGACGTGTGATCATGTTAGAGTTGGGGAACACTTCCGACGCTCTTGTTTCTCACACTGGGTTAGCCCACGTGAGCTTAGAGACGTCGGAGCGTGACTCTCTCCGATGATTGAAGTACCAGCGAACGCGGGGGTCCGGGGGCGGCGAGCCCCCGGCGGCGGTCTGCGAGGAGCCCCCGGCGGCGGTCTGCCAATTTTCGGTTTGTGATATCCGGGTGTGCGTATATCCGGATTTCGGTTCCGTGGCCTATTTAAAGGCGTGTAACCCGGTTCTAGGGTTAAGGTTTCATTCTCAGCGGTTTTCGGCTGAGAGTTTTGGAGGCGTCTGCGAGGAGTTTCGTGGAGAGGCCTTTCCGGCGGTGGTTCCTCCGTTTCTTGTCCAAAGAGAGGGGTGCGAGGTAGGATCAGTTTTGATCCTTGTAACCTTGTGTATTTTGTAATCTTTTTGGTGAATACAAGAAGGTGAAGCGGAGGTTGGATAGGGGACGTAGCCCGGTTTTGAATGAATCTCTTAAATCTATGTGTTCTTTGTGTTTTTATCTTTTATTTTGCGTTCGAATCTCTCTTCTCGGCACCCCCATTTTTCTACAGATCAGAGTCGGCGCTACTGATTTCGACACGGCGCACCGATTGAAATTTGATTCGAGTTTGCCGGAAGCAGAGAAATTTCCTATAAAGTTCTGGCGGAGGAAATACTAATTATATAGGAGAGGAAGATAAGGATGAGGGAGCCGAAGGGCAACGTCGATAAATAAATTATAGTAGTGCTTGAGCGTGCAGTGATAGAATGAAAGGGTTGCTAGTGAAGAAAGTATGGTCTTAAATAATGTGAGTTTTTTTTAAAATTTTAGGGTGCAATATAGACAAAGCTAAGTTGCAATTAACAATCTCCTTAAAATATAGCATCAGGTGGCATTGAGAATCAGCCTGAGATCGTTATCAACATCCCATAATAAAATTTAAAGTGTTCATGTTTTGACCCTGGAAATAAAGTCCAAATTTTATTTGTTACGCAGAACCCTGGGAATTGTTTCTGCTAAAAGCTATCTAGAAAAGCTGAAAGTGATTCACATGCCAATGTTGAAACCGAATTGATCATCGGTTGAAGATTTATATGTTGAGGTATGTCCGCACATAACAATGACACGATAAAGACCTGCAGGCAGCGTGTGCACCTAGGGTGTTGCCCTACTGCTGGGAGCACTATTTATATCACATTCCACATATGATGTGTGATAGTAGAATGCTTTGAGCTCTCATTCCTAACATTCTCAAAGCAGCGTTAGGGTTAGAGCAAGGCATTCCCGATCCTTTTCTCTTGTAGCGGCTGCTGTGCTTCGTCGCCTGGAGATCCCGCTCGCCTCCTTCGACGCCCAGATCCCGCCTGGAGAAGCTCGTCGCCTGAGCCGCTCAAGGACATCGCCGCTGCTTCGTCGCTTGGTGATCCCGTTCGTCGCCCAGTTCCCGCCGTGGAGAGCTCGTCGCCTGTGCCGCTCTTCCTCTGCTTCGTGCGGCTGGAGAGCTCGTCGTCTTCGTCCAGAAGCTCGTCGGAGTAGTCGCCCTCGTCGCGCGGCTGCTGTGTGCGGTTGATCTGCGTCTCGTTCGTCGCCTGGATCCCGCCTTTGGAGCTCGTCGCCGCTCTAGTTTTTGGAGCTCGCCACTTTCTCCCTGCACCTAGGGCATCGCCAGATCCGGCTGCCATCAGGAGTTCTGTGGGGCCGCAGGATTTCGGTTTCTTCAACTGCTGCCAACAGGAGTTCTCCTCCTAGATCTGAGCTCGCCGATCAGGAGTTCTCTTCCAGATCTCGCCGATCATTTGCTTTCTCCGCCAGATCTAGTAGCCGGAGCCCGTGCCTCTCTCAGATCTGAGCTCGACATCGCCGGTTCCCGTCGATCTAGCTTGGTCAGTCTTCTATTGCTGGATTTCTTGGATACGGATCTCCTGATTTTGTCGATCTAGTCGCCGGAGCCCTAGATCTGTGATCCTCTCAGGCCGGTTTGCTGTGTTTCTGCACTTGGATTGGATTGGATCCGAAGACTTGGTGGTGTTTCCTTCTCCGATCAGGTGACCTTGTTCCGCATTTTTACTATTTTTTCAGAAATGTCGAAGTATCAGTCTACCGACATCCGGAAGCTCCAGTCTTTCGACGTCACCGAGTTTCTCGGGTGGAAGATGCACGTGCAATTCGGCATGAAGGAGCGTGAAATCTTCTACACAGTGCTCAGTGATTACGAGACGACCGAAGAGGACGTGTCGGAGGCTCAGTGGGTGAAAGACGAGGACTTCTGCAGGGATTATCTCCTGAATTCCCTGAATACCCGTCTAGCTATTGCGTATAGCAGCATCAAGACCGCGAAGGGCATATGGGATCAGCTTCAAGCGCATTTCACCAAGAGGAAGAGGTGTCGAAGTCGCTCCTCGCGGAGTCTTTCTTCAATTTCAAAATTGATCTGACTTCGCCCATCACTTCTCAGTTGGTGGATCTTGAGAATCTGCGAATCAAACTGGCGAATGCTGAGTCTCATATCTCGGACAAGCTGTTCATTGGGTTTATACTGAGTAAGCTTCCACCTGAATGGATTCTCTTCAAGACTGAGCTGCATAGGCGGAAGGAAGGGATCTCCATTGATGAGTTCAAGCGCTTCATACATATTGAGGATCAAAACTTTGCTCAGAGACGTGCAGAACAGGTTAGTCATCCCTCCAAGGTGGCTCATTTAGCTTTGCACTCTGGTAAATTTAAAAAGAAAATTCAGCCCCAAAAGGGTGCGTCCTCTTCCCAGTTGCCGGCCAACAAGCCTTCTTCCCGCAAGAAGAAGGGCAAGTGCCACAATTGTGGGAAGTGAGGCCACTGGGCAGCTGAATGTAGATCCCAGAAGAAGCCTCAGGAAGTCTTACCTCAGAATCGGACTAACATGCTGGTGAATAGCTCTGGTCCTCAGTCATTTGTAGGGATGATGAGGCACCGTGCTGGCAGTTCTTCGTCTGACTGGTGGCTAGATAGTGGAGCGACATGTCATGCTACTAATGACAAAGCTCAGCTCACTGAAGTCACAACTGTTAAAGACTCAGTTGAAAATTGCAATGGTGGGACTACTGCTGTTACGCATGCTGGCACCGCTTCTTTGGAGTTATCTTCAGGTAAAACACTCACTCTTTTACATGTTAGAGTAGTTCCTTTTCTAACCAAAAATTTGATCTCAAAGAGTTTGCTTGATAAGTCCGATATGTCATTTACGACTCAAAATGGTAGAATGACGTTATCCGTCAATTCACATTACTTTGGGTGCGCGTATCTAATAGATGGCTTGTATCGACTTAGCCTTAACAATGATCACATCAACCAAATCAGCACTAATTTGATTGATCCAAAGTTACTACACAACAGACTTGGACACGTAAACTATAGGAAGATGTGCGATCTAGCTAAGATTCATAACATCCCTCTTGATACCTCCATTCGATTTGATAGGTGCGAGGTGTGTGCACAAACCAAGATCACTAGAAAACCCTTTAAGTCGGTTTCTAGGAGCACTCAACTTCTTGAGCTCATACATTCTGACCTCTGCGACTTTCGGAGTCAACCTTCCAGAGGGGGAAAGAAGTATTTGCTTACGTTCATAGACGACTCTTCCAGGTTTTGTCATGTGTACCTACTGAGATCGAAGGATGAGACTTTCGAGACCTTCAAGGTTTTCAAAACTCGTGTAGAGAATCAGCTTGGTTTGAAGATAAAGCGATTTAGAAGTGATAGAGGTGGCGAATACACTGTAACTGGTTTTAAGGAATTTTGTGCCGCTGAGGGCATAATACTTGAGACCACCGCCCCCTATTCACCCCAATCGAATGGTGTAGCCGAGCGTAAAAATAGAACTTTGACTGAAATGTTGAATTCTATGCTTTTAACCGCTGGCCTGCCTTCCTCCTTCTGGGGCGAAGCAGCTCTGACTGCTAATCACCTTCTGAATAGGTTGCCGCACTCTAAGCTGTCGTCGACACCTTATGAGCTTTGGCATCAGCGTCCTTGTAGATACGACACTCTGAAGACTTGGGGCTGTATCGCTTATGTAAGGGTACAAGACCTTAAGAGATCCAAGGTGGGACCAAAAACCACAACCTGTGTTTACCTAGGGTGTGCTGAAGATAGTGCAGCTGATAGGTTTTTTGATCTATCCTCTCACTCGGTGATAGAATCTCGTGATGCTACGTTCTTTGAAAATAAATTTGTCAAGGATCTAGGCACTAACCTATCTGGGTCTACAGATATGATTTCAGAATCTCCTATGGAATCCGAAGCAGGCCCCTCACACACCGCTCCCCAACCGTTGGAGGATGTTCCCCATCCGCTCAGAACGTCTACAAGAGAGCATTTTCCTAAGGATTTTGGTGAAAACTTTGTCACCTATCACTTAGAGGGTGATCCATTCTCCTACCAGGAGGCAATGCGATCTAGAGATTCGTTTATGTGGGCAGAAGCCATTAACGATGAAATGGACTCGTTGCTACAGAACAACACCTGGCGTCTAGTTGACTTGCCCAAAGGCGCAAAAGTCATTGGATGAAAGTGGATACTTAAGAAGAAATTAAATAGTGATGGGTCAGTAGCCCGCTATAAGGCACGTTTGGTTGCTAAAGGCTTTAAGCAACAGGGGGAGTGGACTACTTCGACGTCTATTCACCTGTGTGCCACCTATCGACTATTAGGATTCTTCTAGCTTTAGCCTCTATCGAGAACTTCATAGTTCATCAGATGGACGTAAAGACAGCCTTCTTGAATGGAGAGTTGAACGAAGAAATCTACATGACTCAACCTGAGGGTTATGTTGTTGAAGATTCTCAACATAAGGTGTGCAGATTAAATAAATCAATCTATGGGCTTAAACAAGCGCCTAAGATGTGGCACCTCAAATTTGATCAAGTGGTAAAGAGTCATGGATTCCAGTCCAGTCTCTCTGACAAATGCCTTTATCATCGATCAACGTTGAATAAAATAGTCATCATCTGTCTCTACGTTGATGATATGTTAATATTAGGGTCAGATCTCTTGGCAGTGAGTGATGTCAAATCCACTCTTGCGGAAGCATTCGACATGAAGGACCTTGGTCCAGTTGATACTCTTCTAGGTCTTAAAGTCTGTATCGACGAGCGTGAAGTCACACTCAGTCAGGCTCACTACGTGGAGCAGTTACTGACGACCTGGGGATATACTGATTGCAGATCAGTTGAGACACCAGTTGATCACACTATCAAGTTGAGTCCTAATGAAGGGACCACCGTTGGTCAGGTGAATTATGCTAAGATCATTGGTAGCCTCATGTATGCATCGTGCTGCACAAGGCCAGACATTGCTTACACCGTAAGTATGCTGAGTCGTTTCACGAGTAATCCAGGAAAGGAGCACTGGGATGCCCTAGATAGGCTGATGAGATACCTTAAAGGTTCAAAGGATCTAGCTCTGTGCTACACTGGATATCCGCCTACCGTTGAAGGTTATTCAGATACCTCGTGGTGTTCTGAAATTAGCAATAGTAAGTCTACGAGTGGATTCATATTTACACTGGGTGGAGCTGCTATAACTTGGAAATCAAAAAGGCAGACTTGTATAGCCTTGTCGTCTATGGAGTCTGAACTATTTGCCTTGGCTTCAGCTAGTGAAGAGGCAGATTGGATTCGGAATTTGATTCTTGATATTCCACTATCTAAGTTACGAGTCAATTCATTGAGCTTGTATTGCGATAATCAAGCTGCTGTTCAGATCGTTCAAAATGCTCTCTATAATTCGAAACGGAGACATATACGACTGAGACATGCTCTGCTGAATGATCTTAAGGAGCAAGGCGTTATCACCTTGGTCGATGTGCGATCGAAGGATAACTTAGCCGATCCTCTGACAAAAGGAATGCCCAAAGTCAGGTTTATCAAAACCGTGGGGGAAATGAGACTAAAGGCGATTTAGATCAGCCTTAGATTTTCGTTTTGATCAAATCTGATTTCCTTTGTCCATAGTAAGCTTTGTTGTGTTTCATTGATGTTCTACGTCGCTGATTGTGGATCTGGTAAGTTTGCGTTCATTCCAAATTGATGAATGCGATCTCGCTAGATTCCTTCTTCCTGTGTTGAGATGGTATCATTCCAAACTTGATGGTATTCATTTTGACATAAGGGGACAGTGGCAATGACATTCCAAATTGGTACACAGATTTAGCTACGAGAGCCTACTATAAGAAGTTCATATGTCGTTTCGCTTCTTGAAACCGACAATGATTTCTCGATTAGAACACACTATTCTCGATAGTTGGAGCACTCCACACACTCAGAACTCTGGTCTTTCTACGTTCGTTGTCGAACTAGATATACGTAAATTCAATTGTATGGATTCATTCTAATATGAAATTCATTTTCTGGATTTACAGGCACCGAAGGAGTAGGAGGAGTACCTGCTGATTGGGACATGGATGAGGATGACCTATTGGACGTCTAGAGCCGACACCTTTCTTCTGCGTCCATCTTATCTTTTGTTTATGACATTGCTAGTAGTTCTTTTTGGCTGGTGACTTGTTTGCACCATTTTCTCATTTCCTATTTTGCATATGTTTGTTTATGTTTTGGACACTATGTTTTGGTAGATTGCTAGACTAGAGCTCGTACGAGACTCTGTGTTGGATCCTACTTGTTTTATTATCTTCTGTGATGGTGATTTCATTTTGTTGATTTACCTTGCATAGAACTATTGTGTAGCCTGTCCTTTACTGTTTTATTCATATGCTTTGACACGTTTTGTGGATGATTCCTGTTGCTTGGACATTACACTGTTTACCTCTTTATTGTAGTCGTGTTGGTGACGGACATAGGAGGAGATTGTTGAGGTATGTCCGCACATAACAATGACACGATAAAGACCTGCAGATAGCGTGTGCACCTAGGGCGTTGCCCTACTGCTGGGAGCACTATTTATATCCCATTCCACATATGATGGGTGATAGTAGAATGCTTTGAGCTCTCATTCCTAACATTATATATGTCGATGTTGAGGGAGACGGTGTCGATGTCGAGGGAGACGCGCTATGTCGTGTTTTCGAAACCCTCTTCGAGAAGGAGGTGGACCTGCACCGATAGAAAAGCTGGGGAGAGCGGCGGTCGGAAAATACACTAAAAGATGCTTATCTTAGAAATGGAGGTTTGGACAAAAGCCGCCCGCAAACGTGCAATTCCGCGAACCTCCATTTTCGCCAAAACGGAAAGGAGCTGAACCGCCAAAACAAACATACTAAGGCTCCGTTTGGCACACGACAGTGGCGGTCGTGAACGCGGTGGTAAAACCGTCATTCGTGAACGGGCACCTAAGGAACTTCATCCGTTTGGAACAACGTTTTTGTTCCCGTGAGTTTGGACAAAAATGCCACTGTCATAGAAGGTACGTTTGGCATAACAATGGTTATAACTGTCATAGAAGGTTGATGGAGTTCCTTAGGTGGCGTCAGACGTTTATGAGTAGAGGTTCATATCCATCGCGTTCTAGAACGCCACAACAATGTTAAACAGAGCCTAAATTCCGCTAAGTTTTTAAAACTGACATCCAAGGCACTTTGTGCAGACCAAAGAACCGTCCCAAGTCCCAAAATATCACATTTTACTTGGGAACTCAATTAGATATCGACCCCCTTACGAAAAATTAAGTATACATTTTATAGAAGCCAAGAATATTTCGCTCCGACTCAACTCGATATCGCCCTAAAACTAAAACACTGGGAGATGCAATAAAAAATAAACATTTGTCATCATGGCATGCGACAATAGGAAAGGTAGCATTCGAAAACCAAGGTAGGCAGCCCCTCCAATTTCCCCAATACTCTGCTCACACAATCATTCTCAGCGTGCAAACTCTCTTCCTTTTTCACTGCCACATTGTTTTCTTAGCGTCAACTCTTTCCCTTCCCATTCAACCTAGCTATATAGTGAGTTACATCTTACTGTACTAACAGATTTATTGAGCGAAATATCAATAAATTCAAGTTAACTCGACATTGAGTCGACGATGCCTGTTTGTTTATGATATCATGAATTTATCTACGAATTTAATTATGATAATTATAGCTGCAGGTGGGATAAGGCCAAAGTTCTCTCCTTCCACTGCTCTTTTTCCTGCTTTGTTTCTTTCTCTTGCTCCAATGCATCAGCCGACTGCATGGAATAGATTAAAGAGTCTTGCAAAGGAAGGGTGTGAGATTGCTTGCATGTAAAACAAAATAAAGATGCTGCGGGCATCTGTTTTCTTATCGACATATAGCTAAAAGAAAGGAACTGCACATGATGCCTAGGACCATGTTTTTTGTGGTGTGCTTCCGTTTGGCGCAGCTTTTTTGCTACGATGAGTTTGGACAAAAATGCCACCATCATAGAATGCATGTTTGGCAAGACAATAGTTATGACCACCACCAAGAAAAGAAAACTAGTTTTGAGCATAAAAAGGGATGAAGTTCCTTAGGTGAGGTCGGGCGTTCACGAACGACAGTTCACAACCGCCACCACCGTACCGAACGGAGCCTAAGTTTAGGGTTAGGAATATTCTAGGGTTTTGTGATCTGTTTATTCCAATAACACATCAAAAATGTGAATGGATCAAATGAGTCACTTGAATAGGGCAAGTTACGCAATTGGCCCATATTAGAAACTAATTGTGCCAAGTTGGGTAAATGGGTTTTGCGACACAGTTATAACCCAACGAGACACGTTCGTTCAAAGACCTATTTGACCTATATAGAGGTTTAGTGGTCAGGTGAAGGGTCAACAGGACGAGCCTTGGCACAATTGATCCCGTTGGTTTCTAAAGGAACCAAATTGGTCAATTAGATCAATGTTGACCCAAATGGATCAACATGGGGCTTGTGTGGGTCAAACTTAGGCCTGATATCGAGTCGAGTTCGGTCGATTTTAACTCAGCTCAAAATCGAAATTTTTGACTCGAAGTCGGCTCGAAATCAACTCGTACTTGAAATCATTTTCGAGTCGAGTCGGCTCGACTCGAAATCGAATCGATTCAGAGCTACCGCTATAACAATAAGTGGAAAAAGCTCAAAAAGACTATCTCTTACCATATTCACCTTTTGAACTGCTTCATAATTATTGCACAATTTATTGAAAGCATAAGTTATGAACAATATGCCTGGAACAATATGCTTAGTCAAGGAATACATACCAACAAAGAATGGACCAAAGGTGATCTTTGGTGAATCTGACAAAGGGGTCATAAGAGGCTATGATATGATTACCAATGACATAGTTACAATAACAAGGGTAGTTTATGTTAAAGGGTTGCAACACAACCTTGTAAGCATAAGTCAACTATGTGACTTGGGCTATGTTATTGAATTCCACAATGATAAGTGCTTGATTAAAAAGTTAACTAACTTAGAGGTCATTCTCTCAGGCACTAGAAGTGGGAATGTTTATTGCTTAGATTTCGTTTGCAATAGATCTTTATCTCTCGTGTGTCTTGTAGCTAATGAGAGTGAGTCTCTTTGTGTTCAATGACACAAGAGACTTGCCCACATTAACTATAAGACAATGTATAGATTCTGTTCTAACAATTTGGTTAGAAATAGTCTAGATTTAATAATGTATTAAAAGTGGTCCATGTCTTGCTTGCCAAATGAGTAAGCAAACTAGGTCCACCTTTAAAAATATTAGCTCCAAAGACACAGAAAGATGTCTATATCTGTTGCATATGGACTTATTTGGTCTTATGCCCATTCAGAGCCTAGGTGGGAAGTTGTATACTCTAGTGATTGTTGATGATCACTCAAAGTATACATGGGTGTTCTTCCTTAAGAAGAAATCTGATACTTTAGATATCTTTATAAATTTTGTCTAAGCAATTCAGAATGACATACAATGTACTGTGGTCAAAACTAGAACTCACCATGGTACAAAGTTTCAATCTGGTGCAATGACAAAGTTTTGTCAAGATCTTAGTATCACCCAAGAATTTTCCTCTCCCAGAACCCCACAACAAAACGGAGTGGCTGAGAGAAGAAATAGGACCTTAATATAGGCTGGCAGGACAATGCTTAGTGACTCCTCACTCCCAGAATATTTCTGGGCAGAGGTAGTCAATACAGCTTATTATGTTCTGAATAATGGAGAAGCTCATATTCATATTTCATATTTTCTGAAAGACAAACAACCAATAATTTCATATTTTAGAATCTTTGGATGTAAATGCAACATTCTAAATAATGGAAAAACTCAACTCATAAAGTTTGCTGAAAAATGCAATGTTGGTGTTCTTGTTGGATATAGCTCATATAGTAGAGCATATAGAGTATTCAACAAGATGACTCGTGTAGTTGAAGAATCTATGCATGTTGTCATTGATGAGACTAGCCTACTTTACAAGGGTTGGTCCAGTTCTCCTATTTTGACAGGAAATGTTTAGAAAATGCAAGAGCTGTCTATTCAAGAGAAACCCAACTCAAGCAGAGTCAATTCAGAGATTGAAGTTCTTCAAGATGAAGATGATCAAGTTGCTGAAGAAATAGTTGTTACATATGAAGTACATCAGGATGCTGACCCATTGCCTGCAGCAACCAGACATTTAAGGGATCACCCAAGGAACCTAATTATTGGAAATGTGAACCTAGGTGTGATCACCAGAAGCAGGGCTCACAGTGAAGCTCTATTCCTGAGCTTCCTATCTCAGGTTGAGCCCAAAAAGTATGGGGAAGCCAATCAAGGCACCTTCTGGATTCAAGCTATGCAAGAGGAGCTACAAAAATTCAAAAGGCGCAAGATATGGAAGTTGGTGCCAAAACCTCAAGGATACAACATAATTGGCACCAAGTGGATTTACAGGAACAAGTTAGATGAGAATTGTGTCATCATCAAGAACAAGGCAAGATTGGTAGCCAAAGGATATATGCAAGAACAAGGAATAAAATTTGTCCAAACATTTGCCCTTGTTGCAAGGTTAGAGGCCATAAAATTATTCCTTGCCTATGGTGCCTACAAAGGGTTCAAGGTCTACCAAATGAATGTAAAGTCTGCCTTCCAAAATGAAAATCTGAAGGAAGAGGTATATGTGGAGTAGCCCTCGGGTTTTGTTCATCCATCTCTAAACTCCTAGGTTTATTTACTTAAGAAAGCCTTATATGGTCTAAAGCAAGCCCCTAGGGCCTGGTATGAGACCTTGTCTATTTTTCTCATAAAGAACAAATTCTTGAGGGGAAAAATAGATAGTACATGTTTCTTAGAGAAACAAAGGGCAAGTGTCTACTAGTCCAAATTTATGTAGATGACATAATTTTTGGGTCTACTGATGACAACCTTTGCAAAAGGTTTTCCAACCTTATGCAGGGGGAGTTTGAGATGAGCAGTATAGAAGAGCTCAAGTACTTTCTAAGCCTCCAAGTGAAACAGTCTGATGAAGGGATTTTTATCTCTCAGACTAAATACATTAGGGAGATTATAAAGAAATTTAGGATGGAGTCAGCATCCACCATGAAAACTCCCATGGGGTCCAACACTTACCTAGACAAGGATGAGAAGGGAAAACCCTTTGATGAATCTATGTACAAATGCATCATTGGATCCCTATTATATCTAACCGCTAGTAGACTAGATATTATGTATGATACATGTGTCTGTGCTAGGTATCAAGCATGCCCTAAAGAATCTCATCACTCAGCTGTTAAGATGATATTGAGATACCTTAAGGGCAGCCAAACACTTGGCCTTTAGTACCCTAAAAAATTGATTTTGAACTAATTGGATTTTTGGATGCTGACTTTGCAGGCTGCAAAGTAGATATGAAGAGCACAAGTAGGACTTGTCAATTTCTAGGAAGGAGATTAATCTCATGGAGTAGCAAGAAGCAGACAAGTGTGGCTATATCCACCACTGAGTCTGAATACATTGTTGTAGAAAGCTATTGTGCATAAATTCTGTGGATACAACATCAACTAGAGGACTACAACCTCAAAGTAAGTCATTCTCCACTGTATTGTGACTCATCTAGTGCAATTTTTATTGCTAAGAATCCTATATCACATAGCAGGACTACTCACATAGAAATTAGATATCATTTTATTAGAGAGCATGTAGAAAGTGAAGATATCCACCTTGAATATGTCTCCACAGACAATCAAGTGGCTGATATCTTTACCAAGCTATTGGATGAGACTAAGTTCAATTCATTTAAAATTGAGTCAGGAATGTTAAGTGTTGATTTATCCCTTACATTTCAATTGATTATTTATATGTTATTGGTATTCCTTAGCTAGAAGATATACTGTTCACTGCTAGGCAGTGTGCTCAACTGAAACAGCTGAGAAAGTTTCAGTTGAACCGCTGAGAAGCTTTTGGTCTCAGCGGAACCGCTGAGAAGGCTGAATGGTTTCAACAATACCCTATCCCAGCGATTTATCAGTCAATCTTAGTGGATCCGTTGAGACGGGCTGTTTAAATAAAATCAAATCCTAATTAAGAATCCAGAGGCATTAATTCAATTAATGTAATAATATAATCAATAATGATCAAAAAGGTAATCTCAAACCTAAAATTAAACTAAAATCTCTATAAATAGAGTAATAGTAATAATAAGGTTACAAACCCTAAACCCCAGCCGTCAAGATGACCCTTCCAATCCCAACTCATCGACTCATCTTTCTCACAAAATGACACCAAAATCTGCAAAAGATCTTCAGGAGGGATATGAAATAGTCAGGAATGGATTTCAGCATGCCCCTCCTGAAATAAAGGATGTGATTCAATTACTTGAAGCTCAAGGATTGGAATTTTTGCTGTCAGAGCCGTCTACTATTTTGAGAACTGTAGTGCTAGAATTATATGCAAATATCAAGTTATCTCCCACCAAAACCTATCTGAAATCAAGAATTGGTAGTGAAAAGATCAAAATTACCCCTAAAAGACTAAAGAAAGCACTGAAGTTGCCATCAACAAGCCAAGATGAAGAAGATGATGTTTCAGAAAAAGATAGAGTTAAAACTCTAAAATGGTGTGAGTATAATGATGCCAAAACTGGCTCTCTAAAAAGGAAGTATTTCAATCAAAGAGGAAAACTATTGGCTGATATTGTTGGGAAGGTCATTCTCTGCAAACTTGACTCCCATAACACCATATCAAAGTTTATGTTTGATCTAATGGTTTGGATAGTAATGAAGAAGAAGACATCCTGGGCACAAGTCATCTTTAAAAAAATTAAAGAATGCCTTCAAGCCCCTAATATGAGAAGAATTCTATTACTATATCTCTTCCAAACTTACCCCATTCTGTTTGATACCTCAAAAGGTTCAAACATCCATTATCTCAAGAGAATGGATATCAAAACCTTGGACAGGTTCACAAGAGTGCTCCCCATGAGCCATCCCTCTAAGGCAAAAAGCAAAAAGAAAAGGCTGATTAAGGGATCAAGAAAAGCTAGGATGGTCTGTTCTGAATCAAATTCAGAAGAAGATGCTCCAAATCTAAGATCATGCAACATCCCTGATCAAGGAGGGATTGAAGGTGAAGGTGTAGGTAAAGGTGATTGATAACTTCCCAAAAGGAAGTTATTTCACTACTTATTCTACTCTAATATTCAATTAAAAAGAGGAAAATAATCCCCAATTATAGAAAATATGTTTAAATATTTTATTAATCAATATTGGACTAATTACGGTCATTTTCCATGGTTTTCTATCAAAGATTGGTCAAAGAATTCAAGTTGGGGAGGCAATGGATCATTTATTGCTGATGCAGAAAATAAGTTGCAACGCCAGAAATTTGCAGGTTGCAACGTGGCGACGGAAATTCAGATTTTTGAATTTTAAAAGAGGCGCCTATGTGTAATTCCAAAGGAGGCATCCCTTCAGATTTGGAAGGGAAGTTATGAGCACGAAAATGAGGGGGAAAAATCATTATTATTGTGAGGGAGAACTTGGAAAGAAAGGAGGGAACTTTTGGGAGGTCTTCTTCCTCTTGGAGATTTCGGCTAGGGCTTGGAAAAAGGAGGCGTGGATCATCACCAAGGAGAAAGATCTGAGTCTAGAAACATTCCTACAACATTTTTGATTTCCTTAATCATGTCTAGTAAGATCTACTTTGATTTGCTACTCTTCTCTTCCTCCATGAACTAATTTTCTAAGTCTTGCATGTGTGAAGTACCTTAGTTGTGATGATGACTTGATTTTCATTTATACTTTGTGAATGTATTGATGTTGATCTTTATTAAATTTATGATATATTCTTGGGATTTTGGTTTAAGTTTCATCTTTAAAGTGCTTGGCAAAAATTCGAGAGATGAGTCGGGCTAGATGAACGTTTATTCGCACGACGATATTCGAGAGAGGAGTCGTGTAGTTTTTAACCAAACTTCCGTATTTATACTTCATCGCGAGATTCGAGAGAGGAGCGTTGAAAGTGTATCATAAATCTTAATATAATTCCAAGAGAAAGAGAGATCTCCTCTTAAATTAGCAACCGTGATTCTAGCGCTTTTTGTTATTCTAATTTCATCTAAGTTGGAGACGACTAGAGGAGTTGGGATAAACGGATAATGGTGATCGAGAGATAAAGTTATCCATTTTAGAATCGTTGCAAGATCATTGTTAATATTTCATGAATTATCATTTTGAGTAGTTATCATCATAGCAAGGGAAAATCACATGTGAGACTATCTTTCCAAGTGAAGTAAAAGTAATTTAAGTAACTGTAGCTAGAATTGTAGTTGTTTTCTTTTGAATTGTAGTTGTTTTCTTTTGCACTATTTAAGTTTTTTTCTATCAATCATTATTACTTGTTTGAATTTAGAGAAAAGGTAGAATTAATATTTGTGAGCGCTAAGTTAAGCACTTCCTCGTGGGAACGATCACTTTCTCATCATTTTATTACTTGTACGGCACGTGCACTTGCGTATTTATATACACCTATCACAGGCGTATCAAGTTTTTGGCGCCGTTGCCGGGGAGGCGCGCTAATTTAGTGTTTTATTTCTCACAATATTTGTGAAACCTTAGTACTTAGAGATCAAGCATTTGTTTGTTCGTGTTATTTGTTTTAATTTATTTGTCTATTTGAATACTGGTCGGTGTATGTCCAGATATAGGCAAGTAGAACTATTGCCGTTGAATTCTGAAATTGAGCGTACCTGTAGACGAAACAGGAGAGACTTTAGGACCGTTAACATTATTCATTCTGCGATGAATGATCCGGAGCCAAATAATGCTAATAATAATGATGGTCAGGTTGATCAAAATGCCCAACTGCCAGCACCACCACGTATGACTTGTCACGATTATAACACACCTCTAAGGGGAGGTTTGCACTTCAGCATTGCTCGACCAGCAATTGCTGCTAACAATTTTAAAATGGACCCACTAATTATGCAACAAGTGCAAAACAATAAGTTTGGGGGTTTAGGACATGAAGATGCAAATTCCCACTTACGAACCTTCTTAGCAATTTGCGATATGTTTAAGTTTAATGGAGCATCGGAAGATGCAATCCTGTTGAGAGCATTTCCGTTCTCCTTAGAGGGTAGAGCTAAGGATTGGTTAGACTCGTTACCACATGAGTGTATCACCACATGGGACGAACTAGTCGATAGGTTCCTGAACAAATATTTTCCACCCTCTAAGACTGCAAAACTAAAAAGGGATATTACAACATTTTTACAAGGTAACGGGGAAACTCTTTACGACGCATGGGAACATTTTAAAGAGCTGTTGAGAAAATGTCCTCATCATGGGTTGCACCAGCACCAGCAAGTGTCCACATTTTACAATGGGCTGCAAACTGCAACCATGATTTTAGTTGATGGAGCCGCTAGGGGCTCATTAATGAAAAAGTATCCTGAAGACGCGTATGCTATTTTAGAAGACTTAACATCTAATAATTATCAAGCATACGAGAGACAAACTAATAGTAATCCAGCGGGAGTCCATCAGGTGGACCAAATCACTTCTTTGGCCGCTCAGATGGCATCGCAGTTCAATTTAATTAACAAAAGATTAGATTCACTCTCAACCCCTACAACTAGTGCCCCGCTCACAGTTGAACAACTAAATCAAATAACTGAAGAAGCCAATTATGTGGGAGGGCAACCAAGACAAATTCCGCCAGGATTTGCCAATCATTATCACCCCGAGTGGCGAAATCATCCAAATTTTTCTTGGAAGAATAATCAAGGGATGAATCAACCACAAGGTTTTAATCAAAATATGAATCAACTACCTATCAATAACAACTCGCAACCCCAACAAGTAAACCAAAGGAAGGTGACTGATGAGTTTATCTTAGGCATGTTCCAAAAGTATGACTCAAAAATGGCAGGAATAGAATCAACGTTAAGATCACTAGAAACTACTATGGGTCAACTTGCAAATTCACTAAGTCAAAGGCCCATTGGAACTCTACCTTCTGATACCACACCCAATCCAACAAAAGATAATCATAATAATCATTGCAAGGCTATTGCACTAAGAAGTGGTGTAGAGATCCCAAGTGTGGAGGGGTTGCTTGAGAAAGTTAGGGAAGAAGAGACGAGTAAGAAGCCAAGTGAGTCGAGCATATTAGAGAAGGACGAGTTGGTTGAGAAAAATGAGGTGGGAGATAAACAAAAAGAGAAACTAAATCAAAAGAAAGAAGTAGTCTATCCGCCACCCCCATTTCCGGCTAGACTTATTAAATCCAAACTTGACACACAATTCCAAAAGTTTATGGAGATTTTCAAAAAGTTAACTATAAATATCCCATTTGTTGAGGCTCTTGAGCAAATGCCAAGTTATGCCAAGTTTATGAAGGATATCTTGGCAAAGAAAAGAAAGTTTGTTGATAAAGAGATAGTGGCGTTGACTGAGGAGTGTAGTGCTATATTGCAGAAGAAGTTGCCACCCAAGCTTAAGGACCCCGGTAGCTTCACAATTCCTTGTTCTATCGGTTTAAACTTTGTTGGGAGAGCTCTATGTGACCTTGGGGCGAGCATTAATCTGATGCCTTTATCTATCTATAAGAAGTTTGGTTTAGGGGAGATCACACCTACATCTCTGACTCTACAGTTGGCCGATAGGTCTCTAGCATTTCCCGAGGGAATTGTAGAGGACGTATTAGTTAAGGTGGATAAATTCATTTTCCCCGCCGATTTTGTGGTACTTGATATGGATGAGGACAAGGATGTCCCCATCATTCTTGGTAGACCATTCTTGGCCACTGGACGAACACTCATTGACGTCCAGAAGGGTGAGCTTACGATGAGAGTTAATGATGAGAATGTAACATTCAACATCCTCAAGGCTATGAAATTTCCGGATGATAAGGAGGAGTGTTTTTCTATTGAGGAAGTGAATGCACCTACACGTATGATGTATGATGAGAATGATTGGGAGCGTAAAATCCTGAGTGTGTTAACAAATGAAGAAATAGAAGAGGACCCAGACTTAACAGAAACTGTAGAAGCTTTAAGTATTTATGATCATATACCAAATGCTAATATGTTTGAGTTAATAAGTAGACCAAGTGAGTCTAAGGTCATGAAGCCTTCTATCTTAGAGCCACCTACACTTGAATTGAAACCGCTACCCGAAAACTTAAAGTATGTTTTCTAGGTAAGGATAACACACTACCGGTTATTATTGATGCATCTTTAGTTAAGGAAAATGAAGAGAAATTGCTTGAGGTCCTCCGTGAGTATAAAGGAGCAATGGGGTGGACCATTGCAGATATTAGAGGGATAAGGCCTTCAATTTGTATGCACAAAATTCTATTAGAAGAAGAAGCAAAAGAGTCAGTTGAACACCAACGGAGACTTAGCCCACCAATGAAAGAAGTGGTCAAAAAGAAATAATCAAATGGTTGGATGCGGGTATTATTTATCCTATCTCCGACAGCCGGTGGGTAAGTCCTGTTCAATGTGTTCCAAAGAAGGGAGGCATTACGGTAGTTAAGAATGAGAGCAACGAGTTGATCCCCACTAGAACAGTAACTGGATGGCGGATTTGTATGGATTATCGAAAGTTGAATAAGGCGACTAAGAAAGATCATTTCCCACTTCCATTTCTCGATCAGGTTCTTGATAGGTTAGCAGGAAATGAGTATTTCTGTTTCTTAGATGGTTACTCGGGGTATAATCAAATCATGGTAGCTCCTGAGGATCAGGAGAAGACTACCTTCACCTGTCCTTTTGGGACATTTGCATTTAGGAAAATGCCCTTTGGATTATGTAATGCTCCTGGCACATTCCAGCGCTGCATGATCGCTATTTTTACTGATCTGATTGATGAGGGGATCGAGATCTTTATGGATGATTTTTCAGTATTTGGGAGATCATTTGATGAATGTCTGAAAGTGTTGAAGAAAGCTTTGGATAAGTGCGTTCAAACCAATTTGATCCTAAATTGGGAAAAATGTCACTTTATGGTTAAAGAAGGAATTGTTTTAGGACACAAGGTGTCAAGCAAGGGATTGGAAGTAGATCGTGCAAAGACAGAGGTTATAGAGAAACTGCCTCCACCAACTAATGTTAATGGAGTGCGAAGTTTTTTAGGACACGCCGGCTTTTACCATCGTTTCATTAAGGATTTTTCTAAAATCTCTAAGCCACTAAGTCATTTATTAGAAAAAGATTCACATTTTAACTTTGATGAGGAATGTCTAGCCGCTTTTCATTCTTTGAAGCAAAGTCTGATTTCTTCTCCTATTATTATTTCACCCGATTGGTCTTTACCATTCACCATTATGTGCGATGCTAGCAACTTTGCTGTGGGCGCTGTTTTAGGACAAGTCCGTAACAAGGTTTTCCACACAATCTACTATGCTAGCAAGACGTTGATTGATGCACAAGTAAACTACACAACTACCGAGAAGGAGTTATTAGCAGTTGTTTTCGCTTTTGACAAATTTCGATCCTACTTGGTAGCTTCTAAAGTGATTGTTTATACGGACCATGCAGCAATTCGATTTTTAGTGGAGAAAAAGGACGCGAAACCTAGACTGATTAGGTGGGTTCTTCTCTTGCAAGAGTTCGACTTAGAGATTAAGGATCGTAAGGGAGCGGAGAATACGGTAGCGGACCACCTATCACATCTGGAGTATGAGTGTGAGAATGATGTAGACATAGAGATTAGAGAGAATTTTCCTGATGAGAGGTTACTGGCAATATCTGAGGCGAGTATGCCATGGTATGCAGACATTGTGAACTACATAGTGAGCAATGTATTTCCCCTAGACATGGACTATCAACGAAGAAAAAGGTTTCTCCACCAGGTGAAATCTTATATATGGGATGATCCGTATCTGTTTAAGATTTTTGCTGACCAAGTGATCCGCAGATGCATCCCGGAGGTAGAAGTACAAGGTATCTTAGCGAAATGTCATGCTTCACCTTATGGTGGACACTTTATGGGAGATAGATCGGCAATAAAAGTCCTAGAGGCTGGTTTCTATTGGCCAACACTATTTAAGGACGCTCATAGATTCGCAAAATGTTGTGATAGATGTCAAAGAACGGGAAACATCAATCGAGGGGATAGCATGCCAATGACTAATATTCTAGAGGTGGAGATTTTCGATGTGTGGGGAATAGATTTCATGGGCCCATTTGTAAACTCAAATGGAAATCTTTATATACTTTTAGCTGTGGATTACGTCTCGAAGTGGATAGAAGCTATTGCCACACCGAAGAATGACGCTAAGGTAGTACTGAAATTTCTTAAGGCTAATATTTTTTCTAGATTCGGTACACTGAGGGCCATAATAAGTGACGGTGGAGCACATTTTTGTAATAATCAATTTAAATCTCTCCTTCGAAAATATGGAGTCACTCACAAAGTCGCCCTTGCGTACCATCCTCAAACAAATGGTTTAGCTGAAGTTTCTAATAGAGAGATAAAATCAATCCTAGAAAAAACGGTTAGTGCAACTCGTAAGGATTGGTCACAAAAACTAAACGAAGCATTATGGGCATATAGGACAGCATTTAAAACCTCGATAGGCCTAACTCCCTATAAAATGATCTATGGCAAATCTTTCCATCTTCCGGTCGAATTGGAGCACAAAGCATATTGGGCAATAAAAAGGTTGAATTTCGATCTCCAAGAAGCGGGCATGAACAGACTTTTTCATTTGAACGAATTGGAAGAAATCAGATCTAACGCGTATGAAAATGCTAGGTTGTACAAAGAAAGGACGAAGAAATGGCATGATTTGAGGTTGCGAAGAAAGGAGTTCAAAAAAGGGCAGCTCGTCCTCTTGTATAACTCACGACTGAGATTATTCCCCGGAAAATTGAAGTCACGATGGTCTGGACCTTTTCGGGTGGAGGAGGTACATCCGTTTGGAGTTATCACGATTTGTAATGAGAGAGACGGATCCAAGTTTAAAGTAAATGGACAGAGGTTGAAGGAATATTATGAAGGTAGTGACCAGCGCGAGGCGATGGTGTTAACTTTCAGTTGAAAATGAAATAGGGAAAGCGTCCGGCTGGGACGTTTTAAACGAGGCGCTTGGTGGAAGGCAACCCACCATCTCTGTTCTTTTTCTATCATTTTCTTAGTTTGTTTTGTTTGTTTTATGTTTGTTTTTATCATTTGGAGGACAATAGGTGATGAAGAGATGTCAAAGTAGATCTTGATAATAAAAATTTTAAGAAAGAAAATTTTCTAGATTTTAGGTTGCAACGCAAAATTTTTTCACGTTATAACATGCTGGCCTCGGTTGTGTACAATGTCTGGCAGCATAGTATTTTAGGTTGCAACGCAAAAATTCTGCGCGTTGCAACAGGCTAGGCTCGGTGGTAGTGTTAAATTCCTGCATAATTGTTTCTGCGTTGCAACGCAAAGAAATCTGGCGTTGCAACCGGCTGGCCTCGGTGGGAGCTCAAGAGTTGAAATGGCGCTCCGGTTCAGTTGAACCGGTCGACTTCTTCCTTTAAAACACGACAGGCAGATACCGGTCCAGTTGAACCGACCACTCAATACTGAATTCCATTAAAAACCACTGCCCTGATTTAACATTTAGGGCACGCGAAAAAAAACTGAAGGGGTTTTTGGCGGAAGCGAACACGGCGCAGTGGAGGTTCATCTTCACGAGCGGCGATCATCGGCGTCCCGGCGTCATCTTCCTTCACCGACTTTGAGGGTTGCGTCAGTTCTCCATCTTCCGCGTATCTGTGTCCCACGCCTCACCACGATCCTTTAGGTAACAACCGGCACGATTTTTTCCGTTTCCTGTACCGAAACCATTTTGCTCTGTTTTTACTATGGTGTTTGCGATCTGTTAGGGTTTATATTTATTTTCGTTCTTCTCTTGTGGGTAAAGAAATGTCATCAAAAGGAAAAGGGAAACGAGGAAGGGGGAAAGAGTGTGCTCACAAGGGTGATGTCCGATTTGTAAACGATGAGGCACATAAGCTCTGTGATGCCCTACAATCAATACCGTTTATACATGAACGGGGTTTCAAAATGGAATTCAGAGGTTGGAGAATAGCCTATGAGGACCTAATTCATCAGTTAGGTTGGGAGATGTTATGCGACCCACGAACTGAGGCAGTGTATCAGTGGGTTTACGAGTTCTATGTTAACGCTAGGTTCTCCGAAGGGGATAACGTTTTAGTTCGTGGCCGCATGATCAATTATTCCCCAAAGGCAATAAATGACATGTTCGAGTTGGAAGACAATGAGATTACTCCTTATGATGCATTAGCGATCACAGCCCCATTGGATGACATTGCTGCAGTAGTTTGTGGTGGTACGAAGCCGGATTGGGTTTTAAAATCAAAAAAAGCATTGAGGTCTCAGTGTTTATCTCGAGAGGCAAAAGTGTGGCTACTATTTATTAATGTAGGTATCGTGCCAACAAGGCACGCAAACGTTGTATCTTTTGAGCGTATTGCCCTCATCTATGGTATCCTAAAGGGCATTAAATTTAATGTTGGCAATTTGATACATAGTAGCATCCGGAAGAAAGTAGGAGAAGAAAAAGCAAAACACCTTTGGTTCCCCACTTTGATTACTGAGCTATGCAAGAATGCTGGTGTGGAGATTAGGAGAGGAGACACAGTTACACAGGTAGGTCATCATATCACGGTGACGGTGATAGAGAAGAATATCAAGGTTGCGGAGGAGTCCCCAAAGAAGACAAATGAAAGAATGCAATCAGTTCTCCGAGGGCAATACACAAGGCCACCTCCCGGATCTCCAGAGGCAATTACTCTAAATGAAGGAAACCCAGCTCAGGCTAGCGTGCTATGTTTGCAGGATACAGAGTACATGAAGACATACCAACGCCTTGAGCATTGTTATTTTGATGCCCGACAGGACTACGTGTGTAATGTACTTGCTCAGCTCATGTACAAGGCGAAACTCCCGATGCCGATACCAAGTTATCCTTACTGCAATAATTTTGACAAGAGAGGATATCTGATGACTAAAGGTCGGGAAAGGTTGGATACTGCTTATGATGAAGATGACAGTGATGATGCTGATGACAATGATGATGCTGATGACGAGGACGAGGACGATGAACCCGATGAGGATGAGGAAGAGATGGACGAAGATGAAAGCGAGTAGCCGGGAGCTGTCTAGTTTCATATTTTTGGATATTTTGCATCATTTGTGAATGCTTTTTGGACAATATTATGCCTCCTTTTGCCTTCTTAGTTTTGGATAATATTTTTGTGGAGTTACTGCTGTGATGTTTGCTTGATTTTTGTGACTGATGTGAACATTACTGCTGTGATTTTTGCATAAGTTCTATTGCCCAATTACTTGCATCCCCTTACTTTGTTTACTCGAATTGCTTGGTTAAGATATGGCTCCATCCAATATCTATGGTATACGGCTAAAGCTATTTTATTTGGGATATGCTTTTGTTTGGTTTTGTGATGCTATCTGCAGATCCTCTGGACTTCTGAGCTATGATTCGAACAGAACACTCTTGGACTAGGCCTTCCTTGGGAGATTGCAACGAAAAGTGCAGAAAAAATATGAGGGGAGTATTTGTTTTATTTTTACTCTATTTCTTTCTTAGTTCAATTGGCAATGATTTCCTCTTTATATATTTTCATTGAGTTCATTACTAGGGACTAGCAATGTTTAAGTGTGGGGGTGGTTAGAGTGCAACCCCTACTGCTTGGATAAGGACTTATTTATTTATATATGCGAACTCAATAACTCCGTCTTTGTTTTTGCAATTTAACCTATAGGACATTCTTGTTATCCAATGATAATCGAGTGGTATGGCCGGTTAATCAAACGATTTCAGTCACAGAATTTGAAATTAGTGAGAATTTTTTTTGGTAAAGCGCTCTTAAGTCTGATTTAAGCACAATTTTCCTTGAAAGATTTTACTTCAAAAACCTAGCTTTTGATATGGCTTTCTAAAATATTATGGGAATGGGTGAGTAAGAACTGAGTTAGCGATGTTGGCTGAAGCTTGGGTTTATGTAGTTAAACCATTTTGACCCTCCACTACAATCTTTGTACTTGAACTCTTTTCATGTTGAGACGTATTATTCCACGCTTACCTTCCCAATATTCTTATTAGTTACGTCTTAGTATATTAGCCATTTTATGGGTGTTTAATAAAAAAAATGATTGAGATTCATAGTGATATGGGCCTAAGTATATGTATACATACCTGGAATGATCCCTACTATGTTAGCAAATTATAAATTATAAAAAAAAAATGCATCATAGTGATTATGTGGCCTGGGTATGTACACTTATACTTGGAATGATCCCTACTATGAATATTAAAAAAAGAGTGAAAATGTCAATAAACCCCATGATTTGGTGAATTATTAAGATTACAAACTAAGGGAATGTCTTTCTGCTATCAACATCATCCCTGAACGCGTAACCAAGTTGATTCTACTCTCATTTGAACTACTGATCTTTGTGTAAGCTCAATCAATAATTTAGCTATTCTTATCCTTCTCTATGTTGCGGAGATCCATTGTTAAAAGATGTTTAGGAGTAACTAACTTTAAGGAAAAGCACACACAACACTTATGACTTTATTTGAGCTTTACCTTTCATTCGAGCTAATGGATTTGTGAATGATTGAATTCGTGTTGATTTATTGGCTTATCAGTTGAGTAAAGCGGATTTCTTTGAATAAGCCTTAGTTAATTTGTTGTTAAGGATGTGTGATTATCTGAGTTTGCACAATTTCATTAATTCTTTATCCAAGCTTTGAATTGATTATAGTTGCTAGGGACTAGCAAATGACTAAGTGTGGGGGTGTGATAACTTCCCAAAAGGAAGTTATTTCACTACTTATTCTACTCTAATATTCAATTAAAAAGAGGAAAATAATCCCCAATTATAGAAAATATGTTTAAATATTTTATTAATCAATATTGGACTAATTACGGTCATTTTCCATGGTTTTCTATCAAAGATTGGTCAAAGAATTCAAGTTGGGGAGGCAATGGATCATTTATTGCTGATGCAGAAAATAAGTTGCAACGCCAGAAATTTGCAGGTTACAACGTGGCGACGGAAATTCAGATTTTTGAATTTTAAAAGAGGCGCCTATGTGTAATTCCAAAGGAGGCATCCCTTCAGATTTGGAAGGGAAGTTATGAGCACGAAAATGAGGGGGAAAAATCATTATTATTGTGAGGGAGAACTTGGAAAGAAAGGAGGGAACTTTTGGGAGGTCTTCTTCCTCTTGGAGATTTCGGCTAGGGCTTGGAAAAAGGAGGCGTGGATCATCACCAAGGAGAAAGATCTGAGTCTAGAAACATTCCTACAGCATTTTTGATTTCCTTAATCATGTCTAGTAAGATCTACTTTGATTTGCTACTCTTCTCTTCCTCCATGAACTAATTTTCTAAGTCTTGCATGTGTGAAGTACCTTAGTTGTGATGATGACTTGATTTTCATTTATACTTTGTGAATGTATTGATGTTGATCTTTATTAAATTTATGATCTATTCTTGGGATTTTGGTTGAAGTTTCATCTTTAAAGTGCTTGGCAAAAATTCGAGAGGTGAGTCGGGCTAGATGAACGTTTATTCGCACGGCGATATTCGAGAGAGGAGTCGTGTAGTTTTTAACCAAACTTCCGTATTTATACTTCATCGCGAGATTCGAGAGAGGAGCGTTGAAAGTGTATCATAAATCTTAATATAATTCCAAGAGAGAGAGAGATCTCCTCTTAAATTAGCAACCGTGATTCTAGCGCTTTTTGTTATTCTAATTTCATCTAAGTTGGAGACGACTAGAGGAGTTGGGATAAACGGATAATGGTGATCGAGAGATAAAGTTATCCATTTTAGAATCGTTGCAAGATCATTGTTAATATTTCATGAATTATCATTTTGAGTAGTTATCATCATAGCAAGGGAAAATCACATGTGAGACTATCTTTCCAAGTGAAGTAAAAGTAATTTAAGTAACCGTAGCTAGAATTGTAGTTGTTTTCTTTTGAATTGTAGTTGTTTTCTTTTGCACTATTTAAATTTTTTTCTATCAATCATTATTACTTGCTTGAATTTAGAGAAAAGGCAGAATTAATATTTGTGAGCGCTAAGTTAAGCACTTCCTCGTGGGAACGATCACTTTCTCATCATTTTATTACTTGTACGGCACGTGCACTTGCGTATTTATATACACCTATCACGGGCGTATCAGTGATGCTCAAGACCAAGGAGACAACAATGCTCCCAGTCCTCTGAACCTCACAACCAATGAAGATGCATAAGATCTACATGCTGCAGCAGAAGGTTATGAAGAGGAGCAACTGGACTCTCCTACTGATCTACAAAGTAAGATTGATCTCATCATCTCTGCTCTTGAAAGAAGGATCAATCTAATCCCTGATGAACAACATGTTTCTTGGATCATAATTCTGAAGATGCTCCATCTAAGGGGGAGCAAGAAGGATCAGCTGGAGAAGAAGGCCAGGAGGCAGTTGATGAAGATAATGATGTTGCTGATCAAGATGATGATGATGCTGAGCATAATGATGGTGCTGAAAAGATGCATGATCAAGCTGAGGGGGAGCATACAAAGGTCCCTGCTCAGGATATCACATCCACCCCTGCAGTTGAGCCATCCACTCCAATTGAGTGTGATCCTCTAGTTGCTCAAGAAAAGACCCCACCTCCAGTGATACAACCCTCTACAAGTCAGCCAACAGTAGTTGTTGAACCAAAACAATCAAATGAACTTCTCCTAAGTTCAATCAAGACACTGCCTGATGTCCAATTGTCATCAATGAAAGAGTACATTAATATATCAATCCCAAATGTGAAGGATGACGTGATGAATGAGATCAAGGGACTAAAGGAAGACACTGCCTACCTAAACTCCCAGATGACAAAATGGTTTGATCTGGTAGAAAATAGTGTAGTATCTCAATGCACTATTCTCAGATCCATGGAAAAAGATCTTAAGATAGCAGAATCTGACATGAGATATGTCAAAAACATTGTCAGCAAGATAGATGCAGTGATAGAAAAAGCTGCAAATCACATTGAGGAATATGCGTGGTCCACAAGAACCACCATAATAGGATAAGCTAAGAAGATGAAAGAGGATCTGAAGGTTGATCTAGAGAATGCATTCCATACCCTATCTGTCTCAGTGGCAGCTGCTACTCAAGGAATTGAACACAAAATATTTGAAGAAGACAGAAAGGGGGAGGAGACCAATGCTGAAACAAATGCTGAACTTGCCCTCAAAGTACTGCAAGCAACTAGAATTGCAGTAAATCTTCTTATACTGGATAATCTAAGACAAGAAGATTTTAACTTTCAAGCTCAAGCAAAGATTGCACAGGATGTACAACTTGCAGCCAAGAGGAAGAGAGAAGGATCAGGCATGTTGAGGAGTTCATGGCCGAAAATTGGAGTGATCAAGCCAAAGATCCTGACAATGAGTATTTGAGTGATGATACCAAGAGCATAATTCTGAATGCTTGGCTAAACCATGGTCAGTTATGCAAAAACATTGATAAGATATATCCAGCTGAGGAATGGATCAAACACCTTGAAAGGAATTCCCTAAGGAAAAGAGTATTCAAGGAAAACTTAGTAAGAAAAAGCAACCCTAAGAGAATGCCTTCCAGATATATCCCAAAGACATTCCTATACTTCACAAGGCAAGAGAACAAGAAGAAGATGGCTGAGATGAAAGTTGTTGCTGCTGGAAAGGAGGTTGATGGTGATCAAGATGAAAGCTCAAGTGCATCAAAGAAGAGAAAAACATGAACTTATGTTTAAATTTTCATTAGATAAAATTGAACACTAAATTATGTAAATAATATGTATTGACATTTCAAACCTAATACATTTGGTTCTTCAGTCAATTTCTGAGACTCATGTGTTTATTAGTAAATTAAAGTCAAGCTTAATATATACTATGTATTAATGCTTAATCTATTCTGCGTGTTAATGCTTAACATGTGTTGTGTATTTATGCTTAACATGTTTTGTGTATGGATGTTCATTACATGATATATTGTCTATATAAATGATATCAATAATATTGTTATGTTGTCATGACTTATCATCTTACTATATCTTTATTTGTCATGATATGTTTATTGTTGTTATGTACCTTAGCATTGGTGTATGTTCTGCCTTCTTCAAATATGGGGAGATTGTTAGAAATATTGCCCTTCAATGATCCCTAGATTTGAAGATGCATCACACTCAATGCTAAGTACATGTTGTATTTGATAAGCCTTTATGTAGTATATTTATGCAGGCTTAAGTTATTCCATACATTTGAATAGTTCTTTGATTTGTCTGTCAAAACCGTTGAGACGCAGATGTACTGCCGCTGAGAAGGAGTCTGACTCAGCTGAGCTGCAGAGAGAGAATATCCACTGAGAAGACTATCTGTCTCAGCGGATCCACTGAGACGAAGTCCTCTCTGCCGCTGAGACTGGAGCCTGTCTCAGCCCATCCGCTAAGACAGATTCATATTTGAATGTTTCTTGGCGGGATCTACTTTTGGCGCAAGTGGCTAGAAAGCAAGATAAAGTATTCTAATCTTGTCCATGATGTGACTAGGATATGGAAAGAGTCGTTGATGCCTATTGGAGGTATAAAAGCATATGTTAGGTCAATGTAACAATAAGCTTGCACAACAAAAAAGAGAAGACACTGATGGCGACCAAAGGCTAGCTGAACCTGTTGTTCTTACTGATTAAAGCTCAGAAGAACAAGAAGATCTTTTCTTTCAGCTGAAGTGAAAGATCAAGTGGAGCAGAACAAGGCTTTAGCTATCTCTGCTCAAAGACAACATCTACTGTGATACTACATCAGAAGGTCCAAAGATGAAGGTATTTATATTTCATCTTCTGATTGTAGAAACTAAATTTCATTCTACTATGTAAGAACAAGGCTTTAGCTATCTCTGCCGAGGTCAAGAAGATGGACGTCCATCTGGTGCAGACGACGACAGTGGTGGAAGTTCATCTGGTGCGTACGGTGACGACGGTGGCCAGAATCCATCGCCATTCGCGGCCTGCATATATCTTATGAAAAAAAGTAAAATTTAATCAATATTTGCGGCCTGCATACAGCCAAAACCGGTCTGCCCTCTTTTGACTTCCGCCTCTTCTTTTTCCGTGTGACATGGAAGCGTTAATAGAAAAGTCGATGTTTTCTTGTCGGCGTTGTGGTGGTGGAGAAAGTACCGCCGATTGCTGTCGTGGTACTATTTATTCCGCTGGGACTTTTCGACCGTTTAATCTTCTCGCTAATATATGCGATGAAAGCCATCATCCTTGTTGCGTCTCTTCGCTCTGCTTCTTTTACCTGCCGCCAATCTGCTAATCTTCTATTGTATCTAAAATAGAATTCGCCCAATTCCTTTTAAAGGATATTTTCTGCCATTAAGATATCAAACATTCCCTTCTTGGGATTCTGTAGTCTAATGACTTGATTGGTCATTGTGTCTGATTTATTGGACTTGTTGGGGGAAATGAAACAACCTGCCTTGCCGTCCGCGGGAAAGGAGACGACTACCTTGCCGTCCGCGGGGAAGGAGACGACTGTAGTGAGCCATGCTAGTTGAGCAGCCATCGAACAAGTAAAGCAGTTCTTGGGTGAAAACGGACGTGTAAAGCGCAGTTTTGAGCCGGGTCAGGGAGGCTCTGTTCTCATTTCTCCGGCCAGTTGGGCAACTTTTCTTTAAAAAAAAACAATTAAAAATACATCAGGTTCAGCTTGGTCTTCTTTGAAATGTTTGATTGTGTGCAGTGGAATTGGATCATATCAGATGACCGACAAAAGTTTATAATAATTTCCGATATTGATCCGAATTTCCCTCAGACAATAATCAGCGGTACTTTCTGTAAGACCCTATTTTTTTCTTACATTCCTGGTGTTACCACCCATGACCGCCATCTTGCGGTGGCGCCTTCATTCGGGAAGGACCTCACCATAAGACACAGATCCTGCCGGCTAATCATTTATCCAGGCCAACCATACATCACAGTATAAATAAGAGAACATGTTCACAACAACCACATAATAATTAAAAATGCTTGTCCAAATGAGATACATGATAATTTAAGTACTAAAAAGAGAGTGCTTGAAACAAAAAAAAAGAGCTTAAGCCTCATTACAATCACTCCTCATACGTTTATACATTTCAATTGGTAAGCAACTTATACACTGATTCGGAAAGGGATGGAAGATCTCATTCGGAAGATGGTATCTCACCAGTGCCCTCCCTACATCTGCTGAAAGTCAAAGTCTGGGTCTAGCCACCGTGTCAGGTTCCTCCCTCCAGTTGCGGGTCTGCTCCTCCTGGTGCTCCTGTTGTTATACCACATCCGACCATTAGTCTATAAGACTAAGCAAATTCCTCGTCCCCTCCACCCGCGACTCCTAGGCACCAGGTGGAGAGGATGAAGAGAAAGGTAGCAAGGGATAACAAAATAAATGCAAATGACAGCGGCTCTATCTCACACCATTGTAAACATGAAATGATCTATTTCTAGCACTTCTACCAACAAGACATATGTAGTAGAACAACAGTCTAAAAGTTCTAATAATGGCAGTATAGTACAACAACAAACCCTAATAATCGTAGCAGAAAAGTAAGTAAAGCAGAGTATATATATGGAAAGCAACTACGAAAGTAACCATATCTTATAAGAATGCCCATACAAACTCATAAGGTAGGGGATCTGGCTCTAAGGTAAGCTCATCGCATAAAAGATCTCATACTAATTTATACGACGAGGTTTATTTATGTAATGATGTTATGTTATGCTATGCAATGCAATGATGCAACTCACCCACTCGACTCTGTACGTACAGACCTTTTAAGTTTCCTCTATTCGAGCTAGTATGTCAACTCAGGTACCCCATTAAGACAAACAAGGGTAGTGGATCAGGCATGCCCACTTCTAGTCTTCTATCAACACCTCCCGGCCTAGACCTTATGTACGCCCCTAAGAACACACAAGGTATCCACGTACTATGTAATAAGTAACCACCTCTTAATCTGTATTTCGCCGAGCCTCCAGCTCGTTGGACTGTCCAGTCCCTTTTAGTAAACACCGAGCCTACCGCTCGCAGGGTCAACATGCCCTGTACCAATCCGTCCCATATTTGAGATGAGGATTATATTCTAAGTTTCCCTTACTTATCTACTCTTGTCCACCGTTTAGTTGTACTTAGAGATTTAGGGTGAACATTGGACTTCCCGAGGACTACCCGATGAAGGGCTCACAACGATACTAGGAAGTATGATGGGTTGACATCCCAAACTTTCATTTCTCAAGGTATTTAATCTTATTGGTGACTACCCATTCTTATTTACCCACTACCTCTCTTGTTATGTCGTCTTTATTAGGATATTTACAATTACCCGGACATGGAAGCGACGATGTTCAATTTAACAACAGTCCTTGCCCCTCTCTTAGTAGTAGACTGCCTCTTCACGACAACTCTCAATTTCTATATGAAAGTTCCATAATCTGATAATAATCTGGACTTCTAATTACTGGTGGATCTCCTCTCGTGACCTTTAGCTTAGCGTATCAAAATTCTGCCTTGATAATTTGACTAATCGCACCCCGACCTCAACTTCGTGTATGCCACTAATGGTTAACCCATCAACCAAGCTATGCATATACAAATACTAGAGAGTTACCAACTCTAGGTGTGGTGATCGTGGGGGGGGGGGGGGGGGGGGGGGGTGGGTCTAAATCTAAAATTTTACTTTTACTATTCGTAGACCGGTTCTAAATCTAAAATTTCAGTTTTACTATTCGTAGACCGGTTTGCCTTTAAGTGAAACCACATGTCTTAAAAGGCTGACTATATGATTCCTAACTAAGGGCCTGTTTGGGAGGGTTTTTTTTAGCTTCTTTTCGTTTTCTGAAAAATGTCACTGCACCTAACAAATCGTTTGGATTGTCTACCGATGGGAAAAGCTACCGCGGAAAACTCATTTTTCTCCTCTTTTAGAAAAGTCACTTGTCTCCTACTTTTCATCCTTTTCGAAAAGCACTTCCTTATCTCGATACGAGGCTAGCTCATTTTTCGCCCGAGCGCAAATTTTTCTCCCGTACGAATATTTTTCTGCCCGGGCGAGTATTTCTTCGCCCATGGGCGCATTTTAGGCCCGAACGCGAATTTCTCGCTCGGTCGGGCATTTTTTTCCCGACCGCACATTCTTCGCCCATGCACACATTGTTTCGCCAGGGCGCGCATTTTTTGCCCAGGCGCATTTTTCGCACGGGCGCATTTTTCGCCCGGGGGCGCATTTTTCGCCCGGGCGCGTATTTCTCGCGCGGACATGCACTTTTCACCCAGGTGCACTTTTCGCCCCGACGTGCACTTTTCGCCCGGACTCGCATTTTTCGCCAGGGAGCGAAATTTTCGTGCGAGCGCTATTTTTTTTCTCGCGGGTGCGCATTTTTTGCCCCGGGCGCGCATTTTTCGCCCGTGCTCTCATTTTTTGCGGTGTGCGCATTTTTCGTCCGGGCGCACATATTTCGTCCGATCGCGATTTTTTCGCCCGGACACGCATTTTCTCCCGACGACCCATTTTATCGCCCGGGTGCTCATTTTTCGCCCGGACGAGTATTTTTGGCCGGGGCGCGCATTTTCTCCCGAACGCCCATTTTTTGCCCGGACGCGCAGTTTTCGCCCGAACGCCCATTTTTCGCCCAGGCTCGCATTTTTTTGGCCAGGTGCGCATTTTTCACCAAGGCGGGCATTTTTCGCCCGAACTTATATTTTTATGCCCATTTTTTGCCGGGGCTTGCATTTTTTCGCCCGGGCGCGCATTTTTATCCCAGGGGTGTATTTTTTTGTCCGGGCGCGTATTCTTTGCCCGTACACGCATTTTTCGCACGTGCGCACATTTTTCGTCAGGGCGAGAAGTTTTTGCACAGGCGTACATTTTTTCGCCCGGGCGCTCATTTTTCTCTTGGGCGCGCATTTTTCTCCTGGGCGAAAAAGCCACGTCCGGGCGAAAAATGCGTGCCCTGATGAAAAAAATGCGCGCCCGGGCGAAAATATGCAGGCTCTGGCCAAAAATGGGCGTTCGGGCGAAAAATGCGTGCTCGGGCAAAAAATGCGCGCCCGGACTAAAAATGCGCGCAATGGCAAAAAATGATTGCACTGGCAAAAAATGCTAGCACGGGGCGAAAAATGCATACCCTGGAGAAAAATGCGCGCCCGGGCGAAATATGCACGCCCGGGCGTAATATGCTCGCCCGGGCAAAAATTGCACGTCCGAGTATAAAATTCGCACTCGGGCGCTCATTTTCCCCCCGGGCGCGCATTTTTCTGCCCGGGCTTGCATTTTTAATAAAAAAAAGTCACCGCAACAGAGATTTGCCAAACAGTTTATAAAGTGCTTCTCATTTTTGAAAATCTCTGCAAAAGAAGTTCATCCAAACAGATCACCTTTTGCAATAGACATTTTCGAAAACCACCTTTTCCTACCATTCTTTTGCCACCACTCCAAGTTCTACCAGAGGCTTATAGAGACCTACACTACCATCTACCAAGATTTGGGGTCACTTGGTGTTGTCTAACCATGTGTAACACACATACATGCTTTATCAAATATTTATTAAAACCTTGGGGAGATGTTTTTCAAAAATATTCATTTTTGGTCAGAGGGTGTATTTGGGTATATTATACCTATGTTTAAAATTACAGACTTATTCTCCAATGTGTTTGGGAAAAATTCACAAAATACACCCTATGTCACATTATTAAAATTCCTTATACTAGGTTTCATTTGCATATGGATCTATCCACATACATGGGTCCAAATGACCCAAAATTTTTCCCAGACACTTATAATTACCTACTTAATCTTCCAGAGAATATTTGGTTGCATTCGAGTTTATATAACTCACTAATCACACCATGCATGATTAATTAAATTATTTTCAAAACTATGGAAAAAATATGAATTTTTGGACAGGATATGTAATTGGTTATATTAAATCTATGGTTTAGTTTTCATTCATATTCATGGAGTATTTCCAAATAAATTCACAAAATAATCATGTAGCCCTGATTTCACATAATCATGTGAAATCAGGGCTACATTTTTTTATATTAAGCACTTTTTTCTGATTCAGCCTCTATTGTGGTCAAAAATAGAGTTATAAAACCTTGTTTAAGTGTGACATCTATTTAATATTCTCTATAATGATATTTGGGCTGCGGTTATCAGATTCCCTGAAATCGTACGACTCCCCATCATCATCTCCAATGAATCAATGGCTGTGATTTCACCGTCCCAGAGTTCTTCTTGATCAGATTTCCGGCCGATCCCGACGGGTTCCGGCGAAATCCACCCGCCACCACCACCAGTCGACATTTGGTCGTCGACTAGTGGTGGCCGATTGGTCTGAGGTGGTCAGAGGAAGGCTCCGACACCTTTCATTTTCTCGGATAGGAACATTAAAATGTCCATGGTGATTCAGTGAGTTCTTTAGCAATTTGATTAGGAAGAAGGGGGAATGCTAGCACCAGTGGAGGGGAGAAGGATCCTTCGCAGGTATTTCTCTTGGGGGCCATTGCACAATCTCTCCGGAGAGCTTGATTGAAACAACAGTTCTACAACTAAAGCTCTGCTCCAGGGTTCGGGCTCGACTGCTTGTGAGGTGGTGAAGGTGATGAAAGGGCTAATTGGGGCTGAGGGGTGGTGCTTTTGTAGAAGCCAATGGTGGGGGCTCGGCCAAGGCTTGAAAGCTTCCTCCATTGATGGATGTTGGCTGGAAATAAAGGGAGATCAGCCACAAGGCATGGGGAACCCCCTTAGATTCCTTTGTGAATGAAGAGGAGGTGCCAAGTGACAAATACTCCATGAATTCCTCCTCTTTATCCCCCAAATAAGTGAAATTCCTATCTTGCCCTCTATGGATTCTCATTATTCAAATTCAGAGGGGCTTACAGGGTCATTTGGCTTATGGGCTTGCTAAATGGGCTTTGGATTAGAGCTTAGCCCAATTGGATTTAATTTAGGGCTCATAATCTCATAATTAGGGTTCTCTTTGACCAAGGTTGACTTTGGGATTGACTTGGTCAATTTGATTGGTTGACTGGTCCAATGTGTTGGTCTTGAGTCCCTTGATACCACCCAATGTTGATTGGTTAATGGTGAAGCCCTAATTGGGACAATTTAGCCAATTGGTATGATTTTGACAAAAATTGGGGGAAAATTGACTTTGGCCAAATTCGGTCAATTGATGACCACTTGATGGGGATTTTGGGTTCATTGGATCCCTCGTCATATTATAAGACTAGGGGTGAGGTCAATTGCATGCTTTGGGAGTCAATTGGACTTATTGGTGGAGGATTAACCTATGTTGACCTAAAGGGTACCTTGGAGAATTTGGGCCAATTGGTGGCCCCATGATGGGGATTTTGGGTCCATTAGATCCCCCATGATGTTATAAGAGTAGGGGTGAGGTCAATTGCATGATTTGGGAGTCAATTGGACCTATTGGTGGAGAATTGACCTATGTTGACCAAAATGGTACCTGGGTCAATTTGGGTCAATTGGTGGCCCCATGATGGGGATTTTAGGTCCATCGGGTCCCCTTGAGAGGTTGACTTCTAGTGGTAGGTTCAATTTGGCCATATGAATTCCAATTGACTTTAATTAGGTAGGTTTGACCTAATTTGGGCTAAAGTTGACTTTGATCAACTTGACCAATTTGTTTGACCCAAAATGGTCCATAGTGATCCATTGACCTCCTTGAATGGTCATAGGGGTCAAGGTGATATTACTTTGACATACTGAAGTCTCTTGGTCACCCCTAGGTTAGGTTACTAAAAATTGCTAAATGCACCCCAATGTGCAATTCACCTACTCTCTTGGGTTCCTAAGACTTTTGACAGGTCTCCACTTTTGTCATGACATAGTCATGACAAAAAATTCAACCTAGGGGTCTTTTGCCACCACTCCTTTCTGAAAAGCCCTCGCAAACAGGCCCTAAATATGAGCCCAATCTAGTTCCAGAAGTTGTATGGATATCAAAATTAAGATTTCTAATTTTTCTCATAATAAAATCATATATGGGCCTAGTTAAATAATTCTTATAGATTCGAGTATGACTAGATTTGAACTTCATATGCCCTTTGTCATAGGCCAATAAATCCAAATAAAGTTCCAGATGATAATTATGGTCCAAAATGAAGTTCAGAAGAATTTCATAATTTTTCTCCCTAAATTAATTTCAAAAGATTAATTATATGTCCAATGGTACAAAATCCATTTTGTGAAGGAAATATGATAATTAGTCAATAATTAAATATAATAAAATTTCCAGAGCTCAATAATGAGATCACAAGTGTAACTACCTATTTCTATAATTTTCAAGTATCAATAATGTCACATATCCATTTTTCAATAAAAACAACAAAGTGAAAAGTATGATAATTGGTCAGTGATTAAATCTATTAAAATTTTCAGAGGTTCATAATGAGATCACAAGACTAACTGCTAATGTGTATAATATTCTAACATCAACAATTCAACACATCCATTTTTCAATGCAAGCAACAAAGTTCTAGAGGTTTATAGAGACCTACACTACCATCTACCAAGATTTGGGGTCACTTGGTGTTGTCTAACCATGTGTAACACACATACATGCTTTATCAAATATTTATTAAAACCTTGGGGAGATGTTTTTCAAAAATATTCATTTTTGGTCAGAGGGTGTATTTGGGTATATTATACCTATGTTTAAAATTACAGACTTATTCTCCAATGTGTTTGGGAAAAATTCACAAAATACACCTTATGTCACATTATTAAAATTCCTTATACTAGGTTTCATTTGCATATGGATCTATCCACATACATGGGTCCAAATGAACAAATTTTTTCCCAGACACTTATAATTACCTACTTAATCTTCCAGAGAATATTTGGTTGCATTCGAGTTTATATAACTCACTAATCACACCATGCATGATTAATTAAATTATTTTCAAAACTATGGAAAAAATATGAATTTTTGGACAGAATATGTAATTGGTTATATTAAATCTATGGTTTAGTTTTCATTCATATTCATGGAGTATTTCCAAATAAATTCACAAAATAATCATGTAGCCCTGATTTCACATAATCATGTGAAATCAGAGCTACATTTTTTTATATTAAGCACTTTTTTCTGATTCAGCCTCTATTGTGATCAAAAATAGAGTTATAAAACCTTGTTTAAGTGTGACATCTATTTAATATTCTCTATAATGATATTTGGGCTGCGGTTATCAGATTCCCTGAAATCGTACGGCTCCCCATCATCATCTCCAATGAATCAATGGCTGTGATTTCACCGTCCCGGAGTTCTTCTTGATCAGATTTCCGGTCGATCCCGACGGGTTCCGGTGAAATCCACCCGCCACCACCACCAGTCGACATTTGGTCGTCGACTAGTGGTGGCCGATTGGTCTGAGGTGGTCAGAGGAAGGCTCCGACACCTTTCATTTTCTCGGATAGGAACATTAAAATGTCCATGGTGATTCAGTGAGTTCTTTAGCAATTTGATTAGGAAGAAGGGGGAATGCTAGCACCAGTGGAGGGGAGAAGGATCCTTACCTGAGTGCGGCTGGTGGCGCAGGTATTTCTCTTGGGGGCCATTGCACAATCTCTCCGGAGAGCTTGATTGAAACAACAGTTCTACAACTAAAGCTCTGCTCCAGGGTTCGGGCTCGACTGCTTGTGAGGTGGTGAAGGTGATGAAAGGGCTAATTGGGGTTGAGGGGTGGTGCTTTTGTAGAAGCCAATGGTGGGGGCTCGGCCAAGGCTTGAAAGCTTCCTCCATTGATGGATGTTGGCTGGAAATAAAGGGAGATCAGCCACAAGGCATGGGGAACCCCCTTAGATTCCTTTGTGAATGAAGAGGAGGTGCCAAGTGACAAATACTCCATGAATTCCTCCTCTTTATCCCCCAAATAAGTGAAATTCCTATCTTGCCCTCTATGGATTCTCATTATTCAAATTCAGAGGGGCTTACAGGGTCATTTGGCTTATGGGCTTGCTAAATGGGCTTTGGATTAGAGCTTAGCCCAATTGGATTTAATTTAGGGCTCATAATCTCATAATTAGGGTTCTCTTTGACCAAGGTTGACTTTGGGATTGACTTGGTCAATTTGATTGGTTGACTGGTCCAATGTGTTGGTCTTGAGTCCCTTGATACCACCCAATGTTGATTGGTTAATGGTGAAGCCCTAATTGGGACAATTTAGCCAATTGGTATGATTTTGACAAAAATTGGGGGAAAATTGACTTTGGCCAAATTCGGTCAATTGATGACCACTTGATGGGGATTTTGGGTTCATTGGATCCCTCGTCATATTATAAGACTAGGGGTGAGGTCAATTGCATGCTTTGGGAGTCAATTGGACTTATTGGTGGAGGATTAACCTATGTTGGCCTAAAGGGTACCTTGGAGAATTTGGGCCAATTGGTGGCCCCATGATGGGGATTTTGGGTCCATTAGATCCCCCATGATGTTATAAGAGTAGGGGTGAGGTCAATTGCATGATTTGGGAGTCAATTGGACCTATTGGTGGAGAATTGACCTATGTTGACCTAAATGGTACCTGGGTCAATTTGGGTCAATTGGTGGCCCCATGATGGGGATTTTAGGTTCATCGGGTCCCCTTGAGAGGTTGACTTCTAGTGGTAGGTTCAATTTGGCCATATGAATTCCAATTGACTTTAATTAGGTAGGTTTGACCTAATTTGGGCTAAAGTTGACTTTGATCAACTTGACCAATTTGGTTGACCCAAAATGGTCCATAGTGATCCATTGACCTCCTTGAATGGTCATAGGGGTCAAGGTGATATTACTTTGACATACTGAAGTCTCTTGGTCACCCCTAGGTTAGGTTACCAAAAATTGCTAAATGCACCCCAATGTGCAATTCACCTACTCTCTTGGGTTCCTAAGACTTTTGACAGGTCTCCACTTTTGTCATGACATAGTCATGACAAAAAATTCAACCTAGGGGTCTAGTGGTTTGTGGGATGTTACACTTTCTCCATCGCCGAAAATGTGACGAGAAAGCACTCACCTGTGTTGTTTTTTCCTATTGGTTCAAATCCTCCAGTTTCTAGACCGATTTTTTAGGTTTTATTATAAAATCTGATGCTGGTTTTTTATGGTAAGTAGGAGTCACAGACATAATAGGAACCACCGATTAATGTGAGGAGAAAAATAGCCACCTGCAGTTTTTTTTGGAGGAGCCGATTGTTGGGTATTGGAGGCTCGATCTCTCTGTCTCCGAATATCTCTCTCTCTCTCTCTCTCCATATCGTACACTCGAGGAGCCACCGACCTGAAGGAGTTGGTCACCGGTCTTAGAGTTGTGTTGTCACAGGTCTTGGAGGTGTGTAGCCGCCAGTGTTGGGAGAGGTGGAGCGAAGGAGGCAGTGCCGTGGAGAGGAGAATCGCAGTTTGATCCTTCTTGGATTCCCTCTCCGGTGGTGGCTTGATCTCCATTGGAGGCGTTTGTTTCCGGAGATGGTGTGGTGTATATATATACACACGAGTGACAGGCACGGGGCTCCGCCCCTACTGCTAAGCGCGACAGTACCCGAAATGCGACGGCGGGCTTCGCGCGGGAGGGATTCTCCCATCCCCGGCCAAGCGCGATAGTACCCGGCCCGCGAAGATGGGCTTCGCCCACCCCCGAAGGGCTACACCCATGACGCTCTGGGCTGCGCCCGCATTATGCCGGCTGTGCCCACAACATATACATATGAGTACTCAAAATGACCACACAAAAATTTTAATTAATATTTTATAATTGTTTTTTTTTAAACATTTATATTTTAACAAAAAATCATTTTAATGTAGGTCTAGGAGGTCTAATGATTACCTACCATAATAGGTGTTGGAGGTCTACTAAAAAGCTTTTTGATTTTATGAATTTCTATCATTATTTTTATTATAGGGATATAGTGTAATTACACAACTAACCATTATATTTTATGAATATCCATTTTTTTCATAATATATGTTAAGTCATTGGAGTAAAAGAATGATGGTATATTCGACAATTTTGAATGTTGCACCAAAGGAAACTTCCATATATATATATATATGTGTGTGTGTGTGTGTGTGTGTGTGTGTGTGTGTGTGTGTGTGGTTGTGCATTAACGGGTTTTGCCGAGTGCAGATTCGTGCTATGTTTTTTGTTCTTGTTTGCTTTGCGGGGTTTATAGCTGTGCCTGTTACGTACCAAATTTTACAACAAGTGCTATCAGGGTTAGGTTCTCGGTAGATGACTGATTGGACGTTCTAGTTTAGGTTTGGGTCAATGGTAGATGCTGATATTGGTCCGCTCCCTATCTTTCCAGAACTGATCCATGAATTAAGCAGATTGCCTAGAGGTACTGTGGGAAGCTATGACAATGATGAACACTGTGTTGGCTAGATATTATGTGGAGAAATTTGACAGTAGCGGGAATTTTTGCCTATGACAGATTCAGGTCAAAACATGCTGGTTGAGCTGGGATTGATGCGAGTGTTGTTGGGGCGTGAATCTTTGCTCGCTCCGGTGAAGGATTCTGAGTGGGCTGAGATGGATGAGTGAGCCACCAACGCTATCAGGATGTGCGTAGTTGACAAGGTGCTGTTCAACATTGACGTTGAAGAGTCCGCGGTCAAGTTGCGTAGAAGCTTGAGGGATTGTATATAAGCAAGTCGTTGACCATGAGGCAGTTGCTACAACAACGACTGTACAGACTGAAGATGCAAGATGGTGGTACCCTATAAGAACACTTCAATGTGTTCAATGGACTTCTCAACTAACTGCATGTGGTTGGTGTGAAGTTGGAGGAAGAAGGCATGACCCTCTTGCTTCTTACTTCGCACCCAGTGTCGTACAAGCATATGCAAACCACTTTATTGAATGGGAATGATACAGTTGATGTGGAGCAGATCAACTCTGTATTATAGTCTTGTCAGATGTTGTCAGACCCCACTCTTGGGGGTGAGCATGCGTCGACAGTAGATGAACATGTTAGGCATCTCGAGAAGGGATCAGGGAGTGCACGGGATGGATCCACTTTGAGGAAAGTACTGACGTGCTACCACTGCAGACAGAGTGACCATATTAGGAGACATTGTACATAGCGTGCGCAGAGTTCAGGGGACACCCATAAAGCGTGCAAGGCGGTGGTAGTCATGACAGAGGATAATGATGTGTCTCTTACCATCACTTAGAGTCTATGTGATTCTGATAGCTGAATTTTGGATCTCGGTGCTTCACAACACTTTTGCTCAGATGCAGTGATGTTTAGTTCATTGGAGGTGACGATTGGGTCAGTCATTTTGGGTGACGACACAACATGTGAGGTCACGGGGATAGGAACTGTTGACATCTGGACGCATGACAGAGCTGTGCGTAGACTTGAGCGGGTACACCTGGAACCCAAGGAGCGTAGGAATTTGATATCGTTGGGCAAATTGGACTCTAGTGGATGCAATTTTGCATCGAGAGGTGAAGTTTTGACGGTGATGAGAGGGCGCACCGTGCTTATGCGAGCTGTGCATCACGATAGTTTGTACCGGCTGATGGGGACTACGATGCGAGGTGGTGCTCCCATGATTTCTGCGACTGACAGTGTGGATGGTCGAGGTGGTGTTGGGGATCATCCTTCTGGTAGTCTGACTAGGCGAGTCAGATTTAATGATCTAATTGCGTCGACATTCAGAGGTTGAGCACGAGCAGGGATGAGTCGACTGTAGCAGGTCAGCTGCGTCGCAGGTTCTTGGGGTGGTGTTTAGTGCAGCTTTGCTTCGTGCAGTTAATGCTTTGTGCAGAGAGTGCTTCGTGCAGATGGTGGTTCCGTATCCCGAACCAAGGTGATAGATTGTTGGTTTTTTCCTATTGGTTCATATCCTCTAGTTCCCGTGCCGATTTTTTAGGTTTTATTATAAAACCTGATGCTGATTGAAGTTGCGATAACCACTGGTCTACGTTATGTTTTTCATGCTCTGCAAAAAATCCACCGTCTTCGGTAGACTTTTTTTGTTTCTGCATTCAACAGAATATTCAACAGAATATCAGACACCGAAGTGTCGAACAACAAGCATCGTGCTCCGACATTTGCATTGACAAAGAGAACCTAAGTCACTCTTGCATTAATGACAAGTGTGCAAAAGATGAAATATCTCAACATAGTTTCGGACAAAATTAAAAGATGCTCCTAAAAATGAGGTAATAGAAGGACAAGATGGGGGGTGCCTTTGTTGTTTTTTTTGTGTGCACTATTTCGCCCTTATTTGCTGTCCTTTTGATTTTTAGTGCCTTACCTTTACATTATTCACCAACTCATTGAATAATGTATAATCAAATTGTTTGCTGGGACAGAAATATTTTGGGCCCCGTTTTCCTTGACATGATTGTATTAAGCATAGTAGGACTGTACATATCACACATATCATGATTAATGTTTGCTCCGGTTAATATCGAACTAGATTCGAGCTATCTCGAGATTAATTAGAGTTGGCTCAAATACGAGATTTAGGTCATTTTTCAAGGAACCTTACGAAATTAATTAACTTAAACATATGTTTCGATCATTGGAGTATGAAGCTTCTGTAAATCATTGAGATGAGTTATGAGTAAGTTTAAATCAGTAGCCATAATTTTTATATTCACTCCTGCTAAATTTGGAGCAATAGAGTATAAAAGTTTTGGGCATAAGTTTAGCTTTTATTTCACACATTTCTCTACCAAGATTTGAATCATTTGATATGAACAAATTAATTTATGTTAATTTTAAATCAAACCATTTGGGAATTTTTTGGGTAATTATAATAATGTATAGTGATTCTCGAAGCTATATCATTTATAATTTTAGATGGCTTGAATTGGCGAGCGAGTTAATAATCTTGACCCTTGAACCTGCAGGAGGCGAATCGGCGGCTGGTGAAGCTGGACCGGAGGTGTCGGTTTAGGTGGGATGTATCTCTAGAGCCTTCTCGGCTTGATATTGTGCGGCCCATAATTAAACTTCTAAGAGGCTAAAAGACCATTTCAGCGACGGCAACGACACCACCACCCACCCTTCTTACTCACTGAGATCTACCAAGCCCACTTCGCCGTTCAACACGGTTTCAATCCACCAACAACGAGTTTCCCCACTTTGTCCCTATGCTAAGACTCTTAGCCGCCACCAACGGCCACCAGAGGAGGCATTCACGACAACCTGAGAAGCCTCGGACCACCAACTTGTGCAACAACCACTCCAGGCCTTATTAGGCTCGCTAGAGGGTGCTGCTAGGATGGGGAGGTTAACACGACCCTCCCCGATGGCTCTTGAGGCGGTGCCACTGTCTGGACAGCCCTGTCCGACGGTGGAGGTCTTTAAAAGGAGAAATATTTTTTTGGGCGATCACTAGTTGAGTGCAGCCAATGGGCCACCACCCAATTGTGCGATTTCCTGAAAGGAGTTGATCAATGGTGGTGGCGCCGACTGGAATTCACTGAAGCGGCATGGAGATCAACGGGAAGCCAAGCCCGCTAAGTTCACTGGTGCGCTACAACAACCATAGTATCAGAGGTAGAAGATGTGTGCAGGTTAGATAGTCGTAAAATCGTCGAACAATGAATGGATCCCCACATCGGATCCGTGGTTAGATTCGTTGTGGGGGATGATAGATTCAACACATTCTTGATCAGCACTGTTGGACATGATCCAAGATGGGTGCGTCCTGATATATACATTGTTTTAAATGAATTTAATTAAATAGTTATGGTTTGCCAATAACTATTTATACATTGAACTTTAAGTTAATTTTTGAGCATGACTATGGTAGAATTTTGAAAAGTGTACAACATGCATGAAAGTTTTAGGGTGTCTTCCCCTCTTTTCAAATTTAGGTGGAACATTTTCTAGGGAGTCATATAGATTTTTGTGTACCAAAAATAGTGAATAATGCTCATTTAAATTAAGGTAAACTTTGAGCTTGATAGTTTCATATTGTTGGACCATATTAAGTTAATGTTTTTCATGGTAAGTGTGCTCTATATACAGGCTTATCATAACAGTGAATTTTGGAATTTTTATGATGAGGTTTGGCTAAAGTTTCATCAAGTAATTTCATGGTATCTTGTTAACCCTTATTGCTTGAATTAATGGTGTTAATGAAGCTATCATTGATGCTAACTTTCATGAATTTTATTGCCAATTTAATATCATGTTATCTTAGTAACTTGGTGTTTTTATATTTAGGTTATACTTCAATCAGACCATAGTATACACATGGTTAATATAAAACCATGTTGACTTAGACTCCTTGCATGCTTAACTTTTGCTAGCTTTATGATTACTTAAATATGCATTATTGGGCTTCACATTACAGATAATCAATCATGGGTAGATGACTGGTGATTGGGCCTAACCTTCCAAGGAAATGGGTGATATCATGATGGGACTTGATGATCAAACATAGAGCATGAACATGTTCTTGCTTAAGGTGTTCCCTAGATATGAATCACAACCAGCACCACTTCATTTGATTAGCTTCACCATTCTTAGGTATTTAGCTTCAGAAAATCCTAAAGTTGACAATAGAGTTTAAGTGGTTGCGTGAAGGTTGTTAGCAGTGTGCTTGAAAATTATGAGCTAGTGTTTTAGTCAAGGATGTTATTTGTCTACATGTGTTTAGCTCACATCAACATTGAAAAACCGTGGTTTATAGTTTAGGTGTTTATTATTCATTGTAAATGTCTAGTAAGATATTTTGTGATTGTTGAAACGGGTCATGTCGGCTCTTCCGAACAAGTCACATTGATTGGGAGGGTTGTGTTGGCAAACTCATAGGCTCTATGGGTGAGTAGTCTTGTAGATTGCTTAGGTTGTGTCCTAGACAATATCTCCTCAGTGGACATCACCTATTAGATCGCCTTGATATGGAACTTTGCCGGCAGGACGAATGTTTGATACCAAATAATACTACTGGCAGCCGTCGTATGATAGGAACTAGATTTGTAGTGTGTAACTTTACTACAAACTCAGATCGGTCCTGAGAATTCCCTTATCAAAGGATTCAGATTGGTCATGTGAATCCCCTTATCAGAGGATTCAGATTAGTTTTGGATCACCTTAAAAGTGAGGTATTAGATCTTAGATTTACTCTAGAGGGGGGGGGGGGGGGGGGGTGAATAGAGTATTTAAAAGTTATAACTTATTTTATAGCGGAATTAAAATAGTGATATATATGTGTACAGAGTGAGTGTAAAAGCAAAATAAACACAAATCACAGCACAGTACAGAAAGAGAAATACAATCACAGAAAACACAAGGATCTATAGTAGTTCCCCAATCAAACTGGGTACATCTACTCTTCTACCACCCTTGGTAGGAATCCACTAGGTTTTTGATCAGGTGCCCTATCACCACTGAGATTTTTGATTAGGTGCTCAAACACCACTGAGCTTTTGATCAGGTGCTCAAACCAAAACACAGATTTTTGATCAGGTGCCCTGCCACCAAAGGTTTAACTTTTGAAGAGAGTTAGAACCATGTACAAGATGGGATAAAATAAACAAAAAGATGTTTATGAAATTCTTCTCTGTCAATAAGCTGAGAGAAGACTAGTGGATTGGTGTGTTGTAAAGCTCCCCCTGTCTGATAGAAATTCTTCACAGTTGAAGGATGGAGCTTTCTCTTGAATGTAGAATATCTTCCTTGATAGCAGATGAATCTGAGAGGAAATGTTTCTCAGGTTGTTGTTGCTCTTTGAAGATCAAGAACTAGCAGCTGAAAACTGAGAGAATGATTGTTGATGTTCTCAAGGAATGAAAATGCTGCTGTAGAAGATGAAGATTTCTGAATATCTGAGTATATTCTATATCTTCTCTATTCTCTATTGAATCCACTGATATATCTTCTTTTTCTCTGTAATTCTCTGATATATCCTTGATTGATATCTTCTATATCTCTTTTTCCTTAGACATATATCTAACTGATTTGAAAATCAAATCTTCTAAATAAGGAATAAAATATTCTGAAATGATTATTCTTGGAACTGCAATCTGATTCAGCAATAAACTTTAATTCTTTTTCCTTTTCCATGAAAGTATCCTTTTCCAATATATGTCAACGACTACTTTCTCGAAAGAAGAGAATAAAAATGAATAATAAAAGGAAAGATCAAATCTTGACTTATCTGATAATGAATAAGTCCAAACAATTGAATAGATCCATTGCTGATTTAGTCGAACTGAGTTCAGAGAACATAGATAACTGATCCATCAGAGATTGTTAAGCTGGAGAAGAAATCGTCGAGCAGAAAGCTGAGTTTGTCGAGCTGAGAGTTGAATTCGTCGAACTGAAACATGAGTTCGTCGAACTGAACATTTAGTTCCTTATTCGTTGAACACAGAGCTGAGTTCGTCGATCTCAAATGGAGTTTGTCGAACTGAGATGAAATATGCAAAACTGGATGGAGGACTGAAATCGTCGAACTGAAGAGCAAGTTCGTCGAACTGAAGCCTGACGTTCGTCGAACACATAATGGATTTCGTCGAACGCAGAATGAAGTTCGTTGAACCCAAAAACTTAGATTTTTTTCTAAGTTCTAGCTAACTTAGACCTTGACCCTTAGACAGTACAATGGGTCAACTTGAGTCCTAGTCAAAGATAGTGATCCTAGCCCAAATCAGTAATAGGGTTGTTCCAACAATCTCCCCCTATTTGGGTTAAGATACTATTTGTCAAATAATAAATAAAACAAACAACAAACACAGAGCATATATATATCTGACAGAATTTAAATCATTTTAGCAGATAGAAAATATATAGAACTCTGAGTTTAGGAAAATTTACACTGAAAAATAGAATTAGCAAATAAACTAAAGCTTTACTCTTTCACTTTGAAGAAGGCTTGAAGATGATTTCTCTATTTTGATTTTCTGATTCCCTTTTGCTCATATAGAGGTCATGAGCTCCCAGCAGGGTTAAAGATGATGCATGAGGAACCACTGCAGCTGGGTGCAACCTTAGATAATCTTCAGCATTAAATAGGTGTCTTGAGCTATATTTTTCAAATTCTTGTCTTCTGAAATCAGCCATTGTAGTAAACTGAGAGAAATCCTTGCCTTCTGCTTTGGCTTTGTTTATTTGAGCTGTAGCAATAGATTCTTTGAATCTAGCCATATGAGCTATTTTATCAGATTCTGGATTAACTAGAGAAGGAGGCCTTTCATCAATATCACTGGCCTGATAAGAAAATTGTTCATCAGAATTCCTTTTCCTATGAGAGGAGCCATCATAAATATGATACTTATAAACTGAGGAAGATCTGACAGATCCTGAAGGAGGAGCTCTGGATGATTTAGAACCTTGGGAGCCACTGGAGCTTCTGTGGCTTCCTTCAGATCGTTTTGACTGCTGGGGGACAGATCTCTGAGAGGAGAAAGAAGACATCCCTGTTGATCCTGCTGCTGGAGGAGGAGGAGGAGGGTGATTAAACTTTACTGGCTTATCCGAATAAAAGCCTATCTTCTTCATTTTCTTTCTTCTGTTGTTCTCATTTCTGGAGAACCTCATCCATGTTGGTGAATCCTTTGTGAGGGTTATATTGTGCAAAATATAATATGGAGTATCATTTGCTGAAGAGGGAGGTTTAGGAATAGCAATAGCCTTTGCTTTGCTTCTTGACTTTCTTTTCTTTGAAGATTTTTCATCTGAATCATCACTATTATCACTATCATTATCTAAAAACTGAGCAGGGGCATTATACAAATCATCAATTGCTTGAATGCCCTTAATAACATCTTGTTGTTCTTGAGGAGCAATATCATCAAAATCAATATCCTCTGGAAGAGGAGAATCATCAAAGACAAAAGTTGGAGGAGAAAGAGGGGATTCATCAAAAACAAAAGTTGGGGGTGAATTCACCAAGTCAACTTCTTTTGTTACTGCAACTTGAACTGGAATCTGAACTGGAGCTGGAACTTTTAAAATTTTGATAATTTTCTTTAGTACAACTGTATCTACTGGAGCTGTATATGGAACTATAACTTTTGAATGAACTAGAGGATTGGGCAAACTGCTGAAAACTGAATTGAACTGAGATAACAAATAAATAATATTTATTGAGGGATGAATGGAAATATTATTTACAGGATCTATAACTGGAACTGAATCTATATCAAAAACTGTAACTGAATCTGCAGTTGCTTCAAACTCAATGACCATATCTGATCCTGCAAAATTTGGAGCTTCTTCAGAAAGCATCTCCCCCTGCCTAGTTTCAGGGAGACCTGAATCTAGGCCCCTAGAAGAAGGGACAAGTGTAGAGGATGAAAGTTTGGAAGAGAGATCAGAGATAGCTTGCAGAACAGGAGCTAGCTTCTCATCAAGGAGAGGAGTTAGCTTGGGAGAGATATGATTAAATATTTGGTCAGCCATAGAGGAGAAATCAACATACACAAAATCATGTGGTTGCTGAGAAGATGATGGTTCTGGGATAGAAGAAGATGGAATAGAAGATGGTATAAAGATGTTGGTAGCATCTGATAGGGGTGGAATGTTATCTGGATGGATAGGGGATTGAGGATGGATATGTGACTGAGGTGGAGAATGTGGAGGAGACAATAGGTCAAAAGTTGGAGGGGGAATGAGTGGAGGAAGAGAATCAGGAGGGGGAAGAGAATCATGAGGGGGAATGGAATCATCATCTGGAATATAGGATGATGAGGGGATATCTGCAGATAGGTTTGTCTGAAGAGGAGGAGAAGAAGACAATGTGGAAGGAATGTCTATGGGAGAGGATGATGGAAGAACTTCTTCAGTAGTATGCTGAAGAGGTTGAGAGGGAAGAGGAGAAGAAGATATGGAGGGAGGAACTTCTTGAAGGGTTGGAGGAGTGGCTGTATCAGCCCTAGTGCTTTCAGAAATACTCCTTGAAGCTGCTGCCCTTGGAGTCTTCTTGGGAATTACCCTTTCCCACTTGCCAAAGAGGGCTGATGTCAACCTCTTGCTAGCATTAATAAATACCTTTCGAGAGACCAACAGGTCTGGGCATTTTTCTTGAAGCACAATGCTTATGATCCTTCCATAACAAACATTCATTTTGCTGATTTTCTTCTTGATTGATTCAAAGAGAATCAATCCCCAATTTATTTGTTTCTTTTCAACTAAGGCCACCATCAAAAGAAATTGGTGCCTAATGATATAATCATGAGCAGAAGTTTTGCCTATCAAAACTTATTAAACAACATCTGCCAAGAACTTGTATTCCACAGACAAGTTCTTATTTAGAAGATGATTAGGGTTTCCAGAGGAATGACCCATTTTAACAAACTCAGCATTAAATTCATCAGAACTAATATCTAATTCATCATCACCATTCAACAAACCAAAAACTGCCATTAAAATCTCTGGGGTAAGAGGAACCTGGTTTCCTGATATTGATCTTGAAATTGTAGTTGCATTCTTTGACTGAATGGTATGCACCGATTCCTTTGTCTCTGCCACTGGGAGTTTTATTCTGGTGGTCATAAACTTCCTTAACTGTTGTTCTTCGAAAAGTCAAAGAATATCCTGGAAAACTTGGTCTGAATGCGCTAATGACTCCATGTCGATGTCAAAACCAGCATCAAACTTCATGGAGGAAATTACTGCCTGAGAGATTGCCATTACTACCTGCAAGAGAAAGGGAGATCAAGTGCAAGGGAACTGGAGGGAAAAGCAAGAGCAAGTTCTGTAGGCGCAAAGACAAAAAAGAATCAAATTTTGATTATAAGGAAAGAGATCGGAGAAGGCGCAAAAATTCGTGGAACTGAGGTCGGCTAAACCTAATAAAATCAGAAGTCAAAGAGTCTTAGGCTTCATCAAACTGCGTTCGACGAAAAGTAAATTTTCGTCGATCTCAGTTCCACGATCGAACTGACTTCGTCGATCTCTGAAGCTAACAGGCTTCGTCGATCTCCATTCGACGAATGACTAGATTTCGTCGATCTCCGTTCGACGAAATGAGGGGATAAGCAGAAGATGTACTTTTTAATTGATTTAATCTCCATCTATCATTCCTAGCTGATTTATAAAGAAAATATGTTTCTTTTCATCCAAGGGTTTGGTGAAAATATCAGCCCTTTGTAAGTCAGTAGGAATAAATTGTAGGCAAATTTTATTTTTACCCACATTATCTCTGATAAAGTGGTGCTTAATTTCTATGTGTGTAGTCCTACTATGGAGTACTGGATTTTGTGCTATAGATATTGCACTAGTATTGTCACAAAATATAAATGACTTATTTAAGTTGATACCATAATCTAGAAGTTGATTTGTATCCACAAAATCTGTGAGCAGCAACTGCCAACAGCAATATATTCTACTTCAGCTGTTGATGTAGACACAAATGTCTGTTTCTTACAAAACCAAGATACAAGATTATCACCAAGGAACTGGCAAGTTCCTGATGTGCTTTTCCTGTCTACTCTGCATCCAGCATAATCAGAATCTGAGAATCTAGTTAATTCAAATTCTGATGCAGTTGGATACCAGAGTCATAGATTTGGACAACCCTTTATATATCTCAAAATTCTTTTTAGTAAAATAAGGTGAGATTCTTTGGGGTTAACTTGGAACCTAGCACAAATGCATGTAGCAAACATTATGTCTGGTCTACTAGCTATTAAGTAAAGAGCCGACAATTGCTCTATATACTTGGATTGTGATATGAATATGCCATTTGGAGTTTGCTTCACTTGAAGGCCAAGGAAGTAAGATAACTCACTCATAGTACTCATTTCAAATTTAGATTGCATTAGGTCCGAAAACCTTTTGCATAGATTTGAATCAGTAGAGCCAAAAATAATGTCATCTACATAAATTTGAACTAGTAAGGTTTGATTTTTATGTATCCTGAAAAATAAAGTTTTATCAACAATGCCTCTACAGAACTTGTTTTCTAAAAGAAAATTAGTCAGGGTCTCATACCATGCTCTGGGAGCTTGCTTGAGACCATAAAGAGCTTTATTAAGCTTAAAGACATGAGAAGAGTGAGTTGGAGAGATAAAACCTGGTGGTTGTTCCACATAGAGTTATTCTTTGATATCTCCATTTAAGAATGCACTATTCACATCCATCTGATAAACTTTAAATTTCTTGAAAGCAGCAAAGGCAAGAAATATCCTGATAGCTTCAAGTCTAGCAACAAGAGCAAAGGTTTGATCATAATCAATTCCTTCTTCCTGAGAGTATCCTTGGGCTACCAATCTTGCTTTATTTCTGATTATGAAGCCTTGATCATCCAGCTTGTTTCTGAAAACCCATTTAGTGCCAATGACTGGATGGCCCTTTGGTCTTGGAACCAAATCCCAAACCTTGTTCCTCTCAAATTGATTGAGTTCCTCTTGCATTGCAAGAATCCAGTTTGTATCTTGTTCTGCATCTTTTATGGATTGAGGTTCAATCTGTGATAGGAAATAAGATGCATCTGATTTTGGTTGAGTTGATGCCTTGTTTGAACACCTGCTGAGATGTCTCCAATAATTTGAGATATTGGATGATCTCTAACTGTGATGTGGTCAACAGTTGGAGTGGGTTCAACAAGAGTTTCCTCTTGAGGGATTTGTTCAGTTGTCACTTGATTTGAATTATCAGCAAGATCTCCTGGAATATCTTCTTCTTCGCTGTCTTCAATAGTTTGAGATGATGGAAGTAAAGACTCTTCATTCTGTAGATTTAATCCATTGAGCTCTTCACATAGAGCTGGTACCTGCAAAATGTCTCTGGTAGAGGTGGTGTTCCTCTCCTCATTTAATACGTTAGTTTCATCAAAAGATACATGCATGGACTCTTCTATCTTAAGAGTTGATTTATTATAAACTCTATATGCTTTACTAGAAAGAGAGTATCCAAGGAATATACCTTCAACAACTTTTGCTTCAAATTTCCTTAGATATTTCTTATCATTGTTATGCACATAGCATTTACAGTCAAAAATCTTAAAATAGTTATCCTTAGGCTTTTTATTCTTAAGTAATTTATAGGTTGTTTTACCCTTAAGTTTATGTATCAGACTTCTGTTCAACACGTAATTTGCTGTGTTCACTGCCTCTGCCCAAAAAGAGAGCGGCAAGTGAGCATCAGTAAGCAATGTAGTTGCTAATTCAATTAATGTTCTATTTTTCCTTTCAGCTATCCCATTTTGTTGAGGAGTTCTAGGAGCAGAGAAACATTGCATGATCCATTCTTTTCCACAGAATTCTCTCATCAGAAGAGATTCAAACTCAGTGCCATGATCACTTCTGATCAATGCAACTAGAGTAGAGTACTCAATCTTGATGGACCTGAGAAAGTCTGTCAGAACACTGAAGGTGTCAGACTTGTTCCTAAGAAAGAACACCCAAGTGAATCTTGAGAAGTCATCTACAATAACTAAAGTGTAATGCTTCCCTCCTAAGCTCTGTATTGCAGTGGGTCCAAAGAGATCCAAATGCAGTAAGTACAGAATCCTAGGTGAATCACTCTTGGATAAAGATTTAAAACTACTCTTGGTTTGCTTTCCTAGTTGACAAGCCCTGCAGAGTCCTTCCTTCTTGTATGAACCAGAAGGCAGTCCTATTACTAGACTGTCCTTGGAGAGCTTAGAGATAGTTCTAAGGTTAATATGTCATAGCCTTTTATGCTATAATTCATTTGTTTTACTTATTGAATTAAATAAACAAATGTCTGAATTGGCAGAGTCAAAATTGACTAAATAAATATTTCCATGTCTAATACCAGATAACACATTAATATTTTTATTATTGGTAATAAGACATAAGGAATGGTTAAAAGTTACCTGATAACCTTCATCACATAGCTGGCTTATGCTAATGAGGTTATGCTTGAGACCCTTGACATATGCTACCTCTTTGAAGGTAACTGCTCCAACTTTGATTTTTCCATAGCCTTTAGTTTGACCATAGTTGGAGTCTCCAAAAATCACTTTGGGTCCAAGCTTTGCCTTGTAGTTGCTTAGGTTGGCCTTATTTCCTGTCATGTGCTTGGAGCACCCACTATCCAAATACCACTGTTCTTTTATGCTTGGATAGCTTTGCACCTGCACAACATAATATAAACTAGTTGTTCTTGACCCAGACTACCTTGGGTCCTTTTGTCTTACCACAAAATTCGGAAATATAAGAAATCTCAGGCTGATCCTTATAGCCTTGTGGATGATATTTCCTTGGAGGAATGATCCACTCAGTAAAGGGATTCTTAGTATGTTGAGAATTAGAATTCTTTTGAAATTCAGTACAAGTTATGTTCGACGAACTTGGTTGAGTTCGTCGACCGCCGTTCGACAAATTGAAGTGATTCCGTCGAGCGCCGTTCATAGAATAGCTATGCTGAAAGTCTGTGTTCAGCGTTCGTCGATCTCCGTTCGACGAATTCATGTGATTTCGTCGAACTCCATTCGACAAATTCTTTTGAATTCCTTTATTCTTAACATCCTTACTTGAGATATTCTTACCTACAACTATTGCCTCTTTGCTCTTGGCAGAGATGAAATTTATTGGTGTAGATAAAATGTTTTTCTTAAGGAGATGTGCCTGACTTGATGATGCACCCAAGCCCAATTTGCCATTTAGTCTGACATTCACAGTGCTTGTGATGTCCATCAGTTTGATGCTTCTCCCATTGAGGGATTCTTCAAACTTTTTAGCCTCAGATAATTTGTTCTCAATGAGAACAATGTGTTCTTTGGAGGCAGCCAATTCTTTCTTAAGATTGACATTATCTTCAGTCAGTTGATTCATTTCAACCAACTTATTTCTGAGGGAAATTATTTCCTTCTCAAATTTAATTAAATCCAAACAAAGAGTTTTTAATTCATTTTTGAAATCATTTGAATTAAAGTCAAAGGTAGAGATTACCTGATCACTGTCATTATCAGATTCTGATTCATCTGAATTACTTTCTGAGGCATTGATAGCCATCATGCAGAAGTTTCTTTCATCTTCATCATCACTAGAGCTAGATGATGATGCAAGTTCTGAATCATTGCATGAGTCATAAACATCCATCAAGCATTGATCCTTTTCATTTGCATCATTTTCATCTTCAGATGAGCTGGATGATGACTTTGACTCTGTATTACTCCATGTTTAAGCTACAAAGCCTCTTCCCTTATGTTTGTGTTTGTGGGAGGATGGCTTGCTGGAGTGCCTCTTTTCTTCTTTCTCTTTTCTTTTGTCCTTCTTTTGGTTCTCTGGACACTCAGGTAGAATGTGTTCAGGTTTCCTGCAGCCATAACAAATAATTTCTTTAGAGTTTGTTTTGTCATACCTTGGTTTTTCTTTTGATCTGAGATCCTTCTTTCTGAAGTCCTTTCTAGCCATTTTGTAAAATCTCTTGGCTAGGAGGCTCATAAACTCCATTTCTCCTGGAGCTTTATCTTCCTCTTCTGGCTTGGAAAGCAATGCTTCTCTCCTTCTTGGTGGCTGGAGAGGAGGTAGATTATTGAGCTTCTCTAGACTTGATAAGCTGCTCATAGGATTTTAATTTGCCCAATAAGGTCTCAGTAGAGATCTCATTCAGGCTTCTGGCTTCCTTGATTGGCCAGATCCTTGAGTCCCATGTGCTGGGAAGCACATTAAGATCTTATCATTAACTTCAGTGATTGAAATCACTTTGTCCAAAGATTTCAGTTCATTGATTATGAGACTGAGTCTATTGTACATGTCTGCTACTGTTTCAGTTTCTCCCTTTTTGAAGTTTTCATATTGAGAGATAAGATGAGATCTTCTGTCTTTTCTCTCATTTGCAGAACCTTCAACCATGTTGTTGAGGGAGTTCCAGATATCTCTTGCTGAGGTGCAGTCCACAACCTTCTGGAATATATCATCAGACATAGTCTGTGCCAAAATATTCATAGCCTTGGCATCTGCACTTCTTTGTTTCTTTTGAGCTTCTGTCCACTCAGGAGGTGGAACAACAATATTGTTGGTTGCTGCTTCAGTACTTGTTGATGCTGAAGGAGTAGGGGGTCCTGTCAAAATGGAATTAAAAATATCCTCATCAATAGAATTCATATATAACTTGATCCATGCCTTCCATAATGCAAACTTATTGAGATTGCACATAGGAGGTCTTGTGCTTGAGTAATCTTTGTTCTGTGCCATAAGTTTTTAGAAAAAGAAATATAAAACTCTAGAAAAACTTAAGATCTAATTGATCTTTTGATTCAGGTGTTAGCCTGTGTAACCAATCAACCAACCTCTGATACCAATTGAAAGTGAGGTATTAGATCTTACATTTACTCTAGAGGGGGGGGGGGGGGGGGGGGGGGAGGGTTGAATAGAGTATTAAATAGTTTTAACTTATTTTATAGCGGAATTAAAATAGTGATATATATATATATGTGTACAGAGCTGAGTGAGTGTAAAAGCAAAATAAACACAAATCACATCACAGTACAGAAGGAAAAACACAATCACAGAAAACACAAGGATCTATAGTAGTTCCCCAATCAAACTGGGTACATCTAATCTTCTACCACCCTTGGTAGGAATCAACTAGGTTTTTGATCAGGTGCCCTATCACCACTGGGATTTTTGATCAGGTGCCCAAACACCACTGAGCTTTTGATCAGGTGCTCAAACCAAAACACAGGTTTTTGATCAGGTGCCCTGCTACCAAAGGTTTAACTTTTGAAGGAAGTTAGAACGCTGTACAAAATGGGATAAAATAAAGAAAAAGATGTTTATGAAATTCTTCTATGTCAATAAGCTGAGGGAAGACTAGTGGTTTGGTGTGTTGTAAAGCTCCCCCTGTCTGATAGAAATTCTTGACAGTTGAAGGATGGAGATTTCTCTTGAATGTAGAATATCTTCCTTGATAGCAGATGAATCTGAGAGGAAATGTGCCTCAGATTGTTGTTACTCTTTGAAGATCAAGAACTAGCAGCTGAAAACTGAGAGAATGATTGTTGATGTTCTCAGAGAATGAAAATGCTGCTGTAGAAGATGAAGATTTCTGAATATCTGAGTATATTCTATATCTTCTCTATTCTCTATTGAATCCACTGATATATCTTCTTTTTCTCTGTAATTCTCTGATATATCCTTGATTGATAACATCTATATCTCTTTTCCCTTAGACATATATCTGACTGATTTGAAAATCAAATATTCTAAATAAGGAATAAAATATTCTGAAATGATTATTCTTGGAACTGCAATCTGATTCAGCAATAAACTTTAATTCTTTTTCCTTTTCCATGAAAGTATCCTTTTCCAATATATGTCAACGACTACTTTCTCGAAAGAAGAGAATAGAAATGAATAATAAAAGGAAAGATCAAATCTTGACTTATCTGATAATGAATAAGTCCAAACAATTGAATAGATCCGTTGCTGATTTAGTCGATCTGAGTTCAGAGAACATAGATAACTGATCTATCAGAGATTGTTAAGCTGAAGAAGAAATCGTCGAGCAGAAAACTGAGTTCGTCGAGCTGAGAGTTGAATTCGTCAAACTGAAAGCTGAGTTCGTCGAACTGAACATTTAGTTCCTTATTCGTCAAACACAGAGCTGAGTTCGTCGATCTCAAACTAGAGTTCGTCGAACTAAGCTAAAATCTGCTAAACTGGCTAGAGGAATGAAATCGTCGAGCTGAAGAGCAAGTTCGTCGAACTGATGCCTGACGTACGCAGAATGGATTTCGTCGAACGCAGAATGAAGTTCGTCGAACCCAGAAACTTAGAATTTTTCCTAAGTTCTAGCTAACTTAGACCTTGACCCTTAGACTATACAATGTGGTCAACTTGAGTCCTAGTCAAAGATAGTGATCCTAGCCCAAATCAGTAATAAGGTTGTTCCAACACACCTTATTAACAAATTCATTGTACTAGTTTTGTGAATCTCCTTATTAAAAGATTCAAAAAATTATTTCTAAGAGTAAAACTATTAAAAGTCTCAGCACTGTTTAGTGGAATTCCTACCAAGGGGTAGAAGATAGGATGTGCCCAAGGGACCTCCCTCCCGTGCGCAGGGGCCTCCATCCTGCGTGCGCCTCCCTCGCACCCCAGCGCGCTGGACCACCCTCTAGTGCGTGCCAATGTACGGGAGCACCCCATGCACGTCGAGACAACCCCTCACGTGCTCTAACACACCTCTCTTGCTGCCTCCTGACACGCTCGCTGCCGCACTCATCGCCCACGATTGCGCCCATCTCCAACGACCGGGCTCATCACCACCATCGCGCTCCTCGCTCGCCACCGTCGTCTCCCGACCATGGGGGTGCGAATAGTAAAATCCCCCTTTATTGGGTGCGGATAGTAAATCCCTCATCATTGGGTGCGGATACTAAAATCCTTCATCATGGGGGTGCACATAGTAAAATCCTCCATCATGAGGGTGCAAATAGTAAATACCCATTATTGGGTGCGGATAGTAAAATCTCTCATCATTAGGTGTGGGTAGTAAAGTCCTACATCATGGAGGTGCACATAGTAAAATCCCCGTCATTGGGTGCGGATAATAAAATCCTTCATCATGGTGGTGCACATAGTAAAATCTCCCATTATTGGGTGCGGATATTAAAATCTCTCATCATGGGGTGCAAATAGTAAAATCCTCCATCATGGGTGAGCACATAGTAAAATCCCCCATTATTAGGTGTGGGTAGTAAAATCCCTCATCATTGGGTGCGGATAGTAAAATCATATTTCATGGGAGTGCATATTGTAAAATCCCCCATCATTAGGTGCGGATAGTAAAATTATCCATCATGAGGGTGCACATAGAAAAATCCCTTATTATTGGGTGCGGATAGTAAAATCCCTCATCATTCAATATAGATAGTAAAATCATACATTATGGGGGTGCACATAGTAAAATACCCATTAGTGGGTGCAGATAGTTAAATCCTTTATCATGGGGTGCACATAATAAAATCCCCCATTATTGGATGCGGATAGTAAAATTTCACATCATCAGGTGTAAATAGTACAATCTTATCATGATGGTGCATATACTAAAATCCTCCATCATGGGGGTGCACATAGTAAAATCCCCCATTATTTAGTGTGAATATTAAAATCCTCCATCAAAGGGTGCATATATTAAAATCCTCCAGCATTAGGTGTGGATAATAAAATTGCCTGTCATGGGTGTGCGCATACCGAAATCCATCATCATGAGGGTGTGCATACCGAAATTCCCCATTATGGGGGTGTGCATAGCCAAATTTATGATCATGGGTGTGCGGATAACAAGACTCCCTAGCGACATAATTACCAAAATGTGCCTCTCGGAATCTATAATAGGGACCCAGAGCTCTCATTTGAGAGGACCTTTGTCTTGTACACCTGAGAGAGTTACTGAGTCTTCCTTTGAAGATCTCCCTGTGTTCTCCTTCAGCGCTTGAAGATCCATTCGAAGATTTCTTTCGGCGCTCGAAGATCTCCTTTGGCGCTTGAAGATCTCCTTCAGAGTTTGAAGATTCCTTGAAAATGGTTCGAAGATCTCCTTCAGCTTTTGAAGATGACTCGAAGATCTCCTTCGACCTTTGAAGATTCCTTCGGAGACTCGAAGATCTCCTTCGCTCCTCGAAGGTCCCCTCGAAGAACTCATCCAGCCCCTTCCTCCGAGCTCAGTGCCCCTGCGCTTCCGAGGACGCCAAAGCTCTGGTCGCTTCTGAGCACGCCAAAGCTTCGGTCGCTTCTGAGCACGTCAAAGATCCTGTCGCTTCCGAGCATGTCAAAGCTCCAGTCTCTTCCGAGCAGGCCAAAGATCCCATCGCTTCCTAGCACTCCAACGCTCCCGTCGCTTCCGAGCACGCCCAAGCTCGCGTCGCTTTCGAGTACGCCAAAGCTCTTGTCGCTTCCGAGCACGCCAAAGCTTGTGTCGCTTCCCAGCACGCCAAAGCTCGCATCACTTCCGAGCACGCCAAAGCTCGCGTCGCTTCAGAGCACCCCAGAGCCCCGTCGCTTCCCAGCACGCCAATGATCTGGTCGCTTCCAAGCACGCCAATGGACTGGTCGCTTTCGACCATGCCAAAGCGCCCGTCACTTCAGAGCACCCCAGAGCCTCATCGCTTTCGAGCATGCCAATGATCTGGTCGCTTCCAAGCACGCCAAAGCTCAAGTCGCTTTCGACCACGCCAATGCGCCCGTCGCTTCCAAGCACGTCAAATCTCCCGTCGCTTTCGAGCACTTTGAAGCTTCTGTCGCTTCCGAGCATGCCAAAACTCCGGTCGAGAGGGGGGGGGGGGGGGGGGGGGGCAGAACCTTCATATCTACAAAAGTGGCGATCCGTGTGCTCCAGATTAAGCAATGTGATTCGCCCGTCCGGTAGTTATGGTGGTTACAATAGCGCAATTACCAATCCGCCCCTGTCAAAAACAATAAAAGGAGCTCAGAGCACTCATTCAAAGAACAACTGACCTTCAGCACCAGAGAAAGCTCCTTCGAAGATTCCTTCAGAGATCTCCTTCGGCGCTCGACGACACCCTCGAAGATCTCTTTCAGGACTCGAAAATCTCCTTCCCCTTGGAAGGGGACTTGAAGATCTCTCTCTTCCCGCAAGGAGATTCGAAGATTCCGCTTCCTCCACCATCAAATACTTAGTGCGCCGAGCGGTGGTTTGTCATCCTCCAAAAGGGCATTTTCTCATTGCACAGGTCAGAAATGTTACAGTGGAACACTCATAGATGACACTAGACATAGAGGCACGCAAATCATTCTGATTACTCCCAACAAGTTCCCTACATGTAAGTGCATGCAATCTAGAAGTCAAATACCTATAATTCACACATAAAATATGTTGTACGTGTATATATAAGCATAGAGATCCAAAGGCGTACAACATTTACCTATTCTGTGCTACACGATGCTTTTGAAGACTCAACTCACAATATGTATCTGCTTTGATTCAACCCAACTCTTACTAAGCTAAATACTACAGTGTCATCATTTTTTTCTACAGTGGCCTACGAACACTCCTGAGGAAATCACATATCCCATACTCTTACCCAGAGCCCACATAACTATGAAGTTCAAATACAACTTCACCACTTGCTCTAAATAGGTACCTTGGATATTATGGGGCATACATTTTTAGTTAAATCCACTAATTTTATCATAAACTTCATTTCACCTAGAACTATGCAATGGCGTACCTTTGTTCGGACTTCTCAATTTCATCAAAATATTTCCAGAACTCATTAGATTGCCCTGATCAGATTTAGGATGTTGCATGCCTATCAAATTCAATTGGTTCATTCACAAATCATAAAATTATAGAGAAAATAACCTAGATACCATTTGTAACGACCAAACACACAATACCGCATTTATTATGGGATGTGTCTGTTTGGGGAGAAGTTTCCACCCTTATAAAATAGACCCTGGATGTGAATTATAGAAGTCGTCCTGTCATAAGCTGGCGAATGATGGTACTTTCCAAGAAGACTGAATTCAAGGAAAGTAGTCACGAATTTCGTAAGCATCAACAATTATCATAGTTTAGGAAGCGAGAAGACCGAACAGAACCTCCAACATGATATAGCCTGAATAATTAAACTAAGTAAATTCGGCATCAAGACAATAATTTCATTCGCAGACCGGCGGCGCCAAAGTTGACTAAATTACAACCATAAGTAATTGACCTCCGCACGATTGAATGTTCCTCACAAGGGTCAATCCAGTGCCAAAACACATCTCAATACACTACATATGCCAATAATAACATGACCACCACACACAATTCGTCATGCGGCATGCTGAGGTTTATTACCCGTTCTCTATATATACTGAAAGAATACTAATTAGAAAAGTCGTCCTTGTTGGAAGCGTGACAGCGTGACGTGCGATCACCACTCCGGCAAACACCTCACACGCCCGAACACTACCACTCGCTCAAGCACAAAATACGGCGGGTACACACACACACCGGCGAGAACCTTCAGTCTCGGCGAGATGCTCCCTTCTCTTCTCGGCGAGCACCTTCAATCTTAAAGCTCCGGCGAGTACAACCTCCACTCGCACCCGCGAGCTCTTCAACCCACGCGAGATCCTACACTCGCGAGCTCCAACTTCTACTCCGGCGAGCACTCCCACGGCGAATACACAGCAGGCGAGATGCGGGCTGCGAGCTCCACTAGACTGCGATCACGTGAGCTCGACGATCGTCGACCTCCCTTGTGCGAGCTCGACGAATGTGGGGGACAAACCACTGCTTCACTCTTGCGAGAGGGAGCTGTACCTGGCGAGAGCGGGCTGCGAGATGAGGGTGGCGAGAGGGCTCCAGGCGAGATGGGGGGCTGCCTATTTTCAATATATATAAAATACAACAAAATAAAACTAAGACCCATTGACCCGGTCAACAAAGTCAAACCAACAAACTCCCCCTCAAACTTGACAGCACATGTCGAGTTTGCCTTTGAGCTCCGCAAACGTCTCTGCCTTCAGCGCCTTGGTGAAAATGTCTACGACCTGCTCTCCGGTGGGGCAATACACAACTTCAACTGTCTTCAGATCCACTTGCTCCCGAAAGGAAATGATACCTCGTCTCGATGTGCATGCTCCTCCCATGCAGCACCGGGTTCTTCGCGAGCTGGATGACCGACATGTTATCCACTAACACTGTCGTTGGCCCTTCCTGTCCATGATGCAATTCCTCCAATAAGTTCCTCAGCCAGATGGCTTGGCAAGTACATGCCGCAGCTGCGATGTACTCCGCCTCACAAGATGATAAGGCTATCGTAGCCTGCTTCTTCGAACTCCATGAGAACGTTGCGGTTCCCATATGAAATACATATCCGGAAGTGCTCTTTCGATCGTTCACGTCACCACCATAGTCGCTATCCGAGTAGCCGACCAGCTTCAACTCCTCTCCAGTGGAGTACATCAGGCCATGACCTCTCGTCCCATTCACATATCTCAGAATCCTCTTCGCAGCCGTGAAGTGATCCTGCTTTGGCTCCTCCATGTATCTGCTCACTACTCCAACAACGTACATAATGTTCGGTCTTGTAAAGGTCAGGTAGCACAGGCTTCCCACCAAACTTTTGAATAGCGTGGAGTCGACCGCCCCTTCCTTGGAGTCCTTCCTCAGCTTCAGCCCTGCATCAGCGGGAGTGGAGATAGCCTTGCTATCCTCCATCCGGAACTTCTTCAAGATTTCCTCCGCGTACTTCTTCTGCGTGATGAAGATGCCATCTTCATCCTGCTTCACCTCGACACCCAAGAAATAGGTCAACTCCCCCAAGTCCGTCATCTCGAACTCTCTCTTCATCATCTTCTTGAACTCCTCGAACATAGCCGGGTTGTTCCCGGTGAATATCATATCGTCTACATACAAGCATACGATCATGATATCACCGTTTTCTTCCACCTTGGTGTACAGAGCATACTCGTAGGGACACTTCCTGTAGCCGTGCTTATGAAGGTATGCGTCTATCCTTCCATTCCATGCACGATCCCCTTGCTTCAAGTTGTATAATGCCTTGTTCAACTTGCACACCTTCCTCTCCTGTCCCCTCACTTCATATCCAGGAGGCTGCTTGATGTACACATCTTCCTCCAATTAGCCATTGAGGTAGGCTGACACCACATCCATCTGCAGGACCTTCCACCCATGGTGAGCTGCAAGCGCTATGATCAACCTGATGGTGTCGATCCTCGCCACCGGGGCGTAGACCTCGTCATAGTCCACTCCTTGGACTTGCCTATAGCCCTTCACGACGAGTCTCGCCTTGTGCTTCTCCACAGCTCCTTCCTTGTTCTTCTTCACCTTGTAGACCCACTTCACCCCGAGGGGTTTGTGGCCTGCGGGTGGATCGACCAGCTTCCAAGTGTCATTCCTCTTTATGGAAGCTATCTCAGCATCCATCGCCATCCTCCAAGATTTCTCCTGGGCCGCTTCGTCATAGGATCGTGGCTCGCAATCTGCCAACAAACAATACAAAGAAAAATTGTTAAGTGTTGGTGCCGTCTCCTCGTAGATTTCCTCCATCCTTCTCATCCTAGGTTGAGGACGATCATCCTTGCTTCCACTAGTGCTTGCTCCACTAGTACTTCCTCCACTTGAGTTGGGAGTGCAAGCTCCCCCTGAATGTCCACTAGGTGGTGATGGTGGCTCAACCCCACCATTCTCAGCTCCTGCTTCGTGACCACCTTCCTCCTCATCTTCAAAGAACATCCCTTTCTTGCTCCTTGTCTCCTCATCCCAGCTCCAGCAGCTGTCTTCTTCAAACACCACATCCCTTGTGATTATGACCTTCTCCGTCACTGGGTTGTATAACTTGTAAGCCTTGCTCTCCGGAGCGTAGCCCACAAAGATGCACTTCTCGCTCCTATCATCGAGCTTCTTCCTTCTCTGGTCCGGGACGTGAGCATGAGCTACACACCCAAAGACTCTCAAGTGCTTCACACTTGGCTTCCAGCCACTCCAAGCCTCGAACGGGGTCATGAACTTCACACTCTTCGTAGGGCATCTGTTCAGTAGATACACCGCACACTGCACTGCCTCCGCCCAGAACATCTTTGGCAACCCTTTGACCTTCACCATGCTCCTCGCCAAGTTCATGATGGTCAAGTTCTTTCTTTCTGCCACTCCATTCTGCTGTGGTGAGTATGCAGCAGTCAACTGATGTGAGATTCAATTCTCTTTGCAAAAGACATCAAACAGCCTCAAGGTGTACTCCCCACCTCGATCTGTACTCAGCACCTTCAGTGGCTGACCACTCTCATTCTCCGCCATCGCCTTGAACTCCTTGAACTTGTCAAGGGCCTCAGATTTTTCCTTCAAAAAATATACCCAACATTTCCGACTGAATTCATTCGTGAAGGTGATGTAGTATTTGCTTCCGCCTACTGAGGTGGTCTCAAACGAACCTGCAATGTCCGAGTGAACCAGTTCAAGCTGTCTCCTTGCTCTCCGAGACTTCCCTCCTTCAAACGTCAACCTCTTCTGCTTCCCCTTCGTGCACGCCTCACAGACTTTCTCCGGAGGTGTGATCATTGGCAGATCCTCCACCATCCTGGAGTGGGATAGAAGCTTCAAACCTGTGAAGCCTAAGTGGCCCATCCGATGATGCCACAACCATGCTTCCTCTTCTTCCTCTGTCCTCGCGAGACATGTCGTCTCCTGAGTATCCATCTTCAGTGTAAAGAGACGGTTCGTCGTCATCTTCACCTTCACCACTTCCTTCCCTTGATGGTTCTTCATTGCCAAAGACCCATCCTTCAACTGGACGCAGTAGCCTTTCTCCACCAACTGCCCAAGGCTTAAGATGTTAGTCTTCAAGCCTGGCACGTAGAACACATCGTTCAGATGCACCTTCTTTCCATTCAACTTCGCAACCACCAGGTCCTTTCCTTCAAGCGAGATCTTCGACGCATCCCCGAAGCTAACCTCACCCCCACTGGGTTCCAGGTTAGAGAACATCTCCCTATCTCCGCACATGTGGTTTCTTGCACCTGTGTCCAGGTACCACACTTCATTTCTACCTTCCTCCGCTCCTCTGTAGGTTAGGAACATCATCGGATCTCCAACGCCAGTATTGTTCCCATTGTTCCTAGCCTCGGTATAGTGGTTTGCCTCTTCTCTCTTCCTCGGAGCTCAACAGTCGTAGCTCATATGCCTGAACTTGTTACAGTTGTAACATTGGATCTGGGACATATCTCCTCGGCCTCTTCCTCGGCCTCTTCCTCTTCCTCTTCCTTCTTGCCAACCTCCTTGAGGTCGCTCCGCCTCTCTTTGGAAATTTTGATTTCTTCCTTAGTCTCTACCTCCTCTTCTACCTCTGCCTCTACCTTGTTGACCTCGGACACGCTGGCCGCCTCCTCTTCTTGAACTTTCCCCAAAGTTCAACTGGGTCTGGAGTGCTTTTCCCAAGCCACTCACTTCTTCATCATCCTGCAGCATCCTGTACTCATGAGCTTGCAAAGAGCCTACAAGCTCGTCAACGACCATCTCGGTGAGGTCCTTCGACTCTTCAATTGCCACCACTATATGGCGGAACTTCTTCGACATAGATCTCAACAACTTCTCCATGAAGCTCACATCTTCGATCGTCTCCCCATTGCGCTTCATCTCATTTGTAAGCGTCCGCAGACGGGTCACATAGTCACCGTCCTTCTCGGTGCTTTGCATCTTTGTTACTTCATACTCCGCGCGGAGGGACTGCAGCTTCACCTTCTTCGCATTGTCTACCCCTTGCATGGAGCGTTGCAACACTTCCCATGCCTCCTTGGAAGTCTTCGCGTCTGAGATCTTCTCAAAGGTTGCTTCGTCAACCCCTTGGTACAACAAGAACAACGCTTTCTTGTCAGCCTTCCTTGCTTCTCTAAGTGTTGTCTTCTGAGCGTTGGTCAACGCCGCCTCTGCCGCAGCAGTACGCTCCTCATACCCATTCTCAACTATATCCCATAGTTCTTTAGAGGCGAGTAGTACTCGCATCTGTAAGCTCCAATTTCCATAGTTGGTCTTTGTCAACTTGGGGACTTGCCCCGACATTGCTCCACCCGTCTCCATTTGCTTCTACTCCTCAAACCTTCCGAGTCATCGCAAAGGTTTGCAACCTAGCTCTGATACCACTTGTTGGAAGCGTGACGTGCGATCACCACTCCGGCAAACACCTCACACGCCCGAACACTACCACTCGCTCAAGCACAAAATACGGGGTACACACACACACCGGCGAGCACCTTCAGTCTCGGCGAGATGCTCCCTTCTCTTCTCGGCGAGCACCTTCAATCTTAAAGCTCCAGCGAGTACAACCTCCACTCGCACCCGCGAGCTCTTCAACCCACGCGAGATCCTACACTCGCAAGCTCCAACTTCTACTCCGGCGAGCACTCCCACGGCGAATACACAGCAGGCGAGATGCGGGCTGCGAGCTCCACTAGACTGCGATCACGCGAGCTCGACGATCGTCGACCTCCCTTGTGCGAGCTCGACGAATGTCGGGGACAAACCGCTTTTCTTGCGGGTGGCGAGAGGGCTCCAGGCGAGATGGGGGGCTGCCTTGCTTTTCTTGCGGGAATTAAATTTAACAAATCTCTCTCTCTCTCTCTCTCTCTCTCTCTCTCTCTCTCTCTCTCTCTCCACACTCTCTCTCTGTCTCTCTAAAATCTGCCCACAAAAATTCATGATTCAATAGTGTCATTACACCCAAAGCTACTTGGTCGCTACGTTCGATATATGTTCGAAAATTCATGATTCAATAGTGTCTTTACACTCTTTGGTTAGAGGGTCCTTAATGCATCCATATATGTTCGTTCTTCCTTTCTCTTATTTTTAGGGTGTCTTCGTTGTGACTTAATAATACTCTAACCGAAAATTTCGTGAGGATATGAGCAGGCGGAATTTTTTAACATGAGTAGTAGACAAGCAAAATAATGGTTTAAAGCAAAATGATTGCACTCACCTTCCTGCCATGTTGTTAGTTGGTAGCTTGTGCAGTATAATATACCGGTCACAACAAAAACAAAGATAATAGTAAATGTTTTTATGATATTTGTATTCACGGAATTCCTGATGATGCCAAATAAATAATATTAACTATTTAGGTGCAAGCATATCTGCAAAGCTTATCCTAGTCCATCAAAGCAGAGCCACACAACCCTTTCCACTACAAAGTAATCTTTATTGAGCAGAAGCTCAGAGCTGGGCCCTCTCAGCCTCTGCCAAAATCATGCAATGAAATTGTGACAAATCTTAGGTTGCCTGCATGCATGCAATTGCATGTCTTCTCATTTAATTCTAAATAATGCATACACTTGTAAAAAAAATTTATAATTTTTTTGATATAAAATTTACTATTTATTAAGTGCATTTGAACCTACATACTCAAATTTGATCTGTAAAATAAGTTCAATCCTATGAAGAGGATCAATGGGACAATCACTTGATATTTCTGTGCTAACATACTTTCACCTTTAACTTTTATGACAAAATTGACTAATCTTATCTAGTTTCATGGACCTCTCTAACTTTTGTGAGTGGTGTAAAGGTAAGGGAGTATTATTTTAATCACTCATAGTCGTGTTGATGTGGAAATACTATATGATTAGCTCACTCTAACCAAACATTTGGTGCCTAGCTCTTTGATTCCCGTCCCTTAACAAGAGCGCATCAAAATCTGCATCACTATCACAATTTGGAAACTCGTGATCTTGGAGAACCGATAAACTTGATGTAGTCACACTTGCCGCCAAAGTTTGATCTCTCAAACCATTCACACACAAATTAGAGTTTAAAATAAAGAATGTTGGATCTTTGTTTATTTAAAAGAGTGCTATTTATGTTACAGGAGGGCTCATCCTAGCCGTCCAAGTAAAAAGGAATCATAGAGATTAATAAACAATTACAAGTCACAATAAAGTGAATATTATTGTTTCCAAATCAAGGGATAGTGCACCAAAACTAAAGTGCGTAGATTTTTGACAGGAAGTATTCGACATATGATGTTCTACAATTCAACATTTGTGGATACCGTCGACGGATTTGATTATGCGGTACATGCATTCACCGGTGGTTTCGAGCAATTGTTGCAATTATGCGATGACGTCTGTGTCAATCACGCATACAAATGTATATTTTTTACCATTTAGTCATCTTGCACTAAAAAATCGCTCAAACACGTTATGTTCTCATAGGCTGAGTATATTAGTTATAGCACCTAAAACAAAGAACAATGTAATTATAGTGTAGCTATTCTACTCCAACTCATCATGTCTCTACCTGACAACTATCTAGAAATAATAGTAATCAGATTAGTCAATGGAATAAAATATGTTCACCCCCTCAGTCAATAGTATTATATGCTCAAGGGTGGACACACAATGTAAACTAAAACCTTATATAAGGGATTAATGCAATAATCATAGAAAGATATAGTAAAATAAGTGTACAATATTAAAAGAACATGTGTGTTGCTTCAATGATAATCTCTAATACCTAAAACACTACTGCATTCACAAATTGTTGGGAAAATTCCTATTGATTTAATGAGATAAAACTAATAGTTGATGATGTAGAAATTCCTTACAATGTTAGGTAGGGATATTAAATAATCTCTTTAAATAAGTTACATGAAGTGAAACAAAGCTCAGGAAAAGAAATCTTAAAGGATGTTCTGCAATTAATGTTCGTTGACCGACAATCGTTGATCAGTGACCAGAGCACTCAACGAAGGTTGATATCAAAGAATGCTCAACGATCAATGATTGTTGACCGTGGACTACTGATCAGTGACTAGGAAGCTCACAGATCAAAGACCGAAGAAGCTATCTCTGTGATCTAAGATCGTTGACCGCCATTCGTTGACCAACCAAACCGCTTAGCTAACTGTAGTTCTGAAGAAGATAGTTCAATGATCATCGATCATAGATAGGGGTTCGTTGACCTCGCTTAGTGATTGTCGATCGCTGACCCCAGATTATAGAAAGGTAGATCATACATCGTTGAACAATGTTTTGTGCGTCAACCAAACTGCCCCTCCTATGGTGAGCACCCCTCAACGATCGTTGACCAAGGTGCTCAGCAATCGTTGACCGAGTTCAAAGTTCTGTTCAAATCAGATATAGTCGTTGAAATTTTGAGGAGGACGATGCTAGATTTCTGTTACACATGCTTCTTTAGAACTTGCATAGAAATGTAAAAGTAGAGATGATATAAAGTCTCTCTTAATTGTAAAGGTTGCCCTAGGCATCAACAGTAAGTAACTTCATTGTCGCCAATCTGAAACGAAAACTTCTACTTCCACTCATTTTCATTCTCTCTGTAAATTGAATCCTCTTATTCAAGGATTTAGCTAGCCACCCTTCTCTGGTAACACAATTTGCTTGATCTAAAGCACTCAATTTCACGACCAACTATTGTAAAGGGTTATCATGCTCTCCATTCAAAAAAAATTGGTTAGGTTCTTGAATCTCCAGAGGAAAAGATTCTGTGGGTTGGATTCAATAGTGGAAAAGACTCATCGCCATGGTGAAGAGGCAGTTTTAGCCCACATATTTATGGACGAGAAGATGTACCCAGTTAATTGAGGAACCTTTATAAAATTCTGTGTCATCTCGATGTCCACCTTCTATTTATGCTTATTGTTATTGTGCTTCTGTGTGTCATTCTCTAATCTATTTTATTCTGACATTAATAGATCTAGCTTATACACAATAACCCTAAATCCTTTTTGAAAACATAATAAGGAAAACAAATTTAAATTTGGTCAATTTGTGTGACTTCTCTATTCGCCCACCTCTAGAGGATTATTCAGAGAATCCCTGTAGATTTAATGAGATAAAGTTAATATTTGATGATGTAGAAACTTCTCAAAATGTTAGGTGAAGATATAAAATAAATCTCTCCAAGTCCCTTGAAGTTAAGCAAAGCTAGGGAAAAAGTCTTAAAGAAAGCTATGCAGTCAACGAACCGTTGACTGACAATTGTTAATGGGTGACCAGAACACTAATCAATTGTTTATCTTAAATAATGCTCAATGATCATTGGTCGCTGACCGCTGGTCAGAGACCAAGAAGTTCACAGATCAAAGGTTGAAAAAACTATCTCAGTGATCTATGATTGTTGTTCACAGTTTGTTGACTGGTGACAGAACTGCTCATCTAACTAAAGATCTGAAGAATATAGTCTAATGATCACCTATCGATGACCTGTGTTCACTTTCCTCACTCAACGATCCTCGGCCGATCAAAGAAAGGATGATAACAAATTGTTGTCAAAGTTCTGTGATCGTCCACTGCACTGCCCTCGCATGAAGAACTTCCCTCAATGATCTACCGAGTTCAAATTTTTTCAAAATCTAATATAGTCCTTGAAATTTTGAGAAAGGAAGGCGCATGTTATCTGCCACCCATGTCATGCATGCTTCTTTTGAACTTGCATATAAATGTAAGAGAATAGGTGAAATAAATGCTCTCTTAATTCAAAAGGATGCCCTAGACATTAACTAAAAATAACTTTTCCATCATCAATCTAAAATGACAACTTCTCCTTTAGCACTTCTTTCTTTCTCTCTATAAATTGGATCCTCCTCTTCTAGTATTCAACTAGTCACCCTTCCCTGGTGACACAATCTGCTTGATCTAAAGCTATTAATTTCATAACCAACTGTTGTAAAGGGTATCGGGCTCTCCCTTGAAAAGCATTGCTCGGGTTATTGAATCTCTAAAGGAAATGCTTCTGGGGGATGGAATCTCCAGTGGATAAGATTCATCATCTTGGTCAAGAGGTAGTACTAGCCCACAAATTTTTGGAAGAGAGGACGTACCCAGTTGATTGGGGAACCTCTATAATTTTTTGTCATCTAGATGCCCTCTTTCAGTTTATGTTTATAGTTATTATGCTTATGTGTGTTATTCTCTCATTTATTTTTCTCTAACTTTAATAGATCTAACTTATCCATAATAACCTTAAATACTCTATGAAAACATAATAAGGCAAAATAAATTAAATTAGCTAACTTTTGGTAACTACTCTATCCCCCCTCGAGAAGTGTTCTGAGATTCTATTCTGCACTTTTAATTTGTATCAGAGCTAGGTTCACTTTTAAGGGTTAAAACCTTAGTGAATCAAGATTCTGACCTCTGAATACTCCTAAGTATAATTCAAATTTATTTTGTCTTCGCAAAAAGATCACTCCTCAATATCCAGACCACCACCCATGTGCAACCTTAATAGGTTTGTTATATGGAAGTCAAGGATCAAGCTTTATATGGATTCTATTGATGAAGAAATTTATGAATCTATTATTGTTGGATCCTTTATCCAAAATAATGAAAGTATGGCAGATGATGCTGAAATCATCAAGACCGGGAACATTGGTCTGAAGAGGACAAGAAAATGTGGTCTTATACTAAGAAAACCATGAACATCCTAGTCACCACACTTTCTGATGATCTATACCAGACCATTATCAACTACTCATCAGCAAAGGAAATATTTGATGCTCTCATTGCAATGTTTGAAGGGAGTGAAGGTGTAATAAGAAGACAGATCTAATGAGTCAATTTTAGAACTTCAAGATGAAGGCAAATGATCATGTGGTGGAGTGGTACAAGAAGTACACTTTCATCATAAATGGCTTGAAGATATATGGAAGGGAGTTACTTGATGAGGAGCAAAATAATAAGTTTCTCAGGGGTCTTACCAAGGAATCCTTCTATACTCTTGGGAAATATATGAGAAAATAAAGGTCAAGGAAATAACTCATGATTCACTCTATGAAAGGCTCCAAGCCTTTGTTTTGTCCACCTAACTAAAAAAATATGAGCAAGATCCAGCTACACCTTTCAAGCCAGCTTTAGAAAAGACAACGGCTTTGGAAGCCACTAAGTTAAGAAGAGCTCCACCCTCATTCTCTGAAGAGGAGCTAACCTTACTAGCTATGAAGGTGCATGCATGGAAGAAGGAGAACACTTGTTCTAAGTAAAAAGGTAGGGGCAAGGACAAAAGCTTCAGAAACATCAGGTATGAAACTAAACATCCTTATGAAATCATATGCTATTAATGTAGTAAAGGAGGGCACATCAACACATACTGCATAAATAAATTGAAGGATCGACTTAGATCCAAAGAAAAGGCCGAGGAGGCGAAAAAGAAGGTTCACAAGAAGGAGAAAGGGATTATTGCATAAATCTAGATTTATACATCATCTTCATTTAAGGAAAGATTATACTCTGATGAAGAGGGAAAATGATCAAAAGTAAAGTGCTAGATGACACATGAAGATGAAGATACCACAACTTCTAATGATGTACACAATATAAATCATTTGATTTCTATTCTCCTGACTCAAAGTCATATTTTCAAATTTATGATATAAAACATAACTTTAAAAATGAAAATTTACTATCTAACTGAAGAAAATGAAGAACTCACTTAATGCAATCTTCCTTTGCATGCAAAGCTTCAATCATATTCTTTAAAATAAGTCAAAGATTGTGAATCCTAAGCTGAGGAAAAAAGACTTTTGAAGAAATGTTGAGAAATTCTCTTGAGTAGAATATGAGACTATACCCTGAATTAATAAAGTCTCAATGTGAGCTCAACAATTTAATTAGCAAGAGAAACCAAATTCAAGATATCACTAAGAACCTTCAAGGAATGTTCAACAAGCGGGGCATTGGAGTTGAATCTACAATTGTTGTTAAGTAAGAATCTGCTTCAATAAGCAAGACACCTCCAATATTTGTCTTTGGAGGTTTTGAAAATCAAGGGAATTAGGAAAGTGGATAGAAAGCCTCACAGATGAGGAAGAATTCTTTCGTAGATGTTAGGCAATTCAATCTGAAAGATCATCCTATGAAGACACAATCTAGAAGTTCCTTTTTATATCTCAAAAGCTAAGAATTCCCATAATCAAAACAAAGGGAAAGGAAAATAAACAAAAATTTGCTTGCCAAAGTATGGGGTCAACGATCGTAGACTGACTGGTTGTTGAATGTTGATCACCTCAGTCGTTGATCAACGATAGCTGCCAACCCTAGTGCAACTGGTCGACTCCTGGTCGCATCAAATCAAGCTCACCTTCATTCAGCAATCGTCGATCGTCAACTGCAACTTCAATCAACAGTCGTTGATCATAGACCTCAACATCGATCAATAATCACTAACTTGTAGTCACATTAGCAGTTAATGCTCGCTTATCAATGAGAATTCCTAAAATATTATATGCAGAGTATTGTCGCCTTCTATTCCCTCCCCTTGCCTCCTAAGAGGATAAGCATGTACAATAGGTTTACCTGCTTTTGTTGTGGCAAGGCAGGCCACTTCATGCTTGACTATTGGAATAATAGCATAAACACCTTCACCAGGAGCTATCCATGGAAAGGAAGGGCTTGTGATTCTCATCTTCTTTTTGGGAAGGATCCCTAATCTATATTGGGATCTCGTCCTTTTTATCGCAGGTTGTTGTAGATCCAAGCTCAGCCAAGATTCACACTTGGTACTTGGACAGTAGATGCTCTAGGCACATAACTAGAGATTAAAGCTTGCTGACAAGATAATGTGTTAAGAAGGGATCCCAAGTCATCGTTGGAGACTAAGGTCACGGCTTCACTAGAGCTTATGATAAATTTTCCCTAGGTAACATAACTATTACACATGTTGCTTATGTGGAAGGATTGCAACAAAATCTGATAAACAAGCTAACTTTATGATAAAGGTTATCGTTCTTTTCAATTTAATTAATACACTATAAGGTATGGTAGTAGAAACACAATACTCTTTACTAAAACAAGAGTTGATAAAATTGACCTTGTCAACTTTAGTCAGTTAGAAAGTTATGTTTGTCTTATGGCCTAATCTCCAAACTAAAGACATTTATGACATAAGAGACTAGCTTGCCTTAATTTCAAAACTGCAGATGAACTATCTAATTCAATCTAGTCAGAGGTCTACCTAAGTCAAAATAAGTAAAGGATAGACATTGCGGAGCTTACCAAGTTGGGAATCAAAGCAAGGTCTCCCTTAAGAGCAAACAATCCATGATACCCCAGGTGTCTCGACCTTCTCATCATGGATTTGTTTGGCCCCATTTATATTACTAGTTTAGGAGGAAAAAGGTACTCCATAGTAATTGTTGACGACTTTTCTATGTTCATATATGTGTTCTTTTGAGAAGCAAATCTGATAACTTTGGAATTCCACTATCTTTCTCAAGAAAATCGAGTAAACGAATACTACTTCAATTGTCATGATTAGAAGTGATCATGGAACTGAATTTGAGTCTCATAGGATGATAAAGTTTTGTGATTCCATGGGTATCAAGCAAAGCCTCTCCTCTCCTAGAACCCTATAACAAAATGGAGTTATAGAGATAAATAATAGAACACTCGTAGAGGCTGGTAAGACTTTGCTAGCTAAAGTCAAGGTACCTATATACTTTTGGGAAGAGATTGCAATTAGAACTTCCCACATGTTGAATAAATTTTTAATCAATAAATTGCATGAGAAAACTTCTTATGAAATACAAAAAGGAAGGACTCCAAACATTGCACACTTTAGGGTATTTTGGTGCATTTGTTTTGTTTTGAATAATGGTAAGTCACATCTGACTATGTTATGAAGCCAAGTTTTATGAAGGAACATTCCTTAGATAATCCTCCACCAGTAAGGCATATAGATGTTATAATAAGAAAACCTTATCTGTAGAAGAGTCAATTCGTGGAACTTTTGATGAATCTAGTATTCTCTATGAGGAGAAATATCCCTCTAACCTAGTTTTATAGATGGAGAGGATCTCCATATGAAAGGAATTTGAAGACCAAGCAACTTAAGAGAGCTTCCCAAAAAAGAAGAAAATGATGATTAGGAAACATCAAATCAAGTTCAAATGAAGACAAAGTTGTTCAAGAAGTTGTTATAGAAGGTACGTAGCTCAAGAAGCTGAAGAATGCATTGAGGTTAATGATGTTATAGAAGCCTCTAAAGGAGAAGCCTGTGACATTCTCCCCACACATCTGGCTACAACCTACAGATACATCAAAAATAATCCTCTACATCAAGTGATTGGTAACCTTCACGATTCATTCAAGACCATAGCATGTACATATAATGAATTGTTAGTTTGTAGTTTCATTTCACATATAGAACCTAAGACATTTGAGGCAGAAAATGGCGATCCATAATGGATCATAGCTATGCAAAAAGATTTAGAGCAATTTGAGAGACAATGGGTATAGAAGCTATTAGAGTGCACAAGGCACCATCCTATTATAGGTATTAATGGGTCTATAGAAACAAACTAGACCCTAGTAGTGTGGTCATTAGGAACTAGGCTAGGCTTATAGTTCAAGGATATAAGCAAGAGCAAGGGATTGACTATGATCAAACCTTTGCTCCTATTGCTTGACTTGAGTTCATAAGACTCTTCTTGTACTCTGCATCACACCATGGTATCTTTATATAATAAGGTAAGACAAAAGTTCATGGTGTAACATTTGTTTTGCCAGAAATACCCTCCCAAAACCTTTTTTTTCAAAATATATAATTTTTTGGTCATTTCTAAATTCCCGCTCACTTTTCCCACCAAAAAATTTAGATCTTATCAATATATCACTGTTTCCAAGGAAATGACTCCTGATTTCTTCACGGCAACACATATCGCCTTCCCTCTAACTCTCCTCACCCTGTTCCGCGCTTCAACCTCGCCAAGTAATTATTCCTCCATCCAGTGATTGATCCATGCACATAGATTTCATTACATCAACAAAAGCTTGCCTTCCCTTCGGTTCTACGCACCTCGCTTCGCACAAAGAAGTTTCACATTCTTGGTGAGGATCTACAAATTTCGCCTTACGTCCAGTTAACAATCCATAATCCTGGCTCCAAGCAACAGTAGAATCCTCCCTCGCCCTCACCGAGGCAGTACAGGTAATCATGCAAGTCCCTGTTGGTTTCTTTTTTGTTTCTACCAGCTTCAATCTTTTTTGTTCTTTGCGCTACTTTCCTCTGCATCTCCGTCCGCAAAAGCACTGCACCCCTCCTCTGCTTTTTCGGCGGTAATGTTTATGGAGACATGGATTTGAGGGTTGTGAAAGAGGAAATCAGAGATCTTAGTGTTGGAACTGTAGGCGCCTTAGAGGGGGGGGGGGGGGGTGAATAAGGGATTTAAAACTTTTAAGTTAATTGAGTTTATTCAAATAGGTTGACAGTATTTATAAAAATATCTCAGATTAAACACTGTATTAAGCTTCTTATGAAAGTGAGTTGTATTTGGCATGACAGATGTGGACACGGTTACTACCTCCAGCTGTAGTGTTACTGTTGGGAATATTTCCCTAAATGTTTCCTTGATTTGAAGAGGCATCACTCACAATGCTAAGTACATATTGTATTTGATACAATCTATTTTGTCTTAAGTATAATACAGGTAAATGATATTCCATACACTGGAATAGATTCAAAGATGTGTTGTTTAATCAGCTGAGAAGGCCTCACTGTATCAGCTGAACCTACGAGATAAGACCAGGAGCTGCTGAGAAGGCATCTGGGCAAGCTGAGCTGCAGATAGAAGAAACTTGGCGTGTTCGTCGAACGCAGAACTAAGTTCGTCGAACGCAGAACTAAGTTCATCGAATGCAGAACTCAGTTCGACGAATGCTGAGACGAGACAGAAGAAACATCTGAGACTTGGCGTGTTCGTCGAACGTAGAACTTAGTTCGTCGAACGCTGAGACGATACAGAAGAAATTGTTGAGACTTGGCTTGTTCGTCGAACGCAGAACTCAGTTCGTCGAACGTAGAACTCAGTTCGTCGAATGCTGAGACGAGACAGAAGAAACAGCTGAGACTTAGCGTGTTCGTCGAACGCAGAGTATGGCGAGTTCGTCGAATGCAAAGTTTAGCAAGTTCGTCGAACACAGTATAGCGAGTTCGTCGAACTGCGTTCGTCGAACGCAGAACTCAGTTCGTCGAACGCTGAGACGAGACAGAAGAAACAGCTGAGAATTGGGGTGTTCGTCGAACGCAGAGTATGGCGAGTTCGTCGAATGCAGAGTTTGGCAAGTTCGTCGAACACAGTATGTCGAGTTCGTCGAACGCAGATTGCGTGTTCTGCTTTTGGCGCAAGATGCAGAAAGACATTGTAGGGTCCATCAGTCTCTCCCATACTACTTTGAAGGATGGCTGAGAGCCATTGAAGGTCGGGGATGTATAAAAGAAGAAGTTAGGGCACTTTGGAATGGTGCTGGTCAAGTGCTAAAACAAATTTACTATTCCATTAACGACCAATGTTCTCATCTTTCTCCTCCTGCTCACTGAACAAGCAAGAAGAATCAGAGAGAAAAAGAAAGCTCTTCTACAAGAAGGAGCAAGGTGATCTTCCATCCTTCAACTGAAGAGGAAGATCAGTTTGTAGCTGCCATCAACATCTTCAGCTACAAGATAGCACAAGCTGTGCAGGAACCACAGAAGACTTCTACCCTCTGGTGTCTGCTGTAGTAAGCTTCAAACACTCTTTTACTGTAGGGCTATTTGCCTGAGATTGTAGGGCTTGTTGGCCTGAGTTTGTAGGGCTGAAGGCCTGAGCTTGTAGGGTTGTTTAGCCTGAGTGGTAGGGCATTAATGCCTGAGCTGTAGGAGGAGGATTCCTCTGAGGTAGGACCTGGAAGAGGTTTGAGTTGTAGGAGGTGGATTCCTCTAAGGTATGGCTTGTTGGCCTGAGATTATAGGACCTGCTGTGGTCTGAGTTGTAGGATCAGTGGTTGATCTGAGGTAGGGCTGCTGTGCCTGAGGTAGGGTTGGGAAAACCTGAGAGATCTTGAGGGATCTGTGCTGTAAGCTATTTTAGCTGAGTTTGGATGAGTTGGCCCTGTCTAACACACTGTTAGAACAGTGAAGGGGGAAAGTGAACTACCCATAGACACACTGTCTTGGGGAACCACTATAAACACTTGTGTGTTTTCTGTGTGTGGTTGATTACTTGTTTAGAAAAATCTTAAACATCCAAATCAAACAAGTAAAAATCAAAGTCCTATTCACCCCCCTCTAGGTGAATTAGATCATATACCTATATAATCATTCAAGTGGTATCAGAGGGAGGTTGGTCAAGAAGGGCATAACTGTCTGACCAGATCCTATTAATGAATAGTCAAATCACAATCCAATGGCCTCCTCTGGATTGAAGAAGGAAATGGGATCCATGAAGTTGCCCATATGCAGCAAAGAAAACTTTGGCATATGGAAGCAAAGGATCAGACTGTTTATGGAAGCATCTGATCCAAGTATTTTCATTACAGTTGAAGAAGGACCTTTTACCTTCCACACTGCCTCCACTATAGATCCAACAAGAAGAGTGGCCAAGGCATTCAAAGACTTGACCAAGGATGAACTTAAGCTGTTCACCATGGACAAAAGAGCCCAGAACACATAGTGAATGTTATTGATAATTCCACATTTCAAAACTTGGTACACTGCACTACTGCCAAAGAATTGTGGGACACATTAGTAGTATATATGGAAGGGACAGCTGAAGTAAGGGATGATAGAAAGTCACTCCTTAACCAAGAGTATGAAGCCTTCAGGCAGCAGAGCCAGGAAAGCGTCTCCATATGCTGTGAGAGGTTCTTCAAAACAGTCATTGAGCTGGGAACCTATGGGAGAGTATTCACCAATTATGAGCTGAATGATAAGTTCCTTAGATCTTTAATAAGGGACTGGGACACAAAATCTATGCAATCGGGGAAGTGGCCAAGCTTGGTGAGACCCCCACTCACTCACACACTGTTTGGAAAGATGCTTTCCTATGAGATGCAGCTTTCTGCAAGAAAGGAAGAGGACACCTCAACAAGGGCTCAGGCAAGGGAGAAATCTGTAGCTCTCAAAGCTGACAGCTCCAAGAGAAGCAAAGACAGGATGGTGTCTCCTCCAAGGAGAAGTGCTGAATCTGAAACCAACACCTCAGATAGCTCTTCCTCTAATGAAGATTTTGCTGCCTTTTTAAGGCAATTCAAGAAGATGATGAAGAGGGAACAATGGAAGAACAAGCCCTCCTCCTCATATCACAACAAGGAGGACAGCAAGGAGTCAAAGCATCACTCTAAGAATGACAGGTATGGCTCTAACTCTAAATTTAATTCCTCTAAAGATGTCTGCTATTGCTGCAGCAAGCCAGGGCATGTCATTGCTGACTGCCCAGTCAAGAGAAAAGAGACGGATGAGAAGATGGCTCATCATCCAAGAGGCAAGAAATGAGAAAAATCCTTTCTAGCTAAGAAGGAAAGGAGCTGGAGTGAATCAGACTCCAGCTCATCAGAATCTGATATGGAAGAAGCCCTTATTAGGCTGGTTGCTGTTGAAGAATCTGCTGCTGAGAGAATTGCAATCAGGGCCCCTCTATCTCACTCTGATAGTGATGATGAGGTGGATGAAGATATTGAAGAATATAATGGCCTAATGGTCATAAAATCAGATGATGAAGAATGCTCTGTAGCCAGAGAAAGGATAAGAGCACCTTTGACTTTCACAAACTGTGAATCTGAGGATGAGGAAGTCTTTGGGTTAATGGCTCTATCAGATGAAGAAAATCATGATGAATCACATCATGATCAGATATGCATCACTAACTCACCTTTACTACCTGCTTCAATTAAGAAAACCAAGAGTGCATCAGATGATTACTCATCTTCTGAAGATGATGCAGAAGACTGCTCATCTTGCAACAATAAGAACCATGCTGATCTAATTGAACAGTTTGGTGATCTCTTGGCTGCTCTGAGAAAGAGCAAGAAGCTCGTTAGGAAGCAAGCTAAGGAGCTAGAATCACTCAGACCCATTGAGGCTGAGATGAATGAGAAAATGGGTATGTCCCACAATGAGAGCACCAACTCCTGTGAGCTCAAGAAAATCATAGGCAAGCTACATGATGAAAGAAACCAAAGGGAAGAACTCATTAGGAAGCTTGAGAATGATCTTCTTAAATAAAGAAGTTTAGTGGCTCAATTCTCTAAGCCCAAAACTATTTTGCCCATCATTGACACCTTCTCCTCCTATGGAAATAGGAGGGGATTGGGTTTCAATAAAGGGGCATTAGATGCTGGGAATGGAGAAAAGGGAAAAACTAAAGCTGAGCCTCATACCACCTTTCATAAGGTAGTACTTCCCTCTAACAAGCATGGCCAGGACAGTGTCCATGGTCATTGGATGAAAGGAAGCTCCAATAGCTTGGAAAATGTTCCTAACTATGGGAGGAGAAAGGGGATGGGGATGAGTGCATTGAAGGCTCTCCATGAGGAAATCCAAATGGCCCATCATGGACCATTTGTGTTTGGTGCCTCGGCCCCCACCTTCAAGGATAAAGGAGCAACACCTTCCCAATCTCCTTCAGATAAGAAGTAGGCTGGTAGCACCAGTATAATCAACTCTCACTTGATCATATCTGATGCCATCAACACCATGTCAGCTACCAAGCTGACATAAGTTGCTGACAAACAGATAAAGTCAAGAAGAAATAATTATACTACAGCAGCTAGTCAGCTCTTGGCTGAGAGAGATTGGAAGGATGTTGCTGCCTTCTCTACTGAACATAGGCAATGTGATTCTCCACTCACCTCAAAAAGTGTTCAGAAAAGAAGGCACAACATCCATGAATGTTGGTGCTGTGTCAAAGTGGGACACTTTGCCATTGACTGTTGGCACAACCCCAGTGTGCCTAGTGCAAAGGAGAGACCTCCTGGAAGGGCTGAGGTGAGTAGAAGAATTATTTATTATGCTAACAAGAACCTAGGACCCAAATCATCTTCGGTTCCTAAGGGATATTAAAATCTGTCTTGCAGGGTAGTCCATTTGGCCAATAAAAAGCAAACAAGGCTAATGAACAATAAGTGCTCCAGGCTCAACTCTGGACTAAGAAAAATCTCACCACATGCTAAGATGCACTGATCAAGGGGGAGCTAAAAGATAGTTCAAGTACCAGCCTCAATAAAATTTGGTACTTGGACAATGGGTGCTCAAGGCACATGACAGGAAGGAGGTTGACATCATGGTGCAGCAATAAGCAAACAAGTGTGGCCACATCCACAACTGAGTCAGAGTACATTGCTGTAGGAATTTGTTGTGCACAACCATTGTGAATTCAACATCAATTGAGGACTACCTCCTCAAGGTAATTATCTCTCTTCCTATTAATTTTAAAGAAAGCTGGTCAGCTTAATCAGAACAATCTGTTTCAGCTGTGATTCAGGTTGCCCTTAAACAGCTGGGAAAAATCTGGGTTCGACGAACTCTTTTCTGAGTTCGACGAACTCCTTCCTGGGTTCGACGAAAGTTGAGCTTGAGTTCGACGAACTCAGATCTGAGTTCGACGAACTCATCCATATTATGTCATTTTATTTACCCTTCAATCATAAGATCAATAGATATGCTCCAAATGAGGGGGAGCTAGAAAGGGTTGTTCAAAATGAACTAGAACAACTAATAAAGCTAACAGTTCTCACATTGAGGGGGAGCAAGTTCCTGCTCAGATTGAGGGTGAGTTGGCAAATGTTGTAGATGCTGCCTCCCAATCCCTAGAGGGTAAAATGTTTGAAGAATCCAGAAAGGAGGAGATGGCCAATGCTAAGACCAACTCAGAGTTAGCTTTGAGTGGATTGCCCTCTGAGTTTGTCAAAGCTTAATACAGAATGCTGTCATGAGTTTTGATAGTATGCTTAAACAATATTATTGTCTAGAAACAATGTTATCATGAATGCTATTTAGATCTGTGTCAGGATAGGCTTTTGTTGGCTATGTACCTTAGCATTGGGAATATTCTGCCTTCTTCAAATAGGGCGAGATTGTTGGGAATATTGCCCTCAATGTTCCCTTGATTTGAAGAGGCATCACTCACAATGCTAAGTACATATTGTATTTGATACAATCTATTTTGTTTTAAGTATAATACAGGGAAATGATATTCCATATACTGGAATAGATTCAAAGATGTGCTGTTTAATTAGCTGAGAAGGACTCACTGTATCAGCTGAACCGTTGAGACAAGACCAGGAGCCGCTGAGAATGCATTCGTGCAAGCTGAGCTGTAGATAGAAGAAACATGGCGTGTTCATCGAACGCAGAACTAAGTTTGTCGAACACAGAACTCAGTTCGTCGAACGCTGAGACGAGACAGAAGAAACAGCTGAGACTTGGCGTGTTCGTTGAACGCAGAACTCAGTTCGTTGAACGCTGAGACGAGACAGAAGAAACACCTGAGACTTGGCGTGTTTGTCGAACGCAGAACTCAGTTCGTCGAATGCAGAACTCAGTTCGTCGAACGCTGAGACGAGACAGAAGAAACAACTGAGACTTGGCGTGTTCGTCGAATACAGAGTATGGCAAGTTCGTCGAACGCAGAGTTTGGCAAGTTCGTCGAACACAGTATGGCGAGTTCGTCGAACGCAGAACTCAGTTCATCGAACGCTGAGACGAGACAGAAGATACAATTGAGACTTGGCGTGTTCGTCGAACGCAGAGTATGGCGAGTTCGTCGAACGCAGAGTTTGGCAAGTTCATCGAACACTGTATGGTGAGTTCGTCGAACGCAGATTGCGTGTTCTGCTTTTGGAGCAAGATGCAGAAAGATATTGTGGGGTCCATCAGTCTCTCCCATGCTACTCAGAAGGAGGGTTGAGAGCCGTTGAGGTCGAGGATGTATAAAAGAAGAAGTTAGGGCACTTTGGAATGATGCTGGTCAAGTGCTAAAACAAATTTACTATTCCATTGACGGCCAGAGTTCTCGTCTTTCTCCTCCTGCTCACTGAACAAGCAAGAAGATTCAGAGAGAAAAATAAATCTCCTCTACAATAAGGAGCAAGGTGATCTTCCATCCTTCAACTGAAGAGGAAGATCAGTTTGTAGCTGCCATCAACATCTCCAGCTACAAGATAGCACAAGCTATGCAGGAACCACAGAAGACTTCTACTCTCTGCTGTCTGCTGTAGTAAGCTTCAAACACTCTTTTACTGTAGGGCTATTTGCCTGAGATTGTAGGGCTTGTTGGCCTGAGTTTGTAAGGCTGAAGGCTTGAGCTTGTAGGGATATTTAGCCTGAGTTGTAGGGCATTATTGCCTGAGCTGTAGGAGGAGGATTCCTCTGAGGTAGGACCTGGAAGAGGTCTGAGTTGTAGGAGGTGGATTGCTCTGAGGTAGGGCTTGTTGGCCTGAGATTGTAGGACCTGTCGTGGTCTAAGTTGTAGGATCAGTGGTTGATCTGAGGTAGGGCTGCTGTGCCTGATGTAGGGTTGGGAAAACCTGAGAGATCCTGAGGGATCTGTGATGTAAGCTATTTTAGCTGAGTTTGGAGGAGTTGGCCCTGTCTAACAAACTGTAAGAAGGGTGAAGGGGGAAAGTGGACTACCTATAGACATACTGTCTTGGGGAACCACTATAAACATTTGTGTGTGGTTGATTACTTGTTTAGAATAATCTTAAACATCTAAATCAAACAAGTAAAAATCAAAAGACCTATCCCCCCTCTAGGTGAATTAGATCATATACCTATATAATCGTTCAGTTACTGCTTGGCATTAGTGACAGAGAATGCCTTTTTGTTTAGATTTCAAAGATCAGAGATTGCACGACAATATTAGTGAAAAACAGATAGTATTATTGCTTTTAGAAATCATTATAAAATCCTATCCCAATGACGCTTGAGATTGAGGCGAATGCGTAAAACCCTTTTTGGTTTTCTACACTAACCCTTCTCCCAAGGAACGGTTGGCTCTAGCCTATCTCTCCCCAGATGAAGCCCCGAGCCGCCCCCCTAGATCTAACCCTAGACCTAGTCGCCACACCCACGTGACGAATTCTCCCTAGTCCTCGCAAGGCCCTAGTCGCGAATCACGCGGCGAATTATTTATTAACAATGAAAAGAGTTACAAATAATAAAAACTAAAACATCAAAGAAACTCCCTCAAAGGATGAACTTGAAGGGAAAGTCGACATGATTGATCTTTCTTCAAGTCCTTAGCATTCACGAACATTGACGGAGTTTTGTTGGCTTGCAAATAGGAGGCTCTCATGAATACATGAGTTGTGGCTTCGATATCTCGTCAAATCAGCAAATCAAAATGGAGGCGGACCACTCTTTAAATAGACTCAGATCTTTGCGCCAGCGGTAGTGCTACTGCCGGGTGGTAGACTCTTTAGGAAACAAGCTGGCACACCAATTGAGTCATTTTTGGCAACATTCTGGCTCCAAATTTGGCATCCCCTGCTACCGCATCGTGGTAAGGTTAGCGCACCGCGTTAGCGTTATCTCTTTGCTAGCCGTCAGATCTCCTTCCTTTTCTGCTCCTCAATCAGCATCATGATCGTAGGACTTCCATAAGTTACCGTCGGGCATTAGCCTTAACACGTCACGGTAAGAGTTGCTATATTTAGTCCAGACGACATTCCTTTTTTGACGAATGCTTCCAACTCGACGCATTTCTAAATCTGTAGAAGCTACCGCCACCGGTAGCATTAGGGCATCGCGCTTGCAGCATATTACTGAACTAATAGGGAATCACTGCCTTTCCTTTTTGAACTTATAGGGGCTTGAAAGCAGAAGTTCCTGCACACTATAAACACATGGAAAGTATATCAAATACGTTGGGATTTGTTATTCTCAAACCAAGAGATGTGGAAAGCATGTTCCAACAAACTCCCCCTTTTGATAATAACAAATCCTCTTAGAAAGAAATCATTCAAATATAAGAATTACATGACTTGTGTTTATAGTTAAGGATATGTGTGATAGTACAAATATACTCCCGCTATGTGAGTTCTCCCGCTACATCAAGGTATCCTATTTATTTTACTCCCCTTAAGTGTGAATTTTTTTCATAGTTTTTCTCCCCATTTTGGTATTATCAAAAGAGGGTGGAGAGAAGGGAAAGAACATGACAAGGATTTATAACTTAGTGATAGTACATGGTGAGTGAGTAAAGGATGGAGTTTGAATTACTTAGTTATTCTCCCCCCTTTTGTAGGAAGTGTGGAGAAAGCATGAAGTACCATTAGATAAGATACCAATACCACTTGTTGGGTAAGAAAATACTCATAATCGGGCGTACAAGTAGTAAGGATAGTGGAAAGCATGGTTCAAGATAAATAAATATCTTTATAGAAGTTTGAAGTATAGTAAATGTGGAAGAGTTTTATTTTAGAAGAAAATAGATGTTTTAGCAATGAAAGGCCAAGAACACAATATCATTTGTTCATTTAATAGCACTTGTTTAGAAAGTAAGCAAGAGTGAGTTTTCAAGGCATAGCGGAAGATAAATTCTAATATAATAAGCATTCTTAAAATAAGCATCTTTTTTGAAATTTTCAATCATATAAAATAAATAAGAGTGGTAGTTTTTGAAATAAGATGTTTGAGATTTTGAAATACATGATATTCTTTGGTAGCCAAAAATAATTCAAGTATGATTTTAATTTATCAAGACAAGATCGGAAACTACAATGTTCTAAATTCGCAATTCAAGTATACTTATACATTGTAGAGATCATGCATAGTCATCTAGTGCATTACTAAAAATTATAGAAAAGATATGTAAATATACATTAAAGTCCAATACTCATGAGTAGAAGGTTTATAAGAGATAATGATGTGTATAAGTAGTGTTTTTGATAAGAGTATACACATGATTTTATCAAAACACATGACATGTATAATGGAATAAACACAACATTATTGAAATTCATTCTTAGAATTACTTCCACCCACAAAGCTATATTTTATTTCAATGCACATAGAAATAGTACAACTCCAAAGGTGCTCTACACCCAAAATGCACATTAAGACTTATCATAGTGCAAAGTAGTGCTTCGGGGATCACATATATTATTTTATCATTTATTTAATTGTGATCCGGTGTACAAGAAGTAGTGTATAAAAGAGTTTGCACAAGACACTTTACAATTCTCACCAAGGTGCTCAACCTTACAATGCTCATTAAGACTTACCAGGAGTGTGAGTAGTGCTTTGTGGAGTTATCTTTGTCATGTATTCATTTGAATTTTGGTTTGGGACAAAGTTCTCCGAATTCACTTGTTTTGCAAATATAGGAGTTTTTTATTTTAAAAACATACTTCTTCAAATATGATTGCATAAAAAGAAAAAGATTTTATGAGGTATAGGTAAACTAAGCACACATCTAATAATGTTAAGTTGTTACACTACACAATCATACAAGAGTAAGATTAAAAACATATGTAGATTATCAAAAAGGTGAGTGAGTAAATCATTATCAAATATAAAATATTACTCATATTTAGAGGCATGTTAAGCACTTCTACACATGATTTCTATAATAAGTTTCATTGCTCATTACAAGATAATGTTCAAGGCATGACACAAAAGACAATGTTTTAAGATATTTAAAATAGAGAATTAATAATTGTATTTTGATCTTGAAAGGATAAACCTATTCATCCTTGAAACATTTCAATGAATAGTAATCAATTTTTATAATTTTTTATTTTTAATAAAAAAACATATATAATAAGAAAAGAGCATATTTTTGTTCTTTGAAATTTTTGTAGTTTTGTATTTGATTAATTTTTAAATAGTCAAATTAATAAAATTTTTAAAAAAACTTGTTTTTGATTGATTTTGATTAGTTTTACACATTTTTTTTGTTTTAGTATTTAAAGAGTAACAGGAGATGAACAGAGATATAAACCTTTAAGAATAAATAAGAAATTCAGGATTTTATACTACCGCCAGTGGTAACATCCTAATGCCGCGTGATAGTAACAGAAGTTGTATTTCTCAGAAAAAAAGTGTGTTTTTGAAATTTTTTGCCTGATTGTGTTTGTTTAGTGTAAGGGCTATGTAGTGGAGCCAAAAAATCAGACAAGCATACACACAACATGCGAATTTATTGTTTGTAGGTTAAGACGTTCAAAACTCCTAATTCTAGTCTAAGTAGAGCAAATCGTGCATCGGGTAGAGGCTTGGTAAAAATGTTCGCAAGTTGAGATTCAGTTCCTATAAAGTTTACATGAACATGTTCCTTTTTAATGTGATCCCTAATAAAATGCTGTCTTACATCTATATGTTTGAATCTTGAGTGATGCACGAGATTGTTTATTAGGTCAATAACACTCTTGTTGTCATATTTTAATTCAATATTGGTTAGATGAACTCCGAAGTCTTCTAAGGTTTGAGTCATCCATAATGCTTGTCCACAACAACTTCCTAGTGCAATATATTCATCCTCAGTGGTGGAGAAAGCAACCAGATTTTGTTTTCTGCTTGACCATGCAACTAGAGAAGGGCCCAAGAAATGACATGTGTCGCGAGTGCTTTTCCTATATAATGAACATTCCTCATAATTAGAATCAGAAAAACCATGTAAAATAAAAGAATCACTGTTTGGATACCATAGACCTAATCTAGATGTTCCGATTAAATATCTAAAAATTCATTTCACCGCTTTTAAATGTGATTCTTTTGAATTGGCTTGAAATCTAGCACATAAACATACGACAAAAGTAATGTCGGGTCTAGAAGCACTTAAGTACAATAAAGATCCAATCATTCCTCTATACAAGGTTTGATCAATTGATATTCTGGCTTCATCTTTTCTTAATTTTAGTGATGCGCTCATTGGTGTACTAGCTAGTTTTAAGTTTTCAAATCCAAAATATTTTAGCATATCATGTACATACTTTGTTTGACAAATAAAGATTCCATCATTTCTTTGTGTAAGTTGAAAACCTAAGAAATATGTGTGTTCTCCAACTAAGCTCATCTCAAATTTGTTATGCATTACTTGTACTACTTCATTACACAACTCTTCATTAGTGCCTCTAAAGATAATGTCATCAACATAATTTTGTAAAATGATTAAATCATTATTTATATGCTTAATGAAGAGTGTGTTATCGACACTACACATTTTATAATCTTGCTTTAATAAAAAAGATGTTGAGCTGGCATACCAAGCACGAGGCACTTTCTTTAAACCATAAATGACCTTTTCTAACCTATAGACATGATTAGGAAATTTTTCATCTACAAGACTAGGGGGTTGTTCAACATAGACTTGTTCTTTAATTATCCCGTTTAAGAAGCCACTTTTTATATCCATTTGAAATAATTTAAACTTCTTATAACTCGCAAAAGCAAGAAAGATTCTAATAGATTCTAGGCGAGCAATGAGTGCAAACATTTCATCAAAATCTACCCCTCGATTTGTGAGTATCCTTATGATACTAATCTAGCCTTGTTCCTAGTGATTCTAGAATCACCATCTAATTAATTTTTGAATATCCATTTTGCAACAATAACCGAGTGATTAGATGGTCTTTCTACTAACTTCCAAACCCTATTTTGTTCAAATTGATTTAATTCTTCATTCGTAGCAATAAACCAAAACTCATTATTGAAAGCAGTTGAACCATTTTTGGGTTCAATTCCAGAAATAAAGTGTAAATTTGAAAAGGATTCATGAATGGAAGAATGCGTCATTAACCCTCTTGACGGTTCTCCAATGATAAGCTCCCTTGGACGATTTTTGTAAATCTGAGCACGCTTGGAGGTACGAAATTTTCTTGGACCGCCTCTATTTTATCAACTCCAAGTGGATCATTTTCCTCATCCTACAAGGGTGAAAGAGGTTCCTGGTCTTTTCCTGCAATAGTAGAATCTACATACAGAACAAGTTCATAAAATCTAACATGAATAGACTTTTCCACCTTTTTAGATTTTTTTATTATATATACTATATGCTTTACTAGTAGAAGAGTATCCAAGAAAAATTTCTTCATCACATTTTTCATCAAATTTTACTAATGCATCTTTGGTATTTAAGATAAAATATTTACACCCAAACACATGAAAGTAAAGATACATTAGGTTTATTTTGATAATATAGTTCATATGGTGTTAATTTCAGAATTGGGCGAAGCATGACTCAATTTATTACATAACAAGAAGTATTGACCGCTTCGGCCCAAAAAGATATAAGCAAACCATACTCAGATCGCATAGTGTGTGCAAGTTCTTGAAGGGTTCTATTTTCCTCTCCACCTCACTGATGGTTAGCTTTGGATTTGGGTTTGAAAGCTTTTGTTTAATTTATATCCAAACTAATTATTCGATAAAGACAAGTATACCTTATCGCGTATAGTACATGATATTTTGGCTTAGAAAATATCAGGGTCATATATTTCCACGGATCTGTTGGACATGTGTGTCACAACCCTTTGTTTGAGAATAACAAATCCCATAGTGTATTTGAACTTTCTTCTCGTGTGTTTATAGTGTGCAGGAACTATAGGTGCAATACTTCACAGGTAGACAACGACTTCAAATCAAATTCTTTGAAGGAGAGCTACCACCAGCTCTAAGGATACAGCCTAGCGCTAGCGCTACCGCAGGAGCTAGCGCTACCGACTGGCGCTTGCCGAGTTCATGCACACAACGTTATGCCATGACTGTTTTGTAACCGCTTCTACACGAATGTTACCAAGGCGCTAGGAGCTACCGCATGCGCTATCTCCAAGTTATATAATTTGATGCCTTCTCTCTCATTTTAGGAAGACATCCCAGAGACATTACTTGTGCCAAAATTCAAGAGCTGTTACTCTGGCGAAAGTTCATCTCCCACTCAAAGCCAAAGAAGATTTTTGGAGAAGGAAGCCATCACGCTGCATCCGAAGAATGATCTCTTCAACCACGCTTATGCTACAATGATCCTTCATCCTCATCTTCAGAAATCTCATAGAGGGAGTTCTTGTTATCTGCTTTATTTCATTATTGTGAATTTTTGTAGTAAAATCGCCTTGTGTTGGCGACTAGGTCCTTGCGCGGCTTAGGGGTAATTCGCCGCGTGAGTTGGAGACTAGGTCTAGGAGATTAGATCTAGGGGGTGCTCGGGGCCATATCCGGGGAAGGATTGGCTAGAGCGGCTTGAGGCCATATCCGGTGAAGGATAGGCTAAAGCCAACCGGTTTGTGGGGATACGAGTCAGTATAGAAAAGGAAAAGATATTTACATTTGTACGCCTCCGATTTCTAGCGATATTGAAATCAAATTTATGTAAACACTTTTTCATATAATACAATCATGTCTCTATTTGTGTTTACTTGATTTATTTCATTTGGCGTAAATTTTATTATTGCAAATTACTTTTTGATAAATTGTTATTTTGTTCTCATTTATTCGTAAACAATTTAGTAATTTTTTTAAAATTATAAAAAAAAAATTATTCCCTTATTCACCCCCCCTCTATGGACGCCTATCGATCCAACAAATGGTATTAGAGCAGTTATTCCAAATTGGTTTAAAAACCAGGAATAATGACGTCTTGTGATCTCGCTTTTTCCGAGGGACAGGAAATTAGTAGACCTCCACTATTTACTGAGTCAGATTATAATTATTGGAAAAATAGGATGCGATATTTTCTTATGACCCTAGATATTGAGGTATGGAATATGGTAGAAGAGGAATACTCTCCTCCTACAATTGTAGTTGGAGAGATAACATTAGAAAACCAAAAGATAAATGAGATGATAGGGATAAACTCAAATGTAAAAATAACACCAAGGCCATGAATGCTTTATTTTGTGTGTTAGATAGAAATGAATTTAATAGAATTTTCACATGTACTACTGCATATGAAATTTGGAACCATTTGGAAATTACTCATGAAGGTACATCGTAGGTTAAAGATTCAAAACTTTTCCAACTGGTGTTAGAATATGAAAAGTTTCGGATGGATGAAAGCGAAGATATTGATGCAATGTTCACACGCTTCACCAAGATCGTTAATGCCTCCAAAGCTCTCGGAAAGATCTTCTCCAACAATGAATTGGTCCGAAAGATTCTTCGTTCTCTTCCTCCAAAATTCAATCCAAAGGTGACGGCTATCTCGGAGTCGCACAATCTAAGAATGCTCCAGGTTGAGAGCCTCATTGGGAATCTCAAAACCCATGAGGTAGAACTCAAGATCCAATACGATGAATACAACAAGAAGCCAAAGAAGAAGGCGTTGGCACTAAAATCAAAGGAGTGCCAGGACGATGAGGATGAAGATGAAGAAAGTCTCTTAGTAAATAACTTTCAAAAGTTCATGAGAAATCCGGAAAGGAGAAACACCTTCCAGAAATATTTCCAAAAGGAAGGGAGATGGAAAGGGTCATCTTCAAAGAAGGAGAAGGAGAGCGATGATGAGGAAGAAAGACCTCCTCCAGAATGTTATCACTGCTGGAAGATCGGGCATATTCGGAGCTAGTGCCCAAAGGTTTTGAAGGAGAAAAAGGAAAAACGACACTAAGGGAAGGAAAAGAGGAAGGTGTTAAAAGAAAAAAAACATCGGATGACTCCTCCTCCTCCTCCGAAGAATCAAGCAGAACTTCATTAAGTGAAGATGAGGAAGCAAACATGTGCCTCATGGGACATTGAAATGACGATGACGACGCTAATGTTCTTAGCGACACTGAGATAACTCCTCCCACTTATGATGAACTTTTTAATGAATTTCTTGAAACTTGCAAAGCTTTTGATAAAAATATGAAAGATAGTATTTTATTAAATCGGGAAAATGAATCCCTAATTAAAGAAAATCAAAAGCTTTCCAAAAAATTTATTGTTGTAGAAAAGAGAAAGGTTTCTTGCCAAGAGTGTGATCACTCCACTAAAATGGCAAAAGATGTTGAAGAGTCACTTTCTAAAGCCCTCTCCTATGCCAAAACTCTTACAAAAAAGAAGGGGGAGTTAGAAAGGAAATTAGAAGCCTCTCTTGTGAAAATAAAAAATAATAAAAAAGGTTTTGAAAATAAGTGTGTCATGCTTGTGAAAGAAAATTTCTCACTTAAAGCACAACTTCATGATCTCACAATGGCCATTAAAAAATCTGGAATAGGCCAAAAATCACTCGATATTATTTTAGGGAACCAGTGCTATGGTTTTAGAAAATTTGGGCTCGGATATCGAGGTGAGGGCTACTGCCCGGCGCTAGCCACTAACGCCGGCGCTAGCACCTCATACAAAAATTCAATGATTTCTTTTGCAAAACCTTTTCTTCTGAAAATCTGATTCCTTCAAGCAAGAAAATTTTCCAGAAAAGAGTTTCAGCCCCCTTTATTACGTGTGCAAACTGTTATAGGTTAGGTCACACATCTAGTTCTTGCAGGAAAGTAAAACAAAATATTTTAAAGCAAATCTGGGTACCTAAGGCTTCCACTTATTCTATGGGTGGTACCGCTTGGGTATCCGGATCATTACTCTCATCTTCTTTCTAGATGTACAGGAAGGCTAAGGACAATGAAGACGTATGGTACTTAGATTCTGGATGCTCCAAGCACATGACAGGGAATAAAGCAAAGTTCCTTAGCCTAGAAAAGAAGAAGGGAGGGATCGTGATGTTTGGCGATAATGGAAAAGGAAGGATCATGGGAATTGGTATAATTGGTAACGAATCCTTTACGATATCTAATGTTCTTTATGTGAAAGGGCTAAAACACAATCTAATTTCTATTAGCCAATTATGTGATAAAGGATTAGATGTTTTATTTGAATCTTCCACTAATTTATGCAAAATATACAATCCTACTACAAAAGATATTTTACTAACTGCACCAAGAATACATAATGTTTATATAGTTTCTTTTCATGATCTTTCTAAATCATCTATAAAATGTTTTATCACTAAATATGATGAATTAGAACTTTGGCATAGACGGCTAGGACATGCTAGCACAAAGCTTATTGTTAAACTTGCCATAAGAGATTTAATAAGAGGATTGCCTAGGTTGAATGGAACCCTACCTTCACTTTGTTCACCATGTCAAAAGGGTAAATTTACTAGATCCTCTTTCAAAAGTAAAAATTTCATTTCTACTACAAGACCCTTCCAATTAATTCATATGGATCTTTTTGGTCTCGTTAGCACCGCAAGTCTTGGTGGTAGACTATATACATATGTTATAATAGATGATTTTTCAAGATATTGTTGGACGTTATTTCTCTCATCCAAATTCGATGCGTTTTGCGAATTTGCAAAATTATGTACTTGTATTCAAAATGAAAGTGATTTAAAAATTAAATGCATTCGCTCGGATCATGGAGGAGAGTTTGAAAATGAAAAGTTTACTTCTTTTTGTGATATGTTAGGCATTAAACACGAGTTCTCTGCACCACGCACACCACAACAAAATGGTGTTGTAGAAAGAAAAAATAGGACACTTGAAGAACTAGCACGCACTATGCTATGTGAATTTAAATTGCCTAAGTCCTTTTGGGCAGAAGCCCTAAATACTTCATGTTATGTTATGAATAGAATCATGCTTCGCCCATCTCATAATCACACACCATATGAACTTTATTTTCAAAAGAAGCCTAACGTATCCTACTTCAAAGTGTTTGGTTGTAAATGTTTTATTTTAAATACTAAAGATAGCATAGGAAAGTTTGATGATAAATGCGAGGAAGGAAATTTTCTTGGATACTCTTCAACTAGTAAAGCTTATAGAATTTTTAAATAAAGAACTAGTAAATTTGAAGAGTCGATTAATGTAAAATTTGATGAGCTTGTTCCTTGTGTAGAAAGACTTTCCGCATGCAAAGAGGATGATCTCTTACAACCTTTGAAGCATGGTGATGAGGAACCTTCCAAAGAAGAAAATGAGGATGCCAAGGAAGATGATTATGTGACTCCAAGTGAATTGCAATATACAAATGATCATCCACGGGAGCTAAATATTGGGGTAAGAACTCACTCTTCTCTTCATAAATCTTATTCAAATATATGTTTTGTTTCCGAAATAGAACCAAAAACCATTTCTACCGCTTTAAATGATGAATTTTTGTTTTTGGCTATGAAGGAAGAGTTAGAATAATTTGAGCAACATAATATTTGGAAATTAGTAGAAAGACCATCTAATCACCCCATTGTAGGTGTAAAGTGGATTTATAAAAATAAATTAGATGGTGAGTCTAGAATCATTAGAAATAAGGCATGCTTAGTAGCACAAGGATATTCTCAAATCGAGGGGATAGATTTTGATGAAACTTTTGCACCCATTGCTAGATTGGAATCTATATGAATTTTTCTAGCATTTGCAAGCTATAAAAGAATAAAACTATTTCAAATGGATATAAAAAGTGCTTTTCTAAATGGGTATGTAAAAGAAGTTTATGTTGAACAACCCCCCGGTTTTATTAGTGAAAAATTCCCCAATCATGTTTATAAACTAGAAAAAGCGCTTTATGATTTAAAACAAGCGCCCCGTGCATGGTATGAAAGACTTACATCATTTTTATTAAAGCATGGTTATATTATGGGAAGTGCCGATTATACTCTCTTCATTAAGCACAATAATGATGATTTGATTATTTTGCAAATATATGTTGATGATATAATCTTTGGATCTACTAATGAAGAGTTGTGTAATGAAGTTATTTTAGTGATGAAAAATGAATTTGAAATGAGTCTAGTAGGAGCACTTTCTTATTTTCTTGGGTTTCAAATATCACAAAGAAATGATGTTATTTTTATATGTTAAACTAAATATCTTTTTGATATGCTTAAACGCTTTGGATTTGAAAACCTTAAACAAGCTTCTACACCAATGAGTGCATCACTAAAATTAGGAAAAGATGAATCATGAATTTTTATTGATCAAACTTTATATAGAGGTATGATAGGATGTCTACTTTATCTAAGTGCAACTAGACCCGATATTATGTTTGCTGTATGCTTATGTGCTCGATTTCAAGCCAATCCAAAAGAATCTCATTTAAAAATGGTAAAACATATTTTTAGATATCTAATTGGGTCATCTAGATTAGGATTATTGTACCCGCATAATAATTCATTTACACTTCACGGTTATTTTGATTCGGACTATCCCGGATGCTCACTTGATAAAAAAACACTAGCGGTACTTGTCATTTTCTAGGACCTTCATTAGTTGCATGGTCTAGTAGGAAGCAAAATTTGGTTGCACTCTCCACTACGGAGGCCGAATACATTGCACTAGGGAGTTGTTGTGCACAAGCACTATGGATGAGCCAAACTCTAGAGGACTTTGGCTTTCATCTAAAACATATTGAATTGAAATGTGACAACAAAAGTGCCATTGATCTTACAAATAATCCGGTACACCATTCTAGATCCAAACATATAGATGTGCGTCATCATTTCATAAGGGATCACATTAAAAAGGAAAATGTTAGAATAAGTTTCATTGGCACGGACTCTCAACTTGCTGATATATTCACTAAACCTCTTCTCAATGCAAGGTTTCAAATGTTAAGGTTGGAATTAGGAGTCTTAGACATCTTAGGACGAGTTATATGAAAAATGCTAAAAGTTTTATGCAATTTGAGCAATCAAGACATCTCCAAAAATTACAAAATTTCCGCATAAGACTACTCTAAGGACTCTTAATCAAGATCAAAAAGTGAAAATTTAAAATTCTCAAAAAATCACTTATTGTTTTCAGCGCTAGCACTAGCGCCGGCACTAGCATGGGTGTTTGATTTTTCTGTTTTTTAAAATTTCTAAAAATCAATAAAAATATGTTAGTTTATATGTACTACTTTGTTTTGTATGTATGACTTTTGCTCTTTTTGTTTTATTTATATTATGAAAAATCAACTACAAAACTTCAAAATTCAAAAATACAAAAATATGTTTTTGTGGTTTTCTTTTTTCTTTCATTAAAAATTTTCAAAATGAAGAAAAAAACTGTATGATCTTTATTGCTAATATCAAGCATGTATGAATTCTATAATTTAGAATTATTTACAATGTTAAAACTTGTTTCTTCATATTACTATGAACATTGTTTTGTTTATCATGCTTTGATATCTCTAATTAAGTGGATCAATAGTATTGAAAAATATGTGTAGAACCAAGCTTAGCATGCCTCTAAATATGAGTAAATATTTTGTGATTGATAATGATACCTTTCACTCACTTATTTAGGTAATCTACATGTGTGTTTAAATCTAAAAATGCTTTTTTGTGTATTGTATTTGTGCAATGAATTAAAACTTGTATAAGTTTATTACCTACACTACATTTGAATTGCACTTAAGAAATTAAGAAAAGTGGTTGTTTTTATTAAAAAATTATGTTGGGTTTGCAAAATAAGTGTATTCGGAGAATGTTGTCTCACAAAAGTGAACAAAAAATATAGACAAATATAACTCCACCAAGTACTACTTTGAAAGAATAGTAAAGTGTCGTGTGCAAACCTTGGTTATTACACCACTTTGTTAAAAAATTATGTGCATTAAAGTGTGTGAAAGTTAATATACTTATGTTTTTATTGTGCACTTTACTCTACATATGTCTTGTATTTTGTGATTTAAATCAATTGTTAACATTGCTCAAAATACACTTATGCTCACTTCATTATCTTTCATAACACTTCTTCTCATGAGTATTGGATTCTAATGCTTTATCTATACTACTCTTTATATAATAAATGCACTAGATAACCTAACATGATCTCTACAATGTTTTGGTATCTCTTGAACTTAAAATTAAGTAACATTGTAGTATATTCTTTTTAGATATATTCATTTTATGCTTGGTAACTTTATGTAAAACTATGAGATTTCAAAAAGGTTAAAACATCTTTACATTTTGAACTAAAACTCATATTTATACTTATGATTTTCTTGCTCACAAAAAGATGTTTCTTATAAACTTCTGCTTGCTTACAACTCTTATCTCTTTATTTGAAATCTTTTCAACACTATGCTTAAACTCTTTATCATTTTCTATATTACAAAAGCTCGATCAAGGTTTATCATTTATATATAAAGAATGCCTCCTTACTACCTTCTCCCGCCATCTTTTGATAATACCAAAAGGGGGAGATTAATTGAAGAAATCTAGAGGAGAAATCTAGACGATTTACGGGATAATAAATAATTCATATAATCTAACATTTAAGGGGAATATAAAACATAAATTGCATTTATGTAGGGGGAGCATTAAGATAGGGGGAGTATGCACATTCTCATGCTTATCAAATACTATAGTTGCACCTTTATCTCGCTTATCATATACTATAAACACTTTTATTGCACCTTTATCTCGCTTATCATATACTATAAACACCTTTATTGCACCTTTATCTCGCTTATCATATACTATAAACACCTTTGTTGATTTATTGCCTAGAGGATTTGTTATTATCAAAAGGGGGAGATTGTTGGACATGTGTGTCACAACCCTTTGTTTGAGAATAACAAATCCCATATTGTATTTGAACTTGCTTATCGTGTGTTTATAGTGCGCAGGAACTATAGGTGCAATACTTCACAGGTAGACAGCAGCTTCAAATCAAATCCTTTGAAGGAGAACTACCGCCAGCGCTAGGGATACCGCCTGGCGCTAGCGCTAGCGCTACCGCCTGGCTCTAGCTCGAGTTAGTGCACGCAACGCCATGCCGCGACGATTTCGTAACCGCTTATGCATGAACGCTACCGCATGCGCTAGGAGCTACCTCAGGCGCTATCTCCAAGTTATATAATTTGATGCCTTCTCTCTCATTTTAGGAAGACATCCCAAAGAGATTACTAATGCCAAAATTCAAGAGCTGTTACTCTGCCGAAAGTTCATCTCCCACTTAAAGCCAAAGAAGATTTCTGGGGAAGGAAGCTATCACGCTGCATCCGAAGAATGATCGCTTCAACTTCGCTTATACTACAACGATCCTTCATCCTCATCTTCAAAAATCTCTTAGAGGGAGTTCTTGTTATTTGCTTTATTTCATTATTTTGAATTTTTGTAGTAAAATTGCCTTGTATTGGCGACTAGGTCCTTGCGCGGCTTAGGGGGTAATTCACCGCGTGAGTTGGTGACTAGGTCTAGGCGATTAGATCTAAGGGGTGCTCGAGGCCATATCCAGGGAAGGATTGGCTAGAGCGGCTTGAGGCCATATCTGAGGAAGGATAGGATAAAGCCATCCGGTTTGGGGATACGTGTCTGTATAGAAAAGGAAAAGATATTTACATTTGTACGCCTTTGATTTCTAGTGATATTGAAATCAAATTTATGTAAACACTTTTTCATATAATACAATCATGTCTCTATTTGTGTTTACTTGATTTCTTTCATTTGGCATAAATTTTATTATTGCAAATTACTTTTTGATAAATTGTTATTTCGCTCTCATTTATTCCTAAACAATTTAGTAATTTCCTTAAAATTATAAGAAGAATTTGTATTCCCTTATTCACCCCCCTCTAAGGGCGCCTATCGATCCAACATGATCCCGTTGATTATTCTTACTTATAAGGAATGAACTATTATTTTATCAGAATAAGTTTTTGATTTGATTTATAATATTTAGAGAGTGATAATATACATATAACTAGAGTTTTAAACGATGATGAAGATAGCGCCCGTGTTGAAACTGACTTCTCGGTCTCTTGTGGAGCTCGGGGCCCTCACCGAAATGAGGGGCAGCTAGCCCTTGCCGGTCCCTCAGGAGAGGTAAGGCCGACGAATCGAGCAAAGAACAAAGACCCTAGTCTCAGCGAGGAGGTCCCTCCACTAACCCGGAAGATCATTGAGCGCTTCCCCTCCCAAGCCAAAGCTAAGACTCGGGCACCTTGGAGAGCTAGAGAGCCCAAACCAAAGCGTCCTAGGGAGAGAAGAGCTCAAAGATAATGAACCGGTCCTCCTCCAAGGTGCCCTTCAAGGTCTATTTATAGATTTTGGTTTTGTGGTCTGTCAATAGCCAACTCCCGCTATCCGTTCTTACTGTCCGCACCCCAAATTGGTCTGCTAACAGCCAAACTCCGCTGTCCGGAGGGGCTAACCGCAGACTACCAGGGGTTTTCTGGTAAAAGACCATCCCCACTACCAGCGAACCCGGGACCCTCGACCTGTTCAGCGAACATGAGGTTCGCCAAGGCCACCCAACGAGCTCCCTCGGCTGGCTGGCTCGCCTCTTCCCGGGCTCGCCCCCACCTGGGCTCGCCCTCGGTCGCCTGGCGAACTCCTTCGGCCGGCTGGCTCGCCTGACTCTACGGCTCGCCCGCTGAACCACTCCTTAGCGGGTCGAGCTCGCCAAAATGGCTAACTGTACCCCAGAAATGGCTATTTGCACCCCAAGGGCCCGGACCTGCCCAACGAGCTCCTCCGACCGGCTGGCTCTCCTCTTCTCGGGCTCTCCCCCTTCTGGGCTCGCCTTCGGTCGCCTGGCGAACTCCTTCAGCCGGCTGGCTCGCCCGGTCTCTACGGCTCGCCCGCTGAACCACTCCTTAGCGGGTCGAGCTCGCCAAAATGGCTAACTGTACCCCAGAAATGGCTATTTGCACCCCAAGGGCCCGGACCTGCCCAGCGAGCTCCTCCGACCGGCTGGCTCGCCTCTTCTCGGGCTCGCCCCCATCTGGGCTCGCCTTCGGTCGCCTGGCGAACTCCTTCAGCCGGCTGGCTCGCCCGGTCGTGCGCACTTGGAACCCCTTTCCTGGCGAACATCGGGGTTGTACATAATCCCCGCTCTTCGCGAGGTTGTCTTGAGCTCGCGAAGAAACATCCAACCCTGGTGTTCGCCGATTCGGCTGACGTGGCGGGAATCTTGTGGTGGGTCCCACACCCAAAGCTATAAATACCGTCCGCCGTGGCTAGTGATCAAGCTTTTTCTTCCCCATCATCCTCGCAGAAAACAACTTCTCAGAATGTCCTCCGCGCTGAGCGCGCGAGATCGACTGAAGGCTTCAAGAGAGATGGCGAAGGCCCAGGTCGCCGAGCACAACGCCTGGATGTTCAACTTGGCCACATCTCCTTCCCCACAGCCTAAGAAGGCCAAGACGGTTCGGAGGTCGCAGGGGGAGGACGTGTCGTCGCCTCCTGCCTCGCCCCCGCCGCCGGATATCGGGCTCGCACAACAGGTATTCTTCGTCTAGACTTCTTACATCGCCTACCCATTTACTCCTTTTCCTCTCGCAGAACCCTCCACCCGAGGAACGTATGGCGGGCCTCACGTTGACCTCCTCTCGCCCTCCGTCCCCCGCAAGGTTGGGATCGCTAGATGCTGGGACCGGGACTTCGACTCAGCAGGCGCCGACCTCGCAACCCCGTAAGTCATGCGTATCCTCCATTATCTCCGCTTAAGTCCGTACGATATCTACGCGTTGGTGGCCTATGCAGATACCCCACCGCCGAGTCCCAAGGAGAAAGTCTCCACCCCGGTGCACTCGCCGGTCCCGCCTAAGGTTAACGTGGCGACCCCTGGCTTCGGTCTGATGGGCAGGCGAAGTCCAGGCGGCTCGCTTCTCGACGGCGCCCAAGTCACGGAGAGAGTGGTGTACCCTCCTGGTCTGGGGAAACCCCACGTCCCGGGATTCCGCGAAAACTTCCAGGGTCGGCCGGAGTCTTCGCGCAAGCCCCGTCACGAGTCCCCCTTCTCGCCAGGTTAGCATGTTTCCGCGAGCTCTCACCTCTTGCTCGTCCCCTGATCCTACTAACTCTTCCTTCGCTGAAATCTCAGGAGCCACCCCTGAGTCAGAGAACGGGAGGATGGAGATGTCACCCCCGCCTTCGCCTAGCCAGATTGAAGACTTCCTGGGTGACCCTGGCGACCCCGTGCGGATGAAGAGTCGGGTGTCCGAGGTGCTTCAGAAACACGGCATGATGTTACGCGAGTTGGAGGAGCGGTATGACGCGGACCGGGCTGCCTTTGACGAGAGATTCGCCGTGTTGGAAGACGCGAATGTGCGCTTGATCGCCGAGGCGGAGCCGGTGCCTCGCGCAGATGTTACCTCGCCCGGCGTGCACATCTCGCGGGGCGAGGATCAAGCACACCTAATCCTGCGCGAGTTTAAAGCGCTTCGCGAATATCATTATCCGAGAGTGCCGCCGCGTGCGGGCAAGCGGGGTCGGGGTCGCTGGAAATGGCTTCCTTACCCCTGAGGCTGCCGCGGGTTTAATTCTACTATCCTTTTGCTTTTATTTCTTTCATGACGCCTGTTGAACAATATCTGGTGTGGTAATATTCGCGAGTCCGTCGCGACTCACCTTTTATCGTTTTTCCTTTTTAATTTTTCCCTTTATTTCTGTGGTGTGCATGTGGTTTATTCAGTTCGTCCGCTGTGTTTGATATGATCGCCCTCGCGGAGCGCTTGCGAGCTTCTTTGCAACGCTATGCCCGGACCCATTTTGTTCGCGGGCCGGCCTTTGGCGGGACTCAATTACCGCGCGACGGCGAGCCCTGGCTCGCAAGACTGCAGTCCCTTTGAGCAGAAATCTACTTTATTTTAGCTATCCGCACTCCCGACGCTTCGATTCCCGTGCCCACCCGAATTTTTTATAAATAGTTCGGATTCACTTTCCTACCCGTCGCATTTATTTCTCCAGTCTTCTCGCGTCTACGCTCATCTCCGTTCTCGCAAGATCGTGCTCGCGTTCGCTGCTTGTAAGTTGCCTCTTCCTGACTCGATGCGGACGAATCAGCAAGTGGGAGCGGATGGCGAGAGCGAGGGGCGGTCAAAATGCGCCTTAGCGTTTCAAGCCCACGAGTTCTACTGCGCGAACATCACAGCCGAGGAGTATAAACTCGCTGTGGACCGCTATCTCCCGGAGGGTTATAAGGCTCGCTGTCCGAGTGAGAGATCTACATTGAACGAGACCGGGGCTGACGAGCTCGCGATCCCCATCGCGCACTTCGAGAATGGGTTGCGACTCCCTTTGTGGCCTGAAATTTGTCAGGTACTTCGCCCAGCCTTCTCGCTGCTTCGTGCCTGCTATAGCAACTTTCTCATCGTTCCTTGTAGGTGTTGCGGTATTATGGGGTGTTACCGAGCCAGTTGACCCCAAATGCGATCGCGGACATTGTCACGTTCGCCAGTTACCTGCAGGAGGAGAGGATCGAGTTCAGCCTCCTCGTTTTCCGCAAGGTATTTTCCTTCCGTGCCTTCCGAGACGGGACCACCTATTTCGCGAGTCAGCACGTCACCGTCTGCGAGACGGTGAATAAGAGTCACTATTGGACCCAGAAGTTCCTCTGGTGAAGGGACCCTTCGGCAATCTCCACTTCACTCCCCTCCAGCGGGATGACGCTACTTACCGCCCTCCGAGCTCGCTGAGTGGTGCCGACGCCAAACTTCTCCAATACCTCTCCGGCAAGAACTTTGAAGTCGCCTATCTGCGGCGCAATGTCGACTCGCTACTCGCCGTTCCTCAAGGGGAAGGTAGGGCTCGCTCTCACCCCGCTCTCCTCTCCTTTCTTCGTTGTATAACGCTCTTACTTTACAGGCGAGCGCGAGATCCCTGTTAATCCCCCACACGCACAAGGCATCACTCTCACGGCGGACACTCTCGCGACCGCGACGGCAGAGGCTTGCCGCGATCTTCCCACCGTCGGGTCCGGCAAGAAGCGGCCCCCTTCTGCGAGTCAGCCGGGTTCGCGGTCCTCCTCCAAGAAGTTGAAGGGAAAGACCCTCGCTACCAAGGATAGGAGCGCGGTCGTCTATCTAAGCGAGACCGACGGCTCGCCTCCTTCCCCTGCGAAAAAGCCTGTCCCCCCGGCGGACCAGGGCGCTGGGAGTTCTTCCGTGACCCCCCAACCCAAAGGCCACAGGAACTTTGGTCTGGGCGAGAAAGTTTCTGACATCCTCGGCGAACCCCTGCTCGCTTGGGACCACAATGCCAACCGCATTTCCTGCTCCACCCTTCACCCCTCCTGGGTGGAGCTCGGTAAGGCCGGGGAGGAGGCGTTCTCTCTCTCCTTCGGCTTATATGGCCGCGAGGACGCCGCTGCTTATAAAGATATGGGGCCACGGCAACTGGTCTATGAAGAGATGCGAGCCCAGTTCCGTTCGACGGAACTCGCGCATATGGCGGGGCGCCGCTATCTGCAGGCGGATAGGGATATCCGCGCGTACAGGGAGGAGCTTAAGAGAGCTCGCGAAGAGATCAAGGGCCTTAAGGAGAGGGAGGAGGTGACGGAAAGCCTTCTCGCCGGGATGCAGGGCAAGATGGTAAGTGACCCTCGGGTCTCTTTTCTTTGCCATTTGCGACCTCTAGCCTTCTCTTAACTCATTTGATGCTCAGGATGCCGACGTAGCAACCAAGCTTCTCGCTCGCAACGGTGAGCTGGAGTTGGAGAATACTATGCTGAAGACCCGGGTGGATGAGCTGGTCCGCAGCGTGCTACCCCCTTCTCCTGGGCGAGCCGGTTCTCAACAGAGGGCTGCCGAAGGCGAGGAACAGAGGCGGCGAGATGCGCAGGAGGTCGCCAATCTCGTCTTCACGACCCTTAAGAACGCGAGTTTGCTCGCGGAAGACGCGATGGAGTTCACAGCCGAAGATGTCTGCCCGGACCTCTTCGACTTGGCGCCGTGGTTGGGGGCCCGCAAGAACGGCGAGGGCCCCCCAGAATGAACTCCTTTAGCTTCTCCTCCTCTCGAATGTATATTATTCTTTTTGGGCTGGCGAGATCGCCGCCGAACATAGAAAAATCTTGAGTAATGCTAGTTATAATTTTTTCGTTGGTGTTTATGTGCATGCTCGCGTCTCTTTGTTCTTTCTCTCGCATTTGATCTTTCTTCTGCTCATGACAAGTTAAGCGGCAGTGCTTCCGGAAGGCCCGCGAATGCGGGTGTCTAGGCTCGCCTTCGCCGGGGCTCTCTTCTTATGGGTCTCGCGAGCCCGAGCTGTCATCGCCCGCGGGTATTGCCCGGCGAACTCGACCTTAGCGAGCTGAGGCATTGGCATTCTGCGAACCAAAAACCCCCTGACTCTAGTGTCTCTACCACTTCAATCTGTTATCTTTGCCCTTGACCCTTATTACCAGCCTTTCCCGAGATCAACCAGAACCCCCCGTCTAGGTGAGAGCCCGGGAGCGGAATCGGTCTGGGGCATTCCAGCACCAATATGTCCAACCTTGCCAGCCTCTCTAGAGATCAACCAGAACCCTCCGTCTAGGTGAGAGCCCGGGAGCGGAATCGATCTGGGGCATTCCAGCACCAATATGTCCAACCTTGCCAGCCTCTCCAGAGATCAACCAGAACCCCCCGTCTAGGTGAGAGCCCGGGAGCGGAATCGATCTGGGGCATTCCAGCACCAATATGTCCAACCTTGCCAGCCTCTCCAGAGATCAACCAGAACCCCCCGTCTAGGTGAGAGCCCGGGAGCGGAATCGATCTGGGGCATTCCAGCACCAATATGTCCAACCTTGCCAGCCTCTCCAGAGATCAACCAGAACCCCCCGTCTAGGTGAGAGCCCGGGAGCGGAATCGATCTGGGGCATTCCAGCACCAATATGTCCAACCTTGCCAGCCTCTCCAGAGATCAACCAGAACCCCCTGTCTAGGTGAGAGCCCGGGAGCGGAATCGATCTGGGGCATTCCAGCACCAATATGTCCAACCTTGCCAGCCTCTCCAGAGATCAACCAGAACCCCCCGTCTAGGTGAGAGCCCGGGAGCGGAATCGATCTGGGGCATTCCAGCACCAATATGTCCAACCTTGCCAGCCTCTCCAGAGATCAACCAGAACCCCCCGTCTAGGTGAGAGCCCGGGAGCGGAATCGATCTGGGGCATTCCAGCACCAATATGTCCAACCTTGCCAGCCTCTCTAGAGATCAACCAGAACCCCCCGTCTAGGTGAGAGCCCGGGAGCGGAATCGATCTGGGGCATTCCAGCACCAATATGTCCAACCTTGCCAGCCTCTCCATAGATCGACCAGAACCCCCCGTCTAGGTGAGAGCCCGGGAGCGGAATCGATCTGGGGCATTCCAGCACCAATATGTCCAACCTTGCCAGCCTCTCCAGAGATCGACCAGAACCCCCCGTCTAGGTGAGAGCCCGGGAGCGGAATCGATCTGGGGCATTCCAGCACCAATATGTCCAACCTTGCCAGCCTCTCCAGAGATCAACTAGAACCCCCCGTCTAGGTGAGAGCCCGGGAGCGGAATCGATCTGGGGCATTCCAGCACCAATATGTCCAACCTTGCCAGCCTCTCCAGAGATCAACCAGAACCCCCCGTCTAGGTGAGAGCCCGGGAGCGGAATCGATCTGGGGCATTCCAGCACCAATATGTCCAACCTTGCTGAGGCCCCAGTACAGCAGTAGTTATAAGCATCATATACGAAAAAAGAAGAGTAAGCCACTTATTAAATAACATGACAAAGCATTCAAGGGTAGAATCGTTTCAAGTCATCCCCACTCCGGGCTCGGTCGAGAGGTACCCCTTCCACATTCTGGAGGTGATACCCTCCCGACTTGAGTACCTCGCTTACAATATATGGGCCTTCCCAGTTGGGGTTAAGCTTACCCACTGCGGCCCCTCTGCCGGCCGCATCGACCTTCTTCAGGACTAGGTCCCCTTTCTGAAAGTGCTTGATCCGGATATGTTTGTCGAAATATCGAGCCATCCGCCATTTGACCTCTTCCTGTCTGATGGTGGCCAAGTCCCGGAGTTCTTCCACCAGGTCCAAAGACAGCCTCTGCTTTGCGTTGTTGCCCTCTAGCCACCCTTCATCCCCCTCGCTTGCAGCGATCACCCGGGGGGTCTTCACCTCAAACTCTATGGGGAGGACGGCCTCGGACCCGTGAGAGAGCTTGAATGGAGTCTCCCCGGTGGCGGTATTCGGAGTAGTCCTCATTGCCCAGAGGACGGAGGGTAGCTGTTCCACCCAGTTTCCTCGAAGGTTCTCCACTTTCTTTTTTAGTAGGTTGACGATTATTTTGTTCGCCGCCTCCACCTGCCCATTGCTCCTCGGGTGGTGGACCGATGCGAACCTGAGATCAATGCCGAGCTGGGTGCAGAAACCGACAAACTCTTCACTAGCAAACTGCGGCCCGTTGTCCGTCACTATAGCTAGAGGGAGTCCATGCCTGCAAATTATCTCCCCCACACAAAATTCCTTACAACCTGAGAGGTTACCTTGGCGAGTGCTTTCACTTTTACCCACTTGGAGAAATAGTCGATCATGAGCAGCAGGAACTTCCTCTGGCCGCTGGCCTGGGGGAAGGGACCGACCAGTCCAGCCCCCATATGGCGAAGGGCCAGGGAGCCGTGATGGTCCGAAGTCTTTGGGCTGGGAGGAGCTGGAGTGGAGCATCGAGCTGGCATTTTGGACATTTCCTTGCGAACTCAGCCGCGTCTTTGCTGAGAGTGGGCCAGAAGTAGCCTTGCCTCAATACTCTCCCTTCCAGGGTCCGACTCCCGGAGTGACTGCCGCACTCCCCGGAGTGGATTTCTTCCAGCACTCTCGGGACCTCCTCTTCGGAGACACAACGGGCCAGGAGTCCCGAGAGGGTCTTTCTATATAGCCCCCCTGCATGCAAAGAGTAATAGGCGGACTTATACCTGAAGCATCTCTTGTCCACATCCTCTCCAGGGAACTGCCCGGAGGATAGGAAGGTGATGAACGGATCCATCCATGAGGCTTGTTGATCCACTTCCATCAATTCTCCTTCCTCGATGGAGGGCCGGAAGAGTTCCGAAGTCGTCCCCCCCGCTCGGGGACCGAACTTGGCTAGGAGATCCGCTTGGGTGCTCTCCTCCCTCGGCACGTGCTTGATCGAGAAGGTGCGGAACTGCCCGATGACCCCCTTAACCTTTTCCAGGTATAGAAGGAGGGTTGGATCCCTTGCTTCAAACTCTCCTTTGATCTGGCATGCTACCACCATGGAGTCCGTGGAGACATCCACGTCCTGTACACCCAGTTCCCGGGCCAGCCGAAGGCCCGCTATCACTGCTTTGTACTCAGCCTGGTTGTTGGTGATTGGGAAATGGACGTTTAAGGCTTGTTCAATCCGAGTCCCCTGAGGACTCACCAGGACTATTCCCCCTCCATAGGAGTATTTTCCCGATGCTCCGTCCACCAACATCTTCCATGCTTCTGGGGGAGGTGGCTCGTGCTCCCCCACTTCGGCCGCGTAGTCGGCCATGAAGTCTGCCACCGCTTGAGCCCGGATGGATGTCCTGGGTGCGAACGTGATATTGAATTCGCTTAACTCCACGGACCACTTCGCCAACCTTCCTGAGTGCTCCACCCCTTCCATGATTTTGCGGAGCGGATGGTCCGTCACTACTTTGATCGAATGGGCTTGAAAGTAAGGCCGGAGCCTCCGGGCCGACACCACCAATGCGAAGGCTAACTTTTCTAGGATCGGGTACCGGAGTTCCGCCTTCTTCAGCACTCGGCTGACGTAGTAGATTGGGAACTGTTTCTTCCCCTCCTCCCAGATCAGCACGGAACTTACTGCTTCGGATCTTACCCCTAGGTACAGGGATAGGTCTTCTCCCGGCCTCGGTCCCTGGAGCAGAGGGGTTTGGGTGAGCTGTTCTTTCAGAGCCTGGAAGGCCTTCTCGCATTCCGTGGTCCATTCAAACTTCTTGTTCCCCCGCAGTACTTTGAAAAAAGGTGCACATTTTTCTCCTGCCTTGGAGAGGAATCTGCTGAGTCCAGCCAATTTCCCGGTAAGGCTCTGGACCTCCTTCGGATTTCTCGGCGACTCCAACTCCATCACCGCTTTAACTTTGTCCGGGTTGGGCTCCACTCCTGTGGGGGTGAGCAAATGGCCCAGGAACTTCCCTCGGCTCGCCCCGAAGACACACTTCAAGGGATTGAGCTTCATCTTGTACCGCTGCAGGGTCCCAAATGTCTCTTCGAGGTCGCGGAGGTGAGTCTCGAGGTCTCAGCTCTTAACCATGAGGTCGTCGACATAGACTTCTAAATTTCTTCCTTTCTGCTAGCGGAAGACCCTATCCATCATCCTTTGGTACGTAGCCCCTGCGTTCTTGAGCCCGAAGGGCATCATCTTGTAGCAATAACATCCATCCCCCGTGATGAAGGAAACATCCTTGATGTCCGGGGGATGCATGCGGATTTGATGGTAACCTGAAAAAGCATCTAAGAAAGACATTACAGAAAACCAACGGCTGAGTCAACCAGCGCGTCGATCCTGGGCAGGGGGTAGCAATCTTTCGGGCATGATTTATTAAGAAGCGAAAAGTCGATACACATACGCCACTTACCTCCTCCCTTCTTTACCATAACGACGTTGGAGACCCAGCCTGGATACTGGATCTCCGATACAAACCCGGCCTGCAGGAGTTTGCCCACCTCTTCGCGGATGGGTCCTTCTAGCTTGTCTGCGACGACCCTCCTCTTCTGACGGATGGGGCGGGCACCAGGGTCGAGGTTGAGGCGATGGAACGCCACATCCGCGTCGATCCCGGGCATTTCCGCCACCCCCAGCTGGGTGGTGACCTCGAGCTCCACGACCTCATCCACAGCCTCCAACCGGGACTGCTCTCCCCAAGCCCTTTCCTCTTCGGCACAAGCGGGAGCCTGGGTCTCTTCCGCGACTTCCTTCTCTACCGCCATCAGCTCTTCCGCCCTTCCCTCCTGGGCCTTCTCCTCTTCTTCCTTTCCTTCCGCCCGGGGTACCTCAGCCACCCCTTCCTGGGCATGAACTTCATCTCCCTCCTTCTCTTCGGCTACCTCCAAACCTCCGGCTTCGGCCGCCTCCCCCAGCATCTTATCCCACTCCTCAGTTTCTCCCATCCAGGAGATGGTGTTGACAGCCGTCACGTAGCACTGTCTTGCCACCTTGGGATCCCCCCTAACCCGCACCTGTACCCCTCCGTCGTTGAACTTGAGGCACTGATGAAAAGTGGAAGGGACGCAGCGGAACGCGCTGATGAGTGTCTGTCCGAAGATGGCGCTGTAACTGCTCAGGGCGTCCACTATGACAAAACGACAGTTCCGGGACTGCCCACCCAGGGTCACATGAAGCCCTACTCCTCCCTCTACTTCCTTCCTCTCCCCCGAAAATCCGAACAGAGGGCCATCTGAGGCCAACACCCTTCTGGGTTCCACCTCCATCTTGTCGAATGCCTTCTTGAAGATGACATTGACCGAACTCCCGTTGTCTACTAGGATTCTGAAGACGGTGAAGTTCTCGATCGCCGTCTGGATGACCAGCGCGTCGCAGAACGGGTCCTCGTAGCTCGGCATGTCCTTCTGGGTGAAAATAATTTTTTCGGCCGGGGGTGGAGCGGTGGATGTTGACGCCACGCTCCGGCGGTAGATGGTATGGAGACTAGCCTTGCGGGTTGCCTCCACCCCTACCCCCCCATGGATCACTCCGATCCCTCCTCTATTCCCCAGATCTGCTCTATCATCACACCTTTCCTCCTCCTCCTCTCGAGGTTCCACCTCCACGATCCTTAATGGCTGCTGCTGTGGTGGCGTGGGCGCTATGCCCCTCTTCACCTCCAGGAACTCCGGACAGGTGTCCGTTGAGTGGCCTTCCACATCGTGGAAGATGCAATATGGCGCCGCCACTTCCCTTGCCTCGGTCTCTGCCACCCTATTCCTTCTTCTCCTAGCGGCCGCCGTTTCCGCTTCTCCTCCCCTTCCCCTTCCTCTTCCCCGGCCAATTGCCATGGCCTGTTGAGGCGGGGGAGGTAACTGCATCGGGCTCTGCCTCCACCCCAATTGGGGGGGTCTCCATTGACCTTCGAAACGGTTACCCCTTCCTGGGCCGTAACCCCTTCCCTGCCCCTGCATTCCCCCACCTTGCGGCCTCCATCCCCCCTCCGGGGCCCGGGGCTCTTCCCTTCTTCTGTCCTCTTGCTGCCTCATCTCCGGCTCACTGAGCTTTGCTAGCCTCTTGGTGAGCTCTGGGTTGGCTTCTTCGCTTGCTACTTCCTCTGCCACCCTCTCCATCAGCTCCTCATAGGAGACGGGGGCCTTCCTCTTCAACGCCATCTTGAAAAAACTTTCCTTCAACCCGACCGTGAAGGCGAGTTGAAGTGCAAACCCAGGCACCTCCTGAGTGAGCTGCACTTCCTCCTGGAACCGATCCGCATTCTGAGCCAACGTCTCCCTGGACTCCTGCTTCACCGCGAAGAGGGAATCAGCGTCCTTCTTCCTCCTTTTTGAAGTTGAAAATCTCAACAAAAAACTTCGGCGCAGGTCCTCGAACGCGTAGATAGAGCCTGCCGGAAGTGAATGAAACCAGTCCCTGGCCTTCTCCTTGAGAGTGACGGCGAAGAGCCGACACTTGAAGGCATCGGACATCGGCCTGATGGAGACCGAGTCCTCGAAAGATTGCAGATGCTGAACTGGGTCATCTCTGCCATTGTAGTACACTCTATCCCATTCTCCGAATCCCGCTGGAATGGGTGCAGACAACACCAACTCGCAGAAGGGACTTCCCCCTCCTGCCATCTTTTCTCGCTCGGCTCGCGGACCTAGCTCGCTCGCCAAGATTGGGATCGCACTCGCGAGGGCGACGCTCGCCTGAACCACCCCGACTGTCGCCGCACCCTCCTGGCGCGCGCTCGCCTGCGCCGCGCTCGCTGGGGCAGGGCTTGTCGGCACCGAACTCGCCGGCGCGGAGCTCGCCAACACTGGGCTCGCCGGACTGGCGAACAGCACTCGCCCTTCCCTGTCATGTCCTGGTTCAACGGCAACTTCTTTTCCAGCCCTTCCTCCTGGTGCCCTCTCGCCGACTGCTGTTGGGGGGGTGGTCGCCTGAGGTGCCGGGGTCGCAAACTCACTTCACAGAGCCGTGACCGTGAACCCCAAGGTGTCGAGCACCTCCTTTCTGAAATCCGCGAACATCCTAGCCATCGCTTCCTGAGGGGTCTCGCCGAACTCCTCGCCCTGCTCTTCATCTCCCGCCATAACTCTTCTCTGGGACTTTCTTGAACCAGCCACGCTCCACGCTCACCGCACCAAAATATTGAAACCGACTTCTCGGTCTCTTGTGGAGCTCGGGGCCCTCACCGAAATGAGGGGCAGCTAGCCCTTACCGGTCCCTCGGGAGAGATAAGGCCGACGACTCGAGCAAAGAACAAAGACCCTAGTCTCAGCGAGGAGGTCCCTCCACTAACCCGGAAGATCGTTGAGCGCTTCCCCTCCCAAGCCAAAGCTAAGACTCGGGCACCTTGGAGAGCTAGAGAGCCCAAACCAAAGCGTCCTAGGGAGAGAAGAGCTCAAAGATAATGAACCGGTCCTCCTCTAAGGTGCCCTTCAAGGTCTATTTATAGATTTTGGTTTTGTGGTCTGTCAATAGCCAACTCCCGCTATCCGTTCTTACTGTCCGCACCCCAAATTGGTCTGCTAACAGCCAAACTCCGCTGTCCGGAGGGGCTAATCGCAGACCACCAGGGGTTTTCTGGTAAAAGACCATCCCCACTACCAGCGAACCCGGGACCCTCGACCTGTTCAGCGAACATGAGGTTCTCCAAGGCCACCCAACGAGCTCCCTCGGCTGGCTGGCTCGCCTCTTCCCGGGCTCGCCCCCACCTGGGCTCGCCCTCGGTCGCCTGGCGAACTCCTTCGGCCGGCTGGCTCGCCTGACTCTACGGCTCGCCCGCTGAACCACTCCTTAGCGGGTCGAGCTCGCCAAAATGGCTAACTGTACCCCAGAAATGGCTATTTGCACCCCAAGGGCCCGGACCTGCCCAGCGAGCTCCTCCGACCGGCTGGCTCGCCTCTTCCCGGGCTCGCCCCCATATGGGCTCGCCTTCGGTCGCATGGCGAACTCCTTCAGCCGGCTGGCTCGCCCGGTCTCTACGGCTCGCCCGCTGAACCACTCCTTAGCGGGTCGAGCTCGCCAAAATGGCTAACTGTACCCCAGAAATGGCTATTTGCACCCCAAGGGCCCGGACCTGCCCAGCGAGCTCCTCCGACCGGCTGGCTCGCCTCTTCCCGGGCTCGCCCCCATCTGGGCTCGCCTTCGGTCGCCTGGCGAACTCCTTCAGCCGGCTGGCTCGCCCGGTCGTGCGCACTTGGAACCCCTTTCCTGGCGAACATCGGGGTTGTACAGCCCGATGTCGAATTACCTTGAGAGGAAAATAGCTTTTTAGAAGTAAAAGATCTGATTTTTCAAAACATTAGAACGGCTTGGCCGTGGAGGTTACATAAGTATCATTGCACCTCTCTCGAGGGTACGCCCACCTGAGATTAAGAATATTCGAGCGAACTCTCGTTCTTTAATCGAATCTCCTTAATACTCGCTTTATGTTGTGAACCCCTCTATTGGGTTTTTATTCCAATTCGGGAGACTTACCTCATCCTCTCTCGAGGATAGAGTGCACTTCTCTTTACCCATGAGCGATAAATCCGTATGCACGAGCCTCTCGGCTAACTAGTGTATGGAAATGGAAATGAGAACCATACATCGATTATATAGTTCCACTCAAAATTTTTTCGGGTAAACCTTAAGCTCGTTAATTGATTTTAGAAAGAGATATTTTATTTTTAGAAAACTATTTATTTTTCCCAATGCTCTTCGACATCGTGCGATAAAGGAAATTAGCCACTCATCGAAATGGGGACGAAATTAATAATAAGAAAATACATGTTAATATTTTAAGCGGATATAAGCGTTTAACAATGCAAATTAAAAGACTTATAAAATGCAGAAATAGTATCCGTCCCAACCATCTTAATCAAGCGATAAAAAGTACTTAGCCTCTTATCAGGGATAGGGGTGGTAATAAGAACTTGAAATAAAGCTAAGTTACAAAAAAAGAAAATACTATATCAAACACAAACGCACTCTACTTAAAATGAAAGAAAGCATAAAAATTAAGCTCATACACTCACACACTCTTCTTTGAAATTAAAAACTGAAATAAAAGAAAGCGAAAAAGCTATTCTCATATACACACGCACTCTCCTTTGAATTAAAAGGAAGCATAAAAATTAAACTCTCACACACTCTTGACATAAGGAAAAGAAGATATAAATGAGAAAACAAATTATTTTATTCTCAAAATAAACATTACAACTAGACTAGGAAAGTGACAATTACAAAAGAAATAAAACTTAAATGCATAAAATAACTCACATACACTCAAAATAATTTATGAAAACACTAAAACACTCTCAAAACCTGGATCCAAATGCTTCAGCCGAGCCCCCTATTTATAGGGAAATTTTTAAAATTACACGCCCTCGGTCATGGGCATGACCGAGGGTGTGACTTCTGCGCGTGCGATTGAGGTCGCTTCAGCCGCCTTCTAGAAGAGTTTGATCGGGAAAATGGCTACACACGGGCGTGACCTGAGGTGTCGCGGGTGTGACTTTGGGCAACAGACGTTAGGTTCAACTGGGGCATGACAGCTGGCGTGTACGCTGGCTTCTAGAAGGAATTGATGGGTCACGGCCTCTCATACGGGCGTGACTTTGCAAAATCGATGGGACAGGGAGCCGATCGATGGGACGGGAGGTCGATCGATGGGAGGTAAAATTGATCGAGTAGTACACGGGCGCGACAATTTAAAATTGACGGGACAGCAAGCCGATCGACAGGATGGGATGTCGATCGACGGGATGGGATGTCGATCGACGGGATGAGATGTCGATCGACGGGACCATGAGGCGAGAACTGCTGAGAAGACTGGAAATTGGCATTTTAAGATTACACGCCCTTGGTCACGGGCGTGACCCAAGGTCACGGACGTGACTGAGGGCGTGACCTAACAAAAAATGCCAAAATGCTGAAAAATAGAAAAAAAAGCTAAGTTAGTAAGGAAAATAATAAAAAAGCAATTTATTCATTAATTTACATAAAATATTTACAATATTACTTAAAATTATACTAAAAACTATACTAAAAATACGTATATTTTACTACTCATCAAACACCCCCATACTTAAGCTTTTGCTATCCCAGATCAAAAGTAAGAGAGATCCATACGGGATTAACATAAGTTCTAATTTTTTGCTACAGTTTTATTTAATCTTAAGAGACTGAGAAATAAAAAACCGGAGTATAAAGAGTGTCATAAATTATGCAAATGATTTAAGTAGAGAGAAATGTCTTAGCCAAAAGACTTCTTTATTAACCAAATAGTAAGCAAAATTGTAATCATTAGCAAACGAGATTAGATCGAAATTATAAGAACCTTTGTTTTGAAGAAATGTGAAGGAAACGATACAAGTTACTAATTATGCTCTCAAATGATTTTTTGAATTAAAACTAGATACAATAAATTGGCTAAGGAAAAAGGGGTAAAAAGCTTTGGCAAAAAGAAGAGTATTTGAATTAGGGGTGATGAATTTTATCCTTCCACCCCTCCTTTTTAGTTTTCTTTGGTGCCGACAGTGGTTTACGTGGGACAAATTTTTTCTTTTGTTTTTATTAACCCAATGCTTATGTTTACGGAACGAAATCTTATTCCCATTGACATAAGATCTTTTAAATTTTTATTGGGTGCTTATGTTTACAGAATGAAGTCTTATTCCTATTGACATAAGATCTTTTGCTTCTTCTATTTTTCATGCCATGCTAAATGGGTGCATACAAGGGGTTTTCAAGAGAAAGTCCAGAATAATAAAAAAAGGTTTGAGAGCAACTTTAATAATTCGAATATTCCTAGATTCCTAAAGACATAAAGTAGAGATAATTGAGATCTAAGGTTGTTTTGCTAACATAATACAAATGCCTCTATTATAGATGAATTAGAATTAGTGCTTGAAAACAAAGCCTCTATTTAAATTAGAAACACAAGATATTCTTTAAAACTTAACCCCGAACATTTAAATCTATCAATCTTAGATAAACGAACGAATAGCAAAATTAGCGATTATGAAAAGCCACAAATAGATATTCTCAAAACTAAATGCTTTAAGAATAAAAGTAAAATAGGTGTTTAATATATTGTTTTACTAAATATACTATATAGATATGTTTTTTGAAAAGTTCAAAACTAGATTTCTATGACGCTAGAAATCGAAAGCGAATAATAAAATCCTTTTTGTTTTCTATCCCGACTCATATCCCCATGAACCGGCGGCTTTAGCCTATCCTTCCCCGGATACAGCCTCAAACCGCTCTAGCCAATCCTTCCCCGGATATAGCCTCGAGCACCCCCTAGACCTAAACTAGATCTAGTCGCCAACACGGGGCGAATTTCAGCCCTAAGTCCTACCCAGACCTAGTCGCCAACATGAGGCAAATTCACTAAACGATTACAAGAAAGGATATGCAATAAATAACAATAATATTAAAATCTCCCTCTTGAAGAATTTCTGAAGTGGGAGACGAAGGACCGATGTAGTATAAGCGTTGATGAAGCGATCTTTGGTCGGATCCGGCGTGAAGAAATCCTCCTTCAGAAATTCACCGAACTTTGGTGGGAGATCACTTTTTGGCAGAATAAGGCTCTGGAATTCTAGCACTCAACCTCTCTCAAACTTGTGTAATGAAAATGAGAGAAGAGGCCTCCTTTTATAGGAGTGAGTGCTAGCGCTACCACTGGCGCTATCCCGGTATAGAATTATTATGCGTGTGTGTATCTTTCATTCCAGGGAAACTCTGCCGCCTTGCATCTTGTGCTCTGCGCTACCGCCTATGCTATCTGCTATCGCCTGGCGCTAGCTCTTTCTAAATAAGCTCCCAGAATTACGCTAATCATTGCTAGCATCTACGCTGGGTGCTACCGCTGGCGCTAGTGGGCATGTTGGAATTTTTGGTTCAAATCTAGGGGCAACCTTCTTATGTGATCCTTAAGTCATATTGACTTGTTTCCTGCACACTTAAACACACAAGATCAAATACACATAGGATTTGTTATTCTCAAACCTAGGAGATGCGAAAGACCATGTTCCAACACTTATGCTCACCAACTGGTACGGAAGGCTACGAGATATATAGTGAAGCCTCAGGGAGCGTCTTGGGCTGCGTCCTAGTGTAAATAAAAAATGTGATTGTTCATGGCTCCCATTAGTTGAATGTACATGAGAGGAACTACTCGGTCCATGACTTGGAGATGGTGGTCATGGTATTCGCTCTTAAACTATGGCGACATTACCTATATGGCGTAAAGATTGACATCTTTACGGACCATAAAAGTGTAAAGTACCTGTTAAATAAGGAGTTGAATATACGATAAAGGAGGTGGATGGAGTTCCTTGGGGACAATACCTTTGTTACTCATTACACTCCTGGGAAGGGAAACGTTATTGCAGAAACGTTTAGTGAGAGGGCTCCCAAGCAAACTGGATTTTGATGCATGATGAGCGTCTGATCCGTGATCTATAATCCTTGGGGATCTCTTGTGTCGATATGAGAGTGATGTAGGCTTGGGTGTTCGGGTCGCTCTCACTTGCGCGATCGATTGGGTCGCGAGATCGTTTCCTAATAACACCTAATCGGATGCACTGCCACCTACTGGTGAGTCCTTCACAACTATCACGCAAAGACAACCACAACGCACAAGGAACGGACGAGGGCGATAGGCCAACGTCTCTCCAAACAAAGGGATCAACGAGATCCGGACAAGCTATTGTTGTTGTCAATCACAAGAAGATCCTCCAAAAGCAAAACTCCGGAAATAGGAGGATCTTCCCCAACAAAGGCAAAAGAGAATCGCCACTCCTCGTTGAGTAAAAAATAATCCAAGATCGTTCAACTATCACAAATGAGAAGGATCGCGAAAAAATTAATGTCAGAAAATTCGTCACAATTCCTATCCACCACAAATAACTATCGAATAATCGCTCAAGAGGTATAAAGCGTTACCCTCACGGAATAGTAGATCCGGGTTGTAGAAAATACCACGTTATTCACGGAGGTGGTCGCCGGAGGGGAGTCCTTGAAGATGTGCACCGTCGCCTTCAAATCCCGACGCCATGATCAAGCCCAAGACCACCTTGATACGTGAGATAAAGTAGAGGGAGAAACGGTAGAGAGAGGGAGAAGGGAGGGCGGATCTCCAAGAGGAGGGGGGGGGGGGCGGCCGGCGGCTACAAGGAGGAGGAGAGGAGGGGGAAGAGGTTCTGGCCGAACCTTAGAGAAGAAGAAGAGGGAGGGGCGACACCTTAGAGGGAGGAGAACTTTAGGGTTTTAATTTTCATTCATAATCTCCTTTGAAATCAACAACAAGCATGGCTATATATAGCCTTACACCACTCAATCTCCTCCATACCAAATTTAGAATAAAATAAAAATAATACAAAAAGTTAACTGCATGAAAATAGAAACAAATATTATGATGGTTATATGCAGCCATAATAATAAAAATACAATTACTTTAAATAAAACATGCTTAAATTGAAATTGCTAAAAATAGAAATTGTTTGAAATGATAAGTAATAAAATATATAATTATAATTATTTAATTTATGATTATATATTTTATTTAAAATGGTGATGGCGGACGACGTGCAAAATGTGTAGCGGCGAAGGCGAAGAACGTTGCGGCGTTGGCGTAGAACATCGCGGCGATGGCGAAGAAACGACGTGTCTTCGAACATGCGGCAACAACCGTCCCAATCCACGAACTCTCTATATCGGGGATCAACGGCCGCATCAGCAATGTCGCCATCAATCCTCCCCCACTCGAAATTACTCATCTCCGATGAGTGGCCCGTGAGGGGAAAACAGTCAGAAGCAGCAGCAACAACCTCCATCAAGATCATCAGGCCAGCAACAGTATCATCAGTATCCCCAACCAAGTGGATGTGGGGGGTCTTCATCAGCTACATCCCCTACCAAATGAGGCTCGGTGAAGGGGCCTTCATCATCTGGGGTGGGGGAAATAGAGGGGCTGAAGGGATGGTCCCCATCAATCCTCCCCCGCTCAAAAAAACTCATCACTGATGAGTCAGCACTGTCGGATGTTGGTCCTGGTAAGAGTACTCCTCCTGATTTCTTGTCAAACAAAAGGTTGGCCTCGGGGGCCTTGATCAAAGCATTGGAAAATGAAGAGGAAAGTGCAACAATTTCATAAGACGTCTTACCTCCAGAGACTGCCAAAGGAGTGAATAACATGCTACCTAGATCACCTCTCAACCCAATAGAAATTTTTGCGGAGGGGAACGAAGGGGGAGCTAGATGCAGTGGAGCTAGAAAGAGTGAAAAATATTTCGAGTCATTGAAAATGGGGTTTGGGCCCCTCTCAGCAAAAACTCTCAAATATAAAGCAAAACTTTCTAGAACGGCAACTATTCGACGAATAGTGGAGACAATACTGACATTGTCGTCTAAGTTGCCAATTGGCAACTGTCCATGGGGAATGATCTACTAAAACCGAGTCTTCCTTATTGCGGGATTCTCCAATGGGTGCGGTGACTACAAAGTGAATGGACCCAAATGGGTCGGCTAGCACCAATTCATCATGTTTGGGTGGATTAAGACCTCTTGAAATACCTACTAATTCATTATATGAAATTAAATTCAGGTTCATCCTAGGGCGATCCCAACAATTAAGGTCAGCTAGCATGGGAAGGACAACCCAACGAAACCACTCAACCCGCCCCGCGGCGGTAACGGGCTCCATGCCATACTTCCAGATCGGGGCTGAAGTAGGGGAAACCCAAGCAACCTTAAATGGGTGAAGGTTCAGTGGGGGCGCTAACACTAGCCTAGGGTCCACTAGTGCAGAGAATGTGCCCACACAACTACCCACAGATAATGGATTGGACCATTTGTCCTCCCCACTAAATGACACAGGAAACGCACGAGCCCTAATCCCACCATCAAAAATGTGAGGAGTCGATAAGGCTCGCCCTATCTCCTCAACCGTCTCACCATCAGCATCAGATTCACTCAGCCCACTTTCCGAATTTTCTTCAACCTCCTGAATGTCCTCGGGGTGGCCAACAGAAGGCTCCCTAAGGATAACAGGATCAAGTAGAGGTTGGTTAATCAGAGCAGCATCAATTTCAGGCACTAAGTCAGTCGAGGGTGCCTCAACTGGAACGATGTCTATGGGCAGGCTGGGACTAACAGGGTAGGGCTCTGGCCCCATACTCAAACTCGGTGTGTTTGCCTCAGAGTGTCAAACACAAACTAAGGGCTGATTTTGACTGACAGTGTCAAAATCCCCATGTGTGTCTGCACCGGGTGGTGTCGACTCAACCGTGCCGCGAGCGTCTCCAGATGGGACTTTGGGCTTCCTGGGCGGGCTGGACCTAAGATATGTTAGTTGACCCCCATGTGTAAAGTCTAGGGTGTTATTCTCAGCGTCATGACTAACGTCATGGCTAGCGAGCCACGGGTGTCCCAGCAAAATATGGAAGTCCTTCAAAGGAAGGACGTCACACCAAATGTGCTCATAATAGGCTTGGATGGTGAGGGGCACCAAACATCGCCTGGACACTAAGATAGCGCTCTCATCCGGACATACGAGAAGATAAGGGCAAGGATGTGGCGCAGTGGTCACCAACATCCTAGATACCGTATTCTCCGTGATAGCGTTTGTATGGCAAACATTATCCACCACGAGCTTGCACCACTTCTCACCGTGTTTAAAATTTGCTCGAAATCGATGTTTCGGGTCGCGGCTGAGCCTAATCATCTTCACAACATCATTCCGACCCTTACCTAACTCCTTTAAATTAGCCGGTGGTGCAGTTATTCATGAGAGTGCCGGGGGATACCCCGAGTTCAGCCTAGTAATCATTACTAGTGAAAGTTCATGTGCTCACACGGACAAAATTATAATGTCTCTAATTTTCAGGCCAACCTAACGTGGTCGAATCAAAAAATTTTCTGTTTTAATGTTGTTGGAAATAAGAGCAGGAAGCTACAGAATAATTTTCAGATTTTTTTGACAAGTTTTAAAATTCCGAGGTTTTTACTAAATGCAGACCAATCCGAAAATTTCAGAATTTGACCGAGCTAACGAACGCACCGTTTAGAACAGATCTGAGAGTAAGGATGGCGTCGAGATAGAACTCAACACAACCTATCTCAGATACCAAATTGATGTAGGCTTGGGTGTTCGGGTCGCGCTCACTTGCGCGATCGATTGGGTCGCGAGATCGTTTCCTAATAACACCTAATCAGATGAACAAACGCAGGCACCTACGGGTGAGTCCTTCACAACTATCACGCAAAGACAACCACAACGCACAAGGAACGGACGAGGGCGATATGCCAACGTCTCTCCAAACAAAGGGATCAACGAGATCCGGATAAGCTATTGTTGTTGTCAATCACAACAAGATCCTCCGAAAGCAAAACTCCGGAAATAGGAGGATCTTCTCCAACAAAGGCAAAAGAGAATAGCCACTCCTCGTCGAGTAAAAAATAATCCAAGATCGTTCAACTATCACAAATGAGAAGGATCGCGAAAAAATCAATGTCGGAAAATTCGTCACAATTCTTATCCACCACAAATAACTATCGAAGAATCGCTCAAGAGGTAGAAAGCGTTACCCTCCAGGAATAGTAGATTCGGGTTATAGAAAATCCTATGTTATTCACGGAGGTGGTCGCAGGAGGGGAGTCCTTGAAGATGTGCACCGTCGCCTTCAAATCCCGCCGCCACGAACAAGCCCAAGACCACCTTGATACGTGAGATAAAGTAGAGGGAGAAACGGTAGAGAGAGGGAGAAGAGAGGGCGGATCTCCAAGAGGAGGGGGGCGGCCGGCGGCTAGAAGGAGGAGGAGAGGAGGGGGAAGAGGTTCTGGCCGAACCTTAGAGAAGAAGAAGAGGGAGGGGCGGCACCTTAGAGGGAGGAGAACTTTAGGGTTTTAATTTTCATTCATAATCTCCTTTGAAATCAACAACAAGCATGGCTATATATAGCCTTACACCGCTCAATCTCCTCCATACCAAATTTAGAATAAAATTTAAATAATGCCAAAAGTTAATTGCATGAAAATAGAAACAAATATTATGATGATTATATGCAGCCATCATAATAAAAATACAATTGCTTTAAATAAAACATGGTTAAATTGAAAATGCTAAAAATAGAAATTATTTAAAATGATAAGTAATAAAATATATAATTATAATTATTTAATTTATGATTATATATTTTATTTAAAATGGTGACGGCGGACGTCGTGCAAAATGTGTAGCGGCGAAGGCGAAGAACGTTGCGGCGTTGGCGTAGAACGTTGCGGCGAAGGCGAAGAAACGACGTGTCTTCGAACTTGCGGGAACGACCGTCCCAATCCACGAACTCTCTATGTCGGGGATCAATGACCGCATCAGCAATGTCGCCATCAATCCTCCCCCACTCGAAATTACTCATCTCCGATGAGTGGCCCGTGAGGGGAAAACAGTCAGAAGCAGCAGCAACGGCCTCCATCAAGATCATCAGGCCAGCAACAGTATCATCAGTATCCCCAACCAAGTGGATGTGGGGATCTTCATCAGCAACATCCCCTACCAAATGAGGCTCGGTGAAGGGGTCTTCATTATCTGGGGTGGGGGAAAGAGAGGGGTTGAAGGGATTGTCCCCATCAGAGAGCGTCTACTTTAGCATGCTTGAACTTGACGAAAGTTCAAGACGGCCTTGCCGACCAAGTTCCACAGGCTTTGGAGCTAGACGAAAGCATGAAGTGCTATAAAGTGGAGATTGTTTATGGGTATACCACTGAATTCTACTTCGAGGATGGTCTTTTATGGAAGAATTATAGATTGTGCGTCCCATATGTTGTCAAATTATGGGAAGACTTGATGTACGAGGCTCACATTACCAAGTACTCGATCCACCTTTGGAGCACAAAACATGAAGAAATTCATTTGGTGGCCGGGTATGAAGAAAGTCATTGCTCTCTACGTGGCCAAGTGTCATACTTGCGCGTTGGTGAAGGTTGAATGTCAAAGAGCTAGTGGGTTTCTAAAGTTCTTGCCGATTTCAGAATGGAAGTTCAACGACATTTCAATAGATTTTGTGCACGGATTGACGAGATCGTAGCTTGGAAACGACAAAAATATCACACTTCATTCCGAACTGGAAGGATGATTCCGTAGAAAAGCTAGCCAAGCTATATGTTGACAATATCATATGATAGCATGGAGTTCCCTGTAGCATCGTAAGTGATCAAAATGGGTGTTTCACATCAAATGACTGGACTGATTCACCAACTATTTGGTACCAAGCTAAAGCTTAGCACGACCCTCCACCCGCAAATGAATGGGCAGACCGAGAGGAACAATAGAACAATGGAATACATGCTCTGGATGTGCCCCTTAGATTTCGAAAAGAGATGGGAGGACCACCTCTATTTGATTGAATTTGCCTAAAGTAGCTACCAGACAAGTATTCAAATGGCACCCTTTGAAGCCTTTTTTGGTAGAAAGTGTCGTACGCCTTGGGCTTGGGCGTAAATGGGAGACACGAATTTGTTGAAGTGTAAAGAAGTGGATGAAGCAAATACATCAATCTGGGGAATATGAGTGCGGTTACTAATTGCCCAGGATAGGCAAGAGAAGTACTACATTGCAAATCACATGAACATCAAGTTCATCGTTGGTGACTGGGTTTACTTGAATATCAAACCGTTCAAGGAGTATCGAGGATCCGACGCTTGAAAAAGCTAAGTCCAAGGTACTTAGGACCGTTCGAGATCTTGGAGCTCAATGGTGAAGCTTCCTATCAGCTTACTCTATCTACGGAGCTAAGCAGTCTGCACTATGTATTTCACATTTTAGTGTTGAGAAAGGCTATGAAAGAGCCTACGCTTATACTTGCGGTCGACAAAGTGTCGGTAGATGGTGTGCTAACGACGACGGTCAATCCCATTCGCATTGAAGACACCAAAGGGAGACAGTTGTCGAACAAATCCATCAGGATGGTAAAGGTCCATTCAGATAATTGCGGGAGAGAGGAACTCTCTTGGGAAAGAGAGCAAACCATGTTTGCGGAGTACCCCGAGCTATTTCTCTCAGGTATAAATTAATTTTGTACTTTACTATTTTCTAAATTTCTGGAAAAAATTCTTTTAATGGAGGTGGAGTTGTAATGACCCATTTTCCTAAAATGGAGGAAGCCCAGATTTGAGGGCTAGAAGAGCTCTTTGTCTCTTTCCGTCGAGTGGTCTCGACGACACTGCCAGAAAAGATGTGTCGTCGAGAACCACTCGACGACACAATCTCTGTGTCTTCAAGTGGACTCAATGACACAGCCAAAAAGGCATGTCATTAAGTCTACTCAACGACATAGCCATTAGATGTGTGTCATCGAGAGTACTCGACGACAAATATGTGTCATTGAGTTACTCGACGACACAATCCCGACTGCCTTTATGCCTATGCCATTTTGAAAAATAGCAGCGGTCTATTTTCACGGGGCCTTTCATCCTAATATTGGGGTTTAGGTCTGTGATATATGAAGGCACTTGGAAAAAGAGATTAGGACACTTTTCAGCTGATATTCTCTCTCCAAGCTCAAGATAGACAAAAAATGGGGAAGAGAAAGAAGACTCTTTCTACGATTGACCGTGCTCCGAATCTCCAAATTGCGAACTGCTTTCAGATCTACGGAGAGCAGTATGATGTGCTTCTTTCTATTCGACTGAAATCTTGGGTTCTCATGGTGCCAAAGAGAGTGACAAGGGTAATTATCCTTCCTCCAGGTCTTAGTACATGGTTTGGTCCTTTCATCCCTTTTTTATGCTTGCATAGGGTTGTCTCTTTCACTAATTAGTGAAGTGTAGGACTCCCTTTAGTTCTTAGGAACTCCAGGTCGATTGTGTCTATCCTGGCCTATATTGCATGTAGAAATCCGGTAGTCATATGAATTTAGGTATTTTGGGTGAAGCATACCGTGGCCATTAGAATGGATCGGTGATGCTTGATTGTGACGTGCATTTTGGTTTAGCCTAGAATGTGTGCCAGAGAATGACTCTACGAGAGATGTCATTATGAATGCGGGAATTGAATTTTAGGTGTCTTTTGGAGATCCTAACGGAAGCCCCATGCATGGGTTGCGGTTGAACGCAAACCTTCACCACGAGTTTTAAAGTGGAGTTGTCTTGTACCTCCTTCATTGGTTATGTTTGTGAAGCCTATTCCGTCTTTTAAGGATTAGGTGTGTAGTTTATCTTTTGAGTAGCACTTGTATGTGTTAAACCCTTACGGGCTGAGTCAAAGTCGTACCAACATCCCGCGATAGATCATGATAACAAGAGCACGGAAAAAGCTGAACCGAACCTGTTTCCATGCAGATCAGTGAGAGGCTTCACTTCTTGTACATCGTACAATCATGGGAGAGGTCGTGGAAGGTGTTCACCTAGACCCGCCAAAAGGACTTTTCCCACCAAAGGTTGTATAACTTAGGGTGGTGTTGGTGCTCCTGGAATACATTGGAACCAGGTCTTGTACGCATAAAATGTGTGGTCGTGAGTACCCACATTTGTGTTGCGATGAATTTATATTATGTTAGCCTCATGCAGTTTCTTAGGCTGTTGTGTGGATCCATCATGTGAAACAACCAAAATCAAGTGCATACCTAGGTTCCCTTTTACTTGATGCTCAACCTAGAAGATTAATTGTGCTTGAAACCTCACCTTGTGTAGAATAGATGCACTTTCTTTATTATATAACATATTGCATGTACGGATTGCTTGCAGGTTAGTGGTGCCCCTCCCCTGAGCCGGCTAGAATGATCGGCGGTGGGATCATTATGCAGTATGTGGACAGCTCATAGCTGACCCTCGTTTACCTATTATTTGTAGAAGGTGCAAGTGCTGGTGAGTCGAACGTGGAGTAGAGGGCCGAAGCCCACTACTGAGTTGACCCTTGAAGGCCAGCCAACTTTTACTGCTTTCCTTGTATTGCCGGCCTGCGTGTCGATGTACGTTTTAAGCTAATTACATTGTAGAATGTAAGTCCTTAAAGCCATAACTTTAATGTGACATTCCTGAGTAGGTGGACATCTTATATTGCAATTTTAATGAAAGCTTCCGCTTACGCTTTGTTTATGCTCTCGTGTAGTTCCTTTCTGTGTATCATCTTAATAACGTCTAGCTAGTGTGTTCGATATGGCATGAGGTCCCAGCCAAACCTATTATTATATTGTTTGTACTGGTATGGTGTTACACACATTCTCTCTTTCCTTCTCTTAAGTCGATGGCTCCCTGCTCCTGAGATGTATTGGAAACCCTACTTCGTGTGTCCTTTTACTCAAGAGAAAGAAAATTGCTTTTATATTATGTTTAAGTAAGCTGCCACCATCGGTAAGGTTACCTCGCGGTGGTAGGCTCCGTTTATGCAATATATTCCAGCTATCCTGCTCTATGTAAGGAAGGCGGCAGAGCTTTCCTTATACTCGTCTGTTAGCGCGGAGCAGCAGAGCAAGCGCGGCATGGTAGGCGTGCTTGATTAAGCTAGTGCACAACTGATCTTTAGTAGATAAGGAAGGCGGTGGCTCTTTCCTTGCAAACCCCAGTTACAGCAGAGCGGTATGAGCTACCACGGGTGGTAGTAACATTTTCTTCTATAGCAGCCACCAAGTCCCCACGTTGAGTAGTCAGATTGCTGGCAAGGACTACTAGGTAGCACAACACGTTATCAGTAGCGCGCGACTGTAGTTGAGAGGCCTGGCCTCATTGATATGTCCTTCTAGCCGACATGGAGTGTCAAGATGATCCTCTGCTCTTCAAGACAATATAGTAGCAAGCGGTGGTATCGCTATCACCGGCGTTAGGATGAGAGTCTCGACGATATGCGTTATCTAGTCAATATAACTCTTCACATCAATATCAACCTTCTATTCGATATACATCTAGTGGACATGTCTAGCGCTCTGCGTTAGGTCTAGAGCCCAGTTGTATGCCTACATGCTATCTCAACGATATCCCAGTTGACAAAGGCTTTCAGGACGACATGCTCCTTCTAGATGATATACCCATCTGGTCAAGAAAAGCTAGCGCCAGTGGTAAAGTTAGCGCTCAGAGGTAACTCACACAGATTATAGTTTTTGTACGACTTCACACTTATTAATCTGCACAATATATCCAAAACATGTAAGATCAAATACAACATGGGATTTGTTATTATCAAACCTGAGAGATGCAGAAGGCATATTTTAACAAACTCCCCCTTTAGTAATAGCAAATCTTGTTCATGAGATGTAAATTAGGACAAAACATGGTATAGTGTAATAGTATAAACATTTAACATGGACAAGTTAAATTAACAGGAATAACCGTGTAAGCGTAAACCTTGTTCTTATTATTGCCCTTAGTGGTACGAGTCCTGCAATATATGTGCTCCCCCTATCGATGTGCACTATATCTCCCCTACAAATGATCTCCCCTAAATTGACTACTATGTGACTAGTACTCATGAACTCTTTCTGCCCTTTAATATTATCAAAAGGGTTGGGGTGATCTAAGTCATGTAATAAAATGGGAGATGCAGCGGAATAGACATGTAAAACAAAGCAGATACATGAACAATGATAATTAAGTAAGCGTAAAATAAGGGACACGCAAATAAGTCATAAGGGGTGTAAATTAGAAATGATAATCGTGCAGAATCAAAGTAATTTAAATAAAAAATTATTAATAGATACAACTTGAAAATAAGATTTCATGATCGAGCTCAAGCGGTAAAATAGAGCAAAGTATAATAAACACTCTATAGAAAAATAAATATCATTTTAGAACATGATTGCATATAAAAGGTAATGAGTTTTAGGCTTAAGAAACAGATGTTTTGAGTTTGTAACAAGAGATGTTATTTCTGTTAAAACAATGCAAGCATGATTTTGACATATCAAAAGAAGATACATAACTATAATGTCATACAATTCGCATTTCAAGTAAAATTATTCTTTGTAGAGGTCATGTCTTGCAATCCAGTGCATTTACTAATGATTATAGAGAATATAATAGATGTACTTTAGAGTCTAATTCTCATGAGTAGAAGTTTTATATAAGATAATGAGGTGTACAAGGGTGTTTTGATAAAAAATACAAGTGAATTAATCCAAACATATGAGATATATAATGGAATAACATAACATTAAAATACACAAATAATTTCACTTCCACAAAATGTCAGTGCACTGAAATAAGTAGTACAACACTAAGGTGCCTCACACACAAACTGCTTATTAAGACTTATCAGGGTGCAAACTAGTGCTTGGGGATCACATTTATTCTTTTTAATGCTACTTTCATTTTGTGATCTGGTGTACTAAGAAAATTGGTGTAATATTTGTTTGCTATAAGACACTTTACAAATCTCTCCAAGGTTCTCATCCTCACAATGCTTATTAAGGCTTATTAGGAGGGTGGGGAGTGTTTGGTAAGTTTTCCTTGTCATTTATTATTTGCTTTTTAGTTTTGTGGCTAAGGACTCTGAATTCACTTGTTTTGCAAACATAGAATTTATTTTAGAACCACTTTCTCAAATAGCTTAGTGCAAGAAATACAAAGAATTGCAAAAATAATTCAATGTTGTGTAGGTAATCTATTTATGCATTTTACTTAGTTATATTATTGCACTACACACTCATGCAAGACTAAGGTTAATACGCATGTAGCATATCAAAATTGTGAGTGAATAAATCATTACCAAACATAAAACATTCACTCATACTTAGAGACATGCTAATCATTCCTACACATGATTTCTAGAATCAATTTTATTGCATAATATAAGATAGTTTTCAAGGAATGACAAGTACAAAACAATGTGTTAAGAAACTTGAAAATTAAATCAAACATATCATTTAATCTTTAATTGATATATCTAAGAATCCTTGACATTAGCAATGAAAAACAAGCAGTTATTATAATTTTTGGTTTTAATAAAAGTACACGATACAAGAATATATAAACATAGCAAGAAAACATATTTTTGTGTTTTTAAGGTTTGAATTTTTGTAGTTGATTTTTCATATAATTTCAAAGATAAATTATTTTTCTGAAAACCATAGAAGTCTTTAAAGAGACGATCGGAAATGGCCTTCTATGCGAGTTAAAATACAGACAGAAAAAAGAGAAAAATTGAGTTTACTGCTACCGCCAGTGCTAGATACTAACGTGCGGTGCTAGCAGACAGAGAGTTACTCTTTTGTATGAAAAACAAGGTTTCTGAAGATTTTTTGTTTTGATTTTTATTGATTCGTGTTTTCAAATATAAGAGACACCAGATACCACAAACAGTTTTTGAAATATCTTGAAAAAGTTGCGGTTATTATAATATTGCCCTAAGATGTTAAGAAGGTTATTTATGAATTTCTTGTGTGTTCAAATTCATGTAAGCTAAAAGAAAAATCAAATATGTAAACACAAGAAAGCATGTTCAAACAAAAATATGCATTATTCAAATGATCATACAGAGTGAAATAATGTCCATGCAATGATTACGATATAAGTATGCTCACGATTAAAGTACCCTAGCTATATGTCAACACCCTAGCCCCGTATTAAGTGACGAATGGGCTTGAGGAGCTCCCACATACCATTGGTTGGGGTGTAGTCCCATATACACACACAAGAGATCGCTAAACCTAGCACTTTTCCCCAGTGCCTCGCAAGGTCCCACTAGAACCCTCCCTCATTAAGGATAAGACATGACATATAAGTTTGGACTTCTAATGCATACAAACATATGCCCTTGTTATTATGGGACACATATCAAGGGTGAATGATCATGGACATACATAAGCGGTTATGCCTACCAATTCATGAACTATGGCTTTTGTTTAAGATGAATTATTCTCTATCATGATTCTAGGAATAGTTAAGTCTAAAGCCAATAATTATCATGATTTTCAAAGTTTCATTATCTAATTTAGCAAAGCATGTCATTGAAATTAAAATATCTAGCATAAATATTGAAATTAACATGTACTACAAGGTGATGGTAGAATGCTGACAAGGTGCAATGCTATTTTTCTTTACTTTTATGATAATTTTCTATGGTGATTTAGAAATTTAAAACATAATAGAAATTAATTATCATTGATAGATTATTCATATTCATCCTTCATGATTAATTATAGTGATAGCTTAATGGTGAATATGTTATTGGTCATTTATAATAATTTTGCAATTTTTCTTTGCTTTCATTTTTTAGTAAAATTAACCCAATCATATATAAGGTTTTCTGAAAGTGGGAGTGAATCATAATTCAACCAATAAATAATTAAAAATAATAATTTAGAAAAAGTCAGAATTTTCATAGAATATAGCTACCGCCGATGTTAAGTATTAGAGCTCGGCGGTATCAGACAGAGACTTGAAATTTCATGCAAAAAGCATGGTTTTCGTGGTTTTTTAATTCTGATTTTTCATAGCTGTGATTATACACGAGAGGGGCTATCTAATGCAGCAAAGAGATCATTGAAATACCCAAGAAGTTGCATATTAAATATTATAGCCTAAGAGCCCTAATGAACCATTGAAATCCAATTTTGAAAATAATTTCATTAATTTTGATAATATCACTTTAGAAATTCAGTACTCAATTTTTAGTGATATTAAGAGAAATACTTAACTAGCATATGCAATTGATTTTATTATCATCGATGTTAGAATAATGAGATAAATAGGCCACTTGAGATGATATGACTTTTTATTCAATTTCATTCTATTTAATTCATTACAGACTTTAAGCTTAATGTGGGTAAGTCATATCACAAAATATATAAAGTGTCCATAATATGTGTTGGCTCAAAAGAAAAATAATACAAATATAAATAAGCACAAAAACAAAAGGTAAGAAGAGGTTGTTTTTATTTTTTAGCGCATTGTGAATTAGATTTTTGCGTATTTCATTTTAGATTAATTTCTACTTCACACAATTTATGGGATGCTAATTAAGAAGAGATTTAGGTATCCAAAGGGAACCAAGTGTGAGGGTTCCTTTGGGTACCCAAATGTAGCGTGTTGTCTTATGGGGAGATAGTGATGAATGGGCCCTTTAAGGTGGAGTAAATGTGTCATTTTTTATTATGGGTCTCCATTCATACCTAGGTTTATATTTCAAATTTCAATTGAATTGTGGCATATAATAGTAGTGATTTTTAAAAGTATTATTTATAGGAAATTTGTGAGCATTCAATTTTATGTGGAGTGAGGATTTATTTTGTAAATAAGGGTGATGATAATGTCTTGGAATTTCTTGTACAAGCATTTGGTGTTTTTCACTCCCTTTGTTTGGCTTAGTTATGGTATGAAAATTCATACTCAACTTGCTTTTGGACTTTCCTAGTTATTGTAAATTTATGTTTTGTGAACTTTTGTTCATAATTTTCTTTAGCAAGTTGATTTTTTTTTCAATTCTTTATTCTTAATCTTGAGATTTTGTCTAGCTTTTGTACAGGCGATTGTGTTATTTTTAAGAGTCGTGACTATAAAATCAATATGAGATTTATAGTCATTCTCAATTCTTCAAATGTTTCATCCCACTCTTTAATTTCAATTTTATAATTATTGCACATAGCACATTCACTTTTCAATGATGAGATTTCTAAAATCAATTTTTCATTATGTTTTTTTACAATTTGGAGCTCTTTCTCAACCACCTTGAATTATCTTTTAGTTTATTGAAATCAATACAAGGTGTAGCCTTTTCAACTAAAAAACCTATGGGGGAACTAGACACATCAACATTAGATTCTACATTAGCATTTGCTTTCAAGTTTTATGTTCTAAACATAGTTTTGAATTAATATTTTGCAACTTTTTAATTCTATGTTTAGCAATTTCTAACATACACAACGTAAAAATAGAAGTTGTTGCAAAATGATAGTTCTTACTTACAAGATTTCGGATGGGGGATGATTTGAACCTAAAGTTCATTTGACATCTTCCACTTCCATTGATAAGTTGTCATTTTCCTTTCTGCTTGATGTGTTTGATTTGTCACCTCCAAGCCCAAGTCTTCATTTGGTTTTTCTTGCAGATCAATAAGAAATTGCTTGGACTCACTTCTGTGGAAGGAAATCTATAAGATTTCTTAATAAATTTACAAATATCATTAGTGGTATGCAAAGTATAGTTAAGTTTGAAAATTTCTTGATCAAACCCACAAAATATGATATTCATAGCTTTAGCATTTAAATAACACTCATTCCTATTTATATGTACTTGGGGGCTTGATAATTTTCATATTCCAAACGTCTATATTTTAAGATATAAGGAATCATTTCTTTAAGTTTTCCACCCATTATAGTTCACACCATTAAACAAAGGTGGTGTTGATGAGTTCTCAGTGTATAAAACACCATCCCCACTAGTAGATGCGTGATTATGGTTGACCACTTTACATATGGGTCTTAATTCTTTTTGAAGTAACCTGCTCAGATACCACTTGTTAGATCTGTGGCCAACCTTAGAGGGGGTGAATAGGGTTTTCAGTGATTAATGAAGGTTTTAAAAACTTTCTACAACACGAATACGCTTTCTGGAAGCTAATGCGGGGTGGTAGGGTTACCGTCGGTGGTATCAACAGAAATCATATTCTTGGTGAATAGAAGAACGTTTTAGAGTACGCATGACATAGATGACAGAAATTAGTAAGAGTTCACATGAAATTGCAAATCAAAACACAAGATATTAAATTCATTATAATCTTAAGGTTATGTTTACAATTACAAACTAGATCTCCAAGAGGCAGGAGATCGAAGGTGGTAAATATAAATTCCTTTTTGGTTTCTATGCCGATCCTCCCCATGAGGACCGGTTGGCTATCTCCTTTCTCCCTGAAGGTATTTGAGCTGACTCTCTCCATTCTCCTTGAAGGTCTTCGAGCCCTTGCTAGACCTCCCCAGTTTGGACGCACTCAATGAAGTTTTACGCATGGAATCCTCCCCAAAGTTTGATGAACTCCATGGTCAATTTTCCTCACACACAAAGTTGTTAAAAGATAAAAATACAAGAGAGAAAATAATCAAAGTTTAACAAGTGCTGCCTCAAAAGATTGTTCTCCGGAGACCGTGACCAATCGGTGCTTATGATTCTCATTCCTCAGGTGCTCGATCATCTTTAGATTGTCAATATCGTATGCGCTCTACTAGAGTTCTTCTTCTTCGAACAAGAGTGTGCACTTTCTCTCTTTCCTTCTCTTAAGTCGGTGGCTCCTTGCTCCTGAGACTGATTGGAAACTTTACTTCATGTTTCATTTTACTCAAGAGAAAGAAAATCACTTTTATATGATGTTTAAGTAAGCTACAGACAGTGGTAAGGTTAATGCACGGTGGTAGGCTCCGTATATGCGATATCTTGGCCTATCCTGCTCCATGTAAGGAAGGCAGTCGAGCTTTCCTTATAGTTGTCTGTTAGTATGGAGCATTAGTGCAGGCGCGGTGCGGTAGATGTGCTTTATTAGGCACATGCATAATTAGTCTTCAGTTGGTAAGGAAGGTGGTGGCTCTTTTCTTGCAAACCCCGGTTACCGTGGAGCATTATGAGCTACCGCAGGGTGGTAGTAAGATTTACTTCTATAGTAGCCACCAATTCCCCATGTTGAGTAGTCAGATCACTAACGAGGATTTCCAGGTAATGCGGCGCATTATTAGTAGCGCACGGCGGTAGTTGAGAGGCCTGATCTCATCGATATGTCCTTCTAGCCGACATGCAGTACGAAGTCAATCCTCTGCTCTTCAAGATGATATACTAGCATCAGAAGGTATCGTTATCACCGATATTAGGATGTGAGTCTAGACGATATTCATTTTCTAGTCGATATAACTCTTCATGTTGTTGATATACATCTAGTCAATATGGCTAGCGCTCGGCGTTAGGTCTAGTGCCAGTGGTAGGCCTTCATATTCTGTCTCAATGATATCCCAGTCGACAAAGGCTTTCAGGATGACATGCTCCTACTAGACGATATACATATTTGGTCGACAAAAGCTAGTGCCTAGCGGTAACTCACACATATTAGAGTTCTTGTACGGCTTCACACTTGTAAACCTGCACACTATACCCAAAACATGTATGATCAAATACAACTTGGGTTTTGTTATTATCAAACCTGATAGATTCAGAATGCATGTTTCAACAGAGAATAGTGTAATTGTGCATTAGGGTCAAATTCTCTTGAGTGAAAGATTTTTGTAAGATAATGATATGTACAAATAGTGTTTTAATAAAGTATACAAGTGCAATAAACAAGACACATGATATATGTAATGGAATAAATACAACATCATCAAAAATGCAAAGTAAAATTACTACCACTTAATTCTATGCACAATAAGTAATAGTATAACTACCAAGGTGCTTCGCACACACAATGCTCATTAAGATTTATCAGGGTGTGAAATAGTGCTTGGGGGATCACATAGCATTAATCTAAATTTTATTGGTGATCCAATGTACTAAAGAGAAGTAAATCTATGTGGTGTATTTGTATATTGCTTACACAATACACTTTACATTTCTTTCCAAGGTGCTCAACCTCACAATGCTTATTAAGACTTATCAGGAGGAGAAATAGTGCTTCATGGAGTTTTCCTTGTCATTTATTATTTGAAATTCAATTGTGTGACCAAGGACTATGAATTCACTTGTTAAGTAAATGTTTTAAATTTTATTTTGTAACCACACTTATCTAAGTAATAAGTGCATGAATATCCATGAATCGCAAGAAGGCAATTCAATGGTGTGTATGTAATTTATCATTGCATTTCAATTAGTTATATTATTACACAACACAATCATGCATAAATAAGATTATTTGCAAATATAGCAATAAAAAAGTGAGTGTGAATAATCATTATCTTACATAAAACATCACTCATACTTAGAGGCATACTAAGCACTTTTACGCATGATTCCTACATTCATTTTCATTGTACATCAAAAGATAGTATGCAAGGCATGAATAATCAAGACAATGTTGATGAAGTTTGAAAATTAAATCATACATTGTAATGAATCTTTAAATGATTTATTTATTCATCCTTAACTATAACAATGAAAAATAAAAAGTTTTAAGGATTTTTATTTTTATAAAAATAGAAATAAATACAATAATAAGAATAAAAAAAACAGTTTGTTGTGATTTTGTTTTGTTTTGTAATTTTTTCTTTGATTTTGGGGTTTTAAGAAAATTACGGAAAAAAAATAATGAAATGATTTTCCTGAAAACACATAAGTCATTATCGAGTAAGTTAGTAGGATAGTATTTTATGCCAGCAAAAAAAATGCAGAAAATAATGAAATAAAAAGAAATTTAGAGTTATCGACTGTGGTAACAGTCACGGTTGGGCATTATCAGATAAAGTTTTAATATTTTGCTTACAAGTCATGTTTTTCATCATTTTTTCAGTTCCATTTTTCTTGACTATTATTTTTCATGATAAGGGGCACCGACTATAGCAAAGAGTTTAGAGAAATAATCAAAAAATTGCAAATTTTAAAATTTTAGCTTAAGTTGTCCCCAAATCCTAACTCCAATCTAAGAAATGAAAATTGTGCATTGGGGAGTGGTTTGTGAATATGTCCACAAGTTGTGATTTAGTTCCAATAAAGCTTACTCTAAAATGTTCCGTTTTTATATGATCACGAATGAAGTGGTGTCTAATATCAATGTGTTTGGATCTAGAGTGGTGAACTAAATTGTTGGTTAGAATAATAGCGCTTTTGTTATCACGCTTTAGTTCTACATTATTAAGATGCATTCCAAAATCCTTTTGTTTTTTATTCATCCATAATGCTTGTGCACAATAGCTACCTAGTGCGATATATTCAGCCTCGGTAGTGGATAGGGCAACATAATATTGTTTCTTACTCGAGCATGATACAAGTGATGGCCCTAAGAAATGACTTGTACCACTAGTGCTTTTATGAACTAAAGAGCATCCTGAAAAATTAAAATCAGAAAAATAATGCAATGTAAATGAATCATTATGAGGATACCACAATCCTAATCTAGGTGTACCTACTAGATATCTAAAATTATGCTTAATAGCTTTTAAATGAGATTTGTATGGATTGGCTTGAAAGAGAGAACATGAACATACAGTAAACATGATATCTGGTCTAGAGGCACTCAAATATAATTATAATCCAATCATTCCTCGATAGAGAGTTTGATCAATTGAAAATCCACCTTTATATATTTCCTAGTTTTAGTGATGTGCTCATTGGTTAGCTTGCTTAAGGTTTTCAAATCCAAAACTTTTAAGCTTATCATGAACATATTTATTTGACAAATGAAGATTCAATCATAATGTTGAGTGATTTCAAAACCAAGAATATAAGTGAGCTCTCCTACTAAGCTCATTTTAAATTCATTTTGCATCACTTTAACTACATCATTACACAAATCTTCATTAGTGTCTCAAATAATAATATCATCTACATAAATTTGAAATATAATCAAATCATCATTTAAATGCTTAATGAAGAGTGTGGTGTCGGTACTACCCATACTATAATCGTGTTTTAACAAAAAAGAAATCAATCTATTATTCCAAGCATGTGACGCTTATTTTAATCCATAAAGTGCATTTTCTAATTAATAAACATGGTTAGGAAATTTATCATTTATAAAACCAAGGGGTTGATCGATATAAACTTCTTCTTTAATTATCTCATATAAAAGGCACTCTTTACATCCATTTGAAATTATTTAAATTGTTAAAAACTCACAAATGCATGAAATATTCAAATAGATTCTAAGCAAGCAATGGGTGCAAATGTTTCTTAAATATCTACCCCCCCCCCCCCCCCCCTCAATTTGAGAATAACATTGTGCCACTAAACTAGCTTTATTCCTAATTATTCTAGAATCACCATCTAATTTATTTTTAAAAATCCATTTTACTCCTACTACCGGATGATTAGATGGTCTTTCAACTAATTTCCAAAGCTTATTTCTTTCAAATTGATTGAGTTCAGCATTCAAAGCCAAAGACCAAGATTCATCATTTAAAGAAGTGACAACATTCTTAGGTTCAATTTTAGAAATGAAGCAAAGATTGGAAAAAGATTCATGCAAAGATGAGTGAGCAATTACGCCTTTCAAAGGTTCTCTAATGATAAGCACTTGTGGATGATCTCTTGTAAACATTAGCACACTAGGAAGCATGTACTCCTCATGTTCTTCTTCTTCTTTCTCCGCCTCAACCTTATGTAGTCATCATCCTCATTCTCTATGATGGAATTAGCATCCTCTTCATTTCCTATATTGTGAATAGTATCTACACAAGAGACGAGCTCATCAAATCTAACATGAATTGATTCTTCAACCATTTTTGTTCTTTTTTTATGCACTCTATAAGCCCTACAAGTTAAAGAATACCCAATAAAAATAGCTTTATCACACTTTTTTATCAAATTTACATAAGTTATCTTTAGTGTTTAAAAGAAATCATTTACATCCAAAGACCCAAAAATAAGATACATTAGGCTTCTTTTGAAAATAAAGTTTATTCAGAGTTAGTTTTAAAATTAGGTGAAGCATAAGTCGATTGATAACATAGCATGTGTTGTTAACGGCTTCGGCCCAAAAGTGTCTAGGCAACCCATGTTCAAAAAGCATAATGCGTGCTAGTTCTTAAAGGGTTCTATTTTTCCTCTCCACCACACCATTTTTGTGGTGTGCGTGAAGCGGAAATTCATGCTTAATACCTAGATTATCAGAAAAGGAAGAAATTTTTTTGCTTTCAAATTCACTTCCAGGATCTGAGCGTATGCAATTTATATTTAAATCAAGTTCATTTTGAATACGTTAGTATAATTTAAAAAGTTCAAAGAAAGCATCAGATTTAGTGGTGAGAAGAATATTTCTACAAAATCATGAAAAATCATCAATTAGCACAAAAGTATATTTTCTAGAACCTAGACAAGAAGTGCTAACTGGACCAAAAAGATCCATTTGAATTAATTGAAGTAGTCTAGTTGTATAAATTTCATTTTTGCTTTTAAAAGAAGATCTAAAATTTTTTCCCTTTTAACATGGTGTACAAAGTGAAGATAAATATCCTTTAAGTGTTGGTAATATAAATCTAGGTGCAAAGAGTAGTTCTTATTAGTTTTGGCATTTATAATTTCATAAAGGTTTTTAGAAAATTCAACTAACACATTTAGTCCTTTATCGCAAAATTGACTAATAGAAATCAAGTTATGTTTTAAACCTTCTACAAATAAAACATTAGAGATAAAATGATTTGTTACCCACTGTACTAACGCCCATGATTCTTCATTTACTATTAACGCCAAAAGTCACCAGCCCTCCTTTTTTTTCACAAGGCTAAGAAATTTTGCTTTATTTCCTGTCATATGCTTGAAGCAACCATAGTTCAAGTACCACATGTCTCTTTTGTCCTTAGCATCCTAAGATCATGCGATTTGGTGATGGTCGTCACCTTCAGGTTGAATCTCGGTTGGAGAGATCTTAGTATCTTCCTCACCAAGTTTCCATTGGAGAAATTTTTTCCAAGTACTCTTGATGCGTTTTTTTATTTTTGTGAACCTTGTGTACATGGTGTCCACGTCTTGATCGACATCCATTTGAAATTTCTCAAACTTGGATTCCAGTTGAAAGAGTTTTGAATCCTTGACCTATGATGTACCTTCATAAGTTCATTACAATAAATTCCAAAAATCATAAGTTGTTTCACAAGCACATGTACAATTAAATTCAGTTCTATCAAGAGAGCAAAATAAAGAATACATAGGTTTTGCATTATTCTTACATCTTAGCTTACCATTATCATCCCATTTATCATTAGGTTTTTTAATAGTTTCCCCTCCAACTATAATTATAGGAGAGGAGTATCGTTGTTCGACCATAGCCCACACTTTTATATCTAAAGTCATCAAAAAGTACCTCATCCTAGTTCGCCAATAATTATAATTTGATCTGGTGAACAATGGTGGTCTACTAATCCATTGCTCCTCATTGAAAATTTGATCATGATGCGTCATTATTCCAAGCAGTGAAACCTTTTTTGAATAACCTACCTATGATACCACTTGTTGGAACATTAGGCGCCCTTAGAGGAGGTGGTGAATAAGGATATTATAAAAAAATTCATGTAAAAATTATCTCTTATAAAATATTAAAAATTTTCATAACAAATTTCAGAAATAAAAGTTTGATAACTGAAAACAAAGAGACATGATTTTTATTTCATCAAAAACAATTTCAAAATTGTTATTTCAATATCACTAAATATCAAGGAGATTATGTTTACTCTTGGATTTTCTATACTGGCCCTTCTCCCAAAGGACCTGTTGACTGTATCCAATCTCTCCCTAAACAAGACTCGGGATGCCCCTTAGAGCTACTCCTAGATCTAGTCGCCTAACTCACAAGGAGAATTCCTCCCTAAGCCGCATACAGACCTAGTCGCCAACACAGGCGAATTTCACCACAGTGAAACAAAAGAAGTAACCAAAAGAAAAACAAAAAATACAAGACAAGAGAAATATTTTTTTGTAGAAAACTCCCTATAGAGAAAAAGGCGATGACGCATGCACGCGAGAGATCGGAGTTGTAGTCACATTCGTGCTTCGTGTAGAATGAGCATTGTTGAACTCTGCCTTCAAGTTCTCCTTTGGATCTTCAAAATTGTTGTAGGGAGGGCTCTGAATGTCTGGGATAATGGCCCACACAAAAGTCTTCGATTTAATGACTTGGTCATTCTTATTAATGAAAGAGTGGAGCGGCGCTTTAAATATAACTGTGAGATAGCATCAGTGGAAGGTTTTACCGCCCTTCGGTACCCATAATGGTAAGAGTTTCACACACCAGCCATCCAGAAATGTTAGCCGCATTTCATATTTTAGGAAATGATTATCACGTCGCGATAGAGTTATCACGTCGCATTAGCGCTTTATACACTCCAGGCGTCAGATGCATCACATGCTTCATTTGACTCCTCAATCATCCTAGTGATCACTAGACTTGCCTTTCAGTTACTGTCACACATTGGGGTTAACGTCGTGTGTTAGCCTCTTTAAAAATTAGCTCTGCTTCTCCCGCCAATGATTTCATTTGAATGTGTTTTGACAGTTATCCCACCATCACAACCGCTACCGCCAGTAGTAGATATTGCTGCCCCGCGGTAGGAATAATTTAGAGCACGATGTCCAATTTTGTATCACATTTAATTGTATGCATTAAGTATGGTATTGTACCTATATTTCCTACACACTATAAACACAAAATAAGTTTGATCAAATACATAATGGGATTAGTTATTCTCAAACCAAGAGATGTGAAACGCATGTTCCAATAGATTCCATAGATCTTTATAGCTTAGTTTTTTAATTTATTTACTCTATTATTTATGCTGCAAAATAAACAAATAAATCTATGGCATGTGATGTGATTGATTAAAAGATAGAAATTTTGAAATACTCTATTCCCCCCCCCCCCCACCCTAGAGTAATTATTAGCATCCTACCCTACCTTACAGAGTATTAAGAATCGATCATTAAAAGAATTCAGCGGTTTTAAAAACCTACTTATAAAAGAATTTAGTAGTGGTTCTAAGAGTCTCCTTATCAAAAAACTCATCACTATTTAGTGAATTCCTACCAAGTGTTGGAAGAGAGGACGTGCCCAGATTTGGGGAACATATATAAAATATTTGTGTGATTTGGTTGATTTACTTTATAGCTTAGTTTATTATACTACATAATATTAAATTGTTTCTTTCATAATCTGTCGCATATATTATGATTGATTGTGTAAAAAGCTTTTTAAATATCTATTCACTCCCCCTAGAGTATTTCTCAAGTATCATTTCGCACTTTCACAATATAATCAAAATATAATCATAACACCCACTTTTTTATTATCTGTTTTCAAGTGACACCTACCAACCTCTTGTGATTTATTTTTTAAGCCTTTAAAATGTATTATCATATAGTGGTAGATTCTTTTTCTTACTTTTGTCCTTGTGAAAAATAATAAGTTTTCAGTAATTATAATGAATTGGACTACCTCTTCTAGTGAGCAAGTAACCTAATTTTATAGTTATTCTATGCATTGTACGAATTATTGTAGTTGTGTGTAATAGTGTGTGTATTATTTGAAGAGAATGAATCTTATTTAATTATGTACGGGAAGTTTAACTTAATGGCTAAAACATGCATGTATATATGTGACCATCAAATAATTTGCATATATTTTCAATGTTCAGAATATGATGTAGACCTTTTTTGTTTAGTTTGAGTTATTGCACCATTTTATTTAAATTCACCATTGCTTACACATGTGAGCCTACACTCATCTCCTTTGGTATTGCCACCACATTCATATCACCAAATTTATACAGCCTCCCTATTTTCACACTTATAAATATAATGTTGATCTCTATTTTATGTTTATTGTGATGATGGGAATTGTTGTGATGTGAAGTGAAGGAAAAAAATTATGAAGGAGATGAGAGGATAAAACTTATCATCCCTAATGTTGTTTTACCTCTTGTGGTATAGCTCAATGTGTCGAAGTAATCCCATATGATTTATTGTAAGTTTGTGGGTATGTTTACTTCATTACATTTGTTGGTGCCTTATTTTTCATTGGATTCAACATCTTTCGCTTTAGTGTGAAATTAAACCTTCATGTTTATCTTTGACTGATCTTAAGCATAATACTCACATTTCATCTTGCTATAAGTCCTATTGAATCTATGTACACCTTATAATCAGCGTAGTGGAGATGGTGTAGAAGGGAAAGCATATGACTTTTTTCAATGATGGATTTCATTGCAGACTTCCCAGAAGTAATTCACTGAAGAATATAATATGTCTACAATTTTACTTTCTAAATGAATACTTGTACGTCATGACTTACTTTTGTATGTTTGAACTTATAAAATTTCATATACCTTGCTCAATTGTCAGAAGCTATTTTTTACCTCTAGTTGATGATCTTACATTGGTTTGATATCTCTTATTCCCTGGGGTGAGTGTGGTTTACTTAGGATATGTAAACATTTGAGTTTAAAGGTATTTAATAAGTATAATTTATATAGAGATTTTACTCTGCTATTTGCTCATTTTACATCATCAATTATCTTACACTATGGTAAATTGTAAATGTTGTTTAATTTGTGTGCTTAGTGCAAATAAATGGAGTCTATTTATGCAAATAGCATGCTTGTAGAGCCTTGTTGATGTGTTTGTAAAGTTCTTCAATTTTTCTGCACTTAGGGCCTGGTCGTGCCACTTCAGGAGCATGGTTGTGCCCGAGCATTTGATCAAAGATGCCCAAAATTCTCAATTTTTGAATCTTATCATGTGCACCCTCAGTGCACGAATGTGCATGATCAGAAGTCAATGCAATGCTTTAAAATTGGGCACAATCATGCTCATCATTCGTGCACGACCATGCCTAAACAAAATTAAATTCAATATGAAGATGCAAGTTCTAGAATATTTTAGCGCACCTACTTCATGCATGGCCATGCGTGAGTACATGGATTGGCTGCATATTTGTATAATGGGAGGCAAGGTTTGGTGTGTGAATTACAACATGCTCATGCCGCTTCGAGGGCACAGACCTACCTTATCAGTTGACTAACTATTGGGAACAGTGTCCAACAATGTTCCTGATTTGAAGAAGTGCTCAGTTCAATGATAAAAGAATTGTGTATTTGATGTTCATTTGATATGACATGAGCATGCTAAAATACCATACATTCTAAGTATAATACCTTGAGGTCAAGCAAAAATGGCTAAGGCATATATCGTTGTGTTAACAAGGTATACACGATGATATCGTTAAGATCATATCACTCGCAGAAGACAGGAGAAGAAGTCTGTCAAGAATCGTCGTGATAATAAGAAGAACATGACGATATCGTTGTGTCAACAAAGTATACACGACGATATCGTTGTGAGAACAAGAAGAAACAACTAAGTCAAGAATCATCGTGACGATAAGAAGAACACAATGATATCAATGTGAAGACTCAAGAAGGGCCAGCTAAGTCTGATATCGTTGTAAGGTATTAAAGAAAGTATGCCAAGGCAAATATCGTCGTGTGAACAAGGTACACATGACAATATCATTGTGAGAACTCAGGAAAGTCTACCAAAGCATATATCATTGTGTCAGCAAGGTACACGTGATGATATCATTGTATGGACTCAAGGAGAATCAGTTATGCCATATATCGTTGAGTTACCTATTTCAAGTGAAAAATTCAGAGGAATTGAATAGTTGTCTAAGTCCAAGATGGATCGCTGAAATGACAAGCTATGTCGACGAGATATCGCTCATATCATCTAAACATACCAAGATTTTTCAAAACGCACTGTCTGCATTTAATGACGCTATCTATGGGACCAATCAACGGATGATGTTAAGGAATAGGCTGCTGACAATCAAGAGACCTCGGAATAGATAGTTAGATATTCTTGTCATATATAATGATAAGATGGATGCCCTAAAAAAAGATAGACCTAATGAATTGAAAGAAAGTAACGGACATCACAACGGCTAAAGGAACATTCACAAGAACAATCTTCTGGCAATATCAGTTCTCCAAGAATCAGTCTTGCACCATCGACTGATAAGGATTATTCCAGAGTGTAGAAGAAGATCAAAGAGAAACTATTGTGCATCATTTTCAAGTCCTTCAAAGGCATATCTTCGGATCTAGAGGACGTCTGTCGTAGGCATCAGAAGACTCTCTTGGCTATTTCTATCCTTTACATTGTGAAGTGTTCTTCTGTATTATAAACTCTTTTCATTCACTGCGGGACTTTTTTGAGTTTAAGTTGTAGGGTTCTATGTGAACCTGAGGTAGGATCTATTGAAGATCTCAGTTATAGGGCCTATTGTGCCTGAGATGTAGGGTTCTAGGAACCTGAGGTAGGATCCTAAGTGGATATGAGTTGTAGGGCATGTTGTTCCTGAGCTGTAGAGCCTGTAGTGCCTGAGTTGTAGGATATGAGAAGGAGATCTAAGTTTTGGAGAAGCTGGCTGAGTCTAGCACACTGCTAGATAGGTGAAGGGGGTAGTGAAGTACCCATCATCTGGGGAACCACTATAAATCCAGTGTCTTTGTGTGATGTGTTCTATGATTATGTTCTGTGATGTGATTTACTTTTATTGCCATATGCTTAAATTTAAAATAGTTACATCACCTATTCTCCCCTCCCCCTCCCCCTTTAGGTGATAGTTCCAAAAATAATAAGTGGTATCAGAGGTAGGTTGATCAAGAAGTGACTTAACAGTCAGATCTAGATCTTTGGAACTATTCTCAAGTGGCTGGAGGTGATCAATATAGAGAGATGAGATCCATGAAGCATCCAGTGCGCTCTAGAGAAAACTTCCCGATCTGGAAAGAAAGAGTTAGGTAGTTCATGGAGGCTACAGATCTCAGGGTCTTTGTTGTTGTTCAAGAGGAACCCCACATACCCATGACAGCTTCTACCATAGATCCTACACAAAGAGTACCAAAGAAGTACTCTGATAAGAGCAAGGATGAGCTTGTCTTGGTTTCCCTTGATAAAAGGGCACAAAATATCATAGTAAGTGCAATTAATGACTCCACCCTCCAAAATCTCATTCACTACAAATCTGCCAAGGAGATTTGGGACTCCTTGATTGTCTACACAGAGGGGACAGAGGAGGTAAGGTATGACGGGAAGTCCCTTCTGAACCAAGAGTATGAGACCTTCAAATAAAGCAAGAATGAAACCATCTCTAACTGCTATGAGATGTTTTCAAAATTGTGAATGGCCTAAGAAACAATGGAAGGGAATTCACAGATTCTAATCTTAATGGCAAATTCCTTAGATCCCTCACTAAGGAATGAGATATCAAGATATGTGTCATCAGAGAGATGGGAAATTTGGGCATCATAGAGCCCAAAAATCTGTATGGAAAGCTTCTGTTCCATCAGCTTCAACTCAACACAAGAAAAGCTGAAGAGGAAAGCTCAAGGGGAAGCACCAAAGAAAGATCTGTGGCTCTCAAGGAAGAGAGCATCAGGAGAACTAAAGACAAGACTCATATATTTTAGGAGTCTGAAAGTAGTGAGGCCGCATAGGCCAGCACATCAGAGTCAGACAAAACAGACAAGGAACTGGCACTCTTCTCCAAACAATTTAAAGAGTTGATGTCTAGAAGGAGAAGAGACAGCCACATTCATCTTCATCTAGCTTCAGAAGATCTGGTCATCATGACAGATCTAAGCCATCATGGGAAGATAGGTATAAGTCTAAACCTAGCAAATATGACTTAGCTAATACTCTGTGTTATTGCTGTAAGAAAATAGGGCACATGATTGATGACTTCCCCTCTAAAAAGAGGGAATCAAGGAGGTCTGAAGACAGGAGAAATCCAAAGGATAAGAAGAATTCTGAAAGAGGATTTATTGCAAAGAAAATCAGAACATTGAGTGATTCTGATTCAAGCTCCTCAGAATCTGATGAGGAAGCACTCATTGGTCTCATGTCCATAGATAAAGACATCCAGGATGAGGACACCTCTCCTGGGAAGGTACTTATCAGAGCCCCCTACCTACCTCTAATTCTAAATTAGTGGCAGATTATATGCATGAGAGTGAGTGTAAGTGTTCTTGCAATAGCACAACCTCAAGATCTTATTTGGTATTTGGAAAGGTGTCCTCATCCTGGATGTCCAAAGGCCATCCAATCTCTTATTTGGTATTTGGACAGTGGTTGATCCAGACATATGACTGGAATAAAGAGCTACTAAAGGGACTACACCCCAGTGGTAGGTGGACCAACAGTGATATTTGGAGGTTCAGAAAGAGTGGTGACAAGAGGATATGGTAACATTACCAATGGTTTAGTCACCATCACAAAGGTAGCTTATGTGGAGGGTTTGAATCATAATCTCATAAGCATAAGTCAACTTTGTGACATAGGTTTTGTTATTATTTTCTACAAGGATAAGTGCTTAGTTAAGAAGTCTTTGGATTCTGAGGCTACGTTAACTGGTATTAGGAGTGGAAACATTTACTGTCTTAATTTCTTTCATTCAGACTCTTCTAAGCCAGTGCGCTTTGTAGCTAATGAGAAAGAGTCTATTTGTCTTCAATGCACAAGATACTTGCTCACATTAACTATAAAACCATTAACAAGCTTTTCTCTTAAGACTTAGTTAGAGATGGACAAAAATTAAGTACAATAAAGAAGGCCCATGTCATGCATGCCAACTTGGCAAACAAACTAGAACTAGCTTTAAAGGCATTACTAGTAAAGACTCTATAAGATGCCTCTACATATTGTACATGGATCTATTTGGTCCTATGCAAGTTCATAGCTTAGGAGGGAAAGTTTATACTCTTGTAGTAGTTAATGACTACTCAAGGTTCACTTGGGTTTTCTTCCTTAAAAAGAAGTTAGATACCTTAGACAACTTGAAGAGTTTTGTCAGGTAAATTCAGAATGAAATGGGTTGTACTGTTGTCAAATTCAGAAGTGACCATGGTACAAAATTTCAGTCAGGGGACATGAAAGAATTCTGCTAAGAGTTGGGTATCTCCCAAGAGTTTTCCTCACCCAGAACTCCTCAATAAAATGGAGTGGGTGAGAGAAAAATAGAACTTTGATAGATGCCGGCAGGGCAATGTTAAGTGACTCCTATCTACCAGAATTTTTGGGCAGAGTGTGTCAATACAGCATATCATATGATTAATAGAGCCTCCATCATCAAATGCCACAAGAAAACTCTCTATGAGCTTATGAAGGGAAGAAAACCTACTTTATCCTACTTTAGAATCTGTAGTAGCAAATGTTATGCCTTAATAATAGGAAAACCAAGCTAACCAAGTTTACAGAGAAAAGTAATGAAGGTATTTTAGTTGGCTACAACTCCTATAACAAAGCTTATAGGGTGTACAATATTAATACTCAAGCAGTAGAAGAATCTATACATATTGTATTTGATGAGACTAACCTTATTCACAAAGGCTGGTCTAGTTATTTAGTAGATGTGGGTATAACTGAGAGAATGAAGGACCTATCCATTGAAGACAAAGCTGAAACTTCAGTAAAAGACAAAGAAAACTCTGCTGCAGTAGACTTAGAAGAAGATGTTGTGGAACTATTGGATACAACAGAGGAAGCACAGCCTCCAGAACCACTCATAGAAGAAACCCCCAGGAGACTGCAGTTGCATCAGACGCATCAGGCATCATCCACAAGATCATATCATAGGAGATGTGAGTCAAGGAGTGTTGACAAGGAGCAGGGCCTTGAATGAAGCCATGTATCTAAGTTTTCTATCTCAAGTTGAACCAAGAAATTTGAGGAAGCAAATATAGATCAATTCTGGATTGCAGCAATGCAAGAAGAATTAAATCCGTTCAAGATATGCAAAGTGTGGAAATTAGTTCCTATACCCCAAGGACACAATATCATAGGAACTAAATGGATCTACAGGAACAAGTTGGATGAAAATGGAGTAATTACAAAGAAGAAGGCTAGGCTTATTGTAAAGGGTTATGGACAAGAGGAGGGCATAGACTTTGACCAAACTTTTGCCCATGTTGCAAGATTGGAAGACATCAGACTATTTCTAGCCTATGCAGCTCACAGGGGATTTAAAGTCTATCTGATGGATGTAAAGTCATCCTTCCTAAATGGTGTTCTCAAAGAAGAGGTGTATGTAGAGTAGCCCTCAGGTTTAGTTGATTCTGAACACCCCGATTATGTTTATTTTCTTAGAAAAGCTTTGTATGGGTTAAAACAGGCTCCTAGAGCCTGGTATGAAACATTGTTAAGCTTTCTCATTGAGAACAAGTTCTCAAAGGGGAAGATTGACAAGACATTGTTCCTAAGGGAAGTAAAGGGAAAGATCTTGCTTGTGTAGATCTATGTGGATGACATAATATTTGGCTCTACTGATAATCATCTTTACAAAAAGTTTGCAAACTTGATGCAGGGAAAGTTTGAAATGAGCAGTATGAGAGAGCTCAAATACTTTCTAGGTCTCCAAGTGAAATAGTCTGAAGATGGAATATTCATCTCACAGACTAAGTTCACTAGAAAGCTAGTCAAGAAATTTGGATTGGAGAGTGCTTCTTCCATGAATAATCCCATGGGATCTAATGTGACTCTGCACAAGGATGAAAAGGGATTACCCTTTGATGAAACCAAGTATAGATGTATGATTGGATCCTTGCTTTACCTTACTGTCAGTAGGCCTTATATAATGTATGACACATGTGTTTGTGCAAGATACCAGGTGAACCCCAAGGAATCTTATCACTCCTCTGTCAAGAGGATCTTGAGATACCTCAAGGGTACACCCAATCCTGGCCTATGGTACCCTAGGAACAATGATTAAGAGCAAAATGGTTATTCAGATGCAGATTATACATGGTACAAGGAAGATATGAAGAGTACTTCAGGGACTTGCCTATTCCTTGGAGGAAGACTCATTTCATGGAACAGCAAGAAGCAAACAAGTGTGGCAATCTTTACAACAGAATCGGAATATTTACCTGCAGGGAGTTGTTGTGCTCAATTGCTATGGATCCAGCATCAACTCCAAGATTATATTCTAAGAAGACCAAAACACCCCTATTTTGTGATTCCTCTAGTGTCATCTCAATTGTGAAGAATCCTATCTCACATAGCAGGACTAAGCATATTGAGATCAGATATCACTTCATTAGGGAACATGTGGAGAATGAAGATATCATCCTTTAGTTTGTCCCTATAGAAAAACAAGTGGCTGATAAATTCACAAAATCCCTAGATGAAGTTAAGTTTAATTTATTCAAGTTTCAATTGGGGATATTTGATGAGTCCATTATTTATAGTGTTTTATGGAATCATCCGGGCTAGTTTTCATGCATATGAACTTCACTTTTAGTCCTTAATTGCTTATATTTCACTTGTTCACAGTTCTCACATGAAGTGCATATTTTGGCCCGTTGCTGGGGGTAAGCACCTTGTGCTCCCCAATTTATTTCTGCTTCTATACTTGTGCTGGAAGTGTGTTCCCAGCGTTTGGATTTGTCGTGCAGGTGGACAGATCATCCATATTGCCCAGAATTCATATCTGCATGAATCACACGCTCGTGCATTTTCTTCACACATAGTCGGCTCTGACCGTGTACAATGATCGGCTGGGTAATATGGTGTTTAGTCCCTGCTCGTGCGATTTGTTCTCGTACGGGCAATTCGCCCGTGCATGAGTAAAATCGCACTAGCTTTCCTGTTGGCCAAATTTATATGTTTTGTTTTGCCAGTGCATTTTCTTCACGCATGGTTGGATTCAACCGTGCGCGAAGGAAACGCACGATCTCTTGTTGATAGCCTATTTTTGAGCCGCCTGGATTTGCCCGTGCATTTTTATGCATGGTCGGTTTCGACCGTGCGTGAGTAGAATTGCACGGGCAATCTGTTTCATCTTCTTGGGCTTTTTGTACATTTAATATCGCAAGGTTCATGCACGGTCGTGCATTCGACCGTGCGTGACCAAATTTCTGGTTTTTTTCTATAAAAGCTGCAGATTTCAACCTAAAAGGGGATCGATCATCTTCTTCTGCCATTTCCGTCGCAGGAGGAGCTCCAGCTCCATTTTTTCTTCCACCTTTCATGAGGGCTTTGCCCTAGGCTGCCTCCGTCATCTAAGAGCTTCCAAGGAGGTGATTTTAGCCCTACACTCATCATCAAGCAAGGAAAGCTTCGCACCGGAGTAGATCGGGTCATGAGACGAAGAAGATGGGTCCATTGGGAGGAAGTGACAGCCCTCCTCTACCCCGGACATAGTTGCGGACCGAGCTAGAACGCGGATTGACAACCCGGTGATTCCTACCATGAATCCCAACAAGGCTTCGGACGTGGTCAATTCTCTTGCACCCTTTCCCCTTGTTTTGATGAATGTAACTAGATTCTCTATATTTTGATGATGTGCACATTAAACCTTGATTTGTAATGTTACTTTTATTTCTATGAAATTATCTTATTTATATGTGTGTATGAGGTGCGCCACCAAATCCACTCCACCCTCCACTTCATTCCGCTAGCCTACTCGCCCGTTCTACAAGCCTACTATTCCACTCGCCAAGCTAAGCAGTGCTAATGGCTCGTATAATCCATGTCACTTCCATCAGTTATGAACCATTCCATCTGCTTGCCTTCTCGCCCATCCGCCTAGCGAAGCAGTGTATAGCGGCCTGCATAGTCTCCATCCACCTTGCGAAGCAGTGCATAGCGGCCTGCATAGTAGAGTTAATTTAGTTTATTTTATTTGCTTTTCACAATCCAATCCAACCCTTTCACAATCCATCCGACTTAAAGGACTTCAATCTCAAGTCCCTCCTCGATAGATAACTCCACCTTACCATGTTCCTTTGAGATCGATACTTGGGGATTTACTCTCTCATTTTATATTACTTGAACGATCGGTACACTGCCGTGTCATGCCGTAATCCCGCTCCCGCCTATAGCGGTGTGTAAGATTTGCGCATCAATGTAGAACTTAGAATGATTTCTAACTCAATTTCAATTTACCATCACCTATTTATAGTCACTAAAACACACATGATGAGTGTTACAGGTACCTCTCAAGAAGTGACGGAAATTCACCAATTATGACAAATATCGGTGCCTTGTCTCAACGTCATCATTAACTATCTCGACGACGCTACAAGAATCTTAGAGACACACTACTTATCGTCGTAACACAACTCAGCTATTTAAAATAATATTGGATCTTTCAATCTGAGATGTTCGATGATCAATTAATCAAATCAATCAGTATGAACATGTATGCGCCCCTTCATCTACCTGTAGTATAAATAGGATGAATGCTTAGAACAAACTTACACTATCATTTGCCATATGACCTTTCTGTGACAAACTTCCATTCCGTTCTCGACACACATTTGTTCCCGTCAACTTACTTCCATAGATCCAAAGAAGGAAAAATGAGAAGAAGAGGACCAAACTGTCCCAAACTCTGCTCTGATAGAGAGGAGGGCTATCAAGTTGAGCGGGAGTCCCTGCTAGGGAGCTCATCCCAAGACACTGCAGTTATTGAGGGGGAGACCCATCTGGGGAATTATGCCCTAGATGTTGTAGTAGATAGATTTTCTACCCCTGAAATTGCTGTTGCTGAACCATCCAATGCACAATCTGGATCCTTATTTAACATGTTAACAACATTGCTAAATTACTAGAGGATAAAATGGAAGAATTTGTTCTGAAGACAGTTGAGGGTTAAGAAAGGAGCTGAAGGATGAGCTCTAGGTTGTCAAAAATGATTTGCATCATCTTTATACTCAGCAAACTCATTTTATTCACCTAGCATATCCAGCCATGGACACAATTGCTAATCAGCTAAATGTATCTCATCAGACAACCCTTCAAGTTATTCAAAATTAGGTGGTCATGTCAGGAACCATACATGAAGCTTTTCAACAGGTAACAAACTTCATGGGTCAGGATAGACAAATTATAGTTGACAGAATGGCCCTTGATACACAAATGCTAGATGATTATCTGCAATAAGTCAGAAATTCTATTCTTCAAACTGAATAGAATCTTCATGAGAGAATTAACTTGGTGTAAGTTACCCTAGATGATCACATTGCAGAAGAAGTCATAAAGGGGGAGAAGGTCATGATAAATGCAGGCTCCCATCAGGCAATGTGGGCAGTTGATCAAGTTAAGCAAGCCATGAAAATGCCCACCCCTATGTATGATATGGAAGAATCTTCTGAGAGTACTACTTCAAAAGATAATGTTGTTGAATGTGGAGACTCCTCAACCTCCAGAAAGAGGAAAAAACATAAAGCAGAGAGTACAGAAAAAGATGATTGAGGGAAGTTGAGCTAGATCCTCAATTTAGCAGGTGGAGTCCCACCTCTAGAGATCTCATCACAGAGGCATGGACTGAATTTGGATATCCCAAGGCTGGCTCAAAATGAATCTATTACTATGTTGATTGGTAAATTCACATGAGACATGAGGAGAAGAGGAGAAATCATAAGTTAGTTTTTCCCCATGTTTCTATGAAAGATAAATGAGGAAAGGAAAAGGCAGTATCAACAAAATCTAGAAAGATCGGACATCTAAGGATGTTTGTCTTAAAATTGGAAAGGGCAAATGGCCTTCATAATTTTGTATAAGACATTATCTTTCATTTATACAATGTTGGTATTTGAATCTTTCTGTATCTTATCTAATTCTCTTTATTTGACTACATTTGTTATCTGGCATTTATCATTGAAGTGAGTTATGACTTCTTCAAATATGGGGATATTGTTGGGAATAGTGTCCAGCAATGTTGCTAATTTGAAGAAGTACTCAGGTCAATGAGATAAGCACTGTGTATTTGATGTTCATTTGATGTGACATGAGCAGGCTAGAACATCATACATTCAAAGTATAATGCCTTAAGATCAAGCAAAAATGACTAAGTGATAGCTAAAATTTAGGATGTAAATAATTTTCTCCAAATTCTACGAACTATAGGCAAGAGCACCTATCATTCATAGCATAGGATATTCAAAACAAATAAATATCAAGTGTCGTATTCCACGGGTCTGTTGATTACTTCTACTCACGCAAATTATTATTATTTTATCGGCAGTAAAATAGAGTTTTGAAAATAATTAGAAGAAAAGAAACATTTGATCGGGAATCATTCTTAAGTGAAATGTTTTGTAAATCTAGAATTCAAAAGAAATCGATTTAGACAAACTTGACCGTGGAGGTTCCCAAAATATGATAGAACCTCTCTCGAGAGAACTACCACCTAACCTTAGGTTGATCGATTAAGACCCCTCGGCCAGTCGAAACCCCTAAGCTTGCTTTATGCGGTGAGCCCCACTATTGGATTTGACTCCAATCCGGAAGATTTGCGTCACCCTCTCTCGAGGAATGCATACAACTCTTTTTACCGATGAGCGATCTACCCGTATTTACGGATCTCTCGATACACTAAAATACGGATCAAACTTGATTATCATACCCTAGAAATATGAAACCAAAAATTGCAAATCAACGGTAAATCTTAGTTTTCCAAACTAAACTATGAATAAGAGATTTTGAAAAGATAAAAGCTTAAGAATTCATCCGACCAAATACTATGAAAATTAACAAAACATAATTGAGAAGAAAGTTATTTTTATTTCTAAGTAAAGAAAAGTACAATTGCATGTAAAGTAGATCTAAGCTAGGAATTAAAAAAGACAAGACATAAAATAAAGTTACACTAAGAAAAATGCAGAAAAACTATACTAGAAACGATCCAAACTAAGCATGGCCTGGATGCCCATCACTTTGGCAGCAGCTGGCTTTTATAGGCAGAAAATTGCTGAGTCACGCCCTTTGTCACGCCCGTGACCAAGGGCGTGTAAGCTGCGTAATTGCGTCTTGAAAGCCCGGGAACGTTGGGGAAGAAAAACCGCCAAAATTGATCATCTCGACGGGTCACGGCCTAGGTCACGCCCGTGACCTAGGGCGTGTCTTGACCGAGTCAGGAAACGGCGGGAAACAGCGCGATCTGGAGTTAATTTGGCAGTTGAGGGAGAGGGCACGGCCTCGGTCACGCCCGTGACCAAGGGCGTGTAAGCTGGAACGACTCGGCGGCAGAAACTGCTTGAATTGAATGCTTGTTGGGCGAGTCACGCCCGTGACTTGAAGGTCACGCCCCCGGTCACGCCCGTGACCTGGGGCGTGTAACTTTAATCCGACGTGGCAGCGAGTTCTGTGAGCTGAAAGCGATACACGGTCGTGGCCATGGTCACGCCCCTAGGTCACGCCCGTGACCTGGGGCGTGTATTGAGGGTTTTTGCAGAAATGCTCCAGAATTTCCCCTGAACACGGCTATGTGCTTGAAATTGCTATTAGCAGCCCCAAAGTCCCTGAAAATATAAAACAAAGCAAATTAGATATATATTAAATTAAAATTATATAAAAACTAATTAATTACTACTAAAATACTATATAAAAATAACTATAAATAATGCACTATCAAATACCCCCATACTTAAGCTTTTGCTATTCCAGAGCAAAAACTAATTTATAAGTATGAGAAGAATTTATAGGACATTTCCAAAAAGATTTACTTCAAATTATGCACTTCAAATCTCATAAAACTCATGTCAAAATAAGTTAAGAAATTAAAATTCAGATTTATAAGAAATAATTAATAATTCATAAATTGAAATGAGTAGAATAAATTTTAGTTTTGAAATTCTCTAACTAAATCTTCATAAACAAAATTGCATTGAATTAAGCAAAATATTCCAAGATTAAAATTATAAGAACTTTACAATCATGAGAAACTTTTAGAAAACTACAAAATATTAACTATGCTCTCTCAATAATATCTTGGATAAACAAGTGAACTTGGCTAAATGGGGTAAAATTGGCATTGAAGAAGTTACTTTGTATATGGGAAATGATGAATTTTATCCTCTCATTTCCATCTTTTTTTTAAATTCCTTCTTCTTTAATATCCCAAATGTATATGTTTAGGAGTGATGAATTTTATCCTCTCATCTCCATACCATATAATCTTTTAAAAATTTGGGTGCATATGTTTAGGAATGATGAATTTTATCCTCTCATTCCATGACATATGATCTTTTCAAACTTTTTTTTTATGCCAAATAAAGGGTCAAATAAGAAGGTAGGGGAAGGGATAGGGTTTAAAGGCTACAAAAATTCCAAAGATACATTTTAAGAGCATAGAAAACAAATTGAGCAATCTATAAGAAACTATGAGTTCAAGTTAATATAAGTAAAATCTAAAGATATTTAACACAATTACTACAAAATTGAATTATGATATTTTAAAGAGAGAAAGTAAAACTAAGAAATATTCTAAGCAAATCAAGATAATGAAAAACTCATTAAATCAAATTCATCTAAAAATTAAATCTAACATATTTTGAAGAGAAATATAAGATTAAAACTACATAAAAAGAAAACTCTTTAAAAAGCCTATAAAGAAAACTCATAATTAAAATCAATTTTGCATAAATGAAGTTTGGAGAAATTTAATATTACAAAATTTATTTTATTGGAAATTAAAATAGTTTTTTAAATGAAAACATTTTTTTTTTGAATTTTGTAAATTTTTATAACAAAATTGAAAATAAAGAATAAAAAAAAATCAAATTTTTTTGTGAGTTTTGAAAAAGATTTTCTAATTTTTTTGGATTTTTATAAAAACTGAATATAGGAGAATACACCCCCATACTTAAAAATAAACATTGTCCCCAATGTTTATAAGCCAAGTAGGAGGGAAAAGAAAATAAAATGCGTAAAAAGTAAATTGCAAGAAAAATAATGATAAGCAAGGGGTGCCTCCCAAGAGCGCTTTCTTTTTCCCGTCTTTAAGCTAGACGGTTATTGTTAGGAAAAAGGAAAATAAAATTGAAAATGCACAGGCAACTCCCTTAATTCATGCTCAGGTGAGCATGCTGAAATCCGCTGCCCGACTACTCCTCCGCTATAGTCGTGATTCTTTGGTTGTCCGTTAGCTTGAAATTGTGAATCCAAATTACCTATACATACCTTAGGTAATTTGGATTGCTGGAGATGAGCGGCAAATGGATCGGTGAAAACGTTTGGTTGCAACGGCTCATCATCTACAAGAAAATTATTAGTATAAAAAGAATCAAGATTAAGCGAGCCAGAAAATTTTTCACAAGGAGGAGTTTCTTGCGAAAATACATGATTAAGCGTCGGTTGTTTATTTTCAAAAATAAAAGAATTATCAGAAAAATCAATACAAAGGGGAGAAAATTCATGAGACACAATTTCTTCATGAATTATAATTTCATGAGAATGAGAAGAAAGGGCGGGCGAAGGAGAAGAAGAAAAATTTTCATTTTCTAATTCGTCCGGTGTCTCAATGACTCTTTTAAATTCGTGGTAAAGAAGTTCTTCTTGAGCTTGGGTAAAGATATTTAAATTTTGACAAATAGAATCTGGAGAATACCCAAGAGTAGAAGAAAAAGAATTTTGTGCGGTAAAAGAGGAGGAGTGAAAATCTTGATTGACTGGATTTCCTTCATCGCACCGAAAACTATCCGGGTGATCTTGCCACCATGAATAAGTAATATCGGAGCAAGAAGATATATTATTAGAATCAGAAAAATCATTCGCATGAAAACTAGATGAATTATTTTCATCAAAGTTTGAATAATTGTTTTCATAAATAAACTCAAAATTATTTCCATAAGAAAAACTTTGAGGGTAAAAATTAATATAACAATCCTCACTTCGATGTGGTGCTCCACAAAAATTACAAATAATTTGGCTCTTTCGTGCGGCTTCCAAAAGATTGACTTTATTTTGAAGCTCGGCAACTTTGGCGGCCAATTGAGATAACATTTTTGAAGAAAGATAAATGAACAACCGTCACTTAATAGAATGAAATTTGAAAATAAATCAAAAGGAGAAATGGGGGCGGAGAAAGAGATTGATAAAAGTAATAAAATTCACGCTTTCAAAATATCAACAAATATATTTCCCCGGCAACGGCGCCAAAAACTTGATAGCTAAAATTTAGGATGTAAATAATTTTCTCCAAATTCTACGAACTATAGGCAAGAGCACCTATCATTCATAGCATAGGATATTCAAAACAAATAAATATCAAGTGTCGTATTCCACGGGTCTGTTGATTACTTCTACTCACGCAAATTATTATTATTTTATCGGCAGTAAAATAGAGTTTTGAAAATAATTAGAAGAAAAGAAACATTTGATCGGGAATCATTCTTAAGTGAAATGTTTTGTAAATCTAGAATTCAAAAGAAATCGATTTAGACAAACTTGACCGTGGAGGTTCCCAAAATATGATAGAACCTCTCTCGAGAGAACTACCACCTAACCTTAGGTTGATCGATTAAGACCCCTCGGCCAGTCGAAACCCCTAAGCTTGCTTTATGCGGTGAGCCCCACTATTGGATTTGACTCCAATCCGGAAGATTTGCGTCACCCTCTCTCGAGGAATGCATACAACTCTTTTTACCGATGAGCGATCTACCCGTATTTACGGATCTCTCGATACACTAAAATACGGATCAAACTTGATTATCATACCCTAGAAATATGAAACCAAAAATTGCAAATCAACGGTAAATCTTAGTTTTCCAAACTAAACTATGAATAAGAGATTTTGAAAAGATAAAAGCTTAAGAATTCATCCGACCAAATACTATGAAAATTAACAAAACATAATTGAGAAGAAAGTTATTTTTATTTCTAAGTAAAGAAAAGTACAATTGCATGTAAAGTAGATCTAAGCTAGGAATTAAAAAAGACAAGACATAAAATAAAGTTACACTAAGAAAAATGCAGAAAAACTATACTAGAAACGATCCAAACTAAGCATGGCCTGGATGCCCATCACTTTGGCAGCAGCTGGCTTTTATAGGCAGAAAATTGCTGAGTCACGCCCTTTGTCACGCCCGTGACCAAGGGCGTGTAAGCTGCGTAATTGCGTCTTGAAAGCCCGGGAACGTTGGGGAAGAAAAACCGCCAAAATTGATCATCTCGACGGGTCACGGCCTAGGTCACGCCCGTGACCTAGGGCGTGTCTTGACCGAGTCAGGAAACGGCGGGAAACGGCGCGATCTGGAGTTAATTTGGCAGTTGAGGGAGAGGGCACGGCCTCGGTCACGCCCGTGACCAAGGGCGTGTAAGCTGGAACGACTCGGCGGCAGAAACTGCTTGAATTGAATGCTTGTTGGGCGAGTCACGCCCGTGACTTGAAGGTCACGCCCCCGATCACGCCCGTGACCTGGGGCGTGTAACTTTAATCCGACGTGGCAGCGAGTTCTGTGAGCTGAAAGCGATACACGGTCGTGGCCATGGTCACGCCCCTAGGTCACGCCCGTGACCTGGGGCGTGTATTGAGGGTTTTTGCAGAAATGCTCCAGAATTTCCCCTGAACACGGCTATGTGCTTGAAATTGCTATTAGCAGCCCCAAAGTCCCTGAAAATATAAAACAAAGCAAATTAGATATATATTAAATTAAAATTATATGAAAACTAATTAATTACTACTAAAATACTATATAAAAATAACTATAAATAATGCACTATCACTAAGGCATATATCGTCATGTCAACAAGGTACACACAATGATATCATTGAGATCACTCGCAGAAGATAGTAGAATAAGTCATTCAAGAATCGTCGTGGAAACAAGAAGAACACGACGATATCATTCGGTCAACAAACTACACACGATGATATTGTTGTGAGAACAAGAAGAAACAACTAAGTCAAGAATCATCATGACAATAAGAAGAACACGATGATATCATTGTGAAGACTCAAGAAGGGCCATCTAAGTTAGATATTATTGTAATGTCTCAAATAAAGTATGTCAAGGCAAATATCATCGTGTCAACAAGGTATATGCGACGATATCATTGTGAGAACTCAGGAAAGTCTACCAAAGCATATATCGTTGTGTTAGTAAGGAACACATGACGATATCATCATAAGGACTCTAAGATAATCTGTTATGCCATATATCACCGAGTTACCTATTTTAAGTGAAGAATCCAGAGGAATTGAAGAGTTGTATAAGTCCAAGATGGATCGCTGAAATGGCAAGCTATGTCGTCGAGATATCGCTCATTTCATCAAAACATACCAAGATTTTTCAAAATGCGTTGTCTGCATTTAATGTGGTTGTCTAAGGGACCAATCAGCGGATGTTGTTAAGGAATGGGCTTCTGACAATCAAGAGACCTCAGAATAGACCGTTAGATATTCTGGTCATATATAATGATAAAATGGTTGCCCTAAAAAAAGATAGAACTAACGAATTGAAAGAAAGTAACGGCCATCGGTACGGCAAAAGGAACATTCATGAGAATAATTTTCTTGCAATCTCAGTTCTCCAAGAATCAGTCAGTCAACATCGACTGATAAGAATTGCTCCAGAGCGAAGAAGAAGATCAAAGAGAAGCTATTGTGCATCATTTTCAAGTCCTTCAAAGGCTTTTCTTCAGATCTAGAGGACGTCTTCCTCAGGCGTCATAAGACTCTCCAGGCTATTTCTATCCTTTACATTGTGGAGTGTTCTTTTGTATTGTGAACTCTTTTCATTCACTGTAGGACTCTTTTATGTCTGAGTTGTAGGGTTCTGTGTGAACCCGAGGTAGGATCTACTAAAGATCTGAGTTGTAGGGCATGTTGTGTCTAAGATATAGTGTTCTAGGAACCTTAGGTAGGATCCTAAATTGATCTGAGTTGTAAGGCTTGTTGTTCCTGAGTTGTAGGGCATATAGTGCCTAAATTGTAGGATTTGTGAAGGAGATTTGAGTTTTGGAGAAGTTGGTCGAGTCTAGCACACTGTTAGGAAGAGGGACAGTAGAGTACCCATCATCTGGGGAACCACTATAAATCTAGTGTCTCTGTGTATTGTGTACTGTGATTGTGTCCTGTGTTGTGATTTACTATTATTTCCATAGGCTTAAATTTAAAAATAGTCACATCACTTATTTTCCCCCCTCCCCTTCTAAGTGATAGTTCCATAAACAACACTAACCACTACCAACACTTTAAGTGCCTAAATCTTTCCTACCAAAAAATCTAATGAGCATGCACGATTAGATGCATGACTGTGCACCCTGACCATGCACGAACATTTCATTAGGACTATAAATATGAGATTTTATTTTGTGTTCAACACTTTTGGACTGGTTTTCTCGTCACCATTTTCCTTCAATTCTCCCTCCAGCTGTACAACTACCCTAGAGCTTCAAGCAGAAGACTTCCTACACTTTTGGATCCATTAGATAGTGAATGGCCAAAGATGTATAGGTAGGAGCTCAAAGAGAGAATACATGTCAGTAGGAGCATTGTGACAGTAGCTCTCTTACATCGGATGCACCCTATGGATGAAGAAAAGGGTGGATTGACAACCCGTATCTCTTTTCTCCACACCACAAAGAAGTTTCTTTGTTGTCTCCATATCATAGTTCCTCCTCTTACCCAAAACACTAGTAAAAGAGGATTTTTCTTATTCTTTGGGTGATGATGCTTATGATCACATTATAAAAACTAAATCATTTCATTTTTTATGTTACTAAGCAAATGAATGTGATTTTATTTGGTTTTTACTTGTGATTTTAGGATGTTTGTGTTAGATGCTTCCCTTTCTGTAGTGATTTTTGAAACTAGCTTTATAAACATGCTCATAGATACTACTGATTAGTATTCCCTGTGGAGATGATTAACTCATAATTTTATTACTTACGACTAATGCACTTATCAATCTTTAGTGATTTTTCTCCTAGTTGTGATGCATAGTAGGGTGTTGTTTTAGCCTATGTGGTGTTTGTGATAATGCATGGGTATGATGTGGCAGGTCGATTAGCACTACTGACTGCACATTTCAGAGGGTTTGGAGAGTGACTCTTGGATAGGATAGAATCATGGTAAAAATTACAAAATGTGCACAAACCTAATTATTTTTGAATAGGTGTTAGCCATTTGGAATTTTACATGAGCTATGTCTTCTTTCTTTTGAGGATACAATTGTTAGGCAATGAATTGATAGTACAGGATCAGACTCAACGTATGTAAGACCTATGGATAATTGTGCTTAAATACCCTAGTAGTTACTAAGACTAGTCATTGCTACCATTTGACCATGAACGAAGTACATGTGTAACTATCTACCACCCCCCACCACCACACACACACACACGCCTGCACAGAATAAGTGATCTTAGTCATTAATCTTAACTTGATTACGTTCGAGTGTTGAAGTATCGACACCCTACATGATTAACTTATATCGACATAGTGTGTTTGCGCATGTGTATATATAGATATGATGATTATGATGCGTGTCTTAGTTACTTCTATTGCTTCCTCAATATTCGTTAGTGTTCTACCATATAATTAATCTCGTTATATGTACCTACATAGTGTGACTCGGATGAGTCTTGTAGATTACATGAGTAGTGACACTCCTCTAATGAGGATAGACACATTTATTTTATGCATGGATGAGATGGTAGTGCATAGGTTTGTTTATACATAATGGAATAGATTAGAGTGTGCAATAATGTAAATTTGTATTGATAATTTTATATGATTAGCTATACTTAAATAACTTACTTTTCATTTACATTGCTTTCCGTTTACGCTCACTTACTACACTCCTTAAAATATACGGTTGTCAATACTGTTATTCATATATATATATACATATTTCACTGTACTGACTGCAGGGCATGCAGTTTACTGCCTCCCTTGAGCATATTAAGGACTCAGGGAGAGAGGTGGAATCACTTAGTCAATACATATGGTATTGTTAACCCTTACCTTAGTTTCCACCTCAGGTGTACTAGGAGTTGTGTTATGTACATGACGTGAAGGTTGAAGATTTCAGAGGATCGTTGTTATATTTAGTAACATAGACAATTTAGTAGTTACATAGATTTTCCTTATTTTACTTATCTTTATTTATCAGACTTGGTATGTTTACTTGTGATCCCCAGGACATTTTATATATTGTGGTACTTGGACTATGGGGTCTTGTATCATTGATGTTGCTACTTTTCTTCTCCTCCTCTTTATACACTCATGTTTCTGTGATCTACTATGTGGTTGCTAGTCTTCCACTTATTATTTCTTCTGATATCTTGCGTATAGCTTACTCTATTTATGGTGTTATGATTATTCGCTTAACACTATCATTGATTCATAGATTTAAAAGAGAATGATGTGTGAGGGTGAGATGCATACATCAACTCTTATGTTATTCCCTTTGTCATTATGAGTTTGTGGTGGGTGTACGATAAGATCCCCTCATATGTTCCTATTTTTAGAGGTGAGGGACTTACACATATCCTTTCATGTGTTAGTAGCATTACCTTCGATGCATGAGATGATCATTCACAAAATAGATGTCAATATCACTTTCTTTAATGGAGACTTACATGAAGAGATTTATATGATCCAACCTGAATTCTTTATCATTACGGGACAAGAACATAAGGTTTCTAAACTTGTTGTGTCATGGACTAAAATAAGCTTTAAAGCAATTATAACAAAATATGATTTTGGTGTATTATAGTTTGGTTTCATATCTAATGACTATGACAAATGCCTTTATGCAAAATAAGATGGATATGACACCTTTTTATTTTGTCATTAAGTAGATGACATTTTTTGGTATTTTATTACAAATTATTAATGTTACTAAAAATTATCTATCATCTGAAATTAATATGAAAGACTTAGCAGTAGCCAATAATATTGTAGGCATAAAGCTAAATAAAACTAATATGAGTATATCATTATCACTTTCTCATTTGATGTATAATACTACAGAAATTTAGCTTATATTATTCTACTATCACTTCTACTCTTTATGACACAAATATGCAACTTTGTAAAAATATGGGTGAATATATTGATCAATATAGGTATGTTCAAATGGTAAGATCACTATTATATATTATTAATCACACTAGGCTACACATTTCTTTTGTCGTAAGTAGTTTGAGTAGGTATACTAGTAATGCTAGTAGTGATCATTAGATAGAACTTACTAAAATATTTAAGTACCTTCGTGGAAATATTGACTATAGTTTAATATACATGCTTTCTTGAAGTAATAGAATGATATTCACATGTCAATTGTGTAACTAACTTATTAGATGTTAAGTCCATGATAGGATATGTTTTCTTTCTTAAAGGAGTTGTCATCTCTTGGGCTTCAACCAAACAAACAACTATATTTATGAATGCAATGAAATCTGAACTCATAGCCTTAGATATGACTTATACAAAAGTCGAATGGCTTAGGAATTTACATTCTAAAATTTATGTTTATCCACAGCCTATACATGTTATTTAAATATATCATGATAATAAATTTGTTATAAATTTATTTGCTTCAAACATTACTAATTCTAAAAACAATACGTTTATGTGAATAACGTACAAAACCTGAAAAGAAGTTATATCACTCAACTATATACAAATCATGTGGGCTTAAGCAAAAAAGAAAAGAAGTGATATCACTCAACTATGTAAAATTAGAATTGGATTTGGCAGAAAATCTTACCAAGGGGTATCCTAAGAAGAGGTTTGTTATCATCGAGGGAAATGTGGCATAAACACAAATGATTTGCTACCAATGGTGGATACCAAACCCATGATTAGAGATCCCATGAATTAGGTTCAATGTAGTTGAAATAAAGTCGATGACGCATCATAGTTGTGACTACTAATTTATAAGGTTAATAAAATCTTCTCCCTATTCCAATAATGCATTGCTCTATGTAACATATAGGCTGAACTCATAGTCTTAGTGGTTTCTAAAGATATATTTCCTTGTCATATATTAGCTACGAAATATCTTTTAAGGAACCACCTATGTGGGGGTAACCGTGAGGTCACAACTTTAGGATCTTGGATGAAAACTAAAAACCTCCATAAAAATCAAGGAATACATATTATCATTAAAGCGTACACCATCATAACCCAATGAGTAACTAATATTATGTACTTAATTAATCTATCAATCAAAAGATTATAATTTAAAGCTTTTATCACATTATATTCTCTAGTAAATAAAATAAGTACTAAGTATCAGGTCAAGGTAATACCTACACCCATTTCATTAGATATGACTTAATGAAGTAAATATCTATTTGATTTTATTTATTTAATATTAATCTTTAGACTTATAAAGTTCGTTTTGCTTTCTCTCTTCTGTGGGGATTGTTAGAATTTTTATCTCCATAAATATCTCATATTTAGATAAAAGTTCAAAACCACTTGGAATTTTGAAAATAGTTGAATTGAACAATCGATTTTGTTAAAACATTTTTTGTGACTTTGTTAACGGTTGTTGATCGCCGACCAGAAAATCGTCAATTGCCAATCGACAATCTCTGTTCGCACACCGACTTTCGCCCATCGCCAACCAAGATTACACCTTTCGCCAACAGTTCTCATTTATCGTTAGTCGATCGAATTTTTTGATTGTTGATCGCCGACCGGGCAATCGTCGATTGCTGATCGGGCCATCACCGACATGGCCTTCACCGATCAGCAACCGTGTCATCACCGATCACCGACCATGATATTTTTGATCTTCGGCAGAGCATAATATGTTCACCCAGTTTCTCTGAGATTTAATGAGTCGAATTGTAATTCAACGTTCATGCATGTTGTTATTATACGTGATTTTTAGAGCGTCGTTTTTGTTAACTATTTTAAATTTTATACCTATTGGTGATTACATTTATATTAACCAAATCCTGCGACCGCGGTAAGTGCCACTTCGATCCAACTCCAAGACTCCTTGCAGACACTCACTGGATGGGCGGTTACTTGGTTAGTGGTCACGCTTTCCCCTCCTCGAAAAGGGTATGCACGGTTACTTGGTGAATGCCCACGCGCTCCTCCCTCTAGATCGCAGCAGCATCTAGATCAGAGAGGCTGAGGAGAATGCATTCCATAGTCCGCCTAGCGCCCTCTCTCCTTTTATGTAGCATAGGTCCGCATTGTTTTAGCATGTTGTGTTCGCGCGACCCCGTCTCCTCTCTCTACTACCCAACTCCTGGTGTACTCCGAGTAGTTGTGTATTTAATGCTACAATGAATGCTCCCAAATGTCTGGGCAGCCTACCCTCCTATATAAATAGAGGGAAAGGGGTTCTTGGAAAGGACACGGAACTTGGTCAGAATCTACCCCATTGTATGTATGGTTTGAAGTTTTGTCATTTGGCTACCTTCTAGCTTTGCGCATGTGCCTTATAATAGCTTGTAATAGCTTTTTAGAAATATCATTGCCCGTAGCAACTGGTATTCGCCGATGCGGGTGGTGTTCGTTGCTGCCAGTGACACCCTCTCTTTTTTGTGCTCTGTTTGCCCGGCCCTTGTGGGTTAGTAATCGATTGTTTCTAGTCCCTGATTTCCCCGATACCTTTTTGAGTGGTCGCTGAGTGTGGATAGTAAGTGAAAATTTTGGTACCAATAGTTCGAACATGCATCCTTCAGATCACTCAATCGACAAACTCACCCCATGGTCGGCGGACACTCACGACAATCACTGTGAGTGTTTGAGCTCTAGGACGAAGGGCCAATCACCTGCAAAGAATTTAACAGGTTATTCGCAATAATCACCCATCTTGTGGGAGAAGTGCCTCACCTCAAAGTCCCCGGACTTCATCTAGAGGTCGCGACTCCTTATCAACTGCCGCCCATGCCAGTGAATCAGCCTCTGCTATTGCCATATGGTGAGGATGCGCAAGCTCGCCATCAGATCTTTAAAGAGACAATGGCTGCTTACCAGGGGAGGATCATGGACTTTGAAGAACTCGACTAATCTGAGGGGACAGAAGTATATTCCTCATGATGTCATCATGGGAGAATTCTCTCCCATCAGGTTCAGAGAGCCTCGACTCCGTCGGTTCTTAGGAATGGAGGACTGGACATACCATCTATTGGAACCGGTATTTCGGTCCAACGAGGAGTTCGGACCCCTGAGAAGGGGGCAGCGAGCACTTACTAATCCCGCGGTTGAACCTGGTCGAAGACTTAGAACAAGAGGCACGACCCTTGGCAGTAATGTGGAGGTCCCACCACACACCGGAAAGATCTTTAGAGCGCTTCCCCTCCTAAGCCAAAGCTGAAGTCGGGCACCTTGGAGAGCTGGAGAAGCTAACCAAAGAACTCTTGAGGAGGAGAAAAGATCTAGAATAGAATTGCCCTCTCAAGGTGCCCCAAAGGGTCTATTTATAGTCTTTTTTGAACTAGTCTGCTAATAGCGGGATTCCGCCTTTTGGTTTTACTACACGCACACCAAACTGGTCTGCTAACAACCAAACTCTGCTGTTATAGAGGGCTATTGGCGGCCCACCAGGGGCATCAGGGTAAATTCACCTGCAGCCCCTGCTGGCGAGTGGCCCATGAAGGTGCCACTCGCCAGTCTCTCTACGAGCTGGACTCGCGAGATCTCCTCTTGTGATTGGATGCGAGCCCCCCACCCACCTCGGCGGACTAACGCTGCGAGACCTCCTCTGACTCACCCTGGCTAAATCCACCCCAGAGCGGTCTTCAAAACACTTATAATGTCGCCTCTCGCTACTCGCGAGTCTCAGGTTTGCCTCGCCCATCCTTGGCGAGGTACCCGTCGCGAGTCTGCGAGTACCCCTTGAATTACCTGTGATTGATTCCTCCGCGAGTCGGTGAACACTTTATTGTACACAATCCCCGCTCTTTGCGAGATTATGTTAAGCTCATGAAGAAACATCCAACCCTCTGTGTTCGCCGGACGAGGATGAGCTGGCACGAATCTTTGGTGGGTCCCACCCCTAGTGCTATAAATACCAACATCTCTGGGCGTCGAGGAAACCTTTTCTTCCTTCATTTTTCTTTTCTACTTGCAACTGCATTTGCTGAAGATTCCTCCCTCGGAAGAAGCTCAAGCTCGCTTGGCAGCATCCCGTGTGAGGGGGCAATCGGTCACCAAGTGACTCGCCCCCTAGGGAGCCCGGCAAACTCCACCTCCCCTTGTTCTGAAGCGAGCACAAGTGGTGCGGCGACGCTTTGGGACGACATAGTACTCCCTTGAAGACATGCTGGGTGATCTCGCACTTGCCAGACAGGTACTCGGATTCATATGCCTTTTCTCTCCCTTTTTTGTGTTAACCTTCTGATCTTCAGAGCGCGTCTCTAGCGGAAATCCAGGTGAGTGAGATCCTGGAAGGTACTCTCCTTCCTTCCCCCGGGGGAAACAACTCTTCGGCCATCCACATGGAGGTTCTCGACCTGTCACCTTTGTCGCGACCGGGTAAGATTCGGACATTATCTTTGCTTGCGAATTCCCCCACTGAGATTTTTCGCTCTTCACAGAAAATCACCTCGCGACTCCTGGGAGGTGCGCCACCCCATTGGGCTCGCCACCCCTCCAGATTCTCCACCCCCGCCGGATTCTCCACCTCCTCCGGGCTCGCAGCCTCCTCCAGGCTCGTAGCCCCCACTGGACGAGACAGTCCTCGTCCCTGGGTTCAGCCTACTGGGCCATCAAGACCCCGGCAGCTTGCCTCCCGCCGTCGTTCAGATTGCGAGCAACCTCTACCGCATTCCTGGCCTGGGGAAATATGTCACGATAAAGTACTCAGAGGCCTTCCAGGGGTAACCGAGCTCCTCCCGCCAGCGACCTGGTAAAGCGGTCGAGGCGTTGTTAGGTTGGTTAGTTACAAATCATCAAAATACCTTTCGCACTGCTTGTTGAATCTTTTCTCGCAGGTGTCCCGGAGTCCTCCACCGAGCTAGAGATTGGAGAGGAGGAGATGTCGCCCGTTCCTTCTCCGGGTAAGATCACAGAGTTCCTCGGCGACCCTCGGGGCCCTGAAGCTATGAAGCGGCGAGTCGTCGATGTGCTCGAGAAGCAAGGATACATGTTGCAAGATCTATGCAACCCGGCGGGCGAGGACAGAGTGGTCTACGTGGAGTGCTTCGCCGCGATTGAAGATGAGTTAGCCTGAGTTCTTGCCGAGATGCAGACAGACACCTGCCACGAGAACACCTCTCCCGGGGTGCACCTCACGCAGGCGGAGGACCAATTCTGGCTGCTACAGCGCGAGCTCCATGCGGTCCGCGTGTATCACTATCTGTGCGTACCGCCGCGCTCGGGTGTGCGAGGATGAGGTCAATGGTGGTGGATCCGCTGTTGATCACCCACGCACTCGCCTGACAAACTCGCAGAAACTGATTCATTATCGCTTTCTTTTTCTGCGGCAACCTATAAACAATAATATTACTTTGAATGCTTCCCGAGGAATAGCGGGATTTTTCTTTAATTATTGCCCGCTCTTTATTGTTGCTTTTATCGCATTCGCCGACCCCTTTTGTTCAACCCTCCTATCTCGCAGCTTGCCTAGGACTCGCTTCACCTGACAGCGATCTGTCCCTGCTGCATCGCAGTGATTTCTTCGTGGGTAAGTGGGTTCAGGTTGTTAAAAGTTTAGAGGTCCGGAGTGAAGAAAAAAATGTGGAACGCTTCAACACAATCCACAAGCATGACAATCAATGACAATGGGAAGACGGATAATGCTCTTGTTATTTACTATCTCTTTACAACGCGAGACATGATTCATAAGAATCACAAAGAAGAGAAGCACAAGACACAAAAACAAGCCGCCAACGAACTGCCAAGCAGAGACCGCCAGACCGCTCGAACAGGCAAGCCGCACGGTTACCCATGAGACCGTGCGAATAGAGCACAATCCACTGCCGTCATACCGCAACCACAGACCTCACAACTCGTTGCTTTATTCAACTGCTGAAAACAACTGTCCGCACTTCTTGATCTCCCAGACCGCACGATCTCAAGATCACAGAAGAACCCGCGAACACTTTAAGAACTGCTTCCTGCTGCAGACCGCAACTCAAGACCGCCTGATCACTTAAGACCGCCTGATCAACTTAGTTCGCTGCACAGTCTAAGAATCCCTAAACACAGTTCGCCCAGACAGACTGTTGCCGGACTGGTTTATTCAAAGCTGGAAGAAAGGAGAATGCTGACGGTGACTACAAGCTGCTAACCGGCGAACAAACAAATCGGTTAGACAAAACTCAGACCGCGTGACCTCAGAAAGAGATCGACACAATCAAGCCAACTTTGGTTCTTACAGTTCTTGTGTTATTATGGCTACCCGGCACCCCTATTTATAGGCAAACGAACGGATGTCGTCACCACCCCAAGGGATACGGTCACCTTCCTTATTGAAGCACGTGGTCTCCAGAAATAGACCGTGTGGTCTCTTCAAGACCTTATTGCACTAAGGCATAACTGTCCAAGGAAAGCTCGCCAAGACAACCCGACAGACCGCTCGGTCTCTTGTAAGAACAGACATGAGCATCTGACCGACTAGAACAAGATCGCCAAAACAAGCTCATGCAACCCGCAGTACGAGACTGCAGAGCGACCTGAGTACAGACCGCCCGGTCTAAACCAAAACAAGAATACTTGGGCAAAACCGGCAGACCAAACACAGGCCGCCAACACCAGAGACTCGCGACCATACCAGCCAGGTCGCCACACTGAGCTCACGGATTCCAAAGGTAAACCTCCATACAGGTCGCGCGGTCTCTGCGGTCTCCAAAAATAGACCGCCCAGACTAAACCACTTCCGCTTCAAAAATTTAATACTCCACCTTGAAGTGGGAAGTGGAAGTCAGCCCAAGTAACCTCCTCAACCGTGTAAATGGTTCCTTCGATAACAGCTTCGTAAATATGTCTGCGACATTTTCCTTGCTCTGCACATGCTCAACCACAAGAGATCCCTCCAACACCTTTTCCCGAATGAAATGATGTTGAATCTCTATGTGTTTGGTTCACCCATGATAAACTGAATTGTTCACCAGTTTGGGGGTACTCTCATTGTTACCTCGTAGCAGAGTAGGACCATGCACCTCCCTATGAATGTCCTCCACAAGCCTCCTAAGACAGATGGCTTCCTGAGCTTCCAAAGCCGAAGCTTTGTATTCCGCTTCCGTGGTAGAGACAAACACAGAATCCTGCTTCTTGCTGCATCATGATATAGTTGTAGAGTCTGCCATAAAGTCATATCCATAAGTCGATCTCCAATCATCTGAATCTCCGCCATAATCAGCATCTATGTATTTGTGCAAGCAAAAGCCTGAGTCCTTCCCGTAGAAGAGACCCAAATCAGAGGTGGTCTTTGTACAACCCCGATATTCGCCGGATAAAGAAATCAAGCGAGACGGGAGTGGCGAGATCCAGACCTCGCTGAGATTGACCCCCAGCCGACGAGACCTCAGCAGACCACCAAAATGGGCTAGCGCAGTCCTCGCAAGGCAACCCTCCAAAGGGGATGCCGCTGACGGTATTCGCGAGAGGGCTCGCGAGAGCTCCTTCAGCGGGGTTCTCGCAACGCTACCCCCTTGAGGAGGGGTCGCGGACAGGATCCGCGAGAAGGCAGGCGAGAGCTCCAATAGTAATGTTCTCGCAATCCCTTGTCCACAAATCAGTAGGGTCAATTTACCATTTTACCCTCGGTGGTCTGCCCTTAGCCTCCTCAAACAGCGGAGTTTGGCTGTTAGCAGACCCACCTGGGGTGCAGATAGTCAAATCTAAAGGCGGAATCCTGTTATTTGCAGACCACAAAACCAAAATCTATAAATAGGCCTTAAAGGGCACCTTGGAGAGAAGACCGGTTCATTATCTTTGAGCTCTTCTCTCCCTAGGTCGCTTTGGTTTGGGCTCTCTAGCTCTCCAAGGTGCCCGAGTCTTAGCTTTGGCTTGGGAGGGGAAGCGCTCAACGATCTTCCGGGTTAGTGGAGGGACCTCCTCGCTGAGACTAGGGTCTTTGTTCTTTGCTCGAGTCGTCGGCCTTACCTCTCCCGAGGGACCGGTAAGGGCTAGCTGCCCCTCATCTCGGTGAGGGCCCCGAGCTCCACAAGAGATCGAGAAATCGGTTTCAACATTTTGGTGCGGTGAGCGTGGAGCGCGGCTGGTTCAAGAAAGTCCCAGAGAAGAGTTATGGCTGGGGATGAAGAGCAGGGCGAGGAGTTCGGCGAGACCCCTCAGGAAGCAATGGCTAGGATGTTCGCGGATTTCAGGAAGGAGGTGCTCGACACCTTGGGGTTCACGGTCACGGCTCTGCGAAGTGAGTTTGCGACCCCGGCACCTCAGGCGACCACTCCCCCAACAGCAGTCGGCGAGAGGGCACCAGGAGGAAGGGCTGGAAAAGAAGTTGCCGTTGAACCAGGACATGACAGGGAAGGGCGAGTGCTGTTCGCCAGTCCGGCGAGCCCGGTGTTAGCGAGCTCCGCGCCGGCGAGTTCGGTGCCGACAAGCTCTGCCCCAGCGAGCGCGGCGCAGGCGAGCGCGCGCCAGGAAGATGCGACGACAGTCAGGGTGGTTCAGGCGAGCGTTGCCCTCGCGAGTGCGATCCCAAGCTTGGCGAGCGAGCTAGGTCCGCGAGCCGAGCGAGAGAAGATGGTAGGAGGGGGAAGCCCCTTCTGCGAATTAGTGTTGTCTGCACCCGTTCCAGCGGGATTCGGGGAATGGGATAGAGTGTACTACAATGGCAGAGATGACCCAGTTCAGCATCTGCAGTCTTTCGAGGACTCGGTCTCCATCAGGCTGATGTCCGAGGCCTTCAAGTGTCGGCTCTTCGCCGTCACTCTCAAGGAGAAGGCCAGGGACTGGTTTCATTCACTTCCGGCAGGCTCCATCTACGCGTTCGAGGACCTGCGCCGAAGTTTTTTGTTGAGATTTTCAACTTCAAAAAGGAGGAAGAAGGACGCTGATTCCCTCTTCGCGGTGAAACAGGAGTCCAGGGAGACGTTGGCTCAGTATGCGGATCGGTTCCAGGAGGAAGTGCAGCTCACTCAGGAGGTGCCCGGATTTGCACTTCAACTCGCCTTCACGGTCGGGTTGAAGGAAAGTTTCTTCAAGATGGCGTTGAAAAGGAAGGCCCCCGTCTCCTATGAGGAGCTGATGGAGAGGGTGGCGGAGGAAGTAGCAAGCGAAGAAGCCAACCCAGAGCTCACCAAGAGGCTGGCAAAGCTCAGTGAGCCGGAGATGAGGCAGCAAGAGGTTAGAAGAAGAGAAGAGCCCCGGGCCCCGGAGGGGGGATGGAGGCCGCAAGGTGGAGGAATGCAGGGGCAGGGAAGGGGTTACGGCCCAGGAAGGGGTAACCGCTTCGAAGGTCAATGGAGACCCCCCCAGTTGGGGTGGAGGCAGGGCCCGATGCAGTTGCCTCCCCCACCTCAACAGGCCATGGCAATTGGCCGGGGAAGGGGAAGGGGAAGGGGAGGAGAAGCGGAGACAGCGGCCGCTAGGAGAAGGAGGAACAGGATAGCAGAGACCGGGGCAAGGGAACTGGCGGTGCCATATTGCATCTTCCACGATGTGGAAGGCCACTCCACGGACACCTGTCCGGAGTTCCTGGAGGTGAAGAGGGGCAGAGCGCCCGTGCCACCACAGCAGCAACCATTAAGGATCGTGGAGGTGGAACCTCGGGAGGAGGAGGAAAGATGTGAGGATAGAGCAGATCTGGGGAATAGAGGAGGGATCGGAGTGATCCATGGGGGGGTAGGGGTGGAGGCAACCCGCAAGGCTAGTCTCCATACCATCTACCGCCGGAGCGTAGCGTCAACATCCACCGCTCCGCCCCCGGCCGAAAAAATTATTTTCACCCAGAAGGACATGCCGAGCTACGAAGACCCGTTCTGCGACGCGCTGGTTATCCAGACGGCGATCGAGAACTTCACCGTCTCCCGAATCCTAGTGGACAATGGGAGTTCGGTCAATGTCATCTTCAAGAAGGCAATCGACAAGATGGAGGTGGAACCCAGAAGGGTGTTGGCCTCGGATGGCCCTCTGTTCGGATTTTCGGGGGAGAGGAAGGAAGTAGAAGGAGGGGTGGGGATCCATGTGACCTTGGGTGGGCAGTCTCGGAACTGTCGCTTCGTCATAGTGGACGCCCCGAGCAGTTACAGCGCCATCTTTGGACGGCCACTCATCAGCGCGTTCCGTTGCGTCCCCTCCACTTTTCATCAGTGCCTCAAGTTCAACGACGGAGGGGTCCAGGTGCGGATCAGGGGGGATCCCAAAGTGGCAAGACAGTGCTACGTGACGGTTGTCAACACCATCTCCTGGATGGGAGAAGCTGAGGAGTGGGATAAGGTGATGGAGGAGGTGGCCGGAGCCGGAGGTTTGGAGGTAGCCGAAGAGAAGGAGGGAGATGAAGTTCATGCCCAGGAAGGGGTGGCTGAGATACCCCGGGCGGAGAGAAAGGAAGAAGAGGAGAAGGCCCAGGAGGAAAGGGCGGAAGAGCTGATGGTGATAGGGGAGGGAGTCGAGGAAGAGATCCCAGCCCCCGCTGGTGCCGAAGAGGAAAGGGCTTGGGGGGAGCAGTCCCGGTTGGAGGCCGTGGACGAGGTCGTGGAGCTCGAGGTCATCACCCGGCTGGGGGTGGTGGAAAAAGTCTAGGTCAGCGGAGGACTCAGCCCAGGAGATCAAGCGGAGGTTCTGGCTTGCGTGCAACAGAACGTGGACGTCTTCGCTTGGAGCGCCGCAGAAATGCCCGGGATCGACGCGGATGTGGCGTGCCATCGCCTCAACCTCGACCCCGGTGCCCGACCTATCCGTCAGAAGAGGAGGGCCGTCGCGGACAAGCTAGAGGGACCCATCCGCGAAGAGGTGGGCAAACTCATGCAAGCCGGGTTTGTATCGGAGATCCAGTATCCAGGCTGGGTCTCCAACGTCGTTATGGTGAAGAAGGGAGGAGGTAAGTGGCGTATGTGTATCGATTTTTCACTTCTTAATAAAGCATGCCCGAAAGATTGCTACCCCCTGCCCAGAATCGACGCGCTGGTTGACTCAGCCGTCGGTTTTTCTGTAATGTCTTTCTTAGATGCTTTTTCAGGTTACCATCAAATCCGCATGCATCCCCCGGACATCAAGGATGTTTCCTTCATCATGGGGATGGATGTTATTGCTATAAGATGATGCCCTTCAAGCTCAAGAACGCAGGGGCAACGTACCAAAGGTTGATGGATAGGGTCTTCCGCGAGCAGAAAGGAAGAAATTTAGAGGTCTATGTCGACGACCTCATGGTTAAGAGCCGAGACCTCGGGACTCACCTCCGAGACCTCGAAGAGACATTTAGGACCCTGCGGCGGTACAAGATGAAGCTCAATCCCTTGAAGTGTGTCTTCGGGGCAAGCCGAGGGAAGTTCCTGGGCCATTTGCTCACCCCCACGGGAGTGGAGCCCAACCCGGACAAAGTTAAAGCGGTGATGGAGTTGGAGTCGCCGAGAAATCCGAAGGAGGTCCAGAGCCTCACAGGGAAATTGGCTGGGCTCAGCAGATTCCTCTCCAAGGCGGGAGAAAAATGTGCACCTTTTTTCAAAGTACTGCGGGGAAACAAGAAGTTCGAATGGACCCCGGAATGCGAGAGGGCCTTCCAAGCCCTGAAAGAACAGCTCACTCAAACCCCCCTGCTCCAGGGACCGAGACCAGGGGAGTACCTATCTCTATACCTAGGGGTAGGATCCGAGGCAGTAAGTTCCATGCTAGTCCGGGAGGAGGGGAAGAAACAGTTCCCAATCTACTATGTTAGCCGAGTACTGAAGAAGGCGGAACTCCGATACCCGATCCTAGAAAAGTTAGCCTTCGCATTGGTGGTGTCGGCCCGGAGGCTCCGGCCTTACTTTCAAGCCCATTCAATTAAAGTAGTGACCGACCATCCGCTCCGCAAAATCATGGAAGGGGTGGAACACTCAGGAAGGTTGGCAAAGTGGTCCGTGGAGATAAGCGAGTTCAATATCACCTTCGTACCCAGGACATCCATCAAGGCTCAAGCAGTGGCAGACTTCATGGCCGACTACGCGGCCGAAGTGGGGGAGCACGAGCCACCTCCCCCAGAATCATGGAAGATGTTGGTGGACGGAGCGTCGGGAAAATACTCCTTCGGGGGGGGGGGGGGGGGGGGGGGGGGAATAGTCCTGGTGAGTCCTCAGGGGACTCAGATTGAGCAAGCCTTAAATATCCGTTTCCCGATCACCAACAACCAGGCGGAGTACGAAGCAGTGATAGCGGGCCTTCGGCTGGCCCGGGAACTGGGTGTGCAGGACGTGGAGGTCTCCACAGACTCCATGGTGGTGGCATGCCAGATCAAAGGAGAGTTTGAAGCAAAGGATCCAACCCTCCTACTATACCTGGAGAAGGTTAAGGGAGTCATCGGGCAGTTCCGCACCTTCTCAATCAAACATGTGCCGAGGGAGGAGAGCACCCAGGCGGACCTCCTAGCCAAGTTCGGTCCTCGAGCGGGGGGAACGACTTCGGAACTCTTCCGGCCCTCCATCGAGGAGGGAGAGTCGATGGAAGTGGATCAGCAGGCCTCGTGGATGGATCCATTCATCACCTTCCTATCCTCCGGACAGTTCCCTGGAGAGGGTGTGGACAAGAGGCGCTTCAGGTATAAGTCCGCATATTACTCTTTGCATGCAGGGGGGCTATATAGAAAGACTCTCTCGGGACTCCTGGCTCGTTGTGTCTCCGAGAAGGAGGTCCCGAGGGTGCTGGAAGAAATCCACTCCGGGGAGTGCGGCAGTCACTCCGGGAGTCGGACCCTGGAAGGGAGGGTGTTGAGACAGGGCTACTTCTGGCCCACTCTCACCAAGGATGCAGCAGAGTTCACAAGAAAGTGTCAGAAGTGCCAACTCTACGCTCCGCTCCAACTCCTCCCCGCTCAAAGGCTCTGGACCATCACGGCCCCCTGGCCCTTCGCCATATGGGGGCTGGACCTGGTCGGTCCCTTCCCCCAAGCCAGCGGCCAGAGGAAGTTCCTGCTGGTCATGATCGACTACTTCTCCAAGTGGGTAGAAGTGAAAGCACTCGCTAAGGTAACCTCTCAGGTTGTAAGGAATTTTGTGTGGGGGGAGATAATTTGCAGGCATGGACTCCCTCTAGCTATAGTGACGGACAACGGGCCACAGTTTGCGAGTGAAGAGTTTGTCGGCTTTTGCACTCAGCTCGGCATTGACCTCAGGTTTGCTTCAGTCCACCACCCGAGGAGCAATGGGCAAGTGGAGGCGGCAAACAAGATAATCGTCAACCTGCTAAAAAAGAAAGTGGAAAACCTACGAGGAAACTGGGTGGAACAACTACCCTCCGTCCTCTGGGCCATGAGGACTACTCCGAATACCGCCACCGGGGAGACTCCATTCAAGCTCTCCCATGGGTCCGAGGCCATTCTCCCCATAGAGTTCGAGGTAAAGACCCCCCGGGTGACCGCTGCATGCGAGGGGGATGAAGAGTGGCTAGAAGGTAACAATGCCGAGCAGAGGCTATCCTTGGACCTGGTGGAAGAACTCCGGGACTTGGCCACCATCAGGCAGGAAGAGGTCAAGAGGCGGATGGCTCGATATTTTGACAAACATATCCGGATCAAGCACTTCCAGAAAGGGGACCTAGTCCTGAAAAAGGTCGATGCGGCCGGCAGAGGGGCCACAGTGGGTAAGCTTAACCCCAACTGGGAAGGCCCATATATTGTAAGCGAGGTGCTCAAGTCGGGGGGGGGGGGGGGGGGGTATCACCTCCAGGATGTGGAAGGGATGCCCCTTGACCGGGCTCGGAGTGGGGATGATTTGAAACGATTCTATCCTTGAAAACTTTATTTTGTTATCCAATCAACATCTTACTCTCATTTGTTATGCTTTCAACTGCTGCGGTACTAAGGTTGGAAATATTGGTGCTGGATTGCCCCAGATCGATTCCGCTCCCGGGCTCTCACCTAGACGGGGGGTTCTGGTTGATCTCTGGAGAGGCTGGCAAGGTTGGAAATATTGGTGCTGGATTACCCCAGATCGATTCCGCTCCCGGGCTCTCACCTAGACGGGGGGTTCTGGTTGATCTCTGGAGAGGCTGGCAAGGCTGGAAATATTGGTGCTGGATTGCCCCAGATCGATTCCGCTCCCGGGCTCTCACCTAGACGGGGGGTTCTGGTTGATCTCTGGAGAGGCTGGCAAGGTTGGAAATATTGGTGCTGGATTGCCAGATCGATTCCGCTCCCGGGCTCTCACCTAGACGGGGGGTTCTGGTTGATCTCTGGAGAGGCTGGCAAGGTTGGAAATATTGGTGCTGGATTGCCCCAGATCGATTCCGCTCCCGGGCTCTCACCTAGACGGGGGGTTCTGGTTGATCTCTGGAGAGGCTGGCAAGGTTGGAAATATTGGTGCTGTATTGCCCCAGATCGATTCCGCTCCCGGGCTCTCACCTAGACGGGGGGTTCTGGTTGATCTCTGGAGAGGCTGGCAAGGTTGGAAATATTGGTGCTGGATTGCCCCAGATCGATTCCGCTCCTGGGCTCTCACCTAGACGGGGGGTTCTGGTTGATCTCTGGAGAGGCTGGCAAGGTTGGAAATATTGGTGCTGGATTGCCCCAGATCGATTCCGCTCCCGGGCTCTCACCTAGACGGGGGGTTCTGGTTGATCTCTGGAGAGGCTGGCAAGGTTGGAAATATTGGTGCTGGATTGCCCCAGATCGATTCCGCTCCCGGGCTCTCACCTAGACGGGGGGTTCTGGTTGATCTCTGGAGAGGCTGGCAAGGTTGGAAATATTGGTGCTGGATTGCCCCAGATCGATTCCGCTTCCGGGCTCTCACCTAGACGGGGGGTTCTGGTTGATCTCTGGAGAGGCTGGCAAGGTTGGAAATATTGGTGCTGGATTGCCCCAGATCGATTCCGCTCCCGGGCTCTCACCTAGACGGGGGGTTCTGGTTGATCTCTGGAGAGGCCGGAAGGAGAACAGGTCTTTGCAATGGCCAACTCCTTCTCGCTCGTTGGGCCGGCTCGCTCGGCTAAAAAAGGTCGCGTACAATACTATGTGAGTGGCGAGGATCAATATCATGCATCTGGTCCTCGACAAAAAGGTCGTCGGCACTAGGTAAGGAGGGAGCCCTCGCCAAGGGGAAAAATGCCTTGCGAAGCCTAGAGAAAATACGTGGGACTAAACGGGTAATAATCCTAAGGCAACAAACGAAAGGCCCGAGTAGCCAAAGTACCCTATACCTATCTATTCAATAACGCGTGGAGCGAAAATAATCATGGCGAGAATAACCTCCGCGAAGACTGAGGATGAAATAAACAAGGGCGAGACATTCAATGCATGAAAATAACAAGACAGAAAAGGCGAGGCAAGATGAGCAAAGCAAAATTTGCATTCAACACTTTATAGTTCGGTTACAATTTGTGGCGACCTCGCCAATCAAAAATTACAAACACAAAAGGGGATGTAGCGGCGAGATTCAGGAATCGTCCGCGGATCCTTCTTCTTCGTCACTATCCTTCACTGGCGGAAGAGGGAGGAAGAGCTCCGGGACGATGTCTTCTAGAGTCATGTCGGCCGCATCATCCGCCAAAAGGCCGATTGCCTTTGCCACCGAGAAAATGTAGCGAGCCGACTCTATCGATCCCACACGGATTTCTTCGTCTCGCGCTCGCCGGTCTTCTTTCAAACGGCGAGGCGAGGGGGGAACAACGGCGCGGGTAAGGTCGCTGTTTAGGGTCTTCAACCCGGCCACCTCGCTCTCCAAATCCTTGATGCGAGCGTTGGCCCTCCCGGCGACCTCGACATCCTGCGAGCAAGTCCAGTTAGAGAGATGAAAGGGCTAGGGGAAAAAGGAAGTGGGGACTGTAGGTGACTCACCACCCTACCCTCCGCGGCGAGCAACTTCTCCTTCAGCTGCGTATTCTCGGCAAGAATTCCCTGGTAGGCCCTTGCGAGCTCCACATTCTGAAGCTCAAGTTGTAAGCAACGCCTCCCCGTCATATGGGCGAGCTCAGCAGAACGCAGTTGGGACCTCGCGCTCTCATAAGCGAGGGTCCTCGCAGTCTCATCCTTGTAAGATCCCGCATCTTCGCGACCATAGAGTGCGAACGAGAAGTCGAAGGCGTGGCCACTGACGGTCTCCTTCTCCACCCAGGAGGGGAGGATAGAAGAGATGTCCACCCTGTTGGTCTCTGGTTTCCAAGTAACAAGGGGCTCGCCAGTCTCATCTCGACGCCTCTTGCCGAGCCCGAAGTTGTAATGATTCACCGGGAAGGGGAGGACCGAGGTCCTGACCACCTCCTGGCCAGGCTCTTCGTCCTCGCCTACCGAGAGACCGGTGAGGTCAAACTCGTCGAAGGAAGCCTCGCGAGGCTCCTTATCTTTTGTCGGAGCGAGCGAGGCCGCGCTTTTCTTGCTTCTCTTTTTTGGCGGAGACTTTGCGGGGGCACCATGACCGCCGGAAGCTCCCTGTCTCTTGCGAGAGGAGGGCTCGGCGGGGGTAACATCGCCTCGGCAGGCTTCCGCCCCCATGGTAGCGAGAGACATGGTAGCATCGGACTTACGGTTGCTCGCGTAAGGAGGATGGAGGGGAAGATCTCGCTCGCCTATAAACAGATACGGATGAGTATGAGGCTAGCGAATTGAGACAAAATGTTAGGCAGGGATCTTTACCTTCTCCGGCGAGGACCGGAAGCAGCGAGTCCAGGTTGCGGCGGAGGTAGACGACTTCGAAGTTCTTCTTACTGAGGAACTGATGGAGGAGGGCTTCATGGCCGCCGAGGACGGTGGGCCGATAGGTGGTCTCGCCATGTTGGATCGGCGAGAAGGGAATGTTGCCAAAGTTCCCCCTGACGATGATGAACTTTTGGGCCCAGAAGTGGGCCTTGTTGACGGTCTCAACCACTTTCGGGCCCGTACCCACGAAATAGGCTGTCCCATCCTTGTAGGCGCGGAAGGAGAATACTTTTCTGAAGACGGGGAGGCTGAACTCGATTCGCTCCTCGCGGAGGTAGCAAGCGAAAGCAGTGATCACCGCCATGGCGTTGGGTGTGAGCTGGTCGGGAACCACGTCGTAATGCTTGAGCACCTAACAGGCAGCGAAAACAGGATTAATCCACGCGGTGAGCGAGACTCGAATGGCAAAATAAATAGGAAGTGAGCGAGAACAGTGGTTACTTGGCGAACTTCCGGCCACAATGGAAGGCGCAAGCCAACCGCGAAGTGAGCGATGGGGATGGCCAACTCGTCGACCAACGGATCGTTGATCACGTCGTCCTCGCTAGGGCGGCGTGCCTCGAATGGGGGGTGACGTAATCAGCAACCGCGCTGAAGTACTCCTCATCGGTTAAGTTACAATTAAAAAAGCCATGCTCGGCGAAGGCCTTCGCAACCCTTCGCCGGCCCTCCGATTCTGCATCACCACCCATCTAGTAAACCTGCGAGAAGTAGAAGAAGGCGAGAACGAGAAACAGCGAAAGCTCTGCAACAGAAGAAGAAGAAGATCGAGAATAAATGCGGTGGTTGGCTCGATAAAGACCGCTTATTTATAGCCAAAACAAAAAAGGCGGGAAGAAGTCCAAGCGTCAGCGAGCACGCGTATCAACAAAAAACATCACATCATGTCCGCAAGCGGGAAAAACCTGCGGGGTCAGTATAAACGACACTTTCGAGAGATATATTTGGCGAGAACAGAGGGTCCGCACGCGAACAATATGATACGAAAATGAAGTAGACTTGCTAGCGCCACGCGAGAAATAATAAAAAGCGGGTACCACTTATTGTCAGTAGAAATAAAGCCAACATATGAATAGCAAATATGCGAGTTGCGAGCCATGGCGAGATTGTCTAAAACAGCAACACCCGTTAATAATGATTCCACAACAAAACAGTTAGCGAGAATCGTGGGGGAGCCATTTCCACCGGCCGCCACCCCGCGACCCGAACCTCGGCGGTACCCTGGAATTATAGTATTCTTCCGCCAAACGACCCTCTCGATCCGTGAGATAAGCGTAATCCCTCATCCTCGCTATATGCACTTCCGGCGTCGTAGCGCTCTCATCTTGATCGCGCTGTCTCGCTTGCCGGAGCCTCGCACATTCCTCCATCAGGACCGCATGTCTATCCTCAGCAGCTTCCCTGTCCCGTCTCGCCTGCATGTTGAGGTCCATCAGCATTCGCCCATGCTTTCGCAAAAGCTCCGCGGCCCGCTGTTTCATCATCTCAGGATCTCGCGGATCCCCTAAGAAGTCCTCCACCTGATCAGGAAGGGGGGACATTTCGTCGTCGCCCAGTTCGGAATCGGTGTGCGGGTTCTCGGCAGTATCTGCGAGATCTCCCAAGGTCAGATAGTGAGCGAAAGATCACGTAAGTTGTCGGCGAGGTCATAACACTTACCTAGAGGGGGGCGAGAACCCGAAGGACGGCCCTGAAACACGTTTCCATAATGGGGGTAGAGGGATTTGCCCAGTCCGGCAGGATAGGCTGTACTGTTGGTCGGGGGAATCTTTGGCGGTGCGGAGCCACCCGTCTCCTCGCTCGTGAGGAGCTGGAACCCGGGCTTCCCTACGATTTTATCTGGAGGAGGCGGAGATGGAGGTCGCGACGACGGGCGGATCGGGGACTTCAGTGGCGGGACTGTAAGAAAATAGTAACAGAGATCATATGTTTAGACAAATATTACGGCATGCGAGATCCAGATCGTACCAGTGGTGTCTTTTCCTGCGAGATTCATGTCCACCTGCGGGCTTTTCCGAGACCCCTCAGCACGTTCCTCACAAATCTCGCTCGGCAAAGTATCCTGCGAGTGAAAATGAATGAAGAGCAATTTATAGACGTGAATTCGAACAACTCATACCTTCTCGGGGCGGCGATCATCCGGGGAGGAGTCCAGCGTCACGGAGTCGTCTCCAGAGAGGCGAACCGCCTTCGCCTTCTTGGTTTTTGGCGACTGGGCGGGAGGCTGCCGGTTCATCCAGGCGGGTACCCTGGTCGTGGGAGGTAGCCCGCCGGCTCTCATCGCCCTCAGGCGAGCCTCTGCCTCTTCGGAAATCGGCATCTCCCGGCAGCTAGAACGGGAAAGGAAGGAAAAGAAGCGACGCGCACCCATGGGGGTTCGGGATGATATTTATAGCCTGCATGGTGGGTCCCACAAAAGATTCCTGACAGGTCATCCAGGAACGGTCGAATATCAGGGGTTGGACGATTCTTCGCGAAGACATTAGTCCTCGCGAAGAGCGGGGATTGTGTACAACCCCGATATTCGCCGGATAAAGAAATCAAGCGAGACGGGAGTGGCGAGATCCAGACCTCGCTGAGATTGACCCCCAGCCGACGAGACCTCAGCAGACCACCAAAATGGGCTAGCGCGGTCCTCGCAAGGCAACCCTCCAAAGGGGATGCCGCTGGCGGTATTCGCAAAAGGGCTCGCGAGAGCTCCTTCAGCGGGGTTCTCGCAACGCTACCCCCTTGAGGAGGGGTCGCGGACAGGATCCGCGAGAAGGCAGGCGAGAGCTCCAATAGTAATGTTCTCGCAATCCCTTGTCCACAAATCAGTAGGGTCAATTTACCATTTTACCCTCGGTGGTCTGCCCTTAGCCTCCTCAAACAGCGGAGTTTGGCTGTTAGCAGACCCACCTGGGGTGCAGATAGTCAAATCTAAAAGCGGAATCCTGTTATTTGCAGACCACAAAACCAAAATCTATAAATAGGCCTTAAAGGGCACCTTGGAGAGAAGACCGGTTCATTATCTTTGAGCTCTTCTCTCCCTAGGTCGCTTTGGTTTGGGCTCTCTAGCTCTCCAAGGTGCCCGAGTCTTAGCTTTGGCTTGGGAGGGGAAGCGCTCAACGATCTTCCGGGTTAGTGGAGGGACCTCCTCGCTGAGACTAGGGTCTTTGTTCTTTGCTCGAGTCGTCGGCCTTACCTCTCCCGAGGGACCGGTAAGGGCTAGCTGCCCCTCATCTCGGTGAGGGCCCCGAGCTCCACAAGAGATCGAGAAATCGGTTTCAACAGTCTTGACATACTTGAAAATGCTCCTCACCGCCACCAGATGAGGCTTTCGTAGCTCTGCCAAATACCGACTCACCCGGCCAACCGCATAAGAAATATCCGGCCTCGTGATCGTCAAATATATCAGACTTCCGACCAAATCCCGGAACACCAAAGGATCAGAAAGAACCTTCCTCTCATCACGTCGAAGATGAATACCAACATCTAGTGGAGTAGAGCTTCTCTTCCCCCCTTCCATGACGAATCGCTTCACAATTCGTTTTGCATGTTCCTTTTGGGAAACAAGCATTCCGCCCTCTTTCCTCTCCACTTCGAGTCCAAGGAAATGATGGATCTCACCCAAATCATTCATCTCAAATCTGATAGCTAGCTCAGCACGAAGCCTAGCTACCTCCACTTTAGAATTCCCCGTGACGATCATATCATTAATGTATAACATCACCAAGACCATAAGCTACCCGTCTTCTTTACGAATAAGCTCGAATCAGAATCAGAAGCAAAATATCCGCAGAACTGGAGGTATTCTGCGATCTTCCCATACCACGCCTGAGGCGCCCGCCCGAGGCGCCTGCTTCAAGTCGCAAAGAGCCTTCTTGAGCTTACAAACATGTCTTGGGTATTCTTTGGAAACATAACCAGGTGGCTGATCCATGAAGATATCCTTGTTAATCTCGTCGTATAAGAAGGCATTCTTCACGTTGAGTTGCCAAAACTTCCACCCTTGGTAAGCTGCCAACGCGATCACCACCCGGACCGAAGTCATCTTGGCAACGGGGTTGAAAGTTTCTTCATAATCCTCCTCATAGTTCTGAGAGAAACCTCGAACTACAAGACGAGCCTTGTACTGCTTAATACTTCCATCAGCCTTCTTCTTCAGCTTGAAAACCCATTTGCAAGTCACCGGAGTATTGCCCTCAACCTTAGGCACCAAGTTCCAAGTCTCATTTTTCCTGAGGGAAGCCATTTCTTCATCCATGGCTCCTTCCCACTCCTTGACTCCAACAGCGTTTTCATAATAAGATGGCTCTCTCTCATCCAGGGGACCTTCGAAGAAACATGAGACGAAACTCACCAAGTTTCTGCCCGTATACCGATCTGGTGGAATAATGGTCCTCTTGGACTTTCTCAGAGCTTTACTCTGATCCACCTCTCCATCTACTTGTTCTGGACTAACTCGCTTTTCAAGTATACTTGGAGCATCGCTCCCCCTGCTTCCAGAACCTGAAGCACCTAACTCAGAGCTATAAGCACCTGGAGAAACAGGCAACTCCACCAGAACCTCCTTAGTAGCTTCACCTGGTCCACAATCTACCCTGCTTCCTTGTAGCTCAATGGAAGAGCTACCCTGGTATGACGTCAACTCGTCGAATACCACATCCCTTGAGACCACAGCTCTCCGTGTCTCTGGATCCATGCATCTCCAACCCTTCTTTTGGTCATCATAACCGACGAAGACTAGCTTCCTTCCTTTTGCATCTAGCTTCATTCTGAGGGCATCAGGAAAATGCATGTAGCATGTAGATCTGAACACTCTAAGGTGTTCCACTGTAGGCTTTATCTTGAACATCAACTCATGAGGGGTCTTCATGTTGATGGAACTAAGAGGCATCCGATTGATGACATAGGTTGCACGAGACATTCCCTCTGCCTAGAAGGACTTTGGGATATTCTGGGCATGAAGCTAACACTTGCAGGTCTCTATCAGATGACGGATCTTCCGCTCTGCAACGCCGTTCTATTATGGAGTGTGAGCATAAGAAAGCTCTCTCTGGATGACATGCTTCCTGCAGAAGTTAAAGAATGATTTGGAGGTAAACTCCACTCCATTATCAGTTCTGAACCTCTGACCCGCAGGTTGAGCCGACCCTCCACTAGCTCCTTGAACTCCACAAACTTCCCAAACGCTTCCGACTTCTCCTTCAAAAAATATACCCAAGTATATCAAGTGAAGTCATCAATCAGAACTAGCATATACCTGATGCCTCCACGACTGACATTTGCGGTAGGTCCAAACAAATCACCATGAATACACTCCAATGGTGCTTTACATCTGCTTCCTGATTTGTCAAATGGAAGGCATTGAGCCTTACCATATTGGCAACCTGCACAAAAATGACCTTCGCCGAAGGATGACAAACTAGGCAAACCTCTTACAAGGCCTCTCCCTGCCCTAGCTTTCAACTTGTCCATCCCAACATGTCCAAGTCTTTCATGCCAGATAGCAGCGCTATCGTTAGTGCTCATCTTATCAACATAGGAACTTGTTGATAACACAAACAAGTCCTTCACCCTTCTGCCGACATGAGTTACTTCAGCCTCCACCGCTGACACGTTTATAAGAAACTTCAATTCTGTTGGACCAAACAGAATGTGATATCCAGCATCCATAGCATTGATCACCGAGAAGAGTTTTTTCTTCATCCAGGGAACATGATAGACACTCTTCAACGTAAGAGTACCTCTATCATCGTTCAAAGAAACTACACCCTTCTTCTCTACTGCATGTATAGTATCATCAGTCGTAATGATAAAATCATTACCTGTATATGCCTGCAAAGAAGAGAACTTCAACTCGTCTCCGGTTAGGTGATGACCACAACCCGAGTCCACTATCCAATCATCCTGATAGTTCATAGAAGCCATAGCCCGAACACACGTGCCCGTCATGAAAGCTCCATCAGCCCATCTATCATCTGCATTGGAATCATCCTCCTCCTTCCCTGCAGCATGCTCCGGCTGAAGATTGACCTTGCAATCTCTTTTGAAATGACCAAGCTTGTTGCACTTGTAACATCTCAGCCCTTCCTTCTTCTTCCCTTCAGACTTAGGAGCATAACTCCTCTCTTGCTGATATGAAGTAGACGGACCATCGTTACTAGATGTCTTCTTCTTCTTGTCCCAATCCTTCTTCTTTCCAGAAAAGAGAACCTCATCTTCTCCCCCAGAGACAGACATCCCTTCCATTTGCTTAGCTAAACTTTCTTGCGATTCAAGTAAGTTCTCCAGCTCCAGTAACGATGGCTGATTGGCCCAGCCTTGCACAGAAGTATCAAAAGCCACATACTCCCTTCGCAAGCCGCAGATTATGTGCCTCTTCAGCTTTGCTTCCGAGATAGGCTCATCCGGGTCCAATGTCGATATCTCTGCGCATAGATTCTTCATCTTCAAGAAGAACGTTGAAATGGACAAGTCTCCCTGAGTTGCTTTTGCCAACTCATTTTCCAAGAACTGTAGCCGAGCTACATTCTTCTTATTGAACAAGCCATCCAAGGCTGTCCAAATTTCAGCAGCTGACCTACATCCGATGATGTGGTCAGACAACTCCGGAATAATAGCTCGCTTGGGAGTAAACTCAGCCTTTGCATTAGTTCTCTTCCAAGCCTTCACGAGCTCAGCATTCCCTTTAGCAGGAACAACCGCTTGTCTTGCTTCTCCTCCAACTACCTCCCATAAGTCCTCGCCAAGCAGATAGATCTCCATGCACGACTTCCACTTTTTAAAGTTAGTCTGCGTAAGGAGCTCAATACCATGACCTCTAGCATATCCTCCTTCCATTGTTATCCCACTGATTGAAAACGGACTTGTAGGAAACCAAGAAGAAGACAACGCCGATTACTTCTCATGATCCTCCTCTTATACCATGTTAAAAAATTTAGAGGTCCGGAGTGAAGCAAAAAATGCGGAATGCTTCAACACAATCCACAAGCGTGATAATCAATGACAATGGGAAGACAGAATAGTTCTCTTGTTATTTACTATCTCTTTAAAACGCGAGACATGCATGGCGAGACATGATTCATAAGAATCACAAAGGAGAGAAACAAGGCACAAAAACAAGCTGCTAGCGAACTGCCAAGCAGAGACCACCAGACCGCTCGAACAGGCAAGCCGCACGGTTACACATGAGACCGTGCGAACAGAGCACAAACCACTGCTGTCAGAACGCAACCACAAACCGCACAACTCGCTGCATTATTCAACTGCTGAAAACAACTGTCCGCACTTCTTGATCGCCCAGACTGCATGGTCTCAAGATCACAGAAGAACCCGCAAACACTTGACGAAGAACTGCTTCCTGCTGCAGACCGCAACTCAAGACCGTCTGATCACTTAGGACCGCCTGATCAACTGAGTCGGTTGCATAGTCCAAGAACACCTAAACACAGTCCGCCCAGACAGACCGCTGCCGGGCTGGTTTATTCAAAGCTGGAGGAAAGGAGAATGCTGACGGTGAGCGCAAGTCGCTAACCTGCGAACAAACAAATCGGTCAGACAAAACTCAGACCACGCGGCCTCAGAAAGAGACCGGCACAATCAAGCCAACTTTGGTTCTTATAGTTCTTGCGATATTATGGCTACCCCGGCACCCCTATTTATAGGCAAACGAACATATGTCGTCACCACCCCAAGGGATACGGTCACCTTCCTTATTGAAGCACGTGGTCTACAGAAATAGGCCGCGCGGTCTCTTCAAGACCTTATTGCACTAAGGCATAACTGTCCAAGGACAGCTCGCCAAGACAACCCGCAGACCGCCTGATCTCTTGTAAGAACAGACATGAGCATCTGTCCGACTAGAACCAGATCGCCAGAACAAGCTCATGCAACCCGCAGTACGGGACCGCAGAGCGACCTGAGTACAGACCGCCCGGTCTAAACCAAAACAAGGATACCTGAGAAAAACCAGCAGACCAAACACAGGCCGCCAACACCAGAGACGAGCGACCACCCCAGCCAGGTCGCCACACCGAGCTCACGAATTCCAGAGGTAAACCGCCATATAGGCCGCGCGGTCTCTGCGGTCTCTAAAAATAGACCGCCCTGACTAAACCACTTCCACTTCAAAAATTTAACACGGGTATTGAGGCGCGTAACAGCGGGATATAGCTGGTGATGGTGATGCGGAGGGTCGAGCCAAGTGCACTTTCACATTCTGCGACAATGTGTTCTTTACTTGCTCGTTGACCGAGAGCGAGTGCCACTCGGCGGTGGCCAACTACATCACGTCATCATTTACTGCTCGCCATCCGGCGAAGACCAAGGCCATCAATGACCTCCACTCGGATGAGCTCGCCATCTCCGCAGCTCACTTCGACGTGGGCATGCGGCTTCCTTTATGGCCAGAGATCAGCCAGGTAACTCGCTCGCTACCCTTCTCATTACATTCCTTTCTCGCATTAGCTCAGGATTTCATTCTAACTGCTTCCCGCAAAATTTCCAGCTGCTGAAATACTATGGCGTCATCCCGGTCCAGATGACGCCAAACTCCATCGTAGTCATGGTGGGGTTTGCGTGCTTCCTGCGCGAGGAGCGCATCGAGTTCAGCTTTCTGATCTTTCGCAAACTGTTGTCCTTTTGCGAGAACAAGGATGGGATGACCTTCTTTGCGAGCCTGCACGCCAAATTTCACGAGACGGTGAACAAAAGCCACTATTGGGCTCACAAGTTTGTATTCATTAAGGGGCCTTTCGGCAAAGTCCCCTTCTCGCTCGTTCAGTGGGGCGAGTCCACCTATCGCCCCCCCCCCCCCCCCCCCCCCCCCCCCCCCCCCCCCCAAGCTCGGCAGCCATGAGGATGGCCTCTTCAAGTACATGTCAACTGCCTTCGAGGTCGGCTATCTCCGAAGGAATGTGGACTCACTACCACCCGTGCTGCCCGGAGCAGGTTTGAACCGTGATCTCTTTCCGTCTCGCCTGAACCTCTTTCATTCCTTTCCTAACCTACTTTTTTATCATTCGCAGGGGAGAGAGACCTTCCACTCCACCCCCTATACGCAGACGGCGCCCATCACCCCGGGCCTGAGGCTCGCTTCTGCGACCGTCGACGCCTGTCGTGAGGCCCCCAACACCTCTTCTGCCTCCAAGAAGTGGCCCATACCCGCGAGCCGTGGGTCATCCCTTAACCCTCCGCCGCCAAAGAAGAAAAAGCAACCCTCATACCTCGTCAAAGGGAAGGAGCTCGCTGAAAACTCATATGGGGCCAATCCCCCAGCGGACCCTCTCGCCGATTAGGGAGTCGGGGAGGCCCCTTGGGAGACCGTCCACGTGCTGACCACACCCACGCCGGTGGGCCACCGTAATTTCTGCCTCGGCACCAAGCACCGGGACGCAGCCTGCGAGCCCATGTTGGAGTGAGACTCAGACTCCAACCGAGTCTCGATCTCTACCCTCAATCCCTCCTGGGTGGAGCAGGAGACCATCGAAGGAGAGTCCTTCATCGTGTCTTTCGGCCTCTCTGGGCAGGAGGATGCCGCGGAATTCCACACCCTCTCCTCCCGACGCTCGCTTATAAGTGCTCGCAAGCTCACCTTCAGGGGCTGGATCTCGCCCACATGGCAGGTCGCCGCTGCCTCACGACGGAGAGGAACTCCGAGGACTTAAAGCGCAAGATGCAAGAGACGCAAAAGGAGCTCACCGACCTACAGGAAATACAGGTCATCTCTGATGGCCTCCTTGAGAGACTCAAGGGTGTGATGGTAAGTCTGTCGAGAACTAGCTTGTCTCCTTTTGCCATTTTCCTTTTTAACACATTTGCCTCTCGCAGGACCCTGAGACCGACGACCAGCTCCTCGCTCGCAAGACGGAGCTGGAGAGGGAGGTTGTTGTTCTGTAAGCTCACAACCAGGAGCTCTCTCGGGCCGCCCTTCCACCCACTCCTCACTCTCCCAGAACCTTAAGGAACTTGAAGTGCATGGAGGAGGAGTCACTGCGAGACACCGAGATCCTGGTGGAGAGGCACATCTTTGACACCTTGAAGGGGGTAGAGATTGTCTCAGCCGACGCGGACGAGCTCACCGTCGAGGAGATTGTCCCAGAGCTGTTCGAGCCGATCCCTCCATTCGCGGATGATGAGGGCGAGCCTTAAGATGTAATAATTTTTTCTGTTGAACTTTCTTCGTAAGGCGAGACTCCCCCCCCCCCCCCCCCCCCCCCCACTATGTACACCATTTTTGTGTAATGAAATGAAAAATAATTCTCAAGCCTTTCCTTTGTTTTTTTCTTTTCTCGCTTCCAATTACTTACGTGCTCACGTCTCGACAACTCGCACCATGCACGCACTTGCACTTTACTCAAGCACTTATTGACCTGCATGCGCATATTCGCACACGTACGCATTCGCATTCTGGCACACACCCCACGCGCACCTGCAAATTGATCGAATACCTGCTTACCCCCCCCCCCCCCCTTCGTGGGACTTAACCAATTTTTTTCCTTTGCACTTGTTCCAAACAAGGCTCTCGCCCGCGAGCCCTTCGCTGAGGTGAATGCCCATTCAGGTAGGCTTATTTCTTACTTTCACGTTCGTATGCTTCCGCATTTGCCAATCGATATGTACATGTTAACTATCTGTACTTACTCGCACACCACCACTCTCGCTCCCGTGAGCGATGTGTTTGCATCAACTGCCGGCTTACACTCGCACCCCCTCACTCACACTTTCGCGAGTGGTGTGCTTTTGCCAATTTTTTAGGACTTAGGTGGCTACGAAAATTCTACCGAGAGCACAACCTTGCCGAGAACCTCCTCTGCTGGGGCCACTCGCATCACTGCCGAGCAAGTGCCTTTCTGAGCGAGTGCCTCCTCTACTGGGCCACTCGCATGTTAGACCCTTAGATTTTTCCCTTCTCATTTTTCCCTTACCTTCCTACCACCGGGTGAGTCTGCCATCCTGTCAGCTGGGTTAGAGCCTGACCATGTCGTCTCTGTAAGAGCTTGATGCCTCAGGCCCAGTACAACTTTTACCTTAGCCAGCCTCTCCAGATATCAACCTGACCCACCGTCTATGAGAGCGCGGCAGCAGAATCGATATGGGGCACTCCAGCTCAAACTTTCCTTAGCCAACCCCTCTAGAGATCAACCTAACCCACTATCTATGAGATCCCGACAGCAGAATCGATCTGGGGCATTCCATCTCAAACATTCCTTAGCCGGCCTCTCTAGAGATCAACCTGACCCACCGTCTATGAGCGCCCGACAGCAGAATCGATCTGGGGCAATCCAACTCAAACTTTCCTTAGCTAGCCTCTCTAGAGATCAACCTGGCCCACCGTCTATGAGAGCCCGACAGCAAAATCGATCTGGGGCATTCCAGCTCAAACCTTCCTTAGCCAGCCTCTCCAGAGATCAACTTGACCCGCCGTCTATGAGTGCACGGCAGCGAAATTGATCTGGGGCATGCCAGCTCAAACTTTCCTTATCCAGCCTCTCTAGAGATCAACCTGACCCACCGTCTATGAGAGCCCAGCAGCGGAATCGTTCTATGGCATTCCAGCTCAAACTTTCCTTAGCCAGCCTCTCTAGAGATCAAACTGACCCACCGTCTATGAGAGCTTGGCTGCAAAATTGATCTGGGGCACTCCTGCTCAAACTTTCCTTATCCAGCCTCTCTAGAGATCAACCTAACCCACCATCTATGAGAGCCCAGTAGCGGAATCGATCTGGGGCACTCCAGCTCAAACTTTCCTTAGCCAGCCTCTCTAGAGATCAACTTGACCCACCGTCTATGAGAGCCCGACAGCGGAATCGATCTAGGGCACTCCAGCTCAAACTTTCCTTAGCCAGCCTCTCCAGATATCAAACTAACCCACCATCTAATGAGAACCCGGCAGTGGAATCAATCTGGGGCATTCCATCTCAATCTTTCTTCATCCATCCTCTCTATAGATCTACCTGACCCGCCGTCTATGAGAGCCCAGCAGCAGAATCGATCTGGGACATTCCAGCTCAAACTTTCCTTAGCCAGCCTTTCCAGAGATCAACCTGACCCACGTTCTATGAGAGCCTGGTAGCAGAATTGATCTGGGGCACTCCACCTCAAACTTTCCTTAGTCAGCCTCTCCAGAGATAAACCTGACCCACCGTCTAATGAGAGCCCGACAGCAAAATCGATCTGGGGCATTCCATCTCAATCTTTCCATAGCCAGCCTCTCAAGAGATCAACCTGACCCACCGTCTATGAGAGCCCAACAACAGAATCGATCTGGGGCACTCCAGCTCAAACTTTCCTTAGCCAGACCCTCCAGAGATCAACCTGACCCACGTTCTATGAGAGCCTGGTAGCAGAATTGATCTGGGGCACTCCACCTCAAACTTTCCTTAGTCAGCCTCTCCAGAGATAAACCTGACCCACCGTCTAATGAGAGCCCGGCAGCAAAATCGATCTGGGGCATTCCAGCTCAATCTTTCCATAGCCAGCCTCTCCAGAGATCAACCTGACCCACCGTCTATGAGAGCCCAACAACAGAATCGATCTGGGGCACTCCAGCTCAAACTTTCCTTAGCCAGACCCTCCAGAGATCAACCTGACCCACCGTCTAATGAGAGCCCGAGAGCGGAATTGATCTGGTGCATTCTAGCTCAAACCATCCTTAGCCAGCCTCTCTAGAGATCAACCATACCCACCGTCTATCAGAGCCAGGCAGCGGAATCGATCTGGGGAACTCCAGCTTAAACTTTCCTTAGCTAGCCTCTCCATAGATCAACCTGACCCATCGTCTAATGAGAGCCCGACAGCAGAATCGATCTGGGGCATTCCAGCTCAAACTTTCCTTAGCCAGCCTCTCTAAAGATCAACCTGATTCATCATCTAATGAGAGCTCGGAAGCGGAATCGATCTGGGGTATTCCAGCACTCCAGCACATCATATGGACATAACAGGAAAGAACAATAAATTTAATACTAATTTAACATATACCTATATCTCTGGAGTGATAGACCATGTCCGGCTCCCTGAACCCCTCTGGGGCTGGTGCGAAAAGCTCTGACTCAAAACGGGCTTCCACCACTCGCTTCTCTCTTCTCCCCCACTCTCCCCACGAGCTCCCTGACCAGGCTCACACTCGCTGGGTTGGGGAACAATACTGGCCCAACGAGGTATCCTCCCGGCGCCTCGGCGACCTGCACTTTGTCGGGCATCTGCCCCAGGACACTCTCGCCTACCCCTAGTGGCGGGAAGACCTGGGCCGTTGGGGTCAAGAACTCACCTCGCGCCATGGCGAGAGCGAGGCTGATCGTCTCTATCACCTCCCTTTGAAAGTCTGCCAGTATCCTTATTGTCGCCGGCGGGCCGGATGGTGGCGAGCCGCCATAGTCGGCGCCCTGCTCATCGTCTCGAGCCATGTTACCTCCTTGGGACTTTTCTGTACTAGCTGCGTTCCACGCTCACCGCACCAAAAATGTTGGAACCGGTATTTCGGTGCAACGAGGAGTTCGGACCCCCGAGAAGGGGGCAGTGAGCACTTACTAATCCCGCGGAAGAACCTGGCCAAAGACTTAGAACAAGAGGCACGACCCTTGGCAGCAGCGTGGAGGTCCCACCACACACCCGGAAGATCTTTAGAGCGCTTCCTCTCCCAAGTCAAAGCTGAAGTCGGGCACCTTGGAGAACTGGAGGAGCTAACCAAAGAACTCTTGAGGAGGAGCAAAGATCTAGAATAGAATTTCCCTCTCAAGGTGCCCCAAAAGGTCTATTTATAGCCTTTTTTTAACTAGTCTGCTAATAGCGGGATTCTGCCTTTTGGTTTTACTATACGCACCCCAAACTGGTCTGCTAACAGCCAAACTCCGCTGTTCTGGAGGGCTATTGCCAGCCCACCAGGGGCATCAGGGTAAATTCAACTACAGCCACTGCTAGGCGAGTAGCCCATGAAGGCGCCACTCGCCAGTCTCTTTGCGAGTTGGGCTCGCGAGATTTCCTCTTGTGAGTGGAGGTGAGCCCCAACTCGCCTCGCCGGACTAACGCTGTGAGACCTCCTCTGACTCACCCTGGCTAAATGCACCCCAGAGCGGTCTTCGAAACACTCATGTTGTCGCCTCTCGCTACTCGTGAGTCTCTGGTTTGCCTCGCCCAGCCTTGGCGAGGTACTCGTCGCGAGTCTACGAGTACCCCTTGAATTACCTATGATCAATTCCTCTGCGAGTTGGTGAACACTGGGTTGTACACCATCTCTAGGCTTTCGATGCAGCAGTATCCCCACAGCACCTCTCGGAATGGATTCATTGCAAACTCCTCATAACTACTTTCGATGGAAAGACAAGGGAGTGGTTCCACAGCCTCCCATCTAGGTCCATAGGTTCTTTCAGGAACTGAGGAAAGTATTTCTGCAGAGGTTCGCTACCTCAAAGAAGAGAAAAGCTAATTTATATGCTCTCTTCCAGATTCACCAAGGTCCTGGGGAGACCCTGAGCAGATATGTGGATCGCTTTCAGGAGTTAATCATGGAAGTCCCCGATGTGGATCCATCCATTTATAGGGTCGCTTTCACTAATGACATAAGGTCGAGGCTCTTCAAATTCTTTATCAGTGAGAAGAAGCCTAAGACCTATGGGGAACTGATAGAATGGGCCAACCATTTCATTGAAGGGTTGGTCAACAATGATGAATTTGTTTCTTCCCTCTCTAACCTAACCATTCAGTGCTCTCAAAATCCCCCCCCCCCTGTCGGCCCCTCAACAAATCAATAAGATACACCAAGAATTCTTGGTCCCCTCCGCCCAATAGGGGAGGACTTTCCACCATCGGCCTCTGCACCGTCCCCGTCATTTCCAATAGGCAAGGTTCGGGCTGCCTCAGTTTCATCACCAAAATAATGACACCCCCTCTCCTCTTGATGACTTTTTCCAGCCAGTAGGACAACATGCAAGAAGAATACACCAACATCGGTGCACCTATTGAAGAGGTGGTCGAGATCCTGCAAAGGCAGCACAACTTCAAGCCTATCCAACCCTTAAAGATAGGATATGGGAGCAAATATCAGAGTCTCTATTGTAAGTTCCACCGCGACATCGACCATGACACAGAAAACTATAGAGTTTTTCGTGACTTGGTGGAGAAGCTGTTGAGAGAAGGAAATCTAAAGAATCTACTCACCAGCTGCATGGGAGGAACTTCCACCTTAAAGCGAAAGGAAAAGGAAGAGGTCGATCAGAGTGCTCCTAGGTACGGAAACATCAAGCAAAGTAATGTCCTCGATAGGGGTGGTAATCAAGAAGACTGTGTAGAAATCAAAGGTGATGTCTTGCTAGACTACATCAACTACATCCATGGTGGAGCAGTTCTAGAACCGTAAAGGAAGGTATGATTGAAGTGCCTCCAAGAGAGGAAGATCGCCTCTTCCTCTTTCATAACACCCCTCCGAGGGGCAGTCACCTTCAAGGAATAAGATATCCCTAGAATGATCGATCTTTTCCATGATGCAGTGGTGATTAAAGTGGTAATGGATGGCCTTACTATGGTCAGAGTACTCATCGACACTAGGAGTTTGGTTAGCATGCTATTAAACCCATCTTTCTCTTCTATGAAGATGAACAAACCCCTAAAGGCATGTGATGGACCTATGTATGGCTTCTCATGGGAAAGGAAAGAAGTGGAGGGTTTTGGAGCGTGTGTTCCACATCTCTTAGTTTGAGAATAACAAATCACACTATATATTTGATCTTGCTTGTGTTTATAATGTGCAGGTACCTATGAATTGGATGATGTTTTGTGACGATTCTCTGAAAAGAGAGCTAACGCCCTGCGTTAGAAGTTAATGCCCCGCGTTAGATGTTAACGCCCCACGTTAAATTATCATCGAGATGGGATGACGTCAAGAAGGGAATGACGTAGAGAAGAAATAGCGTCGAGAAGCCAGAGATAATGTCAGCGTTGGAGCTAACGCACGCATTGAGTCCATGATCTCGGCGGTTGCATGATCTCAGCCACGACCATACACGATCACTAACACTGACATTAAAGCCAAATGCCAGGCGTTTGCTCCCAATCCTATTTAAAGAGCTGATTTCATCGTTCAAATGTGTTGATCTTAAGGCTTCATTCCAAACTTCTGAGAGAGCATTTCATCCATGAATTCAGAGAGCACTCCTAACACCACCATTGAGGAATAAGAGTGAGAAGGAGATTTCCATTGGTCAAATTTGAAGAAGGACACTTGCTTCAACTCTGACGATGTTCATTGCATGTTTTCAACATCTCCTTCAGAGCTCTTTAATATAGGGAGTCTTTATTTTGGAATTTACTTTATCTTTTCGTTATTTTCTTGTAACGATAGTGAATTCGCCGTCTTGCGTGTAGCGACTAAGCCGGGTTTGGTTTAGGGAGAAATGCGCCGCCTTATGCATGGTGACTAGGTCAAAGGTAGATCTAGAGGGTGGCTAGAGGCCTCATTTGGGAAAGATAGGCTATAGACAACCGGTCCTTGGTAGAATGACCGGTGAAGGAACAAAAAGTGATTTTTACCTTGTCGCCTTAAATTTCAAGCGTTATTGAAATTCTATCTTTATAATTGTCTCTTTGAAGTATAACATTCATTTTTATTATCTCTGATTTTCTGGAAGTGTATTTCATTTAAGTTTCCATAAGTAAAATCACTTTAGTGTTTTTCTGTTCAGTTTTATTTTCTGGAGAGCTAACGCCCAGCGTTAACTCTAACGTCGACGTTAGCAACAAAATCTGAAAAGTTATGTTTTCTCTAAAAATCTCTCAGTTTTACTCAAAAAATCGTAAACCCCTTATTCGCCACCCCACCCCCCACCCCCCCCCCCCTCTAAGGGCGCCATAAGATCCAACAAGTGGTATCATTGTAGGTTATTCTAAAATGGTTTTACAACCGAGAATAATGGCACATCATGATCATGCTTTCTTTGAGGGTCAAGGGATTAGTAGACCTCCACTATTTACTTATACTGATTATAATTATTGAATAACAAGAATGCATTGTTTTTTAACTGCCTTAGATAATGACGTTTGGGGCATGGTAGAAGTTTGCTACCCTCCACCAACATTTGTTGTTAGAGAAGTTATTATGGAAAAACCTAAAGATAGATGGGATGATAATGATAATTGAGATGTAAGAATAACGTTAAAGCTATGAATGCTTCATTTTGTGCTTTGGATAGAATGAAATTTAATAGAACTTGTGCTTGCGAAACTGCTTATGACATATGGAAGTTATTAGAAATTATTCATGAAGGTACTTCGCAGGTCAAGGATTCAAAGCTCTTCCAACTTGAATCTGAATACAAGAAATTTTGGACGGAGGCAGATGAAGACGTAGATTCAATGTACACAAGGTTCAGCAAGATCATCAACGACTCAAAAGTACTTGGAAAGGTGTTCTCCAATGGCGACTTGGTGAGAAAAATTCTAAGGTTTCTCCCTCCTAATTTCAATCCAAAGGTGATGGCTATCTCAGAGTCGCACGATTTGAAGAGGCTCCAAATTGAGAGCCTCATTGGGAACCTCAAGACCCATGAGATTGAACTCAAATTTCAACAACAAGAGTACAATATAGAGCCAAAGAAGAAGGCTTTGGCATTAAAGTCAAAGAAGGAGGGTGACGAAGATGATGATGAAGAGGACGAGGACGAGGAGAGCCTTTTGTGAAGAAGTTCAAAAGGCTCATGATGAACCCAGAAAAGAGAAACACCTTCCGGAAATATTTCATCAAGAAGGGATCCATATCGAAGAAAGGAAAAGGTGGCGATGAGGGCGATGATGAGGGACCACCACCAGAGTGCTACCATTGTAGAAAGACGGGACACATCTAGAGCCAGTGCCTGAAATATCTGAAAGAGCGTAAAGAAAAGCGGCACAAGGGAAAAGAGAAGAAGAAGCTCTTAAAGGAGGCTACTTGGGATGACTCCTCCTCCGACTAATCAAGAAGCTCATCCTCCAGCAGTGAAGAAGAAGCCAACGTGTGCCTCATGACAAAGAGCAACGCACTATCCGATGATAAAATCAGTGTCCAAAGCTACACTGAGGTAACTCTTCCTACTACTTATGATGGTTCATATATTGAGTATTTACAAACATGCAAATTTTTTGATAAAAGTATAAAAGATATTGATATTCTAAATTCTAAAAATAAACTTTTGTTAAAAGAAAATAAAAAACTATCTAAATTATTAGGGAAAGAGAAGGTATCTTGCCAAGAGTGCAATCACTCCTTGACAAGAGTAAAAGAACTTGAAGAAGCTCTTTTTAAATTCCACTCCATTACTGAGTTTCTTACTAAAGAAAAGGGGGATTTAGAAAGAACTTTAAAAACCTCTTGTTCTCAAATAGAAGAAGGAAAGAGATCTTTTGCAAATCGGTGTGTTATGTTAGTAACGGAAAACACCGCTCTTAAAGCCCGATTTCATGATCTAAATATGGGTATTAAAAAATCAGAGTTGGGCAAAGTTCTCTCGACATGATCTTGGCCAACCAATGCCATGGAAGTGCCAAATATGGCCTTGGGTATGTTACTGGGAGCTATCGCCTAGTGGTAACTCTTACCACTAACATTAGCTATAAATCTAGAAATTTTATTTCTTTTAATAAAAAATCATTTCTTAATTCAAATGTTACCTCATCTTCCTGCAATAGTTAATCCAAAACTTTGAAAAGGGTCTCATCCCCTTTTATATCGTGTGCCAAATGTCATAATATTGGACACACCTTGAACTCATGTAGGAAGAACGCTCGTAGTGTTATAAAGCAAATCTGGGTGCCTAATGCTTCCACCTATACTATGGGAGGAACCTCTTGAGGATCTGAATCTTTACTCTCATCTCCTTTTTGTGTATGTTGGCAGGCTAAGAACAAAAAGGACGTGTGGTATTTGGACTCGGGATGCTCCAAACACATGACATGCAACAAAGCAAAGTTCCTTAGCCTTGAGATGAATGATTCTTTCTCAATCTCTAATGTTTTATTTGTAGATGGCTTGAAATAAATTTAATCTCAATTAGTCAATTATGTGATAAAGGTTTAGAAATTGTATTTGAATCATCTACAAATCTTTGCAAAATGATAAATAGTGAATCAAATGATGTCATACTCACCGCACCTAGAATGCATAATGTTTATATGATTACCTTTAATGATCTTTCACAATCATTTTTAAAATGCTTTATTTCTAAAAATGATGAATTAGAACTTTGGCATAAGCGTCTTGGTAACTCTAGCACCAAGCTTATTTTAAAATTATCAAAAGATAAATTAATTAAGAGTTTACCTATGCTTAATGGTAATTTATCTTCTCTTTGTATGCCTAGCCAAAAAGGAAAGTTTACAAAAAATTCTTTTAAAAGCAAAATTGTACTTTCTACTACTAAACCTCTTCAATAATTCATATGGATTTATTTGGACCGGTTAGCACTTCTAGTTTAGGAGGTAGAAAATATACTTTTGTAATAATTGATGATTATTCTAGATTTTGTTAGACTATGTTTCTATCTTTCAAATCCAATGCATTTCTTGAATTTACTAAATTATGCATTCGTATTCAAAATGATCTTGATTTAAATTAAATGCATATGCTCGGATCGTGGAGGAGAATTTGGAAATGATAAGTTTTCTTCTTTTGTAATGATTTAGGAATTAAACCTGAATTTTCCGCTCCACACACTCCACAACAAAATGGTGTAGTGGAGAGGAAAAATAGAACCCTTCAAGAGCTAGCATGCACTATGCTTTGTGAATATGGGTTGCCTAAATCATTTTGGGTCGAAGCTGTTAATACTTCATATTATATTATTAATCGTGTCATGCTTCGTCCTATTTTAAAATTAACACCTTATGAGCTTTATTTTATAAAGAAACCCAATGTATTTTCATGTTTTTGGTTGCAAATAATTTATATTAAACACTAGAGATGCATTAGGAAATTTTGATGAAAACTGTGATGAGGGAATTTTTATTTGGTACTCTTCAACAAGTAAAGCTTATAGAATTTTTAATAGAAGAACTAAAATAGTTGAAGAGTCTATTCATGTAAGATTTGATGAGCTTGTTCATTGTGTAGATACTAATCATACAGGAAATGAAGATGAACCTCTACCCCCTTTGGAGAATGAGGATGATGAATCACTTAGAGAAAAAGAAGAAGAAAAGGAGGAGAAAGAAGAAGAACAAGTGGAATAGGTTCCTCCAAGTGTGCTACAGTTTTCAAAGGATCATCCAAGGGAGCTTGTTATAGGAGAACTATCAAAAGGGGTAAGTACTAGTTCTTCTTTACATGAGTCTTTTTCAAACCTTTGTTTTGTATCAGAAATAGAACCGAAAAACATTTCAACCGCTTTAAATGATGAATTTTGGTTTTTAGCTATGAATGATGAATTAAATCAATTTGAACATAATAAGGTTTGGAATTTAGTAGAGAGGCCATCTAATCATCGGGTTATAGGTGTTAAATGGATTTTTAAAAATAAACTAGATGGTGACTCTAGGATTACAAGGAATAAAGCTAGACTAATAGCACACGGATATTCACAAATTGAAGGGGTAGATTTTGATGAAACTTTTGCACCCGTTGCTCGCTTAGAATCAATTAGGATATTTCTTGCATTTGCGAGTTTTAAAAGATTTAAAAATTTTCAAATGGATGTTAAAAGTGCATTTTTAAACGGGATTATAAAAGAAGACGTTTATATAGAACAATCACCCGGATTTGTTAGTGAAAAATTTCCTAATCATGTGTATAAGTTAGAAAATGCGTTTTATGGTTTGAAACAAGCGTCACATACTTGGTATGATAGATTAACATTATTTTTGATAAAGCGCAGTTATAAAATGGGAAGTGCAGATAATACACTCTTCATTAAGCATGTAGATAATGATTTGATTATGTTGCAAATTTATGTTGATGATATTATTTTTGGAGCCACTAATAAAGAGTTATGTAATGAAGTTGTTTTAGTGATGAAAAATGAATTTGAAATGAGCTTGGTAGGAGAACTCACTTATTTTCTAGGATTTCAAATCTCACAAAAACAAGATGGTATTTTTATTTGTCAAGCTAAATATGTTCATGATATTCTTAAAAGATTTGGATTTGAAAACCTACAACAAGCTAATACACCAATAAGTGCATCACTAAAGTTAGGAAAAGATGAAGCTGGTATTTCTATTGATCAAACATTATATACAGGAATGATAGTATTATTGTTATATTTAAGCGCATCTAGACCCAATATTATGTTTTCCGTTTGCTTATATACTAGATTTCAAGCTAACCCAAGAGAATCACATTTAAAAGTGGTTAAATGTATTTATAGATATCTAATCCAAACATCTAGATTAGCCTTATGGTATCCTCATAATGATTATTTTATTTTACACAATTTCTCTAATTCGAACTATGTGGGATGTTCATTAAATCGTAAGAGCACTAGTGGCACGTGTCATTTTATAGGCCCTTTACTTGTATTATGGTTGAGTAGGAAACAGAATATTGTTGCCCTCTCCACCACTAAGGCTGAATATATCGCACTGGGTTGTTATTGTGCACAAGCATTATGGATGACCCAAACGTTAGAGGACTTTGGTATTTATCTAAATAACATAGAATTAAAATGTGACAACAAGAGCGCTATCAATCTTACAAATAATCCCGTACATCATTCTAGATCAAAACATATATATGTCCGACATCATTTTATTAGGGTTCATATCAAGAAGGAACATGTTAAAATTAGTTTTATAGGGACTGATTCTCAACTTGCCGATATTTTTACCAAACCTCTACCCGATGCACGATTTAACATGCTTAGGTTAGAATTTGGTGTTTTATAAATATCTCATTAAAACCTATAAAATGCTATCAAAATTTTGTTTATATTTCTTTTTTTATATTTTTTGCATTTTTTTAAAATCCAAAAAACCAATAAAATGTAAAAAAACACTTTTAAACCCACCAAAAATATGCTAAAAGAGCCTTGAAATCAACTCTATAATCTCTAAAATTCCAACCGTAAGAATGCCTCTTTATAATATAAATGAATTATGAAAATTATTTTTCAAAAACCCAAGATTTGTCATTCTGTTTTGGAATTAAGAAGCAAACGCCTGGCGTTAGCCTCATTGCTCCAAAAAATTTTATGTTTTAAATTTTTTTTTTATTCTTTTAATGCAGTGTTCTGTTTTTATTTCTCTGTTTTTAAGGTTTTTTATTTTTGTTGTATTCCCTTTAAAAAATGATGAACAAAAAAAATTATGTTTCAATGCTTACAATCAAGGATGATTATATTTATTACTTAAAGATTATTTACAATGTTTGATTTTAACCTTCAAGTTTCTTAAAAACATTGTTTTGTTTGTGTCATGCCTTGAATATTATCTTAAAAATGTGTAAAGAATTTGATTGTGGAATACTTGTGTAGAAATGTTTTCACATGCCTCTAAGTAGGAGTAAAGTTTAATCTTTGATAATGATTGTCTCACTTACACCTTTTTATTAATCAATATGTTTTTTTTAAATCTTATTCTTGCATGATTGTGTAGTATAAGAATTTATCATTTTGAATTTCATAAATACATTACTGTTTTACTCGGAAATCGGCGATCACCTCGAGCTGGCTTTTTCCAGGTGACCGAAGCAATCTTCACGCTCTCACCAGGTTTTTAAGCCCAGATGGTCTCCTACCTCCCGGGCGGGCTGTCGTCGCCAAGCCCCAGGCAGTTTTCCTCAGGGAGATCGCCTCCTTGGGCGGCCTCGCCCCTTGGAGGTCGCCCACTTGGGCGACCCCGGGGAGGTCGTCCCCCTTGGGCGGCCTCACCCCTTGGAGGTCGCCCCCTTGGGCGACCTCGCCCCTTGGACGTCGCCCCCTTGGGCGACCTCGGGGAGGTTGCACCCATGGGCGGCCTCGCCCCTTGGAGGTTGCCCCCTTGGGCGACCTCGGGGAGGTCGTTCCCCTTGGGCGGCCTCGCCCCTTGGAGGTCGCCCCCTTGGGCAACCTCGGGGATGTCGCCCCCTTGGTCGGTCTCGCCCCTTGGAGGTCGCCCCATGGGCGGCCTCGCCCCTTGGAGGTCGCCCCCTGGGCGACCTCGGGGAGGTTGTCAACCTTGGGCGGCCTCGCCCCTTGGAGGTCGCCCCCTTGGGCGACCTCGGGGAGGTCGTCCCCCTTGGGCGACCTCTCCCCTTGGAGGTAGCCCCCTTGGGCGGCATCGCACCTTGGAGGTCGCCCCTTTGGGTGACCTCGGGGAGGTTGTCCCCCTTGGGTGGCCTCGCCCCTTAGAGGTCGCTCCCTTGGGCGGCCTCGCTCCTTGGAAGTCGCCCCCTTGGGCGACCTCGGGGAGGTCGCCCCCTTGGGCGGCCTCGCCCCTTGGAGGTCACCCCCTTGGGCGACCTCGGGCTCCCCCTTGGGCTGCCTCACCCCTTGGAGGTCGCCCCCTTGGGCGACCTCGGGGAGGTCTCCCCCTTGGGAGGCCTCGCCCCTTGGAGGTCGCCCCATTGGGCGACCTCAGGGAGGTCGTCCCCCTTAGGCGGCCTCGCTCATTGGAGGTCGCCCCCTTGGGCGACCTCGAGGAGGTCGTCCCCCTTGGGCGGCCTCGCCCCTTGGAGGTCGCCCCCTTGGGCGACCTCGGGGAGGTCGGCCCCTTGGGCGGCCTCTCCCCTTGGAGGTCGCCCCCATGGGCGACCTCGGGGTGGTCTCCCCCTTGGGCGGACTCGCCCCTTGGAGGTCGCCCCCTTGGGCGACCTCGGGGAGGTATCCCCCTTGGGCGATCTCGCCCCTTGGAGGTCGCCCCCTTTGGGCGGCCTCGCCCCTGGGAGGTCGCCCCTTGGGTGACCTCGCCCAATGGGGGTCTGAGTCCTGTGCTGACTCATTTTTATGTAATCTCTCTGTAGGTGATTCAGGTCCAGACGATCTCGACGATCTCAACATGTCCAAACGATCTCAGCAGGTCCAGACTATATCAGCAGGTCCGGACGATCTCAGCAAGTCCAGACGATCTCAGCAGGTCCAGGCGATCTCAGCAGGTCCAGATGATCTCAGCATGTCCAGACGATCTCAGCAGGTCCAAACGATCTCGACGATCTCAATGGTCTCAGCAGCGGTCTCAGGCAATCTCAGTAGTTTCAGACACCCCGTTACCTTTCAGATCTTCCCGTTCGGGCAGGCCCCGCGTCTATAAATAGAGGGGTAGGGGTACCAGTTGGGGATCTTTGGATGAGTTCCCATCTCTAGTCGGGGACTTGAGCGGTCTCAGTTTTTGGAGACCGCGGAGATCTTCCCATCTCCCTTCTGGAGACCTCTCCACCTCTTTTTCAGGAGACCTCTTTTTTATACTTTCTATTGTAACCTCAGCTGTAACACAAGCTTCATATTGATAAAATTGCCTTTTCTTCAGCTCAAAGTAACCGACCACCCAACAGTCTCACACCCCCCCCCCCCCCAACATCCTTCAGTTCGAGCGAGTGTGGAGTTGGTATCTTTTATGGTGCCAACAGAACAACCCGCGACCTTCAGATTTTGAGTGGTTGGTGAACATCAGTTAAAAGGAAGTTGCGGGATTCGACCTAAAATACACCAAAACTTCAAAAGGCCATAACTTTTGATCCGGGTGTCGGAATTCAGAAATTCAAAGCGTGTTTGAACCGGCTTGACCTAAACTATCCAAAAAGTGAACCGAATTCCCCGTTCAGGCATTTTTAGCACTCAAATTTCAAAAATTCGGGTTCGTTTAACAGTTATCGCAGTTTTTCTAGTTCAGCATTTCTTGTTTTTTGAGTAGCAATGGAGATGCCAGAGGTTTGAGCTCCTGTTGAGAAAGCTCCTTTCCCTCCTCGAGTCACGGATCTTTTTCCTCCTCGAGTAGCTTCTCCACCCCGAGTTATGGATCTTTTTCCTTCTCAATTCGTAGTTCCTCTTCCTCCTACAAGATTTGCACATCCAGTCGTTCCTCTGCCATCCAAAGCTGAAGAGTTCGCCTCTACTCGTTGTGACTATTTCAGACCAGTTTCCGAGGGAGGTCCCGTAGAAATGTCTAACTCTCAGGAGAAGTGTGCTTATTTTCTGACCCCAGCTGATGCGGCTTGTCCTTCATCTCCTCCAGATATTGTTGAAGTGGAAGAGCCTTCCCCTTCACAGACAGAGTTCGTTGGGTGACTGCTTCTGATGGTTTTAGAGAACCTCGTCTGCCAACCTTCACAGGGGGACAAGATCCATTCTCCCACCTTCAAGCCTTTGAGTCAGCTATTTCATTAAGAGCGATAACGGATGGCGTCAAGTGCAAGCTCCTTGTTATGACCTTTGATAGTCACGCTAGAGAAGGGTTCTATAACTTGCCATCTCGATCAATTGCTTGCTTTATGGATTTGCCGAGAATTTTTCTCTTAAGGTTTGATACCTCCAGAAAGCGAAAAAGAGGTCAAGCAGCCCTTTTTCAAATCAAGCAAGGAGTTAATGAAACTCTCGCTCACTTCGTCGACAGATTCTAGAGAGAACTTCTTGAAATTGTTAATGTAGATCAAGAACTGTATCAAATTGCCTTAATCAACGGACTCCAAGAAGGCCCTCTCAAATTTGAAGTTAGCACAAATGAGCCCAAGTCTTATAAGCACCTCATCGAAATAGCAAATCGGTTTATTGAGGGTGAGGCGATGAATCCCAATTATATGAATTCTCGGAACCAGCAGACTTAGCAGCATCGGGGGAATTTATATCATCATCATTCATCTTCATCACAAATACCTCCGCAAGATGAGCAGTTCAAGTCTTATTCACCTCCTCCGAATATGCCCACACCACCTCAACAGGATATGCCATCTCCATACTTGGATGTCTCTCCCATTCTGTCCTATGATCCTACAACATTTGAATATGAATCTTACTCAGAAGGATCTGATCAGTTGAATCTCCCTTTAGAAGAGGTTCTTCCAATTATTCAGAATATGCCAGAGTATAGAAGACCCCGTCCAATAAAGTCTAAAGTTGGAAATCGCAAGCAGGAACTCTACTGCATATACCATTCAGGTATTGGTCATGATACAGAAGACTGTCGTGCTCTCCGAAAATTGGTAGATCAACTATTGAAGGCATGAAAATTACAAGATTATGTTACTTAATAATATGAAGATGATTTTTCTTTCCAGCAAAGACAACTTTACAAAAACAGCGATTCTCTCCTTCAATAAAAGAAACGCATGGAATAGAGATGAGATAGAGTGTCATTTTTGTTTTGTATGTATCCCATTTGTTTAGAGTTTCTGCATCTTTTATTTTCTAAGTTTACTTGTAATAAGTGTTGCAGTAATCTGTGTTCTACAAGCAGCTAACATCGCGAGGATTTTTTCAGCAGTTAGCTATATAAAACTTCATACCCATATTCACTGCAAACATTCAGCTAAGTACGTCTAAAGCTTTTTCATTACTTTACTTTTTCCTATTTACATTAATATTTCTAGAAATACGTGGATATGGAAGGTAGAAATACCGTCTCTGTTGTTTGATATAAAGTGTGAAAATAACATCTCTAATTATCTCTTCTTCTCCGGGTCGTAAAACCACCAAGTACACTTCTCGCTAGAAGTAAACGTAGATGTGTCGTGGTAACCCAACCCCCCCTTTTCCCCCCAATCTCTTTCTCCTCCAACCTCTTTCTCTCCCAACCTCTTTCTATGTGATGATTACCATTAATAGCCGAGACATCTGGTTGAGATTAAAAGAAAGTGGTTTTTAGAGATGTAAATATGTTGAGACCACCAGTTTGATCTCCTCCAGGACTTGGATGTTTGAGATTGTTGGTTGAGTTCTCCATTTCTTCAATGATTTTCAAAGATCTAAATATGTTGAGACCACTGGTTTGATCTCCTCCAAGACTTGGATGTTTGAGATTGCTTGTTGAGTTCTCCATTTCTTCAGTGGTTTTTAGAGATCTAAATATGTTGAGACCACCAGTTTGATCTCCTCCAGAACTTGGATGTTTTAGATTGCTGGTTGAGTTCTCCATTTCTTCAGTGGTTTTCGGAGATCTAAATATGTTGAGACCACCGGTTTGATCTCCTCCAGGACTTGGATGTTTGAGATTGCTGGTTGAGTTCTCCATTTATTCAGTGGTTTTCGGAGATCTAAATATGTTGAGACCACCAGTTTGATCTCCTCCAGGACTTGGATGTTTGAGATTGTTGGTTGAGTTCTCCATTTCTTTTCAGAAAGTGATTTTCGGAGATCTGAAATATTTGAGACCGCCGCCTGAATCTCCTCCAGGACTTGGATGTTAGAGATTGTTGGTGGGGTCTCCAAAGTTTCATTTGAGAAGAGATTTTGGCAATTTGGAGTATTGGAGACCGTTAACTGGGTCTCCTCCGAAAAGCTTTTCTAATTGAAGGAATTTGGGAAATTTGTGATCATCATCTGAGAACTTCTCACATTTATTCTTTTTATGGGCGATCTGGGGAAAATGAGACCACAACTTGGATATTTATCTTTTCATCAAGTGATCTGAAGCATATGAAAATATTCATGAGATCCCACTTCTATTCTTCCGCTAGGTAGCGGTCAGAAAAGCTGAGATCGTCAATTATTTATCTCAAATGTCCAAAGTTTCTCAAGATCCATTTGTCACCCAAGGAAGGAGCGGTTTGAATTTTTTGACACCTTCATTTATCTCTTAAAGAGTATATAAAGTATATAACAGAGTTCAAAAACATCATTTGTGGATTATCATGATCTGATATTGAAGATCGCCATTTGACATCGAAATTATTTCATAACAACACAGCTTCTAGCAGCCGAAGTTAATATCTTCTTAAAAGGCGTTTTTGACAGCCATAAGATCGCCATTATTAATAATTGATTGTAATTCAAATATGAATAAAATAAGTATCAACAAGTTGTCTCAGGTACCTGACACCTCTTTACCTTTTTATATACATGTTCAGCATACCTCATATGGAAACAGGTGCATACTAGTTCTCTTCAGGTATTTCATGTAATATATGTTTCTTCTATAGCTGCTCTGACTATTCTTTTACAGAGATAGGTGGGAGCGCACTGGTCCTCTTCAGGAACTCGCATAACAGCAAGTGGTCACAAGTTTTCTTATGAAGAGAGGGAAAATATTCAAAGCACGACTAGAGGTAGTAAGCTCGCACAGGTACTTGCATTTTTCTATCGCACATGATCTACTATGACAGGAAAGGTGGATCGTGATTCTTGTGGCTAAGTTTTATTTTTTCGAAGTTTTTTCAAAATTTAAAAAACTGCGGGGATTATGTTTTACCCAGAAAACGGCGATCACCTCGAGCTGGCTTTTTCCAGGTGACCGAAGCAATCTTCATGCTCACACCAGGTTTTCAAGATCGGATGGTCTCCTACCGCCTGGGCGGGCCGTCGTCGCCAAGCCCCAGTTAGTTTTCCTCGGGGAGGTCTCCCCTTTGGCGGCCTCGCCCCTTGGAGGTCGCCCCCTTGGGCGACCTCGGGGAGGTCGTCCCCCTTGGGCGGCCTCGCCCCTTGGAGGTCGCCCCCTTGGGCGACCTTGGGAGGTCGCCCCCTTGGGCGGCCTCGCCCCTTAGAGGTCGCCCCCTTGGTCGACCTCAGGTAGGTCGTCCCCCTTGGGCGGCCTCGCCCCTTGGAGGTCGCCCCCTTGGGCGACCTCGGGGAGGTCGTCCCCCTTGGGCGGCCTCGCCCGTTGGAGTTCGCCCACTTGGGCGACCTCGGGGAGGTCGCCCTCTTGGGCGGCCTCGCCTCATGGAGGTTTCCCCCTTGGGCGACCTCGGGTTGGTCGTCCCCCTTGGGCAGCCTCGCCCCTTGGAGGTCGCCACCTTGGGCGACCTCAGGGAGGTCGCCCCCTTGGGCGGCCTCGCCCCTTGGAGATCGCCCCCTTGGGCGAATTCGGGGAGGTCGCCCCCTTGGGCAGCCTCTCCCCTTGGAGGTCGCCCACTTGGGCGACCTCGGGGAGGTCGCCCCCTTGGGAGGCCTCGCCCCTTGGAGGTCGCCCCCTTGGGCGACATCGGGGAGGTCATCCCTCTTGGGCGGCCTCGCCCCTTGGAGGTCGCCCCCTTGGGTGACCTCGGGGAGGTCGTCCCCCTTGGGCGGCCTTGCCCCTTGGAGGTCGCCCCTTGGGCGACCTCGGGGAGGTCGGCCCCTTGGGCGGCCTCGCCCCTTAGAGGTCGCCCCCTTGGGCGACCTCGGGGAGGTCGCCACCTTGGGCGGCCTCGCCCCTTGGAGTTCGCACCCTTGGGCGACCTCGGGGAGGTCGCCCCCCTTGGGCAGCCTCGCCCCTTAGAGGTCGCCCCCTTTGGGTGGCCTTGCCCCTGGGAGGTCGCCCCTTGGGAGACCTCGCCCAATGGGGGTCTGAGTCATGTGCTGACTCATTTTTATGTAATCTCTCTTCAGGTGATTCAGGTCCAGACGATCTCGACGATCTCAGCAGGTCCAAACGATCTCAGCAGGTCCAGACGATCTCAGCAGGTCCGGACGATCTCAGGAAGTCCAGACGATCTCAGCAGGTCCAGACGATCTCAGTTGGTCCAGACGATCTCAGCAGGTCCAGACGATCTCAGCAGGTCCGGACGATCTCAGCAGGTCCAGACGATCTCGACGATCTCAGTGGTCTCAGCAGCGGTCTCAGGCGATCTCAGCAGTTCCGGGTAGCCCGTTACCTTTCAGATCTGCCCGTTCGGGCAGGCCCGCATCTATAAATAGAGGGGTAGGGGTACCCGTGGGGATCTTTGGATGAGTTCCCAGCTCTAGTCGGGGACTTGAGCGGTCTCAGTTTTTGGAGACCGCGGAGATCTTCCCGTCTCCCTTCCGGAGACCTCTCCACCTCTTTTTCAGGAGACCTCTTATTTATATTTCTATTGTAGCCTCAGCTGTAACACAAGCTTCATATTAATAAAATTTCCTTTTCTTCAGCTCAAAGTAACCGACCACCCAACAGTCTCACCCTCGTCCTTCAGTTCGAGCGAGTGTGGAGTTGGTACATTTTTGGTGCCAACAATTACTTACACGACATTGAATTTCTTCATGAAATTCTTTGTTTTTCATGCACTTGTGATTAGAGAAGTGTGGTATTTTAAAAAAAAATTATATGTTTGCAAAAACAAGTGAATTTGGAGTCCTTGGTCACAAAAAAATCAACATCAAATAAAGAATATGTATGATAAAGAAAACTCCACCAAAAATTGTAAAGTGTCTTGTACAAACAAAATTTTAACCACTTCTCTTTAAAAAAAATCCTTATGTGCATTGAAATTTGTGAAAGTGAAGTTGTTTATGTTTATTTCAAGTTATGTTCTTAAATTACATACTTTCATGTAGTTTGATTTATAAACTTGTATACTTTATCAAAACACCTGTATTGAACACATCATTATTATTTATAACACTTCCACTCATGAGAATTGGACCTAAACCTTATCTACACTATTATCTACAATCATGAGTAAATGCACTAGATATCAAAGCATGATCTTTACAATGTTTATGTTTACTTGAAATACAAATTAATTTACATTGTAAAGCATATCTTTTCTTAATATTTGTAATCTTGCTTGCTAACTTTTTATACCAATTTCAAATGTACCTGCAACTTTTGTATCTAAATTCACACATCTACTTATTTGAACTAACACTTGGTATCTAAATTATTATATTTTGAACTTACAAAATCTTAAGGATGTTCAAAATTACTTTCGATGTGTTCACTATTTTTAAAAGTTGCTATTATCTCTACATAGTGCATAATATTTCATATTGCTACTACTCTAACCCGCCCTTTTTTACTATAACAAAAAGGGGAGAATAAATTGAAAGAAATCTATTATTTAGGGGGAGTAAAATAGAAAATGCATTCATGTAGGGGGAGTATGAATGTTTATCACGCTTATCATATACTATAAACACTACTCTAATTAAAGTTTATTTCTTATTAGTGGATTTGTTATTATCAAAAGGGGGAGATTGTCGGAGCTTGTGTTCCACATCTCTTAGTTTGAGAATAACAATCACACTATGTATTTGATCTTTCTTATGTTTATAGTATGCAGGTACCTATGAATTGGATGATGTTTTGTGACAATTCTCTGAAAAGAGAGCTAACGCCCCGCATTAAGTTATCGTCGAGATGGGATGACGTCGAGAAGCGAATGACGTGGAGAAGAAATAGTGTCGAGAATCCAAAGACAATGCCACTGTTGGAGCTAACGCACGCGTTGAGTCCATGATCTGCCACGATCTCGATGATTGCACGATCTCAGCCGTACACGATCACTAATGTTGGCGTTAAAGCCTAATGCCAGGCGTTAGCTCCCGTGCCTATTTAAAGAGCTGATTTAATTTTTCCAATGTGCTGATCTTAAGCCTTCATTCCAAACTTCTGAGAGAGCATTTCAACCCCGAATTCAGAGAGCACTCCTAACACCACCGTTGAGGAACAAGAGTGAGAAGGAGATTTCCAATGGTCAAATTTGAAGAAGGATTCTTGCTTCAACTCTGACGATGGTCATTGCATGTCTTCAACATCTCCTTTAGAGCTCTTCAATATAGGGAGTCTTTATTTCTGAATTTACTTTATCTTTTCATTATTTTCTTGTAATGATAGTGAATTCTTCGTCTTCCATGTGGCGACTAGGCCGGGTTCGGTTTAGCGGGAAATTCGCCGCCTTGTGCGTGGTGACTAGGTCAAAGGTAGATCTAGGGTGTGGCTAGATTCCTTATCTGGGAAAGATAGATTATAGCCAACCGGTCAGTGGGAGAAGGACCGATGAAGGAACAAAAAGTGATTTTTACCTTGTTGCCTTATATTTCAAGCGTTACTGAAATTCTATCTTTGTAATTGTCTCTTTGAAATATAATATTCATTTTTCTTATCTCTGATTTTCTCGAAGTGTATTTCAATTAAGTTTTCATAAGTAAAATCACATTAGTATTTTTCTGTTCAGTTTTATTTTCTGGAGATCTAATGCCCAGCGTTAACTATAATGTCGGTGTTAGCAATAGAATCGGAAAAGTTTCATATCTCTAAAAATCTCTCAATTTTAATCAAAAATTTGTAAACCCCTTATTCACCCCCTCCCCCCTCTGAGGGCGCCATAAGATCCAACAGAGGGAAGTACAGATCTCTTTGTGGTCCTGTATGGAGTATCACAACATGAGTATTTTGTGGTGATCAATGCTCCGAGTAATTTCAATGCATTCTTTGGGAGGCCCCTCCTGGACGATTATCAGGCTATAACATCCATTTTTTATTAGGCTCTGAAGTTTCCCTTGGGAGGAAAGCAGTTCAGTGTCTAAAGCGACCCTCGGATGGCAAGGGAAGGTTACATATGTTCATTCAACTCGGTCCATGAGTTCATTCCTCCTCGTATTTGAGACATCACCAAAGAATAGTCGTCCTTCTAACATGAAACGAAAAAAAAAAGCAGGACAGACCAGCCGGATACCATCGCCAGTACCTCGAATTTATGCTCTCCCTCGCTTTAGTTTATCATTTTGTTTCATTACTATCAAAAAAAATTTCCTTTTTTTGAGAATGTGATGCTAATCTTTTTCCATTATGACAAGGAAGTTCCCGAATTTCCCTGTATCGCTACATAGCATCTCTGATATTAAATTCAGATCTGCTCATTATCCCTATACCACTGACACCTCAGTCGAGCGAGGGACTATTGAACTAAATCCTCACTTCACTCCCCTTGGGATGTCACAGGAACTTTCATAGACCCCTTAGAATGCATGAGGACGTCTCTTGCAGAGGTTTTCAAGTACCCGACCTTCTCTGTGGGTACAAGCTACATTCTCCCGTCCACCACCATAATCCCACTACAATTGCCCTCATTGGAGAATTTCATGACTGGCAAACATGATAGGTCAGTTAGATTTGTGTGAACGTGATAGCTGGTTGCGCATCAATAGATACGTTGTTATCATTACAGGTGCCAATCTGAGGACAAACTTCGAACAATGGATGCATCATCCCCTAAGAACATATTCTAACATTGCTTGTGGAGGAGAGCTCTGCGGAAGTCATATGCCTAATTGGCCGCCCTAACCTTTGGCAACAGACCCCTCAGCAAGACTTGTGGATGGCATCATCCCCCCCCCCCCCCCCCCCCCCCCCGGACGTCTCTTCGAAGGAGCGGTCTATATTCAGACACTCATAACCCCACCAGACAATCTCGGCGGAGGGAAGCACCATAGACCCCCTTTTCTGGTCCTCCGATATAAGAAGTTTCTGAATTTGGAACCCCGAATGGTGTATCACCTGAAGAAATGAGGGAAGAGCATGCCCATGGTGTCAAAATATTCAAGACTTGTCCCCTAAACTTTTAAGAAGGCGGGCACATCAAGTTGGTATTCTATTTGGATATTATTAAATGGGATGTCACCTTAGTAAATGACCATCCGATTAATAATTTCTTCGGTTTTCATGAAATGGGCGGTCACCCTTGTAAATTACCACGCCTGATTGGCACTTTATTTGGTTTTCATGAAATGGGCGGTCACCTTGGTAAATGACCGCTCGTTTAATAATTTCTATGGTTTTCATGAAATGGGCGGTCACTCTGTTAAATGACCGCACCCGGTTGGCACTTCTCATTTGGTTTTCATAAAATGGGCGGTCACCGTAGTAAATGACAGCCTGACTAGAAATTTCATTGCTTATTATGAAATGGTAAATCACTATGGACAATGACCGTGCTCAGTTAATGTTCCTTTTGGTTATTATGGATGAGCGGATAGTCGAGCAAATGACCACTCTCGGTTGATATTCTCACTGGCTTTTACGAAATGGGTGATATGCGCAGATTCTCCCACAAGGCCCGCACCCCTTTTAAAGACTCTCAGACGTCACTCTGATTATCACGAGAATAACCAATTACATTTTGAATAACTGCACTAGGTCGGCATGCTGCATTAACAAAATAAAAGGGACAGAACACTTCATGAGAGGTCACAACACATCGGCATTCGCATCTCACACAAGAAAAGATACGATGGTAATTATGAAATAAATTTGATATATAACCTGCAAATATTCATAGGTACGTGCAAGATATGACCAATATAAGGTTTGTTAATCTTGAAGAATAATGATAAGAGGCCACGCTCACAAAACAGAACTGCGCCGTCACTCCCTAAAAGAAAATTACAAGCATGAGTCTTCGGCCCCATATTCTGCTACACCGCCATCTCTATGACCCTCCAAATTGAGGTCCATGGCAGGGATGATCACTCTAGACAAGGACCCCGATCGTAGGGAGGTTTGGTATTCTCCTTCCTCCCAGAATCAGTGTTTCTTTCGACAATGTCCGCGCCTTCGGTGGATACTCCATCTGGATCAGAGTTTACTTCTTGATATCCCCTGAATAAAGTTGTGAAATCGATGCTCGCAAATTCTTCCTTTAGGGCCCCTCACTCCCTTAGAAGATTGAGCGTGATCTCCAACAATTGCTTGCTGAGCCTGAGCACCTCTTTTCTAAACTTCGGATTGTCCACTATCAGACTAGCTTAAATAAAGAGAAATCACATGTTATTGATCAGGCGCTTGCACAGAAAGTTCGTCGTTGGAGAGTGAATCAGGCATTACCTTGCTTCTCTCACAGATGGGAATTCGTCGTCAGTGTATCATCCAAGGCACTTAAGGCGACACAGTTATAAGTAACCGCCCTCAAATTAGCTGACGCGTCTCTCTTCGAAATATCCCCTGGTGGGATTATCTCCATCTCCTCCAGGTCCTTTGAACCAATAACTGTAGTAAAAACCGCAAGTGCATGAGGAAGAATCTGTGTGGACTCCCTCCATGAAGGTAACTCAGTGTTGAGCGTAACCTCCCCCGGTTTCCAGAGCATCATTATATTTCCCTCTTCGTCGAAAAGATCCTCACCCAAGGCAGAATAAGTGGTTACCTCTCTGACAACCGTCGCAGCTTGTGGGTCCCTAGCCCTCTTTCTTGAGGTAATCAATCCTTCCTGGGCGGGTTTGGCCACTCCTTGACGCTCTCTAGCACACCGCCTCTCAGCAACCAACATGACATTTCTAGGAGGCCGTACAGTTTGCACTATGTCACCATCAAGACAACTGCAAGATAAAAAAAACATTAAGTTTGACAAGTACGCGTGGTAACTTATATTTCTGACCCCTTGTAACTACATTCATGAAGCGACAGTCATTCGCCTCCCTCACATGCCATACATAATGAGAAACATCCAGACAGGTATGCCTCAAGAAGTTCATTATCTGCGCCCTAGTGGCTGATAGATTGGGACGGAAGAAGACTTTTTATCGTGCAAATCAGGAGCTATGCGGAGCCCGCCAAAATCACCCTTGAACATCACAAATCGAGATTGGTAGTAATACCCCTTACTCGCTAAGTTCAATATGCAAAATTTGTTTGCGCCAAAGTTCATCTGTCCGTGCCTATGGGCGCACACTTAGAACATGGAGTGGCATATGTTGGGAAAAACACCGTTGTGATTTATTTAACAAATTATCTTAAAGTGATTTCATAATCTAGGTTATATTACCCATGTTGTATAGAGAGAGTAATCTGGTCATTTGATGTCCTAGGATATCATATTTACACTAGAGTGTCAAGACCAGTCGAAAATAAGCACAAATATTAGTTGAGTTAAACTTGCATCGAATAAAAGTCGACGCAATTCGACTAGAAGTCAAAGAAACTTTAAATACAAGTAGAAGTAACTCAGAATGAAGTCGACCTGACATCGAAATAGTCTCGACGCAGAAGATAGAGCTTTTCAAAGCTATATCAGAAGTCGACGCAACTTTGATTTGAATTCGACGCAGAAGAAGAATCTATCAAAGCTATATCATAAGTCGACGCAACTTCGATTAGAAGTTGACGTACAAGTTTAAGTTCAAATTTCAAGTCTACAACTCGATGGATACGTCGATATGTATTCGACGCAACGACGACAACTGAGTTCTGTCAGAGCTAAGAAAGATTTTGAAGCTGCTTCTATAAGAACTCAGAGGTGCGTCGAATAGAGGGAAATTGAAATCGACGCTATGTCGAATACAGACAGAAAAGGAAGGTTTTCTGTTATCTTTTCAGATGCTTTTCTAGAAGGTATCTAAGGTTATAGTCTGTCTTCTAACGGCTCGTTTATTGCCATGAATGGAATGAAGTACTTCAGATGGACAAGAAAGACATTCTTGGAAGTCATTCAAAATAGATTGACGGATCGAGAAATAGAAATAGAAAGAAATACTTTTGTCCAAAGGATACTTCTTCTAAGGACAAAACAGAAGAGGAATGAAATTCAAATACTATTCGACAAAGAATAAGTATACACATAGAGAAGAAGAATAGAATACTTTCAATTCTTTTAGTCTTCTTCTTCTCCCTCAAGCTTTCTCTCTAAAAAGAAAAGATATACAACTCTGTACAGGAATACAAACAAGGTTGCTGCTTCTTCTTCATATCTTACAACAACAAGCAAACTAGAGTACAGAGATCACAAAGGATCATAAGCCCATAACCCTTGCATTCTTCTCTCCTATAAGCAAGGGTTCATCATATACGGATCCTCAAGAACATCAAAAGATAGCATTTTGTATGATATCTATAGAAGGATTTATGCAACAGAATCCTTCTCTTCTTCTTCTTTATTTCTCCATTTATATTCTGTAACTGAGAAAGAGTCCTAAGAATCCCTCATTAAAGGATTTAGTTGGTTCTAAGAGTCTCCTTATCAAAAGACTTAGTGGTTCTTAGAGTCTCCTTATAAAAAGACTCAGTGGTTCTAAGAGTCTCCTTATCAAAAAACTCAGTAGTTCTAAGAGTCTCCTTGTCAAAAGACTCATTGTATGGTTCTAAGAGTCTCTTTATCAAAAGACTCAATGCTGCTTCTGAGAGTCTCCTTATCAATAGACTTAGGCACTAGATAGTGCATTCCTACCAGTTGGTAGAAGAGTGGACTACCCACATTTTGGGGAACCACTATAAAAATTATGTGTCTTCTGTGTTTGCTTTTCTATGTTGTCCCTTCACTATTTACTGTTTTCTATTTCATGTGTTTACTTTATTCTGTGTTGGGTGTGCCAATTGCATAGTTATTGGAATAGTTTATTATTGTGTGTACATATTTAGGGTAAAGTTTTAAAATCTCTATTCACACCCCCCCCCTACAGAATACTCAGAGGTTATACTGTGCACATTCAATTAGTATCAGAGAGAGGTTGATCATAAAAAGGCTAACACCTTGATCAAAAGATCTCCTCACATATTTCTATATTTAAAAAATATTTTTATTAAAATGAGTTCTAAGGACTATGCATCAACAAAACCACCAGTGTGTAACCTAAATAAGTTTACACTCTGGAAGGCCAGAATAAAGCTATATATGAACTCCATTGATGAAGACATCTTTGATGTTATTATTTCAGGTCCCCTAGCTCCAGTTGGACAAGATGCCAGTGGATCTGTGACAGAATAAGCTATGCCAGGAGCTAAATGGACTGAAGCTAAAAAGAAGCAGAAGGCATGTGATGCCAAAGCCATGAACATTCTGGTGTCTACAATGTCTGATGGCATATTCCAGAAAGTAGCTGACTGCCAATCAGCACCAGAGATCTGGGAATCCCTTTCTAGATTGGTAGAAGGAAGCTTTGATGAAAGGAAGGACAAAAAGTCCCTTCTCATATCCAAGTATGATAACTTTCAAAAGAAAGCTGAGGAAAGTGTTGCTGAAATGCATGAGAGATTCAGCACTATAATAAATGAGCTGAGAGGTCTGAATAAAGAGATCTCTCTTACTGAAATAAATGACAAGCTCCACATGTGCTTTCCAAGCACATTGGACTTAAGGATCTGGGCCATCAAAGCGTCTAGATGCCACAGAGAGATCTCCACTGATGCCTCGCTAGGAAAGCTAAAATCCTATGAGCTACTTTTAAAAAGCTGGGCTAAGATAGAGCCCAGGGAGATAGTCGCAGCCCCCATCCAAAGGAGTATTGCACTGAAGGCTGTTGAAGGAGAACCTTACACTCCTAAAGATGATATGTTCAGCCTTTTAGCAAGAAGATTCAGAAAGTGGGTCAAGACAGAAGATTCAAGAAAAAAGGATTAGAGCTCAAAACTCAAATTTGATAAGACTCCAAAGCAGGAAGTGGTCTGTTTTGCTTGCAAAAAACCAGGACATATAGATCCTCAGAAGTAGAAAGGAGCGCAAGAATAAGAAGTCCTCCAAGAAAAAAGACAAGAAGAAGGGAAAGGGTTTCATTGCTGAAATCTGGAGTGATAAATAATCTGAATCAAGCTCCTCTTCATCAGAGAGTGATGAAGAAACTACTGCTGAAGCTAACTGCCTGATGGCGTTGGAGGCCTACTCAGGTGATGAAGGAGATCAGGAAAGTATCTTCGATGAGTTTGAATTTAATTTGGTAGAGTTCAAAGATTGTTTTAAGGAATTTTGTAATGATCATCTTAAAATTAAAAAAAAAATTAGTAACAGTTAGGGAAGAGTTAAAAGACCTTAAGAAAGATGATTTGTATTCTATAAATTATGATTTGAGAAATCAAATTTGTAAAAAAGAAACAATAATTACTAATCTAAACAATGAAAACTCAAAACTAAAAGAAGAGCTCACAAAGGCAAAAGCCTTTGAAGACTTAATCAATGGAAGAAGTCAAAAGCTCATAGATATTACACAAAATCTCTCTCTAAGATTTAAGCACCTAGGTATAGAAGCAGACCCATCCACTAGCACAGAAGTCCCTAGTAGACGTGCCTAGAAAAATCCAGTTAGATTTGTTAGACCTAGTGACTATCAAACAAGAAAGAGGAGTGTAGTATTTAAGGATCAGGCCAATAATAATCATGATAAAATAACTGTATTTAATAGAGTGAATCCAAATAATGAAAAGAAATCTCTAGGCAAAAATAGTTCAGAGAAAATAACCAACAACAATCAAAAAGCTAAAGTCAAAAGTAGAATAATTAGAAATTATGCAGACTTATTATATTTAGATACATTTTATGCACATTTCCAGCACCAAGATAATAAACCTAAGTTTAATAAACCAATTCTCTGCCATCCAAAAGAATATCATGAAAGACCCATCTATTCTTTCATATCATCTTATAATGGTAAAAGCAAAGGGCTAAAGGTAACCTGGGTACCTTCTAATGTTTAAAGTTACATGTGCAGGAGAGTTTTTGGATCCCTTCCTCAGAGATAATTAAAGGTAAGGGAAGATTCTTTACTCAACATGAAACTTCAAAGAATCAAGGAAGTGACTTCATCCCTTAAACTCATGATAATGCATTCTAATTAACACCTATAATATTATAAATGGTATTTTCAATAAAAATAATTGTTGGGAAAATAGCATAAATTTCTAAAAGAAATACAACTGTATACTCAGAGTGCGTCGGAGAGATTTCGACGCACCGTCGAATTCTACTCGATGCTAGCTTCGAGAGCTACCTAGAGTAGAGCATTCGACGCAGCATCGAATTCATATTGATGCATGCATCAACTTAATATGTGTTGTACAAAATCGAAGTCACGTCGATTACAAAACGACGCAGCTTTGACAAGTCAAGCGCGCGCGGTTTCACTTCTAGAAGCTGCTTCGACATGTTTTGACACACTGAATATTAATCTTTGTCAACGGTGCTTCGAATACAACCCTAAGTTGCGGCAAATCATCTTCTTTTAAGCAACTTAGATGTTGAATTTGATACGCTTTCAAATTCTCTTCCTCTTGCTCTCGTGGTTTCTTTCTCTCCAACTGTCCCGCGTTCTTGATCATGTTTTTTTCTCTCTCTCTTTCTCTCTTTTATTTGCAGGTACATTACTCCAGATCCTATGGCACCTCGTAAGGTGAATTATGGATTCGATGTGGATGTGGAATCATTCAACGCAGCATCTGATAACTTCAAAGCCATTCTCGGCTTATTACATACTGTTGGGTTGACCAAGTTGATATCAACAAGGTGCAAGTTTTTTTATGTTGAGTTGACAGAGCTGAAGGACAACATTCACATAGGAGATGATGGCTCCCTCAATGGAAGACTATCTGAAAATGGAATCAACATTACAGAGGAAATGCTATGTCAAACCTTTGATCTACCAAGTGGTAGCAACTCTGATGAACTGACAGGGGAAGAGACTAATAAGGCATTACAGATAATGCAGTTCAGAAAGGAGAAGGTCATCAATCTGAAAAAAATGATGTATCTGTAGAATACAGATTCTTAGTAGATATAGTAGGAAAGGTGCTGCTATGCAAGATTTCAACACAAGATGTCATTCCCAAGCAGCAACAACTCTAGATAATCCGAATTCTAGTTCTAAAAAAAGAATCAACTGGGGGAAATGCCTCTTGAAGTTGATAAGACATAAATATGCCCATAAAGAAAATGCCTATATGAGAATGATGAGCCAAGTTCTGCTCCATCATTATCCAATTGTCTGCAAGTCAAAGGGAGTGTTTATTCCTCCTGGAAAGAGAACGGACATTGGTATCTTCTCCAAGTGGACCAGGAAGATTCTAAAGCCTGGTCAAGCACCTCCCTCTCCTCCTCTTTCTCCAATTCCACAAGATGCCACTGATCAAAACCTCCAGTCTATTCTATCTAATCTAGCTCCAGAACCCACACCACAGATTTCTCTCCAACCACAGCAACAACAACCATCAATCACCATCTCTGCTGAAAATTTTCCAGACATCCATTCTCTTCCTCAACCATAATCTCTCTTAACTCCAGAACACAATCAAGCACAATCCCATATCCACCAAAATTTCTCAGACTTCAATGAAGATTCCACAGCTCCACTTGACACACCTCCTATCATCCACAATCTGACATATATCAATGTTGTTACAACAGAAATTCCTCCAGTTATCATATCCACGCCTCCAAATGACACATCTCTTACTTCTACCACCCAATATACACCTCCCTTTGATGCTAAGCAAATAATTTCCAAAGCAGTAGGACTGGCTACTAGTATATTTGTTGATTTGTTGGCCACCCACGCCAAAAAAAATCAACAGAAAGTATACTCAGATGGAGTCTGAGCTACAAGAATCAAAAGAGACACTCTTGACACTCAAATCCGTTGTCTCCTCCTCAATGGTCACCAAGTCTTTCTTAACCTCCCTGGTCAATAAGGTTCAGAAGGGGGAGAATATGCAGGAGGAGGAAATGTGTGTTCAAGAAAATGTGAGTGGCCAGGAGAAGGAAAAAGATCCTGAAGAAAATGCTCCAGATGCTGAAGTTATTCCTAATGCCAACAGAATTACCATCTTTCTGTGAAATTATCTGTAGATCTAGGAGTGAGCAGGAATAGTTTAATTCAAAGTTCAAGCCAACAACCAGAAGCACATGAAACAAACACAATCTTTATTGATCAAAGCAAATTCTTCATTATAGGGCGAGATATTCTTGGCGAGACATGATTTCGCCAGTACACAAAAAACAGGAGAAACAACAAGGCTGAAAGATAACCAGCGGTCTGCCTTCCTGAGACCGCCTGACCGCACGACCTGACAGTTCGCTCGACTAAAAGACGAGACCGCCCGAACTGCCTGCCAGCGACTTGAACAACACCAATTGAGAACCCCGCGAACTCCCACTGATTCTCCCGAACTCCAGCAACCCGCACTGCAAGCCGCGAGACCGCCCGAACACCTTCAGAAGAGGAGATGACCGCTGCTGCCCGCACAATCCATAGAAGCTGCACAAAAGAAGTTCAATCAGCAAGACCGACCGGTCACAAGAAATGAGACCGCAAGAACTAGCCGCGAGTTCTGCTTACACTTGGTGCGATGTGTTTGCTGCTACAGTGGCTCCTATTTATAGGCGTGAGACCTGATCCAGTCACCACCGTATGAGATAGAGTCACCGCCTCCTTGATCACGCGACCAGACCGATCAGACCGCGTGATCAGCAACAGATCCTTCTGCTTAGTAAGCTCGCCGACTTCACGAAGAAATTGCGCGATCATGACAACACGCCCGGTCATAAAGCTTACCACCTGTGTTCGCCACTCGACCTCCTCCAGAGACCGCGAACACACCAGACCGACTAGGGTAACAGCCCGCCAAGTCGATCAACCACCTGTGACTGCATATACCAGCAGATCGCCGAAGGACCAGCCATGCGAGCACAAACCGGAGACCGCATATACCAGCAGATCGCCAGGGACCAGCTTTGGCGAACTCAGAAGAGGAGACCGCGCGACTAAGAGGATCTTAGTCCGCGCGCACCACAAAGAACCCGGACAGCCACCAGACCGGGTTGCCCCCACCACGCGATCACAAACACCAGATCGCGCGATTACTCCAGCTCGCCATGCAGTCACATGATCAGACCGCGCGGCCACACCTCGGCAACCTTGGGACAGAAAAATGGTGGTCACACTGAATAGACCACGGCTAGAACAAAGAGGTCAGACCGCCAGAGGAGACCGCATGACCGTGCGGTCAGACCAGGCCGCGCGGTCTCCCCCCAAACCGCCAACTTCCCAAACTTCCACTTCAACATTTTCAACACTCCCCCTTGAAGTGGGAAGTTGAAAACAGCCCCAGTAAACGCCTTAACCGAGTAAACGGCCCCTTTGCCAGCGCCTTTGTGAAGATGTCAGCAACGTTATCCTGACTCCGAACATGCTCGACCGAAAGAGACCCATCCAGCACCTTCTCACGAATGAAATGATGCTCGATCTCGATATGCTTGGTCCTCGCGTGACAAACTGGATTAGTAACCAGTTTGAGAGCACTCTCGTTGTCGCCGCGGAGCAGAGTCAGACCCCGAACCTCCTTATGGACATCTCCCACCAACCTCCTAAGCCAGATGGCTTCTTGAGCTGCCAAGGCCGAAGCCTTGTATTCCGCTTCCGTGGTTGAGACCGACATGGAATCCTTCTTCTTGCTGCACCATGATATAGCCGTGGGGCCCGCCGCGAAGATGTATCCAGACGTCGACTTCCGATCATCCGAATCTCCCCCGTAATCAGCATCCATGTACCCATGCACCTCGAAGCCCGCATCCCTCCTGTAAAGGAGACCCATATCTGAAGTCGCCTTGACATACTTCAATATATTCTTGGCCGCTAGAAGATGAGGCATCCGTGGTTCCGCCGTATACCGACTCACCATGCCAACTGCATATGGAATATCCGGCCTAGTGATCGTCAGATAAATCAAGCTCCCAACCAGAGCCCGGAACACCAGCGGATCTTCCAGAATTCTCTCCTCATCCTTCCGAAGTTTCATGGCCTTTTCCAGAAGAGTAGAGATGCACTTCCCTTCCTTCATGCCGAACTGCTCCACGATTCGCTCCGCATATCCAGCCTGGCACACCAGCACTCCACTCTCCTTCCTCTACACCTCGAGTCCAAGGAAATGGTGAAGCTCACCCAGATCCTTCATCTCAAACCTGATAGATAGCTCTGCCCGAAGCTGTGCTACATCCTCCTTCGAATTCCCCATCATGATCATATCGTCGACGTAAAGCAGCACGATGACATGAAGCTCCCCGCTCTTCTTGACAAACAAGCTTGAGTCTGAGTCTGAAGCACCAAACCCGCAGAATATGAGATATTCTGCAATCTTTCCATACCACGCCCTCGGCGCTTGCTTCAACCCATACAGGGCCTTCTTCAACTTGCAGACATGCTCCGGAAAATCTTCAGATATGAAGCCTGGCTGCTGAACCATGAAGATGTCCTTGTCAATCTCACCGTACAAGAATGCATTCTTTACGTCGAGCTGCCAAATCTGCCACTCCCAACACGCCGCCAAGGCAATCACAACCCGAACTGAAGTCGTTTTTTCCACCGGACTGAATGTATCTTCATAGTCCTCACCGTATTGCTGCGAGAATCCTCGAGCCACAAGGCGAGCCTTGTATCGCTTGATACTGCCGTAAGCCTTCTTCTTGAGCTTGTAAACCCACTTGTATGTCATAGGGGTGATACCCTTGGGCTTGGGCACCAGAGACCAAGTCTCATTCTTCTCAAGAGCACTCATCTCTTCCTGCATAGTTGAATCCCACTGTTCCACGCCTTTGGCCTTTTCAATGCTCGATGGCTCCCTCTCATCCAAGGGACCAGCAAAGAAACATGAGACAAAGATCACCATGTTTCCTCCTGTATAGCGATCAGGGGCAATGATAGTTCGCTTCGATCTCCGCAACGCCTTCCCCTGACTCGCAATATCCTTAGCTGCTTCTTCCCTAGATCCCCTCCCAGATGTACTAGGAGCATCGCTCCCCCTGCTTCCTGAACCAGAAGCCTCCGTCTCAGAACTAGATATTGATGGACCACCTGGTGACTCAAGTAGCTCCACCTGAAGATTTTCCACAGCTTTCTCTGTCTCCTCCACCCTGCTTTCTGGTAGCTCAACCCCAGAACTTCCCTTGTACGACGTCACCTCATCGAACACGACATCGCGAGATACAACAAATCTTTCGATCATCATAACCCACGAAGACTAGCTTCCTTGCTTTCGCATCTAGCTTTGTCTGAAGCGCATATGGAACGTGCACATAGCAGGTGGAGCCAAACACCCAAAGGTGCGCCACGCTTGGCTTTTCCTTGAACATCAATTCATGTGGGGTCTTCATATTGATGGGACTGAGAGGCATCTGGTTGATGACATAGGCAGCACAAGACATTCCCTCTGCCCAGAAGGGCTTTGGGATACTCTTGGCATGCAGCCAACACTTTCAGGTCTCCGTCAGATGACGGATCTTCCGCTCTGCAACTCCATTTTGTTGTGGATTATTCGCACAAGTAAGCTCCCTCCGGATGCCTGCCTTCCTACAAAAAGTAGAGAACTCACCAGAGGTGAACTCCCCTCCGTTGTCAGTCCTCAGCTTCTTAACCCGCAGGCCAAGCCGACCCTCCACAAGCTCCTTGAACTCCACAAACTTGGCAAACGCCTCCGCCTTCTCCTTCAAGAAATATACCCAGACATATCTGGTGTAATCATCGATCAACACCAGCATATATCTGCTGCCTCCAAGGCTTGGGGTAGCAGTCGGTCCCATCAAGTCACTGTGGATGCACTCCAACGACACATTACTCCTTGTCTGCGACTTGTCAAACAGTAATCGATGAGACTTGCCGAACTGACATCCCGCGCACACATGACCGTCTCCGTAAGAAGATAGACTAGGCAGGCCCTTGACCAGACCTCTCACCGCCATAGCCTTCAATTTATCCATCCCTACATACCCCAACCTCTCTTGCCAAATCACGGCACTATCTTTCGTCCTCATCTTGTCAACATAAGAACTTGTCGATAAAACGAACAAGTCTTTTGTCCTCCTCCCGACATGAATGACCTCAGCCTTCACCGCCTCCACATTCCGAAGAAACCTCACTTATGTTGGGTCAAACAGAACGTGATACCCAGCGTCTACAGTGTTGGTCACGGAGAAGAGGTTTTTCCTCATTCCGGGCACATGATAGACACTCTTCAAAGTTAGTGTCCCCCTATCACTGCCCAAGGAAACAACCCTCACCTTCTCTACAGCATGCACGGTATTATCAGCAGTAATAATGGCATCATTACCTGAGTAGGGCTGCGCAGAAGTAAGCTTCGACTCATCCCCGGTGAGGTGATGACCACACCCCGAGTCCACGATCCAGTCCTCCTGATAGTTGATAGGAGCCGCATATCCAATAGAAGCCGAGAAGGCTCCTCCCCATCCTCCATCAATCTGCCTGGCTTCAGCTTCCTCCTTTCCTGCAGCAGCATGCCCCGACTGAAGATTCACCCGGCAATCCTTCCTGATGTGACCAAGCTTCCCGCACCTGAAGCACTTGGGACCTTCTCCCTTCTTCTTCCCTTCAGCCTTAGGAGCATAGCACCTCTCCTGTTGTCCAGAAGTTAAAGACCCATTGCCTCCTCCAGCGGTCTTCTTCTTATCCCACTTCTTCTTCTTCCCCGTGAAGAGAACTTTGCCATCTCCCCCAGACACTGACACCCCCGCCATCTGCCTTGCTAGACTCTCCTGCGAAGAAAGCGGATTCTCCAGCTCCAGCTGAGACGGCTGATTTGCCCAACCCTGCACCGACGTCACAAAGGCAACATATTCCTTCTGCAATCCACGGATGATGTGCCTCTTCAGCTCTGCCTCAGAAATTGGCTCATCAGGATCCAGCGCTGAAATCTCGGCGCACAAGTTCTTCATCTTCAAGAAGAACGTAGAGATAGAAAGGTCACCTTGAGCCGATCTGGCCAGCTCATTCTCCAAAAATTGAAGTCTTGCCACATTATTTTTGTTAAACAGCCCATCCAGGGCTCTCCAGATCTCTGCAGCTGATGCACACCCCAAGATGTGATCAAACAGGTCAGGTAATATTGCCGTTTTCAGGGCGAACTCGGCTTTGGCATTGATCCGCCTCCAGTTCCTCACCTCATGATGGTTATCTCCAACCAGAAAAACTTCTTACGTGCTATCTCCTCCAACCACCTCCCAGAGGTCCTCACCCAGAAGATAACTCTGCATACAAGACCTCCACTTCTTAAGGTTGGTCGAGTTTAGCATCTCAATTCCAAGACCCCTTGCTTCCATGGCTCTACCACTGGTTCCTTCTTCACAAAGGCGATGGCAACTATGAGTTAATCACTACTCTATCCACTCCAACCTACCTCTGATACTATGTGAAATTTTCCGTAGATTTAGGGGTGAGCAGGAATAGTTTAACTCAAAGTTCAAGCCAACAACCAGAAGCACATGAAACAAACACAATCTTTATTGATCAAAGCAAAATTCTTCATTACAGGGCGAGATATTCTTGGCGAGACATGATTTCGCCAATACACAAAAAATAGGAGAAACAACAAGGCTGAAAGATAACCCTCGGTCTGCCTTCCTGAGACAGCCTGACCACGTGACCTGACAGTTCGCTTGACTAAAAGACGAGACTGCCCGAACTGCCAGCCATCGACTTGAACAACACCAACTGATAACCCCGCGTACTCCCACTGATTCTCCCGAACTCCAGCAACCCGCACTGCAAGCCGCGAGACCGCCCAAACACCTTCAGAAGAGGAGATGACCGCTGCTGCCCGCACAATCCGCAGAAGCTGCACAAAGAAGTTCAATCAGCAAGACCGACCGGTCACAAGAAATGAGACCGCAAGAACTAGCCGCGAGTTCTGCTTACACTTGGTGCGATGTGTTTGCGGCTACAGTGGCTCCTATTTATAGGCGTGAGACCTGATCCAGTCACCACCCTATGAGATAGAGTCACCGCCTCCTTGATCGCGCGACCAGACCGATCAGACCGCGCGATCAGCAACAGATCCTTCTGCTTAGTAAGCTTGTCGACTTCATGAAGAAGCCGCGCGATCATGACAACACGCCCGGTCATGAAGCTTACCAACTGTGTTCGCCACTCGACCTCCTCCAGAAACCGCGAACACACCAGACCGACTAGGGCAACAGCCCGCCAAGTCGATCAACCACCAGTGACCGCATATACCAGCAGATCGCCGAAGGACCAGCCATGCGAGCACAAACCAGAGACCGCATATACCAGCAGATCGCCAGGGACCAGCTTATGCGAACTCAGAAGAGGAGACCGTGCGACTAAGAGGATCTTAGTCCGCGCGCACCACAAAGAACCCGGACAGCCACCAGACCGGGCTGCCCCCACCACGCGATCACAAGCACGAGATCGCGCGATTACTCCAGCTCGCCACGCGGTCACATGACCAGACCGCACGGCCTCACCTCAGCAACCTTGGGACAGAAGAACGGCGGCCAAACTGAATAGCCCGCGGCTAGACCAGAGAGGTCAGACCGCCAGAGGAGACCGCAAGACTGTGCGGTCAGACCAGACCGCGCGGTCTCCCCCCAGACCACCAGCTTCCCAAACTTCCACTTCAATATTTTCAACACTTTCAAACAGGAATAGTCCAGGGGGAGCTTCCTGTAGTAACTCAGGGGGAGATGCTTGCATCAAAGCAAAGGAAGCTTGGGGAGATGTTGGCATCAACCCAGGGGTAGCCTAAAGAAATTGTCCTGCACTTGGATAAAGTATCAAAAATTACTAAGGAGGCTGCTCAGACTGCAATACATGATGCATAAATTCAGGGGGAGCCTCCCAAAGAAGATGACATTCAGGCTGAAGAGGATGAACCTCTGGTCTTTGCTTCAAGGAAGGTAACAAAAAAATTCTTCTCAAGGAAGAGGAAAACTCCTCCAAAGGAGTAGAACAATACAGGTGAACAATCTCTATAGTAATTTCCCAGTAAACATATTTGAAGTTATATAATTATGGAAGACAATTTGATCAATTGGAAGCTTATCATGTTGATCTATATTTCTGTGCAATGATGTCAATTTATGTCTAGTGTATATTTGTTTGTACTGTGCTTTTATTCAACTGAAATCATTAACATTATTTGTAAAATTTATTAAGATAAATATGCGGAATATGTTGGGAAAAACACCCTTGTGATTTATCTAACAAATTATCTTAAAGTGATTTCATAATCTAGGATATATTACCCATGTTGTATTGAGAGGGTAATCTGGTCATTAGATGTCCTAGTGTTGGGTATTATGCCTTCAATGTCTCTAAATTTAAAGAAGGAACACAAGTATAGATATGCTAAGTTATTTTTGATGTTATGTTTAAGTTCATGTTATGACAAATGCATCAAGGCTACATCACTAGTATCTAGACGATAATAGTAATAAAAATCACTAAGTAAAATATCATCTCAAGACTCAGCAGATGAATCATTGAGAAAGATATAATATCGTTGAATCAGTTTCGACGATATCATCTTGAAGAAAGCTTATCGTTGATAAGGCTAAGTTCAGATATCTCGACGATATCATCTTGAAGAAAATATATAGACTTGAACGTTGAAGAAAGCTTATAGTTGAGAAAGACTAAGTTCAGATAACTCGACGACATCGTCTTGAAGAAGATGTATAGTCTTGAAGGTTGAAGAAAGCTTATCGTAGATAAAGCTAAGATGTCTCGACGATATCGTCTTGAAGAAGAGGTATAGTCTTGAAGATTAAAAGACATAACTCTTTAAGTCACGAAGAAAGGGTTATATGGACAAACATCATTTGAAGACCTCACATCGTCTAGAAGATCAAGACGATATCATCTTGAAGAAAGATTGTCAGCCTGATAAATAAGTCTAAGTTTTATTAAAAGAAATATCTCAATGATATCATCTAGAAGAAGTAAGATCATTGAGATATCAAGAAGAGTCGTGAAGAAGGAAGTATATCGACGATATTGTCGTGAAGAATATCTGTCAATCAAGACGATATCGTCTTGAAGAAATATAATCGCCTTGACAATTGCAGAGCAGCATTTATTGTGCAGACGTTCTTGGAAATTGATATTTCAGGAATGTGCATGTCTCCTATCTTGCGCACAATTCAAGGAGAAATAAATGATATATTCTCTACAAAATATAGTCGGTGTACAGTATTTAATGAAGAAATTTATTATTTTTATATTCTACAAGCTCCAAAAATGGCTAGTAATTATAATGAAATATTGCCAACTCTGCAAGACGTTTAAAATGGAAAATTGATTATGGAATAATCAACAAGGGGTTTTATGCAAAATTGTAGAGCAATATAAAAGGAGATATTTTTTATCTACAGATATACACTTGCTCAGTGTTCTCTCAAAAGTTAATTCTCATACATACTTCCTGAAGAGAAAGAAAAGAATCAACCAGAAGAAGACTTCACTACTGATGTGTTGTGAAGGTCTAGAGAAGATTCTAAAGAAAGGTTCATTGATCCACACAATCTTTGGTCTTATTGTTACAGTAAGAAGAAGAAGACCTGATATTCAAAGCTTTCATCCTGAAGTCTTTTCTTCTATAACAACCTCTCTGTATTACTTTGTAGGGTTCTTTGTGAGCCTGAGCTGGTAGAATCTAGTAATAGATCTGAGTTGGTAGGGTTCTTGGTGAACTTGAGTTTGGTAGGATCTAATTGAAGATCTGAGTTATTGTAAGACTTGTAAAGTCTGAGCTTGGTAGGGTTCCGTGTGAACCTGAGTTGTAAGATCTGTTTATATTGGAAGGATCAGAGTTGGAGAAGTTGCATAGTCTAGCTCATTGCTAGATAAGTGGGAGGGACAGTGGACTACCTCTAGACACATTGTCTTGTAGGGAACCACTATAAATCTTGTGTATTTTTTGTGATTGCTTTTGTGCTGTGATAGTCAAACTTTAAAGTAGCAAATAATATTGAAAACACCTAATCACCCTCCCCCCTTCTAGGTGTAGTTTATAGACAACTCATATCTTTCAATTGGTATTAGAGTTAGGTTGAGTTCAAAGGCTTAGCAGCTTAGAACAAGATCGACCAATTTAATGGGTTGGGCTAAGTCAATGGCTAGAGAGCATCATGAGAAAATGAGCTCAATGAAGCTGCCCATCTGCACTAAGGAGAACTTCACCATCTGGAAGCAAAGAATTAAGTTGTACATGGAATCCTTAGACCTTAGAGTCTACTTGGCAGTGGAAGAGGGACCCTATGTTCCCATGAACATCCCTATGGATCCAACAACAACTCCCACACCTAAAACCTTATCCCAGTTCACCAAGGATGAAGTTGCCTTGGCCACTGTGGACAAAAGGGCTAAGAACATCATTGTAAATGCAATTGATGATTCAACATTTTAAAATCTAATTCATTGCAAAACAACTAAAGAAATGTGGGACTCATTGGTTGTTTACATGGAAGGAACTGAGTAAGTCAGGGATGACAAAAAATCCCTCCTGAATCAGGAGTATGAACCCTTCAGGCAAGATAAGAAGGATGGCAATGGTCTCAGAACTTATGAAAGAGAGTTCACCAACTATGAGTTAAATGACAAATTCCTGAGATCCCTGAACAAAGAATGGGACATTAAGCTTTGTGCAATAAGGGAAGTTGGCAATCTGTGAGCAATGGAGCCTAGACAGCTATATGGAAAGCTCCTATCATATGAGCTGCAGCTAAATACCAGAAAGGCTGAGGAGGAAAACTCCAAGGATTACAATAGAGAAAAGGCAGTGGACTTTAAAGTTGAAGCTTCCAGAAAGCACAAGACAGTGGAGCATGTCTATGTCTCGGAGGAAGAGACCTCAAGCAACTCCAGCTCAGAACTCTTTGATGAAGATCTTTCACTGTTCACCAAGCAGTTTAAGAAACTGCTGAGAAATAGAAGAAGAGGGAACAAAAGATATGATGCTTCTCCCTCTAGCTCCAGGAAAGAAGACAAGTCTGGAAGGAAACACAGATCAGACAGGTATGACTCCAAATCTAGCAAACATAATTCTTCTAATATTGTTTGTTACAGTTGCAAAAATCATGGACATGTCATTGTTGAATGTGCATTCAAAAGACAAGAGAAGAGTGAGGAAAGAAAGCACTCAAAGAACAGGAAGTCAGAGAAAAGCCTTGTGGCAAAGAAAGTGAAGACACATAGTGATAGTGACATGGATTGCTCTTCATCACAATCAGATAGCCATATAACAGCCATGACTTTCTCAGATGAAGAATGTTGTGATGAAACTCATCACAAACAGGTAATTCCATAAGCTTCTCCTACCATCTCTAACACAGATTCAGATGCCAGCTCCTCTTCAACAGTAAGAGAAGTTGACATTAATTATATAGAGAAATTTAGTGCATTGCTTGATGCTCTTAAGAAAGCAACGGCTCTCTATAAAGCACAAGCTGCGGAGATCATCTCCTTGAGTGACTAGAGAGATGAACTACTTGAGAAAGTAACTGAGCTAGCTCAAGAGAAAACCAAATTATCAATCTCTCAACTGAGCACTAGCACTTTGACTGAAGTCACCAAGCGCAAGAATTTTAGAATCAAAGAGCTGGAGGATATGCTCTTAAAGGAAAATAAGATTGTGGCTAGTTATTCCAAGCCACAAACAGTTCTTCCCTTGATTGATAGCTTTTCACAAACAAATAAGCAAGTTTTGGGCTACACTCAAGGTGAAAACTATGGGAAATCTACCCAAGGAAAGACAATCTTTAGAAAAGTGATCATACCCACAAACTCATATGATCACAGTAACATCTATGGATGCAAAGAAAGCCAGAAGATAGATAGGAGTATTAAGCTGCCTTCTACCTGGCTAAGCAAGAGACAAACTTTCCTTGGGAAGAGTGTACTATCTGCACCCCAAAAGAATCCTCCAGTGAAGGCCTTCAGAAATTTCCATACTGGGGAAAACCCTTCAGCCTCCAAGAAGGGAAGGTTAGTTGTCAAGCAACAGCCTAACCTAGTCAGTCCAAACACCATAAAAAGTCTAGATACAATAGATTTGAATGTTGGTGTTATGGAAAAGTAGGGCATTTTTCCTTAGAATGTTGGTTCAACCCAACAGTCTAGAATCATTCCCACATGACAACTAAAAGGCAGGCTGCTAAATCATTTTCTAACAAGCACCTAGGACCCAAAAGAGATTGGGTTCCTAAGGAAGTGTAGTTATCTTGCAGGTATGTCCAAAAACCACCAAGACTCATGTGTGGTTCTTGGACAGTGGATGTTCCATGCATATGACTGGAATAAGAGTCCTATTGAAGGAGTTTACACCTGTAGAAGATGGACCCAAAGTTAAATTTGGATGATCTGACAGAGGTGTAGTCAAGGGCTATGGTAAGATCACAAATGGTAGTGTCATTATCACAAGAGTAGATTATGTTGAAGGGTTACAACATAACCTTATAAGCATAAGTCAACTATGTGATTTGGGATATGCTATTTCTTTCCACAAGGATAAGTTCCTGATCAAGGATTCTGAGAATGAATCCATCCTAATAGACACTAGGAGTGACAATATTTATTGCTTAAATTTCATTTGCATTAGGAAAAATGAGTCTGTATGTCTTGTTGCAAATGATGGAGTGTCTGCTTGTGTAAAGTGGCATAAGAGTTTAGCCCGCATTAACTATAAGTCTCTCAAGAAATTGATGACAGAGAACATGGTAGGGGATGCTCCTAAGCTGGATTGCATAGAGATGAGTCCCTGTCATGCATGCCAAATGGGCAAGCAAATAAGAACTTCATTCAAAAGAATACAGGACAAAGAATCCACTAGTTGCTTTTACCAACAAGGACTTATTTGGTCCTATGGCAGTGCACAACTTAGGAGGAATGGCTTATACATTGGTTATTGTTGATGATCACTCTAGAATTGCCTGGGTGTTCTTCTTGAAACACAAGTATGATACCCTAAGTACATTCAAGAATTTTGTCAAACAAATTCAGAATGAAGTAAATTGTTCTGTGGCCAAAATCAAAAGTGATCATGGAAATGAATTTCAGTATGGGTCAATGACAAAATTCTGTGAAGAAGAAGGTATCCTATAAGAGTTTTCTTCTCCCAGAACCCCCCAATAGAATGGGATGGCTAAGAGAAAAAATAGTACACTTATTGAAGATGGTAGGACCATGCTAAGTGACTCCTCACTCCCAGAATACTTATGGTTGAGGCAGTCAATGTTGTATGTCACGTGCAAAATAGAACACTCATCAATAAGAACCATAATAAGACTCCTTATGAGATGATTAAGGGTAAGAAGCCAACACTAGCTTACTTCAAAATCTTTGGAAGTAAATGTTATGTGCTGAAAAACAATAAGCACTACATTACCAAATTTTCTGAAAAGAGCTATGAAGGTGTCTTTGTAGGATATATCAAGCTTAGAAAAGCCTACAGAGTCTTCAATAAGAATGCTCTTACAGTTGATGAATCTGTACATATTAATTTTGATGAGAGCAGCATGCTGCATAATCCTTCTTCTAGTTCATCTAGTGCAGGAATTGAAGAAAGATTAGAGACCCTCAAAATCAAAGAAGAAGAAACAGTTGAGAAGAATGAGCCCTCCATACTAGAATCCATTCCTGGACAGTAGAAGAGTCCACTGAAGAGACAAATCTCCAAAATGAGAATCATGAAGCAGGAGCTGAAGAAGTTACTAAAACAAGAGATCCAGCAAGAGTGATATCTACAGCTATGAGACATCTTAGAAGTTATCCAGCAAATTAGATAATTGGTGAGCTCGCTCGTGGAGTTAGGACTAGAAGAAATGCTCTAAATGAAAACTTTCACCTCAGTCTTCTATCACAACTTGAGCCCAAGAAATTTGAGGAGGCCAACAAAGACCAATTCTGGGTTATGTCTATGCAGGAAGAGCTCAATTAATTCAAAAGATGCAAAGTATGGAAGCTTGTCCCAAGGCCACAAGGGCATAATATTATTGGGATAAATTGGGTCTACAGAAACAAGATAGATGAAGCTGGAGTGATTATAAAGAATAAGGCAAGGCTGGTAGCTCAAGGATACAGGCAGGAGGAAGGCATACACTTTTATCAGAAATTTGCACATGTTGCTAGATTGGAAGTCATCAGACTCTTTCTAGCCTATGCTGCATACAAGGGATTCAAAGTCTATCAAATGGATGCCAAATCAGCATTCCTAAATGGAGATCTAAAAGAAAAAGTCTATGTAGCTCAACCACCAGGTTTTATCTCTCCAACCTTTCCTGATCATGTTTATTTCCTCAAGAAAGCCTTGTTTGGGCTGAAGCAAGCACCAAGGGCTTGGTACCTTTCTCCTTGAAAATAAGTTCTTAAGAGGGAAAATAGATAAGACTCTTTTCTTGAGAGAGGTGAAGGGCCAGATCCTTTTGGTCCAAATATATGTCGATGACATCATATTTGGATCAACAGATGAGAGTCTTTGCAAAACTTTTGATAAACTTATGCAGAGTTAATTTGAAATGAGCAGTATGGGAGAGCTTAAGTATTTCTTAGGTCTCCAAGTAAAGCAATATGAGGAAGGAATCTTCATTTCTCAGACCATATTTACCTTGGATATCATAAAGAAATTTGGTATGGAGAACTCTACCTCTATGAGAACTCCTATAGGTTCAACTGTGTCTTTAGACAAGGATGAAAAGGGGAAACACTATAATGAGTCCATGTATAGAAGCATAATTGGCTCATTGCTCTACCTCACTGCTAGTAGGCCAGGCATCATGATTGCTACATGTGTCTGTGCAAGATATCAAGTGAACCCCAAAGAATCTCATTACTCGGCTGTGAAAAGAATTTTGAGATATCTGAAGGGTACTCTTAATTTGGGGCTCCGGTATGCTAAGTCAGATGATTTTGAGTTGTGTGGCTATTCTGATGCAGACTTTGCTGGGTGCAAAGAGGACAGAAAAAGCACTTTAGTAACTTTTCAGTTCTTGGGGAGAAGGCTTGTGTCCTGGAGTAGTAAAAAGCAAAACAGCAATGATATCTCCACAGCTGAATAAGAATACATTTCAGCTGGTAGTTGTTGTGCACAACTCCTGTGGATTCAACACCAATTAGAGGATTATAATTTGCACATGAAGAGAACACCTCTCTTTTGTGATTCCTCAAGTGCCATTTCCATTGCTTAAAATCATGTGGCACATAGTATAACAAAACTTATTGAAATTAAATATCATTTCATTTTGGAGCATGAAGAAAAGGAAGGCATCTGCCTTGAGTATGTCAATATAGAGAGACGGACAGCTGACATTTTCACTAAGCCCCTTGATGAGCCTAAGTTCAATCAATTCAAAATTGAATTGGGAATGTTATGTTCTTAAATTGGGAATGTTGAACCCATTATATCTCCTTTTAGTAGGTGTGAAGTATTTTAATAATGGGCTGGATCTCACACAAGGTCTACCCTAATGTGATCTGACAACCTTAGTTTTTGAATACAGGAACACCAGAAAGCTTGACTAAAGCATAACTTAAAATCTTCTAGAGGAAAATTGCTTCCCAAAGAATATCGTCTCAATTGATAATGACGACATTGATGAAGTCTCGACAACAACATCTAAGTCTCAACGACGTTACTTGCGTCTCAACGACAAAGCTTAAGCGATTTCAATGATAAGAATAAAGACATCTCGACCACACTAACAACGACAAAACTCAATCAAGACCGACAAAATGACATCATAGGACACGACACCGTCATTATTGCGCCGCAATTATGGGATTCTCAAAAAGATACGGGAGGATTTTAATAGGTACGCGCCTCCTTATCTTCTCAATGCATTATTCTATATATTAGACATTGTGTAAGCATAGAAATCATGAACATACGAAACCTTAGAATCCCTCCTTCATCCTCTTCCTTCCGACGACTCTCTGCTAACGCAATGGCGCCGAAAAAGAATGACGAGAAAATTCCTTCTGGTGGAGAACTTCTGAAGGGTGGTTTTGAGAAGATGGAAGATCATCTGGATATGGTAATCACCCTACTGTACGCATCTGAATTAGAATACATCCTCACTGAGCCAACATGTCTTTACAACTCTGTCGTCCCCGCATTTTAGGAAAACGCCGACTTCAATAAATCTGAAATGGAAATTCGCACTGTTGTGGCTGACCAACAAATTAAAGTGACTACAGAAAGTTTGTCCAAAGTCCTACAACTCACTGCTTTTGAACAAGATGAGACAGAAGAAGAAATCACATAGGCAGATACCTATGAAGGGTTGAAATGGTGTAGTTTTGAAACCAAACCTTATGGAAGCTTACAGAGAATGCACATGAACATGCAAGGTAAATTACTTACAGATATCATTGGGAAAGTGCTGTTATATAAAACAAGTTCCCATGATAGAGTTTCTAAAGGGATGTTTGAGATAATGGTCAGAGTGATCTTGAACAAAAAGACTGACTGGGGAAAGCTTGTGTTTGAAAAAATTACAGAAAACATAAGATCTCCAAACTTTGGTATAATCTTATCTCTGTACCTTAAGAATTGCATCCCTCAACTTCTCAAAGTATCAGAATCTACCCCTCTCCACTATCTCAAAAAGATAGATGTAAAGACAGTGGGTAGGTGGGAGAAGAAGTTCACCAAAAAGGAAGCAGGTGAACCTTCTGCTCAAGGCTCAAAGACCCCTACCCTAGTACTTATAGTTGCTCAGGAACCCCTGACTCCTATTGAGGGGGAGCCTATGAGAGAAGAAACCCCTATGATGGACAGTGCTCCAATACCTCAAGAGGAGGTAAATCCAGCACATGAGCAGCTACCTAATTCAGAAGTTATTTTGCATGTGAATTTAGAAGAATCTGAGAAAGACCCAAGCAGTGGTCATGCAGCTGTTGAAGAACAAGATAAGTTGGACAGGTCTTTGAATGATTTTCTCAATGATGAAATGCATACACACTTAGAAGGAGAAGACTATGAGCACCACTCTGAAACCCCTGCACCAATGGAGGGGGAGCATACTGTCAATCCACAATGTTGCCTTCACCTCAAAGAATAGAAGATGAGCAACATCCTCTACCTAGCACAGTTCCCACAGTTCCATCCACTGATTTCATGTCCCAAATGGAAGGTCTATTAAATAGGCAAAGAGAACAATTTGAAGCCTATGTCAATCAGGCTGTTACAAGTTGCAGAAATGACCTGTCTGCCAGAATAGATGTAATGCAAGAAGACATTCATCATCTAAATCATCAAAACACAAATGTATATCAAACTGCTACCAATGTTATGGCCAATATAGGGACTGAAATAGCCAACATCAATCAAGCTATGTGTCTCATTGGACATCAACTAAACATTGTACTTGATAGATTGTCTACTCTAAGAGACAATCAACAGTCCATCATACACAATCAAAATGTGAGCTTTAATGATTTTGAAGATGCCATCAACACTATACTTCAGAGAATATCATCCTCTTCTCAAGTCTCTCAGGAGCTAGTGGACAATGTAGGTGAAACTTTACTACACCAATTTCAAGTCACCCAAGATCATCTTTCCAATTCTTTCAATCAAGCTGTCAGAGCATCTCAAGGAACTCTTATGGATGCTATTGTAAATCTGAACAACCTTCTGGCTAGACAACTTCAGGGCTTTCAGGCATCCCTCTCTAAAGATATATTTTTGGAAGCCAGAAAGGGGGAGCTAATGTCAAGCCATCAAGCCATGTGCCTAGCAAATGAAGTAAGGTTCTCTGTGGATCTTGAACCTATTGACTATGGGATTTCCTATCAACATCCAATCCCTGAAGGCAATCTCCCTGAAGAACCCTCTCATAGTGCAATGCCTGAAGTACCTCCAGAACAATATCACGAGTTGATAGCTACCAAGGGTATTTTGTTGATGAGCCAGTCAGTGGGAATAGGCAAGCCAGGAAAAGTAAAAGACATTCTGTTGATCCTGAAGATCAAGAAGCAAAGAGGAGGAGAATGGAAGAGCTAAAGAAAACCCCAAACTTTGAAGAATGGAGCCCTTGCTCAAGGGATATCATCCTTACCACTTGGACTCTATTCTAGCAAGGAAAGCATGACAGGGGTACATTCTACAGCTCAGAAGAATGGCAGAAATATGAAATGTGTGAAGCTGGAAGAAGGGACTATTGGAAAAAGATCAAGATGAGAGATACTTCAGTGCCTACCCATGTTCCTCTCGGGTATCACCCTAAGCCTTATAACTATTTTGAAAGGCAAAAGAAGAAACAGGATGAAGTTGAGCAATCCAAGAAGGTTGGACCATCTGGGAAAGGCAAAGATGTTCAGAAGGATTGAAGAAGGATTCTAGCAATCACATGCACATTTCTATGCTTTACATTTTTGGATATAATATATTGTTAATGTATTGGATTGTTGTTAATCAATATATGCAGTAATTAAATGCTTAATTAATTGTCAATGATTATATTTGTCAATAAGGCCTATCTATACTTGTAAGTTCTGGCTTCTTCAAATAGGGGGAGATTGTTGGGTATTATGCTTTCAATGTCTCTAGATTCGAAGAAGGAACACAAGTATAGATAAGCTAAATTGTTTTTGATGTTATGTTTAAGTTCATGTTAAGACAGATGAATCAAGGCTACATCACTAGTATCTAGACGATAATAGTAATAAAAATCATTAAGTATAATATCATCTCAAGACTCAGTAAATGAATCATTGAGAAATATATCATATCGTCGAATCAGTTTCGACGATATCGTCTTGAAGAAAGCTTATCATTGATAAGGTTAAGTTCAGATGTCTTGACGATATCATCTTGAAGAAAAGATATAGTCTTGAAGGTTGAAGAAAGCTAATAATTGAGAAAGACTAAGTTCAAGTAACTCGAAGACATCGTCTTGAAGAAGATGTATAGTCTTGAAGGTTGAAGAAAGCTTATCGTAGATAAAGCTAAGATGTCTCGATGATATCGTCTTGAAGATTAAAAGACATAACTCTTTAAGTCATGAAGAAAGGGTCATGTGGATAAACATTGTTTGAAGACCTCACATCGTCTAGAAGATCAAGACGATATCATCTTGAAGAAAGACTGTCAGCCTGATAAATAAGTCTATGTTTTATTAAAAGAAACATCTCGACGATATCGTCTAGAAGAAGTAAGATCGTTGAGATATCAAAAGAGTCATGAAGAAGGAAGTATGTCGACAATATCGTCGTGAAGAATATATGTCGATCAAGACGATATCATCTTGAAGGAATATTATTGCCTTGACAGTTGCAGAGCAGCATTTATTACGCAGACATTCTTGGAAAATTATATTCAGGGAATGTGCACGCCGCCTATCTTGCGCATAATTCAAGGAGCAATAAATGATATATTCTCTACAGAATATAGCCGTTGCACAGTATTTAATAAAGAAATTTATTATTTCTATATTCTACAAGTTCCAAGAACGGCTAGTAATTATGATGAAATATTGCCAACTCTACAAGACGTTTAAAACAGAAAATTGATTATGGAATAATCAACAAGGGGTTTTATGCAAAATTGCAGAGCAATATAAAAGGAGATATTTTTTATATACAGATATACGCTTGCTCAGTATTCTCTCAAAAGTTAATTCTCATACATACTTCCTGAAGAGAAAGAAAAGAATCAACCAGAAGAACACTTCACTGCTGCTGTGCTGTGAAGGTCTAGAGAAGATTCTAAAGAAAGGTTCATTGATCCACAAGATCTTTGGGCTTATTGTTACAAGAAGAAGAAGAAAAAGACCTGATATTCAAAGCTTTCATCCTGAAGTCTTTCTTCTATAACAACCTCTCTCTAATACTCTGTAGGGTTCTTTGTGAGCCTGAGCTGGTAGGATCTAGTGATAGATCTGAGTTGGTAGGGTTCTTGGTGATCCTGAGTTTGGTAGCATCTTGTTGAAGATCTGAGTTATTATAAGACGTGTGAAGTCTGAGCTTGGTAGGGTTATGTGTGAACCTGAGTTGTAAGATCTGTTTATAGTGAAAAAATCTGAGTTGGAGAAGTTGCCTAGTCTAGCTCATTGCTAGATAGGTGGGAGGGACAGTGGACTATCTCTAGACATATTGTCTTGTAGGGAACCACTATAAATCTTGTGTGTTTTTGTGATTGCTTGTGTGCTGTGATAGTCAAACATTAAAGTAGCAAATAATATTGAAAACACCTAATCACCCCCCCCCCCCCCCCCTTCTAGGTGTAGTTTATAGACAACCCATATCTTTCACCTAGGATATCACATTTACACTAGAGTGTCAAGACCAGACCAAAATAAGCACAAATATCAGTTGAGTTAAACTTGCATCGAAGAGAAGTTGGCGCAACTTGAACTAGAAGTCGAAGCAAATTCGAATATAAGTAGAAGTAACTCGGATTGAAGTCGAAGTATAGTTGAAGTCGACACAACATCGAAATGGTCTCGACGCAGAAGATAGATCTTATCAAAGCTATATCAGAACTCGACGCAACTTCGATTTGAATTCGACGCAGAAGAAGAATCTATCAAAGCTATATCAGAAATCGACGCAACTTCGATTTGAATTCAACGCAGAAGTTCAAATTCAGAGTTCAAGTCTACAACTCGATAGATACGTCGATAGGTATTCGACGCAACATCGACATCTGAGTTCAGTCAGAGCTAAGAAAGATTTTGAAGCTGTTTTTATAAGAACTCAAAGGTGTGTCAAATAGAGGGTAAATGAAATTAACACTACGTCGAATACAGACAAAAAAGGAAGGTTTTCTGCTATCTTTTCAGATACTTTTCCAGAAGGTATCCAAGGCTATAGTCTGTCTTCTAATGGCTCGTTTATTAACAAGAATGGAATTAAGTACTTCAGATGGACAACGAAGACATTCTTGAAAGTTATTCAAAATAGATTGACGGGTCCGGAAACAGAAATAGAAAGAAATACTTTTGTCCAAAGGATATTCCTTCTAAGGAAAGAACAGAAGTGGAAAGAAGTTCAAATACTATTCGACAAAGAATAAGTATACGCATAGAGAAGAAGAACATAATAATTTGAATTCTTTTAGTCTTCTTCTTCTCTCTCAAGCTTTCTCTCTGAAAAGAAAAGAAAACAAGAACTACTCTATACAGGAATACAAACAAGGTTGTTGCTTCTTCTTCATATCTTACAGCAGCAAGCAAACTAGAGTTCAGAGATCACAGAGAATCATAAGCTCGTAACCCTTGCATTATTCACTACCATAAGCAAGGGTTCATCATATACAGATCCTCAAGAACATCAAAAGACAGCATTTTGTGTGATAGTTGTAGAAGGATTTATACAGCAGAATCCTTCTCTTCTTCTTCTTCTTCTTTATTTCTCCATTTCTATTCTGTAACTGAGAAAGAGTCATAAGAATCCCTCTTTAAAGGATTCAGGGTTCTAAGAGTCTCCTCATCAAAAGACTCAGTGGTTTTAGAGTCTCCTTATCAAAAGACTCGGTGGTTCTAAGAGTCTCCTTATCAAAAGACTTAGTGGTTCTAAGAGTCTCCTTGTCAAAAGACTCAGTGTGTGGTTCTAATAGTCTCCTTATCAAAAGACTTTGTGCTGGTTCTGAGAGTCTCATTATCAAAAGACTCAGGCACTAGATCGTGCAATCCTACCATGTGGTAGAAGAGTGGACTACCTACATTTTGGGGAACCACTATAAAAATTATGTGTCTTCTGTGTTTTCTTTTCTGTGATGTCCCTTTACTATATACTATTTTCTATTTCCTGTGTTTACTTTAGTCTGTATTGGTTGGGTTGATTGCATAGTTATTGGAATAGTTTATTATTGTGTATGCATATTTAGGGTAAAGTTTATAAATCTCTATTCACCCCCCTCTAGAGAATACTCAGAGATTACACTGTGAACTTTTAGAATATTTCCAAGGTGAAGCGAATATGCTGCAACAGCATGTAAAACAAATATGATATGATCGATGCAATAGAGTTTGGAGGAAGCTGTGCGGGCACCGCTCCATAGAAGTCCAAAATCTTTTGCCATCTTGGGGAAGATAGGAGATGTCCAGCCCGCGTCGAAGTGATCGAGCGGAACTGCAAGCTCATCAGCGAACATAGTAGTGAGCCACTCCTCTCACCATGGTAACCGCAGGGGGAAGCGATCATCTAGCAGGTGCCTCGTTAAGAAGAACGCAAAATCCATGTCAAAGAGAGTGGGAAGAGTTGTCTCATGGCTCAGGAATGAAATCGCACAATCAGCACGCCTAGAGGCAGGAGGAGCTCGTGCCATTTTGGTCCTCACTCAAGACAAAAAAGGGGAAGGATAACAACTCAACTTATAGAAGTACAATGCACCGCCTTGAAAATTGGAATGGCAGATAATCGAATAATTCGGGCGGATAATTAGATAAAAATTGCTACATCGAAGCGACTCCCCTGCATGAAAACTAAATATTAAAAGCATCTACACCAGGCAAGGACACCCTCCATCTTGTTACTAATCTCAAGTCAATCAACCATGACAGCACAAGCAGAGAACACGATTAACAAAAAACTGGATTTCTCCATAATAAAAAAGAATCAGTCATTACACGATCAATGAAAAATAAAAAATACAATGTGAGTTCATGAGCACTATGTCCTAGTCTAGCTGGACACGCTCCTCCTTGAACAACCTCTCTTCCTCTTCAAGCTCGGTGATCCACTCTTACATGTCCACCACCTCCTCCCATAGAACTCCCATCTTTGTCCTCAATTCATCATACATGGTCGGGGTGACCCCTGCAAAAGCAAGCATAAGCTGAGGTGGACATGTTTGTTATTTTTTCTTATAACTGAACAGGTAAGAGAGGACAGACGTACCATGTACATTCGCCGCAGGATCCTCTCCAGAACATAAATCATCACTGAATACATCATCCAGGAGGGTGGACGTGCCTACCTTGTCAGCAGTAGAGACGTCGTCCCCGGTAGACCCAAACTCACCAAAATCTATGTGCGGGGGACAGACGCCCGCCTTGAAGCCCCTAGTGGATGTCTAGACAGCTCTAGGTTGACCTAGTGAAGGTAAATCCACAACTCATGCATCATTTTGAACATGCATTTCGCATCTCTTGGTTTGAGAATAACAAATATCGTTATGTATTTAATCAATTTTTTGTGTATTTATAAAGTGCAGATCGTACAGGTACCAGAATACATTGAACGAGAATAAAATAAGGACAATGATGCTTATCACTATGAGCTACCATTGGGAGGTAGCACCTACCACTGGCGGTAGGTTTTGGATATAGAAGAACGGCTGGCAAGATGTTTTGAACGCAAGGATGGCGGGAGTAAGGAGGAAAAATGGAAAGAATCTAGCGCGACGTGGTAGCTTTGTAACATCCCTAATCCTACTAGACCCCATGATAGTGTTAGGGCATGACATATGGTGAGAATGGTGAGTTGAGGCAAGGAGATGACCTTAGGACATATTAAGTTAAGGTGAACTTACATAGTGCCCATAAGTGAACACAAGGCAACTTGGGTCAAACTAGCCCAAATTGAACTTACAAGTGCAAATTGATCTCACCACTATGTCCCTAACCCTAAAGGAGACTCATTTGACCAAAAGCCCCATCAATTGGTCAACCAAATAGGACAAATTGACCAAAGTCAAACTTAGGTTAACATAACTCTTTTCAACACAAGTAGGCTTAATTGACCTTTAATACCTCAAATAGACCTCATATATGTCCTCCTAAATCACTAAGGAAGGTCATTAGGTCAATAATCATTAATTAGTTCCACCCAATTTTAAGTAATTGACCAAATTCAACTCTTGGTCAACATAGCCCAAATCAACCCAATCAAGGATCAATTGGTCTTCAATTGGTCAAATTGACCTCGCCCCTAACCTTCTAACTCCATTAGGGACCCAATGGACCCAAAAGCCCCATCAATTGGTCAACCAATTTGACCAAAGTCAAACTTAGGCCAAATTAAAAGCCCAAGTGGATTCCAAATGGACTAAGGCCTCAACCCAAGCTTAGCCAGCCGGCCACATGCCAATTAACAGCCCATGCCCTTGAAATTAGAGAGAGGAGACTTGCATGGGGGCAAAAATGTCATTTTCCCCAAAAACCCATAAGGACAAGGAAGAAATTTGTGGAATGGAGGCCTCATGGCCCTCTTCCTCTGCCCAAGCTCATAGATAAGCCCCTCAGGCTGTGAATAGTCAAATTCAAGGGATGGAAGCCGCTAAGCAGCAAAGAGGAGCAATCCATGCCATGGCTGACCACCCATACCTTCCAATCTCCATATACAGCCATCATAACTGCATTTAGACATTTCCATCATCTTCAGAAGCCTCTAAGGAGTCGATCCAGCCTCTGAGAGCAAAGCCTTTGGTGGAGAATCAAAGGATTGTTCAAGCTCACTGGAGAGGAGAAAATCCATGGCAACCCGCCGGAACACCCGTCATCGAGCCCTAATTGAGGTCCATTTCTCCTCCTTTCCCTCTGTGCTAGCTTTTTAACTCACTAGATTGAGAAATCGGGCTCGGTTGAGCCACGATGCATGTGATAAGGGTGAGAATTAATAGATATTTTCTCCTTGCTCGGGTTCACCGTAGAGGCGATCTACGACCTGCATTTCCTGCCAATCGTTGGCCACCACCTCAATGGAGGTGGTGGTGATGGTGGCTGTTCATCGAGGTGGCCGGGTTGCTGAGAAATTACCTTGGAAGTCAGTCCAGGATGGCACAATCCCATCACTTGGCTACATGAGTAAGACAAAATCATGCCCGTCCATTCTTTGGGTTGATGGCTATCTGCAGGCTGAATTTAACTTAATGAAATTCATTTGTCACATAATATACAGCAACTTCAAATGGATATTTAGGGTCCTTAGAGGTAGAACCAGAAAAAGTTTTAAAACTAAACATTGTAGCCTTATGTCTTTTCTGCCCATAAGAATTTGAATCACCAGATTTGGTGACCTACAGTCCCCTGTATGGCCATTTTTTCTGAGGTGTGTCCTACGTGAGGAACAGCCACCAAAATGTGAATTTATTTCGCATGGGTGTTTTAATGTGCCTAATATTTTGGTCATGCAAGTATATAGAATAGACACACCCCCTGCCGAAAAATTAGAATTTTGGGCATCATTTTTATATAGTTTTGTAAGAAATGTGATTTTTCATATTTTTGAAAAATATATGGCTAGATCAACTCCAAATGACTCAAATATTGGGTGGCATGTTAGTTAGATCATAAATGGTCACTGGTAAAAAATTTAGGTCATTTGGGCCTTTGAATGTTGGTGTATTCTACATGCATGTGAATGTAGTGTATGGGAAATTGGTGGGCATATAGCACTATGTTGTATTTTGTGAATTTGTCACAAATGGCTTGATTTATGCCAATGATGTTCTGGAAATATACACATTATGATGAAAGGGATCATCTCCGGAAAACTAGGATTTTTGGAGTGAAAATCCTAAGCATTTAATTAATTATAATTATGCCACATAATTAAATTAATAAAATGAAAGTGACCAAATGACTTAGGAAAATTCTAATTTTCTGTGACAAGATGATTTATGCTAAATTAAACCTCTGGAAATTTTAGTAGGATTTTTGGAGTTGAAATTCCTAGGTATTTAATTATATTTGACAATGTCACATAAGTGTATTAATGAAATAACTATGACCTAATATCTTGAAAAAAATCCAATCTTCTGTCACATGGTGTTTTATGTTAAATTACATCTCTAAAAGTCATAGTAAGATTTTTGGAAGTCATGTATATTGGAAATTACCAAACGTTTCAATTGTCATACTTTTGTATTATTGCACTTTTCATTGTTAATATTACTTGGAAAATTCATACATTTTGGCTAGACCACTTTTAGATCATTATAAACCTATGGTAATATTCCGAGAATTTTTGAATTGATTATTTTGATACTTACTGTGTAAGGAGACAAATTGACATTAATATTTAAGTATGGAAATTATGGTCATAATTATTATGGAAAATTATGAAACTCTGTCAATCATGATATGTTATCACTATATACCTCTAATAAATTATTTGGAACATTGTGACTTCTGTAATTGACACTTCATGTGTAAATGATATATGTCATGAATTTAAAGAATTTTTATTTATGACCAAATTATTTAGAAATATTATGAATTTCTGGTCATTTCTTAACTTTGTCATGATAAACCTAGGTTTTGAATTTTAGACCATTTGGCCAAAGAATAATGATAGTTACATCTTTAAGATCAAAAGTAGTTCATTTTGTTTGATGGTCTGCAATTAGTAAAATAATGATGTAATGAATAGACCATCAAGAACACCTAGGATCTGAATAAAATTTGAAACATATCTGTAGTAAATCATTTATATCAGTCCCTATAAGTTGTAGAATTTTTGGAGAACTTTTATCCCATAGATTTGAAAATAATATAGATTCATGTCACACACCTAAATAAGATATAATTGGGACATTTTTCTACCTCAGGAAATTATGATGATAATTTGATCATGGTGCATCATTAGTATAAATTTTGAGACATGTAGATAGATATGTAAGGGTTTGCACCACGCACCGCATACTGGAGGTCAATGGGGTTATGCATCGTTCAATAGAATGTTTGCTTAAGGGTAGATATTGGAAGTGATAATAGGGGTTAAACTCAACTAATTTAGTGGAAATTGGAGTGTCATAGACTTCTGGTTGAATTCCTAGGGCAAGGCTCCAAATGGTGATAAGTGTTAGTATACACAAACATTAAAGGGAGTTCTAGTCTTGGTGTCCGCCGATAAATCATCACTCCCCTATAAGTATCATAAGCCATCTTAGGAAAGCTTAAGAGTAATAATGAGAGTGGTCTTAGCAATTGGTACCCACCAATAAAAGTAAATATCTTGAGAAAGGAAGGTTTGGGATGTCAGCCCAGCATACCTTCTAGTATCGTTGCGAGCCCTTCACCTGGTATACCTCGGGAAGTCTAAGATTCACGTTAAACTGATATGATCAACTAAACAATATACAAGAGTAGTTTAAATGGGAGAACTTGATAAAGGTAAACCTCATCCCAAAAATATGGGACGGAATGGTACATGGACTTGTTAGTCCTGCGAGTTGGAGGCTCGGGAGGTGATGATATTAGGATGGGTTGGTCCTGCAAGCTGGAGGCTCGGGTGGCGAGATAAGCTTTGCATATGGAAAAATTAGTGTCGGCTCTTCGGTACTGGTCCAGTCGTCACACCGATGGAAGTACGTTGACTCTGGCGTGGTGTGGTGGTTTAGAGGGCTAGCAGGTTGTTTTTCTGTGGTCTGGAGGACAATCCCTAATAACCCACACCCGACCAAAAAAGACTGGGGAGTTGCCAGCAAGAGTACGCGAGATCTCAAGGAAGTGCACATAGGATGTGTACAGCGGTGTATGTAAGGTCTAAGCTTGGTAGTGTGTATACCCGCCTAGGAGTGGACTGTCTGATCCACTATTTCTATAGCCATGATGGAAGTACCTGAGAGGCTTGCTACCTCCAAAAAGTGGGAACAAAAGGTCTGTGCGCGGATAGTTATGTGGGTGAGTTGCACTATATGAACATAACATCGCATATCATAACATACAAACACCATATAGGCATACGCACTTGTATATCCCTATCATATAAATCAGTATGGGCTCTTTTATATGATAATTCCCGATTCCATAAATCTTAACTTATAAGTTTGTATGGGCATTCATATAAGTTAAGGTACTCATGTAATGATAGTGTAGTAGTTTACTTGTTTTCTTTACTTGCGTCGCTTTTACTTACTATTGTATTTACTGCTTACTTACTTGTGCATACTAGTAGCTTAGAAAGGTACATATTTTACTTTACATACCTGCTAGCTTAGTTCCATGTCACCTACTTTTGATTTACCACATGTTGTCCTCAGTTTCGTCCTCCCACACAGTACCTAGGAGTCGTGGAGGAAGGCGAGGACAAAATGGCTTAGTATTTTGACTAATGGTCGGATGTGGCCATAACACCAGGAGATCAAGGAGCTGGAGCAGCAGTACAACCAGCAGGATGTGATGGTAGGACCTGAGGAACAGTTGTTGCGTATTACTACTACACGGTGATAGGTTATTGAGAGATTTTGATTATCTTCCACATAATGTAGTAAGAGAGAGTGTACTTTATTTATTTTGGATATGTACCGGGCATAAGCCTTTGCACTCTTTTAATCATACTCATTGTGGACTATTTGTTTCATATATATATATATATATATATATATATATATGTGTGTGTGTGTGTGTGTGTGTGTGTGTGTGTGTGTGTGTGTTTGTGATTGCTGACTTATACTTTTATAGTTACTTCTTTTCTCACATTTTAGCATGTAATATGATCGAACTAGCCGGCATGATCGGCGTCGAGCGGTCACGACGAACCTATAAGTTGGTGTCACCGTAAGGCGGTGATTCGGGCATAAGATCTAGGAACTCTCTTGTAAGAAGGAGAGGGATCTTACAAGCTTAGTGTGGTGCGGTATGTGTTGCCTAAAATGAAGAATGCCAAAAATAAAGATGTCTTATATGTCGCGATTTGTGTGCCTCCAGTTACCTTATAGGGTACCATGCGGTGGTAGCACTTGTTGGGTTTCTCATGCATCAAATGCGCAATGGATATTTCGAGAAATCCTTTGTAACGACCTCACGAAAACCAATAAATGAAATGAAGGAGTATATACCTGCATTGGAATCAAATTCCATGAAGGATGATTGTCGTTTGAGTACTCAAATGTAGAACGAGATCCACGTCTCTACGAGTATCCACAAAATGCCGCAAACACCTCGCCTTTTGTCCATAAAATGTGGGTTGGAGGATGATCGTCCTTCTTTGTCTCCATGAAATACTAGCTCGTTTCTAGGAGAGGATGCCAGATGCGGTGTTGGTTTTTGGTTTCTGAAAGAGTCCCACTCAAAAATGTCTCATTCGAAAAACCCTAATCACTATTTATATATATATGGCTATTTCTCAAACCGCAATTTCTCAAACTATAGTTTCTCGAACCGCAAGCTTTTGCGTCGAGAGGGACCAAACACGATACTGACGTGTTATCTAGTCAAGATACACGATATCGACATGATATCTAGTCGACATGCACCAAGTCGACGTGTATCGAGTTGACATACACAATATCGATGTGATGTCTAGTCGACATAAATCTAGTTGACATGCACAATATTGATGTGATTTCTAGTCGACATACATCTAGTCGATGTGTTATCTACTCGACATACATAAGTTTAATCACTTTGTTAAACGCACACCAAGTTGATGTACTTTGACTTCTCAAGTCACATGTGTCGAGTAGTCGTTCAACACCCTATTTTGAATCCAATTCGACATAGACTTACTCTCAATCAGTATAGGCTTGATTCTTCACTCATATCCAATATAAGTAAAGCCAACACGATCATTTGTCCATTTTTCATACATTTTTATATGCGATCCCATAAGCTCATATGTTGGTAGTGATACTGTTTACCCAGAAATCGGCGATCACCTTGAGCTAGCTTTTTTGCAGGTGACCGAGGCAATCGACGTACTCTCGCAGTACTCGAGAAACCTCTCCCCGCGACTCAAGGTATCTCGCCAGGATTTCGAGCCCAGGTGGTCTCCCACCTCCCGGGCAGTCTCCCCCTTGGGAGGTCGCTCCGCGCGACCTCGCCCTGAGGTCGCCTCCTGGGCGACCTCGCGTCGGGAGGTCGCTCCGCGCGACCTCTCCCTGAGGTCGCCTCCTGGGCAACCTCGCCTCGGGAGGTCGCTCCGCGCGACCTCGCCCTGAGGTCGCCTCCTGGGCGATCTCGCCTCAGTTGGTCGCTCCGCGCGACCTCGCCCTGAGTTCGCCTCCAGGGCGACCTCGCCTCGGGAGTTCGCTCCGCGCGACCTCGCCAAGAGGATTCCTCCTGGGCGACCTCGCCTTGGGAGGTCGCTCCGCGCGACCTCGCCCTCCGCGCGTCCTCGCCCTAAGGTCGCCTCCTGGGCGACCTCGCCTCGGGAGGTCGCTCCGCGCGACCTCGCACTGAGGTCGCCTCCTGGCCGACCTCACCACGGGAGGTCGCTCCGCGCGACATCGCCCTAAGGTCGCCTCCTGGGCGACCTCGCCTCGGGAGGTCGCTCCGCGCGACCTCGCCCTGAGGTCGCCTCCTGTGCGACCTCGCCTCGGGAGGTCGCTCCGCGCGACCTCGCCCTGAGGTCGCCTCCTGGGCGACCTCGCCCTGAGGTCGCCTCCTGGGCGACCTCACCTCGGAAGGTCGCTCCGCGCGACCTCGCCCTGAGGTCGCCTCCTGGGCGACCTCGCCCTGAGGTCGCCTCCTGGGCGACCTCGCCTCCTGGGCGACCTCAGCCTAGGAGATCTCGGCTCCGGGCAGCCCGTTCCTTCCTGACCTGCCCGTTTGGGCAGGCCCTCCCGCCTATAAATAGGGGGTGAGGGCTTTGGTTTGGGATCTGGGGAGGGTTTTCCAGTCCTTGCCTTGGACATGAGCGGTCTCACTTTTGAGACCATCGAACCTCTTTTCATCAGCTGGAGCGGTCTCATTTCTGAGACCTCGTTACCTCTTTTTCAGCAGATTCTGCTATCTTCTCTCAAGAGACCCTCGACATCTCTTTTTCTCCTCCCTCTTGTCTTCCATCATAGCTCAAAGTAACCAACCATCTAACAGTTTCCTTCCTCCACCTCTTCTCAGCTTGAGCGAGTGTGGACCTGGAGCATTTTTTGCTCAAACATAACACGCGACCTTCAGATCGGAATGGTTGATGAATAGCAGCTGCGGTGAAGATATGAGATTTTGCCGAGCATAACACCAAATCTTAAAACGGTCATAACTTTTGATCCGGGTGTCGGAATTCAGAAATTCAAAGCTTGTCGTGACCGGCTCGACCTGAACTATGCAAAAATTGAACCGGGTTTCTCGTTCAAGCATTTTTTAGCCCTCAGATTTCAAAAATTCGGCTCCGTTTGAAAGTTTTTCTGTTTTTCTGCAATTTCTATTTTTTGAGTAGCAATGGAGATGGCAAAGGTTCAAGATCATTCAAGTGGTGAACTTACTCTGGAAGGTCTTGAGCTTCGCATAGAGATTCGTCTGGAGCAATTTTGCAAAGAACTTGCTCAACAGCAGGAGCAAACTCATCGGCAGTTTGATAGGATTAATCAAGCTATAACAGCTATCATTCAGCAGCTTCCTCCTCAAGTCGAAACTCCTTCAGCCCCTCAAGTTATAGCTGAAGTAGAGGAGTCTTCTCCTTTTGCAGATAAAATTCATTGGGAACCTTCTCCTAATGGGTTTAAAGAACACCGTCTGCCAACCTTCTCAGGGGGAGAAGATCCAATCTCCCACCTTCAAGCCTTTAAATCAGTTGTTGCGTTGAGAACTATATCAGATAGCATCAGGTGCAAGCTTCTCGTCATGACCTTTGGCGGTCAATCTCTGGAATGGTTCTACAAGTTGCCGCCTCAATCAATCAACAGCTTTATGGATCTCAGAAGAGAACTTCTCTTGAAATTTTCTACCTCAAGGAAGCGAAAGAGACGCCAATCAGCTCTTTTTCAAATCAAGCAAGGAGTTAATGAAACTATCGCTCACTTCATTGATAGATTCCAAAGAGAGCTTCTTGAGGTTGTTAATGTTGATCAAGAGATGTATACATGTGCCTTCATTCATGGACTTCAAGAAGGCCCTCTCAAATATAAAGTCAGCATGAAAGAGCCAAAGTCTTATGAGCATCTCATCGAAATAGCAAATCAGTTTATTGAAGGTGAAGCGATGAATCCTAACTATGTGCGTTCTCAGAACCATAAGATTCAGCAACACAAGAGAAATCTCTATCACAGTCACTCATCTTCGACACAGAGCCCTCCGCAAGTTGAGCAGTTTGAGTCTTACTCTCTTCCTCAGAATATATCATCTCCATACTTGGAAGTCTCCCCCATTCAGTCTTATGATCCTACAACACTTGAATATGAAAATCACCCAGAAGGATCTACTAAGTTGAATCTCTCCTTGGAAGAGGTCCTAACAAATATTCAAGATATGCCAGAGTATAGGAGACCTCGTCCTATAAAGTCTAAGGTTGAAAATCGCTATCAAGAGCTCTTCTGCGCATATCATTCAGATATTGGTCATGATACAGAAGACAGTGGTGCTCTCCGAAAGTTAATAGACCAACTGTTGAAAGCAGGAAAGTTACAAGACTATGTCACTTGGTAATATAAATATTGTCTTTCTTCTAGCAGAGACAACTTTACAAAGCAGAGAGTTCTTCCCTTAATAAAAGAAGTTCCTAGAATAGAAAGAGATAAGATATCACTTTATTCCCTATTTTTTATGACTCCTATTTGTTTGGAGCTTTTTTCATATCTTTTCTTTTTTAGTTTTACTTGTAATAAGTATGACAGTGACTGGGATTCTATCGGCAGCTATCATCACGAAGATCTTCTCAGCAGTCAGATACATCAAATGTCATATTCATATTTACTCCCGTATCCTTCATTGTAAGCATTTATCCTTTTTATGTCTTAAGCTTTTTTCATTACTCTGCTTCCTACTATTTACATCAATACCTATAAACATTGCGTGGTAGCAAATGGTAAAAATACTACCTCTGATTTGGGTAAGGGATGTAAAACCCACTGCGACCACATCTCGCTTGAAGCATTCGCAGATGTGTAGTGGTAGCCCAGCCTCTTTTCCTCTCTATCTCTTTCTTTATAATGATTGTCATTGATTGCCATGACATCTCGTCGAGTTAATCAACTTGCTTTGCTTGAAAACAGATGATTACATCTAATAACAAACTGGTTATGATAAAATGCTAACAACTAATGTTAGGATTGACATGCGTTGGCAAGAAAAACATACTGACTTTAGTATGTACTACAACGACTACCAAATAATTATGCAATTATTTGTTGGCTACTAATTTTTCAGGTACCATGGACTTCACATATATATCATGTCAAGATTTCTAGATTTCTGGACTTTTGGATTTCATGATTAATATATTTATCATTTCTGGATTTCTCAAAATCATACGCTGGTTTGGGCATCAGCTAACATAACCTCAATAAATATATTATATCAGCATGTCAGAATCAGCTAGCTATATCGACTTCACACTCACTGTTCTGGAGTATGTAAATGTGATGATATCAGAATGTTAGTTTTATCTATCCGCAGGAATGAGTACTATCTCTTCTTTTCATGCAGATGTTATTTCATCAACATCAAAGCAAAGTGATTGTGAATAAACACTCATATACTCTATATAAATGGGATAATCTTTTTCCTACACTTCAAGTATGAATAAAAAGAAATGGTGCGGTGATATACTTTAGATCTTCATTACCTACTTCTCATATCTTTTGCAGAGATATACAGGTGCTTGCGAGTTCTCTTCAGGTGCTCGCAAACTATATTTTCATATACCTGTCCTTATATCTTTTTTCAGATAAAAACAGGTGCTTGCGAGTTCTCTTCAGATACTCGCAAACTATATTTTCATATACCTGTTCTTATATCTTTTTGAAGATAGAAGCAGATGTTCGAGAATTCTTATTCAGAGATATGTACGTGCTCGCAAGCTAGTTCTCTTCAGGCATTGACAAGTCCTCACAGGTATTTACAGTTTTATATACGCATATTCTGTCTTCACAAGAGAGGTGGATCTTGATTTGCGTGGGTAAGTTCTATTTTTTCAAGCTTCTCAAAACTTGAAAAAATGCGGGGATTATGTTTACCCAGAAATCGATGATCACCTTGAGCTAGCTTTTTTGCAGGTGACCGAGGCAATCGACGTACTCTCGCAATCCTCGAGCAAACTCTCCCCGCGACTCAAGGTATCTCGCCAGGATTTCGAGCCCGGGTGGTCTCCCACCTCCCGGGCAGTCTCCCCCTCAGGAGGTCGCTCCGCGCGACCTCGCCCTGAGGTCGCCTCCTGGGCGACCTCGCATCGGGAGGTCGCTCCGCGCGACCTCGCCCTGAGGTCGCCTCCTGGGTGACCTTGCCTCAGGAGGTCTCTCCGCGCGACCTCGCCCTGAGGTCGCCTCTGGGGCGATCTCGCCTCGGGAGGTCGCTCCGCGCAACCTCGCCCTGAGGTCGCCTCCTGGGCGACCTCGCCTCAGGAGGTCGCTCCGCGCGACCTCGCCAAGAGGACGCCTCCTGGGCGACCTCGCCTCGGGAGGTCACTCCGCACAAACTCGCCCTGAGGTCGCCTCCTGGGCGACCTCACCTCGGGAGGTCGCTCCGCGCGACCTCGCCCTGAGGTCGCCTCCTGGGCGACCTCGCCTCGGGAGGTCGCTCCGCGCGACCTCGCCCTGAGGTCGCCTCCTGGGCGACCTCGCCTCGGGAGGTCGCTCCGCGCGACCTCGCCCTGAGGTCGCCTCCTGGGCGACCTCGCCTTGGGAGGTCGCTCCGCGCGAACTCGCCCTGAGGTCGCCTCCTGGGCGACCTCGCCTCGGGAGGTCGCTCCGCGCGACCTCGCCCTGAGGTCGCCTCCTGGGTGACCTCGCCTCGGGAGGTCGCTCCGCGCGACCTCGCCCTGAGGTCGCCTCCTAGGCGACCTCGCCTCGGGAGGTCGCTCCGCACGACCTCACCCTGAGGTCGCCTCCTGGGCGACCTCGCCTCGGGAGGTCGCTCCGCGCGACCTCGCCCTGAGGTCGCCTCCTAGGCGACCTCGCCCTAAGGTCGCCTCCTAGGCGACCTCGCCCTAAGGTTGCCTCCTAGGTGACCTCGCCTCGGGAGGTCGCTCCACGCGACCTCGCCCTGAGGTCGCCTCCTGTGCGACCTCAGCCTAGGAGATCTCGGCTCCGGGCAGCCCATTCCTTCCTGACCTGCCCGTTTGGGCAGGCCCTCCCGCCTATAAATAGGGGGTGAGGGCTTTGGTTTGGTATCTGGGGAGGGTTTTCCAGTCCTTGTCTTGGACATAAGCGGTCTCACTTTTGAGACCATCGAACCTCTTTTCATCAGCTGGAGCGGTCTCATTTCTGAGACCTCGTTACCTCTTTTTTAGCAGATTCTGCTATCTTCTCTCAAGAGACCCTCGACATCTCTTTTTCTCATCCCTCTTGTCTTCCATCATAGCTCAAAGTAACCAACCATCTAACAGTTTCCTTCCTCCACCTCTTCTCAGCTTGAGCGAGTTGGACCTGGTGCATTTTTGCTCGAACAGATACTAACTCCTTAATTATTTCTAGATCACAAAAGCTCCTAACAGTACTACCGTGCGGTGGTAGCTCACTGAACCTATTTAAAGACCAGATCCTTCTTGGGCAATGCTTGGTGAACCACTGAAGCCATAACTCTGAACCTTTTGTGAGAGGCTCATCTTCAGACATCAAGAGGACTCCTTTGGGAGAACATGAAGATCAAAAGAACAACTTAAATGGGAAGTGCTACAATGATTATTCAACATGAAGAGTGATCGCATCAAGAACATTGATTCTTACAATGCCTTCGTCTTCACCTTCAGAAGTTCTTAGGGAGTTTCTCTTTTATATATTTTATCAATTTTAAATTTGTATTCTCTTTTCTTTTGTTTTATTATAATGTGTGTTGAGGAGAAATCATCTGGGGAGGACGTCGGACTCCAGGGAGGATTCTATGGAGAATTCATTCAGGGAGGACGTCGGATTCAGGGGAAGATTCTGTTGGAAAATCATCTATGAAGGGCATCTAGACTGGGAAAGTCTAGCAAGGTCTCGAAGACCATCTCGGGAGGAAAAGAGAAAGTCAACCGGTCCTCCGGGGGAGGGTCGGTATAGAATCAAAGATTGTGTTATTCATCGCTTTCGATCTACGACATCATGGAGATCACAATCTTGTAATTGTAATCAAAGTCTTATGAAATAAAATAATGTCTCTCTTTATTTTTCACTAACTGAATTTTATTTGTTATTCTCAAATGGTATAAACAATATTTTATCTCTAAGCTTTAAGGTAAAATATATATTGCAAGGTTCTTTTATTCATCTAATCTTAGGTTTCAATCTCTGCATGCTAGCGCCAGGCGGTAGTGAACAAAGATTATACTTCATCTTTTCCTAAAAGTGATCTTCAATATAATATTCTTTAAAAAGATAAAATAAGGTTTTCTATTTAATATTTCGAAACTACTTCGATTAACAATAATGATTTTATTTAGAATTACATTCCTAAACCTCTTATTCGCACCACCCTCCCTCCCCACCCCCTCCCCCAAAGTGCCAGTAGATCCAACAAGTGGTATCAGAGCAGGGTTATTCCAAAATGATCTCACAACTGGGAATAATGGTGCTTTATGATCTTGCATCTACTGGAGGGGATGAAGTTTTATTTAATGGAAAAATCTTTAGCACCACCTTTATTTCAAGGTATAAATTATAAAGGGTGGAAAATTCTAATGGAAAAATTTCTTAAATCTTTAGATGTAGAAGTTTGGAATATTACCGTTAGGAAGCCCCCCTAGTGTATTAAATAGGAACAAATATTTTTTAAACTCTAAATCTATGAATAGTTTATTTTGCGCACTCGATCAAGATATCTTCAAACTTATTTATACTTTTCCTATTGTTTATGATGTTTGGAAATTTCTTGAGAATACTTATAGTCTTCCTTCTACATATGATGAACCCGAGCAAGTTCTTATGGATCTGAGAGAAGAAACAAATGAAGACTTATGCTTAGAGGAAGACATCACAAACTTATCAATGGAAGAGGAATACAAGTTCACAATATCATGCTTGGATGATGACACGACAAGTACATCATCCGTAGAAAAAGACGTCAAAGAAACTTTAACCTCTATTTCTACATTGCGTGTGCTAGAAATTGATACACGTAGAATTAAAAAGTTAAAAAATATTAATTCAAATTTACATTTAGAAATAAAATTTTAAAAGCAAATGCTAATTCAGGATCTAATATTGATGTGCCTAGTTATCCCACGTGCTCTTTACTTGAATTTGCTACACCTTGTTTTGATTGCAAAACATGTAAAGAAAAACTTAAGGTATTTGACAAAGAGCTCTCCATTGCAAAAGAGCATAATGAACAATTGCTTGATAAAAACAATGTTCTAACTATTAAACTAGATTCACTAAAATCTTTTGTGATTTTTTTTCAAATAATAAAAAATCTCTCTTGATTAGAAATCAAAACTTCAATAGTTTCACTTCATATTATAAGAGTAAGTCTAAAAGAAAGAGTAGAAATGGAAAACAACAAATAAATAAGAACCATTCCTCTAATGTGCATTGCTACCCACTCTATCAACAATCAATTCTTAAAGAATATCACTCTTATAAACATAACTATTCTAAAATTTATTACGATTATAAACATCAATCTATCTTGAAAAACATTTTCAACAAACATTAATCCCCAATGAATTGTTTTCAAACTACTATCACCATATGATATGCCATATAATCATTATATGAATTTGAAAGATAAACATCCAAGGTATGAGTGGAGTCCCATAATTAAAAATGACACATTAACTCCGTTTGAAAGGGCTCATTCATCATTGTCTCTAAATAAATCATCATGCTATATTTGGGTACCCAAAAGAACCATCACATTTGGCCCCCTTTGGATAACTAAATCTCTTATTCATTAGTATCCAATAAATTTTGTGAAATAGAAATAAACTAAAATGAAATACATAAATATCTACTTCACAATGTGCTAAAAATATAAATAAAAACAATTTTCTCTTCTTTTTGCATTATGCATTATTTTGTGTGTTTTGTCTTATTTTTTGAGCCAAAATCCTATGTATTAAATATCGCATATATTTTAAGAAGGGTTATAATTATTACACGCTCACCTTATTTTGTTTTAAAATCCAATTTTGATTAAAAACAACTTTTGTAAACCCTTTAGGCTAAAAGTTATAATCCACAATTAGCTAAATTTACTACTCAAAAGAAACTCTCTATATTAAGAGAAATGTGGGTTATATTATTTGTGCAAAATTAGCTTCTCACAAATTTGATTTAAAATGGTTGTTATGGTTCATAGGCTAAAATTTAAAATGCGCAACTTTTTTATTATTTTCCTGATTTCTTTGCTACATGTGATAGCCCCTATAACGATAAATCATAATCAAGAAAAATTGGAATTAAAAAATCATGAAAACCATGTGTTTTTAATAAAAAAATCAAAACTCGGTATGATACCGCCCGACGTTAAGCCTTACCATCGGCGGCAGCTTTATTTTCTTAAGATTCCTGGTTTTTTCTCTAAATTATATTTTTTGAAATATTATTTTACTACTTTAATTATCAATCTCTTCTTCTTTCAAAATACCTTATTAATGTTTTGGTTATTTTTGCTAAAAATCAAAAACAAAGAAAATTTACAAAAACCAATCTAAATGACCAATAACATATTGACAATTAAGCCTTTACTATAAATAGTTAAAATGAATATGAATAATTTATCATGTGCAATAAATATTAAATTACTATGCAAAATCAATAAATTAAATTAATGAATGTAATTGTATTATTAATTTCAAACTTCATTTATAATATTTTAGTCCATGATATGAATGAATTATGACTTGTGATTGCATGTACATCATTGTCATCTAGAACCTAGAATAAATCAAAATAAATAAAAATGGAGTAATAAAATCATTCTAGGTCTATTAAAACCTAGTTTAAAACTCAATTTTTGAATACATACAATATTCTCATCAAACAAATTATATATATTGAACTTTATCATATCTAGCATAACATTGCATTCAAACTCATTATCTTAGCATCACACCATATATAGTACATGCTCAATCTAGTGTCTATGATAAGTATATCATTTATAATTTCATGCTAAACTAAACGGTAGAAATTTTGAAATTTAAAATTTGTGATAATTTGGCCTTAATTACAATAATCATCCTAAAAATTCCTAAAGATAAACCCATAGTTTATGAATCGATCTTTAGGTTTAAATGTCTAGTATGTCTATGATAATTTACCATGATTTCATGTCTAACAATAACGGGGGCATAGGTTTGTATGCATTAGAATTCATAACCTCTAAGTCATGTCTTATCCTTAATTGGGGAGGGTTCCAACGGGGCCTTGCGAGGCACTGGGGGAAAGAGTGCTAGGTTGAGAGATCTCTTGTGTGTGCATATGGGATTAACACCCCCAATCTACGACATGTGTGCAGCTCTTCATTCCTATCCTTCACTTAGTACGGGGCTAGAGTGTAGACATATAGTCTGGGTAGTTTTAATCTTAGGACATACGTATATCATATTTATTGCATGAACATTATTTTACACTATGCACATTTAATTCATGCATATTTGTTCGAACATGCTTGTCTTGTGTTTTTCACACTATATCTTCTTGAGCTTTCATGAATTTGAAAAACACAAGAAATTTAAAAAACAACTTTTTGACACCTTAGGGCAAAAATCATAAATCCATAACTTTTTCACTATTTTTCAAAACTCTTTGCAATAGTTGGTGTCCCCTATATTAGAAAACATGAATCTAGAAAAATTAGAATGAAAAATTATCAAAAACCATGTTTTCAAAGCAAAAGAACAAAACTTTATCTACTAGCGCCGCATAGTAAGACCTAACGCCGGCGGAAGCATTAAAATCAAATTTTCCTTCTTTTTGTATTTGTTTCTCTGACATAGAAGATAAGTATACTTATGTGCTCTTAATATACTTCTGTGTTTTTCAGAAATCAATTTATTTTGAAAAAATTTTAAATATCAAATATAAATTACAAAAGAATTTCAAAAACTCAAAAATATGTTTTTTCTTTCTATCATTGTTTTGTATTTTTATGAAAATCAAAAATTATAAAAGTTGCTTAATTCTCATTGTCTATGTCAAGGATGATTAATTATATCAATTAAAGATTAAATACAATGTTTAATTTAATTTTTAAGTTTCTTATAATATTATTTTGTTTATGTCATGCCTTGAATATTATCTTATTATGTGCAATGGAATTGATTATAGAAAACATGTTTATGAATGTTTAGCATGCCTCTAAGTATGAGTGATGTTTTATATTTGATAATAATTCATTCACTCACATATTTTGATAACCTACATGTGATTTAATTTTAGTATTGCACGATTGTGTAGTGTAATAACATAATAATTAAAATACATAAATAAATTACCAACACAACATTGAATTATTACTTGCAATTCTTTGTCTTTTCATGCACGTATTCAATTGAGAAATGTGATTTAAAAATTAAAAATTCAATGTTTTCAAAACAAGTGAATTCGGAGTCCTTGGTGTTGGTGATTCCAAGGTGATCTGGAAGTGATCAAGCCTTTAGTCTCACTGCCAACGCGATATGAGCCTATGTGGTCACACACAAGAGTATTTGGAGAAGTTGGAGGAAGGATTGTGTTGGCCTTGCTCATATGGGATATGAGTGAAGGACCAATCCTATAACTTATTAGAGTTGGGTCGAGTCGACTGAATGCTCCACAGGTATTGTGAATATTGTATGGAGTATGTTGGTGAGTTTTTGAGAATGTCTCGACGAAACTTACCTCAAGTCGTCGAAAGGGTTCATCAATTGGTCTCGACGAGTTAGATCTACTTGATGGAATAGTTCTTTGAAATGACTCGATAAAATATGTCAATTCGTCAAAATATTTAGACGAATTGGATATTTTCATGAGTCAATTCGTCGAATCGTGTTCACGAAATAGATCTTCTCGACGAAATCTATTCAGTGAATTATCTTGAAGAAATCATTGAATGATCTCGACGAATTCGTTGAATAATCTCGACGAATTCATTGAATGGTATCGACGAATTATGTTTACTCCATTTCTGGTCGTGGGTGTGCGAATAGCCTTTCTCTCTCCCTGGGGTATAAATAGATCACGATTTATTTATGCCCTAGGTGTGCGATCTTTTCTTTTGTGATTCTGAGAGAGACAGAAGAGTTCCATAAAGTTCTGACATAAGAGTTCTGACTGGTCGATCCCGCCTCTGCCGCCGCCTCTCCCTATCGTCGGACCTAGCAGGTCGTGGGAGACATAGAGAGCTCTTCTTCTCCGACCTAGTTCTTGTGTGACAAAAAGCTAGGGTTCTTCAACGCTCGTGTGGACTACCGTAGAGGCACTGATTGATTTCTGCGCTTGGGACTCAATGATTATTCTTCGGGATTTCTTTGTGGAGCACCTTGGTTGAGTGTTAACTCAATCCCCTTCAGGTATTGCAATGTGTTGCTTCTCCTATTTCTTGATTCATGAAATCGTAAGTTCCTTGAACTGTTTATGGTTGTTCTTGTTCGTATTTTCCGCTGCGTGCATTTGATGCATTGTTCTAAGAAAACCCACAGTGGTATCAGAGCCAGGTTTGTGATCAAATGTGTGTAAATCGGAAGATTTTAAACACATGTGATTGTGTTGCGATATTCATGTTTCAGAAATCATTTCTCCTTTGCAGTAACCGTCACTCATAATGGTTTGTGAAACCAAATGTCTTAGATTTTAAATCTGACATTGAAAGACGAGCTTGTCTACTGCATAAGTGGAGTTGCTTTTGCTTGTGTCCAATGCATGTAAATCTGGAGGTTTAGAAGTGTTCTAAATGCTCAGATTTAGCCCTTTTTATCAAAGTGTTGATAATTTTATTTTTGTGCACATCTGGGATGTATTTGGTTTGTGAATGTTGTAATTCTGTGAATGTGCACATTGATTAATTATTAATCGATTATCATTAAATCCCTTAATCCAATATTAAGCATTCTGATGTCTTCTAGTGGATGACACTCTTCCTGCCTCGATCGATGAAGTGTGGGCTTGCCAAAGCAAGGTGCATTAATCTATCTTGGTAAGGGTGAGAGCAGATAATTTTGATATCTCACTGTCGACATCGGGTCTATCTTAACTAGGTGACCTCAAAGGTTGAGTGCCTAGAGGCATATGTTTGGCATGCTCCATATGATGGATGCGAATAAAGAGTTATTCACCAACAATACAAGAGTTGCATAATGATGCAATTGGCAAGTGTTTGTTGGATCTTACGGCGCCCTTAGAGGGGGGGTGAATAAGGGAATAAAATTCTTTGATAATTTTTACTAAATTGTTAGAGTAAATTGGAATGAAATAATCAATTTAACTTAAAGGAGGAAACAATTATAGTTTGCAATTTTATAAATTATGCCAAATGATAGAAATCAAGTAAACACAAAAAGAGACATGATTATATTATATGAAAAAGGTGTTTACAAAAATTGATTTCAATATCGCTAGAAATCGGAGGCGAATAAAGTAATACAATTTTTCCTTTTCTATACCGACTTGTATCCCCACAAACTGGTTGGCTTTAGCCAATCCTTCCCCGGATATGGCCTCGAGACCCCCTAGATCTAATCACCTAGAACTAGTCGCCAACACAAGGCGAATTTCCCCCTAAGTCCTACCCAGACCTAGTCGCCAACACAAGGCGAATTAACTAAACAATTACAAAAAAAATATGGAATGAAAATAAATATAACAATAATGAAACTCCCTATATGAGATCTCTGAAGATGAGGATGAAGGATCGCTGTAGCATAAGCGAGGTTGAAGCGATCGTTCTTCGGATGCAGCGTGGTGGCTTCCTTCTCCAGAAATCCTCTTTGAATTTGAGTGGGAGATAAACTTTCGGCAGAGTAGCAGCTCTAGAAATATGGCTCAAGTAATCTCTCTAGAAGCACTAGCTCAAAACGAGAGAGAGCCCATCATTTTATAAAACTTGACGATAGCGCCTGCAGTAGCGTTCGTGTGAAGCGGTTGCGAAACTGTCGGTGGCGTGGTGCTGTGCACAAACTTGAGATAGCGCCTGGCGGTAGCGCTAGCGCTGGCGGTAGCAGTTGCGAAACCGTCGGCGGCGTGGCAGAACAAACTTTCGTCGAACGGAATTCGTCGAACGAAATTTTCGTCGAGCGGAGCTTCAAGTTCGTCGAATGAAACTTTTCGTCGAACGAAATTCGTCGAACAAAAATTTGTCGAACGGCGCTTCAAGTTCGTCGAATGAAATTTTTCGTCGAACGAAATTTACGTCGAACAAAAATTTTTGTCAAACGGAGCTTCAAGTTCGTCGAACAAAATTTTCGTCGAACGGAAATTTTCGTCGAACGCAGGCAAATTTGTCGAACGAAACCTGAGCTAGCGCCTGGCGGTAGCTCTAACGCTGGCGGTAGTGCATTCTTCCAGATTTTTGAATTCAGCTGCTTTCTACTTGTGGAGTATTGCACCTATAGTTCATGCACACTATAAACACACAAAATACAAGATCAAATATAATTTGGGATTTGTTATTTTCAAACAAAGGGATGTGACACACATGTCCAACAATCTCCCCCTTTTGATAATAACAAATCCTCTTAGAAAGAAATCAAACAATAGTGTTTATAGTATAGGATAAGCAAGATGATAGTGCAACTATAGTATATGATAGGCATGATAATGTGCATATCCCCCTTATCTTAATGCTCCCCCTACATTAATGCAATTTATGTTTTACTCCCCCTAAATGATATATTACTTGAATTATTCTCCCCCTTAATCTTCTATATTTCTCCTATATAGATTTCTTCAATTAATCTCCCCCTTTTGGTATTATCAAAAGAAGGTAGGGTGAGGGTAGTAAGGAGGCATTCTTTAGGCTAGTTATAAATCATGATCGAGCTTTTGTAATATATGAAATGATAAAGAGTTTAAGCATAATTTTGAAGAGATTTCAAATAAATAGATAAGAGTTTTAAGCAAACGGAAGATTATAAGACACATCTTTATGTAAGCATGAAAAATCATAATTATAAATATGAGTGTAAGTTCATAAATGTAAAGATGTTTTAACCTTTTTGAAATCTCAAAGTTTTTCATAAAGATACTAAGCATGAAATGAACATATCAAAGAGAGATTATACTACAATGTTACTTAATTTTAAGTTCAAGAGATACCAAAACATTGTAGAGATCATGCTAGGTTATCTAGTGCATTTCTTATATAAAGAGTAGTATAGATAAAGCATTAGAATCCAATACTCATGAGAAGAAGTGTTATGAAAGATAATGATGTGCACATAAGTGTATTTTGGGCAATGTTAACAATTGATTTAAATCAACAAAATACAAGACATATGTAAAGTAAAGTGCACAATAAAACACAAGTATATCAAGTTTCACACACTTTTAATGCACGTAGTTTTTAACAAAGTGGTGTAGTAACAAAGGTTTGCACAAGACACTTTACTATTCTTTCCAAGGTGCTCAACCTCACAATGCTTATGAAGACTTATCAGGAGGTTCAAGTAGTGCTTGGTGGAGTTATATTTGTCTACATATATAATTTTTTTGTTCATATTTATGAGACAACATTCTCCGAATACACTTGTTTTGCAAACCCGATTTTTTAAACTTAACCACTTTTCTAAATTTCATAAGTGCAATTCAAATGTAGTGTAGGCAATAAACTTATACAAGTTTTAATTCATTGTACAAATACAATACACAAGCAAGCATTTTTAGATTTAAACAACACATGTTGATTACCAAAATAAGTGAGTGAAAAGTATCATTATCAATCATAATACATTTACTCATACTTAGAGGCATGCTAAGCTTGGTTCTACACATATTTTTCAATACAATTGATGCACTTTAAATAGATATATCAAAGCATGATAAACAAAACAATGTTTATAGAAATTTGAAGGAATAAATTTTAACATTGTAAATAATTCTAAATAATAAAATTCATTCATGCTTGATATTAGCAATAAAGATCATACAGTTTTTTTGTTGTTTTGAAAAAATTGTAATGAAATAAAAACAGAAAAATCACACAAACATATTTTTGAATTTTGAATTTTTGTAGTTGATTTTTCATAATGCAAATAAAACAAAAATAAAATAGATAGAAACACAAAAATAAATTTGTACATATAAACTAACATATTTTTGTTGATTTTTAGAAATTAAAAAAAAACAGAAAAATCACAAACCCACGCTAGCGCCGGCGCTAGCGCCAGCGCTGGAAACAGTACACGATTTCTTAAGAATTTTAAAAATCTGATTTTTGATATTGATTAGGGGTCTTAAGAGTAGTCTTATGCAGAAATTGTATAATATTCAGAGATGTCTTGATTGCTCAAATTGCATAAAACATTAGCGTTTTACATGTTATTCATCCTATGATGTCTAAGACTCCTAATTCCAACCTTAACATTTGAAACCTTGCATCGGGAAGAGGTTTAGTAAATATATCAGCAAGTTGAGAGTCCGTGCCAATGAAACTAATCCTTACATTTTCCTTTTTAATGTGATCCCTTATGAAATGATGACGCACATCTATATGTTTGGATCTAGAGTGGTGTACCGGATTATTTGTGAGATCAATGGCACTTTTGTTGTCACATTTTAGTTCAATAAGTTTTAGATGAAAACCAAAGTCCTCTAAAGTTTGGCTCATCCATAGTGCTTGTGCACAACAACTTCCCAATGCAATGTATTCGGCCTCTGTAGTGGAGAGTGCAACCGATTTTTGCTTCCTACTAGACCATGCAACTAATGAAGGTCCTAGAAAATGACAAGTACCACTAGTGCTTTTTCTATCAAGTGAACAATCAGCGTAGTCTGGATCGGAGTAGCCGTGAAGTGTAAATGAATTATTGTGCGGGTACCATAATCCTAATCTAGAAGACCCAATGAGATATCTAAAAATTCGTTTTGCTGCTTTTAAATGAGATTCTTTTGGATTGGCTTGAAATCGAGCACATAAGCATACGACAAACATAATATCGGGTCTAGTTGCACTTAGATAAAGTAGAGATCCTATCATACCTCTATATAAAGTTTGATCTATAGAAATTCCTGATTCATCTTTTCCTGATTTTAGTGATGCACTCATTGGTGTAGAAGCATGTTTAAGGTTTTCAAATCCAAAACGTTTTAGCATATCATGGACATATTTAGTTTGACATACAAAGATACCATCAATTCTTTGTGATATTTGAAAACCAAGGAAATAAGAAAGTTCTCCTACAAGAATCATTTCAAATTCATTTTTCATCACTAAAATAACTTCTTTACACATATCTTCATTAGTAGATCCAAAAATAATATCATCTACATATATTTGTAAAATAATTATATCATCATTGTTGTGCTTAATGAAGAGAGCATTATCCGCACTTCCCATAATATAACCGTGCTTTAATAAAAATGATGTAAGTCTTTCATACCATGCACGGGGCGCTTGTTTTACACCATAAAGCGCTTTCTCTAGTTTAGAAACATGATTGGGAAATATTTCATTAATAAATCCGGGGGGTTGTTCAACATAAACTCCTTCTTTTACAAACCCATTTAGAAAAGCACTTTTCACATCCATTTGAAATAGTTTTATTCTTTTAAAGCTTGCAAATGCTAGAAAAATTCTTATAGACTCTAATCTAGCAACGGGTGCAAAAGATTCATCAAAATCTATCCCCTCGATTTGAGAATATCCTTGTGCTACTAATCGTGCTTTATTTCTAGAGATTCTTGACTCACCATCTAATTTATTTTTAAAATTCCATTTTACACCTACAACCGGGTGATTAGATAGTCTTTCAACTAATTTCCAAACATTATGTCACTCAAATTGTTCTAACTCTTCATTCATAGCCAAAAACCAAAATTCATCATTCAAAGCGGTAGAAACGGTTTTGGTTCAATTTCGGAAACAAAACAAATATTTGAAAATGATTCATGAAGAGAAGAGCGAGTTCTTACCCCGATGGATGGTTCACCAATTATTAATTCCCGTGGATGATCCTTTGTGAATTTCAAGGCACTTGGAGGTACATATTCATCTTCCTTGGCCTCCTCTTCTTCTTCTTTGGAAGGTTCCTCGTCACCATGCTCCAAAGGTGGTAATAGATCATCCTCGTTGCCTGCGGAAAGCTTTTCTACACAAGGAACAAACTCATCAAATTTTACATTTATTGACTCTTCAACTCTACTAGTTCTTTTATTAAAAATTCTATAAGCTTTACTAGTTGAAGAGTACCCAAGAAAAGTTCCGTCATCACATTTTTCATCAAACTTTCCCAAGCTATCTTTTGTATTCAAAATAAAACATTTGCAACCAAAAACATTAAAATAAGATACATTAGGCTTCTTTTGAAAATAGAGTTCATATGGTGTGAGATTAAGAGATGGGCGAAGCATGATTCTATTCAAAACATAACACGATGTACTTACAGCTTCGGCCCAAAAGGACTTAGGTAATTTATATTCACATAACATAGTGCGTGCTAGTTCTTGAAGTGTCCTATTTTTTCTTTCTACAACACCATTTTGTTGTGGTGTGCGTGGTGCAGAGAACTCATGTTTAATGCCTAACATATCACAAAAGGATGTAAATTTTTCATTTTCAAATCCTCCTCCATGATCCAAGCAAATGCATTTAATTTTTAAATCACTTTCATTTTGAATACGAGTACATAATTTTGCAAATTCACAAAACGCATCGGATTTGGAAGAGAGAAATAATGTCCAACAATATCTTGAAAAATCATCTATTAAGACATATGTATATAATCTACCACCAAGACTTGGAGTGCTAACGGGACCAAAAAGATCCATATGAATTATTTGCAAGGGTCTTGTAGTAGAAATAAAATTTTTACTTTTGAAAGAGGACCTAGAAAATTTATCTTTTTGACATGGTGAACAAAGTGAAGGTAAAGTTCCATTTAACCTAGGCAATCCTCTAATTAAATTACTTTTGGCAAGTTTTACAATGAGCTTTGTGTTAGCATGCCTTAGTCTTCTATGCCAAAGTTCTAACTCATCGTTTTTAGTGATAAAACATTTTATAGATGATTTAGAAAGATCATGAAAAGAAACTGTATAAACATTATGTATTCTTGGTGCATATCTTTTGTAGTAGGATTAGATATTTTGCATAAGTTAGTGGAAGATTCAAATAACACATCTAATCCTGTATCACATAATTGGCTAATATAAATTAAATTATGTTTTAATCCTTTCACATAAAGAACATTAGATATAGTAAAGGATTTGTTACCAACTGTACCAATTCCCATGATCCTTCCTTTTCCATTGTCACCAAACATCACGATCCCTCCCTTCTTCTTTTCTAGGCTAAGGAACTTAGCTTTATTGCCCATCAAGTGCTTGGAGCATCCTGAATCCAAGTACCACACGTCTTCATTGTCCTTAGCCTGCCTGCACATCTAGTAAGAAGATGAGAGTAAAGATCCGGTTACCCAAGTGATACCACCCATAGAATAAGTGGAAGCCTTAGGTACCCAGATTTGTTTTAAAGTATTTTGTTTTATTTTCCTGCAAGAACTAGATGTGTGACCTAACCTATAATAGTTTGCACACGAAATAAAGGGGGTTGAGACCCTTTTCAGGAAAATTTTCTTGCTGGAAGAAATTGGATTTACAGAAGAAACACATTTTGAAAGAGAGAATTCAGGTTTCTGGTATGAGGTGCAAGCGCCGGCGTTAGTGTCTAGCGTCGGGCGGTAGCCCTCACATCGATATCCGAGCCCAAATTTTCCAGAACCATGGCACTGGTTCCCTAAAATCATTTCCAGTGATTTTTGGCCAATTCCAAATTTTTAATGGCCATGGTGAGATCATGAACTTATGCTTTAAGTGAAAAATTTTCTTTCACAAGCATGACACACCTATTTTCAAAACCTTTTTTGTTATTTTTGATTTGAAAAAGAGAGGCTTCTAATTTCCTTTCTAATTCCCCCTTCTCTTTTGTAAGAGTGTTGGCATGAGAGAGGGCTTTAGAAAGTGACTCTTTAATATCTTTTGCCAATTTAGTGGAGTGATCACACTCTTGGCAAGAAACCTTTCTCTTTTCTAAAACAATTACCTTTTTGGAAAGCTTTTGATTTTCTTTAATAAGAGATTCATTTTCACGATTTAATAAAATACTATCTTTCATATTTTTATCAAAAGCTTTGCAAGTTTCTAGGAATTCATTATAAAGTTCATCATAAGTGGGAGGAGTTACCTCAGTGTCACTAAGAACACTGGTGTCATCGCCGTCATTTCCATGTCCCATGAGGCACATGTTTGCTTCCTCATCTTCGCTTGATGAAGACCCGCTTGATTCTTCGGAGGAGGAGGAGGATTCATCCCATGTTCTAGCTTTTAGCACCTTCTTCTTCTCCTTCCCTTTGTGCCGCTTTTCCTTCTTCCTATAATGAAAGCACTCCAGTGGAGGTCTTTCTTCTTCATCGTCACTCTCCTTTTCCTTCTTTGAGGATGACTTTTTCCATCTTGCATCCTTTTGGATAAATTTTCGGAAAGTGTTTCTCCTTTCCGGATTTCGCATGAATTTTCGAAAATTCTTCACCAAAAGGCTTTCTTCATCTTCATCCTCATCCTCTTGGCACTCCTTCTTTGATGTTAGTGTCAATGCCTTCTTCTTTGGCTCCTTGTTGTATTCATCATATTGGATTTTGAGTTCTACCTCATGGGTTTTGAGATTCCCAATGAGGCTCTCAACTTGGAGCGTCCTTAGATTGTGCGATTCTGAAATGGCTGTCACCTTCGGGTTGAATTTTGGAGGAAGGGAACGAAGGATCTTTCGGACCAAGTCGCCGTTGGATAAGGTCTTTCCAAGAGCTTTGGAGGCATTGACGATCTTGGTGAAGCGCGTGTACATGGCATCAACATTTTCACTTTCACCCATCCGGAATTTTCATATTCTGACTCAAGTTGGAAAAGCTTTGAATCATTAACCTGCGATGTACCTTCATGAGTAACTTCCAAATGATTCAAAATTTCATAAGCAGTAGTACATGCAGAAATTCTATTAAATTCATTTCTATCTAACGCACAAAATAAAGCATTCATGGCCTTGGCGTTGTTTTTGCATTTTAGTTTATCCCTATCATCCCATTTATCTTTTGGTTTATCTAAAGTTATCTCTCCAACTACAAATGTAGGAGGAGAGTATTCTTCTTCTACCATATTCCATACCTTAATATCTAGGGTCATAAGAAAGCAACGCATCCTATTTTTCCAATAATTATAATCTGACCCGGTAAAGAGTGGAGGTCTACTAATTCCCTGACCCTCGAAAAAAGCGAGATCATAAGACGCCATTATTCCTGGTTTTTAAACCGTTTGGAATAATCTAGCTCTGATACCACTTGTTGGATCTTACGGCGCCCTTAGAGGGGCGTGAATAAGGGAATACAATTCTTTGATAATTTTTACTAAATTTTTAGAGTAAATTGGAATGAAATAATCAATTTAACTTAAAGGAGGAAACAATTGTAATTTGCAATTTTATAAATTATGCCAAATGATAGAAATCAAGTAAACACAAAAAGAGACATGATTATATTATATGAAAAAGGTGTTTACAAAAATTGATTTCAATATCGCTAGAAATCGGAGGCGAATAAAGTAATATAATTTTTCCTTTTCTATACCGACTTATATCCCCACAAATCGGTTGGCTTTAGCCAATCCTTCCCCGGATATGGCCTCAAGCTGCTCTAGCCAATCCTTCCCTGGATATGGCCTCGAGCCCCCTAGATCTAATCACCTAGAACTAGTTGCCAACACAAGGCGAATTTCCCCTAAGTCCTACCCAGACCTAGTCGCCAACACAAGGCGAATTAACTAAACGATTACAAAAAAAAATATGGAATGAAAAGAAATATAACAATAATGAAACTCCCTATATGAGATCTCTGAAGATGAGGATGAAGGATCGTTGTAGCATAAGCGAGGTTGAAGCGATCGTTCTTTGGATGCAGCGTGGTGGCTTCCTTCTCCAGAAATCCTCTTTGAATTTGAGTGGGAGATGAACTTTCGGCAGAGTAGCAGCTCTGGAAATATGGCTCAAGTAATCTCTCTGGAAGCACTAGCTCAAAACGAGAGAGAGACCATCATTTTATAGAATTTGACGATAGCGCCTGCGGTAGCTCCTAGCGCCTGCGGTAGTGTTCGTGTGGAGCGGTTGCGAAACCGTTGGCGGGGTGGCGCTGTGCACGAACTTGAGATAGCGCCTGGCGGTAGCGCTAGTGCTGGCGGTAGTGGTTGCGAAACCGTCGGCGGCGCGGCAGAACAAACTTTCATCGAACGGAATTCGTCGAACGAAATTTTCGTCGAGCGGAGCCTCAAGTTCGTCGAACGAAACTTTTCGTCGAACGAAAATTTGTCGAACGGAGCTTCAAGTTCGTCGAACGAAATTTTTTGTCGAACGGAGCTTCAAGTTCGTCGAACGGAAATTTTCGTCGAACGTAGGCAAATTTGTCGAACGAAACCTAAGCTAGCGCCTGTCGGTAGCTCTAATGCTGGCGATAATGCATTCTTCCAGATTTTTGAATTCAGCTGCTTTCTACTTGTGGAGTATTGCACCTATAGTTCCTGCACACTATAAACACACAAAATACAAGATCAAATACAATTTGGGATTTGTTATTTTCAAACAAAGGGATGTGACACACATGTCCAACAATCTCCCTCTTTTGATAATAACAAATCCTCTTAGCAAGAAATCAAACAATAGTGTTTATAGTATAGGATAAGCAAGATGATAGTGCAACTATAGTATATGATAAGCATGATAATGTGCAAAAGAAGAAAGGAAGTGTGACTTCCACTTCAGGTATATTTGTTATAGAAATAAATCATTCTGCTCCATCTTGGGTATTGGATACCGAATGCGGACATTTGTACAAATGTGCAGGAACTGGGAAGGAGAAGACTACTAGGTAAAGGATAGGTTGACCTACACGTTGGAAATGGAGCAAGAGATGCTGACTTTGCCGTAGGAATATATCGCCTTTCTTTGCCCACAGGGCTTGTAATAGAATTAGATAATTGTTATTTTGTTCCATCCATAACTCGAAACATTATATCTGTGTCATGTTTAGACATGAGAGGATTTACTTTCATTATTAAGAACAATAGTTGTTCTATATTTATGAATGATGTTTGTTATGGTGTAGCCCAACTGTTTAATGGCTTATACATTTTGAACTTAGATCATCCAATCTATAACATAGAAAATACTAAAAGACTAAAATGTAATGACTCGGATCCTTCAAATCTTTGGCATTGTCGTTTAGGCCATATAAATGAGAAATGCATATCCAAGCTCCATAAAGATGGAATGTTGGACTCATTCAATTTTGAATCATTTGAGAGATGTGAGTCATGTTTATTAGGCAAGATGACAAAAACCCCTTTCACTAGTTATAATGAGAGGGCTAATGATCTCTTGGGTGTGATACATAGTGATATATGTGGACCCATGAGTTCTATGGCTAGATGTGGGTTCTACTACTTCATTACATTCACTGATGATTTCAGTAGATATGGATACATGTTTCTTATGAAGAACAAATCCGAAACCTTTGAAAAGTTCAAAGAGTTTAAGAATGAAATAGAGAACCAACTAGGAAAAAAGATAAAAGCACTCTAATCTAATCGAGGTGGCAAATATCTGAGTCATGAGTTTCGTGATCATCTAAGAGTGTGTGGTATTGTATCACAGCTCACTTCGCTCGGAACACCACAACATAATGGTGTGTCTGAGAGGAGGAATCGTACTTTATTGGACATGGTACGGTCAATGATGAGTCATGCAGATTTGCCCGTTTCCTTTTGGGGATTTGCTCTAGAGACTGTTGCTTTCACTTTAAATCGCGCTCCAACAAAAATGGTTCAAAAGACACCATATGAGATATGGATTGGGAAGCATCCTAATATGTCTTTCGTTAAGATTTGGGGCTGTGAGGCATATGTGCGATGTCAAATGCCTGACAAGCTGGAATCAAAATTGAATAAATGTTATCTAGTGGGGTATCCTAGGGAGACCAAAGGGTACTACTTCTACCTACTGTCTGAGGGAAAATTGTTTGTTGCAAGGACATGCATCTTTTTGGAGAAAGAGTTCTTATCTAGAAAGACTGCAAAGGCAGAACTTGAAGAAGTTCAAGAACCACAAACTGAAAATGAACCTAGATTGGAACCTGAGCAAGGACTATAAGTAGTTTTAGCTAGAGAGCCTGCTCAAGAAACACAAGTCCTACGTAGATCTGGTAGACCAAGATTTGAGCCTAATAGATATGGATTTCTCATGTCTTAAAGAGGTAATGTGTTGCTTATGTATCATGATGATGAGTCTGCAACCTACCAAGAGGTTATGAATGGACCAGACTCTGAGAAGTGGCTTGAGGCCATGAAATCTGAAATGGACTCCATGTATACAAACCAAGTTTAGACCTTATTGGAACCACCTGAGTGGTAAGACCCATAGGGTGCAAGTGGGTCTTCAAGAAGAAGACCGACATGGATGGGAATGTACATACATTCAAAGGTCGGCTGGTGGCTAAAGGTTTCAGGCAAATTCATGGTGTTGACTATGATGAGAACTTTTCCCCTGTTGCTATGGTCAAGTCTATCATAATTCTGCTTGTTATTGTAGCATATTATGACTACGAGATCTGGCAAATGGATGTCAAAATGGCTTTCCTTAATGGAAACCTCCTTGAGGAAGTGTATATGATACAACCCGAGGGTTTTGTATCTCCAAGTGAAGCCACCAAAATATGCAAGTTGAATCGATCCATTTATGGATTGAAACAAGCTTCTCGAAGTTGAAATCTGCATTTTGATGAGAAAATCAAAGAGTTTGGTTTCATCAAGAACGAGGATGAGCCTTGTGTTTACAAGAGGATTAGTGGGAGCATTGTCATTTTCCTGATATTGTATGTGGATGACATACTGCTGATCGGGAATGACATTCCGACCTTGCAAGCTGTTAAGAACAGGCTAGGGGACTGCTTTTCTATTAAGGACTTGGGTGAAGCGACTTATATACTTGGTATTATGATCTATAGAGATAGATCGAAGAAGTTGTTGGGTTTGACCCAGAGTACGTACATTGAGAAGGTGTTGAAACGGTTCAACATGCTTGAGTCCAAGAAGGGATTCTTACCCATGTCACATGGTGTGAGTCTCTCTAAGGACTAGTGTCCTAAATCTTTGGAAGATAAGGAACGCATGAAGTTGATTCCATATGCTTTGGCAATTGGATCAATCATGTATGCAATGTTGTGTACTCGACCCGATGTCTCATATGCTTTGAGCATGACGAGCAGGTATCAATCTGATCCCGGTGATGGTCACTAGATAGCTGTCAAGAATATCCTAAAGTATTTGAGAAGGACAAATGACATATTCTTGGTGTTTGGTGGAGAGGAAGAGCTCATTGTAAAGGGTTACATAAATGCTAGCTTCCATACTGATAGGGACGATTCAAAGTCCCAATCAGGTACTTGTTAGTGAACAAGTTGTACTGGACAGACCCACCTTGAGACTACTTTGTGGATTGTTATATGAACGTGTCACAAGTAGGTCTCAACTAACAATGGTGTTTGTAGTTCTTTGACCTGAAGTCACAATATTCATCAAGTGAGGAAGAGCGTACTTTGATGCCATCTAAAGTCTTCCTTGAGAAAGGTTGATGATAAGAGTGGTTATTGGGTATGTTGCGAATCATTTAGGTGTTTGTGTGTGGACAGAAATGGAATTTGTCCTCCTATATGATAGGAGTTACATCCATGGGCCCCTTGATGGAATGAGACTGATAAATGCATTGTCATGCTTGGTTGAGTCGATATATGATAATGAGCTCACCAATTTTAGATAGTCTATTTTAGATCAGGAAACTAGGATTGAATAATTATGAGGGTGACACGGTTCATGCCTCCAGTTCTATTCGGATGTAAGGGACAAAGGGACATGACAACACTGATACATTGGTCAAGACAGGCTTGTTGAGTTATGAACTCTTATTGCTTGGGTAGCAATGATGTATTGCTAGATGCGCTCATTATTTCTGAGACTATTGTTTAATACTTTCAAGATCAAGTGGGAGATTGTTGGTGTTTCCAAGGTGATCTGGAAGTGATCAAGCATTTAGTCTCACTGCCAACACGATACGAGCCTATGTGATCACACACAGGAGTGTTTGGAGAAGTTGGAGGAAGGATTGTGTTGGCCTTACTCAAATGGGATATGAGTGAAGGACCAATCCTACGACATATTGGAGTTGGGTCGAGTCGACTGAATGCTCCATAGGTATTGTGAATATTGTATCGAGTATGTTGGTGAGTTTTTGAGAATGTCTCGACGAAACTTATCTCAAGTCGTCGAAAGGGTTCATCGATTGGTCTCGACGAGTTAGATCTACTTGATGGAATAATTCTTCGAAATGACTCAACGAAATATGTCAATTCGTCAAAATGTCTCGGCGAATTGGATATTTTCGTGAGTCAATTCATCGAATGGTGTCGACGAAATCTATTCAGTGAATCATCTCTACGAATTTTTTGAATGGTCTCGACGAATTCGTCGAATGGTATCGACGAATTAACTTTACTCGATGAATTCTTTTTACTGCATTTCTGGACGTGGGTGTGCGGATAGCCTTTCTCTCTCCCTGGGGTATAAATAGATCACGATTTATTTATGCCCTAGGTGTGTGATCTTTTCTTTTGCGATTCTTAGAGAGACGGAAGAGTTCCACGAAGTTCCGATAGGTCGATCCCGCCGCCGCCGCCGCCTCTCCCTGTCGTCGGACCTAGCAATCTGTGGGAGATGTAGAGGGCTCTTCTTCTCCGACATAGTTCTTGTGCGACAAGAAGCTAGGGTTCTTCAACGCTCGTGTGAACTCCCGTAGAGGCGCCGATTTATTTCTGCGCTTGGGACTCGACGATTGTTCTTTGGGATTCCTTTGAGGAGCACGTTGGTTGAGTGTTGACACAATCCCCTTCAGGTATTGCAATGTGTTGCTTCTCCTATTTCTCGATTCATGAAATTGCAAGTTCCTTGAACTGTTTAGGGTTATTCATTTTTGTATTTTCCGTTGTGTGCTTTTGATGCATTGTTCTAAGAAAACCCAACACTTGGTCACTACAATAAAAATCAAATAAACTATATGTCAAAAAAACTCCACTAAGCACTACTCACCCTCTTGATAAGCCTTAATAAGCATTGTGAGGTTGAGCACCTTGGAGAGAATTGTAAAGTTTCTTGTGCAAATAATTTATTCATCACTTCTCTTAGTACATCGGATCACAAAAATGAAATTGAAATTAAAAAAGAATAAATATGATCACTCAAGCACTACTTCGCACCCTGATAAGTCTTAATGAGCATTATGTGCATTAAAATATTGTGGAAATAAAATTACGTGTGTATTTTAATGTTGTGTTTTTTCCATTATATATGTCACGTGTTTTGATTAATTTACTTGTATACTCTATCAAAACACTTTTGTGCACATCATTATCTTATATGAAACTTCCACTCATGAGAATTGGATCATATTGCACAACGACACTATTCTTTGTATATTTTAGTAAATGCACCAGATAACACAGCATGACCGCTACAATGTTTAGTTTTACTTGAAATGCAAATTATTTTACATTGTAGTCATTATCTTTTCTTGATATATTAAATCATGCTTGCAATTTTCAGTGAAATAACATCTCTTGGATTTTAATTCAAAACATCCTCTTAATAATATTATGACTTTTTATATTTTATGATATTATTGTCTAAAATGATGTTTACCTTAAGAATGCTTAATATATATTTTTCTACTGTGTTTACTACTTGTCCTCAGTCATGACTATTTATTTTTCAACAAGTGGTATCATAAAAATGCTTACTTTATTGTTTCTATTGTGATTGCTACTTGTGTTCATTCTTGACTATTTATTTTTCAACAAGTGGTATTATGACTATTTATTAAAAATAAATGCTTACTTTATATTTTCACTGTACTTACTACTTTATGCTCGATCATTCTTATTTTTCAACAAGTATCTATCCAATTTTACGTTGCATCCAATTTTCTTCTCTACATAGAACACGCTAATTATTATTGCATGCACGCACCTCTACACTCTTTTGATACTGCCAAAAAGGGGGAAAATAAACTGCATAAATCTAATAATTTAGTGGGAGTACATTATAATAATATATAATTAAAATAAAGCATATATGTAGAAGGAGTAATCATAAAGGAGGTGTATACATTACCCTTTGCTCGATCATCATTATCCTTCAAATAACTATAAATTGAGAAATCTAGTTTAATAGATATTTAGGGGAAGTAAATTATAAGGGGAACACTTATGTAGGGGGAATACATATATGAAAAGTATGATGTCTTGCATTTGAATTTATCACGTTGCATACTTATTATTCACGCATATCTTTTACCGCACTTATCTATAAACACAATTATACTGTTAAATTCACTAATTTCTCATACAGGTATTTGTTATTATCAAAATGGGAAGTTTGTTGGAACATGTATTTCATATCTCTTGGTTTGAGAATAACAAATACCGTTATGTATTTGATCTAGTTTTTTTGTGTGTTTATAGTGTGCAGGTCGTACATTTGTCATCATACATTGAACGAGAATAAAAGACGGACGACGATGCTCATCACTGTTTGCTACTGCGGGGCAGTAGCACCTACCACTTGCGGTAGGTTCTGGATATAGAAGAACAATTGGCAAGATGTTTTGAACGCAAGAATGACAGGGGCAAGGAGGAAAAAATGGAAAACAAATCTAGCACGGCGTGGTAGATTAGAGCGGCGCGGTAGGTGTTGCCTAAAATGAAGAATGCCAAAAATGAAGATGTCTTATTTGTCGTTATCTGTGTGCCTCTGGTTACCTTATAAGGTACTATGCGGTGGTAGCACTACCATCGATGGTAGCTCACTGAACCTATTTAATGACCGGATCCTTCTAGGGCCATGCTTGCTGAACCATCAAAGCCACAACTCCTTTGTGAGAGGCTCATCTCCAAACATCAAGAGGAATCCCTTGGGCGAACACGAAGATCGAAAGAACAACTTGAAGGGGAAGTGCTACAACGATTATTCAACACGAAGGGTGAACGCATCAAGAATGTTGATTCTTACTTCACCTTCGTCTCCACCTTTAGAAGTTCTTATGGAGTTTCTCTTTTATATATTTTATCAATTCTGAATTTGTATTCTATTTTCTTTTGTTTTATTGTAACATGTGCCGAGGAGAAATCGTCCCGGGAGGACGTCGGATTTCGGGGAGGACTCCATGGAGAAATCATCCTGGGAGGACGTCGAATTCTGGGGAGGATTCCTTGGGAAAATCGTACGTGATGGGCGTCTAGAATGAGGAGGTCTAGCAAGGGCTCGAAGACCTTCTGGGTAATAAGGGAGAGAGCCAACCGGTCCTTGGTGAGTGGGTCGATATAGAAATCCAAAGATCGTGTTATTCATCGCTTTTAATCTCCGGCGTTATGGAGATCGCAATCTTGTAATTGTAATCAAAGCTTATGAAATAAAATAATGTCTCACTTTGTTTTTACTAAATGGATTTTATTTCTTAGTTTCAAATGGTTTAAATAATATTTTAACTCGAAGCTTTAACGTAAAATATATATTACAAGGGTTTACCCAAAATCCTGCACCTAATTCTCAGCTCTCCTCCAGACCGGTCCGCCCGATCACAAGTTTGGTGACTGCCCAGACCGCCCCACTCTCTCCAGCATCTCCTCAAGAAAAGCTAGGATCAAGTACCCGTCTGATCGCCGGACCGCGCGGATAGAGTTGTTTTCTCGCTTCGTATCTTCTCACCCCTGCTCGGTTCTCCTATATCCTGGGAAGCCCGTAATTTTGGAGCCTGCCAATTTGGGCAGGCCCCTGTCCCTATAAATAGGGGTGAGGAGTGCCCATAAGGCATGCTGATTCGAATCCTTAAGTTGTCCTCCTGTGGAAGCGGTCTCGAATCTAGTCCCTTGTAAGCTACTCGTTTGTTGCTCGGTTACCCTCTTTTTGTTACCGCAAGTTTCAAATCTATTTTATCGACCGCCACAAGATGTATTCACCGCGGCGGGTAAGTCTTTTCTTGCCGCTTGGCGGTCTCTTTCGCCCTCTCCGTCATCCTTCTAACCACAAGTAACTGACAACTCATCAGCCCCTCTCGGTGTCCCTAAACGTGAAGTTGTGGAGATATAATTTTTGTACCAACAACAAGATTCTTTTATTCATTTATTCTTAGGTTTCAATCTCTGCAAGCTAGCGCCGGGCGATAACACTTATCGCTGGTGGTAGTGAACAAAAATTGAACTTCGTCTTTTCATAAAAGTGATCTTCGATATAATATTCTCTGAAAAGATTAAATAAGATTTTCTATTTAATATTCTGAAACTACTTTGATTAAAAATAATATTTTTATTTCGAATTAAATTCATAAAAATCTTTATTCACCCCACCCCCACTAAGGGCGTCAGTAGATCCAACATCATCTGCGCATGACTTCGTGTGCACTCACCGGGCTTCGTTCCTATAAGGGGAGGAATAATCATTGATTCACGCCTGGGGGGAGCGGCAAATCGGACGGAGGGCCGACGCAGTTTCCCAATCAAGCCTCCACATTCCCCTGGAGCTGGTCCAAGGCTTCCACAACCCCCAAGTTGCAGGTGGATTCACCCTAAGGGAATCGTTGATCACCCACTTCAACAGCGCTAGCTGTGGCATGCCTTCTCTGCGCCATCGCTCGTTGCCAGACCCACCCAGGTACACACCTGTGTTTTCTTTTATCTTCTGCAGGATCCCGCGCGGCCTCATCTTCCATCTATCTCATCTTGAGATGCACCTATGGTACCGACTGTTCCTCAGCCAGTCACTCACCCTCTACAACCAGGGCAACCCCATCGTTAGACACTCTCTCGTCAACCTCGACAATATAGAGAGCTTTTGATGACCTCTCAGGGGTGACCGTGTTGTCTGACGGACCCATGCATACCGCGACCTCATCGGAAGCCGCCTTCACCGAATTTTCCTGTGGAAGGGACCCGCTTGCCAACTTCTGGAGAGTTGTCGCCAAGAGCGCTCTCTTCCCAGTTGCATCAACAATTATCGGCCTCTCTGACGGGTTGATAATGACTTTAAGCGACTTATCAGTAGTCGCTTCGCCATCCATATCGACAATGTCAACATCGGTGCTCACCCTACCTCCAGGGGGATGGCGCATCTTCTTCGCAACTGTCTTCCCCAACAGCTTTGACATGCGCTTCTTTCCAGACGCATTCGTTGGAACCACCCCGTGGGCATCGGGGGGTCGCCGTCTGAGTTCCTAGACCTCCTTGTCATCAGATCAACCAGATGAGTTTGATTCAGAGCGGTCATCTTTTCAAGCAAGATCGCGACACTACAAGGAAAAATGAAGCAAGATGGTCCATGAGTATGACCCTGGGTTATTTATAGATTTCCAGCACCGTGTGTACAACCCTCATTCTCCGAGGGTGGGCCCATTCAAAGCCATGTAGGCAAAAGTCAAAGTCAAAGGGTCAACATAGAAGTCAACAGCTCGAGACACCAAGACAAAGTCGGCCAGCAGGAGTGGAAGAAGGCCTAGGCGAGTTGGGGTGCACTCGTGCGAGTAGCCCGGATACTCGCCTTCTAGAGTTCGTCGAACGCAGCCTTCAGAGTTCGTCGAACGCAGGTGTAGAAGAAGGGCTAGGCGAGTAGGGGTGCACTCATGCGAGTAGTCTGGATACTCGCCAAAAGGTGGGCGACCATAGGTGATACTCGCCCATTTGCCCGGGGAGATCACCTCAATGTCGCTAGTCGCCGGGCAGGGGCTGGGCTATAAAAACCCCCCCTACCCCCTTGGTTTTCCTATAAATATCAGGGGTACTTGGATTGACACTTGAACTTGAGCTCCTGAAACCCTGCTCTTGCATTTTGGAACCTGTCGCACTTGGCCGCTACTCTCAGTACTAGCCAAGTTGGTGCCTTCCTCGTACCTTGCTCGGCCATTCTTTGGTTGTGGAGGGGAAGTCTCTTCTGAGCTTCTGGGTACGTGGTGGGACCTCTGATAGTTTATATAGGTGTAGTCAATAATACCTAGAGGGGGTGAATAGGTTTTACTTATTTTCTTTGTTTAAACCTAATGTTTCTAGGTGCAGAAAACACAATCACAGAAAGCACACAAGGATGTATAGAGGTTCCTCAAGACCGAGTGTCTTGAGTAGTCATCTTTCCCCCTTTACCTTTCTAACAGTGAGTTAGACATGGCCACAAACTCCAATCTCGGCTCCTTGAGCTTACACCACAAGTTCCTCAGAACTTCTTAGATCAATAGTGATCCTACCTCAGGCACAGCAGCCCTACACTCAGGCTCAACAGCCCTACACTCAGGCTCAACAGCCCTACACTCAGGCTCAACAGCCCTACACTCAGGCTCAATAGCCCTACCCCTCAGGCTCAACAGCCCTACACCTCAGGCACAGTAGCCCTACAACTCAGAGTTATGTAACTCCTACCACTCAGAAATCCCACAGATTTCCTACCTCAGACCTATCAAGAAGTCCTACCACTCAAGCTGTCAACACGGCTTTACACACAGGCTCAACAGCCTTTTACTCAGGCAATAATGCCTTACAAAGATATAATAGAGTTTGAGCTAGATACAAAAGACAAAAGGTTTACTCTTAGGTCTTCTGAATCTTTTCTGTAGATCTGAAAACAACAGCTTCAGATTTGTATCACCTTGATCTTCTCCTTCAGCAAAGCAGAAGATCAACTTTCCCTTCTTGAGTTTGTACAGGAAGAGCTAACTAATCTCCCTTAGAATATTAACTTCAGCTGCAGAGAACAACTTCAACTGGCTGAAATGTGAATGCTCGATTGCGGCGTACAGTAAAGGCTTTCTCTATGGAACAGTGCTTATTGTTGTGCCCTAGCTTGTTCTTTTATACCTCCAGAAGGCTTCAACGGCTATATCGATCCTCCTGACACAGTATGGGGCAGATTGGACTTGCTTTTCCTTCTCAATTGTCATTTGCACCAAAAGCAGATCCCGTCAACACATTTGGATTTGTCTCAGCGGTTGGGCTGAGACAGCATCCAGTCTCAGCGGTTGGGCTGAGAAAGCTTCCAGTCTCAGCGGCAGCTCTAGTCCCCTTCTCAGCGGTTGCTCCAGTCTCCTTCTCAGTGGATCCGCTGAGACGGCTCATCGTCTCAGCGGTTCTGACCCATCGTCTCAACGGTTATGCTGAGACAGATCTTCATCTCCTTGTAGATGATTTCTTCTTATCTAAGGCCATGTTTGGCCCTTCCTTTTGAGTCACCTGTGCTTGTATATCCTATATAAGTAGTTTTGTTAAATACAATATGTCCTTAGCATTGAGAGTGATGCCTCTTCAAATCAAGGTAATATTGAGGACAATATACCCAACAATCTCCCCCTATTTGAAGAAGCGGAACATCCCCAATGCTAAGGTCCATTAACAATAAAAATCTTATCACAGAAAAAAATGATCTGTGAAGCACAGGACCTAACACCCTAAGCATAAGCATATGCACTGGCCCTTTCTCCCCCTTTCTCCCCTTTCTCCAGCACCCTAAGCATAAGCATTGGTACTGGCCCTATCTCCCCCTTTCTGGCTTTTTCAACCTTAACTTGCTATGGATGGAGGGACAATAGTTGTAGATCCCTTTGGATCAATCTATAGGCTAACCTATATAGTCTGAGCATTTGCCAACTCCCCCTCAACCTGAGCAGGGAATTTACTCCCCCTCAATTGGAGAGCTATTTTCTGTAATAGCTGATCCATTTCAATTTGAACATCACATTTAAGGTAGTGAATAATAAAGATAATAAATACAGAGTACATATATCAATAGTAACAAACATAATATTATGATAAGAATTTGAAATATCATTTCACTTTAAATGTTCAGTACAGATATATAAAAGAAAATTCAACTTATAGTTGTACATTCAATCCCAAAAAAATAAATGTCAAGGCTGGAAGAGCTTTCTCCATCTGTAGATTTTCTTTTCCTAGTTTCAGCAGCGGCCTTGATCTTCTACTTTACTTTGAAGTACAGAAATGGCTTGGGAAGATATCTTGAGGGAATTCTTAAAGGAGTTTCCCTTCTTACCATATTTTCTTTGAGAATCCTTTCCCTTAAAGATTCCCTTTCAAGGTGTTTGATCCACTCAGCAGCTGAATAGACATGGTCAATGTCCTTCATTGGATTTCCATGGCTAACCCAGGTATTGACAACAATTGTGTCCAACTCCAGGTTGTCATCTTCATGGAGTGGATCCTCTAATCTTTCCATTCTTTTCTGTGCCATATATTCTTCAGTAGTTTGAATACCCTCTACCCTTCTCCTCTTTACTTCTCTCTCATCAGTAATCTGATTTGATTGACTTTGGAAGTCAAAGTCTTCAACTCCGCTAGGGTTCAAGATTGGCAGATTCAAAGCAATTATTATTCCTTGCAGCACCTTTAAGCTTGAGTCCCATTGATTATCAGTGACCTTTCTGGCCATGGTAAGGATATTCTCTTGAATAGCACTGGAAGCAGTGTTGACCACTTCTACCATTTGCTTGCTGGCTTCTTCTTGATTGGAGAGTATCAGTTTGTGGGAGGACTCCATGTTGTTATACAGCTGTATGTGAGCTCCTTTCAGCTTAGCATGTAGATTGAGTATCTTCTCCTCCCCTTCTTTGCTATGTTCCACTATTTTTTTCTCAATTTTAGAGTGTTGATCCAATATGGATTGAGAGAGAGTCTGAAAGGTGTTGTCCACATCATCCAAAATGCATTCCTTTGCCTTGTCAATGTGGGACTTGACTTGGCTGCTTGATGTGTTGACCACTTGTGCCATTCTGGCAACAGCTTTTTCCCAGACATTCTCATTTTTGTAGAGGTGATTCTTTACATATGTGATGTCCTTTGTGGAATCCCCTTGATGGTCAGCAATATCCTTCAGAACTATGTGCTGGGCAGCAACAGTATTTTTGGCCATTTCAAACCATCTTGTCATCTGCAGAAGGATATGATCTGATGCAGTTTTGACATCATTAACTTGGGCATTCAGTTCAGTTCTCACTTCAGCCACTCTTGACTCCATTCTTTGCTCACTGGCCTGGATCTCCTGAGTCAATGCAGCTCTTGTTGTATGCAATTCATTCCTTATCTGGGTAGATACATCATGAACCTTTTCAGCAACAATCTCTTTCATAGACAACATCTGACCCTCAATCATTGTTTGTATTGAGTTTATCAGGTCAGATGTGTCCAGAACTGCAACTGGCCTTTCCTGGGGTAATTCCTTTTCAAACATCTCTTCAGCTCCCCTTTGAGCATTAGCCCTCCCATCATCAGGGATCTGCTCCCCCTCAGATGGAGCATTATGTGTACCTTGTAGATTTGGAGGGATTGATTCCTGTTCATGTTCTCCCCCACTAGCATACCCACCTTCTCCTTCATAGGTTGGGCTATGCTCCCCCTCACTTGGGGCATCCTTAGGAGGAGAATTTTGTCTAAGGTCACCTGAAAAATGATTGATGAATTAGACACCTAGACTATACTACTGATAGAGAAAAGAGGCCTAACTGAAATCCTAATTTACCCTGGATAGGTGAGTTGGGAAATTCATCTTCAGCATGATGAACAGCTGGATCAGCATTCATCTGGGTTGGCTCAGGATTGGGCACAACACTTCCTTGGGGCTCCTCATTTGTCCTGGGGACCTCTTCATTATCAATGTTCATTGGGTTGCTGCCAGATCTATGATCAGACTCATGACTATCTTCATTTTCAGACCCATTTGACTTTGAGGATGAGTCTGATTTGTGCTGAGATGAATCTTTCTTATTTTCCTTTGCCACAGATGGCTGGCTCATAGGGAGCACTCTGGAGAATCTATCCAGAGTCATAATGTCCATTCTTTTGAGATAATGGAGATTTGACCCCTTTGAGTTTGCAAAGGTCTCTGAATGACTATTCTGTAGGTACAGAGATAGTATTCTTCCCATATTGGGGGCTTGTAGAGATTCCCTTATCCTTTGAAAGATAACTTCTCCCCATGAGGTTCTCTTGGACAGAATTATCCTAGTCATTAATTCAAACATGAACTGTGAGACAGTGTCATGTGATCCAGGCTTGCATAGGATAGCTTTGCCTACTATATCAAACAACAGCTTCCCCTGTTGATTGAAGAACTTCCTCCTTAGACAACTGGTTTTAGTATTACTGTATCCTGTCCACTTTATGGCAGTCCTCTTATCCTTTTCAGATATTTCCTCCTCTTCAGTTTTACTGCATGGAGTTAATTTCAGCCCCTTCTCCAACCTTTTAGCTGTAATCTTTATCTTCTCACTTCCTATCTTGGACTTCAGGATGGTTTTGGAAGGAGATAATTTGACATTGTTGAACCATTCCAGAACTTCAGTTCTGAGAATGCAGCATGGTTCAGACAGCATGTGCTCTAGACCTTGAGCTTCCATTAGATGAATCACATGTCGTATTTCATCTGAGGCATGAGAGAATCCATCTCTTACTATTTCATAGCCCTCCAGGAGATCTTTTGAGCTCTTTGGCGCCATGGAATCATAAAATCGAGGCGCTGAGACGGGAGAGAAGGTGAATCGTCTCGACGGCTAAGGGTTTGGCTTTGTGGTGTGTTTTAGGTTACAGTGTATCGATTTATAGAATTTTAGTTTCGTTTTTATTAACCCTAGGCTTTTAGACTTAATTACCTTATTGTGTTAAGGAGTTTTAGGTTAATTAACAGATTTCATACTGAACATACCCCGTCTCAGCGGTTCAGCTGAGACGGAGACCTAGGCCGCTGGGACAGTGAACTGTCAACCGCTGGGACAGTTTGCTCGTCTCAGCGGTTCAGCTGGGATTTTTCTCAGCTGATTCAGCTGAACATACTCCTGCATTTTAGCTGATCATAGGGTTTAGACCAAATGTAGATATTTTGGCTTAAGATGGGTCTTTGTCATGTCACTAAGTTGTAGTGTACAATAATGTAAAGTTTGATAATTCATCATGTATAATCATCAACAGTGACAGCTATTACTCATACATTTAGGACTATTCTATACTAAGCATGCCAAGATCAATTTTGAAAGCATTGAATTTAGACTCATCCAGTGGCTTTGTAAAGATATCAGCTACTTGTTTGTCAGTGGGGACAAATTCAAGACAGATGTCTTTACACTCTACATGTTCTCTAATAAAATGATATCTAATCTCTATGTGCTTAGTCCTGCTATGAGAGACAGGATTTTTAGCAATAGATATTGCACTGGATGAATCACAATACAAAGGAGATTCCCTTACCTTGAGGTTGTAATCCTCCAACTGATGTTGTGTCCAAAGGAGTTGTGCACAACAACTACCTGCAGCAATGTATTCAGACTGAGCTGTGGATATTGCCACACTAGTTTGTTTCTTACTGCTCCAAGATATTAATCTTCTCCCTAGGAATTGACAAGTACCACTTGTACTCTTTCTGTCTTCTTTGCAACCTGCAAAATCTGTATCTGAAAAGTCTGTTAGTTCAAAGTCATTGTTCTTAGGGTACCACAGGCCAAGATGCAAGCTGCCCTTAAGGTATCTCAATATCCTCTTCACAGAGGTGTAGTGAGATTCCTTAGGATAGGCTTGATACCTAGCACAAACACATGTAGCATACATAATGTCTGGCCTGCTAGCAGTCAAGTATAATAGGGATCCAATGATGCATCTGTACATGGACTCATCAAAGGCCTTTCCCTTTTCATCCTTGTCTAATGATACATTAGACCCCTTGGGTGTTCTCATGGTGGAGGCTGATTCCATCCCAAATTTCTTGATGAGCTCCTTAGTGTACTTGGTCTGGGAGATGAAAATTCCATCATCAGACTGTTTCACTTGGAGCCCAAGGAAATATTTGAGCTCACCCATACTGTTCATTTCAAACTCCCCCTGCATTAGATTGGCAAATCTCTTGCAGAGGTTGTCATCAGTAGACCCAAAGATTATGTCATCAACATAGATTTGGACTAAGAGACACTTGCCCCTTATTTCCCTAAGAAACAATTTGTTATCAATCTTTCCCCTCATGAACTTGTTCTTGAGGAGAAAGTTGGACAAAGTCTCATACCAAGCTCTTGGAGCTTGCTTGAGACCATATAGTGCTTTCCTAAGAAGATAAACATGAGAAGTTAGGGTTGGATGCACAAAACCTGAAGGTTGTTCAACATATACCTCTTCCTTCAAGTCTCTATTGAGAAAGGCTGATTTGACATCCATCTGGTAGACTTTGAACCCCTTGTGGGCAACATAGGCAAGGAATAGCCTAATTGCTTCCAACCTTGCAACTGGTGCAAAGGTTTGATCAAAGTCTATACCTTCCTCTTGCCTGTATCCTTTGGCTACTAATCTGGCCTTGTTCTTGATGATTGTACCATTCTCATCAAGCTTGTTCCTGTATACCCATTTAGTGTCAATCACATTGTGTCCCTGAGGTCTTGTCACCAGCTTCCATACTTTGCATCTCTTGAATTGTAGGATCTCTTCTTGCATTGCTTCAATCAAGAGGTGTCTTGATTGGCCTCTTCAAACTTCTTGGGCTCCGTTTGAGAAAGGAAGCTCAAGAATAGTGCTTCATTATGAGCTCTGCTTCTTGTCAATATGCCTTAGGTATGATCCCTAATTATTAGATCTCTTGGATGATCTCTCAGGTGCCTTGCAGCAGCAGGAAGAGGGTCCTCTGGTGGCTGTGTTTGTTCCACTGGTTCAGCTATGACTTCATCTTGTACCTCTTCTTCTTCAGGAATTGCAGCAGTTGTCTGTGTGTTACTGCTGCTGGGCTTGTCTTGGATAGTCAGCTCATGCATCCCTTCTTCATTTCCTATCACAATAGAAGAACTAGACCATTCTTTGTAGAGAAGGCTGGTCTCATCAAATACAACATGCATAGATTCTTCTACAACATGGGTTTTCTTGTTATAAACTCTATAGACTCTACTATGTGAGTTATACCCAACAAGAATCCCCACATTGCATTTTTCTGCAAACTTTGTTAATTGAGATTTTCCATTATTTAGAATGTAGCATTTGCAACCAAAGATTCTAAAGTAGGAAATTGTAGGTTGTTTGCCTTTCAGAATCTCATAAGGGGTTTTCCCAAGGACCTTATTGATGGAGGCTCTATTGAGAACATAACAGGCTGTATTGACTGCCTCAGCCCAGAAGTATTCTGGGAGTGAGGAGTCACTAAGCAATGTTCTCCCAGCTTCTATCAAGGTCCTATTCTTCCTCTCAGCCACACCATTTTGCTGTGGAGTCCTTGGGGAGGAGAACTCTTGGGTGATACCAAATTCTTGACAAATTTTTGGCATGGCTTCAGATTGAAATTCTGTGCCATGGTCAGTTCTTGTCCTGACCACAGTACATAGTAGATCATTCTGAATAGCCTTGACATAATTTATAAAGACATGTAAGGCATCTGACTTCTTCTTAAGGAAGAATACTCATGTATACTTTGAATGATCATCTACAATTACCAAGATATACAACTTCCCACCTAGGCTCTGAATTGGCAAAGGACCAAACAAGTCCATGTGCAATAGGTATAAACACCTTTCAGTATCCTTGGAGCCAATACTTGTAAAGGTGGTCCTAGTTTGCTTACCCATTTGGCAAGCATGACAGGGACCACTTTTAACATATTTTAGTTTAGGACTATTTCTAGCAAGGTTTTTAGAAAATAATCTATACATTGTCTTATAGTTAATGTGGGCAAGTCTCTTGTGCCATTGGACACAAAGAGACTCACTTTCATTAGCTACAAGACACACAGAAGAGATAGAATAATTGCAAATGAAGTCCAAGCAATAAACATTTCCACTCCTAGTGCCTGAGAGAATGGTCTCCAAGTCATTAGACTTTTTGATCAAGCACTTGTCATTGTGGAATTCAATGACATAGCCTAAGTCACATAGTTGGCTTATGCTTACAAGGTTGTGTTGCAACCCTTCAACATAAGCTACCCTTGTGATTGAGACTATCCCATTTGAAATCATACCATATCCCTTGGTGACTCCCTTTTCAGATCCACCAAAGATAACTTTGGGTCCATTCTTCACTAGATGGTAATCCTTTAGAAGATCCTTAGTTCCTGTCATGTGCCTTGAGCACCCACTGTCCAAGTACCATATTTGGTTGAGACTGGTACTTGAACTAACCTGCAACATAGAGTTTAATGTACCTTAGGATCCCAATTGATTTTGGGTCCTAGGTTCATGTTAACACCATAGGGAATATTCCTAGAAAGGGTTGGTTTGGCTTGAGGTTCAATCCTTGCCTTTGGCACATTGGGGTTGTGCCAATAATCAATTGCAAAGTGTCCTACTTTGCCACAGCACCAACACTCATATATATTATATCTCCTCTTCTGAACAGTCCTAGAAGATGAAGCTTCCTGTTTCTGTTCAGTAGAGGATACAGCTGCTGTTTTCTTTGTTTTATCAGTAAAGGCCTGCCTTTTTACCTTCCTATAATCAGTCAAGGCAGCCAGTTTTTGTTTGACATCAACACCCTCTAGCTTGGCAGCCAAACATGTGTGGATGTCAGCAGAAACTGGGCTTTTTGTCTTGGTTATAGGACAGTCAACAGCCATGGACTTTGCTGAACAATGTTTAGAATTGACAGCCTTGGTTATCTTGAGTGAAGGGGCTGAGGTTCCAAAAACAAAAGGTCCATGATGGGCCATTTGGATTTCCTCATGCAGAGCCTTGAAGGCACTCAAGCCTAACTCCTTTCTATATCCATAGATGTGAGCATTCTTGCTCAAGTTATTGGATCTTCCATTTAATAAGTGACCATGAACACTTTCTTGGTCATACTTGTTTGAGGGCATCAAGACTTTCACAAAGGAGGTCTTAGATTCTTTTGAGTCTTTGACCTTTCCCTTAGTGTTGCTAGTAGATGCCTCATTGTTGAAACCAACACCTCTCATGTCATGGGAGTTGAAGGTGTCAATAATAGGCAACACTGTCTTGGGCTTGGAGAACTTAGCCACCAGCATCCTCTCCTTGAGAAGCTTTTCTTCAAGATCCTTAATGATCTTGTTCTTGTGGCTTATGGTGCCCACATGGATGATTGACATTCCCCTTAGCTTGCCAATCTCCTTGCTCATTAGAGCTAGCTGGGTAGCATGCTCAATGCATTCAGATTTTGATTGCTTTAGGGAAGCAATTTCTTGTGCTTGCCTCTTGGCTAGCATTTTGCTCTTTTTCAGAGCTTCCAGGAGTGCACCATACTTATCAATCAATTGATTGACATCCTCCTCAGAATCTGATCCACTGCCAACTTTAGATGGAGGGGATTCAGATTCTGGACCTGTTTCATAATCAGAAGAAGAAGAAATGCAGTGTATCAATACCTGCTCATGTTCTGAATTGCTGTGGCTGTCCTCATCTTCAGTTATAGCCATCAGCCCATGGTCATCAAGAGTGACCTCATCCTCCTCTTCATCACTATCTGAATGTGATAGAGGGGCCCTGATTCCTATCCTGGTAGCAGGATAGTCTTCTTCCTCCTGATCAGCAAACAGCCCCAAGTAGTCTTCCTCCTCACCATCTGAATATGAAGATGAAGATTCAGATTCACTCCAGCTCTTGCCTTTCTTAGCTAGGAAGGATATTTCTCCCTTCCTCTCCTTCTGGTGATGAGGCTTCTTGTCACCTCTTTCCTTTCTCTTGACTGGGCAGTCAGCAATGACATGTCCAGGCTTACTACAGCAATAGAAAATTATGTTAGTTGAAACATGTTTACTAGTTTTAGAGTCATACCTGTCCCCTTTGGGATGTTGCCTCTCAGATCTGAAATGATCCTTCTTGGGATGAGAAGAGGAGGAAGGTTTGTTCTTCCATTGTTTCCTCTTGATCATCTTCTTGAACTGCCTTGTGAAGGCAGCAAACTCCTCATCAGAAGAGGAGCTGTCTGATTTGCTGCTCTCAAATTTCTCAGATTCAGCAGCCTTTCTTGGAGGTGACTGCACTCTAACCTTGTTCCTCTTAGAGCTTTCAGCTTTGAGAGAAACAGATCTCTCCCTTGTGTGAGCCCTGGAGGAAGAGTCCTCCTCCTTTCTTGCAGAAAGTTGCATCTCATATGAGAGCAGTTTCCCAAACAGTGTATGGGTGGGGGTTTCTCCAAGTTTTGCCCCTTCCCTAATTGCACAGATTTTAGTGTCCCATTCTCTAGTTAGAGATCTAAGGAACTTATCATTGAGTTCATAATCTGTGAACACCCTTCCATAGGTTCTTAGTTCATTTACAATCCTAAAGAACCTTTCATAGCATATGGAGATATTCTCCTGGCTCAGTTGCCTGAAGGCTTCATACTCTTGATTGAGGAGTGGCTTTCTATCATCCCTCACTTCAGTTGTTCCCTCCATATAAATAACCAATGTGTCCCACATTTCCTTGGCAGTTTGGCAGTGGACCAAGTTCTGAAAAGTAGTGTCATCAATGGCATTTACTATTATGTTTTGGGCTCTCTTGTCCATAGTGTACAATGCTATCTCATCATTGGTCAGCTCAGAAAATACCTTAAGTACTTTTCTAGTAGGGTCAATAGTGGAGACTTTCTCAAAGGTATAAGGACCATTTTTTACAGTCAAAAAGATCCTTGGGTCTAAGGCTTCCATGAAAAGCCTTACCCTTTGCTTCCATATCCCAAAGTTTTCTTTGGAGCATATGGGCAACTTCATTGACCCCAACTCCTTCTTCATTCCACTGTTGGCCATTAGATTTCAGATTTGACTACTCTTGTATAGGATCTGATCAGACTGTTAAGTCTTTTTGATCAACCTAGCTCTGATACCACTTGATAGTTTATATAGGTGTAGTCAATAATACCTAGAGGGGGGGGGGGTGAATAGGTTTTACTTATTTTCTTTGTTTAAACCTAATGTTTCTAGGTGCAGAAAACACAATCACAGAAAGCACACAAGGATGTATAGAGGTTCCTCAAGACCGGGTGTCTTGAGTAGTCCTGTTTCCCCCTTCACCTTTCTAACAGTGAGTTAGACAAGGCCACAAACTCCAATCTCGGCTCCTTGAGCTTACACCACAAGTTCCTCAGAACTTCTCAGATCAATAGTGATCCTACCTCAGGCATAGCAGCCCTACACTCAGGCTCAACAGCCCTACACTCAGGCTCAACAGCCCTACACTCAGGCTCAACAGCCCTACACTCAGGCTCAACAGCCCTACCCCTCAGGCTCAACAGCCCTACACCTCAGGCACAGCAGCCCTACAGCTCAGAGTTATGTAACTCCTACCACTCAGAAATCCCACAGATTTCCTACCTCAGACCTATCAAGAAGTCTTACCACTCAAGCTGTCAACACAGCTTTACACACAGGCTCAACAGCCTTTTACTCAGGCAACAATGCCTTACAAAGATATAATAGAGTTTGAGCTAGATACAAAAGACAAAAGGTTTACTCTTAGGTCTTCTGAATCCTTTCTTCAGATCTAAAAACAACAGCTTCATATTTGTATCACCTTGATCTTCTCCTTCAGCAAAGCAGAAGATCAACTTGCCCTTCTTGAGTTTGTATAGGAAGAGCTAACTAATCTCCCTTAGAAGATTAACTTCAGCTGCAGAGAACAACTTCAACTGGCTGAAACGTGAATGCTCAATTGCGGCATACATCAAAGGCTTTCTCTATGGAACAGTGCTTGTTGTTGTGCCCTAGCTTGTTCTTTTATACCTCATTTGCGCCAAAAGCAGATCCCGTCAACACATTTGGATCTGTCTCAGCGGTTGGGCTGAGACTGCATCCAGTCTCAGCGGTTGGGCTGAGACAGCTTCCAGTCTCAGCGGCAGCTCCAGTCCCCTTCTCAGCGGTTGCTCCAGTCTCCTTCTTAGTGGATCCGCTGAGACGGCTCCTCGTCTCAGCGGTTCTGACCCATCGTCTCAGCGGTTATGCTGAGACAGATCTTCATCTCCTTGTAGATGATTTCTTCTTATCTAAGGCCATGTTTGGCCCTTCCTTTTGAGTCACTTGTGTCTGTATATCCTACACAAGTATAGCTTTGTTAAATACAATATGTCCTTAGCATTGAGAGTGATGCCTCTTCAAATCAAGGTAATATTGAGGACAATATACCCAACAACCTCCCTGTCGTGGCACATGGGGTCCTGTTTGTTTCTCTTCTAGCTTCCTCGTAGTTGCCCGTCAAGCCATCTCTTCGAGCCGCTTGGCAAGTAGTCTCCGGCTGCATTGGTCCGAATTTTGGAGCCTAGGATTTTCCTGGCTTCAACACTTTGGTGCGGTGAGCGTGGACCGTAGCCAGGGAAGGAAAGCTTAGTGGGAAGAAAATATGGTGGTAGTAGGCGATCATTAGGAGGTTGTCGGCAACTCGGTCGGTGGCGGCGAATTTGTGACGTTGGCGGTCTCGAGGAATTTGCGTGACGGATAAAAAATCCTTGCGAGCAGCTCTTCAATCTCGCACGGAAGGAACGTCGACTTCGCCTCATCGACCGATCTTGATTGAAGAAGATGCTCACCCTCAGCGAGCAGGGAAGGAGCAAGAAGAGGAGATGGAACGACCAAAGAGGTCGCAGTTCTGCCCGCAAAACTCGCAAGGGGTTGGCGGGGTCCGGTTTCGCGAAGAGGAGGAGCAGGCGAGGTACTATGGTACTCGCCCTTATAGCGAGTATGGAGGGGGTACTCGCCCCTATAGCGAGTATGGGGTTAATACTCGCCAAGCGGAGGATCGTCGCCAAGTGGGGGGAAGGGCCCCCTTTTGCGAGGAGATCGTCGCCGCACCAGTGCCGGAGGGGTTCAGGGATCCCGCAATGAATTACTACTCGGGGAGGGACGACCCTATCCGACACCCCCATCGGTTTGAGGATGAAGTCCCCATCTGGATCAGGTCAGACGCCTACGAGGAGCCTTTTGAAGGGCCAATCAATTCGTCCAGAGAGATGCCTAGAATTGTGTCTTCCTGGTCGAGCTCACCAAGCTGACCAGGGAGGAGGAAGAGGAAGAAGAGACGGTCCCCGTAAGAAGAAAGGAGCCCCAGAGATTGGAGAGGAGGAGGCCAGAAGAGTGCAGGCCGGCAAAACGCAGGAGAGAGGAGCCAGGGAGACAGGAAGTGGGAAGACCCTTTGTAACTCCGGAGCAGCTAGAAGAGGGAGGAAAACTCCCAGGGATCGAGAAGCAACCGGGTCAGGGAAGGAGATTCTCCATGGAGGGGAGGAATCGTGGTAGGCAGGAAGGGCGTAAGGAGGAAGGATGCATGGAGTCGATAGTTATTGTCCGTCAGGGGAACAGACGTAACTGGAAGAATAATCGGAGGAGGAATAAGGATCGGGTCGACCAAGGATGTTGAGGAGGGACCAAGGCCGGAGAAGCATGAGTGATTTATGGAGGAACGGGGCTTAGATCTTTCCGCAAGATGAATTTCCACCAGGTTTATCGCAAGAGTGCCGCTTCGACCTCTCAAGCGCCACCCCCGCTAGAGGAGATCACTTTCTCAGAGGAAGGCATGTTAGGAAATGTGAATCCCTTCCGTGATGCCCGTGTAATTCAAGCGATCGTCGAAGACTTCACCGTCAACCAAATCCTGGTGTGCAACGGGGGTTCGGTCCTTGTCATTTTTACGTCGTTCTCACGAACAAGTTTTACAACCTGGAAGTTGAGGCGAGCAGGATGATGGCCTTGGACGGTCCCCTTTTCAATTTCTCAGGTAAGCAAAAGAGGGAAGACGCGGCAGGAAGATCATTCACCGTCGGGAAGCTTAATCCAAGACGGGAAGGACCCTTCATCATCCACGAGTCATTAGCAACTGGCGGATATCGCCTGCAAAATCACGAAGGGGAGCTGTTGGAAAACACTTGGAGCGGCGACAACCTAAAAAGGTTTTGCTCCTGAGCGGGAGTATGTACATCCCACTCCTGTAAATTTATTGTTCATAAATAAATTCATCACCCCCCTGAAACATGGGGTAGAAAAGGGTTTTTTACATTAACCTCAGATTACAAATATTTTCAAGTAAAAGAAGGAAGGCAGGCGAAGCCGATCTCCGCGTCAGGTTGGGAAACGGGCCTCCGACTTGATTCTCGTAAAAACCCAGAACGGATGATGGGACGGTGCCTCGGTAGGGCGTTCCCTTAAGTCCAAGCCTCTACACTGATGGTCGATATCAGCTCTCCCCTTGCATGTTGGCTGCAGGAACCCTCCATCCGGCTGGTAAGATTATCAGGAAGAAGTCTGGACGCTGACCTCCCAATCCGACGAAGAGATGATCCACTTAACCTCGCGGAGGACCCTTGAATAAAGGTGTCATAAACCCTCGAGAGCCAAAGGCTCGCAGCAAAGCATTTCGCTCCCATTTACTTCTTTCGATCATTTGAGTAGGTGTATTTAAATCCTCTCTGGTTGTCAAGTATGGCAGGAAAGTGTCGATCTCTTCAACAACATTAACAAGAGCAGTAGGATGGAGACCTCGGGATGGTGTGTTCCCTTGGAAGGTGCTCCATTGGAACCTCCCCGACAGTCATTCCCTACTGTGTCATTCCCTACTGCGTCGATCTCTCCATCAGAATTGAATATGGGGAAACCAGATGAAGTCTTAGAAGTGCATATCTCAAAGATCCGTCTTCATACGTAGGTGCGAGTATGATGATGCGAGTATATATGGGCGAGTATCCAACAAGCGAGCAACTAACGTGCGAGCAAGGTATGATCGTCGTCCGCAGTATCCTATCTCGTCTATGCTTAGTCGCCTAGCGAGCACTCAACCTCGCCTCAAACCTAAGAGCCTACTCGGCATAACCACAAAAGAAGAAAAGCAAGAAGCAACTACAAAAGGCGAGCAAAAAATTGTATTCATTTGCTTTCATAAGTACATATACAAAAAATGTTGTACAGATTTTCAAAATGGAGTCAGGAGACTATTCATCATCATCACCACCATCCTCGCCGTCTGCGTCGACATCTTCGTCATCATCACCCTCGTCCTCAGAATCGTCATCTTCGGAATCGATGGGTGAGGATGGAAGATCTCGCATAGGGGAGTTGGACTCTTCGGCGAGCAGCGCCGGGATGATGTCCATGACAGTCAGGTCCATTGCCACCGGCTTCAAGAGGCCATCGGCCTTCAGACTGCTTAGAACCACCTTCCCGGTTGCTCGCGCGATCTCCCGGCGAATATGCGCCATATCGTCGCCGAGTATCCGAATTTGCTTGCCAACCCTGGAGGGGCCCACTGACGAAGGTTGTTGCTCGGCAGGCCGAGTTTCCAGCTCGGCGATGCGAACTTGGGCGGCCTCCAAGGTTTGGCGAGTATCCTCCAGCTCCTTCTCCAGCTGGGACACCTTCTTTGCCATTTCCACCTCAGCGGCCTGTACAGATGAAGTCAACGATTAGCAAATATCGATCGGCGCAAAAGGCGACTATCCCAAAAAACCAAAGAAGCGACGAGCGAGTACCTCATGATCTTTCCACTTGGCGGCCTCCAGTCCCATGGAGATGAGCTTCTTGCCATGCACCTTGATCATCTGCTCGTACTCAAGCATCTTCCTAGACGTCGCATGTCCAAGTTCGGCAGCTCGCAGGTAAGCTCGCGAACTATGATGTGCAAGATACTCGGCTGACACATCTTGCAGAGACTCGGCGTCCGCGCGACCATAGAGGGCGAACATCACGTCGAAAGCCTCGTCGACATCCTCCCAATCTTCCGACCAGGCAGGAAGATTGGTGCTCAAGGTCACCTCGTGGGCTTGCTCAGCCCAGGAAACCAAGGGGCGACCATAGGCATCCTCACCTCGAACACCTTCGCCGAAATGCGGATGATCGCTGGGCTCGCCAACCTCCGAAGGGTTCGCCTTCGCCTTCAGGTCCCTCTTGGCGACCTCTTTTTTTCTCGCAGGCTCGGCGGACTTCGCCTTGACCTTCCGCTTCTTAGAGGGACCAGCATCATCGCCGGCGACCTCCTGCTCATCGCCACCCAGCGACAAGTCGATCAGAGCAGAAGCCCCCGCCTTTAGCGCCAAAGGAAGAAGCTCGCTCGGTAAGGAGCGAGTAGCTGCATCAAGACATAAAGAGAAGAACATTAGACATCGACTGAAGACAAAGTGGCGAGTATGACCAAATACTCGCTCAGAATACTACCTTCGCCCGGGAACACTTCGGCGAGCTCATCTACTCGACTCCTCCAGAGGACGACATCCAGGCGGCGACCCCGGAAGCTGTCGAGTAGCTTCTCCCGGCTCTCCTCCAAATAAGGGGTAGCAAAGGCACTCTCCGCCGGCTGGAAGGATGAAGTCGGCACGACTCCAAAGTCGCCCTTGATGACGACTAATCGCTCGGTCCAGCGATGGTTCTTGTTCGCCGTGCTGACCAGCGTGCAGACATGACTGCACAAGAAGACGACGCCTTCGCCAGTGGCGCCGAAATGGAATACTCGTCGGAAGACGGATAGATCAAAGGCGATCTTCTGTTCTCACAAGAAGCAAGGAAAGCCCATGATCATTGCCACTCCGTTTGGGTTGATTTGGGCAGGGACTATCCCATGATAACGGAGTATCTGGCAGACCTCCGACCACAAGTGTAGTCGCAGGCCGACTTCGAAGTGGCGAATGGGGAATATCAGCTCGGTCGCCGAGAATGAGTTCAAGCGCTCATCCTCACGAGGAAGCCTGGCGACATATCCCGGCGACAAGTACTTGGCGGAGAACTCCTTCAAGTCGCTCGGCAGAGAAATCGGCTTCTTGAAGGAAGTCGCCTCAAAGTTCTTCGCATGACTTGCACGACGAATAGTTGCCTCGTCAGCCATTCAGGAAGGAAGGAAATGAAGAAGCGAGTATCAAAGAGGCGAGGAGTGGAACAATCGGCAGATACTCGCTGGAAAGAAAGGAAAATGGCCAAAAGCATAATAAATACGTACACCCTCCCTATTTATAGTACTCGACGAGACTTGGCTTGGCGCGTACGCCACCGCGAGCACGAGTCAGGGGTGGCGAGCATCGAAGAAAGTCGCCAAAATCAGCGGCGCACGTCAAATCACCAGCGCCAAACAAGTGAGTACCTGCATCAAAATCCTAGAGAACTCGCCAAATAGGCGCGACATTCAATTTCTACTCGCAAAATGACAGAAAAGAAGGTAGACAAAATCGGAGCATTTCAGCACAACAAGCGAGGAATAAAAGGGAGAGATTAAACTACTCGCCAAATAATATTACAGGAATAAAATGTTTGGATTACAAAGATTTGCCAGATGGCGACCTAGCGACTACAAATGAAAAAAGAAGAGAACAGATTCTAAGGGAGTTTTTGGGTGTTCGCCTGGGCATCAGGGAGTTGTGGTTGTCATCCAACCCAACCCATGCGACGAGCGCACCTATAATGCTCGAAGACCACTGACATTGCATCCTCCCCCTATCGCAGCTGTTCCTCCATTCTCGCCAGGCGACCAGCCGAGCCCATACTCGCACGAATCCCGACCAGCTCGTCCTGATGCAGCTGCAACCGATGATCCATCCTGCCAACCCGGCGCTCCAGATCGTGGATAGACTGAAGACGAGCTTCCACAATAGCTAGGCGAGTATCGAACTCTTCCAACCGGGACATTTGTGCCTCCAACTCGGTCAAACGGCGCTGAGGCTGGCTAGATGTCAGGCGCTCGACCCAAGACTCCACATCCGTCAAGCGACGATGCGCGTCGCTGATCGCTAGACGCTCCAACTTCGCCTCCAGATCCAAAATAGCACGAGTAGCCCTCTCCTGGTACTCGCGTGAAGGAAGCCCCACCTCGTCAATCAAAGCTCCCATAGGAGTCTGAGCGCGAGCTGCAAAAGCGACAAAGATGAAAGGAGCTTTAGTAACGCATACGGAAGAGACAGCTTCACATGGAGCAAATAGTTAAGTTACCAGGTCGGCGAGCATCATTCCTCGAGCTGCGAGGAGGACTGCGAGATCGCCGAGGAGGAGGACTCCTTCCTCGGTGAGGGGAGGAGCTATGATGACCAGCACCTCGCCGACCGGATGGGTTCCCGACAGAGTGCTCCCTGTCACGAAGAGTTTCCCCCCGACCGCGACCATCCACTGGTCGCCCTCCCCCCCTTGGGGCGAAGAACCCAGAAGAACCCCCAACCCCGCCTCGGCGCGAGGATTCCCCCAGATGGGTTGAGGGAACTGCAGAAGACGAATGGCGCTAATCGCCCTGGATGTCGGCAGGAGGAGGGAACGGAGGAGGAGGCGGAAGCTTCTTAGCGGGCAGCTGCGAGCTACTCGCCAGCTCCGATGGATTGAAAGACGGTGGTGGTAGAGGCGCGCTACACGTCGAAGGAGCCCTCTGCTCGCTCGACGACCTCTTCTCTAGAAGAGAGCTATGAAGGATCTAAACCGCGCCACCACGACGAGAATCCTCCCCAGTCCTGTGCGAGATCATAGGCGATGATCGCAGAGGAATAGCGATCAAAGGCTCCTCCTGAGCATCGGTAAGCGGTGGATCTGCGAGATAGTGTAGAAAGCATCAGAAACTCGCCAATAAAATTAGGCGACTCAAACCAGAATAACGGCGAGTAGGTAGCTCTCACTTTGTAAAGGAGGGAGTTCAGTTTGAACTTGGGCCGAGGTTTCAGCCGTACTCGCTTCTGGGGGAACGCTCGACTCAGGAAGATTAGGAGCAGGTGAGCCGCCCGAGTGGCCGAGACCCAAGTCGGCGAGTACCTGCTGGGTAGTGCCGACCTGAGAATCAGCGACATTCTCCGGGGCGTCGGCATTCTTCTTCTTCTTATTCTTCTTCTCCTTCTTCTGTTCGAGCCTCTTCCTCTTCCTAGAGGCGAGGAAGTCTTCAAGCTCGGCGTCGCGAGCAGGCTTCCGCAACGGTGGCAGCAAACTCGCAAGCTCGGCCAAATCAGCGACAGCTTCCTCGGCAATACTGCGCGACATCTTGAGCGAGATCAAAAAAGTCGTGCCCTCAGAGACCCCTCCCCCTCTATATATAGAGACAGAGCGTCAACCAGCAGGATGCCGACTATCAATCAATACTCGCCAGAAGGCCTGATCGTCGAATGACGGTTGGATGATTCTTTCCGAGAAACTACGTTACTCGTAAAGAGCGGGGATTGTGTACAACCCTCATTCTCCGAGGGTGGGCCCATTCAAAGCCACGTAGGCAAAAGTCAAAGTCAAAAGGTCAACATATAAGTCAACAGCTCGAGACACCAAGACAAAGTCGGTCAGCAGGAGTGGAAGAAGGCCTAGGCGAGTGGGGGTGTACTCGTGCGAGTAGCCCGGATACTCGCCTTCCAGAGTTTGTCGAACGCAGCCTTCAGAGTTCGTCGAACGCAGGTGTAGAAGAATGCCTAGGCGAGTAGGGGTGCACTCGTGCGAGTAGCCCGGATACTCGCCAAAAGGTGGGCGACCATAGGTGATACTCGCTCATTTGCCCAGGGAGATCGCCTCAATGTCGCTAGTCGTCGGGCAGGGGCTGGGCTATAAAAACCCCCTACCCCTTGGTTTTCCTATAAATAGGACCCCAGGGGTACTTGAATTGGCACCTGAACTTGAGCACCTGAAACCCTGCTCTTGCATTTTGGAACCTGTCGCACTTGGCCGCTACTCTCAGTACTAGCCAAGTCGGTGCCTTCCTCGTACCCTGCTCGGTCATTCTTTGGTTGTGGAGGGGAAGTCTCTTCTAAGCTTCTGGGTACGTGGTGGGACCTCCCTGCCGTGGCACCTGGGGTCCTGTTTGTTGCACTTCTAGCTTCCTCGTAGTTGCCCGTCAAGCCATCTCTTCGAGCCGCTTGGCAAGTAGTCTCCGACTGCATTTGTCCGAATTTTGGAGCCTAGGATTTTCCTGGCTTCAACACTTTGGGGATTGATTCGCAGTTTTTGCGGGTATCAGTGTGCTTTTTTGAAGTCCACACAGACATAGAAAATTGAGGGGATTATGTTAACCCAAATCCTATGACCGCGGAAAGGGCCAGTTCGATCCAGCTCCAAGACTCCCAACTGACACTCACATGATGGGTGGTTAATCAGTTCGTAGTGGCCTCACTTTCCCCTCCTCAGAAAGGGTGTGTGCGGTTACTTGGTGAATACCTGCGAGCTCCTCCCGCCAGCTTATCCCAGCAGCGTCCAGATCGGAGAGGGCGAGGCGGATGTTGTCCATAGTCCGCATAGCGCCCTCTCTCCTTTTAGCAAGCGAAGGTCCATGCGGTTACAACATGTTGTGCCAATGCGACCTCATATCCTCTCTCTGATACCCGACTCCTCGTGTACCCCGAGTAGTTGAGCATTTAATGCTTTATTGAATGCTCCCAACCGACTGGGCAGCATACCCTCCTGTATAAATAGAGGGCCATGTGTGTTTGGAAAGAACACGGAACTTGGCCAAAATCTGCCATGTTGTAGGTGCAGTTTCAAGTTCTGTAATTCGGTAGCCTTCTAGTTTTGTGTTTGTGCCTTGTAATAGCTTTTGAGAAATTTCATCGCCCGCAGCAAGTGATATTCGCCGATGCGGGTACATCTGGTGTTCGCCGCTGCCAGCGACGCCTTCTCTTTTTTGTGCTCTATTTATTTTGAAATTAATGTATATAGGAGACGATTTGAGTGGTCGCTGAGTGTGAAGAGTTTGTGACAAATTTGGAATATAAGATGATTTTTTTAATACAACCATTGCTAATTTATTTTGAAATTAATGTATATATTTTTGCGAGACTACTTATATAGGAGACGATTTTCTGAGAACTTTTACTCTCCTATTATTGCTCGTTTTCTTTCAGCTTTTAGGCCCTCGACTTTTTTTTTAATTGACAGCATTTGCTTCATTAAGTAGAAGTCCGGGTGCAATGTACTTCAGTATCTGCGCACATCGAAGTTTTTGGGATCTAGCCTAATGCTATACCTTGTAGAAGTGATCAATTGGAAGCTATGTCGGAGGGCGGTGAGTTTGGTCAAAAATGCATTATCATGGAATGTATGTTTGGCAAGACAAAGGTTATGACCGCTACCAAGAAACTAAACTAATTTTGAGCATAAAATTCATGAAATTTTGTAAATAAGGTCGGGCATCTGAGAACAACGGTTCATGATCACGGCGTTCACGACCGTCACCACAGCACCAAACGAAGCCTAAGACGGAGTACTTATGCTATGATATGCTCTTAATAGCAAACTTCACTTCAATAATCGGAGCTTAGAGCAGGTAACTATATATATGCAACGTACTTTGTGACCACTTACGACCGCTCGACGCTCGTAATAGCAAACTTCTGCCTTACCCTTTATAATGCCAACAGCACGATTTCCCCTTCTATTTATAGGCTCATCTCTCTCTCTCTCTCTTCTTCTCTCTCTCTCTCCCTCTTCTCCCTCTTCTCCCTCTCTCCCTCTCTCCCTCACACACACACACACACAAAAGCACAGGGGAGTTGCAAAACCAGCAATGGAGTTCGATTTCGACCTCGAGAACCCGCTCGCCGGCGTCGATCACGACACGCAACAACTCTCGACGGCACTGCTAGTAGGCTCTGCCAATCTAGACGAGCCCTTGACGCTCTTCGCCGTTGAATCGGACCACATGAGCTCGCTTCCCGGTGCTCTAGACCAGCTTTCCGCGCGATGCAACGCGCACTCTCTCATCGTGCAGGTAAACTTCTAAACAAAATTGGATTCTCCTCTGCTCCCTCTTGCGCCGTTTCACCATTGGAGGATAATCAATGGATCCATCTAATTGTCGCAGGTTCAGTTCAGCAACAGTCTTGATCCGGCTCTTGCATACCTTGCCGTCAATTACGTCGACCGCTTCCTTGCAAAGCGCGAGATCCCAGTAATCTAATAACCGATCCAATGCCAAATCGGCGCTACTCAATCTCCGATCTAATTGATTTCTTCTTACTACAGCGCGAGAAGACGTGGATCGTGCGGCTTCTCGCCATCTCCTGTCTTTCCCTCGCTTCCAAGATGAAGAACATAGACTTATCCCCTGCCGATATACAGGTACGGTGCAGCTAGCCTCTGCTCTTCACTCGAACCATCTCGATCCGATCGGTTCAACATTTCCCCCAAATTTGTTCGGAGCAGAGTGAAGAGGGCTTCATCTTCGACTCTCAAACCATCTGGCGAATGGAGCTACTCGTGCTCAGCGCTCTGGAATGGCGGATGCGATCGATCACGCCCTTCTCCTTTCTCCGATTCTTCCTATCCTACTTACCACTGGAGAATCGACTCCATATCCAGGCTCTCAAGGCCCGGGCATCACAGATCCTCTTCAAATCCCAAAACGGTACCGTTTCCTCGATTCAAATCTCGTATTTAACCAATCTATCTGTAATTCGAAAGATCGCTCCGATATTCTCTTTCTTATTGATTTGAACCAGAGATCAAGTCGCTCGAGTTCAAGCCATCGGTGATCGCCGCCGCCGCGCTTCTCGTCGCCTCGCGTGAACTCTCCCCTGCTCATTTCCTTCCATTCCACTCCGCTCTGCTCAACTGTGAATATCTCAATAGTGTACGCTGACAAGTTACAACATCAAAGTAGCTCTACATTTATCTCTGCTTAACATTTATTGTCGATTTCTGATGGGCTTTTCTCTGTTAATATTACCAGGAGACTCTGACGGAATGCTATGCCGCAATCGACGGCTATAATTCAACAAATTGTAGAGAAGCGGCATCAAATGGCTGCGATTCGGGCCGTTCGGCCCTTACGCCGGTGACTGTGCTTGACCACTGCCGCGCCGGTCTTGAAAGCGAGAAGACAGTAGGATCCGCATCCGACGGCTGTGATGCTAAAATGTGCCGCACTCCTAATGCGGCGCCCTACCTAGCCGGCGACTATTAATTAATATACATCAATAACATCTATTTCCCAAAAAAACGGGTGACTTTATTTCATCCAGTCAAATTACCGAAAATAGGAGGTGGATGATGGACTAATTAATAATTTCAATTTTACCTTTGTTTTCCCCAGCTAGAATTTGATTTTTATTATATCATTCGAATTATCTTCTCTGGAAATTAATTAATAAATATATCAAGAGTATATGCCGTTTGGTTAAAATTAAAAAATTATATGTTTAAAATATGTTAAAAATTGTCATATATTTTATATAACAACCTTTTCCTTCCAGAAAAAAATCATTTTGTTTTTTTATAATTTTATGAGTGCTTCTAATTAATGCAATTATTTCCTAATTTAGGCTATTGAAGTCGAAGTGATACTAGTTTTATGAGACTGAAAATTGAGAAGAATGCTATTCAAAATTTGAATACTGATGAGCGTGAATTATGTGCCAAAAATGTTGTTCCTTCGCTTGATGGACGAGCATTTTTTCTTGCTCTAAATTTGGAGTCGGGAGTTACCCCTAAATTATGGGAAAAGGAGGAAGAAGAGGAGAGACAAAAGGTTAAACCAATTCCTTTTTATCCTGCTAATTCGCTGTAACAGAGACGGAGATGTTAAAAAGTATTTAATAACGCCTTCTCGATCTTAACGTTAGTTTTTAAAATTAAAAAATTATCTAGCTGTATAGTTTCGGCGAAGACTTAGAATGGTCGAACGGCTCCTCTTCCAACGGCCTTAGGCAGATGACGCGTGTCTAATCTGGTCATTGTACGCCGTACGTAGTTTTCTTACGTTGCATGCATGCATGTGCTGTAGTGGGACAAACACATGGGTTTAATTGCGTATACTTGACTGTACGTCTTCGATCTCGCGTGCTGGTCACGTGGGGAGTTAAGAGTGGATAAAGCATGAGATTCTGGAGTGTGAATAATAACTAATTAGATGAATTAGCCTGTGAATATTTTGGTACGGGACCCGGATCAAACTCATGGTCTGAGTTCATTTCAGCCGTCCGATCTTTGATTGGACTGCTTGCCAAATTCTTTATATATATAAAAAAGAATAATCTGCCGAAATGCACTAGATTGAACGGCTGACTGGCTGTCCGACCACATATCGGACGGCTGGAAATGCATCCGGACTATTAGTATGGTCCGGGTTGCGTACGAAAAAAAATTCCATGAATCAGCTGGTTGGTTTATGGAGAAGATTTTATTGGTAATTCGAGGAGTTGCTACTGATCTGACCTTGAATCAAATCTAATTTGGCTCTGGATCAAAAAATATGAGGGAAGGCACAAATTATTGAATTTGAATGCATTTGATCCCATCTACAGCAGGTTAGCTTGAAATCTCTAGCTAGAACGTGTGCTGTGAACGATAACAGGGGAGATGTATTAGGCAATTTCTTTATTATTTTATTATCAATTTTAATTAACAAGATAGAATATTTCACTTTTTCCAAATAGTTTCAATTGGTTTTAGAGCAATTAATATTTTCACAAAAAGTTCTTTTTTTCCCATTGTCTTTTGCTAGTTTACAGATGCAAACCCCTTACGAGATGATGCTTAGATCCACAGTGGTGAAATCCTCTTCTATTGGGTTCCTTCTAGCCCGGGAGTCCTATTCCTTCCATCTCAAGAGAGAGATGAAATCTTTTTGACTGCACCCATAGATGCCTGTCACCGCATTCAACACAATGCTCTAGGAATGCACAAAATGTTTAGGTTGTTTAATTCGCTCTATTATCATAAATCGTTACACATTCTTGTATGCTCTAATAACTTTGTTGTACACCCGTGAAGGCCTCAGGACGCGCCCAAAGAAAACCTCGCAGAAGAGAGGTGGGGGCAACAATCGAAGCACGCACGAGCCCCAGATATGTACGTAACCACGCGCAAAAGCGCACGGCAGCGCGCGGGCTACACCCCTCGCCGCAAGAAGATAGCCTGAACGCGTCCCGACCGCACCACCTTGGGGGGGCCCGGCTCACTCACACCCCCCGAGGAGAATGGTCGACCGAGTCGCACCCCTCAAAGGGGGTACGGGCCGGCTACACCTCCCAAGGGGGTGCCGCATCCCCCAAGGGGGTGCGGCCAAGCCGCACCCCCCAGGGGGGTGCGGCCCAGCCGCACCCCTTGTGGGGTGCGGCCAAACCGCACCCCCCAAGGGGGTGCGGCCATGCCGCACCCCCCAAGGGGTGCGGCCAAGCCGCACCCCCCAAGGGGTGCGGCCCAGCCGCACCCCTTGTGGGGTGCGGCCCAGCCGCACCCCTTGTGGGGTGCGGCCCAGCCGCACCCCTTGGGGGTGCCGCATCCCCCAAGGGGGTGCGGCCAAGCCGCACCCCCCAGGGGGGTGCGGCCAAGCCGCACCCCCCAAGGGGGTGCGGCCCAGCCGCACCCCCCAAGGGGTGCGGCCAAGCCGCACCCCCCAAGGGGTGCGGCCCAGCCGCACCCCCCAAGGGGTGCGGCCCAGCCGCACCCACCAAGGGGTGCGGCCCAGCCGCACCCCCCAAGGGGTGCGGCCCAGCCGCACCCCTTGTGGGGTGCGGCCCAGCCGCACCCCTTGTGGGGTGCGGCCAAGCCGCACCCTCCAAGGGGTGCGGCCGGGCCGCACCCCCCCGTGGGGTGCGGCCAAGCCGCACCCCCCCCCCCCCCCCCCTTGGGGTGCGGCCGGTCCGCACCCTCCCCGCTCGAGGGTGCGCGGCCGTGCCCACTCCTTCTAGGGGTGCGGTCCGGCGCCCGCTCCTCTCCGGAGGATTTCAACCGCTCGCTAGGGAGCGGTTCCTCGATTCACCGTCCGAGGCATCTCCCGGGGCCCGTCGCGCATTCGGGGAGCTTCAGCGCTAACCCGCGCTCAGAACATTTCTGAACGCAGTCGGGAAGCCTTATCACTTTTTGTCTTTCCGGCTTCTCACTTTTTGTCTTTCCGGCTTCTCACATTTTGGGTTTCAGGCTTCTCACTTTTCAGGAACAGTTAGTCGCCTTTTTCACCTCCAACAGAACTGCCCGAACTGCCCAAACTGCCCAAGCTGCCCGAAGGGCAAGGTGGTCATTTACAAAAAATGGTGATCCGAGGGCCCCGAACCGGAGAGTATGATTCGTCCACCGAGCATTTATGGAAACTGCCAACGGCAAAATTACCGGGCCGCCCCCGGCAAAAACTATAAAAGGAGCTCCATGGCTTCATTTGAAGGGACTTTGACTTCTGGACTCGGGAGAGCTCCTTGCAGACTTTTGCGGAATTCTCCTTCGGCTCTTGGAGATCTCCTTCGGGACTTGAAGATCTCCTCTGGGACTTGAAGATCTCCATCTTCCAGAAAGGCGACGAGCAGTTCTCAGAAGAGAAAGGCGACTAGCCTTCTCAATTCCAGAAAGGCGACGAGCAGTTCTCAGAAGAGAAAGGCGACTAGCCTTCTCAATTCCAGAAAGGCGACCAGCATTTCTCAGAAGGGAAAGGCGACTGGCCTTCCCGCTTCCAGAAAGGCGACCAGCACTTCACAGAAGGGAAATGCGACTGGCTTTCCCGCTTCCGAAAGGCGACTAGCAGTCTCAGAAGGAAAAAGGACTTAGTTTTTTCGAGAGGTGGCCTGTCACCCTCGAAGCTCTCTCTTTCCCCAAGTATTGTAACGAGCAGCGGCCTGTCGCGCTCGAGCTCTAGCTTCCAAGTTGTAACTCCTCCAGAAGATAGTGAAGTTTGGTCGGCACAGCTCCGGCCGCGTGGTTTTTTACCCTTTCCGGGTTTTCCACGTTAAAAAGTCCCTGCGTACTCATCGAACCTCTAATTGACTGTTTGCGCGCTTAGCTCGCTCACGAGCTAAGGCGGTTCAAGTGAACCGGTCTACCAAGAGCCCTAAGCGTTCCGCAACAGTTTGGCGCCGTCTGTGGGAAAATTCCCAGAACTCCTTGAAAGGCCAACCGCAATGGCAAGGAAGAGTACTCGCACTGCGGAGGGATCAGCGCTGGAGGGACGCGTCGACCCAGCTCCCTCACCCTCGCAAATCGATGCACCACCCGCAGAGCAGGCACCGCCAGCGCCAGCAGCTGGGCTGGAAGTGCGCATGCAGCGAATCGAAGAACACCAAGCCGAGATGTTGGCTCTCGTAAGGGATCTCGGAGCTCCTCAAGCTCCGGTCCAGCCGCCAGCTCCGAACGCACCGCCGCCCCCAGTCCTAAACCTTGTCCCGAACCAAGAAGCCGTCCAGGAAGACGAGGCTTCAGAAGGATTCTCCAATGCGGCGAGTTCCGCTCACCTTGCCCCGCCGGCTGGAGGTCCGGAAGCTGGCCACCGTCGCCATCACCTCAGAAGAGCTGCCCCGGAGCGGGCAACGGAAAGGACTACGCGCGAAGAAATCCGTGATATGATCGAAGAAGAGTATGCCCAAGCAGGACGACGCGCCGCACTCGCTCGCCGCCCCACGCATCAGGGCTCCCCCCTGTCACCTCAAGTCCTAGCTCATCCAATCCCGAATGGCTTCAAGCTTCCTAACATCGAGACATTCGACGGGACGGACGACCCTTTGGAACACGTCAATCACTTCACCACCGTCATGAGGATCTACAGCGCTCCTGATCAGCTCCTCTGCCAGGTGTTCCCGGCAACCTTGAAAGGCCAAGCGCGCACTTGGTTCCATTCTCTGCGGAGTGGGGCCATCAACAACTTCACGGAAATGGCACAACAGTTCGTGGATTAGTTCATCGCCAACCGCCGAATTGTCCGGGATCCCTCCCATCTCTCAGGGATCCGCCAGAACGACGGAGAGACACTCAAGGACTTCTTCCGACGCTTCACTACCGAGGCACGGCAGATCCCAGGGGTTGACCCCGAACTCTTGCGAGGAGTTTTCTTAGGAGGACTCCGCCCAAGTGGATTCTATTCGGCTCTCATGAGAGAAACCGTACCAAGCTATCCCGACCTTGTTCACAGGGTCGAAGCGCAAATAGCTGCAGATGAGGCCATCGAAGCACACCGTCGGCAGTTCGAAGGAAGCCAAGGAAAGAAAAGGGGAACAGATCAAGCCCCTCGCGAACGAGAAGATCGTCGCGGCGAGGAGCGCCGCGGTGACGGACGTCGGCGTGACCCCCGAAGGGATCTGGGACAGCAGCCACCCAGGACCTACACCCCACTGAACACCACCAGAACGAACGTGCTCTACGCCATTCAGAACAACCCCGAACTTCGCATGCCTCGGATACCCCCGCCAAATCCGAGGGGTGACCAGTCCAGATACTGCGAGTTCCATCGAGGAACCGGACATACCACCGAGGAGTGCACCAGGCTCAAAGACGAGATCGAGCGCCTCATCCGCCAGGGACTCCTGGGAAGATTCTTACAAGGCCAGATCCCCAATCAGCCCCAACAGCCTAGGGAGGCAGGAGAGCAGCCCCCCGCCCCCCGAGGCGCAGGTGGAGGAAGGCCGATGGTGGGAGAAATCGAGACGATCGCCGGACCGCCAGTCCTGGCGTCGCAGATCCTCTCGATCGCCCAGCCCGTGAGAGACCACGAAGACAAAAAACTCAAGCAGGATATTACGATAGCTTTCGGAGATGAAGATTTACGAGGGTTGCGGCTTCCACACCAGGATCCGCTCGTGATCAGCGCAGGGATCGGGGATCCCTGCTTTAAAGTGAAGAGAATACTGGTCGACAATGGAAGCTCGGTCGACGTCTTGTTCCTCTCCACCTTGCAAAGTATGAAGCTCACCAAAGACCAGCTTAGTCCGGCAGCCGGGCCCGTCTACGGCTTCGACAACAGGCCCGTCCCGGTGCAAGGCATGATCATCCTCCCAGTCACGTTGGGCGAATTTCCAAGACAGTCAACGCACAACATCCAGTTCATGGTGGTAGAGTCCACCTCCGCCTACAATGCCATCTTCGGAAGACCGCTCCAGTCAATCTTCGGGGCAATCCCCTCTATTCCACACCTAGCTATGAAGTTCCCCACCACCGCAGGAATAAGAGTCGTAAGAGGAGACCAAGAGGCAGCCAGGACTTGCTATCTGAAGCAGGCTCAGCCAGCAAGGGCGACCGCTCTCAACATCAATAACTTCGACCTGTGAGACGAGGCGACTCTGCAGCGAGGAACGCCCGTCGAAGGGCTAATAGAAGTACCGCTCTCCCGGCGAGACCCGACTCGAACTGTTCAGGTCGGGTCACTCTTGACATCACAAGAGCAAGAGAAGTTCACCACCTTCCTGCAGGAGAACGAGGACATTTTCGCATGGAGCCCGGAGGACATGCCCGGGGTAGATCCCGACGTCATCTTTCACTCGCTAAACATCAACCCCGCCTGCAGACCCGTGATTCAGAAAAAGAGGAACTTCGCCCCCGAGCGCCTAAAAGCAATCGAGGAAGAGGTAGCTAAGCTCCTGGAGGCACGATTCATTCGTGAAGCAGAATATCCCACATGGCTCGCCAACGTGGTCATGGTCAAGAAGGCCTCGGGGAAATGGCGAATGTGCGTCGACTACAGCAACCTGAACCAAGCCTGCCCGAAGGATAGTTTCCCCCTACCAAGGATTGACCAGCTCGTCGACGCTACAGCAGGCCACGAGCTACTCAGCTTTATGGATGCTTATTTAGGTTACAACCAGATAAGGATGAACCCCGCAGACGAAGAGCATACCGCCTTCCGCACCGACCGGGGAGTCTACTGCTACAAGGTGATGCCCTTCGGCCTTAAAAACGCCGGAGCCACTTACCAAAGGCTGATGAACAAGGTCTTCAAGGACCTCATCGGAGAAACGATGGAGGTTTACGTGGACGACATGCTAGTAAAGAGCGTCCACCGACGCGACCACTTGGAAGACTTAGAAAAGTGCTTCCAGCTTCTCCGTCGCTTCCATATGCGGCTCAACCCCAGCAAGTGTGCGTTTGGTGTGACGGCGGGGAAGTTTCTAGGCTTCATGGTAACCCATCGGGGAATCGAGGCCAACCCCGAGAAGATCAAGGCGTTGGAGGATATGTCGCCACCTCGCTCAATTAAGGAAGTACAACGTCTAAACGGGAGGATCGCAGCTTTGTCCCGTTTTTTATCACGAACAGGAGACAAGTACCTCCCTTTCTTCAAAGTCCTCCGGGGAGCGCGACATTCAGGTTTCCAATGGACAGACGAGTGCCAGGTGGCCTTCGAGCTTCTCAAGCAGTACCTGGCTTCGCCACCGCTTCTGTCAAAACCCACCCCCGGGGAAACTCTGTTCTTGTACCTGGCTGTATCGCCTACGGCTCTTAGCTCAGTGCTTGTGAAGGACGAAGGAGGAGTGCAGCGCCCGATCTACTACCTCAGCAAAGTCCTCACCGATACCGAAACCAGATATCCGGCAGCAGACAAGACAGCCTTGGCTCTTGTTTTCTCGGCTAGAAAACTCAGACCCTACTTCCAGGCTCACGCAGTCAAGGTATTGACACAACTCCCATTACGGGCGATCCTCCAGAAGCCGGAAGTCTCGGGGAGACTTGTAAAGTGGGCCGTAGAACTCGGCGAATTCGACATCCAATTCCTGCCTCGCCCTGACATCAAATCGCAGGTGCTCGCCGACTTCGTGGTAGAATACACCATCCCGCCAGAAACAACCCTCATCAAAGACACCGCTAGCACCCGGTGGACCCTCTATGTCGACGGCTCCTCGGGAGCCGAAGGGGCCGGAGCAGGATTACTCCTCATGAGCCCCGAAGAGATCACCCTGGATTACGGACTCCGACTAAAGTTCCCCGCAACAAATAACATCGTGGAATACGAAGCACTGATCGCCGGTCTCCGGCTCGCTATCGACTGCAAAGTTGAGAACCTAACGCTTTATACAGACTCCCAACTCGTGGTCTCACAGGTTGAAGGAGATTACGAGGCTAAGAGCGAGCAGATGGCGAAATACCTCGCATTCACAAAGTCACTTCTCCAAAAGATCTCATCATATCAGATCCTACACATCCCCCGAGAGCAGAATACCAGGGCGGATGCTCTATCCAAGCTCGCCACCTCACCCTCCAGCTACCAGTCTCGAAGACGCCGAATCGAAGAAGTTGTGATCCCAAGCATTCAAGGGCCATGGGAAATCACAACCATCCACCAGGAGGAGTCGTCCTGGATGACCCCGTTACGAGCCTACCTGGAGCAAGGGCACCTTCCTGAAGATCGCCTAGAGGCGCGAAGGCTGCGAATGCGGGCTGCATCGTTCACCATTATAGACGGGGAGCTTTACAAACGGGCATTCTCAGGCCCATATCTGAAATGCCTGCCGGCAAGCGAGGCGGACTACGTACTCAGGGAAATACACGGAGGAGTCTGCGGAGAGCACCTAGGCGGGAAGGCATTAGCGCGGAAAATACTGCGTCAAGGCTTCTATTGGCCGACGATGAGAAAGGACGCGGCCGACTTTGTCCAGAGGTGCAAAAGCTGTCAGCTACACGCCAACATGCCTCATCAACCCCCGGTCTCACTTACCACGCTGCAGAGTGCGTGGCCATTCGCACAGTGGGGGATCGACCTCCTCGGTCCCCTACCTCTAGCATCTGGACAGAGGAAGTTCATCATCCTAGCCATCGACTACTTCACCAAATGGGTGGAGGCAGAGCCCCTGGCCAAGATCACCGAAGAAAACGCCAAACAATTTGTCTGGAAGAGCATCATTTGCCGCTTCGGCATCCCGGCTACGATCATTGCCGACAACGGCACTAAATTCACTGGGAAGTCCTTCACCAAGATGTGCGAGGATCTGAAGATCAACCTGCGCCACACGGCCGTGGCGCATCCACAAACCAACGGACAAGTAGAAGTCACGAACCGCACCATCCTCAAAGGACTGAAAACACGTTTGGAAGAAGCCGGGGGACAGTGGGTAGACGCGCTCCCGAATGTATTGTGGGCGTATCGCACAACAGAAAGAACTCCTACAGGAGAGACGCCTTATAACCTCTGTTACGGAACCGAAGCTATCATCCCCGTCGACATCGGCGTTCCGAGTGCTCGAGTACTCACCTTTGATCCTAACAAGAATGATGGACTGCTCCGAGAAAACCTCGATCTAATCCCCGAAGTCCGGGACAACGCCGCTTACCGTGCTGTACTCTATCAAATGCGTGTAGCCCGGACCTACGACAGGAGGGTGAAGCCCAGACCAATCAACGTAGGAGATCTCGTCCTACGCAGCATCGAGGCCGCCGGTAAAGGTCCCCAAGGAGACAAGCTCTCAGCGGCCTGGGAAGGCCCGTACGTAGTCACCGCAGTCATAAAACCCGGAACATACAGACTCAGGACGGCGGAAGGGAAGACTTTGCCACGCACCTGGAACGCTCAAAACCTGCGCCGCTTTTACCAGTGATCCCGGGACCTCTACCATGTACTAAGCCACGAGCTCAAACTCGTGCAAACTTATCTTCAATTTCTGTACCAAGCCGCGAGCTCTGACTCGTGCAAATCTATCTTATAATTTGTGTAAAAGCCGCGAGCTCAGACTCGTGCACCTATCTTATCTTACATAAAGCTGTGCACCGAATGATTTCTCATTGAAAAGCTATGTTTTGACACCTTCACACACTTAAGAAAAACTTTGCAATGAGGCCCTGCCTCGGGGGCTTTGCACCGCCGTCGATTGAAGGTTCGCCCTTCTCCTCCGCCGTCAAGTCCCAGCGTCGTAGGGGCCTGCCCCCCTTACGTACGCCCCCGGTTTGAATACACCAGCTATTCACCGGCCACTTCGAGGCCCTGCCTCGGGGGCTTTGCACCGCCGTCGATTGAAGGTTCGCCCTTCTCCTCCGCCGTCAAGTCCCAGCGTCGTAGGGGCCTGCCCCCCTTACGTACGCCCCCGGTTTGAATACACCAGCTATTCACCGGCCGCTTCGGGGCCCTGCCCCGAGGACTTTGCACCGCCGTCGATTGAAGGTTCGCCCTTCTCCTCCGCCGTCGAGTCCCGGTGACGTCGGAGCCTGCCCCCCCTACGTTCACCCACGGTTTGAATACAAACGCTATTCACCGGCCAAGCCGCGAGCCCGACTCGTGCAAGAAAGCCGCAAGCACAGACTTGCGCAAGCTAAATTTTCTATTGTGAAAAAAGCCGCGGGCTCAGAATCGCGCAAGCTAATCTGTCACTTTGCAGAAACCCCACAGCCCACGCGGATATCAGAACCTGGCAGCAAGCCCACGACAACCTCAGAGAACCAACACCCTCCGACATCAACTCCTACCCAAAAAAGCGCCACACAGAGGACAAGGGGTAAAGCCGCCGAAGAAAAATCAAAACCTTCGAACTCCTCGCTCAGGAACTCGGACTCCGAAGGTTTGGGGGGCTTATGTTGTACACCCGTGAAGGCCTCAGGACGCGCCCAAAGAAAACCTCGCAGAAGAGAGGTGGGGGCAACAATCGAAGCACGCACGAGCCCCAGATATGTACGTAACCACGCGCAAAAGTGCACGGCAGCGCGCGGGCTACACCCCTCGCCGCAAGAAGATAGCCTGAACGCGTCCCGACCGCACCACCTTGGGGGGGCCCGGCTCACTCACACCCCCCGAGGAGAATGGTCGACCGAGTCGCACCCCTCAAAGGGGGTACGGGCCGGCTACACCCCCCAAGGGGGTGCCGCATCCCCCAAGGGGGTGCGGCCAAGCCGCACCCCCCAGGGGGGTGCGGCCCAGCCGCACCCCTTGTGGGGTGCGGCCAAACCGCACCCCCCAAGGGGGTGCGGCCAAGCCGCACCCCCCAAGGGGGTGCGGCCAAGCCGCACCCCACATGGGGGTGCGGCCAAGCCGCACCCCTTGTGGGGTGCGGCCCAGCCGCACCCCCCAAGAGGGTGCGGCCAAGCCGCACCCCCCAAGGGGTGCGGCCCAGCCGCACCCCTTGTGGGGTGCGGCTAAGCCGCACCCCTTGTGGGGTGCGGCCAAGCCGCACCCTCCAAGGGGTGCGGCCGGCCGCACCCCCCCGTGGGGTGCGGCCAAGCCGCACCACCCCTTGGGGTGCGGCCGGTCCGCACCCTCCCCGCTCGGGGGTGCGCGGCCGTGCCCACTCCTTCTAGGGGTGCGGTCCGGCGCCCGCTCCTCTCCGGAGGATTTCAACCGCTCGCTAGGGAGCGGTTCCTCGATTCACCGTCCGAGGCATCTCCCGGGGCCCGTCGCCCATTCGGGGAGCTTCAGCGCTAACCCGCGCTCAGAACATTTCTGAACGCAGTCGGGAAGCCTTCTCACTTTTTGTCTTTCCGGCTTCTCACTTTTTGTCTTTCCGGCTTCTCACATTTTGGGTTTCAGGCTTCTCACTTTTCAGGAACAGTTAGTCGCCTTTTTCACCTCCAACAGAACTGCCCGAACTGCCCAAACTGCCCAAGCTGCCCGAAGGGCAAGGTGGTCATTTACAAAAAATGGTGATCCGAGGGCCCCGAACCGGAGAGTATGATTCGTCCACCGAGCATTTATGGAAACTGCCAACGGCAAAATTACCGGGCCGCCCCCGGCAAAAACTATAAAAGGAGCCCCATGGCTTCATTTGAAGGGACTTTGACTTCTGGACTCGGGAGAGCTCCTTGCAGACTTTTGCGGAATTCTCCTTCGGCTCTTGGAGATCTCCTTCGGGACTTGAAGATCTCCTCTAGGACTTGAAGATCTCCATCTTCCAGAAAGGCGACGAGCAGTTCTCAGAAGAGAAAGGCGACTAGCCTTCTCAATTCCAGAAAGGCGACGAGCAGTTCTCAGAAGAGAAAGGCGACTAGCCTTCTCAATTCCAGAAAGGCGACCAGCATTTCTCAGAAGGGAAAGGCGACTGGCCTTCCCGCTTCCAGAAAGGCGACCAGCACTTCACAGAAGGGAAAGGCGACTGGCTTTCCCGCTTCCGAAAGGCGACTAGCAGTCTCAGAAGGAAAAAGGACTTAGTTTTTTCGGGAGGTGGCCTGTCACCCTCGAAGCTCTCTCTTTCCCCAAGTATTGTAACGAGCAGCGGCCTGTCGCGCTCGAGCTCTAGCTTCCAAGTTGTAACTCCTCCAGAAGATAGTGAAGTTTGGTCGGCACAGCTCCGGCCGCGTGGTTTTTTACCCTTTCCGGGTTTTCCACGTTAAAAAGTCCCTGCGTACTCATCGAACCTCTAATTGACTGTTTGCGCGCTTAGCTCGCTCACGAGCTAAGGCGGTTCAAGTGAACCGGTCTACCAAGAGCCCTAAGCGTTCCGCAACAAACTTCCTAGGCTCGCTTTAACTTTGTTTAAAGATATTGTATGTCGACGACATGCAATTGGTACTCAGTTTGTTTCATTCTTCATCTTGCATTATGACTACCTCTATTGCAATCGTTTCTCCTACATAAATTCTTCTATCCCTACCTCTAAATTTTTTTTGTAGTATGCTCACTGTTGGAACCAAGAATTTCCTAGTTCACAAAGTTTGGGTTAAAGGGTGGTCAAATGATATATAGTGATCTAGCGGTCGACCCGAGCAAATCACAATTAGAAGAAATCAGAGAACTTGGAACAAACATTGAGCGACCTATAAACATGACTCATGTGTTATTGTAGCAAAGAGGGCCCGCCACACACTTGAATGTTTATAGGCATTTCCCCTCCTAAGACAATGATGAGCTCGACACAAGGAAGGCACAAACTGGTCAAGTGGGAACCTTGGGGGGGGGGGGGACATGGTCTGCGAATAGTTGGCCCCGCATTTGTTGGATACTAGATACTTGTTTCCTGTGCGACCTTACTCTTAGGAGTCTCTTGAGGTGGCGAGCTGATTGAGGTTGCTTTAGGTGATGTCGCCAGAGCCGAGCTAGCTCGCTGGTCTGGAGGTCTCTTGGAAAGACAGCTCGCGGACGAGCTTGAGACGAATTGATGTTCTCTGGGAGGGACGCGGGCAAGTCGGAGAGGAGCTCGTCGGCGAGCTGTTGCACTGACTTGTTGAGTTATCGATGAGCTCCATGTGCCTTCAATGAGACCCTTTATCGAGTGGTAAGGTTCTTCTCGCTTATGTTTTCTTTATTGAGTGGTAAGGTTCTTCTCGCTTATGTTTTCTTTATCGGGTGGTAAGGTTCTTCTCGCTTATGTTTTCTTTATTGAGTGGGTATCCCTCAAAAAGGGGATTCAATAAATCATAGCCTTTACAGGCCTGACTCCTCACGTGGAGTTGCCTCGTCGCCATCCAGACTCTCAAGCTAGCGAGTTCTCTGCTGACCCGGGTGACTGCTTCGGCATGTATATGCCTCGCTCTGCTCGCCTCATATGATATGCAGTTGAAGGCATTTAGCTGCGAGTGAGCTTTACAACCATCTGATCACAGTGGACTCTGGGATGTTCCTCGTGGAGCAGTTCATGCCTCCGCTTGAATGTGTCGAGCACAAGTATCTTGATATGCAAAACATGGAGTCGTGAATTGCCGAGGTGGAGCACAAACTGAGGTTGCTGGAGAATGACACCCAGAACCTTTCCATGAGTGTGGGCCTCCCCGGGGACATGACGAGGATGACTGACCACATCTGGAGAACTGAATAAATCATCTGCCATCACACGGAGGGCCTTCATAAGGCCCAGGAGGTGTTGCGGGCCATGCATGAGGCCGGATGGTGTGCCATGTAGTATCGTCCTTGCAGCTTCGCGAACCCTCCGCAGAGACTGAGAGGCTTGCACTTCTATTTTCTTAATTTGCACTTTTACGCGTTGTAATATAAAGTCACCACGAACTGACCTTATTGATGTTGTATTGAATAATGTCTTGATACGATTTATAGTACTGTATATAATCTTTTTAGCTCGCGTAGTGACCTAACCAATAGGCTGGATCTCTTTCATATTGTTGTTCTAGCGCAATGCAGGGTATCTCTCTTTGGCACAAGACCTAGGGAGTGTAAGATTTTCATAGAGTAGAAGACCTCGCTATAGTGCGAGCTTGAGCGTTCTCGCTTTCGTATCGCAGGCTCACCTTGCAAGGTCACCCTTTAACCTCGGTTTCGCAAAGAAGGTGGCCCGCCTCAATAAATGGGGGGCCATGACTGAATGAAAAGTGTTGTTTATTCTGCTAAGATTTCGTAAGCTACGTGAGTGTGCGAACCTGTGTCTTATTCACCACTTCCCTCACCTTCTTCTAGCAGAAATGGGCGAGCGCGGTAAGAAAATAGAGGGTTGCCTTAATTTGCTAAGGGACTAACATCGTAGTGAGCACCTTCCCCAAGTCAATAACCACTCTTGATGAGATCAAGACCTTCTGCACACATCAATTGTCTCCCGAGTATCAAGCTCGGCGAGCCGGCGAGGATGAGCACCTAAACACCTTCTTTATTGACGAGCTTGTCTTCCCGCTATCCCACTTTGAGATGGGTCTTCGCCTCCCTCTTTGGTCGGAGGTTCGGCGGGTATTAATTCATGTTGTCCTTGTCCCCAAACAGATAAACCCCAACGAGATCGCGTCCATCATGACCTTGATTTGATTTTCCGTGAGGCTGGAGTAACTTTAGGCTTCCTCGCCTTCAGGAGACTCATAACAATGAAGTCTAATCCTGAAGGTGTCGCCTATTTCAGCAGAAGCTTAGTGAAGGTGAAGGAGACACAGAATAAGATGCATCAGTGGGTTGAACAATTTGTCATCTTGTGAGGCCACTTTGGCTTGCTTCCTTTCCGGTCCGTTGACATGTGTTTTCCTTGTAGTATTTTCACCTTGCGTTTTCATCCATTCTACTTCTGGAATTGTTCGATTAATGCTCATATCATATTTATTTATATTCCTGGATAACGTGGATGATTTCTTATACAGGTGCAAATTTTAGTGCAATTTAGGGGAGGTTATGTTCAAATTAGCTCATGCACGCCCGTGTGGAATTTCCACATGCGCGTTCGACTCTTTCCCCCCTAGTTGTCACGTTTCCTGTCAATCCGAATTTATGCGTGCATTACTTTCGCACGCGCATGCGCGCACGTGTATTTGCACGCGCGTGGTCATTTTTGTGCTTTTCACGTCGTTTGGGTCAATCTGAATTTGGGCGTGCAATATTTCTACACGCCCATGCGCACACATGCAATTGCTCATGTGCGGTCCTGGGCGCCCAACTTCTTCTTCATTTTACCTCACGCACGGGCGTGCATTTTTCGGTGCGCGCGCGTGCGCCCTATTTCTCTATATAGTAGATTTTTGTGATTTTAGCCGGGAGACCAGATCTAGTCAGCCGTTTTCACCATTTTCTTGCCCAGAGCACAAGGGTTTCGTCCGCAGGCTCTTATCCAACATCCCCAAACATTATAAAGGAAGGGAAAACATCGATGTAGTTCCATTGGAGCTCTTCGAGTCCGGAGCCATAAGCGTTGAAGTGGACGACGTGAGAGAAGACTTGTCTAGAAGGATGTGACAACTCTTTTCGAACCAAGAAGCCAACAAGGAGGAGGATGAGGATGATGGACCAAGCTAGACCCCCCTTCAACTCTGAGGAAGAGACTCTCATTCATTTCTGTGCTTAGAGAGTGGTAAACTCATTATTTCATTCTACCTTTAGAGGAACTTGTTATTATATTGTGATTCTTCTAAAGCACTCACACACCATCATTGAGTGTGAGTGTTCATTGATTTATATTTTATTGTGGATGGTTTGGTTTAGATCTTGTTAATATGTTGTTTCTTTAATGTGATTGTGAATGAGATTGTGGTTGTGTTGTGATCAAAGTTGTGTGAGAGAGGCCAGGGATGCGTTGTCATTGAGTTAGACACGAGTCGGTGAGGCGCGAAGTTGTCCAGTGCATTTGTAAGGCGCAACGAGCGAAGCAGTGCTTACGACCCGCAGTGTTGAGAAGAGGTGAAGGCGACCCTCATTGTGTGAAAGCAAGCGAAGCTGAGGAGTGCGACCCATGGAGATGCGAAGCGGTGTCGGCGACCCACAAGTTAATTTAGTTTTCTTTTTGTGTATTAGTGCTAGTCACAATCAAAATCCCTGTAAACTCCGACCTTAAGCCTTCTATCTCAAGTCTTTCTCCGAAGAAAACTCCATGCACCACGCCGTGTTCCGTGTGATTCGATACTCGGGGTTTTATTCCCGTTTTATTATTACATGACAATGACTTGTTCATTGTCGTTGGTTGACCCATCAAATTTTTGGCGCCGTTACCGAGAAACATGGTACATGTGAATTGTCTTAAGGGAAATGTTAGAAATAGAAGCTTTTTTCTAATTTTTTTTTTGCTTATTTTCACTCCGACCATGTGTTTCTATTGTTTGTGTAATTGTGTTTGATTCAAATTTTGCTCTCAGTTGTAGATAGGTGCATATTGTGTTCTTAGAATTAGTTGCATTGAATCCTATTCCACACCATGATGCGCACTCCTCAAAAGTGTAAATGGTGCAGGAGTCTTTCTCATTGTAATGAGGCGTACAAAAAGAGAAATTATTATGCACTTGACTTTTATGCACATGTTGCCTCATGGCAGGCCTCGCCACATCCCGAAGCTTGGACCCCTTCCATGTCCAAACAACCTTTAGGTAAGCGATGCTTGTTCTGTCAAAGCACAAATCATGTGATGAAGGAATGTGAAAAATGGAAATTGCAAATGGAGGAAGAAGATAAGCCGACGCTTATTTTCACACCTCCTCTTCCCTCTTTCACATATCCTTCAGTCGCTGATGATGTATCCAGTACATTCCAAAGCTCTTCTGGGAGTTCATTGGAAACATCAACGAGCGGGTCAATTAATCTCTGTAATGACAAAGTGGGTCATTTTTCCCTTTTTACCTCCTCATCATTTGTGAATTCAACCATGGAGGATAAAATTTCTAAACCTATTGTAAATCCTCCAAATTTTTTGAATGTTAATAAGCATTTATCTCTTTTTTTCTATGGATAAGTTTGAATTGCATGAAGAAGCAAATGAGAATTTCACCCTCTAATGTGCCCTAAATGTGGGAGGCAAGGGGACATCGTCGATGTATGTCTATTGAACAAGTAAACTCAATTGAATAAGAATTTGGGATTTGATCGCCGCTACTTCAATAAGTCTACTTATTTTACGTTACCTCGTGCATGGAAAGAGCTTGAAATGGTGAGATCCCCCAATATCTGTTCCTTTGAGTGGAATTTGCCCATGTCAGCACACGTGACTGTGCCTTTTGTCGATCAGGAAGAAGCAGCCACAAGCGAAGGGGAGGCCATCTCTTCACTTGTGGAAGCTCCTTCCTGCCCCATCTCTAGTATTGTGGGCATTTTTTCTGAACTTGCCTCTGCAATTACTCTCACCATTTTTGTTTCAAACATGCATGTCTTGGAAACCACCCCAGTACATGATTGCCCAGTTCTTTCAAGTGTGGTGCAAGTAGAAGAAACAAGTGAAGGGGAAATCCCCTCTTCACTTGTGGAAACCACATCATGCACCATCATTGATATGGATGATCCTATAGTGGAGGAAGTTTCTTCCCACCCCCTTCATATTATCATTATAGATCCACTCACTAGGGAGGATCTGGTTAGTGATAACATCCTCACCTTTATTTTGGAGGATGATGAGGTGAAGCCGCCTTCTTTCACAACTCCAACTCATCAAATTCCAAATATTTTGTTTTCTAATAATGTTCCTTTCCCGGCGCAGGAGAAAATGATAGAACAAGAGAAATCTTTTGTTCCAAATCCTATTTGTTTGCAGGACAACAATAGCATACTGGTGGACCAGGCCATCAGTTCTGTCTCATATGTGAAAGGGGAATCATCTTCCCCTTTTTACATTCTATTCCCTCTACATGTGAAACACATGTATTATTATGCAGGTAGAGGAGTCACTATCTTATCGTCATATCAGTACCCATTACCAACACAGATATTAAGGGAGTTACCTAGGTACTTTTGTTTTTCTACTCCAATAAGTTAAAACCTTATTCCAGCTCGAATAAGTCGTGATGGGGGACATGAAACCAAGTAGTTATCTTATTTTTATCTGCCTTTTTATTTTAATTTTTAGTTGTCTATTTTGTTTTTGTTGCACTAATCCATGTGCAGGTTTCGGCTGAATCTTACTCTTTTTGGTCAAGCATGGGTCAGTGCACTTTTTGATCCAATTCTGCATTACAAGTCGTCTCGGAATGCCCCATCTCGTGCATTGAGTAACGCTACTCTCTCCCTTGTTTTCCTATTTCTATGCATTGATCAGGACAATGCAATATTTAAGTCGGGGGGGGGGGGGGGGGGGGAGGTAGTTGAGTTATGTTATTCACTTTGCGTACTCATCAAATTGCATTCCGAGTACGTTTTTTGTTATGAAAATGTGTCCAGGTTTTTATTCTTAAATTTTTCATTTTCTTACACGTTTACATTTCATTTCTGCACCCATGAGCTTAGGATTTGAATAATTATTAGTTCCCTATTTTTCTATTTATTTATTGGTGTGTAGGATATATTTAATTTAAAATTAAAATTGATTCTGGTAGTGGATTGTAGACTCGTGTAGTGCTCCTAGTCGAGTGCACATGTTCTTGGGTACATATAGTTGTAGAATTAAATTCTTTGCATATACTAATTATACCGCTTTTCGCTAACTATCGTAGGTATATCCACTCTTCGTTAGAACGCGATCACGTCCAACGCTAGTATAGAGCCATGTGTAGTGTCGCTAGATGTGTATTATTAGATCACGATAAATATATGTCCTTTCTCGGTATCTAGAACCCGTCCTTAGTGATCTTCAAGGCGTGTGCACAATTTTTTTTAATTAACTCTACTTAAATGAATTAAGCCTTTCTTTGGACAGTTTGAGTCTATGCTTCCGATCCTATTTTCACTACCGTTGATCACACACGTCGAGCCTTACAGCATGTTCTTTGATATTCACCTCCACCGCGCTATCACCAAAGCTTAAAAGCCCAAATCCTTCTCACACTTACTTCTGAGCTGCGTTTAAAACATGGTCTTGCTATTTGTGTTGAAGGTTGTATTTGTGATTTTGGTGGCATGCCCATTGCTTATGAGGGTGTTTGTATTAAAAAATTTTGAAAAGAAAAACCGAAATCTGAAATAAAAGTGAAAAAAGAAAAATAGAAGAAAAGAAAAAGAAATGAAATGAGTTTTACTTATGGTGCTGGGCTAGTTGAGAGTGACTCTGTTATTTCAAGTTCAAGTCTGGGGGTGTCACTCTCGCTCTTTATTTTTTTATAGTTATTTTTAATGTTAGCTCTTCATTTTACTTAAGCATGAGCTTTTAGCCGTTACGTTTATCCTTGATTTCGATCACCTTAAGCCTAATCTTAAAAAGTTAATCCTAATTTAAGTCCTAAGGATTCGTAAAGTTAATTTTTAATGAGTGTAGCGGAGAAAGAGTGATTGGGCGAGCTTATGACCATCGTCATTGATGGATTCCTTTGGAGGTCACTCGGAGGTTGTGTGATGATAATGCAAATCTCAGCATTCATTACTTTCACCATACACTATGCTTAGGATACATTGACTTTTGTTCCTTCGTTAGGAGTGGATAGGACCTTTCGATATTTTGTTTTGAAAAAAAGTGTAATTAGGTTATTATGCTTAAAATGTTTTTTCAATTTTTTTTGTACTCTCCATGGGCATGAGACTTCTCTGTCCACTACCCTTTCTCAGTTTTGATTTGTAATTAATCTCTTGTACCCCCCGTGGGTAGATGGTTTGCTCAGAACGAGCAATCATTCAAATCTGAGGGTAGAAGAGTGGACTACCTAGATTATGGGGAACCGCTGTAGCTTTTGTGTCTTCTGTGCTTGTGAATTTTCTGTGATTGTCTTTTGTTTACTTTATTATTCTATGATTGATTAAATTCTGATTGGAATTCTAAATACTTAGGAATTAGACTTAATTTTGTATGCACTCATAGTAAAAGTTTGTAAATCTCTATTCATCCCCCCTCTAGATAATACTCTGGGGAGTTACTGTACACTTTCAATTGGTATCAAAGGTAAGTTGATCAGAAAAAGGTTAACATCTTGATCAAAAGATCTTCTCTCATATTTTTATATTTCAAAAGTATTTTAAGAAAATGAGTTCTAAGGACTATGAATCCACTAAACCACCAGTATGTAATCTGAACATGTTTACACTCTAGAAGTTCAGAATAAAAATATACATGAATACTATTGATGATGACATTTTTAATGTTGTGTTGACATGTCCTCCAATGCCTTACAAAAAGCATGCTAGTGGGACCTCAACACAAGATCTGGTTCCCAGATTTGAGTGGACTGAAGTTGAGAAGAAAGTAAAAGCATGTGATGCTAAGGCTATAAATATATTAGTATCAACTATATCAGATGACATATTTTAGAAAGTGGTTGAATGCCAATCTGCAAAATAAAACTGGGATTCACTATCCAAATTAGTTGAAGGAAGTTTTGATGTAAGGAAGGACAGGAAGCCCCTTCTCATATCACAATATGAGAACTTTCAGAATAAGTCTGAAGAAAATGTTGTTAAAATGTATGAAAGTGTTGGAACCTTAGCCTTTTGATTTGAGTTAGAATCCATCCTTATGTTAATAAGTCATCTAATAATTTAGGTCAATTAAGAAATCTAAGTAAACATAAATTAAATAGGATGCGATCGAATCGGAGAATATACTTAAGCATAATAAAAGTTCTCTGCGCTCGACGAATGACTAACGGCGCTCGACAAATAGCCAGATAGCCAACGCTCGATAAATAGCCAGACAGCCAGAGCTCGACAAATAGCAAGACAGCCAACGCTCGGCAAATCCTCATCAGAACAGCGTTCGACAAATGGCAAAATGCGCTCGACGAATTCAGTCAGAAAAATCTCAGCGGTCTACGAATTCTAAGATAGAGAAAATTGCTCAGCACATCAGATGGCGAGCCCAGCCTCACAAATATAGAGCAGGGATCGACGAATTCCTTTCTGAATAGTTTTAATATTCTTTTTACTGTCTCTTAGCCGTTGCACATCAATCAATGGCATTAGCCGTTGAAATTGCTTTAATGAAAAGAAACGGCAGGTTATCCTCTCGAGGAGTCAAAGCATTGATGGAGACCTCAGTTCTTTCCTTCTTCCCAAGAGAAGAATTCAAATTAAGAGCAAAGGCTCTCAGATTATAAAGAAACAGAGCAATACACACAATACAGAACAGACACGACAGAAAAGAGAAAACTTATTTTGTTGTTCTTCAGTACTAACATCTTCCTGCAGATTCAAAATATCCTGAGACACAAACCACAATTACTTGCTCAGGATCATCACTGCAAGAGAAGGAAGAAGCAGTTAAAAGAAGAAGCTCTATCCACAAGCTGTCATCAACTCTCATTAGACAGAGGGAGTCTTCTTCAACATCACATTCAGATCCATTCAACTTCAAACTAGGATCTTCAAGAGTCTTCTTATACAGAGAAGAACAATATAATTTCTGCTTTTATTTTTCCTTCCTTTACCCCATCCTGTACGAGGTTATAACTCCCTTCAAAAGTTAACTCTCGGTGACAGGGCACCTTAGCAAAAACCTGCAGTTTGGTTAGAGCACCTTATCAACAGCTCACCTGGTGTGAGGGCACCTTATCAACAACCTCATAGTGAATTCCTACCAGTAGGTAGAAGAGTAGATGTACCCAGTTGAGGGGAACTACTATACATCTTGTGTCATCTGGTTTTGTTTGTTTTTTTCTTTACTTTTGTCTGTTGTGCTGTGATTTTTCTTATGCACTGTTAGTGCTTGATTTTATTCCTCACCCAGCATACATATCTATATAACATTACTTTAAAGAAAAACTTAAATAAGATCTTTTAAGATAAATAAGAACTAGACCCTCCTTTCAATTGGTATCAGAGGAAGTTGATTTGTCACACAGGTTAACACCTGAAATCACAAAGATCACCTAGTTCTTATTTTTTTTTGGGGGGTTTTCAAAAATGACACAAGACCTTTTATCTTCAGATCCACTTGTTTGTAATCTAGATAGATCTACTTTATGGCAAGATAGAATTAAGATATATGCAAATGCCACAGATGAAGAAACTTACAAATTTATTTTGACAGGACCTCCCCTCATATCATCAAAGGCAGTTACACCTGCATTACCTAGCTCCATGGGTCTCAAGTCTCCTTCGAGAGCAATGAAAGGGCCTGTTTATGTTGGCGCTGATATATCCTCTTCAAAGAAAGCTGCCAAAATAAAACGTGAACCTCCTTCCATCTCTTCAACTAACTATATTTTTGATGCAGAACCATCAACAAATCTAAGTGAAGAAGAACAGGAAGAAGAACTTAGAGCTAGAGTTTTCTGCATGATGGCCATATATGGAGGCTCATCTCAAATTCCAGATGCAGAAATCGAATCGGAAAAGCTTGAGGTATCTGAGGCAACTCCAACTTATAATTTTACATCTACTCAAGATAAAACTAATCATAAATTAACATTTACAAACTTAATAAAATATGAAAATAAACCTTTAAAAGAGTTAACAAATATAAATTTTCTAACTCCTGAGAATAATAAACTTCAAGAAAATTTGAAATCATCAGAAGAACAAACTATTTTTCTTAAAAACAAATTTTCTTTGGCAAGCACAACCAATGGGAGAAATCTCAAAATGCAGGCCAAAAAGTTTGAACAAATTTCTAAAGAAAAAATAATTAATCATGATCAACAAAAACCTTCAAATCTATATTTTAATGAAATAAAAAGACTAATATATTTCAAATGCTAAACCTTTCAACTCTAGTAAAATTTAAAGAAACTTCCTAATTAATTATTAATAAGTTTCTCACCATTAAACTCCATTCCAATTCATTAACAGCTGTAGCAACTCATATATTAAAATCCTTCTAGAATAATAAAATTAACCAAGTGAGAGAGAAAATGAGAAGCTCAAAACCCCTTTCAACTGGTATCAAAATTTTTTAAATCTCTCTAAATACAAAGATTGCTGCATTTGAAAATTTTAACTTCAAGAAATAAGCTGCTGCAATTGAAAATTTTAAAAGCTGTTTTAAGATTACCAGTCCACTAGTTTTGATCTGGATTAAGGATCCCAACTCAAATAGGGGGAGATTGTTGGAACCTTAGCTTTTTGATTTGAGTTAGAATCCATCCTTATGTTAACAAGTCATCTAATAATTTAGGTCAATTAAGAAATCTAAGTAAACATAAATTAAATATGAAGCGATCGAATCAGAGAATATACTTAAGCATAATAAAAGTTCTCTGCGCTCGACGAATGACTAACGGCGCTCGACAAATAGCCAGACAGCCAGCGCTCGACAAATAGCCAGACAGCCAGAGCTCGACAAATAGCAAGACAGCCAGCGCTCGGCAAATCCTCATCAGAACAGCGTTCGACAAATGGCAAAATGCGCTCGACAAATTCAGTCAGAAAAATTTCAGCGGTCTACGAATTCTAAGATAGGGAGAATTGCTCAGCACATCAGATGGTGAGCCCAGCCTCACAAATGTAGAGCAGGGATCGACGAATTCCTTTCTGAATAGTTTTAATATTCTTTTTACTGTCTCTTAGCCGTTGCACATCAATCAATGGCATTAGCCGTTGAAATTGCTTTAATGAAAAGAAACGACAGGTTATCCTCTCGAGGAGTCAAAGCATTGATGGAGACCTCAGCTCTTTCCTTCTTCCCAAGAGAAGAATTCAAATTAAGAGCAATGGCTCTCAGATTATAAAGAAACAGAGCAGTACACACAATACAGAACACACACGACAGAAAAGAGAAAACTTATTTTGTTGTTCTTCAGTACTAACATCCTCCTGCAGATTCAAAATATCCTGAGACACAAACCACAATTACTTGCTCAGGATCATCACTGCAAGAGAAGGAAGAAGCAGTTAAAAGGAGAAGCTCTATCCACAAGCTGTCATCAACTCTCATTAGACAGGGGGAGCCTTCTTCAACATCACATTCAGATCCATTCAACTTCAAACCAGGATCTTCAAGAGTATTCTTATACAGAGAAGAACAATATAATTTCTGCTTTTATTTTTCCTTCCTTTACCCCATCCTGTATAGTGTTATAACTCCCTTCAAAAGTTAACTCTCGGTGACAGGGCACCTTAGCAAAAACCTGCAGTTTGGTTAGATCACCTTATCAAGATCTCACCTGGTGTGAGGGCACCTTATCAACAACCTCATAGTGGATTCCTACCAGTGAGTAGAAGAGTAGATGTACCCAGTTGAGGGGAACTACTATACATCTTGTGTCATCTGGTTTTGTTTGTTTTTTCTTTACTTTTATCTGCTATGCTGTGATTTTTCTTATGCACCGTTAGTGCTTGATTTTATTCCTCACCCAGCATACATATCTATATAACATTACTTTAAAGAAAAACTTAAATAAGATCTTTTAAGATAAATAAGAACTAGACCCTCCTTTCAGAAAGGTTCAACATCATAATCAATGAGCTCAAAGACTGAACAAGGAGATCTCATTGACTGAGATAAATGACAAGTTGCTCATGTGCTTCCCAAGCACATGGGACTCAAGGATCGTGGCCATCAGAGAGTCCAGATGACACAGGGAGATCTCCATAGATGCCCTACTAGGCAAGCTTAAGTCCTATGAGTTGCTGCTAAAAAGTAGAGCTGGGATAGAAGCAAAGGAGAAAGTCTCAACTCCTAACTTGAGAGGTACCTCCTGCAGGCCATTTATCAGGGCCACCATATAGAGAGAGGGTTCTACATCCCGAATCCCAAGAATTTCCTTCTGAAAATGATCAATAAAGCGAGCCAGAGTCTCGCTTCCTTCCTGCTTAATTTTGAAGAGTGTTGCTGGACCACTCTTCCTCTTCTTGGAGGTTGCAAACCTCAGAAGAAGATCATGCCTCAGGAAGGCAAAGCTTGAGATAGACTTGGAAGGTAACTTTTAAAACCATTTCCTGGCTTATCCATCGATAGAAGTGATTATCAGCCTACACTTCACAACATCTAAAAGAGTCTCGAGAGAGTTAGCGGACTCAAAAGCTTGGAGATGGGAGATTAGATCACTTTCCCCAGTAAACATAGGTAGAGGGGCTTTCTAAAGCTGTTGGGAATTGGTTCCCAGTGAACTTTATCAGTAAAGGGGGAAGGCTCCTCCACTTCAACAGCGTCAAAAGGAGCAGGAAAGGCAGCAGCAAAAGCTGGAGGATAAGCATAATCCTCCTGAAAGTTTAGGGCCTGGGCTGGAGGTCCTTGAGCTGCTGCTCTGAAGAAATCCTGATGAGCTGCAAACTCCCCTCCCTAATGTCGCACATGAGTTGCAGGTAGAGAGGTCGCGGTCAAGGGGGTGACCATCAGCCAAGCGGTCAGGGGTAGTGACCTGACCCGGCTGAGGAAGAATCCTCTAAGAGATCGCATCCAGAACCTAGTGCATAGCTTCGAACAGCCTGGCAGACTCTTGTTGAGCCAAAGCGGTCTCTCAGTGAGCCCAGACGGCCTCTCGAAGAGCTTGCTCGATGCGAAGTTCAAAGCGACGCTCTAGGGATTCTAGGGAGTTCAGATTGCTCAAAGGTAGACCGTTGGGAGACCGACGAGAACGATTTCTGCATTCTGACATCTTTGATGTCTACTGACTTCACCTAAACACTCCAATCTGAAGGTCGCGTATTCGTTCTGTTGGTACAAAAAATGTACCTCCAAGACTCACACTAGAAAGAGACGGGGGGAACTATGGAGTGTCAGTTACTTGGGACGAAGGATGTCAGAAGAGAGATCTCTAGAGGAAAAAACTGTTTAGGACTGATCTCAAAAAGAATACACGGGGAGAAACTAGGTCAGGTCAGAGTGAGAGGTAGAAAAGTGACAGAATTCGAGACCGCTTACACATGTCATAAGCTGGAGGCTCGAAGCAAAAGTCCCTTATTAGGTACCCCTACCCCTCTTTTTATAGATGCGGAGGCTTCCCAAACGGGCAGATCCAAAAATTACGGGCTGCCCGTGGTACAGGAGAACCGGGGCAGAGATATGGGGTGTTAATAACTAAAAGGAGAAAAAACACCAGACCACGTGGTCTTGCGGTCTGACTGGAGTCTGACCTCCTGTTCCTTAGGATAATTGCTGAAGAGGAGACTGGCGGTCTGGGTGGTCTCCCAAAACTGAGACCACTGGAACTGACCCTTCTTACTGACAGCAAGAGGTCGCAGACTTCCGGGCAAACAGTCGACATAGTGTTTTGCACAATGGGGGAGTACATTCTCAAAGCTATGTTTGATGACACTAAGTCTAGCCCTATGCTAGGCTTGCACTATCTAATACCTAAAATCAACACAACTATACACATGCATCAAATACAAGGTGAGTTTGTCTTTATCCTGAAAACTTCTTCAAATTATGATAATTGTGGGCAATTTTCCCAACAGACGTAAAAGCTAGCTTGGGGAAAAGGTCTACCATGTACATTCCCTAAATGGTGAAAGGCCACGGAAAAGTGATAGTTCTTATTGTTGGATATTAAGGTGCCATTAATTAGAGGGGGGGGGGGGTGATAAGGGTACTCAAATCAATTTTAAGAAAGAGAAATGATTATCATTTATTAAATTTATTACAAAATTGGATTTTTATTACTCTAGAAATCAAGGCGAATAATATAAAAACTATTTTTGTTTTCTATACCGACTATTCTCCCTAAGAATCGATTGGCTTTAGCAGATCTTTCCCAAGATACAGCCTCAAGCCGCTCTAGCCTCGAGCACCCCCTAGATCTAAGCCTTAGACCTAGTCGCCTTGTGACGAATTTCCCCTAAGCCACACACAGACCTAATTGCTAATGACCACGACGAATTTACGAACAAATCACAAAGATAAAAGTATTACAAAAATATGAAAGACATTAAATACTCCCTATGAGTAAATCTGAAGGAGAAGACAAAGAATGACTAAAGATCATTGAAGTCGAAGCGTGCGTTCATTGCGTTGTGTTAGCGTTGATCGAAGCCTCCTTTGATTCCTTCTTGAAATTGAATGGGAGATCCTTTGTGGTCTGGAAATATGTCCCTTGAGAATTCAGAGTGCTGGAATAGGGCTCCTTGAGATGTATTCTTTTGAATGGAATGAAAACCACCTATTTATAGGAGATGAAGCTAACGTCGGTGTTAGGGCTAACATCTGGCGTTGACTCTATATAGAAATGTTTTGATGGATCGAATCCACAACCAGGGAAGGATATATTGCATCTTTGGAAACATCTTATTTTAGGCAACCCTAATGCTGACGTTAAGGCTAACATTGGCGTTAGGTCAAATCATTCCCAAAATGCACATTCAATCACGACAACTTCCCTCCATACCATTTTCATGCTGGTGAGATCGAGGGTTAACGCCGACATTGGCTCAAATGCGTGGCGTTAGGCAACAACCTTTCTTTTCAGTACTTCAGCAATTCCAGACCAACACATAACATCTTAGTGCCATCTTTGTTCAATCCTGCATACTAAAACACAATAGCAAACTAGATCAATTACAAGTTGGATATGTTATTCTCAAACCAAAGGGATGCGAAAAACCGTGTTCCAACAATCTCCTCATTTTGATAATAATAAATCCAATTAAGATAAATCAGATTTCAAAAGGTAAATGATGTGTTTTTAAAAGAGATAGGGCATTTATGCTACTTCGAGATTGTTATGACAAATATTCTTTTTATAGAAATGTGCTCCCCCTATTTAAGTTCTCCCCTTAGTGTATGCTCCCATAGAATAAATTTATGATCCCCCTTAATCTAGTGAATCCTACTCCTTAATCATTTAAGATTTATCATTTTATCCCCCCTCCCTCCCCTTTTGTTATCAACAAAACAGAGTGGAGTGAAACAAAATAAGACTAGAATAAGGTAAAAAAATAAAAGTTGGGATACCACGAGAGGGTTAAGAGTTTTGTTTTATTATAGAAGAAGTCATGATCGAGCATAGAAGGATGTAATGCAGCTGAAAAACATATGATAAGCGTGTAATTAACAAAATCCTTTGTTCTTTACCAAGCAAGTCTACCACTTGTTGAAAAAATGAAAAAAAAGAGTTTTAAAATACAAGTGATGAAAGGAAATCAAAGTTAAGACTTGAAATAAGCATGGTAAAAATACACGATTAAATCAATTGTGCGGAAAAACAAAGTAACCAAGATAATTATTTTAGTTCTTAGGGAAAGTTTCTTGATTTTTAGTTTTGGATTTTGAAAAGAAAATGAAAACAATTTTTCTAGAATTTTCACATGTAATGAGCATTAACCTTGAAAAATTTTTAACAACTAGGCAAGCATGATTGACATATTCAAAGAGATAATAGCTACAATGTAACTAATTCGTATTTCAAGCAAAGAAAACATTGTAGAGATCATGCATTGTAATCTATTGCTTTTACTTAAGCTTTTAAGAGAATTATGTAGATATGCATTAGGATCCAATTCTCATGAGTAGAAGCTTTATGTAGACATGCATTAGAATTATGTACACATGTAATGATGTGTGTAAATAGTGCTTTGATAAGAGTATACAAGTAATATAATTAAAACACATGATATATGTAATGAAGTAGTAAAAAATATTAAGAAAGTAGTCGTAGAATTACTTCCACACATCAATTCTAAAATTAGATTTCAAAGCACATAAAAGAGTACAACTACCAAGGTGCTTCGGCCACACAATGCTCATTAAGACTTATCAGAGAGCGAAGTATTGCTTGGGGGATCACATAAGCATTTGATTATTATTTTTTTATGTTGAGTGATCCGGTGTACAAATAGAAGTGATAAGAAGATGTGTTTGTACAAGACACTTTACAATCCTTGCCAAGGTGCTTAAGCTCACAATGCTCATTAAGACTTATCAGGAGTCTAAGTAGTGCTTGGTGGAGTTATCTTTGTCATTTTATTCTTTTTTTTTGTTTATTTGGACAAAGGTCTCCGAATTCACTTGTCTTTTGCAAACAACAAAAATTTTGAAAACGCACTTCTATATGTGCAAGAAATTGATGTTTGAAAACAAGGTGTTGGTAATTTATACATACAACTTAACATGTTAAACTATTACACTACACAATCATGCAAGACTAAGATTGTAAGCACATGTAGATTACCAAAAGAGTGAGTGAATGAATCATTATTTAACATAAAGACATTACTCATACTTAGAGGCTTGCTAAGCAATCTTACACAATTTTTTATAGTTTATTTCATTGAACATAGTAAGATTATGGTCAAGGCATAACAAGACAAAAAAAAGTTTCAGAAGCTTGAGGTGAAAATTAAACATTGATGAGAATCTTGAAGAGCATGTCAAATCAATTTTGACCATTTATGAAGAAAATACTAAGATTTTTGCTCCTGTGAAATTTTATAATTAAGTAACAAAACATAATTGTTGAGAATTTTGAAACTTTAAAACAAAAGCATGACACAACATATTTTGGATTATTTGAATTTTGTGTTTTTTGAATAATGAAAAACAAAGATAAATTGAAAATAAGATTTTTCAAAAACAAAGAAACAAACATGAAAATATGCATGATAGAATATCAGAGATTTTTCAGCATAAGAAAATGGAAATTTGGAGTACAGAAGGCTAACGCCAGGCATTGAGTTCTAATGCTGGCGTTGGAGCCTAAAGCTGGCATTGGAGCCTAACGCTGGCGTTAACTCTTAATGCCAAAACAGTAGATGATTCCTAGACTTTAAAAAAAATATATTCTTTTGATTTAGAGTTATTATAGAGAGGCCTCCTTAGTGTCGAAATTTCAGACATTATATAAATGATTAGAAGTCTATTTAAGCATGCTTTTGATTGTTTAAAAATGGTTTTATATTTTTATTGGGTTTTCAAAATACTTGTGTTTTACAAGATCATTAAAGCTCAAAATAATTAAATATGCAAAACACAAGATAAGCATGTTCAAACAAACCGCGTATGTATGAAAAGTGTAATCTAGTGAGTGCATGCAATATATAAGATATAAGTATGTCCTAGATTATAAGTCTACACACTAGCCCCGTACTAAGTGACAAATGGGCATGAGGAGCTACACACATGTCGTAGGTTTGGGTGTTAGTCCCATATGTACACATAAGAGAACGCTCAACCAAGCATTCTCCCCCATTGCCTCGCAGGGCCCCACTAGAACTCTACCCAGTTAAGGATAAGACATGACTTAGATGTTATGTCTTCTAATGCATACAATCCTACGCCCCCGCTATTGTGAGACATGTAATCATGGGTAAATGCTCATGGACATCTAAGCGTTTAAGTCTAAGAACGATTTATAAACTATTGTTTTGATTGATTTTGAGAATTATAGTAAATTTTTAAAAAAACACAGTTTTCATGAGTTTCGAATTTCAAATTTTCTACTTTTAGCATGACATTGTAATTGGTATACCTATCATGGATACTTAATTGAGTATGTACTAAGGGGTGATGCTAGGACAATGAGTTTGGATGCAATGTTATACCATAAGATTAATTAGCGAAAATGTTGCATGTATTTATAAATAGAATTTCAAAGCAATGGATTTAAAATTGAAATATAATTTTTATTAGTCTTGATAGTATCATATTTATAATGATAATATAAGACATTTCTAAGCAACAGATTTAAAAGGATGAAAACTAGAAGCGAGGATAAATCGGTTACTTGAAATGATATGACTTTTATTCAATTTCTTTCAATTTGATTTATTAAAGTGTTAAGCTTTATACAAGGTGATTGTGTCATATTGCATTATGTATAAAGTAACCATAAGGATGTTGGATAAAAAAATGAATAAACAAAACAAAAATTGTTCAAACCAAAAAAGAAAAGAAAATTGTTTTTACTTTTAATTTTATGTTTAGCATTTCATGAAGTAGAAAATTGGTTTTTCATTTTGATTCGGTTTTACTTCATGCAATTTAATGATACTAATGAATAAGAGTTTTAGGTATCCAAAGAGAACCAAGTGGGATGGTTCCTTTGGGTACCCAAATACATCGTGTTGGCCTTTGGGGAAACAAGGATGAGTGAGCCCTTTCAAGTGGAAGTAATATGTCATTCTTAACAATGGGTCTCCATTCAAACCTTGGTATAATTTTATTTTTATGCATCAAATTTCCATTGTAATTATTTTTATCTTGAGGATTATAATTGTAATGATTATTGAAAATATTTTTAAAGGAAATTTGTACAAATCTAATTTTAAGTTGGGAGGCATGATTATCATTTATAAACTTTTATAGAACAAGAAAGAGACATGATTATCATTTATAAAATTGATTACAAAATTGGATTTCTATTACGCTAGAAATCAAGGTGAATAATATGAAAAATCTTTTTTTCTATACCGACTCTTCTCCCTAAGAACCGGTTGGCTTTAGCCGATCTTTCCCCAGTTACAGCCTCAAGCCGCTCTAGCCTCTTTATCCCCCAAAAGACCTCTAGCACCCCCTAGATCTAAGCCTTAGACCTAGTCTCCTTGTGACGAATTCTCCCTAAGCCGCACACGGACCTAGTCGCCAACGACCGCGGCGAATTTACGAACCAACCACAAAGATAAAAGTATTACAAAAATATGAAAGACAAATTAAAAACTCCATATGAGGAAATATGAAGGAGATGATGAAGAATCGCTGAAGATCGTTGAAGTCGAGCATGCATTCTTCGCATTGCGTTAGCGTTGATCCAAGCCTCCTTTGATTCCTTCTTGAAATTGAATGGGAGATCCTTTGTAGTTTGGAAATACGGCCCTTGAGAATACAGAGTGCTGGAATAGGGCTCCTTGAGATGTATTCTTTTGAATGGAATGAAAATCACATATTTATAGGAGATGAAGCTAACATAAGCGTTAAGGCTAACACCTGGTGTTGACTCTGTATAGAAATGTTTTGATGGCTCGAATCCACAATCAGGGAAGGAGATATTGCATATTTGGAAACATTTTATTTTAAGCTACCACAACGTTGGTGTTAAGGCTAATCATTCCCAAAATGCACCTTCATTCACGACAACTTCCCTCTATATCATTTTCATGTTGGTGAGATCGAGGGTCAACGCCGACGTTGGCTCTAACTCTTGGCGTTAGGCCACAACCTTTCTTTTTAGTATTTGAGCAATTCCAGACCAACACATAACATTTTAGTGTCATCTTTGTTCAATCCTGCATAATAAAAACACAATGGCAAACTAGATCAAATACAATTAGAATTTGTTATTGTCAAACCAAAGGGATGCGGAAAACCGTGTTCCAACACTTAACTGCTAAGCGGTAGCAACTTGTTGGGAAAAATCCCTTTATGATTTGATATATCAAATATTTAAAGTGATATATGATAAATGTCTGTATGTATAGATGGCATATTATTTTAAGTCTAGGACCAAAGTCACTCAGAAGAAGTCAGAAAAAGACTCAGTGCAATGAGAGAATCAGAATAAAGCTAAGAAAAATGTGCTTTGAGTAGATGTTGATATATGTCGAGAGGTTTACTCTGTGATTCGACTAGTAGTCAACACATGAAGACATGCTGTTATACTTCCTTATGTTGAGATATCTTATAAAAGAAAGTGAAGTTAGAGCATAAGTATGTTGACATATATTGAGATATCTTCTCTTCTACATCTCAATATATGCCGACTAAAAGTTGACACAAGAGAAGCCTTACGTCAAATTCTTTACAGAACAGTTATAAATGCAAATTGAGTAGATTAAGGAAATGATCAAGATATGATTCTGACTGTTGATGATCCAAATTAAGGAAGGACATTATTTTAATTGGGTCAGATTTTGCAAGGCCTAATTCAATCAGTAAGTCTATATATACCAAAGGAAAGACAGAAGAGGAAGAAATTATTATTCTAGAGGATTTTTCAAAATCTCTCTCATCTCCTTCTTCTTCTCCATCCAGAAGTATTCTCAGAATAACCCTTGTTGACAAGATCATCTTCTCTTTGATCTGAAGGCTTTTCTCTCAAGGGTTTAACATTTCTTCTTCTTCAGAATTCCTCTCTAACAAATTCAACTTCTCTCTATTGAATCTCATCATCATCTCAAGGGAAATTGTTGTTGCTGCTTTCTTCTACATCATTAATCCACAGAGTTCTTATAAGAATCAAAATCCTCAGAGTTTGTTGAAGTGGATTGCATTGTAGAAATAAAAATTCAATCACAACCTACTGATAGAGTTTTGAGAATCCCTCTCTAAAGAATTCAGTGGTTTTGAGTCTCCTTATCAAAAGGCACATTGGTTCTGTGAATCTTCCTTATCAAAAGATTCAGTGTTTAGAAAGACCGTATCAAAATTTCTATTGATTCTAAAAATGTTCCTTATCAAAAGATTCAGTTGTAATTTGTTTTAAGAGTCTACTTATCAAAAGACTCATCTCTGGTTAGTGGATAGTCCGCCAAGGGGAAGAAGAGTGGAGTACCCAAATATTTTGGGGAACCACTATAAATCTCCGTGTTTGTTTGTTGCTTAAATTTCTATGCTTTATTCCATATTTTAATTCCACTGCATTGGATTAACACTCTGTCATGTACTCTGATTAATTGCGTAAATAATTTTAAAACTTTATTCACCCCTATAGAGTAATTATTGACTTTGGTTATCAAATTTAAATTGGTATCAAAGCGAGGTTAATTATTAAAAGGTTAGCACCTTGATTAATCAAGATCCTAGTCAAGAATTACTTGTGTTAATACATTACTAAATTATGAGTTCTACACAAATAAGAGATTATGCAACGACTAAACCTCTTGTATGCAATTTAGATAAATTTTCTTTATGGAAATATAAATTAATGTTATATATGAACTCTATTGATAAGGATATTATTGATTCAATTCTTACAGGCTTTATTATTCCAGCAAGATAAATGGAGATGATAAAGTTGTCCAATTTGCAAAAGCTGACTGGCTAGAAGAAGAAAAGAAAGCAAAATCATGCAATGCCAACACTATGAACATCTTGGTGTCCACCATGTCAGATTTTATATTCTAGGGTTGATGATTGTCAATCAACCAAGGAAATCTGGGACTTACTAATCAGATTGGTTGAAGGGTCATCAAATGAAAGAAAGGATAAGATATCTTCCCTGATCTCTCAATATGAAAATGTTATGAAAAGTCCTGAAGATTCAGTGGCTGATATGTACTCCAATTTTATCCTCATAGTTAGTGAACTAAGAGAGCTTGATAAAGAGATTTCTATAACATAAATTAAAGATAAGCTTATCATGTGCTTCCCCAGCTCATGGGATCCTAAGATTTGGGGGCATCAGAGAGGCCAGATGCAATAAAGAGATCTCCACATATGCTCTCTTAGGAATGCTCAAATCCTATGAGATGCTACTTAAGACAAGGGGTAAGAGTGAAGCAAAGGAGAAGGCTTCATCTTCCTCCAAGTAGAAGACAATTGCATTGAAGGTTGCTGATGAAGAATGCTCAATAGTAGATGATGAAATTATGAGCCTCCTGACAAGAAGGTTCAAGAGGTGGATCAAAGTAGAAGACTCTATAAGAAAAGAATGGATTCGTTCACAGCCAAGGAATGACAAAACACATGATAAAGAAATAATATGTTTTACTTATAGGAAGTCATACCATATTGCTCCAGATTGCCTAGATAACCCCACATACAAAGTTCAGAAAAAAGGGAAGGATCAAAAGAAAAAATATGATCCGATGAAAAAATACATGAAGAAGGGCAAGAGGTTCATAACCGAGGCATAAAGTGAGACTGAGGATAAAAGATCTTCCCGCTCAAATGATGAAGAAATCAAGGATGAAGAAATCTGTATGATGGCTCTAGATCTTCCTGAAGAGGAAGAAGAGGTACCTCTTTTTGATAGTTTTGACTTTAGTTCATAAGATTTTAAAACTGCTTTTAAAGGTTTCTTCCAAGAGCAACTAGTGACAGAAAATCAAATTAATCTCCTAAGATAAGAGATAGTAACTCTTACCCAAAGACTAGAAGAAGAGGATTCTCTAGCTATGAATTATGAGAGTACAAAATGAAAGGCTCAGGGAAGAAATTGTCTCCCTGAAACTCGAAAATGAAAATTTAAAAGAAGAAATAAATAAAGCTAAGATCTTTAATGATAGTCTCAATGATAGGAGCCAACAACTCAAGGACATTTTTGAAAACCTCACAGTCAGGTTTCAAAACCTATACTACATACGTCGATTTGAATTCAATGCATTATATGTCTATATTCGAAATCCAGAGGCAAATCGTAGTTCAATTCTTTTGTTTTCTCAATGTGCATCAAATTACTTGTCAACCTACATCGAGTATAGACTATTATTAACTTTGATTCTTATCTTAGCCTGCTATGTCCAACATCCCCAAAGTATGAACGAAATAATTTTGCTTCACATCATCAAGAGCTTTTGTAAGAGATATCAGCCTTTTGATCTTCTTTGGAAAAAATATTCCGAAAGACTTTTTTATTTCTTTCTCCACATTATCTTTGATGAAATGGTATCTTATTTCAATATATGATTCAGCTTTGTAAAACAAGATTTGATGCAATTGAAATAGCACTTTTACTATCACATAAGATTGTTGGTTTAGAAAACTTACAATTGTAGTCAAATAGTTAATTTTACAACCACAAGAGATTGGAACAATAACTCCCAGTTGAATATATTCAACATCAGTAGTTGATATTGACACTGAACTTTATTTCTTACTAAACCATGATATTTGACTTGCATCAAGAAATTGGCATGTCCTTATGGTGCATTTTATATCTAACATATATCCTGCAAAATCAGCATCTGAAAGGCTAGTTAGCTCAAAACATAATTCTCTAGGATACCATAATCCAAGTTCAGGTGTGCCTTTGAGGTATCTCAAAATCTTCTTCACACAAGTTATATGAGAATTATTTGAGGTCACTTGATAACTAACACATACACATGTTGAAAACATTATATGGTCTACTTGTTGTAAGGTACATTGGAGATTCAATGATTGCCTTATAGGTCTTTTGATCCACAGGTTCTTCGGTGCATCCTTGATTAGTACATCATTGGTAGCCTTGAGGGTCTTCATGGTGGAGGCATTTTAAAGTGTAGAATGAAATACTTGAATACTTCTCTAGAGGGGGTGAATAGTGAAGATGACCAATTATATGGTTTTTTTATTTTCCTTCTCTGATTTTCCCTTTTTATATATTATGCTAGTGATATCATTTCAACTGTAGCAATAAAATAGACTAAATAATGCAGTGCAAATAAGAAATAAAGCAAGATAAAAATGCATCCATAGGATAAAAGGATTTATTAAAGTTCCCCAATAAGTGAGTACGTCCTCTCTTCCACCAAAAGTGGGCTTACACCGTCTCTCATCCGAGATGATGAGATTTTTCCTTCTGGAGGCTCCAGCCCAATCTAAACCCTTTTCACTGGAGATTCCAAACCACAATACCTCTTTTGAAGGGAGAGTCTGATAACCCCTTTACATAGTATGTTGTTGAAGATGTAAAAGAAATAACTCTTAGCAAGAGTGTCTTTAGAGAGATGAGACTATCTGAATCTCAAAAGTAGGAGATTTAGTATACAAAGAAGTGTGAGATGAGGGATTAACCATTTATCTACTTTTAAATCTTAGCTGAAAAAGCTTTCTTGAGCCTTAACTTTTTGGTCATCCAATAAACAAAGGAGGTTTTATATCTCCTCAGCTTTCCTTTTCTATCCAAGTTCCAATACAAAAGTAGTGACATGGGCGGCAGATATTATTGGTGCATTCTATTTCAGGAGAGCAATGAATCTATTTGAATTTGATAGAACACTTTTATGATTAGTCAATGATTGTTGATCAGGTCAACCAATGATCATCGAGGGAATTTTTTCTAGGGTGCGGCAGGCGGTCAATGAACTTTGATCTGCATTCGAGTTGATCTAGGGTCGCCAGTCGATGATCACTAAGCGATGTTGGAGGTTGCTGAATGATCAATGATTATTGATCTAACTTCTTTAGATCTTCTGGAGTTGAGTGAGATGACCTCTGATCAATGGTCGGTGGTTGTTGAGTTATCCTTGTGATAAACGATCATTGGTCCATTTGATCATTAGTCAATGCTTGTCGGTCAATTATCGCATATAAAGAAGCTTTCTTTGAGAGATCATCTCCTTAGCTTTGCCTATCTTCAAGGTTTCTTTAGCTAGTATTTTTCTATAAGTTCTCACCTAACATTTTGAGGATCTCTAGGACAATGACACTTAGCCTTTTAATTCAATACATTATCTTTATTACAAGAAATCCCAAAGGGATGTTTCCCAACAATCTCCCTCTATTTAATGATAAATAAAGATTACATAAAACAAGAGTTCATAAGCATAACATTACATTCACTCAGATTAGAGGTGCAAGAGTTATTGCAAAGTCATTGGATCTAGCTCCTCTAATGTGAAATTGATGAATGGGAGAAGCCTCATATTTCTACATATAAGCTTCCATGTTGAAGTTGGAAGTGTCCATGGAGGAGAAGAGTCCTACATAGGGGACACAACATGAACTTGGAGTACCTCGGCAATAAGTAATACGGATTATTATTTCCTCTTTTCTTCCTCAATCTTTCTTTAAAAATGCGAGTTGAATCGTTGGTGTTTAATTCCTCGGCAGGAGGAATTTCTCTTTAACTGGAGTATCAGCTTGCTACTCACCAGAGGGAACATCAATGGAGGGAGGTTGAACATCATATTTTTGCTCATGTGGAGGAGCATCAACTTGAACAAAATGGAGCTTTCTCAACTGGTTTCTCCTCAGGAGTTGTAGCAATAGATGGAGTAGTGGTAGAATGGATTTCTTGAGCTTCAAAATCCATGGGATCAGATTGATCTATAGAGAGAGCTTCTTCAGAATGATCAATAGACTGCTCAAAGACTAACCATTCCTCAGGTAACTTCTTAGAAAGATCAGGAGGGGTTGTGCTTAAGCTGAACTCCCACAGTCTTATACTTTTTAAGATAAGTTAGTAATCAAGGGGGAGTTGGGGCAGAAATAGGGGTTGCAGCTTCAAGGTTGTACGGAGGGGGAGTGTTCATGGAAAATGGCGCCTCTTCTTCAAACAAGAGTGGGAGACCACTTTGTCTACCATAACATCTAGGATGGGATCATTCTCAACAAGAACTACATTGTGGTAAGGAGTTGGCGTTGTAAGAGAATGGAATGATGAAGTCAATTTTGTTGGTGATGGTGGTGGAGTGGAAGCAGTCTGTGGGGATGAGGGTGGAGTTGGAACAACCTATGGAGATGGAGGTGGAGTTGGTGAAGGTGTATGAGCCTTCTCTAGAAATGGAGAAGGTGTAGGTGTGGAAGACTTATGTGGAGATGGACTGAAGGGATCTGGAGTGTAGAATGAAGAGGGATTGTGTATGTGAGATGGAATGGAGATAGAGGGATGCTCCAATGAGGTGAAAATCTCACCTTCAGTTGGTGCATCCCCCATGGGATGGTCAAGAGCCTCCTCTGAGTAGGAGAGGTGGTCTGATCATCCATCTCCATAGGAGTGGTATTAAAAGGATGGGTAGTAGGTAGTGACTCATACCGGGGAATGAGGACAACATCCAAACTCCCCCCACCCCTTGTAGAAGCAGGATCCTCTGCAAATTATGCCTATTTGACTAGTTGGAAGAGAATAGGTTAGAGTCATGAGCCTCAATGGAGTATACCTTGTATATCATTAGTGCTTAAAGGCATCATCAGATAGGGTGTTGGTTGATGAAATGGTAGGCTCTCTGGTTGTGGAGGTGAGATGTGGAGGTGGTGTTTGAAAGTGGTAGTTAGATCTTAAATTAACTCTAGAGGGGGGGGGGTGAATAGAGTTTAAAACTTTTCCCTTAGTTTTATAGCGGAATTGAAAATAATGATATAAGTATATGTGTATAGAGTGAGTGATAAATAAAAACTGAAATAAAATGAGTAATGAAAATAGCACACAACACAACACAAAAAAGAAATCAAACACAGAGGACACAAGGAGCTATAGTAGTTCCCCACTAAACTTAGGTACGTCTACTCTTCTACCACCCTTGGTAGGAATCCATTAGGATTTTTGATCAGGTGCCCTCACAAAATGAGCTTTTGATAAGGTGCCCAAAAACCAACTAGATTTTTTGATCAGCTGTCTTGCCACCAATGGGGTAAACTTTTGAAGGGAGTTTTAACCATGTACAGAATAGGATAGAGAGGGGTTTAGATGTTTTTCTCTGTCGAGATGCTGAGAGAAGACTCTAGTGGATGTTGATGTAGAAAAGAACTCCTCTGTCTGATATGAGATGTTTGACAGTTGATTTTGTTGGAGCCTTTTCTTGAAGAAATGATCTTCCTGTTAGCTGATTAAACTGATAGACAAAAATGCTTCAGTTTGTTGTTGCTCTTTTGAAGATTTGTGCTTGCAACTAATGACTGAGAGAATAATGTTGATGTTGTTCTCAGTTGAATGAAGTTGCTGCCATTGAGGAAGAAGAAGATGATGTTCTTTTTGTTCTTCTTTTTCTTCTCTTCCTGAAGCTTTTCTTCTTTCTTGATCTGATTCTTTGCAGCAAATGACTGAAAGGAGGTGTTGAAGATGTTCTCAGAAAATGCTGCTGCTAGAGGAGGAAGAAGATGAAGATCTGTGTAAAAAATGTTCTTCTGTTCTCCCTGTATATTTCTCTCTTTCTTTTTCTCTGTCTATTCTGCACAGTAAAATGTTCTGTATGTGATCTGTCGTGTAAAAACAGCTGTGTAAAAATTTGTTATATCTTCTTTCCATATTTTCCTTTTCTTTTTCAAATCTCTGACAGACATTAATTGCAGATCCCTTATATTAAGGGATAAATATATCTGAAAAGATATTTTGAAAACATAAATCTGCTGCGCAGTTTTATCTCTTTCCTTTTCAATAAACATGTCCTTTTCCGAGAAAGTGTCAACGGCTATAACTTAAATAATAAAGGATATATATATATTTTCCTTACTTGATCTGATGGAAAGAGCCGTTGTTGTTAGTCGATCTGAGTTCAGAGAATGAAATAATATAATCTTTCTGAAATTTATGAACTTAAATAATAATTCTTCGATTTGAACAAAATTCGTCGAACGCAGATTCATCGACCTCAAGATTTTCGTCGAACACAAAATTTACTTCGTCGACCTCAATTGAATCTTGCTAGAATAATTAATTTTGTTGAGCTGTGAAGACTTTCGTCGATCTGAAGGTGTTCGTCGAACGCAGACTTGAGTTCGTCGAACGGAAGTATTCGTCGACCGCTGAGCCTAGATAAAATCGTCGACCGCTGGATGTCGAGCGCTGAGCTTGAGCAAAAGCGTCGAGCGCTGAGCTGGGATCTGTTCATCGACCGCTGAACTGCTGAGACGGGATTGTCGACCGCTGAGACGAGCTTGAAGCAAGCCGTTCGTTGAACGCAGAATGAAATTAGTCGAGCGCTGCACTTAGACAAATTCTTCGACCGCTGAGATCTGAGCTGTTGGTCGAGCGCAGAATGAACATCTTTCGTCAACCGCAGAGCGTCGTTCGTCAAACACAGATAACCGTTCATCGACCGCAGAGAACATGCCGATCATCAAATGCAGAGAGCTTGCCGTTCGTCGAACACAGATAGCCGTTCGTCGAACGTAGTGTGGAGTTCGTCGAACGCAGAATCTGAATGAATTCTTTAGTTCTAACAGCCAAAACTCTTGACCCAGAAACTATACATTGGGGTCAACTTTGTCCTTAGTCAACATATAGTGATCCTAGCCTAAATCAGAAATAGGGTTGTTCCAACAATCTCCCCCTATTTGTGTTAGGACACTATTTGACAAAAATTGAAAATAAACAAATGCTAATACAGCAAAAACGACAGAGCATGAATATATCTGATATATTTTTAAATATTTTATCAGATATAAAATAAATAATACTCCGAGTTTTGAAACATTTTAATGAAAATAAAACTGATAGAAATACAATCAGAACCTTTGATTCTTCTGAATTCTGCCTTCTGAATTCTGAAATTGTCTAAACTGTATTGTTCTGAATTCTGATCTGAACTGAACTGTATCTGCTATGTAAATCAGCTTTCTGAATTCTGATCTGAACTGAATTTTTCTGAATTCTGATTTGCTGAGCTTGTAGCAATAACTGTTACTGAATTTGCTATATCAAAATTCTTCTTCTGAATGCAACTCCCCCTGAGAGTGTCTCCCTCTGAGACTAGAGGTTCTTCAGCTTTTCTCCTTGCCTAGTTTATAGAACAACTCCCCCTGAGCGAAACACTGCATCAAATGGAGCTTGTTCATAAAAACTTCTCCCCCTGCCTAGTTTCAGGAAAGGCTGAAGCTAGGCCCCTTGAAGAAGGGACATTTGATGTAGGTAGGGAAGGATGCAAGATTGTCATTACTATTGTTCCTGCACAATAAAATAGAGATCAAGTGCAAAGGGAACTAGAAAGAGAAACAATTTTGTAGGCATTCAGCTAATATAAAAAAATTTGAATAATGATGACAGGCTGAAATAAAAAGCTTCAGAAAAACTGGGTTCGACGAAAAATGAGTTTTCGTCGATCTCGGTTCGACGAACTTGATGACTTCGTCGATCTCCGTTCGACGAAAAACTTGATTTCGTCGAGCTCAGTTCAATGAAGAGATGGGTAAGTAGAAAACTTAATTTATTAACAAATTGAGTCTCCATCTATCATACCTAGCTGATTTATAAAGAAGATATGTTTCTTTTCATCCAAGGGCTTGGTGAAAATGTCAGCTCTTTGCAAATCAGTAGAGATGAACTGTAGGCAGATTTTGTTTTTATCTACATTATCCCTAAGGAAGTGGTGCCTAATCTCTATGTGTTTAGTCCTACTATGGAGAACTGGATTTTGTGCTATAGATATTGCACTAGTATTGTCACAAAATATAATTGAATTATTTAAGTTGACACCACAGTCTAGGAGCTGATTTTGTATCCACAATATCTGTGAGCAGCAACTGCCTGCAGCTATATATTCAGCTTCAGCTGTTGATGTAGACACAGATGTTTGTTTCTTACAAAACCAATACACAAGCCTATCACCAAGAAACTGACAAGTTCCTGATGTGCTTTTCCTGTCTACTCTGCATCCAACATATATAATCTGAATCTGAAAATCCAGATAATTCAAATTCAGATGCTGTTGGATACCAAAGTCCTAGATTAGGGCAAACCTTTATATATCTCAATATTCTTTTTAATAAAATTAGGTGAGATTCTTTGGGGCTAACTTGGAATCTAGCACAAATACATGTAGCAAACATTATATCAGGCCTACTAGCTGTTAAATAAAGTAAGGAGCCAACAATTGCTCTATATACTTTTTGATCAACAGGTTTCCCTGATTCATCAGCATCAACAACGGCATTAGAGGGCATGGGTGTTTTCATGGTGGAAGAATCAGACATACCAAATCTTTTCACTAATTTCTTAGCATACTTAGATTGGGATATGAAGATTCCATTTGGGGTTTGCTTCACTTGAAGACCAAGAAAGTATGATAGTTCACCCATACTACTCATTTCAAATTTAGATTGCATTAGATTAGAAAATCTTTTGCATAAGTTTGAATCAGTAGAGCCAAATATGATATCATCTACATATATTTGAACTAGCAATGTTTGATTTTTATGTATCCTGAAAAATAAAGTTTTGTCTACTATGCTTCTACATAATTTATTCTCTATAAGAAAACTAGCTAAAGTCTCATACCATGCTCTAGGAGCTTGTTTGAGGCCATAAAGAGTTTTTTTAAGCTTAAATACAAAAGAGGAATGAGTTGGAGAGATGAAACCTGGTGGTTGTTCCACATTGACTTGTTCTTTGATTTCTCCATTCAGGAATGCACTCTTTACGTCCATTTGATAAACCTTGAACTGCTTGTATGTTGCAAATGCAAGGAAAATCCTGAATGCTTCTAACCTTGTAACTGGTGCAAAAGTCTGATCATAGTCTATTCCTTCTTCCTGTGAGTATCCTTGAGCTACTAGTCTAGCTTTGTTTCTCACAATGTTGCCATCTGCATCTAGCTTATTCCTGTAGACCCACTTAGTTCCAATAACTGGATAATTCTTTGGTCTAGGAACCAATTCCCAAACTTTGTTTGTCTCAAACTGATTGAGCTCCTCTTGCATAACAATGATCCAGTTGGGATCTTGTTCTGCATCTTGTAGGGATTGAGGTTCAATCTGAGAGAAAAAACAAGTATGCATCATATTCTGATTTGTTTGATGCCTTGTTTGCACACCAGTTGATATGTCTCCAATTATTTGATATCTGGGGTGATCTTTAATATTGACATAATCAATAAGTATAGTGGGATCAGCAATGATTTCCACTTGGGGAATTTGTTCAGCTGTTATATCCTGTGGAAGATGATCTGCTGTTATCAGATTTAAACTGTCAGCAAAATCTGGGTGATTTTCTTCTTCACTTTCTTCAGCATTCTGCTGTACAGGATCCAAAAATCCTTCTTTATGTAGAGCTAATTGATCTAGCTGCTCACATAGTGTAGGTACCTGTAGATTTTCTATGGTAGAAGAATTCTTCTCCTTGTAAAACATATTAGTTTCATCAAAGGAAACATGCATAGATTATTCTATTTTAAGAGAAGATTTGTTATAAATCCTATATGCCTTGCTGACTAATGAATAGCATAAGAAAATTCCTTCATCAGATTTTGGTTCAAATTTCCTAAGGTATTTCTTGTCATTATTATGAACAAAACATCTACAGCCAAATGCTCTAAAATAATTAACTTTAGGTTTCTTCCCTTTAAGTAATTCATAAGGAGTCTTACCATTAAGTTTGTGTATCAAACATCTATTCAGCACATAGTTTGCTGTGCTAACAGCCTCTGCCCAAAAATATAGGGGCAAATTAGCATCTGCAAGCAATGTTCTTGCTGATTCAATTAGAGTTCTATTTTTCCTTTCAACTACCCCATTTTGTTGAGGAGTTCTAGGAGCTGAGAAGCAATGCTTGATACCTTCCTTCTCATAGAATTCTTGCATGAGAAGAGACTCAAACTCAGTGCCATGATCACTTTTGATCAATGCAATATGAGTAGAGTACTCAATCTTTATGCTCTTAAGAAAGCCTGTAAGAGCTTTAAAGTTATCTGACTTTTCTCTCAAAAAGAACACCCAAGTGAATCTAGAGAAGTCATCTACAATAACTAGAGTGTAAGACTTCCCCCCTAAACTCTTTGTTGCAATAGGTCCAAAAAGGTCCATATGTAGTAAATATTGTGCCAGCTTGCACCGATGACATATTCTTAAGAAACCTCACATCTATTGGACCAAACAGAACGTGATATCCGGCGTCTACAACGTTAGTCACTGAGAAGAGATTTTTCTTCATACCCGGCACGTGATAAACACTCCGTAATTTGAGTGGACCCTTATCACTGCCTAAAGAAACCACCCCTCTTGCTTGACTGCATGAATAGAATCATCAACGGTAATAATAGCATCATTACCTGAATAGGGCTGCGCATAAGAAAGCTTTGACCCATCTCCGGTGAGGTGATGACCACACCCTGAGTCAACAATCCAGTCCTCCTTGTAGTTGATAGAATAAAGTGTTGGATCGGTAGGCGCCCTTAGAGGGGGGGGGGGGTGAATAAGGGTTTTAAAAACTTATAATATATTTTGAATAACTTTGAAAAAGCTTTGATTATTAAACTAGAGAAGATCAAGACAAATCAAGTGAAGTAAAAGTAAAGACATGATTTTATTAACTTGAGAAGCATGATTACAAAACTTGATCTCTTATCGAAGCTAGAAATCAAAGCTAATAGAAAGACTCTTTTTATTTTCAATACCGACTCGTATCCCCACGAACCAGTCGTCTTTAGCCGATCCTCCCCAGATTCGGCCTCAAGCCGCTCTAGCCAACCCTTCCCCAGATGTGGCCTCAAGCCGCTCTAGCCAACCCTTCCCCGGATATGGCCTCGAGCCCCGTACTAAATCAGAGTTTGTAGCATAAACAAAATGTAATGATTTCCAAGTAACTAAACTACACAGACAATATGTCTACACCCTAGCCCCGTACTAAGTGACGGATGGGCATAAAGAGCTGCAAACATGCCGTAGGTTGGGGTGTTAGTCCCATATGCAAACACTAGACACAACTTAACCTAGCACTCTTTCCCCGCAGTGCCTCGCAAGGCCCCACTGGAACCCTCCCCGGTTAAGGACAAGACACGACTAGAGATAAATGTTATCTAATGTCTACAACCCTACGCCCCCGCTATGGTGAGAGATGAAGTCATAGATAATAATTATTGGAAACATATAAGCGTTTTAAATCTAATGACATAGCCTATGGATTTATATTTTTATTTGAATTTATGAAACCACTTACATAGCTATTTTGAAATCCATTAATGAATCAGAGCTTTTTAGCGTAATAATATTTTCATAGAAATAAATCAGAGTTTTAGAGAAAAAAATTCTATGTTAAAAGCAACCAATATAAAGTTTACCAAGCAAGTCTACCACTTGTTGCAAGAAAGGAATTTGAAGATTCAAGTGATGATGCATGCAAAATGAAAGACTTTAAATAAGCATGAAAGCGCAAGGTAAAAAAATTATATGGTGATGATGCGGAAGACTTATAGAAATACAAAAAAATATCTTATTGTAATCAATGATTATCCATAAAAAGATATATGAGTTAAATTTCATAATGAAGATGTTTTTGTAAATCATTGTTCAATTAAAATCTTTAAGTTTAACAATAATGTAACCAAGCATGAAATAATGTTATCAAAAAGATTGCTACAATGTTATTTTAATTCACAAAGTCAAAACATACCAAACATTGTAGAAAGCATGCTAGGTTATTTAGTGCATTTCATAAATAAAGAGTAGTATAGAATTTGCAATAGGATCCAATACTCATGAGAAGAAGTGTTATGGAAGATAATGATGTGCACATAAGTGTATTTTGAATAGAGTAAACAAATGTTTTAATCAAAAATACAAGAGATATGTCAAGTAAAGAGCACAATAAAACACAAATAATTTTACTTCCACATATTTTAATGCACAAACAAAATGTACAACTACCAAGGTGCTTTGCACACACAATGCTCATTAAGACTTATCAGGGTGCAAAGTAGTGCTTGGGGGATCACATATTTTATTTTTAATGTTGAGACTCGTGATCTGGTGTACTTAAGAGTAAGTGGTTTTTATTTTGAAAGAAAGATTTGATTTGCACAAGATACTTTACTATTCTTTCCAAGGTGCTCAACCTCACAACGCTTATTAAGACTTATCAGGAGGTTAAAGTAGTGCTTGGTGGAGTTATCTTTGTCACTTTATTTTATGATTTTTGTTTTGTACAAAGTTCTCCGAATACACTTGTTTTGCAAACCAATATAATTTATGAAAGCATAACCACTTTTCTTAACTTTTAAAAGTGCAAACAAAGGTTGTGTAGGTAAGATACTTGTGCAATTTTAATTCATTATACTATTACAAAACATACACAAGCATTCTTAGATTAAACACAAATGTAGACAATGCCAAAATAAGTGAGTGAATAGCGATCATTATCAAACATAAAATATTTACTCATACTTAGAGGCATGCTAAGCTTAATTCTACACAATGTTTTCAATATAATTGATGCACATATTAATAGATATATCAAAGCATGATGAAAGCAATGTTCAACATAGTTTGAAAAGATAAATTGCAACATTATAGAAGTTCTAAATAATAGATTAAATCATGCTTGATTTTATCAATAAAGTCCATACAGTATTTTTGATATTTTTGCAAAATAATCTTAATTTAAAGTTTGAACTCTTATAATTTGATCTTGGACTTCCCGAGGACTACCCTGTGAGAGGTTCGCCCGGTACTAGCTGATATGATGGGATGATAGCCCAAATCACCCTTTCGCAAGATACATGTAAATAGAAAAGTTAAGTTCAAAAAATAACAATTTTTGATAATTTTTGTTTTATATTTTTGTATTTGATTTTTGCTTTTAGAAATAGAATTTAAACAAATGACAAAAAACACAAAGGCAAAACATATATTTTTTTTTGTAATTTGGCTTTTGTATTTTTGTATTTGATTTTTCAAAAATCAATTATAGGCAGAATTGCAAAAATGAGTAGTACATATAGATTAATATATTTTTAAGCATTTTTCAGAATTTTAAAATTTCAGAAAATCGGAGACTCGAGCTACCGCCGGTGTTAGGTCCTGGCGCCTGCGTTAGCTCACAGAGAGTGCTTATTTTGATCATATAGCCTTGATTTTCTTCGATTTTGCTTCCGATTTTTCTTAATTATGTTTTTGCAATGTAAGACCTGTCTAAGGAAGTGATGAGACGAGAAGAAATCGCAAAAAGTTGCGGAAGTTAAAATTAGTAAATGAGTTTCATCTTCATTAGAGTTTCATATTTATTAAACCTTAATTATTGAGTTTTGCACAACATATGCATGAGTGAAATGATCATAAATAAGCGCAAATTTTCAATTCCGATTTAAATATGATTATGATTAAACATACTTGGGGTAATTGAAAATGATGCAAATATATTAACTACCTAAGCAAAACTTGCGCATTTTATAAATTTAGCCTAATACCCCTAAAATACACCTTTTAAATCCATTTTGACACATTTCAATTAGTCTTAATAATATCATATAACAAATTTAGTTTTTCAAATTTTATAAGACTTTTAGGAAATGGATTTAGAAGGATAGAAATAAAAAGGATAAGTAGATCACTTGAACAATGACATGACTATTTATTCAATTTTCTTCAATTTGATTTATTTATGAATTTTGGTTTAATATGAGAAAGTCATATCACAAGTCGTATAAAGTGATCATATCATGATGGTTCAACTAAAAAAAACAAAAAAAAAACAAAAAGGGAATTAAGCATATCATGAAGTAGATAATTGATATTTTATTTTTTAGTTGATTTCTACTTCATGCAAATGATTGGATACTAATGAATAAGAGATTTAGGTATCCAAAGAGGACCGGGTGTGACGGTTCCTTTGGGTACCCAAATACATCGTGTTTGCTTTTGAGGAGATGTAAGTGAATGAGCCCTTTTGAGTGGAGTTTGTGTTTCATCTTTAACTTTGGGTCTCCATTCAAATCTTGGTTTAATATTATTTTTAGTTTTCAAATTTCCATAATCATTTACTTGAACATTTGGATCAAAAAGATTTTTGAATTTATAATTTGAAGGAAATTTGTTTGCATTTAATTTTAGGTTAGGAGAAACATGATTTTGTAAATTATGGTGATTTTGATTTACAAATCCTTTATGTTCCTTACTCCCATTTTTAAACTTAGGTAAGATGTTCATATTCATATTCAACTTGTTTTTAGATATAGTTTGATATTGTGAATTTGTATTTACAATTTTCATAAGCAAGTTGATTTTTGATTTTAATTCATCATTCTTAATCTTTAAATTATGTCTAACTTTATTATAAGCGATTGTGCTATTTTTAAGAGTTGAAACAATTGAATCTATATGATCTTGATAGTTATTTCTATATTCAACAAATGTTTCATCCATCTCTTTAATTTCAATTTTATAGTCTTTGCACTTAGCACAATCATTTATCAAAGATGAATTTTCTAAACATAATTTTTCATTTTGTTCTTTTACTAAAATAAAATCCTTTTCAAGTTTCTTGTGCTTTTCTTTTAATTCATTATATTCTACACAAGTTGTGGTGTTTTCAACTAAGGAGCCATGTGTAGAACTAGATGAATTAGAATTTGATTCTTCATTAATTTTTTCCTTTAAATTTTTATTTTCTAAGCACAAATGTTTATTAGCATTTTTTAATTTCTTAATTTTGCGCTTTGTAGTTTGAAGCAATTGTAATGAAGAGATAGAAGTACAAAAGATTGAATTTGATTTCCTTACATTGCTTTCGGGAGAGGCACGATTTGAACATATAGTTTCTTTGACATCTTTTTGGCATTCCTCTTCCGAAGACAGTACTTCTTCTTCTTTTCCATTTGATGTGTGCTCCATTGAACCGTCATGAGAGGAGCATTCTTGAAGGCTTGTGCAAGCTTGCATATTCTCCGGTTCTTGTGATTGTTCCATACCCGTAGAAGGAGAATCATACATTTCTTCAAGAAATTTTCATACTTTGTATGCACTAGAGAAACAATATATTAATTTGAAAATATCTTGAGATAAAGCACAAAAAATGTAATGCATAGCTTTTGCATTTAGGTGACGCTCTTGTTTATTTGATTCGTTCGCTGGTCTAACTATTGCTATATCCCATGCATTGATATCTAAGCTTTTAATAAATTTTTCCATTAATAATTTCCACTCTTTATAATTTTTCCCTTCGAATAAAGGTGGTTTAGGAGATTTTTGTTCTTTATAAAAATTTACCCCACTAGTAGAAGCGAGATCATGAGACGCCATTATTCCCGGTTGTTAAGCCGATTTGGAATAACCTAGCTCTGATACCACTTGTTGGATCGGTATGCGCCCTTAGGGGGGGTGAATAAGGGTATTAAAAACTTATAATATATTTTGAATAACTTTGAAAAAGCTCTGATTATTAAACTAGAGAAGATCAAGACAAATGAAGTGAAGTAAAAGTAAAGACATGATTTTATTAACTTGAGAAGCATGATTACAAAACTTGATCTCTTATCGAAGCTAGAAATCAAAGCTAATAGAAAGACTCTTTTTGTTTTCTATACTGACTCGTAACCCCACGAACCGGTTGGCTTTAGTCAATCCTCCCCGGATTCGGCCTCAAGCCGCTCTAGCCAACCCTTCCCCGGATGTGGCCTCAAGCCGCTCTAGCCAACCCTTCCCCGGATTTGGCCTCGAGCACCCCCTAGACCTACACTCGAGACCTAGTCGCCAACACGCGGCAAATTTTAGCCCTAAGTCCTACCCAGACCTAGTCGCCAACACGAGGCGAATTTACTAAACGATTACAGAAAAGATGTAAAATAAAAAGACAATAATATAAAACTCCCTCTATGTGGATCTCTTGGAGAAGTAGACGAAAACGCAGAGTATGATCGTAGTCGATGCGGTCTTTCATCACGATGATGACGCGTGTTGAAATCTTCTCCACGGATCTCCTTTAGTCTTTATGGATTTGTGGGAGTATCTCTCAGAAACTTCCTCTCTATGTTGTGGCACAAAGCTCTGGAATTCTGGATCTGTAGAGCCTTGAGAAGACGGAGCCAAAAGGTCCTTTTTATAGACTTAGCGCTAGCGCCTGCGCTAGTGCTACCGTCGGCGCTATCCCATATTAGGACACATTCTGCGCGGCAGAATCTTCAATCCGAGGAAACAATTCACACTTGCCAACTTTGCTCCTCGTTATCGCCTGCGCTATCGGATACCGCCTGGCGCTATCTCCTTCTATAAGTTCTCCTGGCAATTGCGCTTAATCCAATATTTCGTCGAACGAGAATTCGTCGAACGCCGCTAAGAGTTTGTCGAACGAAAATTTTGTCGAACGAGAATTCATCGAACACCGCTAGGAGTTTATCGAACGAAATTTTCGTCGAACGCCGTCATGAGCATTTCGTCGAGCGCCGCTATCAGTTCATCGAACGGCAGCTAGCGCCTGCGCTAGTACTACCGCCAGCGTTAGTAGATGTTTTGGATTTGTTGGCTGAACTTTGGGGGCAACCTTCTTATGTAATCCTTGAGTCATGTGGACTTTGTTATCATGCACACTTGAACACACAAGATCAAATACACATAGGATTTGTTATTCTCAAACCTAGGAGATGCGGAAGACCATGTTCCAACAGAAAGAACATCAACGGACGCCGCCGTCAGATTTGCCGTAAAGGCACCCTCTCCTCCCCATTCAACTTCCTCATTCCTGGATCCAACTTCCTTCTTGCCAGCAGCATGCCCTGCCTGAAGATTCAATCGGCAATCCTTCTTAAAATGACCAAGCTGGTTACACTTGAAGCACCGAAGTCCTTCCTTCTTCTTTCCATCAGACTTAGGAGCATGGCTCCTCTCCTGCTAACCTAAAGTAGAAGAACCATCGATTCCAGATGACTTTTTCTTCTTATCCCGCTTCTTCTTCTTCCCAGAGAAGAGCACCTCATTATCTCCCCCGGAGATAGACATCCCAGCCATCTGCTTTGCCAAACTTTCCTGCGAAGCAAGCAAGTTCTCCAGCTCAAGCAACGATGGCTGATTGGCTCAGCCTTGGACAGAAGTGACAAAGGCCACATATTCTCTCCGCAATCCGTGGATAATGTGCCTCTTCAGCTTTGCCTCAGAAATGGGCTCATCCGGATCCAATGCAGAAATCTCTGCACAGAGCTTCTTCATCTTTAAAAAGAAAGTAGAAACAGAAAGATCACCTTGAGTGGATTTCGCCAACTCATTTTACAAGAACTGTAGTCGCGCTACATTCTTCTTATTGAACAACCCGTCAAGAGAAGTCCAAATCTCAGTAGCATATCGACATCCTATGATGTGATCAGATAACTCTGATGAAATTGCCCTATTAAGAGTAAACTCGGTTTTCGCATTTGTTTTCTTCCAAGCTTTCACAAGCTCACCATTCCCTTCAACAGGGACAACTGCTTGTCTCGCATCTCCTCCGACAACCTCCCAGAGATCCTCACCAAGAAGATAGCTTTCCATACAAGACTTCCACTTCTTAAAGTTAGTCTGTGTAAGAAGCTCAATATCAAGACCTCTTGCAATTCCACCTTCCATTGCAGTACTACTGATTTACTTGTGCTCCAGAAATCTAAGCAAGATAACTGCGGCTGATTCACTGCTCAAACCTCTGTCCCTCTGATACCATGTGAAAATTTCTCGTTTTGATAATTACTATCAGACACCAAGTTAAGGTTTTGACAAGCGGAAAAACAGGAACTAGGTCGCAGGAACACTCTCAACCCAACTGAGCACAATAAACCAGAAACAAAGAAGGAACACGAGGACTAGTACTCAAATCTCTTCTTTACAACTTGAGGTACACATGGCGAGACATGCTTCACCAATACAATCGAAGAAGAATAACAACAAGACAAAGCAGAAACCGCCCAAGCCGCCTGACTAACAAGTCGCCCGACTTAACAAGGCTGTCCGCGCAAACCGCCAAGTCGCCAAACCGCAACTCAACACGCAGACTACCCATTATTCCAATGCTGACACTATCCGCCCGAGCAAGGCCGCCTGACCGCTGTTACTTAGCCGCTCCTAACCGCGAACACTGCTGCTGACAAGCTGAACAGAAAATAGACCGACAATGCAAGCCGCCTAACCGCACAGTCTGACTTTATTGAAAGCAAGAACACAAGTCGAAGAGAAAAGCTGCCGCAAACCGCGACCACCTACTACTACCCGCCACTGACTGCCACCGACTTAACCGATGCGGTCTTCTCTGAACAAGTCAGAACCACACACAAGTCGCGCAACCTGCGAACACAACAGAGTCAATTCTCAACCCGAGTGACTAGAAAAGTCTAACCGCACAAAAGATTTGCGAGCTCTCGCTTACTGTTCACTGTATTTGATCTGAGGGAGAGATCCTATTTATAGGCGTGAGGTGGAGTGTGGTAACCGCCCATAGAGATGGGATAACCGCCTCAACCCGACAGCGGGTAGAAAACAAATCGTGCGGCTTAAAGACAAGCCGCACCGGTCTAGCAGAGCACCAGGACTTGAAGCAGACCAAGTCCAAGAACAAGCCGGACTGACAGACCGCCAGCCCACTGCGGGTAGGCAACCCGCGCGGTCTCAAGACAGACCGGCGACCGCCCGATCTTCTGCGGGTAGACAACCCGCGCGGTCTCAAGACAAACCGCCCGACCTTCTGCGGGTAGACAACCCGCGCGGTCTCAAGACAGACCGCCCGACCTCCACTTCACTTCAATATTTTCAACAGAAACTTAATAAACTTATATAATATACATATAGTTTCATGATTACATCATAACATTTCTGCTTCTTCATTACCACAGCAGCATCTTCCTTTCCTTCTATATATTCCCATTAAAGTTCACTAAGAGGGAGAGCTACGGGCATTAATCCTGGAAAACTTCAACACCAAGCAGGTGTGTGGTGGGTGCGTCCAACGGGTGAATTTTGTATAAATTTGCTGCTGTAATTTTATCCATGCGATGGTACAGCTTCCAACGGGTAAATTTTGTATTAATTTGTTGTACTTTAATCCACACTTTATACTATAATTCAGTTATGTAAGGAGTGAATAGCTATCAGACACAGGGCAGTCAAAAGTACTGGAGAGCTGTGTTGGGACTGAGGAGTGAAGAACATTAACATCTCTCTGCACCACCTTTGATATTCATCGTCATCATCAATATTCCATCCATTGCTTTTATTTGCAGTAAACGCTCATGTGAAGAACGGGAACAGTCAAACTAGCTATACCAAACACCTCGCTTTCTAGCATTTGCTTTTTTACTAGCTTCTTATTGAAGGAAACTCTTCTCTGCATCCATGTTCGTGTCCTTTTCAAGCATCGGGACTTATTCTTACATTCATGATGGCCAGAGGGTTTGGTTGTTGACTGGGTTAAAGAGATAAACAAATATATAATAAATGGATTGTTTGGTTGGAGTTAAGTATTATTATATTAAATTAAACTCTTTGGATTTTTCAAAAAAAGAGAGCATATAATGACCTATTCTAAGGATAGTAAGATTCTTAGTTCCCTTTCCTTCGTTCATGGGTATAATCTACACGACTCTCTCTTGTTGGAAGCGCGACGTATAGCAAACGACCTCACTTCACGCAACACTTCAAATGCGAGTGCAACTCCGGCTAGCTACACCCTACGCGAGGTCCTTCAACTTGGCGAGCTGCGAGCACGACCACTATCACACTTGTTGGGAACGAGACCAGCCTCGCGAGCTCACTTCCTCGCGACTCTCTAATTGCGAGCACTTCTCCACCAATACTCCTTGTGCGACCACCCACCACGGCGAACGCCCCTCAACTTCAGCGAACACACCACACCTCGCAACACACCACTACTCCTACTCCACGGCGAGACAACAGTCCACGCGAGCACCTGCACCTCGGCGAGCCCCCACTTCACTCCGGCGAGATCCCTGTAGGCGAGCTGTTGCGAGATCTCCTGCGTTGGAGAGCTGCGCCAGTGAGCACAGAAACTTGCGAGATGGGGCAGGCGAGAAAGCTGGCGAGAGGTTGCACAGGCGAGAGGGGACAGGCGTTGGCGAGAACTGCAGCTCGCGAGATGGAGTTGGCGAGAGGGGAAATAGTACTCCTGCGGGAATATAAATCCTATCTTTTCTCTCTCTCTCTCTACACTCACTCTCTCTCTCCCTTAACTCTGCCGAAAACAATAAAGGCAGAAAAAAACTCTTCTATTCCAACTTTTCAACCGCAATAATACTTAAAGGGGGGGGGGGGGGGGCTATTTATAGGCTATTCAAACCACTAAAAACATGACACTTGGCTAAGCATTAAATGCCACAAATAAAAAAACAAAACTTAATAAAACACAAATCCGTTGACCTGGTCAACGCAGCTCAAACCAACAAACTCCCCCTCAAGCTTGGCAGCACATGCCGAGCTTGCCTTTGAGCTTCGCGAACGTCTCCACCTTCAAAGCCTTAGTGAAAATATCCGCGACCTGCTCTCCGGTAGGGCAATACACGACCTCCACGGTCTTCTGCTCCACTTGCTCCCGAAGAAAATGACATCGAGTCTCGATATGCTTGCTCCTCCCATGCAGCACTGGGTTCTTCGCGAGCTGGATGGCCGACATGTTATCCACTAACACTGTCGTTGGCCAGTCCTGCACATGATGTAGCTCCTCCAATAACTTCCTGAGCCAGATGGCTTGGCAGGCGCATACCGCTGCCGCTATGTACTCCACTTCGCATGATGATAAGGCTATCGTAGCCTGCTTCTTCGAGCTCCATGAGAATGTCGCCGTCCCCATGTGAAAACAGTATCCGGAAGTGCTCTTCCGATCATTGACATCTCCACCATAGTCGCTATCCGAGTAGCCGACTAGCTTCAACTCTCCTCCTGATGAGTACTTCAGGCCATGGTCCCTTGTTCCGTTCACATATCTTAGGATTCGCTTCGCTGCGGTGAAGTGATCCTGCTTGGGCTCCTCCATGTACCTGCTTACTACCCCGACCGCATGCATGATGTCCGGCCTAGTGAAAGTCAAGTACCTTAGACTCCCGACTAGGCTCTTGAACATCGTCGGGTCCACACCTTCCTTCTCAGAGTCCTTCCTCAACTTTGTCCCTGGGTCCGCTGGAGTGGAGATAGCCTTGCTACCCTCCATCCTGAACTTCTTCAGAATTTCTTCAGCATACTTCTTCTGGGATATGAAGATCCCATCTTCCTCCTGCTTCACCTCAACCCCCAGGAAATAACTCAGCTCTCCCAAGTCCGTCATTTCGAACTCCTTCTTCATCAGCCTCTTGAACTCCTCAAGCATGGTTGGGTTGTTCCCGGTGAATATCATGTCGTCCACGTATAGACACAAGACCATGATATCCCCGTTCTCCTCTACCGTCACATACAGGGCATACTCGTACGGGCACTTCACATATCCATGCTTCTGGAGGAAGGCATCTATCCTTCCATTCCACGCCCTTGCTCCTTGCTTCAGCCCGTACAAGGCTCTGTCTAGCTTGCAGACTTTTCTCTCCTGACCCTTCACCACGTACCCTGGAGGTTGCTCGATGTACACATCCTCCTCCAGGTACCCATTCAAGTACGCCGCCACAGCATCCATTTGCAAGATTGTCCACCCATAATGAGCTGCCAGTGCGATGATCAACCGAATGGTGTCAATCCTCGCCACTGGGGCATAGACCTCGTCATAGTCCACTCCTTGGACTTGCATGTAGCCCTTCACGACGAGCCTAGCCTTGTGCTTCTCCACAGCTCCATCTTTGTTCTTCTTCACTTTATAGACCCACTTCACCTCGAGGGGTTTGTGGCCTGCGGGTGGATCCACTAGCCTCCAGGTATCATTCTTCTTGATAGAAGCCATCTCGGCATCCATTGCCGTCCTCCAAGATTTCTCCTGGGCAGCTTCGTCGTAGGAGTGCGGCTCGCAATCTGCCAATAAACAATATAAAGAAAAATTGTTAAGTGTCGGCGCCGTCTCCTCATAGATCTCCTCCATCCTTCTCATCCTAGGTTGAGGACGATCATCCTTGCTTCCACTAGTACTTGCTCCACTAGAACTTCCTCCACTTGAGTCGGGAGTGCGAGCTCCCCCTGAACCTCCACTCGGTGGTGATGGTGCCTCCTCTCTACCATCCTCGGTTCCAGCCTCATGACCTTCATCTTCATCCTCGAAGAACATGCCCTTCAAGCTCCTCGTCTTCTCATCCCAGCTCCAGCTACTGCTTTCTTCAAACACCACGTCTCTCGAGACTATGGCCTTCTCTGTCACCGGGTTGTAAAGTTTGTAAGCCTTCCTCTCCAGAGCGTAGCCAACAAAGATACACTTCTCGCTCCTATCGTCGAGCTTCTTCCTTGTCTGTTCCGGGATGTGAGCATGAGCTACACACCCGAAAACCCTTAGGTGCTTCACGCTTGGCTTCCAGCCACTCCATGCTTCAAACGGCGTCATGAACTTCACGCTCTTTGTGGGGCATCTGTTCAGTAGATACACCGCACATTGTACTCCTTCCGCCCAGAAACTCTTTGGTAGCCCCTTCTCCTTCACCATGCTCCTCGCCATGTTCATGATGGTGAGGTTCTTCCTCTCTGCCACTCCGTTCTGCTGCGGTGAGTACGCCGCCGTCAGCTGGTGTGAGATCCCATTCTCCTTGCAGAAAGTATCAAACAGCTTCGAGGTGTACTCCCCACCCCGATCTGTCCTCAGCACCTTCAGTGGCTGACCACTCTCCTTCTCTGCCATCGCCTTGAACTCCTTGAACTTGTCAAGTGCCTCAGCCTTCTCCTTCAAAAAATACACCCAACACTTCCGACTGAAGTCATCCGTGAAGGTGATATAGTATCTGCTTCCGCCCACTGAGGTGGTCTCAAACGGACCCGCAATGTCCGAGTGAACCAGTTCAAGCTGCCTCCTTGCTCTCCAGGACTTTCCTCCTTCAAAACTCTGCCTCTTCTGCTTCCCCTTCGTGCATGCTTCACACACCTTCTGGGGTGGTGAGATCATTGGCAGATCTGTCACCATCCTTGAGTGAGATAGCAGCTTCAACCCCGTGAAACCCAAATGGCCCATCCTATGGTGCCATAGCCATGCTTCTTCCTCTTCCTCCGTTCTCGCGAGACAAGCTGTCTCTCGAGCATCCATCTTCAGCGTGAAGAGACGGTTCACCGTCATTTCCACCTTCACTACTTCCTTCCCTTGACCATTCTTCATTGCCAGAGACCCATCCTTCATTTGGACGCAGTAGCCTCTCTCCACTAACTGCCCAATGCTCAAGATGTTGGTCTTCAACCCTGGTACGTAGTACACGTCGTTCAGGTGTACTCTCTCCCCGTTCAGCTTCGTCTCCACCAAACCCTTTCCTTCCAAGGAGATCTTTGACGCATCCCCGAAGCTAACCTCACCCCCAATGGGTTCAAGGTTTGTGAACATCTCTCTATTCCCACACATGTGGTTGCTCGCCCCTGTGTCCAGGTACCACACTTCACTTCTCCCTTCTTCCGCACCTCGGTAGGTTAGGAACATCATCGAGTTTCCACCCCCAGCATTGTCCCCATTGTTCCTAGCCTCCGCATAGTGGTTAGCTTCTTCTCTCTTCCTCGGACTCCAGCAGTCGTAGCTCATATGCCCATACTTGTTACAGTTGTAACATTGTATTTGGGACATATCTCCTCGGCCTCTTCCTCTTCCTCTTCCATCTTGCCAACCTCCTTGAGGTCGCTCCGCCTCTTTCTGGAAATTTTGGTTTCTACCTCCTCTTCTTCCTCTACCTCTTCCTTGATGACCTCGGCCACGCTGGCCGCCTCCTCTTCCTGAACTTTCCCCAAAGTTCAACAGGGTCTGGAGTGCTTTTCCCAAGCCACTCGCTTCTTCATCATCCTGCAGCATCCTGTACTCATGAGCTTGCAAAGAGCCTACAAGCTCGTCAACGGCCATCACGCTGAGGTCCTTCGATTCTTCGATCGCCACCACTATATGACGGAACTTCTTGGCCATAGATCTCAGCAACTTCTCCATGAAGCTCACATCTTCGATCGTCTCCCCATTTCTCTTCATCTCGTTTGTGAGCGTCCGCAGACGGGTCACATAGTCACCAACCTTCTCGGTGCTCTGCATCTTCGTCACTTCATACTCCGCACGAAGAGACTGGAGCTTCACCTTCTTTGCCTTCTCAACCCCTTGCATGGAGCGTTGCAACACCTCCCATGCCTCCTTAGAGGTTCTCGCATCTGAGATCTTCTCGAAGGTCGCCTCGTCAACCCCTTGGTATAACAAGAACAAAGTCTTCTTGTCCGCCTTCCTTGCTTCTCTCAATGCCGTCTTATGGGCATTAGTCAACGTCGCCTCTACCGCAGCAGTGCGCTCCTCATACCCATTCTCCACTACATCCCACAACTCCTTGGAGGCAAGTAGCACTTTCATCTGGATGCTCCAGTTCCCATAGTTGGTCTTTGTCAGCTTGGGGACTTGCCCCGGCGTAGCTCCGCTCGTCTCCATCACTTCACTCCTCAAACCTTCCGAGTCACCGGCAAAGGTTTGCAACCTCCCTCTGATACCACTTGTTGGAAGCACACGCATAGCAAACGACCTCACTTCACGCAACACTTCAAATGCGAGTGCAACTCCGGCTAGCTACACCCTACGCGAGGTCCTTCAACTTGGCGAGCTGCGAGCACGACCACTATCACACTTGTTGGGAACGAGACCAGCCTCGCGAGCTCACTTCCTCGCGACACTCTAATTGCGAGCACTTCTCCACCAATACTCCTTGTGCGACCACCCACCACGGCGAACACCCCTCAACTTCAGCGAACACACCACACCTCGCAACACACCACTACTCCATGGCGAGACAACAGTCCACGCGAGCACCTGCACCTCGGCGAGCCCCCACTTCACTCCGGCGAGATCCCTGTAGGCGAGCTGTTGCGAGATCTCCTGCGTTGGAGAGCTGCGCCAGTGAGCACAGAAACTTGCGAGATGGGGCAGGCGAGAAAGCTGGCGAGAGGTTGCACAGGCGAGAGGGGACAGGCGTTGGCGAGAACTGCAGCTCGCGAGATGGAGTTGGCGAGAGGGGAAATAGTACTCCTGCGGGAATATAAATCCTATCTTTTCTCTCTCTCTCTACACTCACTCTCTCTCTCCCTTAACTCTGCCGAAAACAATAAAGGCAGAAAAAAACTCTTCTATTCCAACTTTCCAACCGCAATAATACTTACAGGGGGGAGGGCTATTTATAGGCTATTCAAACCACTAAAAACATGACACTTGGCTAAGCATTAAATGCCACAAATAAAAAAACAAAACTTAATAAAACACAAATCCGTTGACCTGGTCAACGCAGCTCAAACCAACATCTCTTGTATGGAGATGGGCAAAACAAGACTAAGCGAAAATGAATATAAAAATTTGATAAATTACAAAATGAACTAGTACATTGAATGATAGAACAAAGATATTACTTAGTCAAAATATTTTGAATTATTTATACAAAATTATATAAGGCTCGATTGTTTAGTTGAAATTGAAATTTGATATTGGAATTGAGATCAATTCCAATTTGATCTTCTAGGAATTGGAATTGGTGTAATTCTAATTATCGTGTTCGTCCAATAAACACAATTGGAGAATATTGCGGAATTCATAAATTTCGTTGTTCGTTTGTTTGATGGAATTTAATCTAAGAATAATAATTTGTCTCATTAGCGATAAAGAACCAAACATTCTCTCACATGTATTATGAAAAACATAACATTCACTCACATATATTATGAAGAATCTAATATTTTCTCACATATATTAACATTAATTATAACATAATCATTCAATAAGAACATAACATTTTCGACCGGGCAAAAAATCGACTGCTGTCGAAAAATGCGCGTCCGGGCAAAAAATGCGCGTTAAGTGAAAAAAACACGTTCGGAAAAAAAAACACGCGTCCAGGCAAAAAATTATGTGCCCTGGAGAAAAATTGCGCACATGGGCACAAAATGCGTGCCCAGACGAAAAACACGTGCATGGGTGAAAAACACGTGCATGGGCGAATAACACGTGCCTGAGCGAATGATTTGTAAGAATTTGCACAATTCTAATTCTACTTAGATTTGGATATGCCAAATGTTTAATTAACGCTATCTTTTCTTAAATTTCATTAGATCTTACTTGTATTTCTAACGACTAATCTCTAGTGTGAATATTTTCAGATTTTAGTATTAATTGCAAAATGGATTTTAACAACTACACTTGGATTTTAGTATTAATTACAAAATGTATTGGACAATCTCATGTGCATCACATTATTATATAATTCCCTTCATTACTAAACTTGCATTCATCCATTAGAGTTCCATTAAGGTAATTTTCAAATATTAAATTAAACTATATCTCTTTTAATCTTGTTTATAAATAGTATGGTACACATATTAAATTAAAATGGTGTGACTCGACGATCATGTTCTGATTCGGTTCGATTTGGATTGAGTCTAACATTTTGGAACCAATCAAAATTGGTGGTTGCGTTTCCGACTCAGATTTTGATCCGGGCAATAATATGAAGGAACCAGACCCCAACCATTATTATTCATAGTTCCAAAATTCAAACAAAATAAAAATAATTCACTAGCAGTTCGGCCTTGTTCTAAGCGGTCTTGTTCTACGCGGTTCTAGTTCAGTTCTTGTACAGTTTATGGTTCCCGATTCTAAATAACAACTCTAGTCTAGAGAGTACTCTCGAGTCTTTTTTGGTACTCTCCATTACACGCAAATTATCTTATATATATACTACTTATAAAGAAATATGGATGACTTTTAAATTCTATGAATTTAAAAGCCATCAAATAAATCCTGACCGTCCAATATAAAAATCTAATCAGATTTGAGGCCTGCGAATAGCAAAAAGAAGCCCTACCTCCTCCCTCCCTCCTAGAGAAATTCCGAGCCTCCTCTTTGGCAGGAACAAAATTTGGGCCGGAATCATGTTTTGGGTTCTCGCCGGCGGCGGAGCCGCCGACGATCTGCCCAGACTCCACTGGCGGGTTCGCCGGTCTCGGACGAACCCTCCGGGGGTAGTCTGGTGGGGCTCCGGCAGGGCCACCGCCGGACTACCCCCGGTGGGTTCCCCGGAGACCGGCAAACCCGCCAGTGGGTTCCGGGAAGGCCGCCGGCGGCGATGGTTTTATCTCCGCCGGAATCGTTTTTTAAAAAAATTAAATTTTTTTCCTATTTTTTAATAAATAAAATAATAGAAAAATTTAAATAATAATAATAATTATATAATTAATTATAATTTATAAGAATATTTATCCACTTTTTAAATTAATAATTAATTAATTAATTAATTATTTATCCAGTTTTTTTTAATCTATAATTTATCCGGTATATTTTTTCTCAGAATATTCTGGGGCGGGCGAAGCTCGCCCGCGCGAAGCCTGTCGGGGCGAGCGAAGCCAGCCATCGCCGGCCGGGTACTGTCGCTCTTGGCAGTAGGGGCGGAGCCTTCTGCCAACAAACTGTGCTCGCCGTAGGGGCTTGGCAGTGTTATCCATTTGTATAGTTTATTAGCATTGTTGGGCCGCAGACTCTGCTCGTCGTTGGTTTTCAAAGATCATTTTAAAATCAGGTGATCTGCAAATAACGGCCAAAACATGGTCTGCGAATAGCGGACAGATCAACGTGGTCTGCGAACAGCGGCTACCGTAAAACTGTTCGCTATTCGCAGACCAACGTGGCCTGTGAATAGCGGCTAGCGCAAAATTGATTGACTATTCACAAACGAAGTTGGTCTGCGAATAACAGTTAGCGCAAAACTAATTGACTATTCGCAGACCAATGTTGTTTGCGAATAGCAGCTAGCCAAAACTGTTTGGCTATTCGCAGACCATTGTGGACGGTCCGTATTTTTTGATGCCATCACAGACGAATATGATTTTCTCAATGACTTTTTAATTCCATCAATTTTGAATTCATATATACTTCTTTATATATATATATATTTGTGTGTGTGAATTCTAAATCTGTCCCCTTAATAGGTGCATCGAACGGTGGAATTGGAATTGAGGGGACCAATTCCAATTCCTATCCCCAAATTCCGCCCAAGCAAATGAATTTGGTATACCAGATTGTTTAAAAGGTCCATTTTGGTCAAAATTGGGGGATATGAATGGAAATTAGGCCATCAATTCCAATTTTGTTGTTCGGCGCGTCTATTAAGAGGATGGTTCTGGAATTTACCTCAATTCCGTAGGAATTACCAGTAGGCTAAATTCTCTCCTCATCATTTTTGACCTAAATAGGTTATATTTTGCATTTCCATCCCCCTCTTATCTCCTTACCACTTGTCCATGCCACCAAATTCCATCCAAATCCAAAATATATAAAAACTTTAGTTATATTCTGAGATTTATTCTTCTCCTCATTTTAATTTGAATTTTTTCCATTCTTTATTATTCTTTGGATCTTGAATCCTAACATCAACAACACTCAAGCCTTTATCCCACCATAGTGGGGTCGGCTATATGGATCCTTTGTCGCCATTGCACCCTATCTTTAATCATAGCCTCATTAATGCCTAAGTACATCTTATCTTTCCTTATAGTTTCATTCCAAGTCTTTTTTGGTCTACCCCTCCCCCGTTTAACATGTCTAGTGACTAAACTCTGACAACGCCTAACAAGTGACTCTAATGGTCTCTTATGTACATGTCTGAACCATCTTAAACATGCTTCTCACATCTTCTCTACAATTGCTGCCACTCCTGTCTTATCCCTGATACATTCATTCCTAATTTTATCATGTCTCGTTTGACCACACATCCACCTAAGCATCTCTCATCTCTGTAACTCCCATTTTTTGCTCATGTACACCATTCACTGCCCAACACTCAGAACCATAGAGCATTGCCAACCTAATTGCAGTACGATAAAACTTGCCTTTAAGTTTTAATGGTACTTTACGATCACATAAGATCCCAAACGCGCCTCTCCACTTCAATCAACCTGCTTGGATTATATGTATCACATCTTTATCTACACCTCCATCTTTTTGAATTATTGATCTCATATATTTAAAGCACTCACTGCGGGAAATATCTTGGTCGCCCAATGGAGTCATCCGACCTTCTTGCACTACTAAATTTAAGCTCTATATACTTCATCTTTGTCCTGATCAACCTAAAACCCTTCTTTTCTAAAGAGTCTCACCAAGATTCAAGTTTCGCGTTTACACCCTCGCGCGTCTCATTGACCAAAACAATATCATCTGCAAATAATAAACACCAAGGTATTGTTTGTTGGATATGTCTGGTGAGCTCATCTAAGATAAGGGTAAAGAGATAGGAGCTTAAAGCTGGCCCTTGATGTAAGCCAACAACAATAGGGAATTCCTGTGTTAATACTCCAGATGTCCTCACCGTGGTCACAAAATTTGTATACAGATCTTTGATTACGTCAATGTATGATACATTTACACCTTTCTTTTCTAAGACTCTCCACAAGACCTCTCTTGGAACCTTATCATAAGCCTTCTCCAGATCGATAAACAACATATGCAAATCTTTTTGTCTTTCTCGATAGTTGTCAATGAGTCTCCTCAAGAGATGTATAGCTTCCATGGTTTACCTCCCTAGCATGAATCCAAATTGATTCTCTGAGATGCTAGTCTCTCGTCTAACTCTTCTCTCTATTACTCGTTCCCATAGTTTCATAGTATTGACTCATTAATTTAATTCCCCTGTAATTGACACAATTTTGTATATCTCCTTTGTTCTTATACAAAGGTACCAAAATACTTTCTCTCAATTGATCTGACATCCTCTTTGTCTTGAGTATCTTATTGAAGAAACTTGTAAGCCACAAAATTCCTTCCCTCCCTAAGCATTTCCATACTTTAATGGTTATATCATCTGGCCTAACCGTCTTTCAATTTTTCACCCTCATCAGAGCGTCATCTATCTTTGATGCTTGAGTTTTATGATGAAAAGTTATGTTTCTATACTCCTCTGATTTACTTAACTCCTCTAAGTGCTGTTCATCGTCTTTTCCTTCATTGTATAGTTGATAAAAATATTTTTTCCATTACTCCTTAATAGTCACATCATTCGTCAAAACTGTATCTGATTTATCTTTTATGCATTTAACTTGGCTTAAATCTCTTGTCTTCATCTCTATAACTCGAGAAATTTTATATATATCACGCTCTCCATCATTGGTATCCAGTCGTTTGTAGAATTCTTTATAAGTTTGACTTCTTTCTGTACTTACTACGTTTTAGCTTCTTTTTTGGTGACTTTATACTTTGTCAAGTTTTCATCATTCCTTCAAACATATAATATTTTGTAGCTGACCCTTTTTGCCCTCATTTTGTCTTGCACTTCATTTTACCACCACCAAGATTCTTGTTATGGGGGGCGCATGACCTTTTGACTCTCCAAGTACATTTTTTCCACTTATCCTTAAATGAGAAGACATAACTTCCCATGTGACACTAGGACCAATATAAGGATCATCAACTAGTTATTCTAAAATCTTTACCTTGAAAGTAACCTGTTTTTTCTTCTTCAAGTTCCACCACCGAATTTTTGGCGACACTTTTATCTTTCTTTTAAAGTTACTATATTTAATTTGCACATCCAACACCACTAGCCTATGTTGCGTTGTCAAACTTTCTCCTGGTATGTCTTTGCAATCCTTACAAATCTTTTTATCTATTTTGTGAGTCATAAAATAGTCAATTTGTGACTTATTTTGTACGCTCTTGAATGCAATTAAGTGTTCCTCCCTCTTCATGTAGAATATATTTGTCACAATTAGCTCATGTGTTATGGAAAAGTATAAAATTGTTCTTCTTTCTTCATTTCTTTCTCCATACCCAAATCCTCCATGAACATCTGTATAATCTGTATTTTTCTTCCCTACATGTCCACTCAAGTCTTCTCCAATGAAAATTTTCTCGCTTTGTGTGATTTCTCTTACCAAATCATCTAAGTCTTCCTAAAATTGTACTTTAATAGCTTCACTTAATCCTACTTGTGGCGCATAAGTACTAATTACATTAATAGTTTCCATTCCTACGATTAATTTAAGAGCTAAGATTTTATCACCTTTTCTTCTTACCCCAACAACTCTATCCCTCCAAGTAGTATCTACAATAATACCTACTCCATTGCTTATTTTATTTTTCTATGTGTACCATAATTTAAAACCTAAATTATCTAAAAATTGAGCTTTCTCACGCACCCATTTAGTCTCTTAAAGACATAAAATATTTATCCTTCTCCTAATCATTGTATCCACAACTTCCATCGCTTTTCCCGTTAGTGTACCTATATTCCAACTTCCAAACCTAAGTCGATCACAAATCCTATGATCTACTTTTCTAGGACGCCTAATATGTGGATGCCTAATATGTGAGGGCTCTTGCATATTTAATCCCATTTTCAAAAAATAATTCCTCTTTTTACTTAGATCTTTTTTATATTCTTCATACGCTATTTTGCTAGTTGCACCGCAAGAAGCTATAACTCACCAACAATTCTCCCCCTCTGCCCATTATTTCTTCCCCTCCGGATCATCTCCCCTCTTCTACGTTCATTCATATTCAATTTGGTGAGGCATTCGACGTCGCGAGGCTGGTGAAGGAGGCAGAGAGTCATGGAGTTTGGTTTGATTGATTTTGGTCGCCTCCTTCCCATCTAGCCATGGAGTTAAGCGTGGATGCTTTTCTTGCTGCTTCTCCGAAGGAAAGCGATCTTGCTCACCTTATGGTTTAGTTTCTTCTCCCTCTCAAAAATATACCCAAAACTAAGAATAGAGCTTCCCGAGGTTTGATAAAGGTATGCAAGTAGTGACATATTCTTCTTCTCTACTATTTTTACACTATCTTTGTTGTCATACGATGGGCTTTTTCTTTAGTCCCTTTTTGATTATCTAGTGTTTCTGTTGAGATGCAATGACTCCAATAGATTAATCTTTGATTACTGTATGATTTAGATTTTCTTACTCATATCTCTCTATCTTAATAAACTGTGTTAATACCAATTTTGCATTGTATAGATTAACTGTGAGGGGACAATGAGCATGGATGATCCCGGGGAAATTAGTTGATTGGTGAAGGTATGACCAGGGGATTCTTTTTTTCCATGATGGTTATTACTTATGATGATCATTGCATTTATGCATTTATCTTTCAAACAAATGGTGGACAATGTTTTGTGTTAGCATTTGTGTGTGTGTGTGTGTGTGTGTGTGTGTGTGTGTGTTCATATTATTTTGTATCAACATCAAACATAAATTTCAATTTTTGTCACTGAATTCCTACCTACAACTGAAAATTGAAATTTCTAATTCCAATTCCTGTGTCTGAATTTCTATTTGTAGACGAAAAATAGAATTTGAATTGTATCAATTTCAATTCTTGCCTATCTCTCAATTCCTTCCAAACGAACAGATCGTAAGTGATTTAAGGATGAGTCTTATGTTTGTATAGAAAAGATGTCTTTTTATACTTTGCAGGTTGCAGGTAGATGTTGTTACGAAGGAATGAAATATGCGTCGAGTATGAAGAACTTAAGTTGATTAGTAATTGTTGTACGCTGAAATCATTCTCAGCATTCGTCAAGATCTCCAACTCAGAGCAAGATATTATAATTCAGAACTCAGAGCAGACAATTTGATATTATGATGTGCACATATTCATTCAGTTGTATTCAATGTTTAAAGACTACTTATGTCAATTTATGGCATATTCTTTTTTTCAAACAATTTATGGCATATTCACAAACTTGTTTCTTTCAGTAATTTCCGCATGTGATGAAGGATTTGATTGTATTCTGAAAGAGTCATTACAGATAATGATAGGAAAGCTCGTAATCTTGAAGTGTTATTAAGGAAGAATATTTCTGGAAGATTGTACATTATTTTATTGAAAAATCAAGATTTGAAAATATTCAAACTTAATAATTCTGGAAGATGTTGAATTCTTTTATAAATACAGAGAAAAAGAGCACGAAATAGATTATTATGAAGTCTCGCTCTCTCTGAGTCCAAATTCCCTCATCTCTCATCCCACACAAATCTCTATTGTCTTCCTCATTCTCTTAAGAAATAATTCTCTCTTATTCTTCCCTCTTCTCCTTCTAAAGAACAAGAAGAGATAATCTAAACCTGCTGAGAATTGTGCCTCATTGTGAAAAAGTTCAAAAATATTTTATACAAGTTGCTGCAAAGCATTTTAAGAATCCCTCTTTACAGAATTTAGGATTGTGATTGTTAGAATCCCTTAACAAAAGATTTCGTTTGTTTCTTCGAGTCTCCTTATCACAAGACTATATCCATCTGTTGGATAGTGGATTCCCACCCATGGTAGAATAGAGAAGTACACAAATTTTAGGAAAATCTCTATACAGATTTAGTGTTATTTGTATTTCATGTATTTATAGCTTAGTTTTATTTCTCGATCTTTTATTATTGTGATTATATAATCAATGATATTATCTGTAAGAAAATGTTGATTCTCTGTTCACTCCCCTCTAGAGTTATCTAGACTAAGTTTCTCAGATATTTTTCACACTATAAATTGGTATCATAGCTAGGTAATGTAACATCCCCCTCTTTTAGGTAACCTGGAAGTTTTGTGGAACCCCTTGGTGCCCTAGTGAACCCTAGGAGGACCCAATGGACTATGTGGACACTTAGTGGGACCCTAGAGATCCAAGGAGGCCATAGTGTTTGTGGTGACCAGGAAGTAATCCTAGGCACACCCTAGTCGATGTTAATGACTTAACCACCCCTATTGGTCTCACATTAGGCCAACATAGACCAAGTAGGCATCATCATAGCCTAGTGGTCACATTAGGCCAACCTCAGGGGTTTGACTAGCTCAGACTCAGCCCAAGGAGACCCCTCTTGCCTCAATAGAGTGAATCAAGCCCATATGGACCCATGGTTGTAAAATCACCCTCCCGGAACACAAAACACGGTCGAGGAGAGTCTTACGCCCAGAGCAGCCGCCTTGCGGTAGCGTCAGCACACGGGCTAACCTGTACCACAAGACGCCTGTCCTGCCGGCCAAACCAACTGAACAATGCCAACCCATCAATAATAGAAAGCATTAAAGTCATAGGTTCACAATAAGTAACAAAGTCCAGAACAGAGAAAAGCAGAAAGCTACACAAGCTCCTGCAAATCATCAGAGTAACCAGCTAAATGCCCCAAGGGCTACATCTCAAAACACTCACCCGTCTCTGTCACTGACGGCAGCTAAGGTACCATAAACCCCAGCCCTGCACACCTGACCTGGCTGGCCTCCGGTGTTGAACGCTGATATACCACTGAATGTGCTCCTAAAAAGAGGGACGTAGAAACCGTTAGTCATAAAGACTAAGTGGCTTCTCATCCGCTCCCCCGGCGACTCCAAGGCACCGAGCGGAAGGAAAGGAAGAAAAGCTGCAATATATCAGTAATATACAAAGCAGGTGACGGGGAAGGTAAACTAGTATATACACAAATTCTAAGCTACACAAATGTAAAAGGGGCTAATCTAATCATGTATAAGCAGGAGTATAATAAAGGTGTACAACAGTAAATAAACAGTAAGTAAAGCAGGTAAAGCAAGGCAGTAAGAACAGTAGCGACAAGTAATCAATCTCGTACCCTAACTTATATGAATGCCCATACAAACTTATAAGTTAGGATTTCCAAGAATCATAACTCATCATATAAAAGAGCCCATACTAATTTATATGATGAGGATCTGCAAGTGCATATGCTATGCTATGCCATGAATGTCTTATGCAATGAAACTCACACACACGACTCTATGCGCATAGACCTTTATAGTTCCCTCTGTTTGAAAGGAAGCCAACCTATCGGGTACCAACCGCTGTGACACACGGTGGTAGCGGACCGGGCTGTCCACTCCTAGGTGGGTATACACTCTACCAGGCCTAGACCGCACGTACGCCTCGACGCTAAACAACCGCGGAGCTCTGCATACTCTTTGCTGGAGTCCACCAGACTGTGAGCCAAGTGATAGGTGTCTTCGGGGAACTGTCGTCCCGACACGCAGCCAAGCTGGCCCCTTAGACCCCTACACACCCGCTAAGTCGACGTACCGCGGTCGGAGTGTCGACCTGCCTAGTACCGAAGACCTGCCACATTTCTGAGAAAGTTACCGGGATAATCATCCCCTCGAGGTTCCCGCTCGTCTAACCGAGCACCACAATACTGCCACTCCCGCAACTTGGAGGAGTTACATAAATCCAATCTTACCCTACTATGGCTACTCTTGCCTACTTTAAATGTTATTGCAATTTAGGGTTAATCTTGGACTTCCCGAGGGTTACCCTGTAAGGGGCTCGCTACGGTACTAGGAACTACAATGGGATGACACCCCAAAGTTCCCTTTCTCAAGACACTTAGTATTATTGGTATCCACCCATAAGATTACCCTCTTATCATCTCACTTGAATTAAACCTCAGTGCTTTATGACCATCTAAGGGGAAAGACGGTCTTTCGTCAATCCCGAGCATAGCCTTACCCATAGCTCACCAAGCACTCTCTCACCACCTAAGCTCCTTTTTGGTGTTCTCAACTTCTTCATCCAAATCAGGTACACCAACTGCCTCCCATTCCCACCTAATGGTCTGCAAGTTATCTTCTTTCTACCGTTTTACTATTCGCAGACCAAATGATTTATACGAACCACATAAGGGGAGGTACTACAAATATTCATCCAATTGACTTAAGATTATTACCAGAAGACTATCACGATATTATAAGACTAAGCTCGGCTTTTACTCAAGGTTTGTTTCTCATCCAACCCTATTAGATTCGACATATATATTTAAATGTTAATACATACTACGCCATCAATCGTTCATTACATAATTTTCCCCAATATTTAGGTCAATCACCTCCAATGTTATGTTAAAATCTTAATAATAACCTTTACATATAATGTAATTAGGAGCACTATTCAAATCACAACTTGCCTAAAGTTTCATGCACATATTTATTGTCCTAGAGCGTCATCAAACAAGTGATCAATCAAATGGCTATATTAACCCAAGACTTCTAAAATTTCCTCTACACATCAGGGTTAGCGTCTTAAGTATTTACACCATATCCCAGCTCATTCGGAATAGTCTTGATAGCTATTTACGGCACAATAATTTTATAACCTAATATTGACAAATCACAGCAAGTTTATATCCGAAAATTATGAAATTTAAGAGAGATGTCCACATTGTCATCAACATATATCTACCAATTCCAAACATCCTCTGATGAACAAAACAAGGTAAATCACCAAAATATATATAAACAAGGATCCATTTCAATTCCGATCTCGCTGAAGCCTCTAGCATAGACTCGCTGCTTTGTTACGATCACAATTTATTATTCACAAAATGACAATAAATATTCATCTAAAAATCATGAAATTCTACAGCGATATGCACATCATCATCAACATCGTCTCTATAATTTTTGTTTTGAACAACAACAAGTATCAATGAAGTTATTCCAAAATTCATCGAGACTTAGGCTACCATGACACAGAATACTAAAACTGAAATTCTGAGAGCTTCACTACACTAAAATTTACGTGTCACCCCATTCTGGAAAGTTAACAACAAGGGCTACAATTTTTATGTTGAACCGAAGGTCCGATTCCAAGTGTTTCATCCTCAAACAAGTTCAACAAGCTGGTTGTGTAATACATGACAGCAAACTTACAAACCTTAATTACACAGTCTGTTTTCAAGGGTTATCTAGGGAGCTACATGGCTCCTCAAAATATGTACATCCACTCATAGTATATCAAAGTCATACAAGGTCATATGACCTTGCATTTTATTTTATTAAGGAAAAGGGTGGCAATTTCATTTATTAGGGAGGAAAGTACTTATGTGCCTCTAACAAGTCTCATGATGATTATCCTAGCCCTATAGCACTATTCCCTACCTAGGGATGAAGTTTGGTTGTCTAAATATGTGCTTAGGTCCTAGTTGCTTCATTAAGGCCCAAAAGGGCAATTAAGTAATTTTAGAGGTATGGGCTAGGGTTTTTGGTCTCCATTGCTCCAATCACCCATTGATGATGAGTAAGACCCTACACAACCCCTATGCCCTATTACCGCTGGATTTGGATAAGCCCTTATGGCTACGCTCCAAAATCCACAAGCCACCAAGGCTAAGTGGTTTTCAAACCTAGGGCATCAAAATACCCCTTGGGAGTTCACCATTAAGATGAGCTCCAATTGTCCACAAATTTGAAACAGAGGCTACTCATATACATAACTACATGCCACCAAAAGGTTGGGGCCATTAAGGGTGATTACACCCACTAATTATTCTTAGGTCAGTTTTCTAAGCTATGATCAAAACTATAACAAAAGTGCCCTAAACAATACAAATATTTGGGCACAGGGTGGGCCTAGGGTACATAAAATTCTTTTTAAACTCGACTATGTGAAAGTGAAAGAAAATTGCAGTTATTAAAATAAAATTACTAGCACACAACTTAGCACATCAGACGATCACCTCATCGTCTACCTCCAGCCTAGGGCTGCGATCTGCCCAACCTGAAATATAACACATCTCTTCGTCGGCCACCAAAAACCCCAAACTGACCGACTAACACCGCAACCACCTTCCTCGCTTTGAGGTACATCGACGGGTGACGTGTTAGAGGTCGGAAGTGGACGGAACATTTACCCGAAACATTTATTTCAGGCCGTCTCTTCACGGCTTGCTCTCCAATCGACTCTATTGAGATCGATATCTCACCTAGTGTGATCTAGGAAACTAGCACCAAGGGAGAGGGGAGGAAGCTCACCTGATTTTCGGCCGACGTTCGCAGTGGTCTCCTCCACGGCATGGCGGCAATTGGCCAAGACTGATTAAAAAAAAGGGGGTCCTGCTCCACAAAAACATCAAACATGTAATTAATCAACATTATCCCAAACACCAAAAGAACAGCAGACAGTCGATCAACAACCCAATGGACTGCAGGAATTCATCCACTAACTCAAAAATACAAAAACTACTTCAGAACACAAAATAGCCTACAACATTTTCTTTACACGGATAACATTTACACCTGATGCTGCATAGGGCACAGCACACAACCAGCTCTACATAGGCACCATTCACCTCACTGTACACCCACACACCCATCACATATGTAAGCTCCCATGAATTTAAAACCCCAAAAATATATATCATTACAGCAACTCGAACTGGACAGAAGAATAGCAATAGCCGGCCAACCTGAGCACTACCTCACTCTCCCCCTTTGAAAGCCATTATAAAATGATAGCAGCAACATAGGAATCCTCCTCATAAAGATACATTTTGATAAAGGCAATACAACTCACATACAAGCTCTCAATAAACCCCACGATATAAGCCAATACACAGCCACTAAAATAGATTTAAACCTTTTCTCATGCAACCAGCCGGTCAATAACAAAATAAACCATAACCAGTAGCTGAAAGGAATAGGTAGAAAGAAAGAGGAGGGCTTACAGTGAGCAAGGCTAAAACAAAACCAACAGATACGCCTAAAGCATCATCGTGAACAACACTACTTCAACAAATTCTATCCCCCCCATGAATTCAACATAAACATAAAAGTTAGAGGAGAAGAGAGAGAGACGAGAAACTCACAGCGATTTAAGAGAAAAACAAGGTCGTAAATGGAGGAGAATGAGGCTCGCCGGAGTTGAGGGAGGAGCTCGGTTCGGTTGCCGGAGGTCGTGAGCCTCGCCGGAAAAAATGAGAGAGAGAGGAGGATTTCATCCAGATCATGAGTTTGCCATCATCGAAGCTTGGAGGAAGAGCTTCGACAACGGAGGCTCGCCGGAGGAAAGAACCTTGCCGGAGATGAGAGGATTCGGCCATGGCTGCTTGGAGGAGATGACCGGAGAGGAGAGAGAAAGGCGACGAGAGAGGGGGATGGCTTGACGGAGAGGGAGGTCACCCGATCTGGAGAAGGAGAGCTCGCCGGTGGCCGGAGCTTGGTCGGAGGAGCTCGAAAAAGGGCGGCCATGGAGTTTGACGGGAGAGAGAGAGAGGTGCTGGTCGGCCACGGCTACTTGGAGGAGGGAGGAGGTCGGCCTTGGAGAGCTGCTCGTATGGGACCTTGCCGGAGTAGAGCTCGACGGAGGTGGCGCCGGCAGGAAGGGAGAAGGATCGGAGAGGAGGAGGTCGACCTTGGGAGGTGTTGACGGCGCAAGCTTCATGGGAGGCGGGAAATTGGATCCTAAACCTAATGTTTATAAGTTATAATATATATATATATAATGATATGTGTATAATAATAATTGTTATTATTATTATTATTATTGATCAAACGCTCGCACAATGCCGTAGAGGACTCGAAATTTGTCCCGAACAGGCTCGTTACGACCGTCTCGACGATACGCATCTGTCGGAACAGTCCACGATCAAATCCGAGTTCGTTTGCCTATTTTACGCTCCCCGGAGCGTTTGCGGGACAATTTGACTTAAACGTCAAAACTCCTTCAAACGACGTCGGAATCGCAAACGGATAAATTCGTTGAACTCGTACTATTGTTACGAGTCTAACAAGACCGACTGGGGTCAATTGTGAGGTCGTTTGGTAAATTTCACCGTTTTGGATAAATATGTTATTCGCAGACCACATTAATAAATTCGCCGATTCTCATCAGAATCGAGCGCGGACAGTTTTGTTGAACTCGTATAGGCCTCACGAGTCTAACAAAACTGACTGGGGTGAATTCCAAGGTCGTTCGCTACGTATCATCTTCTTGAATAGATACGCTAGTTGAAAACCATGTCCGTTAAGCTAAGGAACGCACTATAATTCTTTTAAGGCGGCACGCTACCTTCGAGTTTTATTGCACAAATTATACTCTCCGGACAGCTCGGATCCCGATACAGCAAACATCGAGACAAGGAATAGAAACGGTACTCGCCGTGTTCGTCGAGTGCACTTCCCCGGCTCAGGTGCAAGCCTGGCCCTCACTACACCCCGAGCCCGAGTCAACTCGCTTGACCCAAAAACACGCACAAGGGGTCTAGCTCGAATCGGGATGTTGCAAATCCAATAAACGAAGAAACAATTTTGTCCCCGAAATTTAAGTTGGGGTTACGAGGGTCTTCCGGATGGGATTGAAACATACTCACCGTATGCAGTTACGGATGATTCACCCTTAACAATATCAGGCTCATTTATACATTGGGTCTAGATTGTGTGAGCGCTCTGGTCTTGTACAGTCATACGAATTAGTCGTGACTCACACTATTTTAACAATGGCTAGTAGAAACTACACATAGCAGCCCCAAACATAAAACCTTACATGGTGGGTATATAGCAACCTCTAAATCGAGATTATACAAACCAGCCCAAAGTAATATAAATCCAAGCATAGTGGCAGGAAATTTAGTATATACCCCCAAGAGATTTGTATCAGAAATAAAACTATCCGGAGTTGAGTCATGCAATTATATTCAGGAATAATGCTATCTAGATTTTAGTCTTCCAGAATTAGCCCAGGATCGGACAGAGCTTTCAAAGCTTAGCCAAGAATTTAATAGGCAGCTAGCATAAGAAATCATGACCAAATGAATAGCCCCAACAGCCATTCACACAAAACATCTAATACAAACATTATTCCTCTCCATATTCTGAACAGGCCAAAGAGGAGCAACGAAAGTTAATTGACAAGAGGGCAGTAAAAGCTCGGCACAACCAACAGGACTTAAAAGAAAAGGAATACATATATATGTAAATTTATAGCAGCTCTTAAGATTTTAATGGCATAATCAAGGGAATTCCCTAACTCCCAACCACATAATCAAATATCTGCTAGCATGAAACCATGGAAATATACCAAGTAGCAGCTAGCCTAGAACAAGAATTTCAAAGCAGTTATTATCCTAACCCAAGGGACATACTATCTACCAATCAAATCCAAGGGGAACAAAAGAAACAAATAGCTGCCAACAATAGGCTAACCCAAATGGATTCACCAACTTTCATTGCACCTTTGATCTAAACCCCTTTAAGATCGGTGACCCCGATACACATGAGGTTACTACTCGTGCCTCCAGATAAAATCTAGAATCCTCCACCAAAGGAGTCATGTGCTTTAGATTTACAAAAATGAATTGATTCCTCCAATCCCAAACATCGTTATCCAATAACGCGCAACACTTTTAATGTCATCGTGTCAATGTATCCAAAATTTGGCATTCAACGAAACCGGCCTCTAAGTTAGGCGGGTAATTTACCAGGTAATGTACGAGGTCTCGCACATGCTTATAACATCCCAGATGGCGCCTTTGGGAATGAACACCAAAGGACCCAGTCCAACCGTCTGATTATCTGACGATGCGAGTAGTAATATAACAACTCACGCAACAATGCCTTAGCACCACAGGTGCTACCATTTTGTATTCTTTATCTTTAATCGGAAGCTGGCAAACACACCTCTCCGATCAGAAATCGATACAGTTCCCACTTGACAAACTTTAAGGCGTCCCCCAAAATTTGTCATGCGGTCGCCAGATCGACCTTTGATCCTTGAGAGACACTACATCGCTACGTTACAGTTTACTTCTCTGCAAAGTCTTCGATTAGAGTGAAGACATGCTCGTCCTTAAGATACTCACCTCTAATACTCTGGGAGTGAAGTCACCGCAAACCAAAATTTAGTGTTCGATCCTCCTCCATGCTTAAGATGAACACATTCATCAAGGAGTGCCAAATTCCAAATACTAAAACATGTAGGCAATTCTTTATACAACACACTACCTCTTAGTCAGGTGTTACTTTTATCTCGGGATTTACATCATTTCATTTAAGGGCTCCTAGATCGTGAACATAAACCTTATCCAATGGTTGGGTTTCGATACAGAGCCTTTAGAGGACTGCCTTGTCGAGGCAATACAATCACACGTACACCTGCATGTACGTAGAGACATATTCATATCTTATTAAATAAGTAAATGCAATTTATCCTCAATATTCAATTCATGTGTTCAAATCACGGCGCGTCTCAACACCCTTGACGCTCTCACCTGTACTGAGAGGTTATCACGAATCCAATCATCATCGTTCACGTACCACTTAAATAAACATGATCTAAGGGAAAACGAAGTCGGCACGAAAATAGGCCAATAAACGAAGGGACAAGCCCCCGCACGTTTTTGGACTAAATTTCTTCCACCGCTCTTAAGGTAGTTCATCTCACGTATGGACACAAACCTTAGGGGCATATCTTCCTCGACTTAGAGTTCTTTCCCTATAGATCCCCGAATCGACGCACTTATATATCAGCCGTGATGTAGAAATTCAAATTTTTACGACGACGACCAAGCTGCATCTCATTGTAATGAGAGCATGCACCAATAACATCCAATCACCCGGTATATTTATATATGTTTGAACTTAACATGAACCAAGGTGCAAGGCCCGGAATGATTTTCCCTTCGACACGAGTTAGGCAGACTATCAAAAGTAGGGCATACTTCACGATATGATAAACTAAATCAAATCCATTACAAGCGCCCTACCAACCCTGCCAACAATCATCCATGGCATGCATGTTTATTTTATAAAAACTTTTATGATTTTAGATCATCAAACAAGTCATATTAATCTTGTCGACTCCATCGCCGAACACTTATTAATTTCCAATGCCAAGTAATTACAACACTAAGGGAATGTTCACCAAAAATTTCCAAACTCAGGGGTAGTTTATCATCATACAAGCAATGCATGCACAAAGGTTTGATAACTTCTCAGCTATAATATTATTATAACATTGCCGCATATCCCCAAAATGTTAATTTACTACTCTCCTCGTTACTTATCCACATAATCTTAGAACACTATAAAGAAAATGATCATCTTCAAAAATGCTTTTCCTCTCTTATTCCGCTAATAAAATTCCTATCAACCCAAACATGGCCTTAGCAGTCTGCTTTGCTTAAGGTGAATTAACTCTCAGGGGTCAAAACTTCCAATGTCAAAAATTACAAAGATTTTAAATCCTCAAGGGACCAAAGACGGTACATAACTAGCCCAATAAACGAAGAGATTAGCCTCCATATCTCTTCGACTGAGTTTCTTCCGCCACCAATATAACACATTCGTCCCAACATGAGCCTTCTTTGGATCCGAATTCTTATTGTATCTTCTTCATATGAAACCTTCTACATAAATAGAAGTGCGAGGTATCCACATAGAGTATAAAAGGCATGCTTGGTGGTCTCTTACTAAGCTGATAATGGACTACTGGCACCAATCTCATTGAGATTGCTCTAAATTTTTTTGGGTAAGATGACAATATTACTCCATATCTAGGATAGAAATCTCAGGGTGAGAGTCTCTAGCATCTACACACGTTAAACTCTTCCCTTAGTCAATCAAGGTCACTTATTGCTTGGTCACATCATCCCCGAGATCAGTATAAGGTTAGGGTATGTCCCAACATATCCTGCTACGTCGACCAAAATAATATCATATGCCAAACCAACTCTGACTGTTGGAATGGGAAAACAAAATACTGTCTCGGAATGAGCCAGCATCTATACGTAAGGGTACGAGTTTGGCTTAGGTTGGCACTTTCTATAGGAAAAAGCGGACGTACTTATTATGAATTACACATGGGCACACCACTGCTTCCGCTGCATCAGTTTGTCCTCAAACTGATCTAGCTAGCAGGGGTAGCCTAGTGGTCTAATGAACTTCTTTATCTCAGGATCGTTGCAAGCTGATACCATTTGTAAGATCCCCCTCCCGGAACACAAAACACGGTCGAGGAGAGTCTTATGCCCAGAACAGCCGCCTTGCGGTAGCGTCATCACACGGGCTAACCTGTACCACAAGACGCCTGTCCTGCCGGCCAAACCAACTGAACAGCGCCAACCCATCAATAATAGAAAGCATTAAAGTCATAGGTTCACAATAAGTAACAAAGTCCAGAACAGAGAAAAGCAGAAAGCTACACAAGCTCCTGCAAATCATCAAAGTAACCAGCTAAATGCCCCAAGGGCTACATCTCAAAACACTCACCCGTCTCTGTCACTGACGGCAGCTAAGGTACCATAAACCCCAGCCCTGCACACCTGACCTGGCTGGCCTCCGGTGTTGAACGCTGCTATACCACTGAATGTGCTCCTAAAAAGAGGGACGTAGCAACCGTTAGTCATAAAGACTAAGTGGCTTCTCATCCGCTCCCCCGGCGACTCCAAGGCACCGGGCGGAAGGAAAGGAAGAAAAGCTGCAATATATCAGTAATATACAAAGCAGGTGACGGGGAAGGTAAACTAGTATATACACAAATTCTAAGCTACACAAGTGTAAAAGGGGCTAATCTAATCATGTATAAGCAGGAGTATAATAAAGTTGTACAACAGTAAATAAACAGTAAGTAAAGCAGGTAAAGCAGGTAAAGCAAGGCAGTAAGAACAGTATCGACAAGTAATCAATCTCGTACCCTAACTTATATGAATGCTCATACAAACTTATAAGTTAGGATTTCCAAGAATCATAACTCATCATATAAAAGAGCTCATACTAATTTATATGATGAGGATCTGCAAGTGCATATGCTATGCTATGCCATGAATGTCTTATGCAATGAAACTCACACACACGACTCAATGCGCATAGACCTTTATAGTTCCCTCTGTTTGAAAGGAAGCCAACCTATCGGGTACCAACCGCTGTGACACACGGTGGTAGCGGACCGGGCTGTCCACTCCTAGGTGGGTATACACTCTACCAGGCCTAGACCGCACGTACGCCTCGACGCTAAACAACCGCGGAGCTCTGCGTACTCTTTGCTGGAGTCCACCAGACTGTGAGCCAAGTGATAGGTGTCTTCGGGGAACTGTCGTCCCGACACGCAGCCAAGCTGGCCCCTTAGACCCCTACACACCCGCTAAGTCGACGTACCGCGGTCGGAGTGTCGACCTGCCTAGTACCGAAGACCTGCCACATTTCTGAGAAAGTTACCGGGATAATCATCCCCTCGAGGTTCCCGCTCGTCTAACCGAGCACCACAATACTGTCACTCCCGCAACTGGGAGGAGTTACATAAATCCAATCTTACCCTACTATGGCTACTCTTGCCTACTTTAAATGTTATTGCAATTTAGGGTTAATCTTGGACTTCCCGAGGGTTACCCTGTAAGGGGCTCGCTACGGTACTAGGAACTACAATGGGATGACACCCCAAAGTTCCCTTTCTCAAGACACTTAGTATTATTGGTATCCACCCATAAGATTACCCTCTTATCATCTCACTTGAATTAAACCTCAGTGCTTTATGACCATCTAAGGGGAAAGACGGTCTTTCGTCAATCCCGAGCACAACCTTACCCATAGCTCACCAAGCACTCTCTCACCACCTAAGCTCCTTTTTGGTGTCCTCAACTTCTTCATCCAAATCAGGTACACCAACTGCCTCCCATTCCCACCTAATGGTCTGCAAGTTATCTTCATTCTACCATTTTACTATTCGCAGCCCAAATGAGTTATACGAACCACATAAGGGGAGGTACTACAAATATTCATCCAATTGACTCAAGATTATTACCAGAAGACTATCATGATATTATAAGACTAAGCTCGGCTTTCACTCAAGGGTTGTTTCCCATCCAACCCTATTAGATTCGACATATATATTTAAATGTTAATACATACTACGCCATCAATCGTTCATTACATAATTTTCCCCAATATTTAGGTCAATCACCTCCAATGTTATGTTAAAATCATAATAATAACCTTTACATATAATGTAATTAGGAGCACTATTCAAATCACAACTTGCCTAAAGTTTCATGCACATATTTATTGTCCTAGAGCGTCATCAAACAAGTGATCAATCAAATGGCTATATTAACCCAAGACTTCTAAAATTTCCTCTACACTTCAGGGTTAGCGTCTTAAGTGTTTACACCATATCCCAGCTCATTCGGAATAGTCTTGATAGCTATTTACGGCACAATAATTTTATAACCTAATATTGACAAATCACAGCAAGTTTATATCCGAAAATTATGAAATTTAAGAGAGATGTCCACATTGTCATCAACATATATCTACCAATTCCAAACATCCTCTGATGAACAAAACAAGGTAAATCACCAAAATATATATAAACAAGGATCCATTTCAATTCCGATCTCGCTGAAGCCTCTAGCATAGACTCGCTGCTTTGTTACGATCACAATTTATTATTCACAAAATGACAATAAATATTCATCTAAAAATCATGAAATTCTACAGCGATATGCACATCATCATCAACATCGTCTCTACAATTTTTGTTTTGAACAACAACAAGTATCAATGAAGTTATTCCAAAATTCATCGAGACTTAGGCTACCATGACACAGAATACTAAAACTGAAATTCTGAGAGCTTCACTACACTAAAATTTACGTGTCACCCCATTCTGGAAAGTTAACAACAAGGGCTACAATTTTTATGTTGATCCGAAGGTCCGATTCCAAGTGTTTCATCCTCAAACAAGTTCAACAAGCTGGCGGTGTAATACATGACAACAAACTTACAAACCTTAATTACACAGTCTGTTTTCAAGGGTTATCTAGGGAGCTACAGGGCTCCTCAAAATATGTACATCCACTCATAGTATATCAAAGTCATACAAGGTCATATGACCTTGCATTTTATTTTATTAAGGAAAAGGGTGGCAATTTCATTTATTAGGGAGGAAAGTACTTATGTGCCTCTAACAAGTCTCATGATGATTATCCTAGTACTATAGCACTATTCCCTACCTAGGGATGAAGTTTGGTTGTCTAAATATGTGCTTAGGTCCTAGTTGCTTCATTAAGGCCCAAAAGGGCAATTAAGTAATTTTAGAGGTATGGGCTAGGGGTTTTGGTCTCCATTGCTCCAATCACCCATTGATGATGAGTAAGACCCTACACAACCCCTAAGCCCTATTACCGCTGGATTTGGATAAGCCCTTATGGATAAGCTCCAAAATCCACAAGCCACCAAGGCTAAGTGGTTTTCAAACCTAGGGCATCAAAATACCCCTTGGGAGTTCACCATTAAGATGAGCTCCAATTGTCCACAAATTTGAAACAGAGGCTACTCATATACATAACTACATGCCACCAAAAGGTTGGGGCCATTAGGGGTGATTACACCCACTAATTATTCTTAGGTCAGTTTTCTAAGCTATGATCAAAACTATAACAAAAGTGCCCTAAACAATACAAATATTTGGGCACAGGGTGGGCCTAGGGTACATAAAATTCTTTTTAAACTCGACTATGTGAAAGTGAAAGAAAATTGCAGTTATTAAAATAAAATTACTAGCACACAACTTAGCATATCAGACGATCACCTCATCGTCTACCTCCAGCCTAGGGCTGCGATCTGTCCAACCTGAAATATAACACATCTCTTCGTCGGCCACCAAAAACCCCAAACCAACCGACTAACACCGCAACCACCTTCCTCGCTTTGAGGTACATCGACGGGTGACGTGTTAGCGGTCGGAAGTGGACGGAACATTTACCCGGAACATTTATTTCAGGCCGTCTCTTCACGGCTTGCTCTCCAATCGACTCTATTGAGATCGATATCTCACCTAGTGTGATCTAGGAAACTAGCACCAAGGGAGAGGGGAGGAAGCTCACCTGATTTTCGGCCGACGTTCGCAGTGGTCTCCTCCACGGCATGGCGGCAGTTGGCCAAGACTGATTAAAAAAAGGGGGTCCTGCTCCACAAAAACATCAAACATGTAATTAATCAACATTATCCCAAACACCAAAAGAACAGCAGACAGTCGATCAACAACCCAATGGACTGCAGGAATTCATCCACTAACTCAAAAATACAAAAGCTGCTTCAGAACACAAAACAACCTACAACATTTTCTTTACACGGATAGCATTTACACCTGATGCTGCATAGGGCACAGCACACAACCAGCTCTACATAGGCACCATTCACCTCACTGTACACCCACACACCCATCACATATGTAAGATCCCATGAATTTAAAACCCCAAAAATATATATCATTACAGCAACTCGAACTGGACAGAAGAATAGCAATAGCCGGCCAACCTGAGCACTACCTCACTCTCCCCCTTTGAAAGCCATTATAAAATGATAGCAGCAACATAGGAATCCTCCTCATAAAGATACATTTTGATAAAGGCAATACAACTCACATACAAGCTCTCAATAAACCCCACGATATAAGCCAATACACAGCCACTAAAATAGATTTAAACCTTTTCTCATGCAACCAGCCGGTCAATAACAAAATAAACCATAACCAGTAGCTGAAAGGAATAGGTAGAAAGAAAGAGGAGGGCTTACAGTGAGCAAGGCTAAAACAAAACCAACAGATACGCCTAAAGCATCATCGTGAACAACACTACTTCAACAAATTCTATTCCCCCCATGAATTCAACATAAACATAAAAGTTAGAGGAGAAGAGAGAGAGACGAGAAACTCACAGCGATTTAAGAGAAAAACAAGGTCGTAAATGGAGGAGAATGAGGCTCGCCGGAGTTGAGGGAGGAGCTCGGTTCGGTTGCCGGAGGTCATGAGCCTCGCCGGAAAAATGAGAGAGAGAGGAGGATCTCATCCAGATCATGAGTTTGCCATCATCGAAGCTTGGAGGAAGAGCTTCAGCAACGGAGGCTCGCCGGAGGAAAGAACCTTGCCGGAGATGAGAGGATTCGGCCATGGCTGCTTGCAGGAGATGACCGGAGAGGAGAGAGAAAGGCGGCGAGAGAGGGGGATGGCTTGACGGAGAGGGAGGTCACCCGATCTGGAGAAGGAGAGCTCGCCGGTGGCCGGAGCTTGGTCGGAGGAGCTCGAAAAAGGGCGGCATGGAGTTTGACGGGAGAGAGAGAGAGGTGCTGGTCGGCCACGGCTACTTGGAGGAGGGAGGAGGTCGGCCTTGGAGAGCTGCTCGTATGGGACCTTGCCGGAGTAGAGCTCGACGGAGGTGGCGCCGGCAGGAAGGGAGAAGGATCGGAGAGGAGGAGGTCGACCTTGGGAGGTGTTGACGGCGCAAGCTTCACGGGAGGAGGGAAATTGGATCCTAAACCTAATGTTTATAAGCTATAATATATATATATATATATAATGATATGTGTATAATAATAATTGTTATTATTATTATTATTATTGATCAAACGCTCGCACAATGTCGTAGATGACTCGAAATTTGTCCTGAACAGGCTCATTACGACCGTCTCGACGATACGCATCTGTCGGAACAGTCCACGATCAAATCCGAGTTCGCTTGCCTATTTTACGCTCCCCGGAGCGTTTGCGGCACAATTTTACTTAAACGTCAAAACTCCTTCAAACGACGTCGGAATCGCAAACGGATAAATTCGTTGAACTCGTACTATTGTTACGAGTCTAACAGGACCGACTGGGGTCAATTGTGAGGTCGTTTGGTCAATTTCACCGTTTTGGATAAATATGCTATTCGCAGACCACATTAATAAATTCGCCGATTCTCATCAGAATCGAGCGCGGACAGTTTTGTTGAACTCGTATAGGCTGCACGAGTCTAACAATACTGACTGGGGTGAATTCCAAGGTCGTTCGCTACGTATCATCTTCTTGAATAGATACGCTAGTTGAAAACCATGTCCGTTAAGCTAAGGAACGCACTATAATTCTTTTAAGGCGGCACGCTACCTTCGAGTTTTATTGCACAAATTATACTCTCCGGACAGCTCGGATCCCGATACAGCAAACATCGAGACAAGGAATAGAAACGGTACTCGCCGCGTTCGTCGAGTGCACTTCCCCGGCTCAGGTGCAAGCCTGGCCCTCACTACACCCCGAGCCCGAGTCAACTCGCTTGACCCAAAAACACGCACAAGGGGTCTAGCTCGAATCGGGATGTTACAATGGTGACCAAGTGGGGCCCACCTCACCTTGTTTACTACTCAAGCCAGGCCTGTTATAGACTTGGTCAACACTAGCCATGAATTGACCAATGGATGCCCCTAGACCCCAATTGGCCTAACAATGACCTCGTTTGACTTATCGGAGATCCCACCCACCATCCTTGGCCTCCACATCAGCATGGTGACTGGGCATGGTCAACGCTAAAGGATGACTTGGTCAACCTAGGTCTAAAGTGTTTTTGGGAAAGGGTTAGAGTTATTAATCCCCATATTGACAACATCATGTCTCAATTGACCTTGGATGGCTGCCTTGGACCTTCTTCCTCCTCCACATGGCATGCAATATCACCATAAGGGTTAAACCAAAATAATATGGTCTACCCTAGCCTAGTTTAAGTGGTAAATGCTCACATTCATTAGATGCATTGATGATTAATGGATCTTGATGCATGAAACGACTGAGATAATGAATTAGATTCATTTTAGAGGAAGAGGAAAGCGTATGAATGACTGTGGAGATCTAAAATTGCCATGCAGTGTAGTAGAGAGGTTGTCCAACCTTGAATAGCTCCATGCCCTCTATATTATGGCCTCTAATCAATTTATTCTGGTTCTTTAAATCCTCCAAAGCAAAATGACTAGAGAGGCATGGGATTTAGGTAGTTAGAAATGATTTGGAGATTTCCCGGCCACCACCATTGTGAGGAAGGTTCCAATTTCTAGCCACCTCCGGCCTCTACCAGACTTCCATTAGTGAGTTTCCTAAACTCCCTTCATTGTTATATTAGTTTAGAGCTTTTAGATACCCCTTACGACCACTAGAGAAGAGGTTTCTCAGCAAATTATTGGCCTCAGACCACTAGTGGTACAAGGACCTCTTAAATCCCCTAAGGGCTCACTGAATAGGCCCCTGAGAGGACTCCACGGTCCTCCCTACAGTCCCTTGAGTCCGTGCCACTGCCTACTATTCAAGATCCAAGCGGGGTGGTAATAATTTGACTATTACAATATTTTTCGTAGATGGTCGGTGGTGGTTGGCCACCTAACCACCATCGGACTGCCACCCAGTGGACCGCCTCCCTTCGATGAGTCGACTGAGGGTGATGTTTCAGTATGATAGCCTTCAAAGACTAGTGGTGAGTGGCCGAAATGGTACTAGGAGGAGAGTTTACTATTGTGCAGTCCTAATCGTTGATTTCATGGGGAAGATGATGAATCCTCAGTTGGAATTCCTTGTACCTATCAAGACCATGTTTGACTGACACCCATAGATGATCGACAAGAGATCCACTATGATGTAAGGTTGTTTTTGCATGCATCTAAGCTTGTAGCTATAAGATAATGCTGAGATCTGTGTAGCAGAATGAAAATTTTGTTTATAGTGCTTATTAAGCCATTAATATGACAAAATTGTATATTGAATAATTTTGGCCTTTCCAGTCCTTTATATGGGAAGTGCTCAACATGAAAGTTGTTGGGAACTATCTCATATTTATAGATTTAGGTTGTTCGTTTTCTGGGAAGGCTTATATCTCATTATGGAGCCATTTGAATGTATGTGTCACATAAACCTTAGGGTAGACCATATTAATGGCATATTTTTGTCATATTGTATCATAATAATGTGAAACATCCTAAGCATTTGTATTAGGGTCATAAGTAGTTCCACAAAAATTAGGAGAACTTTTGAAGAAATTAGGTCCTATAGTTTATAGAAAATACACCAAATAATAAGGTTGTAACACCCCAGGTTTCACTGAGCGCAGAGACTGGAATTCCCAAGGCTGAGTGCAGGTTTTCTGTATCTAGGAGCTAGCGTCAGCGCTAAGTGCTAATGCTGGCATTAGCTGCCCCGTCGAGAAGACTAGCGGTTTTGACCGTTGCGTCGAGATGGATTTGTCGAGACGGTTTCGTCAAAAGGAGTTTGTCGAGAGGCTAGCATGGGCGGTAGCGTTAGCGCTGGCGTTAAACTTCATCGTATGTTGCAGTTCCATCGGGAAGTCGAGATGGATTCATCGAGAGAGTTTTCATCGAGTGGCTAGCACTGGCGGTAGAACTAGCGCTGATGGTAGCTTACGTTACCAGATCCGTAAGTAGCATTTTCTGGATGTCCGGTCTTCTTAGATCTTGATCCAAAGGCTTAGATAAGTGCGTCCGAAAGTCATAAATAGGGCATAGGAGTTCTACTCTCTTTCGATTAAGTCATTTGTGCTTTTGGAGGCTAAGGAAAGAGGAAGGGTTTGGAGGAAGAAGAAGGGCAAGATCCGCCATTATTGGAGCATTGGAGCTTCGTTCGTCGATCCGAAACCAGATTCGTGGAGAGGACTCGAAGGCACTCTTTTCTATCTGTGCCTTTCAATCGATCCATGGAGAGAAAGATAACTCTTAGGGTAACGACATCTCTCCTACCAGTTTTAGGATGTGTGCATGGCATCTCTTATTTTGCCTTTCTATTTTCTAAAATTTTGGCATCAAATCTCTCAAATGAAAGGGGTTTGGGCCGCCTTGGTTCAAGAAGAACCATCAGGTTGATTGAGTCCGTCCCCGACATGATTTTGCATTAGAGATCCTCTCCGTTAGAGGATTAGGCATTGTGGGTGAAGCCAAAATCGTGACCGGTTGTCTGATTCGATGATGTTGCTTAACGTGCATTTTAGGAATTTTTGCTAAAAATCTGATAACGGCGAAAACATCATTTGTGATGCGCTTTATGTTTTGTGTGAGAACGAACGGTGGTTCAAAAAGTGAAGTTTGTGCGTGGTGAATGGCTTGTGATGTCGCTTGTATGAGAAGGCGAGGATTTGTCTTTGTGCTCGGCTGGCTAGCCCGTGACATTGCAAGTTATGTGGGGAGGGTGTCCCGGCAAGACATATCCCCTTCTGTTTTGGTTGTGTTCAAGCTGACGAGAATGTATGTGCTGAAGGACAAGACCGATGGCATTGTGGGCCATGTGCGGGTGGGGTCTGGGTAAGAGCTTCGAGCACTGGTTGTACTCGGTGTGGTGATTCTGGCAAGAACAGACGAGTTGATGGACAAGCCCATTGGCATTGAGGGCCATGTGCGGGTGGGGTCTCAGTAGGAGTTATTGGACTTGGGCTTGCATGCCCTTGGGGGAAATGATGAGTACCCCAATGTTTTGGTGAATTGATGATGTGTGATGTTGTGTTAGAAGCATACATGGCATAGGGTGCCTTGGGTGAAACCCAGGTTTGCATACATGCTACATTGTTAGGCCCCTACTTTAATTTCTCAACATAGAAATGTGGATGATGCTTGTGACACTCGTACCTGTTGTTTTTTATGTTATTATTGTTTATTGCATTTACATACGAAGTGCTGACTTGCAGGGTGATGTAGTTCCCCAAATTTGGTAGGACGGGCAGGAGGAGGGGTGTTGTTACACCATTGTTGGTCAACCAAAGTTGACCATCGTTATACCTCTCTTTTTGTATTGGATGCAGGGCAAGGATCGCAGGTTGGACCCAGCTCGCCGGCCAAAAAGGCATAAGCCTCATGAAGTGTACCTTCTCCTGTTTTCATGTCTGATCATGTTGTCTTTATTTTGTTTCGGCTTGCATGTCGAGGTAGTATAGGAATGCTATTATCTTTTGGATATTTTATGTGCTGTGGTTGATGACTTGAGCATTGGTTTTGTAAGGACTTAAGGTCGTGGTACTCTTATGTAGATGTGAACAACGTCTGTGTCCTTTTAAATGTTTCCGCTGTGTTTGTTCTGAGTTTTGAGTTGGGTAGTTTCTATATCACATTTTAATACTAAAGCTGTGGCGATTATATGTTGTGGGGTCCTGGACGGACCTATATTATATAGTCATTGCAGGGGAGGTGTTACAATTTGGTATCAGAGGGAGGTTAGTGTTCTTGACGAGTTTTAGTGTAATCGGATCGCGTAAAGAGGTTGTCCACATAGGAGTACTTTTTGGGACCATGAGTGTCCTTATGTTCGAGTCTTGCGAATAGAGTCTGATTCGTTGTTTCCTTGCTTATGATAGGATGGTTGTCCTTATGTTCGAGTCTTGCGAATAGAGTCTGATTCGTTGTTTCCTTGCTTATGATAGGATGGTGGAAACAAAGTGGGGATGTCGAGGAAACAAGAGGAGCCTTCGGCAAGCAGTGTTACTTTCCCAGCCCATATGAATATAGGTGTGTCCCTGGAAGACTTCTGTCAAATGCTAACATAGGCGATGGTGGTGGCACAAGCTGCCGTGATGCCATTGATTGAGACACCAATTGTGCAGGCTGCGACTCCTATTACCCTGGTTACTGTGACACCGGAGGCGGGAGTGAGGCAGGTAGAGCTGTTAGCTGAGAGAGCGGTTGGGCAAGGAGATCGTCAAATGAAGTATTTTCTGAGTTTCCATCCTTCGACATTCAAAGGAGTTGGCACTCCGACAGATGCCGAGGATTGGTTGGCAAGTATTCAGGAACTCCTAAAAGCGGCAGAGACTCCGGAGGACAAGCGGTCCCAGTTCGCGGCGTTTATGTTAGAATGCGACGCCAAGCTGTGGTGGGTGAATCATATCGGTCGTCATTTTGCTGGACGCACCCCATCTATGGAAGAGTTCGGGAATGCTTTACTGAAGCGATATATCCCATCTTCGATGAGGTTAACACTTCAGAGGCAATTCTTGCACTTGGTGCGGCGTGAGAAGTCAGTAGATGAGTACCTGCAGGAGTTTACTCATTTGGTTCGTTACGCGGGGATGACCATGGCAGATGATGAGGAGAGGGATAATCTCTTCTATCAAGGTCTGAGATAAAATCTAAAGCAACCTCTGATAGCCTTGAAGGATGCGGGATTCAATGAGCTAGTCGAAGATGCTCGAACGTTGGAGAGTGATATGGAGCGAACCCAGCGTCATAAGGGCTTTGTGGCTAAGCAAGGAGAAGGCGAACCTTCTCAGTCTCAGGGGAAGTCTGAGGGAAGTCAATGGAAGAGAAAGCCCCATCCATTTAAGACTGGCGAGAGAAACGGTGCATATTCTAAAGAGTACCGTTCTAGTAGACCCGTGACGTGCTTTAAGTATGGCAAGGTGGGCCACATAGCTCGGATCTGTCCCGAGGGTGAGACTGAGCTAGAGCAGAGGCAAGAGCAGTCAGTGCATTCCGGTCCTAGTGCTGAGGAGAAAGGGAAAGAGGCGGAGTCTAGTGCTTCATGTTTCACTCCAGTGCAGCCTCGAGAATACAACCTCGGGCAACAGGAAGCGATTCATCAACCCGATGTGGTGACAGGTTTGTGAAGTTTAGATCTTTCGTTCGGTAGCTTAAAACATTTGCGACCGTTCGTATTTGTTGTATGCGTGTTAGGTTTCATGCTAGTTGTTGGCTATCCCTCCAGAGTGTTGTTCAACACGGGAGCATCACACTCTTTTCTCGGGGAAAGCTTTATCCGGAGAATCTGTGTTGAGACTGTCAAGGCGGAGGTGGATCTTAGCATGCGCATGCCTAATGGGTCTTTCATGACCACCAGAAGGAAAGGATGTATTGTTTCGAGGATTTACGAGTGTGACTTTGAGTTGGTAGCAACAATTCTACCACTAGTTAAATTTGACATTATCCTGGGGATGGTCTGGCTTGCAAAGAAATGAGGTAGTATTGACTGCCTGTTGAAGGTGGTGACCCTAAGGAGTGAAGGTAGAGCGCTGGTCAATTTCGAGGGCCTAGGCGGAGTGGCTTGCTCCCTGATTTCTGCAGTGCAATTGATGTGAGCGTTGAATCAAGAAGGTGAGGTTCCATCCTGTGCTTTTTCTCCGAGCTATCACTAAAGAAGTTGGGAAGGTTACAGTGGTGGAAGAATTTGAGGATGTGTTCCCCATGGAGATTTCAGGAGCGCCTCCTCAGCGTGAAATCGATTTTTCAATAGATTTGGTGCCAGTGCGAGGCTGGTGTCGTGCCCTACATTTAGGATGGCACTGAAGGAACTGGCCAAGCTAAAGGTGCAGTGGCAAGAGTTGATCGAGCAGAGGTACATTAGTCCTAGCTCTTCATCGTGGAGTGCGCCGGTGTTATTTGTAAAGAAAAAGTATGGTAGAATGTGGTTGTGCATAGACTACCCTGAGTTGAATAAGTTGACCATCAAGAATAAGTATCAAATTAAGCGAATCGATTATTTGTTCGATCAGCTGGTGAGGTCGACGGTGTACTCCAAGTTGGATTTGCAGTTGGGTTACTATCAGTTGAGGATTCGAGAAGAGGATATTCCCAAGACAGCTTTTGGGATGAGATATGGTCATTTTGAGTTCTCGGTGATGTCGTTCGGTTTGACGAACGTGCCATCAGTGTTCATGGATTTAATGAACAGATTATTTCGGCAATACCTTGATTCATTTGTGGTGGTGTTCATCAAAGACATCTTAGTGTATTCGAAGTCGAAGGCGGAACAAGAGTCTCACCTGAGATTGGTGTTGCAGACTCTGAGGGAGAACCAACTTTATGCGAAGTTCTCAAAGTGCGAGTTTTGGATCAGGAAGGTGACATTTCTGGTTCATGTGATCAGTGGAGATGGGGTGGCAGTGGATCCAGCGAAGATTGAAGCCATAATATATTGGCCTGTACTGAGAACCATGGCAAAAGTCCGGAGTTTCCTTGGACTAGCCGGTTATTACAGAAGGTTCGTTGAGAACTTTTCGCTGATGGATTTTCCCTTCACCTCTCTTACCCGAAAGGACCAGAAGTTTGTGTGGACGCCGGAGTGTGCCCGTGTGTTAGAGACCTTGAAGGAAAGATTGATGTCCACTCCAATCATAAGTCTTCCTAGTGGGACTGAAGGGTTTCAGATTTTCAGCGATGTGTCAGGTTGCGGTTTGGGTTGCGTGCTGGTGCAGCATGGCAGCATGATAGCTTATGGGATGAGACAGCTAAAGCCTCACAAGAGAAATTACCCCGTTCGCGACTTGGAATTGGCGGCGGTAATTTTTTCGTTGAAATTGTGGCGACACTGCGTGTATGGTGCAAAGGTGGAAATCTTCACGGACCACAAAAGCTCGATGAATCTTTTGGATTAGAAAGATCTCAATATGAGGTAGCGTAGGTGTGTCGAGTTCCTTAGGGACTACAACGTAGCGATTCAGTATACGCCAGGTAAGGCCAATGTGGTGGCTGACGCCTTGAGTAGAAAGTATTCCGGGCAAGGTACTTGGATTGAAGCACATGACGAGCGTTTGGTGTGAGAGTTCGAGTCTCTTGACATTTCATGTGTGGCTCGGGGTGAGTCCAGCGTAGCTTGGTTGAACTAGATCGATATGCAATGCGATTTAGTGGATCGAATTCGAGAGGTGACCAGCAAAGAAGAAGAGTGTCAGCATTTGGCATTGGAAGCTCAGCAGAGCAAAGGCAGTGCTTTGGAGATGGTTGGTGGACTTTTAAGGAGAAACTTAAGGGTGTGTGTCCCTCGCCATGGCAAACTCCGTGAGGAGTTTATGTTTGAGGCTCACTTCACGAAGAACTCCATTCATCCAGGAAGTACAAAGATGTACTTGGATTTGAAGAAATCCTTTAGGTGGCCTGGGATGAAGCGGGATGTAGATTTGTACGTAAGTCGATATCAGACTTGTGCTTTAGTGAAAGCCGAGTGCCAAAGGCCGGGCTGGTTCTTGAAACCTCATCTTATCCCCGAGTGGAAATTTGATGACATCTCCATGGATTTTGTGCATGGTTTACCTCGGTAGCGGCAAGGTAACGATGCGGTTTGGGTGATTATGGATCGCCTGACCAAGGTGGCCCACTTCATTCCAAATCGGAAGGACGATAGCGTGGAGAAGCTCGTTGAGCTTTATATTCAAAATATTGTGTGCTTGCACAGAATTCCAAAGAGAATTGTTAGTGATCGCGATGGGCGGTTCACATCCAAGGACTGGAGGTTGGTGTAGAGAAGCTTGGGCACAAAGTTGAAGTTTTAGTACCGCATTCCATCCGCAGACTGATGGCCAAATGGAGAGAAGAACTGTACGTTGGAGGACATGTTGAGGATGTGTGCCCTCGATTTTGGTAAGAGTTGGGAAGACCACCTTTTCATGGTGGAGTTTGCCTATAACAATAGTTTCCAAGCGAGTATCAAGATGGCACCATACGAGGCTTTGTATGGAAGGCGGTGTCGAACGTCGATGTCTTGGATAGAGGCGGGAGGCACTCAGCTTGTAGGAAATGAAGTGGTGGCAGACGCTTGCGAGTTGGTGTGAATGATCCAGGAGCGCATGAAGATTGCTCAGGATTGTCAGGCAAAGTATTTTAATGCGCGTCGCATAAATGTGGAATTTGTAGTGGGCGACATGGCCTACTTAAAGATCAAGCTATTCAAAGGCGTTTCACGAATTCGGCGACTCAAGAAGTTGAGTCTGAGGTATCTGGGTCCGTTTGAGGTTACGAAACGCATAGGCAAAGAGGCCTATCAGCTAGCGTTGTCCGCCGAACTAAGTGGATTACATGATGTTTTCCATGTTTCGGTGCTGAGGAAAGCGTTGGTGGAGCCGGAAGATGTTGTCGGGTCTTCGATAGTTCCAGAAGCTGAAGATCTGAGGGAGATAGTTCATCTGGTTTGCGTGGGGGATTCTGAAGTCTGATGGTTGTGGAATAAAGAGGTCAAGCTAGTGAAAGTGCGTTGGAATAATTGTGGACGAGATGAGTTCTCGTGGGAGCATGTGCAAACAATGCCGGATGACTTTCCGGAACTGTTTGAGTCAGGTATGGGTGATAAGTATGTTTTCATTAACATCTTGAATTTCGAGGATGAAATTCTTTTAAGGGGGGTGGAGTTGTAACACCCTAGGTTTTGCTGAGCGCGGAGGATGGAATGCCCAAGGCTGAGTGCAGGTTTGCTGTATCTCGGAGCTAGCGCCGGTGCTAGGTGCTAACGCTGGCGTTAGCTGACCCATCGAGAAGACTACCGGTTTCGACGATTACGTAGAGAAGGATTTGCCGAGACAGTTTCGTCGAAAGGAGTTTGTCGAGAGGCTAGCGCAGGCGGTAGCGCTGGCACCGGCGTTAGACTTCGTCGTGTGTTGCAGTTCCGTCGGGAAGTCTAGATGGATTCGTTTAGAGGGTTTTCGTCGAATGGCTAGCACTGGCGGTAGTGATGGCCATAGCGCTGGCGGTAGCGCTGGCGGTAGCGCTAGCGCCGACGGTAGCTTACGAAACCAGATTCGTATGTAGCATTTTCTGGACGTCCTATCTTCTTAGATCTTGATCCAAAGGCTCAAATAAGTCGTCCTAAATACCTAAATAGGGCAGAGGAGTTCTACTCTCTTTCGATTAAGTCATTTGTGCTTTTGGAGGCTAAGGAAAGAGGAAGGGTTTGGAGGAAGAAGAAGGGCAAGATCCGCCATTGTTGGAGCATCAGAGCTCCGTTCGTCGATCTGAAACCAGATCCGCGGAGAGGACTCGAAGGCACTCTTTTCTATTAGTGCCTTTCAACTGATCCATGGCTAGGAAGAGAACTCTTAGGGTAATGACATCTCTCCTCCCAGTTTTAGGATGTGTGCATGATATCTCTTATTTTGCCTTTTTCTTTTCTGAAATTTTGGCACTCTCAAATGAGAGGGGTTTGTGGCGCCTTAGTTCAAGAAGAACCATCGGGTTGATTGAGTTTGTCCCCGACATGATTTTGCATTAGAGATCCGCTCCGTTAGAGGATTAGGCATTGTGGGTGAAGCCAAAATCGTGACCGGTTGTCTAATTCAGTGATGTTGCTTAACGTGCATTTTAGGGATTTTTGCTAGAAATCCGATAACGGCAAAAACTTCATATGTGATGCCCTTTATGTTTCGTGTGAGAACGAACGGTGGTTCAAAAAGGGAAATTTTGTGCGTGGCGAATGGCTTGTAATGCCGCTTGTATGAGAAGGCGAGGATTTGTCTTTCTGGTCGGCTGGCCGACCCGTGACATTGAAAGTCATGTGGGAAGGGTGTCCCGACATAACATATCCCCTTCTGTTTTGGTTGTGTTGAAGCAGATGAGAACGTCTGTGTTGAAGGACAAGCCCGATGGCATTGTGGGCAATGTGCGGGTGGGGTCTAGGCAAGAGTTTCTAGCACTGATTGTTCTCATTGTGGTGATTCTGGCAAGAATGGGCGAGCTGATGGACAAGCTTGATGACATTGAGGGTCATGTGTGGGTGGGGTCTCAGCATGAGTTCTTGGCCTTGGGCTTGCATGCCCTTGGGGGAAATGATGAGTACCCTTGTGTTTTGGTGAATTGATGATGTGTGATGTTGTGTTAGAAGCATACACGCCATAGGGTGCCTTGGGTGAAACCCAGGTTTGCATACATGTTGCATTATTAGTCCCCTTACTTTAATTGCTCAACATAGAAACGTGGATGATGCTTGTGACACTAATACCTGTTGTTTTTTATGTTATAATTATTTATTATATTTGCATACAAAGTACTGACTTACAGGGTGATGTAGTTCCTCGGGGTCCGCTAGGACGGTCAGGAGGAGGGGTGTTGTTACATCGTTGTTGGTCAACCAAAGCTGACCCTCGTTATATCTCTCTTTGTGTATTGGATGTAGGGCAAGGATCGCAGGTCGGACCCAGCTCGCTGACCAAAAAGGCATAAGCCTCATAAAGTGTACTTTCTCCTATTTTCATGTCTGATCATGTTGTTTTTATTTTGTTCCGGCTTGCAAGCCGAGGTAGCATTGGAATGCTATTATCTTTTGGATATTTTATGTGTTGTGGTTGATGACTTGAGCATTGGTTTTGTAAGGCCTTAAGGTCGTGGTGCTCTTATGTTGATGTGGACAACTTTTGTGTCTTTTTAAATGTTTCCGTTGTGTTTGTTCTGAGTTTTGAGTTGGGTAGTTTCTATATCACTTCTTAATACTAACGTTGTGGCGATTATATGTTGTGGGGTCCCGACTGGACCTATATTATATAGTCATTGCAAGGAGTTGTTACAAAGGTATTGATTAAACATCAAATAATTAGGCTTTTAGTTAATTTCTAAGTTCCAAAATTTTGTGAGGACTTTATAAATATATTATCTCATTGTAATAGAGATTCAGTGTTGTTTTGAGATTATTTGGCCTTGATTTAAATTGATTAAATAATTGTCATGCCTTGGTATATTTATATTAATTACGAGGGTGAATACTTTGGGAGAGTATGAATTTTATTCTATGTGAATATTATTATGGTCTAATCATGATATTACATGGTTTTGGTGAACATTATAGTTATGTGTGCTTTGTATTTTGAATTATCACCATTTTGTGACTATTTGATAAGTGATTAGCTCTAAAGTTTGATGATTGATTATGATTAATGTAATCCTAGCATGATTATTGTAAGTGGTGATATCATCATGTCATGCACTTAACATCAGAATATTTAACAGGTTTATTAAGCTTCAGCTGATCTACGGGTCTTATCATAATGTGTATTGGCTAGTATTAGTATAGATGATTAAATAATTTGTTTGAATCGACGTTAACTCGTAGTAAACCTGAATTATCTCCCATCCATGATTCATAGTGAAATTTGAGGATTTATTTGGAACAGTAATCAAGATTGTGATCAACCTAAGTTAAGGTTGTAGCCTTGTTACCTTTTATACACTAGGTCACTTGTGAGCCCTAGTTTGGTGGGTTGATTATTACTAACATAAATACCTAAGTGGATCTTTGGTGAGATAAGACAAACAAGGTTTGAGTTGAATCATGACTTTGGTAGTAACAAGATCTCATTTTGAGTTACCTTTGGGATTATCATCTGATAATCATTATACAATGAGATCATTATTGCTTGTAAGTAACCATGAAGCACATCACCACCTCAATTTTATTAAGTGTTTAATGGATAGATAGATATCCTATGATGGAAATGATAATAATTTGATTAATTAGGTGTTGCATTAATGCTCTTTGTTTAGGAGTGCTTATTGGTTCCATCATACTAGTTTAGTGATTATGTTACTTGAGCACGATATGCTATATTTGGGATTATCCATGATGGAAGGGAGTGACAGTGCATACCATACCCACCTTCTCTTAGTAAATTCTAGGTCATGGTGAGACTTGACAGTGGGTCTAGTGGTTGGGAACTACCCTGATAAGGTCTTGGTTAGAATATCTAAGTTGTGTATTACCTGGATGTGTTAGTATGGTCCTAGTATCATTTTAGGGCACTAAGATATACCACAACCTCCACCTCTTTGTTTGTGTTAACTCAACAAATTTTAGAGCTTGGTACTTCATGAGGTTCTGAAGTTGCAAATAAAGTCTAAGTACATGTGTTGATTGTTGTTGTGGTGTGATTGTACTTTTGAGTAGAGCCGAGGTTTGAGTTGGTCTTATGTAGACTGGATATGTTTGCAGTTCATTCCACCACTCAGTGATCATATATCAGTTGAGGTGTTGCATTTCATTGCATATGATTTGTGCATGTGCAAGTGGTTGATGTGGCTAGTCAGCTGGCTCCGCCGAATAGTACCCACTGTCGGGGAGTTGCTAGCTAGACTTTTGGGCTATGGGCGTCAGTCTTGTAGGTGAGCTAAGATAGCTACCTTGTGCTAAAACTCAATAGACTACACCATGTAGCTGCTTTTAGTGAGAGTATCGCTGGCTAAATTTGTACAAAAAAGAGTAAAGCTCTTAACGGTTGCCATCCTTGAATTCTTTCTACAAAAAAGAGTAAAGCTCTACATCCCAGAGGTCAATAAATTCTACTCATTCGCTAATGTCATGGATATTGTTATTACATGCTCTATCTATGATTTGACAATAAGCATTACTCCCTCCTCTCTGAGAAGAACTCTCCTGTTAGGTCAAGATGATGAAGCATTTGAGATTGTTACTGATGATGAACTTACTACTGGATTGAGATTAATGGGATATCATGGAGATAAGTCTTCCAACCTGGGGACTATGAATTTTCCCCCAAGAAGTCAAATTATGGGCTAACATATTAGGGAAAGGCTTCTTAAGCAAGAGATGAGCATATGATAACATAAGCAAGGAGCTTAAGGGATTATGATAGGGGTTTGGATGCAAAAGAAAATCAACTGGGCAAGTATCCTTTACACTTTGTTGTGTGATAAGTTGAAAGAAAGGAGTTTTGGTAAAATAGTATCCATATATCTATTCAATGCACACTCATTTGTAATCATTTCTCCTGGAAAAACTCTAAATATTGGGAAAGTTCTGTCCATAAGAACCTTGCAGCTATGGCAGAAAATGATTCCCAAGTCCTCTAATGCAAGGAAGGCAACATAACCCTCTCAATCTGCTACTATGCAAACCATACCTCCATCTCCTATCCCCAAGGTGACCACAACAAAATTAGATGGCCCCCTCTCTCAATCTACTACCTCATTATCAATCTTCTACCCACATTCACAGGGAGAGCCAACACTGTTGGAACAACCCTATTTCTGATTTGGCCTAGGATCACTATATATTGACTAAGGACAAAGTTGACCCCAATGTATAGTTTATGGGTCAAGAGTTTTGGCTATTAGAACTAAAGAATTCATTCAGATTCTGCGTTCGATGAACTCCACACTGCGTTCGACGAACGACTATCTGCGTTCGACGAACGGCAAGCTCTCTGCATTTGATGATCGGCATGTTCTCTGCGTTCGACGAACGGCTATCTGCGTTCGACGAACGACACTCTGCGGTCGACGAAAGATGTTCATTCTACGCTCGACCAACAGCTCAGATCTCAGCGGTCGAAGAATTAGTCTAAGTGCAGCGCTCGACTAATTTCATTCTGCGTTCGACGAATGGCTTGATTCAAGCTCGTCTCAGCGGTTCAGCGATCGACGAACAGATCCCAGCTCAGCGCTCGCCGCTTTTGCTCAAGCACAGCGCTCGACGCCTTTTTACTCAAGCTCAGCGGTCGACGATTTTATCCAGGCTCAGCGGTCGACGAATACTTCCGTTCGATGAACTCAAGTCTACGTTCGACGAACACCTTCAGATCGACGAAAGTCTTCACAGCTCAACAAAATTAATTATTCCAGCAAGATTCAATTGAGGTCGACGAAGTAAATTTTGTGTTCGACGAAAATCTTGAGGTCGACGAATCTTCGTTCGACGAATTTTGTTCAGATCGAAGAATTATTATTTATGTTCAGAAATTTCAGAAAGATTATATTATTTCATTCTCTGAGCTCAGATCGACTAACAACAACGGCTCTTTCCATCAGATCAAGTAAGGAAAATATATTTCCTATATTATTTAAGTTATAGCCGTTGACACTTTCTCGGAAAAGGACATATTCATTGAAAAGGAAAGAGATAAAAGTGCGCAGCAGATTTTTGTTTTCAAAATATCTTTTCAGATATATTTATCCCTTAATATAAGGGATCTGCAATTAATGTCTGTCAGAGATTTGAAAAATAAAAGGAAAATAAAGAAAGAAGGTATAACAGATTATTACACAGCTGTTTTACACGACAGATCACATACAGAACATTTTGCTGTACAGAATAGACAGAGAAAAAGAAAGAAAGAAATATACAGGAAGAACAGAAGAACATTTTTTACACAGATCTTCATCTTCTTCCTCCTCTAGCAGTAGCATTTTCTGAGAACATCTTCAACACCTCCTTTCAGTCATTTGCTGCAAAGAATCAGATCAAGAAAGAAGAAAAGCTTCAGGAAGAGAAGAAAAATAAGAACAAAAAGAACATCATCTTCTTCTTCCTCAACAACAGCAACTTTATTCAACAGAGAACAACATCAACATTATTCTCTCAGTCATTAGCTGCAAGCACAGATCTTCAAAAGAGCAACAACAAACTGAAGCATTCTTGTCTATCAGTTTAATCAGCTAACAGGAAGATCATTTCTTCAAGAAAAGGCTCCAGCAAAATCAACTGTCAAACATCTCATATCAGACAGAGGAGTTCTTTTCTACATCAACATCCACTAGAGTCTTCTCTCAGCATCTTGACAGAGAAGAACATCTAAATCCCTCTCTATCCCATTCTGTACAGGGTTAAAACTCCCGTCAAAAGTTTACCCCATTGGTGGCAAGACACCTGATCAAAAAATATAGTTGGTTTTTGGGCACCTTATCAAAAGCTCATTGGTGTGAGGGCACCTGATCAAAAATCCTAGTGGATTCCTACCAAGGGTGGTAGAAGAGTAGACGTACCCAAGTTTAGTGGGGAACTACTATAGCTCCTTGTGTCCTCTGTGTTTGATTTCTTTTTTGTGTTGTGCTGTGTGCTATTTTCATTATTCATTTTATTTCAGTTTTTATTTATCACTCACTCTATACACATATACTTATATCAGTATTTTCAATTCTGCTATAAAACTAAGGGAAAAGTTTTATACTCTATTCACCCCCCCCCCCCCCTCTAGAGTTAATTTAAGATCTAACCTCCACTTTCAATTGGTATCAGAGGGCTGTTGATTCTTTACAGGCTAACACCTGAATCATAAAGATCAATTAGATCTTAAATTCTGTTAAAGTTTTTATTTTATTTATTTTCTGTTAAAAACTCATGGCACAAAACAAAGAGTATTCTAGCACAAGACCTCTTATGTGCAATCTCAGTAAGTTTGCACTGTTGAAAGCAAGGATTAGGTTATATATGAACTCAATTGATGAAGAAATTTTTAATGTGATTTTGACAGGGCCTCCAAGACCTACAGTAGCAGCAAGTACTGGAACCACTAATAACAACAGTGTTGTTCCACCTCCTGAATGGACAGAGGCACAGAAAAAGCAAAGGAGTGCTGATGCAAAAGCAATGAATATTCTGGCTCAAACAATGTCTGATGACATCTTTTAGAGAGTGGTGGAATGCACATCAGCAAGAGAAATATGGATTTCTCTCAACAACATGATTGAGGGATCTGCTGATGAAAGGAAAGACAGGAGATCACATCTTATTTCTCAGTATGAGAATTTTAAGAAAGGATAAAATGAAACAGTAGTCAGTAGCTGATATGTACAATAGGCTCAGCCTCATAATAAATGAGCTGAAGACCTTGGATAAAGTGATCTCTATCACTGAGATCAATGATAAGATTTTTATGTGCTTCCCCAGCACATGGGACTCTAGGATCTGGCCTATCAAGGAAGCCAGAAGCCTCAATGAGATTACCACTGAAACTTTGTTGGGCAAGCTCAAATCCTATGAGCAGCTCATCAAATCCAGGGAAGCTGAATCATCCACTTCATCTCCAGCAACAAAGAGAGAAAAGAGCATAGCTTTCAAAGCAGCTGATGAAGAAGAAAAAGCTCCAAGAGATGAGGAGTTCATGAGTCTACTTGCCCAAAGATTCTACAAGATGGCAAGAAAAGACTTCAGGAAAAAGTCATCCAGGAGCCATGAAAAGTGAAGGTATGACAAGTCAAATTCTAAAGAAATTATTTGTTATGGTTGCAGGAAACCTGGACATATTCTGCCAGATTGTCTAGAAAATCAGAAGAAGGAGAGGAGAACTGAAAAAGAGGAAAGAAGACACTCCAGCAAGTCTTCCTCCCACAAGCACAAAAAGAAGGGAAGAGGATTTGTAGCAGAAACCTGGAGTGAAACTGAATCAGAAAATTCATCCAGTTCTTCAGATGATGAAGAAGAAACAAAAGAAAATGACCAATGTTTGATGGCCATTTATGACTCAGGTAGTGAGTCAGGAAATGCATCATCATCCAGTGATGATGAAGATAATGAAGAAGAGAAGAACTTCTGCATGATGGCAATCAATGCCTTAGCCAACAATTCTGATGAAGAAGAATCAGAATCAGAAGCAGAAATTGATGCAGATCAGGTAATATCTAACTTTGATTTTACTTCAGTTGAATTCAAAGCTGAATTCAAAGTTCTTTACTTAGACTTACTAAACTCTGAGAAAGAAATAATCTCACTCAGACATAAGCTAGCTGAAATGAATCAAATAAGTGAAGAGAATGTAAATCTTAAGAAAGATTTGGCTGCCTCTAGAGAACAAACTATTCTCCTTGAGAATAAACTTTCTGAGGCCAAGAAATTTGAAGAATCCCTAAATGGGAGAAGCGTCAAACTGATGGACATTACAAGCATAGTAAATGCTAGACTTAATAGCAAACTAGGCTTGGGTGCTTCATCAAGTGAGTCACCTCTAATTAAGAAGAACATACTCTCTACACCTATAAAATTCATCTCTGCTAAGAACAAAGAGGTTGTAGGAGTAAATAAAAACATTTCAAGTAAGACTGTCGAGAATAGCAGAATTTAGCAGAATTCAGCAGAATTCGTCGAACGGAGATCGACGAAATGTATCCACTTCGTCGAACGGAGCTCGACGAACTCTGAAGACAAATTTTCAATATAGTTATAATATGAACGGCGCTCGACGAAATCTCAGTCATTCGTCGAACGGTGCTCGACGAACTCAGCCCAGTTCGTCGAACAGAAACTATACAGCAAATCTGAACAATTCTTATTCTTCACATTCTATCAATCCTTTCACTGAATGGATAATACCTCCAAGGAGATATCATCCACAAGGTTACAAGGACCAACCTGAAATGTCTTTTATTTCAGATTTTTGTGGAAATACAAAAAGACCCAAGGTAGTCTGGGTCAGGAACAAATAGATTATTTTTCTGTTTTTGCAGGTACACAGCTGTCCAAGAATAAATGAAAAATGGTATTTGGATAGTGGCTGTTCAAAACATATGACAGGAAACAAGGCCAACCTGAACATCTACAAGGCAAAGCTTGGACCAAAAGTTATATTTGGAGACTCCAAATGTGGACAGACCAAAGGCTATGGAAAAGTCAAGGTTGGAGAAGTCACCTTCAAAGAGGTAGCTTATGTCAAGGGACTGAAGCACAACCTCATCACCATAAGTCAGTTATGTGAGGAAGGGTATCAGGTAACCTTTCAATAAATTAAAATGCCTTATTAAATCTTTTGATAATGTTATTGTTTTATCACGTATTAGGCAGGGTAATATTTATTTAGTGAATTTCAATTCATCTAAATCAGAAATTTGTTTATTTAATGAATTAAGCAAACCTAGTGAACTTTGGCATAAGAGATTAGGACATGTAAACCTTAGGACCATTGCTAAATTATCTAAGGACAATCTTGTTAGAGGTTTACCTTTAGGTTCATACAAGAAAGAAGGTCTTGTTGGCATGAAATGCTAGGGCATGTTGGCATGGCGAAGCTGAAGACTATGACGGAAAAAGGCCTTGTGAAAGGCTTGCCTAGTTTATCATCCATGGGAGAGGGTCATGTCTGTGCGGGGTGTCAGTATGGCAAGTCTCATCAACTTCCATTTGACAAGTCACAGAGCAGGTGCAAGAAGCCGTTGGAGTTGATTCACGGTGATCTTTTTGGCCCGACCAACACTGCTAGTCTTGGAGGCAACCGGTATATGCTGGTTTTGATTGATTATTACACTAGATATACCTGGGTATATTTTATGAAGGAGAAGTCAGAAGCGTTTGGGAAGTTTGTGGAGTTCAAGGAGCTTGTGGTGGATCGTCTTAGATTGCGGATTAAAAAACTGAGAACTGACAATGGAGGTGAGTTCACCTCAGGTGAGTTCTTTAGTTTCTGCAGGAAGCACGGCATCCAGAGAGAGATCTCTTGTGCGCATACTCCACAACAGAACGAAGTTGCTGAGCAGAAAATCCGTCATTTGACGGAGACCGTGAAGTGCTGGCTTCATGCCAAGAATATTTCAAAGTCCTTCTGGGCAAAGGGTATGTCTTGTGCTGCTTATGTCATCAATCGGATGCCTCTTAGTCCGATCAACATGAAGACTCCACATGAGTTGATGTTTAAGGAGAAGCCCGGTGTGGGACACTTACGAGTGTTAGGTTCAACTTGCTATGTGCAAGTTCCTGATACCCTTAGAACAAAACTAGACGCGAAGGCGAGGAAACTAATGTTTGTTGGGTATGATGACCGAAAGAAGGGCTGGAAGTGCATGGATCCCCAAACACGGAGATTTGTAGTATCTCACGATGTGGTATTTGACGAGTTGACGTCATACCAGGGGAGTTCTGGTATAGAACTATTAGATAGCAAGGTTGAAAGGCAAAGGGAAGCTGCAGAAGGTCTTCAGGAGGAGTTGCCTGTTTCACCAGGGGCTCCAGTTGCGTCAATCTCTGGGGCAGATGCTTCAGGTTCTGGAAGCAGGGGGAGCAATGCTCCAAGTACACATGAGAACAAAGTTGATTCTGAAGAAACAACGGAAGTGGTTAGTCCAGTACCGACCTTGAGAAGGTCAAAGAGGACTATAATTCCACCAGCTCATTATACAGGAGGAAACATGGTGAGCTTTGTTTCATGTTTCTTTGCTGTCCCTCTGGATGAGCGAGAGCCCTTAAGATTTGAGGAAGCCACTAGAGTCAAGTAGTGGGAAGATGCCATGGATGAGGAGATGGCTGCCCTCAGGAAGAACGAAACCTGGGATCTTGTTCCCAAGGTTGATGACATAACTCCTATAACTTGCAAGTGGGTGTTCAAACTGAAGAAGAAGGCGGATGGTAGTATCGAGCGGTACAAGGCTCGTCTTGTTGCTCGAGGGTTCTCACAACAGTATGGGGAGGATTATGAGGAGACATTCAGTCCAGTGGCCAAGATGACTTCAGTGCAGGCGGTGATTGCGTTGGCAGCTTGCCGAGGATGGAAGATTTGGCAACTTGACGTAAAGAATGCTTTCATGTACGGCGAGATTGACAGGGACATCTTCATGGTTCAACCACCTGGGTATGTATCGAAAGTTCATCCGGGACACGTCTGCAAGCTGAAGAAGGTCCTCTATGGGTTGAAGAAAGCGCCTAGGGTGTGGTATGGGAAGATCGCAGAATATCTCCATTTCTGCGGATACTTTGCTTCAGACTCAGATTCTAGCTTGTTTATCAAGAAGAAGGGAGAGCTTCAGGTCCTCGTGCTGTTGTATGTGGATGACATGATTGTCACCGGGAACTCAGAGGAGGAGGTAGCAAGGCTAAGGGCTGAGCTTGCTATCAGATTTGAGATGAAGGATCTAGGTGAGCTCCACCACTTCTTTGGACTCGAGGTTGAGAGGCAGAAGAATGGAGTGCTCATTTCCTAGAAGGGCTATGCGGAGCGAATCGTTAAGAGATTCGGCATGCAGGAAGGGAAGAGTAGTTCTACTCCTCTTGAGGTTGGTCTAAAGCTTCGGCGGGATGAGGGGCGGATTCTTTCTGATCCATTGGTGTTCTGGGCTCTTATTGGGAGTCTGATATATTTGACGATTACCAGGCTGGATATTGCATATGTAGTTGGCAGGGTGAGTGGATATATGGCAGAGCCACGGAAACCTCATCTGGTGGCGGCCAGGAGTAACCTGGAGTATGTGAAGTCGACCTCTGATTTGGGTCTCTGTTATAGGAGAGATACATGTTTTAACCTGCATGGTTACATGGATGCTGATTATGGGGGAGATTCGGATGATCGAAAGTCGACATCTGGATATGTCTTTTTGGAGGGCCCTGCATCTATATCATGGTGCAGCAAGAAGCGGGATTTGGTATCTGTTTCTACCACTGAAGCGGAGTACAAGGCTTCGGCCTTGACAGCTCAGGAAGTCATCTAGCTGAGGAGGTTGGTAGAAGACATCCATGAGTAGGTGCGACGTCCTACTCTGCTACGCGGTGACAACGAGAGTGCCCTCAAACTGGTTAATAATCCATTTTGTCATGCGCGGACCAAGCACATCGAGATCGAGCATCATTTTGTTCAGGAAAAGGTGTTGGAGGGATCACTGATGGTTGAGCAAGTGCGGAGCGAGGACAATGTCGCTGACATCTTCACAAAGCCGCTAGCGAAGGGACCATTCACTCGGTTATGAGGTTTACTCGGGTTGACTTCCACTTCTCACTTCAAGGGGGAGTGTTGAAAATATTGAAGTGAAGTGGAGGTCGGGCGGTCTGTCTTGAGACCGCGCGGGTTGTCTACCCGCAGAAGGTCGGGCAGTCTGTCTTGAGACTGCGCGGGTTGTCTACCCGCAGAAGGTCGGGCAGTCTGTCTTGAGACCGCACGGGTTGCTTACCCGCAGCGGGCTGGTGGTCTGTCTATCCGGCTTGTTCTTGGACTTGGTCTGCTTCAAGTCCTGGTGCTCTGCAAGACCAGTACGGCTTGTCTTTAAGCCGCACGGTTTGTTTTCTACCCGCTGTCGGGTTGAGGCGGTTATCCTATCTCTATGGGCGGTTACCACACTCCACCTCACGCCTATAAATAGGACCTCTCCCTCAGATCAAATATAGTGAACAGTAAGCGAGAGCTCGCAAGTCTTTTTTGCGGTTAGACTTTTCTAGTCGCTCGGGTTGAGAATTGACTCTGTTGTGTTCGCAGGTTGCGTGACTTGTGTGTGGTTCTGACTTGTTCAGAGATGACCGCAGCGGTTAAGTCGGTGGTAGTCAGCGGCGGGTAGCAGCAGGTGGTCGCGGTTTGCGGCAGCTTTTCTCTTCGACTTGTGTTCTTGCTTTCAATAAAGTCAGACCATGCGGTTAGGCGGCTTGCCTTGCCGGTCTGTTTTCTGTTCAGCTTGTCAGCAGCAGTGTTCGCGGTTAGGAGCGGCTAAGTGACAGCTGTCAGGCGGCCTTGCTCGGGCAGACAGTGTCAGCATTGGAATAATGGGTAGTCAGCGTGTTGAGTTGCGGTTTGGCGACTTGTCGGTTTGCGCGGACAGCCTTGTTAAGTCGGGCGGCTTGTTAGTCAGGCGGCTTGGGCAGTTTCTGCTTTGTCTTGTTGTTATTCTTCTTCGATTGTATTGGTGAAGCATGTCTCGCCATGTGTACCTCAAGTTGTAAAGAAGAGATTTGAATACTAGTCCTCGTGTTCCTTCTTTGTTTCTGGTTTATTGTGCTCAGTTGGGTTGAGAGTATTCCTGCGACCTAGTTCCCATTTTTCCGCTTGTCAAAACCTTAACTTGGTGTCTGATAGTAATTATCAAAAAGAGAAATTTTCACAGTTTCTTTATAAATCAAATGTAATGTTTGTGATTGAGTTTATTAAAGTTTCTTTAATGTTTGTGCTGCTAGCCATTTTTTGATCACGTTTTTCAAGTATGTGTTTTTTACCGAGGAAAACTTCTAGGAAAGAGGATAAGGGAAGCTTCATCCACATCTACCTCATGCCATCTACCACCACTACCTCCATGAATTTGGCCATATAAATAGTTATGATGGAGAATATGATAAAGACATCCACTTCTCTCCAAACTCAAGCATTGGAAGATTTTCTAGAGAAGCCTTTGTGGTAATCGGTTTTGGTTTGGGAGAGCTTTCGGACGTCGTTCTGCGATGTTGATGAGAAATACTTCACCCATAGCTCTCCCTGTTAGCGAAGTTTAATCGTAATATACAGAAGAAAAAAAGGAAGATGATGATGTGGTGAAGAAGTGGAAATGTTATGATGTAACTGTGAAACTATATGTATATTATATAACTTTATTATCTTTCTTTTTAAATCAAATGTAATGTTTGTGAAACCTTATTTCAACATTTCCGTTGTACTGTGTAAAAGGCATGAATGAAATTGACTTCAACTGCTTCCATCGTCTTCTTCAGTGTGGCTTAATAACTTCTCCTGCTTCCTTTTCTTTTCCTGCGGATCGAAAGACCCGCAACCAAGAAAAAACAAAATCAAAACCATCCCATTATTGGTATCAGAGCACACAATTGAGTTGTCCATGGAGAATTAAAAATGTGCCAACAGAAATTGTCATCCCCGTTTGAATTCGCACTCAAACTAGAGAAATTCTCACTCAGGCATCTCATCACATGTCCGCGTCAAGTATTCAAACTTTCTTATATTCTCAGAACAGAGTTCCTGTCTCTGACGGCCAATTTATGACTACTGGAGCATGCAGATGAAGACCATGTTTCTCTCATAGGGACTATGGGAACTTGTCACACAGGGGTTTCCTCAAACATGGGCAGAAGCGGGGGCAAATGATGCATCAGCAATAGTGTATACTGAGAATCTCAAACGAGAATCAAAGGCACTTTTGTACATCCAACAAGGTGGTGGTAAGACAATCATTCCTAGACATATGGCGCATCAACATCCAAGGAGGCATGTGATATGCTCTATTCATATTTCAAAGGATCGTCCAAATTTGTTTCAATTAAGTTGCAGGGCCTCTGGAAGGAGTTCGACTCCTTGCAACTGTTTGAAATAGAGCAGTTACATGAATTCTTCTCTAGGACCACATGCATAGTAAATCAAATTGGATGTTTGGGAGAAGTAGTTGACGAAAAGAAGGTAGTGTTAAATGTTCTAAGAAGCCTACCAATGAAGTTTGACCTTGTAGTTGCAGCAATTGAAGAATCGAAGGATTTATACTTGTTTTCTCTCATGTCATAATTGATGGGATCATTGCAAGCACATGAAAGCCATATGTGTTGGTTTGATGTCTCTGTTGAGGTGGCATTTCTCACCAAATTTAATTTGAGTGGCAGCAAATAAGAAGAGAGGAAGGGCCACCAATTCAATAAAGACAAAAGAAAAGAGAAAGTTTCCAAATTCAGAGAGAACTAACCCTTCACTGCAGTGCCACATCTGTAAGAAAAACAATCATTAAGCAGAGGATTGATACTTCAGGTGTAAAAGCTGACTTAAACTGACACATAGTGACAGAGACTGTTAGTTTAAAGAAGACAGATTCAACAAGAAGAAGCAAATCTTACTAAATAAAATCCTGCTAGTGTGTTCTACACATGTCTCAAAACATCAACTAAAATGGAGCATTTGTGTTACATCGACAGCGTGTGTTCGAATCATATGACATATAATAAAAACTCCTTCACATATCTTGATGAAACCAAGCAGGCGGAAGTAATAATGGAGGGATAGCAAAATACAAAAAATACTAGGCAAAGGAACTGTATGAGTGAAATCAAAATCAGACTTCTCCAAACTAATTCAGGATGTACAATATGTTCCCATCTCGATCCACAGTTTGCTAAGTGTGGGCAGTTGATAAGCAAAGGCTAAAAATTAATATTTGATCAAAAAAATTGTGTTGCAAACGATGATAAAAAAACAATATCTGTTGGACATGTGTGTCTCCCTTTGTTTGAGAATAACAAATCCCAAATTGTATTTAATCTTGCTTGTCGTGTGTTTATAGTGTGCAGGAACTATATGTGCAATACTCCACAGGTAGAAAGCAGCTTGGAACCAACAAACTGAGTTTAAGCACTACAGCCAGTGCTAGTGGTTACCGCAGGCGCTAGCGCTACCGCCTGGCGCTAGCTCAAGTTTGTGCAAAGCGCCATGCCGCCGACGGTTTCGCAACCGCTCTACACAAACGATAGCCAGGCACTAGGTGCTACCGCAGGCGCTAGCTCGGAGTTCTATAAAATGGAGTTCTCCTTCTTGTTTTTGATTGATCATCCCAGAGAGAGTCCCTTGCCAAATTCCTGAGTTGTTACTCTGCCGAATTCTCATCTCCCACTCAAAGTCAAAGAAGAATTCTGGAGAAGGAAGCCATCACGCTGCATCCAAAGAACGATCGCATCAACCTTGCTTGATCCACAGTGGTCATTCATCATCAACTCCAGAAAATCTCATAGAGGGAGTCTTTATTTGTATTAGTTTATTCCATTGTATTTTTGTAGTGAAATCGCCTTGTATTTGGCGACTAGGTCTAGGTAGGACTTAGCGAGGAATTCGCCTTGTGTTGGCGACTAGGTCTAGGTGATTAGATCTAGGGGTGCTCGAGGCTATATCCGGGGGAGGATTGGCTAGAGCGGCTTGAGGCCATATCCGGGGAAGGATAGGCTAAAGACAACCGGTTCGTGGAGATACGAGTCGATATAGAAAAGGAAAAATTGTTTTTACTTTGTACGCCTTCGATTTCTAGCGATATTGAAATCAAATTTTTGTAAACACCTTTTTTATATAATATAATCATGTTTCTATTTGTGTTTACTTGATTCTCTCTTTTGGGATAAATTATAAAATTGCAAATTACAATTGTTTCTTCCTTTAAGCTAAATTGTTATTTCATTTACATTTACTTAAAACAATTTGGTAAATCATCTAAAAATTCAAAAAGAATTTTATTCCCTTATTCACCCCTCTAAGGGCGCCTATCGATCCAACAAGTGGTATCAGAGGATAGGTTATTCCAAACGGTTTAAAAACCATTAATAATGATGTCTTATGATCTCGCTTTTTAGAGGGTCAGGGAATTAGTAGACCTCCACTATTTACTGGGTCAGATTATAATTATTGGAAAAATAAGAGGAGATGTTTTCTTATGACCCTAGATATTGAGGTTTGAAATATGGTAGAAGAGGAATATTTTCCTCCTACAGTTGTAGTTGGAGAAGTAACATTAGAAAAACCTAAGGATAAATGGGATGATAGGGATAAACTCAAATGCAAAAATAACGCAAAATCCATGAATGCTCTATTTTGTGTGTTAGATAGAAAGGAATTTAATAGAATTTTTGCATGTACTACTGCTTATGATATTTGGAATCATTTGGAAATTACTCAGGAAGGTACATCGCAAGTAAAAGATTCAAAACTTTTCCAACTGGAGTCGGAATATGAAAAGTTCCGGATGGATGAAAGTGAAGATGTTGATGCCATGTACACGCGCTTCACCAAGATCGTCAATGCCTCCAAAGCTCTTGGAAAGACCTTCTCAAATGGCGACTTGGTCTGAAAGATCCTTCGTTCTCTTCCTCCAAAATTCAACCCGAAGGTGACGGCCATTTCAGAACCACACAATCTAAGAACGCTCCAAGTTGAGAGTCTCATTGGGAATCTCAAAACCCATGAGGTAGAACTCAAAATCCAATATGATGAATACAACAAGGAGCCAAAGAAGAAGGCATTGACACTAAAGTCAAAAAAGGAGTGCCAAGAGGATGAGGATGAAGATGAAAAAAGCCTTTTGGTGAAGAACTTTCGAAAGTTCATGCGAAATCTAGAAAGGAGAAACACTTTCCGGAAATTTTTCCAAAAAGATGCAAGATGGAAAGGGTCATCTTCAAATAAGGAAAAGAAGAGCGATGATGAAGAAGAAATACCTCCACCGGAATGCTTTCATTGTAGGAAGACCGGGCATATTCAGAGCCAATGCCCAAAGTTCTTGAAGGAGAAGAAAGACAAGCGGCACAAAGGGAAGGAGAAGAGGAAGGTGCTAAAAGCTAGAACATGGGATGACTCCTCCTCTTCCGAAGGATCAAGCGGGTCTTCATCAAGCGAAGATGAGGAAGCAAACATGTGCCTCATGGGACATGGAAACGATGATGACGACACCTGTGTTCTTAGCGACACTGAGGTAACTCCTCCCACTTATGAAGATCTCTTTAATGAATTTCTTGAAACTTGCAAAGCTTTTGATAAAAATATGAAAGATAGTATTTTATTGAATCGTGAAAATGAATCTCTTATTAAAGAAAATCAAAAGCTTTCCAAAAAATTAATTATTTTAGAAAAGTGAAAGGTTTCTTCTCAAGAGTGTGATCATTCCACTAAAATGGCAAAAGATATTGAAGAGTCTCTTTCTAAAGCCCTCTCTCATGCCAAAACTCTTACAAAAGAAAAGGGGGAATTAGAAAGAAAATTAGAAGCCTCTCTTGTGCAAATGAAAAATAATAAAAAAAAAGGTTTTGAAAATAGGTGTGTCATGCTTGTGATAGAAAACTTATCCCTTAAAGCATAAGTTCATGATATCACCATGGCCTTTAAAAAATTTAGAATATGCCAAAAATCACTGGAAATGATTTTAGGGAACCAGTGCCATAGGTCTGGAAAATTTGGGCTCCTATATCGAGGTGAGGCCTACCGCCCGGCGCTAGCCACTAACGCCGGTGCTAGCACCTCATACAAGAAACCTGAATTTTCTTTTACAAAATGTTTTTCTTCTGAAAATCTGATTCCTTCCAGCAAGAAAAAATTCCAGAAAAGGGTCGCAACCCTCTTTATTACGTGTGCAAACTGTTATAGGTTTGGTCACACGTCTTGTTCTTGCAGGAAATCAAAACAAACTACTTTAAAGCAAATCTGGGTACCTAAGGCTTCCACGTATTCTATGGGTGGTACCACTTGGGTATCCGGATCTTTACTCTCATCTTCTTTCAAGATGTGCAGGCAGGCTAAGGAAAATGAAGACGTGTGGTACTTGGTTTCTGGATGCTCCAAGCACATGACGGGCAATAAAGCAAAGTTCCTTAGCCTAGAAAAGAAGAAAAGAGTGATCGTCAAGTTTGGTGACAACGGAAAAGGAAGGATCATGGGAATTGGTACAGTTGGTAACGAATCTTGTACTATATATAATGTTCTTTATGTGAAAGGATTAAAACACAATTTAATTTCTATTAGCCAATTATGTGATAATGGATTAGATGTGTTATTTGAATCTTCCACTAATCTATGCAAAATATCTAATCCTACTACAAAAGATATTTTACTAACTGCACCAAGAATACATAAGGTCTATATAGTTTCTTTTCATGATCTTTCTAAATCATCTATAAAATGTTTTATCACTAAAAATGATGAATTAGAACTTTGGCATAGAAGGCTAGGGTATACTAGCACAAAGCTCATTGTAAAACTTGCTAAAAGTGATTTAATTAGAGGATTGCTTAGGTTAAATGGAACTTTACCTTCACTTTGCTCACAATGTCAAAAAGGTAAATTTTCTAGATCCTCTTTCAAAAGTAAAAATTTCATTTCTACTACAAGACCCTTGCAAATAATTCATATGAATCTTTTTGGTCCCGTTAGCACTGCAAGTCTTGGTGGTAGATTATATACATATGTTTTAATATATGGTTTTTTAAGATATTGTTGGACATTATTTCTCTCTTCCAAATCCGATGCGTTTTGCGAATTTGCAAAATTATGTACTCGTATTCAAAATGAAAGAGATTTAAAAATTAAATGCATTCGCTCGGATCATGGAGGAGAATTTTAAAATGAAAAATTTACATCCTTTTGTGATATGTTAGGGCATTAAACATGAGTTCTCCGCACCACGCACACCACAATAAAATGGTGTTATAGAAAGAAAGAATAGGACACTTCAAGAACTAGCATGCACTATGCTATGTGAATATAAATTACCTAAGTCTTTTTGGGCCGAAGCCGTAAATACATCATGTTATGTTATGAATAGAATCATGCTTCGCCCATCTCTTAATCTCACACCATATGAACTTTATTTTCAAAAGAAGCCTAATGTATCCTATTTCAAAGTTGTTGGTTGTAAATGTTTTATTTTGAATACAAAAGATAGCTTGGGAAAGTTTGATGAAAAATGTGATGACGGAACTTTTCTTGGGTACTCTTCAACTAGTAAAGTTTATCGATTTTTTATAAAAGAACTAGTAGAGTTGAAGAGTCAATAAATGTGAAATTTGATGAGTTTGTTCCTTGTGTAGAAAAACTTTCCGCAGGCAACGAGGATGATCTCTTACAACCTTTGGAGCATTGTGATGAGGAACCTTCCAAAGAAGAAAGAGAGGAGGCCAAGGAAGATGTCTATGCGCCTCCAAGCGCCTTGTAATTTACAAAGGATCACCCACGGGAACTTATAATTGGCGAACCATCTATTGGGGTAAGAACTCACTCTTCTCTTCATGAATCTTATTCAAATATTTATTTTGTTTCCGAAATTGAACCAAAAACCGTTTCTACCGCTTTAAATGATGAATTTTGGTTTTTGGCTATGAATGAAGAGTTAGAACAATTTAAGCGGATAGACCATCTAGTCATCCGGTTGTAGGTGTAAAATGGATCTTTGAAAATAAATTAGATGGTGAGTCTAGAATCACTAGGAATAAGGCATGCTTAGTAGCACAAGGATATTCACAAATCGAGGGGATAGATTTTGACGAAACTTTTGCACCCGTTGCTAGGTTGGAATCTATTAGAATTTTTCTAGCATTTGCAAGCTTTAAAAGAATAAAACTATTTCAAATGGACGTAAAAAGTGCTTTTCTCAACGGGTTTGTAATAGAAGAAGTTTATGTTGAACAACCCCCCGGTTTTATTAATGAAAAATTTCCAATCATGTTTATAAACTACAAAAAGTGCTTTATGATTTAAAACAAGCACCCCGTGCATGGTATGAAAGACTTACATCATTTTTATTAAAGCATTGTTATATTATGGGAAGTGCCGATAATACTCTCTTCATTAAGCATAATAATAATGATTTAATTATTTTGCAAATATATGTTGATGATATAATCTTTGGATCTACTAATGAAGAGTTGTTTAATGAAGTTATTAAAGTGATGAAAAATGAATTTGAAATGAGTCTAGTAGGAGAACTTTCTTATTTTCTTGGTTTTCAAATATTACAAAGAAATGATGGTATTTTTATATGTCAAACCAAATATGTCTATGATATGCTTAAACGCTTTGGATTTGAAAACCTTAAACATGCTTCTACACCAATGAGTGCATCACTTAAATTAGGAAAAGATGAATCGGGAATTTCAATTGATCAAACCTTATATAGAGGTATGATAGGATCCCTACTTTATCTTAGTGCAACTAGACCTGATATTATGTTTGTCGTATGCTTATATGCTCGATTTCAAGCCAATCCAAAAGAATCTCACTTAAAAGCGGTAAAATGAATTTTTCGATATCTAATTGGATCATCTATATTAGGATTATGGTACCCGCACAATAATTCATTCACAGTTTACGGCTATTCCGATTCAGACTATGCTGGATGCTCACTTGATAGAAAAAGCACTAGCGGTACTTGCCACTTTTTAGGATCTTCTTTAGTTGCATGGTCTAGTAGGAAACAAAATTCGGTTGCACTCTCCACCACGGAGGCCGAATACATTGCACTAGGGAGTTGTTGTGCACAAACACTATGGATGAGCCAAACTTTAGAGGACTTTGGTTTTCATCTAAAACACATAGAATTAAAATGTGACAACAAGAGTGTCATTGATCTTACAAATAATCTGGTACACCATTCTAGATCCAAACATATAGATGTACGTCATCATTTCATAAGGGATCACATTAAGAAAGAAAATGTTAGAATACAGACTCTCAAGTTGCTGATATATTCACTAAACCTCTTCCCGATGCAAGGCTTCAAATGTTAAGGTTGGAATTAGGAGTCTTAAACATCTTAGGATGAATAACATGTAAAATGCTAATGTTTTATGCAATTTGAGCAATCAAGACATCTCTGAAAATTACAAAATTTCTGCATAACACTACTCTTAAAACCCCTAATCAATATCAAAAAATAAAATTTTAAAATCTTCATTATTTCACTTACTGTTTCCATCGCTAGCGCCGACGCTAGCATGAGTGTATGAATTTTGTGTTTTTCAAAATTTCTAAAAATCTACAAAAATATTTAGTACATATTTACTACTTTAAATTTTGTACTTATGACTTTTGTTATTTTTTTTTATTTATTTTATGAAAAATCAACTATAAAATTTAAAATTCAAAAATACAAAAATATGTTTTTGTGGTTTTCTGTTTTTTCTTTTCATTAAAATTTTCAAAAAAAAATTTTGTATGATCTTTATTGCTAATATCAAGCATGTATGGATTCTATCATTTAGAATTATCTACAATTTTGAAGTTTAATTCTTCAAATTACTATGAACATTGTTTTGTTTATCATGCTTTGATATATCTATTTAAGTGCATCAATTGTATTGACACATATGTGTAGAAGTAAATGTTTTGTGGTTGATAATGATACATGTTCACTCACTTTTTTTGGTAATCTACATGTGTGTTTAAATCTAAAAATGTTTGCTTGTGTAGTGTAATTGTACAATTAATTAAAATTTGCATAAGTTTGTTATCTACACTACATTTGAATTGCACTTAAAAATTAAGAAAAGTGGTTTTTAAAAAAAATTATGTTGGGTTTGCAAAACAAGTGTATTCGGAGAATGTTGTCTCACAAAAGTGAACAAAAATTAGACAAATATAACTCCACCAAGCACTACTTGAATCTCCTGATAAGTCTTCATAAACATTGTGAGCTTGAGCACCTTGGAAAGAATAGTAAAGTATCTTGTACAAACCTTGGTTAGTACACCACTTTTTTCTAAAACTATTGTGCATTAAAGTGTGTGAAAGTTAATATACGTGTGTTTTATTGTGCACTTTACTCTACATTTGACTTGTATTTTGTGATTTAAATCATTTGTTCACATTGCTCAAAATACACTTATGTGCACTTCATTATCTTTCATAACACTTATTCTCATGAGTATTGGATTCTAATATTTTATCTATACTACTCTTTATATAAGAAATGCACTAGATAACCTAGCATGATCTCTACAATGTTTTGTATCTCTTAAACTTGAAATTAAGTAACATTGTAGTATAATTTTTTGATATGTTCATTTCATGCTTGGTATCTTTATGAAAAACTTTGAGATTTCAAAAATGTTAAGACATCTTTACATTTTGAACTTAAACTCATATTTTTAATTATGATTTTCATGCTTACAAAAAGATGTTTCTTATAATCTTACGCTTGCCTACACTCTTATTTTATTTTACTTGAAATCTCTTATATATACTAAGCTTAAAATAATTATCTATATTACAAAAGCTCGATCATGCTTTATCATTTATAAGGAATGCCTCCTTACTACCCTCACTCCACCTTCTTTTGATAATACCAAAAGGGGAAGATTAATTGAAGAAAACTAGAGGAGATATCTAGAAGATTAAGGGAGAAATACTAATTCTTGTAATTTAGGGGGAGTAAAACATAAATTGCATTTATGTAGGGGGGCATTAAGATAGGGGGAGTATGCACTATTCTCATGCTTATCATATACTATAGTTGCACTTTTATCTCGCTTATCATTTACCATAAACACCTTTGTTGATTTCTTGCTAAGAGGATTTGTTATTATCAAAAGGGGGAGATTGTTGGACATGTGTGTCACATCCCTTTGTTTGAGAATAATAAATCCCAAATTGTATTTGATCTTGCTTGTCGTGTGTTTATAGTGTGCATGAACTATAGGTGCAATACACCACAGGTAGAAAACAGCTTGGAACCAACAAACTGAGCTTAAGCAATACCGCCAGCGCTAGCGGTTACCGTAAGCGCTAGCGCTACCGCCTGGCGCTAGCTCAAGTTCGTGCACAGCGCCACGCCGCCGACAGTTTCGCAATAGCTCTACACGAACGATAGCGCATGCGCTAGGTGCTACCGCAGGCGCTAGCTCGGAGTTCTATAAAATGGAGTTCTCCTTCTCATTTTTGATTGATCATCCCAGAGAGAGTCCCTTGCCAAATTCCTGAGATGTTACTCTGCCGAATTCTCATCTCCCACTCAAAGTAAAAGAAGAATTCTGGAGAAGGAAGCCATCACGCTGCATCCGAAGAATGATCGCATCAACCTCGCTTGAGCCACAACGGTCCTTCATCATCAACTCCAAAAAATCTCATAGAGGGAGTCTTTATTTGTATTATTTCATTCCATTGTATTTTTGTAGTGAAATTGCCTTGTATTTGGCAACTAGGTCTAGGTAGGACTTAGGGAGGAATTCGCCTTGTGTTGGCGACTAGGTCTAGGTGTTTAGATCTAGGGGGTGCTCGAGGCCATATCAGGGGGAGGATTGGCTAGACGGCTTGAGGCCATATCCGGGGAAGGATAGGGTAAAGCCAACCGGTTCGTGGGGATACAAATCGGTATAGAAAAGGAAAAATTATTTATGCGCCTCCGATTTCTAGCGATATTGAAATCAAATTTTTGTAACACCTTTTTTATATAATATAATCATATCTCTATTTGTGTTTACTTGATTTCTCTCTTTTGGGGTAAATTATAAAATTGCAAATCACAATTGTTTCTTCCTTTAAGCTAAATTCTTATTTCATTTACATTTACTTAAAAAAATTTAGTAAATCATCTAAAAATTCAAAAATATTTTATTCCCTAATTCACCCCCCCCCCCCCCCCCCCCTCTAAGGGCGTCTATCGATCCAACAATATCATCTTGCATTCTATAAAAATGAATAATAATAGAGTGTTTCCCCTCTTGTTCCCAACTTCAAAGCGCCTAACACTACAAGCTACACATGATGACATTGCCTTTAAATGGCATTGTCGATATAAGCATGTAAACCACTCTGCAATTACTTAGCCGGTTATCACTGGTTAATGGTCTTCCAAATACCAAACTTCAAAAAAAATCTCTGTGAAGATTGCTCGGCGCGGCGTTATCACTGGTTACTTAGTCGGTTATCACTGGTTATCACTGGTCCAGCGAGGCGCCAGGAGAGGAGAAGGGAGGAAGCGATGGCGGTTGCCCAGCGCGGCAATCGGCAAGGTCGGAAGAACAGGCGGCAGAGAAGGTCGCGGGCGGAGGGATCCCCCTCTATTGTGACCTTCATCAGGTAGAGGGGCATGCGACGATGGCTTGCCCGGATTTCTGGGAACCTCGTAGAAGGTTGGCAGCAGAAGAAGCAGGAGAGCCTCGGAGGATTGAAGCTCATATCGAGCCCCGGCAGTTCAGGCTGTCGGTCGAAGGAGGAATGAAGACCGCGTTGACCATGGAGGTTGGGGAGACCTCGTTCAGGGAGGCAGAGGAGTTGGAGTGATCCATGGGGGAGCAGGGCTGGGAGCTTCCCGCAAGGGGAGTCTCCATCAAATTTATCGAAGGAGTGTCACTTTGACTTCACAGGCACCACCCCCGTTGGAGGAGATCAACTTCTCAGAGGAGGACATGCTAGGGAATGATAATCCCTTCCATGATGCCCTCGTGATTCAAGCTGCAGTGGAGGACTTCACCGTTGATCGGATCCTGATCGATAACGGTAGCTCCGTGATCGTCGTCTTCAAGGAGACGTTCGACAGGCTGGGCGTCGGTGCAGAAAGAGTCCGGACGCCGGATGGTCCCCTCTTTGGCTTCTCCGGAGAGAAGAAAGAGGTAGAAGGAGGAGTAGATCTACTTGTAACTCTCAGTGGCACCCCTCTCCAGTGTCATTTCATCATCGTCGATGCCCCAAGTTGCTACAAGGCCATCTTCGGAAGGCCGCTTCTTAATACCTTCAAGGTCGTTCCATCTTCCTACCATCAGTGCCTCAAGTACTGTTAGGGGGAAGATCAGGTGAGGATCAAGAGCGATCCAAGAGCCGCCCGCAAGTGCTACCTTTGCGCGGTCAGCACTATCAACCGGGTGGCTGATGCGGAGGAGTTTGAAAGGGTGACAGGAGGCACAGCCCGGCTGGAAGCGTTTGAAGTGGTTGAAGAAATCGAGATACTCTCCGCGGCAGGAGTACCTGGGTTGCTAAAAATGGGAGGATCGCTGAAGGTCAGCGATAAGATGGAGATGGCGACGTGCCTGCAAGAGAACATCGACATCTTTGCTTGGAATGCTGCTGAGATGACCGGGATTGATCCTGAGGTGGCCTGCCACCATCTCAATCTTGACCCCAAGGTCAAGCCCATCCGCCAGAAGAAAAGTGAAAGTGGAGGTTAGATCTTAAATTAACTGTAGAGGGGGGTGAATAGAGTTTAAAACTTTTTCCTTAGTTTTATTTACGGAATAAAAAATAGTGATATATATATGTGTATACAGAGTGATTAATAAAAAATAGAATAACCAAAATCACACAGCACAGCACAGAGAAATAAACAATCACAGAGGACACAAGGAGCTATAGTAGTTCCCCAATAAATCTGGGTACGTCTACTCTTCTACCACCCTTGGTAGGAATCCACTAGAATTTTTGATAAGGTGCCCTCACACCAAGGGATTTTTGATAAGGTGTCCACACACCAATGGGAGTTTGATCAGGTGCCCAAATCACCAATAAGCTTTTGATAAGGTGCTTAAAAACCACACAAGGATTTTTTGATAAGGTGTCTTGACACTAGTGGGTTACACTTTTGAAGGGAGTATTAACCCTGTACAGAATGGGATAGAGAGGGGTTATGAAGTTCTTCTCGGTCAAGATGTATAGAGAAGACTCTAGTGGATTTGATGTTGTAGAAAGGATCCTCTGTCTGATTGAAGATTTTTGACAGTTGAATGACTGGAGCTTTCTCTTGAGTCAAGAATCTTCCTGTAGTTGATTAAATTGAGAGAACAAGTTCTCCAATTTGTTGTTGCTCTTTTGAAGATCTGAATGCTTGCAGCAGAGATCTGAGAGAGTGATGTTGATGAAGCTGTTCTCGGAAAATGAATGTGCTGCTTTGAGGAGGAAGAATATGTGTATAAGCCTTTTCTGTTCTTTCTTCTTCCTGTAGCTTTTCTTCTTTCTTTCCTGATCTGATTCTTGCAGCAGGAAAATACTGAGAGGCGGTGTGTCTGTTCTCAGAAAGTGTGTGCTGCTGAAGGAGAAGAAGATGAAGTCTGTGCTCTGAATAATGCTTAGCAGGAAGAAGATGAAGATCTGTTCTTTTATTATTTTATTCGTCTTGTATATCTCTCTCTTCCTTTTTTGTCATTTTCCTGTACAACAAATATGTAATATATTCTATATTTGATCTGTCGTGTAAGCTTGTATATAATCTGTTGTATATCTTCTGCCTTTTCAAATTTCTGATAGCTATTAAATGCAAATCCCTTATATTAAGGAATATATTATATCTGAGAAGATATTCTGGGAACAGTACAGCTGCACGCTGTAATCTCTTTCCTTTTTCCACGATTTGTCCTTTTCTGCTGGAAGTGTCAACGGCTATAACTTAAATAATAAAGGAAATATATTTCCTTACTTGATTTGAAGAAAAGAGCCGTTGTTGTCGTCGATCTGAGATCAGAGAATGAATAAATATAATATTCTGAAATAAATCTGCACTTAAATAATAATTCTTCGATCTGGATAAGATTCGTCGAACTCAGATTCGTCGACCTCAATATTTTTGTCGAACGCAACATTTACTTCGTCGACCTCAACATGTGATTTACTGTTTCTGAACAACTGCTGGATATTCGTCGAACGCAGACTTGGATTCGTCGAATGGAAAGATTCGTCGACCGCTAAGCCTGGATAAATTCATCGACCAATGAGCTTGAGTAAAAGCGTCGAGCGCTGAGACTGAGTAAAAGCATCGAGCGCTGAGCGTCGAGCGCTGAGCTTGAGCAAATTCGTTGACCGCTGAGACGGGAGCGTCGAGCGCTGAGACGGGATCATCGACCGCTGAGAACAAGTCTGTTCGTCAAACGTAGATAGTCGTTCATCGAACGCAGCTAGCCATTCATCGAACGCAGAATCTGAATGAAATTTCTAGATCTAACAGCCAAATCTCTTGACCCATAAACTATACATTGGGGTCAACTTTGTCCTTAGTCAACATATAGTGATCCTAGCCCAAATCAGAAATAGGGTTGTTCCAACAATCTCCCCCTATTTGGGTTAGGACACTATTTGACAAAATTTGAAAATAAACAAATACTAAGACTTAAAAAACAACAGAGCATGAATATATCTGATATATTTTAAATATTTTATCAGATATAAAATAAATAGTGCACTGAGTTTTGAAAATATATTTCAATAAAAACAGAAATCAAAATACAATCAGAATCTTGATTTTTCTGAATTCTGCTGCTTCTGAATTCTGAAATTCTGATTTTGTCTGATCTGTGTTGTTCTGAATTCTGAGTTGAATCTTTATCTGATTTCTGAATATGTTATCTGCTGCTCCTTTTAAAATCCAAAAACTATGTTCTGAATGTGCATATAAATATATTCTGAAATCTGAATCTGCAATCTGCTTTCTACTTTTGATCAGCTTTATAATTTTGATTAGCTATGCTGTAGAAATAACTGATATTGAATTTGCTATATAAAAGTTCTTCTTCTGAGCTGTATCTGCATCTGAATTACAGAATACTTTTCTGAAACATCAAACTGTAATCAGCAAGCTGCTATAAGCTTTATCAAGCTTTTCTTCATACAGCTACTCCCCCTGAGAGTGTCTCCCCTGAGTTCTGGAGGTTCTTCAGCTTTTCTCTCCTTGTTTAGTTCATAGAACAACTCCCCCTGAGCAAAACAGTGCATCAAATGGAGCTTGTTCATACAAACTTCTCCCCCTGCCTAGTTTCAGGAAAGGCCTGAAGCTGGGCCCCTTGAAGAATGGACATTTGATGGAGGTAGGGAAGGATGCAAGATTTATATTGTTGTTGTTCCTGCACAAGAAAATAGAGATCAAGTGCAAATGGGAACTAGAAAAAGAAACAATTCTTTAGGCATTTATATAATAAAAAAACACTTAGTTTGATATGATAAGGAATGATGGGTAAGTAGAAAACTTAATTTTTTTAACAGATTGAATCTCCATCTATCATTCTCAACTGATTTATAAAGAAAATATGTTTCTTTTCATCCAAGGGCTTGGTGAAAATGTCAGCTCTTTGCAAATTAGTAGAAATGAATTGTAGACAGATTTTGTTTTTATCCACATTATCCCTAAGGAAGTGGTGCCTAATTTCTATGTGTTTAGTCCTACTATGGAGAACTGGATTTTGTGTTATAGATATTGCACTAGTATTGTCACAAAATATAATTGAATTATTTAAGTTGACACCATAGTCTAGGAGCTGATTTTGTATCCACAATATCTGTGAGCAGCAACTGCCTGCAGCTATATATTCAACTTCAGCTGTTGATGTAGACACAGATGTTTGTTTCTTACAAAATCAAGACACAAGCCTATCACCAAGAAACTAACAAGTTCCTGATGTGCTTTTCCTGTCTACTCTTCATCCAGCATAATCTGAATCTGAGAATCCAGTTAATTCAAATTCAAATGTTGTTGGATACCAAAGTCCTAGATTAGGGCAACCCTTTATATATCTCAAAATCCTTTTTAATAAAATTAGATGAGATTCTTTGGGGTTAACTTGGAATCTAGCACAAATACATGTAGCAAACATTATATCAGGCCTACTAGCTGTTAAATAAAGTAAAGAGCCAACAATTACTCTATATACTTTTGAATCAACTGGTTTCCCTGATTCATCATTATCAACAACACATTTGAGGGCATGGGTGTTTTCATGGTGGAAGAATCAGACATACCAAATCTTTCACTAATTCCTTAGCATACTTAGATTGGGATATGAAGGTTCCATTTGGAGTCTGCTTCACTTGAAGACCAAGGAAGTATGGTAGTTCACCCATACTACTCATTTCAAATTTAGATTGCATTAAATTAGAAAATCTTTTGCACAAATTTGAATCAGTAGAGCCAAAGATAATATCATCTACATATATTTGAACTAGCAATGTTTGATTTTTATGTATCCTAAAAAATAAGGTTTTGTCTACTATACCTCTACAGAATTTATTCTCTAAAAGAAAACTAGTTAAAATCTCATACCATGCTCTAGGAGCTTGTTTGAGACCACAAAGAGCTTTCTTAAGCTTAAATACAAAGGAGGAATGAGTTGGAGAGATGAAACCTTGTGGTTGTTCCACATAGACTTCTTCTTTGATTTCTCCATTCAGGAATGCACTTTTTACATCGATTTGATAAACTTTGAACTTCTTATATGCAGGAAATGCAAGAAAAATTCTGATTGCTTTAAGTCTTGCAACTGGTGCAAAAGTCTGGTCATAATCTATTCCTTCTTCTTGTGAGTATCCTTGAGCTACTAATCTAGCTTTATTTCTCACAATATTTCCATCTGCATCAAGCTTATTCCTGTAGATCCATTTGGTTCCAATGACTGGATGATCTTTTGGTCTAGGAACCAAATCCCAAACTTTGTTTGTCTTAAACTGATTGAGCTCCCTTGCATAGCAATAATCCAGTTGGGATCTTGTTCTACATCTTGTAGGGATTGAGGTTCAATCTGAGAGAGAAAACAAGTGTGCATCATATTCTGATTTACTTGATTCCTTGTTTGCACACTTGTTGAGATATCACCAATTATTTGAGATATTGGGTGATCTCTAACTGTGATGTGATCAACAGTTGGAGTGGGTTCAGCAATAATTTCCACTTGAGGAATTTGTTCAGCTGCTATATCCTGTGGAGGATGATCTGCTGTTATCTATTCTGAGCTCTCAGCAAAACCTGGGTGATTTTCCTCTTCACTGTCTTTAGCATTCTGCTGTACAGGATCCAGAAATCCTTCTTTATGTAGAGCTAATTGATCTAGCTGCTCACGTAGTGTAGGTACCTGTAGATTTTCTATGGTAGAAGAATTCTTCTCCTTATAAAACATATTAGTTTCATCAAAAGAGACATGCATAGATTCTTCTATTTTTAGAGAAGATTTATTATAAATCCTATAAGCTTTGCTGATTAGTGAATAGTCTAAGAAAATTCCTTCATCAGATTTTGGTTCAAATTTTCTAAGATATTTCTTATCATTATTATGAATAAAACATATACAGCCAAATGCCATAAAATAATTAACTTTAGGTTTCTTCCCTTTAAGTAATTCATAAGGAGTCTTACTCTTAAGTTTGTTTATCAAACTTCTATTCAATACATAGTTTGTTGTGCTAACAGCCTCTGCCCAAAAAGATAGGGGCAAATTAGCATTTGCAAGCAATGTTCTTGCTGATTCAATTAGAGTTCTATTTTTCCTTTCAACTACCCCATTTTGTTGAGGAGTTCTAGGAGATGAGAAGCAATCCATGATACCTTCCTTCTCACAAAATTCTTGCATAAGAAGAGACTCAAACTCAGTGCCATGATCATTTCTGATCAATGCAACTACAGTAGAGTACTCAATCTTTTTGCTTTTAAGAAAGTCTGTAAGAACTTTAAAGTTATCTGACTTTTCTCTCAAAAAGAGCACCCAAGTGAATATAGAGAAGTCATCTACAATAACTAGAGTGTAAGACTTCCCCCCTAAACTCTTTGTTGCTATAGGTCCAAAAAGGTCCATATGTTGCAAATATAAGATTCTAGGTGAATCACTTTTAGATAATGATTTAAAACTATTTTTAGTTTGCTTGCCTAGTTGACATGCCCTACAAAGACCTTCTTTCTTGTATGAACCTAAGGGTAAGCCTCTAACAAGATTGTCCTTAGATAATTTAGCAATGGTCCTAAGGTTTACATGTCCTAATTTTTTATGCCAAAGTTCACTAGGTTTGCTTAATTTACTAAATAAACAAACTTCTGATGTAGATGAATTGAAATTTACTAAATATATATTACCTTATCTAATACCTGATAAAACAATAACATTATCAGCAGATTTAATAAGGCATGTCAATTTATTAAAGGTTACCTGATACCCTTCATCACATAATTGACTTATGCTGATAAGGTTATGCTTCAGTCCCTTGACATAAGCTACCTCTTTGAAGGTGACTTCTCCAACCTTGACTTTTCCATAGCCTTTGGTCTGTCCATAGTTGGAGTCTCCAAATATAACTTTTGGTCCAAGCTTTGCCTTGTAGTTGTTCAGGTTGGCCTTGTTCCTTGTCATATGTTTTGAACAGCCACTGTCCAAATACCATCTTTCATTTAATCTTGGACAGCTGTGTACCTGCAAAAACAAGAAAACAATCTATTTGTTCCTGACCCAGATTACCTTGGCTCTTTTTGTATTTCCACAAAAATCTGAAATAAAAGACATTTCAGGTTGGTCCTTGTAACCTTGTGGATGATATCTCCTTAGAGGTATTATCCATTTAGTGAAAGGATTGATAAAATGTGAAGAATGAGAATTGTTCAGATTTGCTGTATAGTTTCTGTTATATGAACTGGGCTGAGTTCGGCGAGCTCCGTTCCACGAATGACTGATATTTTGTCGAGCGCCATTCATATATTTACTATATAGAAAATCTGTCTTCAGAGTTCGTCGAGCTGCGTTCGACGAATGGGTGCATTTCGTCGAGCTCCGTTCGACGAATTCTGCTGAATTCTGCTATTCTTGACAGTCTTACTTGAAATGTTTTTATCTTCATCTACAACCTTTTTGCTCTTAGCAGAGATGAATTTTATAGGTGTAGATAACATATTCTTCTTAATTAGAGGTGGCTCACTTGATGAAGCACCCAAGCCCAGTTTGCTATTAAGTCTAGCATTTACTGTGCTCGTAATGTCCATCAGTTTGATGCTTCTCCCATTTAGGGATTCTTCAAATTTTTGGCTTCAGACAACTTGCTCTCAATGAGAAAAATATGTTCCCTGGAGGCAGCCAAATCTTTCTTAAGATTTATATTTTCTTCACTATATTATTCATTTCAGCTAGCTTATTTCTGAGTAAGATTATTTCTTTCTTAGATTTGATTAAGTCTGAGCAAAGGACTTTGAATTCAACTTTGAATTCAACTGAAGTAAAATCAAAGGTAGATATTACCTGATCTGCATCAGTTTCTGCTTCTGATTCTGATCCTTCTTCATCAGAATTGTTGGCTGAGGCATTGATTGCCATCATGCAGAAGGTTCTTTCTTCTTCATTGTCTTCATCATCACTGGATGAAGAGGCATCTACTGACTCACTGCTTGAGTCATAAATTGCCATCAGGCACTGATCATTCTCTTTTGTTTCTTCTTCATCATCTGATGAGTTGGATGATGATTCTGATTCAGTTTCACTCCAAGATTCTGCTACAAATCCTCTTCCCTTCTTCTTGTGTTTGTGGGAGGAAGACTTGCTGGAGTTTCTTTTCTCTTCTTTGTCCTTTTTCTTTTCTTTCTTCTGGTTTTCTGGACAGTCTGGTGCAATGTGTCCTGGTTTCCTGCAACCAAAACATATAATTTCTTTAGAGTTGATTTTGTCATACCTTGGCTTTTCATAGCTTCTGGATGACTTTTTCCTGAAATCTTTTCTTGTCATCTTGTAGAATCTTTTGGCAAACAGACTCATCAACTCCTCATTGTCAGGAGTCTTTCCTTCTTCTTCTGTAGCTTTGAAGGCAATGTTCCTGTCCTTCTTTGTTGAAGAGGAGGTGCTCACTTGTTCAGCTTCCCTTGTCTTGATGAGTTGCTCATATGATTTGAGCTTTCCTAGCAGTGTCTCAGTAGTCATCTCATTAAGAATTCTGGCTTCCTTGATAGGCCAGATCCTAGAGTCCCAAGTGTTGGGGAAGCACATTAGGATTATGTCATTGATCTCAGTTAATGAGATTTCCTTGTCCAGTGTTCTGAGTTCACTTATGATTACATTTAATCTAGTGTACATATCTGCAACTGATTCTTCTTCACCCTTCTTGAAGTTCTCATACAGAGAGATCAAGTGAGATCTTCTGTCCTTTCTTTCATCAGCAGAGCCTGCAACCATGTTGTTGAGAGAGGTCCATATCTCTCTAGCTGAGGTGCAATCCACCACTTTCTGAAAGATGTCATCATACATGGTTTGAGCCAGAATATTCATGGCTTTTGCATCAGCACTTCTCTGCTTTTTCTGAGCTTCAGTCCATTCAGGAGGTGGGACATCAGTGTTGTTTGTTGCTGCATCAGTACTTGTTGATGTTGTAGGTGCTGGAGGCCCTGTCAAAATCACATTAAAAATTTCTTCATCAATTGAGTTCATATAAAGCCTAATCCTTGCTTTCCACAGTGCAAACTTACTGAGATTGCACATAGGAGGTCTTGTGCTTGAATAGTCCTTGTTTTGTGCCATGAGTTTTTAATAGAAAATAAAAACAATAAAAACTCTAAAATAACTTAAGATCTAATTGATCTTTGTGATCTAGGTGTTAGCATGTAAATAAGATCAACAGCCCTCTGATACCAATTGAAAGTGGATGTTAGATCTTAAATTAACTCTAGAGGGGGTGAATAGAGTTTAAAACTTTTTCCTTAGTTTTATTTGCGGAATTAAAAATAGTGATATATATATGTGTAAACAGAGTGATTAATAAAAAATAGAATAACCAAAATCACACATCACTGCACAGAGAAATAAACAATCACAGAGGACACAAGGAGCTATAGTAGTTCCCCAATAAATCTGGGTATGTCTACTCTTCTACCACCCTTGGTAGGAATCCACTAAGATTTTTGATAAGGTGCCCTCACACCAAGGGATTTTTGATAAGGTGTCCACACACCAATGAGAGTTTGATCAGGTGCCCAAATCACCAATAAGCTTTTGATAAGGTGCTTAAAAACCACACAAGGATTTTTTGATAAGGTGTCATGCCACCAGTGGGTTACACTTTTGAAGGGAGTATTAACCCTGTACAGAATGGGATAGAGAGGGGTTATGAAGTTCTTCTCTGTCAAGATGTATAGAGAAGACTCTAGTTGATTTGATGTTGTAGAAAGGCTCCTCTGTCTGATTGAAGATGTTTGACAGTTGAATGACTTGAGCTTTCTCTTGAGTCAAGAATCTTCCTGTAGCTGATTAAATTGAGAGAACAAGTTCTCCAATTTGTTGTTGCTCTTTTGAAGATCTGAATGCTTGCAGCAGAGATCTGAGAGAGTAATGTTGATGAAGCTGTTCTCAGAAAATGAATGTGCTGCTTTGAGGAGGAAGAAGATGTGTATAAGCCTTTTCTGTTCTTTCTTCTTCCTGTAGCTTTTCTTCTTTCTTTCTTGATCTGATTCTTGCAGCAGGAAAATACTGAGAGGTGGTGTGTCTGTTCTCAGAAAGTGTGTGCTGCTGAAGGAGAAGAAGATGAAGTTCTGTGCTCTGAATAATGCTTAGCAGGAAGAAGATGAAGATCTGTTCTTTTATTCTTTTATTCTTCCTGTATATCTCTCTCTTCCTTTTCTGTCGTTTTCCTGTACAGCAAATATGTAATATATTCTATATTTGATCTGTCGTGTAAGCTTGTATATAATCTGCTGTATATCTTCTGCCTTTTCAAATTTCTGACAGCTATTAAATGCAAATCCCTTATATTAAGGAATATATTATATCTGAGAAGATATTCTGGGAACAGTACAGCTATACGCCGTAATCTCTTTCCTTTTTCTAAGTATTGTCCTTTTCTGCTGGAAGTGTCAATGGCTATATCTTAAAAATAATAAAGGAAATATATTTCCTTACTTGATTTGAAGAAAAGAGTCGTTGATGTCATCGATCTGAGATCAGAGAATGAATAAATATAATATTCTGAAATAAATCTGCACTTAAATAATAATTCTTCGATCTGGATAAGATTCGTCGAACTCAGATTCGTCGACCACAATATTTTTGTCGAACGCAACATTTACTTCGTCGACCTCAACATGTGATTTACTGTTTCTGAACATCTGCTGGATATTCGTCGAACGCAGACTTGGATTCGTCGAATGGAAAGATTCGTCGACCGCTGAGCCTGGATAAATTCGTCGACCGCTGAGCTTGAGTAAAAGCGTCGAGCGCTGAGACTGAGTAAAAGCGTTGAGCGCTGAGCGTCGAGCGCTGAGCTTGAGCAAATTTGTCGACCGCTGAGACGGGAGCGTCGAGCGCTGAGATGGGATCGTCGGCCGCTGAGAACAAGTCTGTTCGTCGAACGCAGATAACCATTCATCGAACGCAGCTAGCCATTCGTCGAACGCAGAATTTGTATGAAATTTCTAGATCTAACAGCCAAATTTCTTGACCCATAAACTATACATTGGGGTCAACTTTGTCCTTAGTCAACATATAGTGATCCTAGCCCAAATCAGAAATAGGGTTGTTCCAATAAAAAGATCAAGTGCCACCGTGTTCGCTGGGCCTATCCGCGAGGAGGTTAAGAAGCTGCTGGATGCAGGCTTTGTGTCATAGATCCAGTACCCAGGCTGGGTCTCGAATGTTGTAATGGTGAAGAAAGCTGGGGGCAGCTAGAGGATGTGTGTAGACTTTTCATTATTAAATAAAAGTTGCCCGCAGGATTGTTATCCTTTGCCTCGAATCGACGCGCTGGTTGATTTGTCCGTTGGTTTTTCTGTAATGAGCTTCCTTGATGCGTTTTCTGGATACCATCAGATCCGGATGTATCCCCCTGATTGTCGCGATGTTTCCTTCATCACTGGCGATGGCTGCTACAGCTACAAGATGATGCCCTTCGAGCTAATGAATGCAGGAGCGACTTACCAGCGGATGATGGACCGTGTCTTCGAAGAGCAGAAAGGGAGGAACCTGGAAGTGTATGTGGACGATCTCTTGATCAAAAGCAAGAGAGTCTGGGAGCATGTAGCTGATGTGGTGGAGACCTTCGTGACGCTAAGGAAGTTCAAGATGAGGCTCAATCCGGCAAAGTGCGTGATTGGAGCTGGAATGGGAAAGTTTCTGGGGCATCTCATCAACCCGGGAGGGGTAGAGCCGAACCCTGACATGGTTAGGGCGATCCTGGAGATGACCTCGCCAAAGATGATGAAAGAAGTCCAAAGGCTGACAGGAAGGTTGGCGGGTCTCAGCTGCTTCCTGTCAAAGGCCAGGGAGAAGTTCTCTCCATTCTTCAAAACACTCCGCAAAAATGAAGATTTTGAGTGGTCCGAAGGATGTGAGAAGGCGCTCGAAAAACTGAACGAGCAGTTGACTCAGACACATCTCCTTCAGAGCCCGAAGGAAGGCGAAGACCTGCTCATCTACCTGGGAGTAGGAGTAGAGGCAGTAATCTCTGTGCTGGTCCGAGAAGAAAGAAGGAAGCAGCTACCCATCTACTATGTTAGCCAGGTGCTCAAGATGGCAGAGTTGAAGTATCCAATCTTGGAGAAACTTGCCTTCGCATTGGCGGTGTCAGTGCGGAAGCTCCGGCCTTATTTTCAAGCTCACTCCATCCGAGTTGTGACTGATCATACCCTCCGAAGTATTTTAGAAGGGGTGGAGCATTCAGGAAGACTGGAGAAATGGTCGGTAGAACTCAGTGAGTTCGACATTTCTTTCTCGCCCCGGGTGGCGATCAAAGCGCAGGCAGTAGCAAATTTCTTAGCCAACTTCTCGGCGGTGGTGGAGCCGGGAGAGGAGGCTTCCACTCCCGTTCCTTGGAATATATTTGTGGATGGATCTTCGGGAAAGAGCTCTGTGGGAGTAGGAATCGTGCTTGTCAGCCCACAGGGAACCAGGATCGAGCAAGCAGTCTAGATCCTCTTCCCTGTCACAAATTATCAGGCGGAGTACGAGGCCATAGTGGCAGGCATGCGTCTCGCGCAAGAGCTGGGTATTCAAGATATCAGAGCCTTTACTGATTCAATGGTGGTCGCGTCGCAGATTCGGGGAGAGTTCGAAGTATGCGACACCATACTGCAAAGCTATCTAGTCAAGGTGAAATGATTGATTGGAGGCTTTCAATCCTTCTTCGTCGAGCACGAATCGAGAGATGAGAACTTGGCAGCAGATCGTCTGGCCAAGTATCGGCCGAGGACCGGAGGGATTGTCACCGAGTTGTTTCGGCCATCCATCGAATAAGGGGAGATGATGGAGATCGAGCAGCGCCCCTCGTGGATGGATCCGTTCGCAACATTTCTATCTACCGGGCAGCTCCCAGCAGGCGGAGGGGATCAAAGGAAGTTTCAGTACAAGGCGGCATACTACTTATTGAAAGATGGGGAGTTATTAAGGCTGATATCGAGTCGAGTTCGAGCGATTTTGGCTCGGCTCAAAATCGAAATTTTCGAGTCGAACTCGGCTCGAAATCGAAATCGATTTCGACTCGATTCGAATCGACTCGAAATGGCTTGATTCCGAGCTGGCTCGAAATCGAATCGAGTTGGCTCGAAATCGAATTGAGATGATTCAAAATCGAATCAACCTGGCTCTAAATTGAGCAATTTTTCTCTTTATTGGTAATTGGCTCGAAATTAAATTCGGAAACATCTAAATTTAGCAAATGAAACACTTAAAGCCTTCAATATTTTTATTTAGGTTTAAAATTTAGTGTTTTTAATTTTAAAATAATAATATATTAATAAATACATAATCTTTTTAATCAATTCGAGTTGATTCAAATCATATTTCGAGCGATTCGGGGCTGGCTCGAAATTGACTCGGAATCAGATTCGAGTCAAATTGAATCGACTCAAATTGAGTCGAATCAATTATAACCGATTCCGATTCGGCTCAATATTCGAGCGATTTTCGAGCGACTTTCGAGTTTCGAATATTATGCTCAGCCTTAGGAGTTATATCGTAAGACGATCTCGGGTCCCCTGGCTAGATGTGTCTCTGAAGATGAAGTACCTCGAGTGTTGGAAGAGATCCATTCGGGAGAGTGCGGAAGTCATTCTAGGACTCGCACTTTAGAGCGGAGAATCCTGAGGCATGGTTACTTCTGGCCTACTATCTGCAAGGATGAAAAGGTCTTCTCGAAGAAATGTCAGAAGTACCAGCTATTTTCCCCCCTCCAGTTGCAGCCGTCCCAGCAACTTCGCTCGATCACCGCCCCGTGGCCATTCGCTATCTGGGGAATGGATTTGATAGGTCCCTTTCCCGCAGCTAGTGGCCAGAGGAAGTTCGTTCTCATCATGATCGACTATTTCTCCAAGTGGATCGAGGCCAAAGCTCTGGCCAAGACCACTTCTCAAGTCGTGAAGAACTTCATCTGGGGAGAGATTGTCTGCAGATTTGGGATGCCCCACGCCACCTTCACCGACAACGGTCCTCAGTTTGCTAGCTTGGAGCTGGATGATTTTTGCAGCCAGCTGGGAACTGATCTTCGATTCGCTTCCGTGCACCATCCTAGGAGCAATGGTCAAGTGGAGGCCACTAAAAAGCTGATCATCAACCTGCTAAAGAAGAAGGTGGAGAATCTAAGAGATAATTGGGCGGACCAGCTCCCCTCGGTCTTATGGGCTTTGAGGACCACTCCTAGCTCAGCCACCGGGGAAACGCCGTTCAAGCTCTCTCACGGGTCCGAAGCTCTCATTCCGGTGGAGTTCGAAGTCAGAAGTCCAAGGGTGATTGCTGCCGAAGTCGGAGACGAAGAATGGCGACTAGAGAATGAAGAAGCTCAGAAGCTATCTTTCGACTACATTGAAGAACTATGAAGTTTATCCTCAGCTAGGCAAGAGGATATCAAATGACGAATGGCGAGACACTTCGATAAGAACGTCCACCTCAAGCACTTCCGAGCAGGTGATCTAGTCCTAAAGAAGGTAGACGCGGCAGGAAGATCAGCGGCCATCGGGAAACTCAACCTGAACTGGGAAGGGCCCTTCATCGTCCACGAGTCACTTCTGACAGGAGGATATCGCCTACAGAACCAAGAAGGGGAGCTACTTGGGAACACCTGGAGCGGCGATGACCTGAAAAGGTTTTACCCCTGAGAGGGAGTGTGTATGTCCCTCGCCTGTAAATTTATTTCCATATAAATAAATTTTCCATCTCCCTGAAACATGGGACGAGGCAGTTTCTTTTTATCTCAGCAAAAGTCCTCGAAAAGAAAGAAAGCAGGTATAGTCGATCTCCACGGCAAGTTGGGAAATGAGCCTCCGACTTAAACCTCATAAAATCCCAGAGCGGATGATAGGACATTGCCACAGTTGTGCGTTCCCTTAAGTCCAAGCCTCTGCAATGACGGCCGAGATCAGCTCCCCCCTTGCACGTTGGCCTCGGTTCCCACCGACTGCATTTCTCATCCGACTGGAGAGATTACCAGGAAGAAGTCTGAACGCCGACCTCCCGATTCGACGAAGAGATGATCGATTTAAACTAGCTCAAAGGACCCTTGAATAAAGGCGTCGTGAACCCTCGAGAGCTAAAAGCTCGTGGCAAGGCATTCCATTTCTAATTATCGTCCAATCATGCGAGCTAAGGTACTTAAGTGTGCTTAACTCCCGGCAAAATTGTTGAGCAACTTACGACAAATTTGATCCTCACTCAGCATCCAAGTAGGATGGAGGCCTCGGGAAGGTGTGTACCCTTGGATCTCCCTGACTACCATTCCCTACTTGACGTCATTCTTCGTCAAACGTCCAAGCATCCGAGTAGGATGGAGACCTCGGGACAGTGTGTCCCCTAGGACCTTCCCGACTGTCCTTCCCTACCTGTCAACCCTCTCACCAACATTCGGCACCGCAAGTTGGGGAATGGGCCTCTGACTTAACTCTCATAAGAACACAGAGCGGATGATAGGACAGTGTCTCGGTTGTGCATTCCCTTAAGTCCAAGCCTCTGCAATGACGGTCGAGATCAGCTCCCCCCTTGCACGTTGGCTGCGGTTCCCACCGAACGCATTTCTCATCCGACTGGAGAGATTACTAGAGGAAAGTCCAGACGTCGACACTCCAACTTAAGAAAGGGAACGATCGATCCGACCGACCAAGGGATGAAGACATTCAGCATCCAAGAAGGATGGAAGCCTCGGGATGGTGTGTCCCCTTTGACCTCCCCAACTGCCATCCCCTACTTGACGACGTTCTTCGTCGAAATTAGGTATCCAAGTAGGACGGAGACCTCGAGACGGTGTGTCCCCCCGGAACTCCCCGACTGTCAGTCCTTACTTGACGTCATCCTTCGTCAACAACATGCATCGTGGTAGGATGAAAGCCTCAGGATGGTACAAGGAAAGGCCTTGAGAGCGTGTGTCCCTCAGGACCCCCCAAGTGACCTCCACAACTCAACTCCATCAAGGGTTTTTTGAAAAAGGCGAGTATACAGGTGCGAGTATACAGGTGCGAGTATGCATGTGCGAGCAAAATCGAGCAAGCATCCACGTGCGAGTAAAAGCATGATCGTTGACCATGACGAGTATCTACCAAAGTCGCACTAATGAAGAGCGAGCACTCAACCTCGCCTCGATCCTAAGAGCCTAGCGAGCACTCAATCTCGCCTCGAGCCTAGGAGCCTAAGCGACATACAAGCAAGAAAGCAGGCATAGAAGAAAAAAGGAGAGCAAAAAATCTATCTTCATTTTCATTTATATATCCCAAAAATTGCATCTTCAAAAAATGTTGCACATATCTTTGAGCTGTCAAAAAAGAGCCCGGGCGACTATGCGTCATCGTCACCTCCCTCATCATCCTCACCCTCGACATCCTCGTCCTCGGAGTCTTCATCCTCGGCATCACTGGACAGCAGGGAGGATGCTCGCACGGGAGATGTGGACTCCTCGGCGAGCAGCGCCGGGATAATGTCCACCACCGTCAATTCCATAGCCTCCGGCTTCAGAAGATCGTCCGCATTTAGCTTGCTCAGGATGATGTTCCCGGTTGCTCGCGCGATTTCTCGGTGAATGTACGGCATATCATTGTCGTGCATCCTGATCTGCTTGCCGACCCTAGAGGGGCCCGTCGCCGCCGGCTATTGCTCGGCAGGCCGAGTTTATAGCTCGGCAATGCGGACTTGGGCGGCCTTCAAAGCCAGCCGAGTGTCCTCCAGCTCCTTCTCCAATTGGGACACCTTCTTCGCCGTCTCCACCTCGACAGCCTACAAAAATGTGAAAAGAGAAAGGTTAAGTCAAGTAGTCCGCAAAGGTGGCGAGTATCCCAGAAGCGAGTAAAGTAACGAAGTGAGTACCTCTTGGTCCTTGGCCTGAAGCCCCATGGAGATCATCTTCTTACTCTGAACTTTGATCATCTACTCATACTCGAGCAATCGCCTCGCCGTTGTTTGAGCCAGCTCGGCAGATCGCAATAGAGAGCGCGAGCTCTGGTGGGCCGGTACTCGGCAGAAGCCTCCTGGAGGGACTCAGCATTTGTGCGACCATAGAGGGCGAATGTCATGTCAAAAGCCTCGCCATTATCCTCCCAATCCTTCGACCAGGCGGGGAGGTTGGAGCTTAGAATTACCTCGTGGGCACTCTCCGTCCAGGACACCAATGGGCGACCATAGGCATCCTCGCCACGCCGACCTAGGTTGAAGTTGGGGTGGGAATAAGGCTCGCCAGCCTCTGAAGGGTCCGCCTTCCCACCCAGGTACCTGTGAGCGACCTTCTTTTTTCTCCTCGCGGACTCAGGGACTTTGCCCTTGCCCTTCCGCTTCCTCGAAGGACCGACATCACCGCCGGCGACCTTGGCCCCATCGCCTTCTGGCGACAAGTCGATAGGGGAGGAACCCACATCCTCGCGTGCCGAGGTCTCCGCGCCCCCTTGAGTAGAAGTCGTCGCCTTCACCACCACAGGAAGAAGCTCGCGCGGCAAAGTGCGAGTAGCTACAAGAAGAACAAGATAAACGGTTAGTCGTCAGATCAAAGACGAAGAGAGAGTATAGCCAAAACTCGCGTGGTTGGTTACCTTCGCCCGGAAATACCTCAGGGAGTACATTTACTCGCCTCCTCCAGAAGACCACGTCAAGGTGGCGATTCCGGAAAGATTCGAGCAGCTTCTCTCTTCTCTCCTCCAGGTAAGGAGTCGCGAAAACGCTCTCCGGCGGCTGGAAGCATGAGCTGGGGATGGCCTCGAAATCCCCACCAATGACGACCAGTCGCTCGCCCCAGCGATGATTCTTGTTCGTCGTGCCGACTAGCGTGCAGACGTAGCTGCACAGAAAGACGATGCCCTTGCCTGTCACTATGAAGTGGAAGACTCGCTGAAAGACGGAGAGGTCGAAGGCGATCCTCTCTTCTCGCAGGAAGCAGAGGAACCCAACGATCATCGCTATGCCGTTGGGATTGATTTGAGCAGGGACTATCCCAAGGAAGCGGAGGATCTGGCAGAACTCCATCCACAGCGGTAGTCGCAAGCCGACCTCGAAGTGGCGGGTAGGGAACACCATCTCGGTGGTCGAGAAGGTGTCTAGTCGCTCGGCCTGGCGAGGAAGCCTAGCGACATACCCCGGCGGAAGGTACTTCTCTGAGAACTCATCCAAATCCTTTTGACGAGTAATGGATTTTTTGAAGATGGTCGCCGCGAAGTTCTTGGCGTGATTGGCACGCCGGATGGTCGCCTTGTCGGACATCCTGAAGAAAAGAAGAGAAGAGGAGCGAGTGGCAGGGAAGGCGAGAAGAAGAAAAGGCGGAAGATACTCGCTTACAAGGAAGAAGATCGCCAAAAGAGTATTTAATACTCACCCCCCCCCCCTATTTATAGTAGTCGAACAGTCTGGCTTGTCGGACACGACGCCACGATTTCAACTAAGGGGGTGGCGAGTATTAAGGAAAGTCGCCGACTCAATAGCACGCGTCAAGATTGCCGAACTCCTGCACATGAAGACCTGCAAACAGGAACATGAAGTAGCTCTCCAGCTGCACGCGACATTCAACCACTACTCGCAGAGATAAAAAAAGATAGAGAAAATTCAAAAAACATCAAAGCAAAACAAACTCAGCAAGTAATAAAGGGCGAGTCTCCAATACTCGCCAAAAATTACATTGATAAAATGATTGTTCCTGCTACAAGAGATGCTCGCCAAGGGCGACATAGCAACTACAAAGAAAAAGAGAAAAGAAAGCATCAACTAAGGAGGCCCTTGAAGGTTCGCTTGAGGATCTTGAGGTTGCGGATGTCGCCCAACCCAGCCCATGTTGCGAGCTCGCTTGAAATGCTCGAAGGCCAGGAACATCACGTCCTCGCCCTGCCGCAGCTGGTCCTCGATCCTCGCCAGTATTCCAATCGAGCCCATACTCGCGCGCATCCCTACCAGCTCATCATGGTGCAGCTACTGGTGATGCTCGATCCTCGCGACCCGGCGCTCCAAGTCGCTGACAGAGTGAAGGCGAGATTCAGTAGTAGCCAGCCGAGTATCGAACTCCTCCAACCGCAATATTCGCACCTCCAGATCGGTCAGACGACGATGAGGCTCGCTAACCACCAGGCGCTCAACCTTTGCCTCCAGCTCTAAGAACGCGCGAGTAGCCATCTCCTGATACTCGCGAGAAGGAAGCCCAATGGCGTCGATCAAGGCTCCCACAGGAGTATGAGCGCGAGCTGCAAAAGGAAGAGCATCAGAGTCTCAACAACAAAGCAAAGAGCGAAGATAGCGATGACTATCAGAGGTGGAGACCAAGTACCTGGTCGAGGACTGCGAGAACGTCGGCGGAGAGGACTGTGAGAATGCCGGCGAGGAGAGCCCCTTCCTCGGTGTGGAGATGGGCTGTGTCGATGGTCGTTTCGTCGCCCGGCGTGGGACCCTACCGTTTGCTCCCGGCTAGGAGGCGCGTTCCCTCTACCCGCGACCATCTCCTTGTCACCCTCCACCCCTGGGGACGAAGAAACCCAAAGATCCCCCAACCCCGCCTCGGTGCGAGGAATCCCCCAGATGAGTTGTGGGAGCAGTGGAAGTCGAAGGGCGCTGGTCGCCCAGAGCACCGACAGAAGACGGCATTGGAGGTGGTGGTGGAAGCCCACCCGCGGGCAGCTGCGAGCTGCTCGCTGGGTCTGGTCGCGATAAGGGCGATGGCGGAGGAAGGACGCTACTCGCCAGAGGAGCCCCATGCTCGCTCATCGGCCTCTTCTCCAAAGAGGAGCTGTGGAGAACCCGCACCGAGCGACCACCGCGGGACCCACCTTCAGGCGAGATCATAGGCGATGATCGCAACGGCGGGATGACTAAAGGCTCCTCCAGAGTCCCAGTGGTCGGCAAAACTGCGAGTCGAAGCGAAGACGTCAGATCCCCGCCAGCAGCGACAGTGTAAAAGCCAAACCGAAGTGGCGAGTAAGGAGTTCTTACCTCACGCAGCGGCGAGATCCGGTTGGGCTTGAGTCTGGGCCCCAACCCTACTCGCCTCCGGAGTGATTTTTGGCGTGGAAGGAGCAGGAGCAGGCGAGTCGCCCCCTTGGGAGAGACCCAAATCGTCCAGCAGCTGCTGACGTTGGTCACCCAGAGGTTTGGCGACATCCTCCGCGACAGTCTTCTTCTTCTTCTTAGCGACCTTTTTCCTCTTCTTAGAAGCGAGGAAGTCTTCATGGTCGGCATCTACATGAGGAGGGAGCGAAGGAGCATCAAACATGCTCACAAGGCCGGCCATGGCAGCGACAACATCCTCAGCATAATTGCGCGACATTGTAAGCGAGATAAGAAAGGTAGTTCCGCTCAGTGACCCACCCCTCCTCTATATATAGAGTCCAGACGTCGGCCAGCGAGATGCCGAGTATATCCAGATACTCGCCGATATGGGAGATCGTCGAATAAAGGTTGGATGATTCTTTCCGAGCAACTATGTTCCTCGCAAAGAGCGGGGATTGTGTACAACCCTCATTCTCCGAGGGTAGGGCCTACTCAAAGCCACGTAGGCAGAAGTCAAAGTCAAAGGTCAACACAAAAAACATGAGTCAAAGACTGAAGACAGCATAGCAAGCTGAGACAGCTGAAGGCTTGTGCGAGTATAGGCGAGCATGTGCGAGCTGCCCCTCATACTCATCAGGTCGCCTCAATGTCGCCTAATCGCCGAGTTGGGTGGGGTATAAATAGACCCCCCCCCCCCCCCCCCCCCCTCCCCTTTGGTTTTCCTATAAATAGGACCACAGGGGTACTTGGATTGGCACCTGAACTTGAGCTTTTGGAACCCCCTCGTTCAAATTCTCAGACCCGTCATCCGTGATAGTCACTCCTGGTACTAGCCAAGTCGGTGCCTTCCTCGTACCCTGCTCGGTCATTCTTGGTTTTGAAGGGGAAGTCTCTTCTGAACTTCTGGGTACGTGGTGGGACCTCCCTGCCGCAGCGCCTGGGGTCCTGTTGTTCTTTGTCCGAGCCCTCTCCGTCGTTGTCAGTCTAGCCTTCTTGTCGGACTGCTGGGCGAGTAGCCTCCGGCTGCATTGATCCGAATTTTGGAGCCTAGGATTTTTCTGGCTTCAACAAGGACCAAACCAAAACACATTGGCCCGTGCTGGTAAAGATCTTTACGATGGCATTCAATTTTGATCTTTTCACAGAACATGTTCTACCATGCCCGTTTCTCAGGTGTTAGACCAATATGAACTTATTTGTTTGTGCATGCCTTTGTCGAAGACTGCCCGTTCAATGTGTTGAAGGTTATCCCACTAGTGGTGCCAAGGAGAAGAACGCCTTTGCTGCCATTTGATATTCTTTTAGTTTTAAATGTTACAAGTAGTGGATAATTGTTTCTTCGTTTCCATTGAGTATAATTGTTTAATATTGCTGTCACATTATATTAGTTTTATTATCCATGAATTGCCTCATAATTATGACGTTTCTATGAAGATTTAAGCTCTTCCTTTTGATTAATTTGTGTGTAAGCTACTAATCGTTTTGGTATTTGTGTTAGTTTCTTCATATTTGACCTATTTGTTGCCGTTGATAACGCTTCTTCCACACTATATGATGCACCCACCAACTTTTCTGATGGCGATGATGAATATGATGCACCCACCAACTTTTCTGCGTGTTTAAAATTGTGAACTAATACATTTTGGCTCTGTTTGGCGTAGTTTTTCTATTCAAAAAGTTTTATTCGAACAGCTTAAGCAATTTTTAGTTGTTTTAATGAACAATTTTTTGAAAAAAGTTTTTTCAAATAAACTGTTTTAGAGGATCTTTGAAAAGTCAGGTCAGCATGGCTTTCTAAAAACCGTTTTTTTCTATTTTTTGGTTTTCTCTTTTATTAACTCCACCTCGCTACATACCACTCCAGCATTTTCGTCCGAGCGCGCATTTTCGGTAGGACACTCGTTTTCGGCCGGGCACGCATTTTTCACCCGGGCGAGCATTTTTTCGCCCGAACATTTGATTTTCGCTCGTGTGTGTTTTTCGCCAGGGTGACCGATTGTCGCCCGGTCTGCAATTTTTCGCACGGGCGTGCGTTTTTCACCCGAGCGGCAGTTTTTTTCGCCCGGGCATCAGTTTTTTTCGCCCGGGCGCGCATTTTTCGCCAGGGCACGTGTTTTTCACTCGGGCGCGCGTTTTTTGCCCGGGCCGCCGTTTTTCACCCGGCGGCCAATTTGTCGCCCGGGCAACCATTTCTTCGCCCGAGCGCACTTTTTTTCGCCCAGGCGACCACTTTTCACCCGGGAGGACGTTTTTTCGCCAGGGCGGCCATTTTTTGCGCATGCGCGCGTTTTTAGCCCGGGCGGCCATATTTCACTCGGTCACGCATCTTTCTCCTGGTCGCGCGTTTTTCTCCCGGGCAGCTATTTTTTCGCCCAGGGGCTATTTTTCCGCCCGGGGCGCGCTTTTTCGCCCGGGCGGCCGTTTTTTGCGCGGGCTGTTTTTCGCCCAGGCTCGCGTTTTTCGCCCGGGCGGCCGTATTTCGCCCAGACCACCGTATTTTGCCAGGGCACGCGTTTTCCGCCCGGGCGGTCATTCTCTGCCCGGGCGGCGGTGTTCCGCCCTGGCGCCCGTTTTTCGCCCGGTCGCCCGTTTTTCGCCCATGTAGCCGTTTTTTGCCCGATCGATCGTTTTTCGATCGGGCTGCCGTTTTTCGCTCAGGCAGCCGTTTTTTCGCACGAGCGACTATTATTTTTCCGGACGCGTGTATTTTCCTGGATGGGGGTTTTCACAATCATTATATTTCAATATTGTTGTTTAAAAAATAGTTTTCAAACAGTTGTTCTATCGAACAGCTTAAATGAAAAAGCTTTATTCAATCAACACTTTTGTATAAACTGTTCAAATAGTCTACAGCTCTCTCATCAGAGTTTTTCTAAAAGCCCTTTTTAAAAGCTCTATTTAATAAGCAGCTTTTCCATCCGCTAGAGCTGTCCCAAACAGAACCAATATTGCTCATAAGCTTGTTAATATAGTCTTGTGTTAGTACTGCTAAAAATAATATGATTTTTATAGAGAATGATCCAACTTGCATTTTTTATGGAATATTTTTTTTGTATGGTGGTAATGCACAGGGGATCTATGCGACTGCGACGGTACCCCAGCTTCGACATTACTTTCATTCACATGCTCCTTGCTCTTGGGTGCACGGGTTTCCCAACATTTATATTGAATGGGTGTGGGTGAAGGCGTGAAGCCCGACCCTTGCGCCAAAGAGCAGGGAAGCACGGGCGGAGGTACTTTCCAGACCGAGGTACTATTGTAGCGAGATGGATTCAAGTCATCCGCCGTCCTGTTCCCTCCACTACCATGGTAGGGAGCACTGCCCAACCAGCCTTCATTCTTCAATCAATACTTGGAGCACACTACTGCTACTGAACGAGGAGAATACCAAGGGACCAGGGTATCGATTGCTCCTTTTGATCGGGGCATTATCTCAAAGGCTGTTGAAATTAGATTTTGGTGACACTTAAGAAAAATGGCATTCGGCAATATCTCATGCAAGGGTGGATCTTGGAGCCCCCCCCCCCCCCCCCCCCCCCCCCCCCCCCCCACCACCACCACCACCACACCCCCAAGATTTTTCCAGATGGATAGTGAATTTGGATCTCAACGAATTACGGGTTATACAATGAGCATACAACAAGTCATAAGTGATGAATTCACAAAATACTCAAAGGTGTTATATTGCACACCACCCCTCCCATACATCTAACTCCAATCTATGTGAAATATAATGTTCTACAGTGGTCCAAATGACATCAATTTTTAACATGTTACTATCCAAGATCTAACAACTTGAGTTTATTTAATCTCATTTATTTCATTAATATAAACAATCATATTTTACACAAAACCTTAGAAAAATGTTGCCCAAAAATTATGATTTTTGGGCAGAGGATGTATCTATGTCATTTACACTTATGTCTAAAGAATTCGACCAATCCAAGCAACTATGTGGGTTAGATCTACAAAATAAGGTCTGGTCACCCTTTAGGACACACCTCAAAAGAATAGCCCTACAAGGAGCAGTAGTCCACCAAATCTGGTGATTCAAAGCCCTATAGACAGTAGACCTCAAGGGCTACAAAAGTTGTCTCAGGCACCTTTGCCTAAAATGGCATCTATGTAGCTTAAATAATTAATCTAAACTCTGAATATAGTGTGACATAATATTGTATTTATATTAAAATGGCCTGCGGGTAAAGATCATAGCCGAATCGAACGGTTGTGGTTAATCATCTCCAATAGGCTAATGGACAGGATTTATTCTTCCTGAAGCCTCTTCCTCTTGTAATTCCGGGCCACCTAAGGGCCACCACTACAGGCCACCACCACCACCACCTCCGTTGAGGTGGTGGCTATCGATTTGCAGCGACACGGCCACCGGAGGGGGTGTCTCCGGCGATCCCGAGCAGGGTAAATAGCTCGGAAAAATCACACCTAGCTCACATGGATCGTGGCTCAATTGAGCCCAATTTCTCAGCCTAATGAGCTAGAAAGCTAGCACAGAGGGAGAGGGGGAGAAACGGACCTCAATTGTGGCTCGACGACGGGTGCTCCGACGGGTGGCCATGGATCTCTCCGTCTCTGGTGATCTTGCTCGATCTGTGGATTCTCCACCGATTGCTCTACTCAGAGGGGCTGGCTCGACTGCTAAGGACCTTCTGAAGCTAATGGAATGGTCAATTCGAGGTGGTGATGGATGTAAAGCGGAGATGGAGTGTGGGGGGTTTGACCATGGCTTGTAAAGCTTCCCTTCAGCAGCTGAGCGGAGGCCATGCTCTGAAAAGACGGTTCACAGTCTGGGGAATTCGGTTGGGGGTTTGGTCAAGGTGGTAAGGGGCCATGAAAGCTCTCTCACTCAAAGGTGCCTTTTCACCTCAAGGGGAAATGTCAAATTTTTCCCCAAGCTCATCCTCTCTCCAAATTCAAATGTGGGGTGTCAATAGACTTGTGGCATGCTGGTTAGGCTTGAGGTGGGGCCTTAGTTCAATTGGATTTCATTTGGTCTTTGATTTCTCCCTTTAAAGCCTTGTGTTGACCGTGGTTGACTTTTGGGTTGACTTGGTCAAATTGATGGGTGAGTTAGCCCCACTTGATGGTCATGGGTCATATGACCTTACCAAAATTGTATTGGATCATGGTGTGGCTCCAATTTGGTTAATTGATCCATATGGTGTGAGTTTGACCCAAATTAGCCTATGTTTGACTTTAGTCAAATTGGAAGGATTGGTTGGCCACTTGATGGGGCTTTTGGGTCTAATAGATCCCTAATGGGGTTAGGAGGTTATGGGTGAAGTCAATTTGACCAATTGAAGGTCAATTGGTTCTTGATTGAGTTGATTTGGCTATGTTGACCAAAAGTTGACTTTGGTCAATACCTTGAAATTGGATGGAATCAATTAGTGATTATTGACCTAATGACCTTCCTTAATGGTAAGGGAACATAGGTAAGGTCAATTTGAGGTATTGAAGTCAATTGAGTCTATTTGTGTTGAATAGGGTTATGTTGACCTAAGCTTGACTTTGGTCAATTTGGTCTATTTGGTTGGTCAATTTGGTTGACCAATTGTTGGGGTTCTTAGTCGAATGAGTCTCTATTAGGGTTAGGAACATAGTGGTGAGGTAAATTAATGTTTGTGAGTACAATTTTGGTAATTTGACCTAAGTTTACTTGTGCTCGCTAGTGAGCACTATGTGAGCTCACCCCTACTTAGTGAATCATAAGGTCATCCCCTTACCTCCACTCACCCTTCTCTCCTCATGTTATGTCCTAACACCTCTATAGGGTCTAGTAGGATTAAGGATGTTACAACACCATCCCATGCTCCTGTCACTCGGCTCCACGCTGCTGCAAGCTCTAGTCACTCCCCTCCACACCGTCGCAAGATCCTGTCACTCATCTCCACACCACTGCATACTCCTAGAGCTCACCTCCACACAGCTGCATGCTCCCGTCGATCTTCTCCATGCCCCTGCATGCTCCCTCCACTCACCTCCACGCCACCTCATGATCACATCACTCGCCTCCACGTTGTCACACGCTCTCGTCGCTCACCTCCACGCCGACATGCTCTCGTCGCTCACCTCCACACCCATGCATGCTCCCTTCGCTCATCTCCATGCTACTGCATGCTCTAGTCGCTCACCTACATGCCACCACATGCTCTGATCGCTCCCATCGCCGTCTAACTAACTAGGTCGACTAGGCCACCTGAGTTGATCGGACCGTCCGGAGCTCCTGGTGGGGAAATAATGTTATAATCGCAAAATTGGTGATCCATGTGCCCCCGATCAAGAGCTCTTATTCGCTCGTCCGGAAGTGGAGGTGACGCATTTACCAGGACACCCCTCAAAAGCTATAAAAAGGGCCCTGAGATCTCATTTGAGGGGAGATTGCCTTCAACACCAGAGAGAGCTCCCAAGTTTTCCCTCAAAAATTTCTCAGAGACCTCATTCAGTGTTCGAACATTGCTAAGACATATCCTATGGTCTTCGAAGATCCCCTCGAAGAAGCATCACAGATCTCCTTCGGCTTTCAAGTTCTTGTTTGAAGACGCTTCGAACATCTCCTTCGCTTTCAAGTTCTCTCTTGAAGATGGCTCGAAGATCTCCCTCGGTGTTTGTGCTTCGAGTCTAGAGCCCCGTTGTTGTATTCATCTTTCTAGAATGCTCCCGAATGAGCTTCACTGCATTCCGCATCAAGCAACTTTAGTTATCCTGATAACTCATTATAACAAGCGGTGGCATGTCACCTTCGAGAAATAGATATTTGTAACTGCTATGAAAGATAGTGGAATTGGCCAACGCCGATCTGTCCTCGTGGTTCTTACATTTCCGAATTTTTCAATGTAAATCATATTGTCATCATCTGTTGGTTCATTATATGAATGTTTGTGCATTTGGCTCACTATCTAGCTAAGACGGTTAAATTCTACCAGATCGTAAGAGCGTTGAGCGACCCGCAACTGTTTGTGTCATATGTGGGAAGGTGTTCCCAAACTCTTTTATAATACTACAGAGATAGTACCTACTTTATGACAGTACTCGTGACTAACTGTGATGGCAAGAAAGTGTACCCACAATACAGATGGATTAATCTCTGAGGGGGGCGCAGACCAGGTTCCCTCTTGTTCACTCATCGACGTAACACTAATAGAAGAAATTGCAATTGCGCTAGTAGTTGTCATAGAAAGGGTGCCTGCGCCAAATGGAGGAGTGTCATGCTGAGATGCTTGCTCTCCTGAGAAATATAGGGACTGCTCGAGCTCCAAATCCAACTTCGCACCGGCCAACCAGCCTCCACCAGTTCCAAACCATGTCGAGCTGAGCAGGCCGCTCGCAAGAATAATGCCACTGAGGAGGAGCTTTTCGACGCGGCTAACACAACGCACCCAACTTTCCTTCCAGGGTCCTGAAGGCAACTATCATTACCCCCATCCATGAGCAGTAGGAAGCAGGCGCATTGTTGGGAGGCTCACTCGCAAAGAAGAACACAACATGATCGCAGAAGAGTACGAATAAGTCGGGCGACATGCCACTTTAGCACTCTGCCCTCTTCATCGCTACTCCGCCCTGAAACCCCAAGTCCTAGCGCATCCAATCTCGCATGGCTTCAAACTCTAGAATATCGATACATTGGATGGTTGATGATATGCTAGAGCATGTCAACCACTTCACCACCATCATGAGGATATACAATGCCCCTGACCAACTACTGTGCAAAGTATTCCCTTCAACTTTGAAAGGGCAGACTCGCTCCTGGTTCCATTCTATGAAGGAGGGAGAGATCAATATCTATATAGAGTTAACTCAGATGTTAATAGATCTGTTCATAGCTAATCTCTGAATCATCTGGGACCCCTCTCACCTCTCATGGATCCACCAGAATGAGGGAGAGACACTTAAGGATTACTTCTGGTGCTTCACTACCGAGGCAAAAAAAATTGAGGGTCGATCTCGAGTTTCTTAGGGGAGTTTTTCTCAGAGTGCTTCGCCCCAGTGGCTTTTACTATGTACTGATGTGGGAGACTGTACCCAGCTATCTCAAATTCATTCAACAGTTCATGTCCCAAATCGCAACTAACGAAGCAATCAAGGCACACCACCAGCAGTTCCATTGGAGCTTGAAAAGAATGAGGGGAAGGAAACACCGCCACCACCGGCACCCAGGAGGAACGACGTGCGTCGTGATAACCTTCAGAGAGATCAGGGACCTCTCCAGCACCAGGATTCACTCCCCTGAATACAACCCGAACGAACGTGCTCATGGAAATCTATGACAGTAATGCACTCTGCCATCCCAAATCGCTGGTCCCAAACCGAGGTGACCATACATAGTACTACGACTATCACCATGGGCATGGGCACAGGATGGAGGACTGCACCAAGTTGAAGGAAAAGATTAAGGGCCTAGTTCGACAATGGCTCTTCAGAAGGTTCATACATAATCAAGTTATAAATCGACCAGCACTGCCCCAGCTCGAAAGAGATCAACCTCACGCGCACTAGGGCGCACATGGGGGGGGGGGGGGGGCAGTCAAATGATTGAGGAAGTTGAGTCCATAGTTGGGTCGCCCTTCCTCCCTACTCAAGTTTACTTCATTGATCAGCCCAAGAATGGCTCTGGTGAGCAGAAGTCACAGCAGAACGACATTATCATCTTTGGGAATGAAGAATTGGAGAGAATGTGTCTGCCACACCAAGACCCACTTGTCATCAACACAGGGATCGGTGAACCTTTCTTCAATGTTAGAAGGACACTGATCGACCGTAGAAGTTCAATATATATCATGTTTATGTCCACGCCCCGCAGCATGAAGATCGCAAACGACCATCTCAAGTCAGTTGTTGTACCGGTGCACGACTTCGACAACAGACCCATCCCAGTACAAGGGACGATCACTCTCCAGGTCACCATGGGGGAATTTCCATAGCAAACCACGCACATCGTCCAATTCATGGTCATTGAATCCGACTATGCATACAACGTTATCTTTGGTCGTTCTCTCCAAACCATGTTTGAGGCAATTCCTTCCATCCCGCATCTGGTGATAAAATTTGTTACTCCTAGGGGATAGGCATCGTGCGAGTGGATCAAGAAGCAGATTGACTATGTTAACTACAACAGCCGCACCCTGGGCAAGGCACAACTCTTAAAGGCCTTGCAGGAGTTTGATGCATGAGGACAAAGGAAAGCGGAGCAGAGAGTCCCTCTTCCTATTAACCATTTTCTTTTTCCGCCTTTCCATGTTATTCTGTTGTTAAAAAGAAGCTGCAAAACTGAACTTGCATGCACTTGTATAAGCTTATACTTTCAATATTACTGCAACTGCTTTATGACTCTATTATAATACAAGTGTCTGGATGCAAGATCAAAATTGGTAAGGGGGAAAAGTGCATACACGCCCTAATTGAGTGATGATCTATGGTGCCTCCATGTGCCGGGTAGGAAGCTCACCCGAGCGATGACCCTCCCATGTCGTCACCAAGTGGAAATCTCACAACTAGTAAGGGGGACAAAGGTCTCTCTACGCCCAAATTGAGTGATGATCTCTGGCGCCCCCATGCGCCGAGGAGGAAGCTCACCTGAGAGACGACCCTCCGGTACCGACATTGAGTGGAAAGCTCACAAATGGTAAGGGGGACAAAGGTCTCTCTATGCCCTAATTGAGTGACAATCTCTGGTGCCCCCACGCATTTAACAGAAAGATCACTCGTGCAACGACCCTCCGGTTCTGACACCGAGTGGAAAGCTCACAACTGGTAAGAGAGGACAAAGATCCCTCTATGCCCTAACTGAGTGACGATCTCCGGAGTCCCCACACACCAATCAGGAAGATCACCCGAGCGACGACCCTCCGGTACTGACACTGAGTGGAAATCTCACAACCGGTAAGTGATGCAATGGTCCATTTATGCCCTAATTGAGTGACGATCTCTGACGCCCCACACGTAGAGCAGGAAGCTCACCCAAGCGACGACCCATCGGTGCCAACCCTGAGTGGAAATCACAAATGGTAAGGGGGACAAACACCCCTCTAAGATCAAATTGAGTTATGATCTCTGGCGCCCCCACGCACGGAGCAGGAAGTTCACCCGAGCGATGACCCCTCTGGTCTCGTCACTGAGTAGAAAGCTCACAACCAGTAGGAGTAGACAAAGGTCCGTCTACACCATATCTGAGTGTCAACCTCCGAAACTAACGCTGAGCAATGACCTCCGAAGCTAATACTGGGCAACAATCTAAATGATCACCGGTAAATGCAGACAAAGGTCCATCTGCGCTAAATCTGAGCATCGACCTTCGACGTCAACGCAGAGCGACAACCTCCGGCACCAACACTGAGAAACAACCTCTGAGACCAATGCCGAGCAGCAAGCTTATTGACCCCCAGTAGGGGAGGAGAAAAGACTCCCTACGCTAGAACCGAGGACTGAGCACCGACCTTCGACACCATTGCATAGCGACGAAATCTGATGCTTACACCGAGAGACACTATCATAGTTAAGCAACAATCTACGACGCTAACACTGAATGACAAGCTCACGACAACCTATGATACAAATATCAAGTAACAAGCTCATAACTCGAACATCGACTTCCGGGATCTACATAGAGCAGCAACCTCATAATCGCGCAAGGCGCGGTAATTCATTTAAGCAAACTCGTGAAGCAACCTCTGTGAGAGAACGATTTTCAAAGCATAGATCGAACAAAAAAACTCGCACACTCGAAAATATATGACCATCAGAAAAAAAGTCGGGCTCATTTTATGCAAAAGTGACCTCCAAAAATTTGGAGGCATTTGATGGAATTTCCCTAAAATAGTTCGATCGAACCCGATGTTAGATCTGTAGGTGCCCTTAGAGGGGGTGAATAAGGGTTTTAAAAACTTATGTTATATTTTTAAATACTTGAAAAGCTAAGCGACTAAAATAGAGAGAAATTAAACAAATTAAGTGAAATAAAATAGAGACATGATTTTATTAATATGAAATGTATGATTACAAAACTTGACTTCTTATAACGCTAGAAATCGAAAGCGAATAGTGAAAAGACTTTTTCATTTTCTATCCCGACTCGTATCCTCATGAACCGGTGGCTTTAGTCTATCCTTCCTCGGATACAGCCTCAAGCCGCTGTAGCCAATCCTTCCCGGGATATGGCCTCGAGCACCCCATAGACCAAACCTAGATCTAGTCATCAACAAGAGACGAATTTCTCCCTAAGTCCTACCCAGACCTAGTCTCCAACACGAGGTAAATTTACTAAACGATTACAAGAATGAAAATAACAACAACAATATTAAAACTCCCTCTTGAAGAACTTCTAAAGATGGAGATGAAAGACCGCTGTAGAATAAGCGTGGTTGAAGCGATCATCGGCCGAATGCAGCGTGAAGAAATCCTCCTTCAGAAACTCACGGAACTTTGAGTGGAGATCAACTCTCGGCAGTATAAGGCTCTGGAAATTTGGCAGTAGAACTCTCTCAAGGATGTGTGTTGAAAATGAGAGAAGAGGGCTCGGCGGCGCTATCGCCTTCTATACTTGCCTCCCGAAATTTCTATAATCAGAGTTAGCGCCTGCGCTAGTGGCTACCGCCGGCGCTAGTGAACATGCTGGAATTTTGGCTTCAAACTTTGGGGCAACCTTCTTATGTTATCCTTGAGTCATATGATATAGTTTCATGCACACTTAAACACGCAAGATCAAATACACATAGGATTTGTTATTCTCAAACATAGGAGATGCGGAAGACCATGTTCCAACTCCCGAGATAATTTGTTGTGACCTCTATCGGCTTGCTGGTATCATTCATGCGGGCTAGTTCTCGCACAATTCCGAGTCAGTTTGGTCTCCCAAACAGACGTCGGAATGCATATGTGTGCATGCACGCAAGTCACACCTAGCTCCATCATGGGGGTGCGGATAACTGCACCCTCCTCCCAATCATGAGGGTGCGGTAACTGCAGTAACACCTCAGAATTTTCAATTTATATTTAAATCGTTAATTCAGTCGTAGCGAGGGTGTTACCGTCTTAGGTGCGTCGTCGTAGTTCGTCTCGAGTGTTCACGAGGTCGCGTTCGATAAAATCTTTATTTATCTGGGTATCACATATTTATTTAGCATATAAAATATCTTATAAGAAATTCCCTATAAAACTCTTTACAAAATTTATATATATAATTCTTATAAATTTTATATATGATTTATATATGAAATGTTCAGCGGGATCCAAGAGAATCCATTTCCTGTCTTTAAATAGGAATTTTCATTTCTTTCGTGGGAAGCTTCGTCCAGTTTTCTCGTTTCGTGAGATCCATTTGAGAGTGAGGAGGTCGGGAGTTTGGGCTTTCGTCGGAGGTTGATTCCAGCAGTTGAGGTGATCGGATCTCTCGCCGGTGCGTGGAATCGGAGAGCTCTCGTCGAGTTCTTCCTCGTGCGGTAAGACTTTTTGAGTTTTGTCGTAGTTTTATCGTCGAACATTAATCCCTATGGGTAGGTTTCTCTGTTTCTTGCATACCCAGATTTAAGCTTTGTGAAGGAGGCTTTGAGGTCGTAGTGTCGGCTTCCGATTAAGGCAAGATAACTTTTTCTTCTTCTTCTTTTCTTTTGTTTGACCAAAGCTGGTCATGATTCATAAAGATATAAGTATAAAACCAGAATTATGGTTTATGATTTTGATCCAAATCATGTTTAGAAGGGTTTAGGGTAGCTAGTGTTATCTTGGGAATTTCTGGGTGCTGTGTAAAATTCGTCGAGTCGTCGAGAAGAATTCGTCGAGTCGTCGAGAAGAATTCGTCGAGTCGTCGAGAAGAATCCGTCAAGTCGTTGAGAAGGATTCGTTGAGTGACCCCATCGAGATGAATCCATCGAGTCGTTGAGAAGAATTCGTCGAGAAGAATTCGTCGAGTGACTGGAGAGAATTCTTGGGCTGTTTTGGGAGCCTGATCTAGGAGGTTGGAGTATTGTTCCAGAGGTATGTGGTGTTGGTGGGATGTTTGGGTATCTTTTCCATGGGTTTTTATGTGAGTTAACCTTTCAGGGATATTATGTAACATCCTGACTTTTATTGGGTCACTAGACCCTAGCAGACCCAATAAAAGTAACCCAAAATAAAGAAAACTCTGAATTGACTTCCGTCAATTCCATTAGACTCATATAATCAATACAAGTGCAATGAAACTCGTTTAATTCCAATCCGAGGTCGTGTAGGGAAAACAATTATTTTGAGTATCGTAGTGCGTCACAACAATGTCATTGGGGTACAGTGACCATACGTACTCCAAATTGAGTTCCGTCAGTTTCGTTAAACTCGTATAATCAATACGAGTGCAATGGAACTCTTTTCATTACAATCCGAGATCGTGTAGGGAAAATAACAATATTGAGTATCGTAGTGCGTCACAACAATGTTATTGGGGTACAGTGTCATACGTACTCCAAATTAACTTCTGTCAGTTCCATTAAACTCGTATAATCAATACGAGTGCAATGGAACTCGTTCCATTTCAATCTGAGGGCATTTAGTGAAAACGACCATTTTCAGTATCGTAGTGCGTCACAACAATTTTGTTGGGGTACAGTGACCATACGTACTCCAAATTAACTTCCGTCAGTTCCGTTAAACTCGTATAATCAATATGAGTGCAATGGAATCTTTTCATTCCAATATGAGGATGTTTAGGGAAAACGATCATTTTGAGTATCGTAGTGTGTCACAACAATGTCGTTGTAGTGTGTCACAACAATGTCGTTGGGGTACTCCGAATTGACTTCTGTCAGTTCTGTTAGGCTCGTATAGTCAATATGAGCGCAACAAGACTCAATGCATCCCAATCAGAGGCCGTATGAGAAATATGTCTGTTTTAGGTTTTGTAGACCGCCACGGCATAATTTTAAAATATTAAGCGAATGAACTCGTAATCAATCTCAATAATCAGTCTTAGTGGACTCCTAAAGTCAAATGTTGGATCGATAGGCGCCCTTAGAGGAGAGGGGGTGAATAAGGGAATAAAAATTCTTTTTTTATGTTTAAGCAATTTGCTAAATTGTTTTAAAATAAAAGAGAGCGAAATAACAATTTAGCAAAAAGTAGAAAATATTGTAATTTGCAATATTAGAATTTTATGTCAAATTAAAGAAATCAAGTAGACACAAATAGAGACATGATTGTATTATATTAAAGACTGTTTACACAATTTTGATTTCAATATCGCTAGAAATAGGAGGCGTACAAATTGCAAATACTTTTTCCTTTTCTATACCGACTGTTCATATCCCCACGAATCGGTGGCTTTAGCCTATCCTCCCTGGATATGGCCTCAAGCCGCTCTAGCCAACCTTTCCCGGGATATGACCTCGAGCACCCCCTATATCTAATCACCTAGACCTAGTCGCCAACATACGTGGTGAATTCCCCCTAAGATGGGCAAGGACCTAGTCGCCAACACAAGGCGAATTAACTACACAAATTCACAAAGATAATGAAATAACACAAATAAAAAAACTCCCTCAATGAGATTTTCTGAAGTTGAAGATGAAGGATCACTATAGCATAAGCGTGGTTGAAGCGATCATTCTTCGGATGCAGCTTGATGAAGTCCTCCTTCAGAAATATTCTTTAGCTTTGAGTGGGAGATCAACTTTAGGCAGAGTAACAGCTCTTGAAATTTGGCACGAGTATTCTCTCTGGGATGTGTGTGCAAAATAAGAGAGAGCCCCATTTTATAGAACTTGGAGATACCACCTGTGGTAGCTCCTAGGGCATGCGATAGTGGTAGTGTAGAGATCGTGGAGGCATGGCGTTGTGACACGATCAGGAGCTAGTGTCGGCGGTAGCGCTAACGCATGGCGATAGCGCTAATGCCTGCGGTATCACTAGCGCTGGCGGTCATGCTGCAAGAGCTTGCACCGGCGATAGCGCTAACGTCTGGCGATAGCGCTAACACCTGCGGTATCACTAGCGCTGGTGGTACTGCTGAAGTTCAGAGATTTTGGTTCCAAGCTGCTTTCTACTTGTGGAGTATTGCACCTATAGTTCCTACACACTATAAACACACAATAAGTAAGATCAAATACAATATGGGATTTGCCATTCTCAAACAAAGGGATGTGACACACATATCCAACAATCTCCTCCTTTTGATAATAACAAATCCTCTTAGCAAGAAATCAAAAATGGTGTTTATAGTATATGATAAGCGGGATAATAGTGCATACTATAGTATATGATAAGCATGAGAATAGTGCATACTCCCCCTATCTTAATGCTCCCCCTACATACATAAATGCAATTTATGTTTTACTCTCCCTAAATGATTACATGAATTATTCTCCCCTTAATCCTCTAGATTTCTCCTCTAGATTTCTTCAATGAATCCCCCTTTTTGGTATTATCAAAAGAAGGTGGGGTGAGGGAAGTAAGGAGACAATCTTTATAAACGATAAATCATGATCGAGTTGTTGTAATATATGTAATGATGAAGAGTTTAAGCATAATATAGAAGATATTTCAAATAAATAAATAAGAGGTTTAAGCAAGCGGAAAAGTATAAGAAACATCTTTTGGTAAGCATGAAAATCATAAGTATAAATATGAGTTTAAGTTCAAAAATGAAAAGATGTTTAACCTTTTTGAAATCTCATAGTTTTACATAAAGTTACCAAGCATGAAATGAACATATAAAAAAATATACTCCAATGTTACTTAATTTCAAGTTTAAGAGATACCAAACATTGTAGAGATCATACTAGGTTATCTAGTTTCTTTCTAATATAAAGAGTAGTATAGATAAAGCATTAGAATCCAATACTCTTGAGAAGAAGTGTAATGAAAGATAATGATGTGCACATAAGTGTATTTTGAGCAATGTTAACAAGTGATTTAAATCACAAAACACAAGACATATGTAGAGTAAAGTGCATAATAAAACACAAGTATGTTAACTTTCACACACTTTAATTCACATATTTTAGAAAAAGTGGTGTAATAACCAAGGTTTTCACAAGACACTTTAAAATTCTTTCCAAGGTGCTTAACCTCACAATGTGTATGAAGACTTATCACGAGGTTCAAGTAGTGTTTGGTGGAGTTACCTTTGTCTATTTTTATTTTTGTTTACTTTTGTGAGACAACATTCTCCGAATACACTTGTTTTGCAAACCCAACACAATTTTTAAACTCAACCACTTGTCTTAATTTCTTAAGTGCAATTCAAATGTAGTGTAGGTAATAAACTTATGCAAGTTTTAATTCATTATACAATTACAATACACAAGCAAGCATTTTTAGATTTAAACACACATGTAGATTACCAAAATAAGTGAGGAAAAAGTATAATTATCAATCACAAAACATTTACTCATACTTAGAGGCATGCTAAGCTTGGTTCTACACATATTTTTCAATACAATTGATGCACTTAATTAGAAATATCAAAGCATGATAAGCAAAACAATGTTCATAGTAGTTTGAAGGAATAAATTTTAACATTGTAAACAATTCTAAATAATAGAATTCAAACATGCTTGATATTAACAATAAAGATCATACAGTTTTTTTTGTTATTTTGAAATTTTTAATGAAAGAAAAACAAAAAACCACAAAAATTATTTTTGTATTTTTGAAATTTGAAATTTTGTAGTTGATTTTCCATAATATTAATAAAACAAAAAAATAACAAATGTCAGAAATACAAAACTAAGGAGTACATATAAACAAACATAATTTTATTGATTTTTAGAAATTTTTAAAAATAGGAAAATCGAACACCCACGCTAGCGCCGACGCTAGTGTTAGCGCGGCAAACAGTGAGTGAAATCTTGAGAATTTTAAAATTCTATTTTTTAATATTTATTAAAACTCTTAAGAGTAGTCTTAAGCAGAAATTTTGTAATTTTTGGAGAAGTCTTGATTGCTCAAATTGCATAAAACTTTAGCTTTTTTATATAACTCATCCTAAAATGTCTAAGACTCCTAATTCCAACCTTAACATTTGAAACTTTGCATCGGGACGAGATTTAGTGAATATATTAACAAGTTGAGAGCCCGTGCCAATGAAACGTATTCTAACATTTTCCTGTTTAATGTGATCTCTTATGAAATGATGACGTACATCTATATATTTGGATCTAGAATGGTGTACCGGATTATTTGTAAGATCAATGGCACTTTTGTTGTCACATTTTAATTCAATATTTTTTAGATGAAAACCAAAGTCCTCTAGAGTTTGGCTCATTCATAGTGCTTGTGCACAACAACTCCCTAGTGCAATGTATTCGGCCTCCGTGGTGGAGAGTGCAACCAAATTTTGTTTCCTACTAGACCATGCAACAAAGGAAGGTCCTAGAAAATGGCAAGAATCGCTAGTGCTTTTTCTATCAAGTGAGCATCCGGCGTAGTCCGAATCGAAATAGCTATGAAGTGTAAATTAATTATTGTGCGGGTACCATAATCTTAATCTAGATGAACCAATTAGATATCTACAAATTCGTTTTACCACTAATAAATGAGATTCTTTTGGATTGACTTGAAATCGAGCGCATAAGCATATGACAAACATAATATCGAGTCTAGTTGCACTTAGATAAAGTAGTGATCCTATCATACATCTATATAAAGTTTGATCAATTAAAATTCCCGATTCATCTTTTCCTAATTTTAGTGATGCACTCATTGGTGTAGAAGCATGTTTATGGTTTTCAAATCCAAAGCGTTTAAGCATATCATGGTCATATTTTGTTTGACATATAAAAATACCATCATTTATTTGTGATATTTGAAAACCAAGAAAATAAGAAAGTTCTCCTACTTGACTCATTTCAAATTCATTTTTCATCACTAAAATAATTTCATTACACAACTCTTCAATAGTAGTTCCAAAGATTATATCATCCACATATATTTGCAAAATAATCAAATCATCATTATTGTGCTTAACGAAGAGGTTATTATCGGCACTTCCCATATTATAATCGTGCTTCAATAAAAATGATGTAAGTCTTTCATACCATGCACGTGGTGCTTGTTTTAAACCATAAAACGCTTTTTATAGTTTATAAACATGATTGGGAAAATTTTCACTAATAAAACATGGGGTTTGTTCAGCATAAACTTCTTCTTTTATAAACCCATTTAGAAAAGCACTTTGTACATCCATTTAAAATAGTTTTATTCTTTTAAATCTTGCAAATGCTAGAAAAATTCGTATAGATTCTAATCTAGCAACGGATGCAAAAGTTTCATCAAAATCTATCCCCTTGATTTGAGAATATCCTTGTCCTACTAAGCGTGCTTTATTTCTAGTGATTCTAGACTCACTATCTAATTTTTTTTAAAAATCCATTTTACACCTACAACAGGGTCATTAGATGGTATTTCTACTAATTTCCAAACATTATTTCGCTCAAATTGTTCTAACTCTTCATTCACAGCCAAAAACCAAAATTCATCATTTAAAGTGGTTGAAACAGTTTTTGGTTTAATTTCGGAAACAAAAAAAATATTTGAATAAGATTCATGAAGAGAAGAGCGAGTTCTTACCCCAATGGATGGTTCGCCAATTATTAGTTCCCGTGGATGATTCTTTGTAAATTTCAAGGCGCTTGAAGGCACATAATCATCTTCCTTGGCCTCCTCTTCCTCTTCTTTGGAAGGTTCCTCGTCACCATGCTCCAAAGGTGGTAAGAGATCATCCTCTTTGCCTACGGAAAGTCTTTCTACACAAGAAACAAGCTCATCCAATTTCACATTAATCGACTCTTCAACTTTACTAGTAATTTTATTAAAAATTCTATAAGCTTTACTAGTTGACGAGTATTCAAGAAAAATTCCTTCATCGCATTTTTCATCAAACTTTCCCAAGTTATCTTTAGTATTCAAAATAAAACATTTACAACCAAAAACTTTGAAGTAAGATACGTTAGGCTTCTTTTGAAAATAAAGTTCATATGGTGTGTGATTAAGAGATGAGCGAAACATGATTCTATTCATAACATAACATGATATATTTACGGCTTTGGCCCAAAAGGACTTAGGCAATTTATATTCACATAGCATAGTGCGTGCTAGTTCTTGAAGTGTCCTATTCTTTCTTTCTACAACCCCATTTTGTTGTGGTGTACGTGGTGCGGAGAACACAAGTTTAACGCATAACATATCACAAAAGGATGTAAACTTTTCATTTTCAAATTCTCCTTCATGATCCGAGCGAATGCATTTAATTTTTAAATCACTTTCATTTTGAATACGAGTACATAATTTTAAAAATTTGCAAAGCGCGTCGGATTTGGACGAGAGAAAGAATGTCCAACAATATCTTGAAAAATCATCTATTAAAATATATGTATATAATCTACCACCAAGACTTGCGGTGCTAACGGGACCAAAAAGATCCATATGAATTAATTGCAAGGGTCTTGTAGTAGCAATGATATTTTTACTTTTGAAAGAGAATTTAGTAAATTTACCTTTTTGACATGGTGAACAAAGTGAAGGTAAATTTCTATTTAACCTAGGCAATCCTCTAATTAAATCTCTTTTGACAAGTTTTACAATAAGCTTTGTGCTAGCATGTCATAGCTGTCTATGTCAAAGTTCTAATTCATCATTTTTTGTGATAAAAAATTTTATAGATGATTTAGAAAGATCATGAAATGAAACTATATAAACATATGTATTCTTTGTGTAGTTAGTAAAATATCTTTTGTAGTAGGATTAGATATTTTGCATAAGTTTGTAGAAGATTCAAATAAAACATCTAATCATTTATCACATAATTGGCTAATAGAAATTAGATTATGTTTTAGCCCTTTCACATAAAGAACATTCGATATCGTAAAAGATTTGTTACCAACTGTACCAATTCCCATGATCCTTCATTTCCCGTTATCGCCAAACGTCATGATACCTCCCTTCTTCTTTTCTAGGCCAAGGAACTTTGCTTTATTACTCATCATGTGCTTGGAGCATCCAGAATCCAAGTACCACACATCTTCATTATCTTTAGCATGCCTGCACATATAGAAAGAAGATGAGAGTAAAGATCCGGATACCCAAGCGGTACCACCCATAGAATAAGTGGAAGCCTTAGGTACCCAGATTTGTTTTAAAGCATTTTGTTTCACTTTCCAGCATGAACTAGACGTGTGACCAATCCTGTGACAGTTTGCACACGAAATAAAGGGGGTTGAGACCCTTTTCTGGAATTTTGTGTTATTCTTGCTGGAAGGAATCAGTTTTGTAGAAGAGAATGATTTTGCAAAAGAAAATACTGAATTCTTGTATGAGGCGCTAGCGCCGGCGTTAGTGGCTAGAGCCGGGCGGTAACCCTCACCTCGATATCCGAGCCCAAATTTTCCAGAACTGTAGCATTGGTTCCCTAAAATCATATCCAATGATTTTTGGCCCATTCCAAATTTTTTAATCGTCATCGTGAGATCATGAACTTATGCTTTAAGTGATGGCTAGAGCCGGGCGGTAACCCTCACCTCGATATCCGAGCCCAAATTTTCCAGAACTGTAGCATTGGTTCCCTAAAATCATATCCAATGATTTTTGGCCCATTCCAAATTTTTTAATCATCATCGTGAGATCATGAACTTATGCTTTAAGTGATGAATTTTCTTTCACAAGCATGACACACCTATTTTAAAAACCCTTTTTATTATTTTTAATTTGCAAAAAAGAGGCTTCTAGTTTCCTTTCTAATTCCCCCTTCTCTTTTGTAAGAGTTTTGGCATGGGAGAAGGCTTTAGAAAGAGAATCTTCAATATCTTTTGTCATTTTAATGGAGTGATCACACTCTTGGCAAGAAATATTTATCTTTTCTAAAATAATTAATGTTTTGGGAAACTTTTGGTTTTCTTTAATTAGAGATTCATTTTCACGATTCAATAAAATACTATCTTTAATATTTTTATCAAAAGCTTTGCAAGTTTGAAGAAATTCATTAGAAAGTTCATCATAAGTTGGAGGAGTTACCTCAGTGTCGCTAAGAACACTAGTGTCATCGTCGTCATTTCCATGTCCCATGAGGCACATGTTTGCTTCCTCATCGTCGCTTGATGAAGAACCGCTTGATTCTTCGAAGGAGGAGTTATCCCATGTTTTGGCTTTTAGTACCTTCTGCTTTTTCTTCCATTTGTGTCGCTTTTCCTTTTTCTCCTTCAAGTATTTTGGGCACTGACTCCGAATATGCCTGGTCTTCCTGCAATGATAGCATTCCGGTAGAGGTCTTTCTTCTTCATCGTCGCTCTCCTTTTCCTTCTATGAAGATGACCCTTTCCATCTTGTATCCTTTTGGAAAAAATTTCGGAATGTGTTTCTCCTTTCCGGATTTCGCATGTACTTTCGGAAGTTCTTTACCAAGAGACTTTCATCATCTTCATCATCATGGCACTCCTTCTTTGATTTTAGTGCCAACGCCTTCTTCTTTGGCTCCTTGTTGTATTCATCGTATTGGACCTTGAGTTCTACATCATGGGTTTTGAGATTCCCAATGAGACTCTCAACCTGGAGCGTTCTTAGATTATGTAACTCCGAGATAGTCATCACCTTCGGATTGAATTTTGGAGGAAGAGATCGAAGAATCTTTCGGACCAAGTCGTCGTTGAAGAAGGTCTTTCCAAGATCTTTGGAGGCATTGACGGTCTTGGTGAAGCGCGTGTACATTACATCAATATCTTCGCTTTCATCCATCCGTAACTTTTCATATTCTGACTCCAGTTGGAAAAGCTTTGAATCTTTAACATGCGATGTACCTTCATGAGTAATTTCCAAATGATTCCAAATATCATATGCAGTAGATGCGGAATTTCTATTAAATTTATTTCTATCTAACGCACAAAATAAAGCATTCATGGCCTTGGCGTTATTTTTGCATTTAAGTTAATCCCTATCATCCCATTTATCCTTAGATTTTTCTAATGTTACCTCTCCAACTACAATTGTAGGAGGAGAGTATTGCTCTTATACCATATTCCATACCTCAATATCTAGGTTCATAAGAAAACATCGCATCCTATTTTTCCAATAATTATAATCTGACCCAGTAAATAGTGGAGGACTACTAATTCCCTGACCCTCGGAAAAAGCGAGATCATAAGACGCCAATATTCCTGGTTTTTAAACCGATTTGAAATAACATACCTTTGATGCCACTTGTTGGATCGATAGGTGCCCTTAGAGGGGGTGAATAAGGGAATAAAAATTCTTTTTATATGTTTAAGCAATTTGCTAAAATGTTTTAAAATAAAAGAGAGTGAAATAATAATTTAGCCAAAAGTAGAGAATATTGTAATTTGCAATATTAGAATTTTATGCCAAATGAAAGAAATCAAGTAGACACAAATAGAGACACAATTGTATTATATTAAAGAGTGTTTACACAATTTTGATTTCAATATCGCTAGAAATCAGAGGGGTACAAATTGCAAATAATTTTTCCTTTTCTATACCGACTCGTATCCCCACAAACCGGTGGCTTTAGCATATCCTCCCCGGATATGGCCTCAAGCCGCTCTAGCCGACCTTTCCCCGGATATGGCCTCAAGCACCCCTAGATCTAATCACCTAGACCTAGTCGTCAACATACGCGACGAATTCCCCCTAAGCCACGCAAGGACCTAGTCGCCAACACAAGGCGAATTAACTACACAAATTCACAAAGATAATGAAATAACACAAATAAAAAAACTCCCTCGATGAGATTTTCTGAAGTTGAAGATGAAGGATCGTTGTAGCATAAGCGTGGTTGAAGCGATCGTTCTTCGGATGCAGCATGATGACGTCCTCCTTCAAAAAACTTCTTTAGCTTCGAGTGGGAGATCAACTTTCGACAGAGTAACAGCTCTTGAAATTTGGCACTAGTATTCTCTCTGGGATGTGTGTGCAAAACGAGAGAGAAAGCCCCATTTTATAGAACTTGGAGATAGCGCTTGCGGTAGCTCCTAGCGCCTGTGGTAACGGTCGTGTAGAGATCGTGGAGGCGTGGCGTTGCGGCACGATTAGGAGCTAGTGTCGGCAGTAGCGCTAATGTCTGGCAATAGCGCTAACGCATACGGTATCACTAGCGCTGGCAGTCGTGCTGCAAGAGCTCGTACCGGCAGTAGTGTTAATGCTTGGCGATAGCAATAATGCCTGCGGCATCACTAGCGCTGGCGGTAGTGCTGTAGTTTAGAGATTTTGATTCCAAGCTGCTTTCTACTTGTGGAGTATTGCACCTATAGTTATTGCACACTATAAACACACGACCAGCAAGATCAAATACAATATGGGATTTGCTATTGTCAAACAAAGGGATGTGACACACATGTCCAACAAAAACAAGACTAATAAAGTTTGTTGTAACCAATCACGATGTTGGAAAGTCAATCCACGGTCAAATCAAGCTTTATGTCACACCGAAAAGCGTGTGCGCACCCAAGTTGATTTAACACCTCATCATTAACCACCCACCCGACAAGTTGGACCCACTTGGACCTTGACCGACATGAGGGACCAGCCCTAAGGTTTACTTTAGTCAAACACCCAAAAAAATTCCTATCTTTGGAATTTTCTCCAAATAGGAACCTCACCAATACCCCCCCCCCCCCCCCCCCCCCCACCACCACCACCACCAAAAGGGATGTTGCCCTTCACCCCATGCCATGGCCACCTGGCCATGAAATAGTGGAGGGAGGGGGAGAAATATCTTCCCCCACCCCTACCTTTAGTCCCACATTAGGAGAAAGAGAAGGGAGGCCCCCCCCCCCCAGCCAGTCTCCTCCCCCTTTGTCAGAGCTCCCTAGCGGGAAAAGCCCTCCCAAGTCCACCACCTCCGCCAACCCAATGGCCAACCTCCCAACCACCACCCGAGCTCCCCCAAACTAGGTGGAATACCTTCCCCTCCCTCTTCCCCACTCCCCCAACGTGGTGCATGCCCCCCCCCCTCCCCCGTCGCCAAAGCGCTGCCATCACCACCGGAGCCATTCCCCAGGCTCGGGTGGTGGCCCAATAGAGTAAGCCTCACCCCAGCGCCAGTGGTGGCGCTGGGGGAGCAGTACCCCACCTAGGGACCCCTGCCCCAGCGAGGAGAGACGACGGGACTGCCGGAGAATGCATCTCTGGCAGTACCCGCAAGCCCCCACCCCCTCTCCTCTATTTTCCTGCACCCTATTTTAGAAGCTTCCTGCGGTGGCCGGCAGCGCCAGGCCGTCGGACCACTGCCGAAGAAAAGGACGACGCCCGGCAAGCCGGTCGGGGGCAGCAGGCCCGACCATCACTGACGGAGGGGCGGCATAGTACCAGCAATAATGGCGCAGGACGCGCCACCCGCCCTCGGGTTGAGAATTTTTTGCACTGGCCGGCGGTGGCAGGCTGCCGGTCCACCGCCAGACGGATCGCCGGCCCCCGGCGAGTCGACCGGGGGCGGCGCCGGCGCCCGGCGGCCGCTGCCCGGCGGTAGAAGCGACCACCACCTCCTGTATCGCCGGCAATGGCGGCGGTCGTCTGATCTCCACGATGAGATCCGACGTCCCAGATCTTCTTAATTCCCCCATCATGAAATTGCGCCCCCCCCCCCCCCCCAGCGGATCGGCTCCAAATCCACGATGAGATCGGACGTCCTATAATTACTACTCTTTATTTATGTCTTTTCGATACTCCAGTCTCGTACTGATCAAGTAATTACTGCTCTTTGTTTATTTCTTTTCGATACTCCAATCTCGTACTGGTCAAGTAATTACTACTCTTTATTTATTTCTTTTCGATACTCCAGTCTAATACAGGTCAAGTAATTACTGTTTTTTGTTTATTTCTTCTCGATACTCCAGTCTCGAATTGGTCAAGTAATTACTGCTCTTTGTTTAATTCCTTTCGATACTCCAGTCTCGCACTGGTCAAGTAATTACTGCTCTTTGTTTAATTCTTTTCGGTACATCAGTATTGTACTGGTCTGGTTGTTCCAGCTCTTACTTCAGCCTTTTTTCTTTCGGTACTATTATAAGTCCATTTTTCATTTCCGCAGTGCACTTTGCTCTACTTTTTACCGCACTCATATACTATAACTTCTCACAGACACAGTTCTAGCCCGACCCTATTTTGACGAGCGGTCGTTCCTGTTTGTAGATCCTTAGTTGGGTATAACCGCGAGTGAGTATCTCCTCCAAGGGTTAGCCCCAAATAATGTGCCCTCACGCCCGTGGCAGGCCCAAATTATACATTCCTTCTTTAATTAACTGTTCGTAAAATGCTTGCGGGAAAAGTGGCGGATTGGTCATGCCCGCTGACCGTTCGTACCGGTGCGGGAGTGGGGGGGGGGGGGGGGGGGGGGGGTTGACGACTCATGGAGACAAGGAGATGTGTACCACGGGAAATCACTACTCCGTACCCCCGGATTTGGCTCCGCTGGTCAAGCTAAATTACGGGATCGTCGGATGTCGCTCATATCCAAGTAGTACACTGAGATGTACGGGAGGGCCTGGGTGGTGCGATACGACCACACCTAGAAGTAGCAGTACTGGTCACTGTCATAGACGTCCACATCGGTGAGGCCTGCGGGGTTCGCTAACCTGCTGGAAGAAAAGCATTCCAAACTTTGTCGACACAGGATTTTGTGGGCTGGTTTTGAATACTCGCGGTGTGTGTGAAAATTATGATTGTCGGTATTATTACGGTCACTAGTTGAGCATTTCCTTTAATTGAATGTTAATATTATTAGGGATTTTGATTATTTATTTGCGGCTAACCCTTCTTGCTTCGTCTATCTAATTACTGTTTGGGTACTTAAGCTCGTCCCCAGGATACGAATCCAGGGAGATGTGTTTTCCACTTAGTTGTGTGACTAATGGTTGTTTGTATAACCATTCACAGGAGATGGGACGGCGCGAAGCCCCCGCACCGTATGACGGCATACCAGCTTTTGAGATTGCCCGATCGGACACACCGGCTTCACCTCCTGTCTCCGTGATGTGAGTCCTATGGTATAGGACTATGTAAGGAATAAAGGAGTTGTAGTAGTTATCCTTAGCCCACAGGGGAACCCATGTAAATAGTTGGCTTCGGCTCTTTTGCTTTTTGATATATGTACGATTGTTGGTTTCCTTATGATTGCTTCTGCATTGTATTTCTGATGTGATGTGTTGATTCTTTTGCCTGACATGGAGACCACTCAGTACTTGAGAGGGTGGGTCGTTGCCACTCGGGAAGCGCTGAGTGGACATCTTGGGCAGTAAGACCCCTCTCTCCTGACTTGGGTTCAGTTTCGGGGGGCTTACAAATGGATCAGAGTGATCACGATATGACCACATGGGGCAGTCTTTGGATCCTTCCTTCCCATGTTCTATTTCTTGGTTCGGGACGAACCATGCAACGGAAGCTTGGTGGACCTGTAGGTTAGAAGTTTAAGGATTCTAAACTGCACAGTAGCACACCCTCACACGTTCCGCTTCTGTTTCAATCAGCCTTTGCAAAATCCCCTTACTATTGCAAGTACTGACTTTTCTTCTGTTACTTCTCCAGATACCGGAGTCCAGTAACGGGAGATCATCCTCTAGGGACCAGTACCACCCTACTACTCCATCAGCAGACCCGGTTGCTCCAGATGCAGTTCCATTCACCGAGACCGACCTAGGTCGGACCTTGACAACACTCCTAGCCACTTTTCAGACTGCCATCTTACGGCCACCCCAGCAACCTACTGTGCCCATGGACCTTCTGATGACCTTTCGGGGGCTAAGGCCCCTATCTTCTGAGGCACCGAATCTGCCATGCAGGCGGAGGAGTGGGTGGAGAGAGTGGAGGAACTACTAGTCGGCATAATGTCCCCCGACATTATCTCAGTGTCCCTATTGGTGACGTTAATAGAGGTCTATGGCCGAGACTGGTGGAGGGAAGCCAACTGCTCCACTTTCAGAGGGCGACCACTTAGCACGATCCTCTGGGGAGAGATTTTCGAGACCTTCCTGGAGCACTTCATCTCAGACGCCGATCGAGTCGCGCTCCAGGAGCGATTCCTCCACATACAAAAGGGAGAGAGGACTGTGCCAGAGTACCAGTATGAGTTCATTCACTTAGCCCACTTCACGGGGACATTTGCTACCACAGATAGAGACAGAGCCGCTGGGTTCTACCGAGGACTACGCGACGACCTACGTCAGGCCTTGATCATGATAGTGCAGTCGACCTTCCACACGATTGCCACGCATGCTGTCGCGTTAGAGATGGACCAGTGGATGGTAGCCCAGCAGCAGAGAGGACAGGTGTAGGCTCCCGGGGCCCAGGGACGAGAGAGAGAGAGGGATTGCCCCTCAATGGCAGGAACGAGACAGGAAGCAACGTCATCACCACCAGCCCTACATGCAGGCACTTCATCCTCGACAAGCACCTCCAGCCCCAGCACCTCGACCAGCTTCAGCACCCCGACCAGCTCCAGCACCCCAGCCTGCACCAGTCGCATGACGAGATGTTCCCTTCGCAGGGAATTGCTTCCTTTGCCAGCATCCTGGGCACATTAGAGCTTTCTGGCCGCAGGCTATAGGTAGGCCAGGCTTAGGGGCAGTGCAAGGAGCAGCAGAGAGAGGATGAGGATGAGGAAGTCGCAGAGGATGACCTACGGGCAGGAGGGACCAGGCCAGGCAGGGACGAGCAGCACCCCTTGAGGTATATGCATTAGACCTTCATCACGGACCTGCACCGGATGTAGTTATAGGTATATATCTTCGGCATTAGTGATGACATACCTGGATGATACGATATAGTCGGAAACATATGATATAGCTTTTGTTCTTACATATTTGTACTCCATCTGTATATCTATAAAAGCCCTGTGATCGTAGTATATATATATATGTTACCATGTTTACTTTTGGTAGAAGGCCACCCTGCTAAAACATTATTCGATACCGAAGCCACTCATTCCTTTGTCTCCCGGGATTACTTCGCAAACAAGGATAACATCGTTCGATCATCTGGAATGTCAATACGAATCCGACTCTCGAACGGGTCAGACATGACATCCACAGAAAAGTGCCCTTTTCAGGCAATGTTGGGAGACATGGAGTTTGAAATCATCGCAACTATTCTAGCAATAATCGGGTTCAACATCATCCTAGGGATGGACTGGTTGGTCGCGCACAATGCCCAAATAAATTGCTCAACCATAGAAATCCACCTCCAGAACCCGAACGGACGGTCTATCACTCTAGCAGGTATACTGTTCGTCACTCGAATCATTCTAATGTCCGCACAAACTGTCAAATCGATCCGACAAAAGGACAAAATGTACTTGATCTACTTCGAAATGGAGGACAAAACTCAAGTACTCACCAAGGTGCCCGTATTCCGGGACTTTCCAGATGTTTTTTCAGAATCTCTCCCAGGGTTACCACCGCAACGAGCAGTAGACTTCCAGATCGAGTGTCACAACCTACATTTTCTCCGAATTTAGGAATATCAGAGTGAGAGAAAATACGCATCATGATGCCACGTCATGCAGGAGACAACTGCAGACGCTCAGGCGGAAACTTATTACTTACAGACAGATCATCATTTGAAATCAACACATGTTTACATGACAGATCATCATTTGAAATCATTTATTAGAGTTTGGGGTAAGAACTGTGTCTCTCAGGTCGTGGATCAACTAGTCCACCAAGAAAATATATGTAATTGCAGCGGAAAGTACTTGATTTAGTTTACTTAAGGTCCTAAATGTATGTGATGACAGGACATAAGGTAAATGATATGCACATATCTAGGCGTAGTATAAGTATAGAAAATACCTTTATGCGACTTTAAAGATAAGGATTTCTGCTTAAAAAGAATGCAATGAGAATGAAAGGAAAGCCATTTTATAACTATAGTGCACCTAACATAAATCATTCTCAGAGAGCAAGATACACAAGATCTAAAAGTAGTGGCATTTAACTGGCAAATAAACTATAAGTATAAAAAGGACACAATGGGCGTCAACAACATGACACTAACCCATTGGCCCAACTAGTATGTCTGAACGCAAGAAGAAAACAAAAAACAACTATCTCGCAGCAGCGGGGTAAACAACAACTAAAACTCCCGAAAACTTCGGGCTACACCTCTAGCTGCTACGGCTCTGAACCTGAGGCATTCAATAAAACAAAGAACGCCTCAGCAAGGGAAATTACAAGGGGCAGAAAAACATAAGCAGAAAAGTAAATAAGGCATAAAGGGTACCAACCCAAACCAGATTTACCGAAAGAGAAGCTCCAAACAAAGAACTAACAAGGCACCTAGTGCACCAATATCTTAAGGAGGAACAAGCATAGTTCAATTTTCTTGTAAATTTTAATAAAGAGACTGATCAGCTCAATTTAAATGGGTGGCGGTCCTTTATCCTCTGCCAACCCAAAAGCCAAATCTGGGTGGTGGTACTTTATCCACTGCCACCCAAAAAGCCAAAACCAGGTGGTGGTCTTTTATCCACTGCCACCCTAAAAGCCAAAACCAGGAGGTGGTCCTGTATCCACTGCCACCCAAAAATAATTAAATTAAGATTCAGTTAAGGCACGGTACGCAACCCGAGATAACAGCACCATAACGCCCTAAGAATAGGGTCACCATGAAATAAACACTACTCAACGATTCAAAAGGGTTTAGGGTTCTCGAACAAACACAAGGGCATAAAGAAATAAGGGAGAATCAAGATACGGAATACCACAACAACAGGGGTTGAAGCTTGGGCATTTATTGAGAAGCAAATCATAGGATTCTTCGAGAAATAAAGGAGCAAACTAGGGATTTCTCGAGAACTAAAGGGAATCAGGACAAGTATTTCTCGAAAAAAATAAAGGAATCAGGACAAGCACTTCTCGAGAATTTAAAGGAAATCGGGACAGCACTTCTCAAGAGATTAAAGGTTAGGCAGGCACTTCTCGAGAGATTAAAGGAAATCAGGACAGTACTTCTTGAGAGATTAAAACAAGCAGCAATGACACTTTTCGAGAAGTCCTAAGCATTTCTCGAGAAAATCAAACAGCAGGAAGAATTAAGACAGAAAGGGGGCAGTTGCTAACTATCAAGCCATCACTCAAAAAAAAATATACAAGCCGAAAGCACAACAAGAACCCATAAACAAGGAGAAACTGTGCTTCAAGAAATAAGAAGGAAGGAGGAGAAAGCCATTTGCCTCAAAACCCGGTGAACCACGAATTTCTCCGCGCCAAAAGCTAAAGATCTGGCCAAGAACTTACCCGAGCACAAAACCTGGAACCATTCGGATCAAAAGGAGGTGTTAGGTCACAACCCCAAACCCCAAAAATCCAAGAATAGGGAAAAGATTGCCTCTAAAATGAAGATCTCGCCGAGAGCTTTCCGAATTAACTCTCCAAACGCGATTCCGACTACAACAGCCCTAGAAATCGCCGGAACTCCTCGACAGGCCGATCTCGCTCTCTCGCCCGCAAGAACTCTAGGTCGGCCGACAGGAAAGGAGATGAAAAGATAAAACCTAAACTTAAGGTATAAATACTAAGCTCCCAGGAATTCGTCGAACCCAGACAGCGGATCGTCGAACGCAGCAAGCCCGCAGTTCGTCGAACGCAGGCTGCCTGCAGTTAAACGCCGGCTGCCTGTCGTTCGTCGAACGCGGGCTGCCTGCCGTTCGTCGAACGCGGGCTGCCTGCCGTTCGTCGAACGCGGGCTGCCTGCCGTTCGTCGAACGCGGGCTGCCTGCCGTTCGTCGAACGCGGGCTGCCTGCCGTTCGTCGAACGCGGGCTGCCTGCCGTTCGTCGAACGCGGGCTGCCTGCCGTTCGTCGAACGCGGGCTGCCTGCCGTTCGTCGAACGCGGGCTGCCTGCCGTTCGTCGAACGCGGGCTGCCTGCCGTTCGTCGAACGCGGGCTGCCTGCCGTTCGTCGAACGCGGGCTGCCTGCCGTTCGTCGAACGCGGGCTGCCTGCCGTTCGTCGAACGCGGGCTGCCTGCCGTTCGTCGAACGCGGGCTGCCTGCCGTTCATCGAACGCGGGCTGCCTGACGTTCGTCGAATGCAGGCTGCCTGACGTTCGTCGAACGCAGACAGGGAATCACAAAAACAACTTCCCCTTCTACTTAAACTACGACAGCGACTAAAACATCTCGGGCTTCTATGAAATTTGCACCTAAACTGAAATTCAGCGCGACGAATCCAACGGCGAAGTCCGAATTTAATTCCAACGAGCCAAACTCGGGGGGAAAGCTTCCCGAAGCTAAGATCTCAATAACTACACAAAATCTCGCACGCTCGATCTAATTTGCATACTTTAACCAAGCTAAGGCACAAAACTAAACCTGACGAGCTGATGTAACGCCCTTACACCAAAATTACGCCACAGCGGCAACGTAAATAATTAACGAAAAATCAGGGACGTTACATCGAGCTTGAACATGAATCCCCGGGCACCTTACCGAATTACCCCAAAGGAGCTGGGTGAACTCAAGATACAACTGCAAGAATTAATCGATGCAGTTTTTGTCTGTCCAAGTACCTCACCCTAGGGAGCCCTGTGCTTTTCGTCAAGAAGAAGGACGGGTCACTGCGTCTATGCATCAATTATAGGGAACTAAATACACTTATCATCTGAAATACCTATCCCTTACAAAGGATAGATGAATTATTCGATCAGTTGCAAGGTGCGTCCGTATTTTCCGAAATGGATATAAGGTATGGGTATTACCAACTTCGGGTATGAGAGAAGAACATCCCCAAAATGGCCTTTAGCTCCCGCTACGGGCTTTATGAGTTTATGGTGATGCCATTTGGGCTGACCAACGCCCCGTCCGCTTTCATGGCATTAATGAATAAAGTGTTTGAGCCATTTCTGGACCATTTCGTAATCATCTTCATAGACGATATACTCATCTACTCAAGGAGCAAGACGAACCACTCCAGGCATCTTCAAATGGTACTACTCAAGCTAAGAGAACACTCACTCTTTACAAAATTCAGCAAGTGCGGGTTTTGGAAGGAGGAAGTCAGGTTCTTAGGACACACAATCAATAAGAATGAAGTGGTAGTGGATCAGGCCAAAGTACAGACAGTACGGAGTTGGCCGCCACTTAAGTTAGTGGCAGATATCAGAAGCTTCCTTGGTCTCGTCGGATGTTACCGAAAGTTCGTTGAAGGATTATCAAAGATCGCCTTACCCCTCACTACTGTCACAACCCGCATTTTCCCATGAATTTAATAAACATTATCAGAGCAAGAGGAAAACATGCGTTATGATGTCACGTCATGCAGGGGACAACTACAGACGCTCAGACAAATACTCCAAATGATTAATTTATAAAAGACATAAATATGATTGAGTTAAAAAGAGGATTTACATTTTAAGCTTAGGACCGTTTCCCTCGGTACGGTGGATCAACTAGTCCACAAGTAGAAAATTATACATACGCAGCGGAAAATAGGTTCATTTTATCCTATTTGAGCATGAAGATCAAACATTTCAGCAATGAAATGCACATCACTAAATTTAGTATAAGTAAAGAAAGGATTTTCTACGATCTTCAAAGTAAGTGACATTTACTTAAAAGCCATGTTATGAAAAAAATGTCATTTTATATAAATAAAGTAACTCATGCACCCTAACATAAAACCTTCCCAGAGAGCAATACTTCATCCAAAGCAAAAAGTAATAGCATAATAGCAAAAGAGCAGAATTCAATAGGAGAACATTATGGGTGTCCACAAACCCATAGGTAAACAACTACTACAACCAACAGAAGGCAACCTCTCACCAAGAAGGGAAGGAAGAAAGCCACCACCAAGGACAGAAAGACTCCGCTCAACCACCTGCGACCGCTACAAACCTGAACCTGAGGCATTCAAAGAAAAGAATGCCTCAGCACAAAGGGGCAAGAAAGCAGCACAATACTAAAGAAAGAGTTCAGGTTAACATGAAATTAAGAGGGTATGAGCAACTAGACTACAAAAGTAAGGACAAACAAAATAGCATCGATTCAGAAGAAACAGCTCAAAAGCGAGAGCAAAAGAAACTAGCACCAAGAATAATGGCAGCCTAAATTATAATGATATATAAGTATATATATAAATGAAAAGATACCAGAACCTGAGACTGCATAGCTCAGAAGAAAGGGCACTGAGGTGGTGGTCCTTTATCCACTGCCAACCTTAGCCCCAAAATAACCCGAAACCATGGGTGTAAAATCCACAAAAGAGCATTGAGGTGTTGGTCCTTTATCCACTGCCAACCTTAGACCCAAATAATACCAAACTAGGGGTGTTGTGGCGGTGACTCCAGTCCACACAAATCAACAGCCCAAACAGAGGCACTGTGACGGTGACTCTTAGCTCACACAACTAGCAGACCCCAACATAGCTCAACAACCACAGAAGCGGTGGTGCATAAACATATATATGAATATATAAATAAAACACTCTACAGATCAACAGAAAATACTGGGAGCATTAGACATCATAGATCAAAACATTCAAGAAATACTCGCCAAAACTATCCCGGAATATTTGAGGAATTAACCCGATATACATGACGAAATAACACAAATAATGAACACTTAACATCACGGGACATAACAAGACACGACTTCACCAAAAGACTCAATAAAAATGCTTAAAACGCTCAACAACATAATTTAAGATACTCGGGCCCACACGTCAAAAAGGGTTTAAAAACATTGGTGAAACAATTCAAAATACACGACAAAGCAGACGTGAAAAGATTTATCAAAGTCGACGGGAAGCTAACAAAATCGACGGAAAAACTTATAGAAAAGTCGACGGGAAAATCAACCCAAAATCGACGGGAAAAGCTTAAGAAAATCGACGGGAAAAAGGCCAAGTCAAAATCGACTGGCTATCTCGTCGATCGGCGGGAAGACCTGCCAATTCTGACTTAAAGAGTTTAGGGTTTATCAAAGATGACTAAATAAAGCTTAAGTTATAATCGACGGGAAGTCTGCTCGATATCGACGGGAAGCCTACACGATATCGACGGGAAAAAGGCTCTATCAAAGATGACTAAAGAAAGTCAAGTAAAAGTCGACGGGAAGAATAAGACAAGTCGACGGGAAGATCATAACGTAGTCGACGGGAATAATAATAATAAATCGACGGGAAAACATGCATAACATAGTCGACGGGAAGAATAATAATAATCGACGGGAAAACATAGCCAAAATCGATGGGAAGGTTAGAAAAGGGCCTGGTCGACGGGACGGGAGCCCGATCAACGGGTGTCCCGCCGATTTTAACTTGGAAAACTCGACAGAACACGATCACCCTGCCCTCTCCCGTCGATCGACGGGACGGGGTGTCGATCGACGGGAAGGCTTTACAAACAGAATTTCCAGGAAAAAAACTAAGGCAAAAGAAAATTGACTGGACAGACTCCTGCAATGGAAAAATTCCAGAATTAAGCTAAGGAAAATTAATTTGACAGAAAACATAATCTTGAAATCAAATCAACCAGAACACTCAATTAACAATATTTTTAAGATAAAGAGCACTTAAAGAACAATAAAAAGAGAAGGGAGAAGAGATAACAGCAAGGTAAGAGACCAAAAAGATACTTATGAAGGAAAAATCATTCAACACAACAAAGAATGAAAAAAAATTACTAATTGCAGCCCACCCACAAAAATAACCTCTTATATCTACCAAAATTTACTCACCCATTAGATCAAAGAGGAAAAAAATATCTAATTGCTCATACCTAAGATCTGAAACTCTACCCACAGCAAACATAGAGAAGAACCAAGCTACATGCAATAAAGGAAAAGAAATACGAAAAAAGAAATACTGCAACTTGCTTCGAACTTGTGAGCCGACTCGCCAATTAGCACTCTTCGGCAAGGGAAGAAGCTAGACATGAAAGCAAGGAAAAAAACTCCAACCATTAGGGTTTAGCTTGACGACAAAACTCAACAAAACACGAAAAACTTACCGCACGCACAAAGATCTCGGCGAGAGCTTTCCAAATCTATGCTCCGACAACGAATCCGAGCTCACGAGCTCCCTCGACGGACAACGGAAAGAAGAAAACCCTCTTTCTTTCTCTCCCTCCCGAACCAGGAAACTCTCCTCGAGAAAAGAAGTGAAGAAGAACTGGAGACTTGGGGAAGAAGAAGAAGAAAGGACAAGTCTAATAATAAAATAATATAAGTGGAAAATTTTGGAAATCCATTAGCCTCCCTACTCGATTCTTCTGAATAGATTTCTTATTATATAAAATAATACTTATATACAATTAGATTTATATATATACAATTTATAGTGATTTTTATAATTATATTATATTATATTAGTGTTTTTTTATACATAGTCCTCTAGTGATAAATTATAAGATTATACTTATTCTTTTATATATGTACATATAGTGCATTTTACATAAATCTTTTGGACAAATCACAAGTATTTAAGTGTTTTATATTATCTTAACATTTTAATCATTATGATTAATCAAAATAATGAGACTATAAAGAATATATGAATAGTTGCATTCTTTAACAAACTATTTTATCATGTATAAACATATTTCATATATATAATATGATATATATATATATATCTTATTGTTATTTTCATCCTTTTATTTTTATTCTCGCATTTTATTAATTACTTATACGCACTCCAAAACGGTAACGCTCTCACACCGCCATTTCGACGATAATTATATTTAAAATAATTAATAATCAGATTTAAAATAATTAGTGAAAACTCAGGGCATTACAACTACCCTCACAAAAAGGATACTGTGTTCCGATGGACCCCCGAATGTGAAGCAGCGTTTGTCGAGCAAAAGAACCGCTTAACGTCTGCTCCAATTCTTACACTCCCCTCAGGCACCGAGGGCTTTCAATTCTACATAGACGCATCTCTGAAAGGGTTGGGAGTTGTACTAATGCAGCATGGCAGGGTAGTCGCCTATGCATCACGACAGTTGAAGCCTCACGAGCTTAACTACGCAACCTATGACTTGGAATTGGGTGCTGTGGTTTTTGCGCTAAAAATTTGGAGGCATTACCCATACGGAGTAAGATGCGAAATCTTCTCCAACCACAAAAGCCTCAAATATATTTTCACCTAGAAGGAGTTGAACCTTCGACAATGCTGGTGGCTAGAAATTATATGTGATTATGACTTCACCCTCATATACCACTCCGGCAAGGCCAACAAGGTTGCGGATGCCTTAAGTCGTCAACCCCCAGTGTTTGGAAACTGGCTAGAGTTGATACCCAGGGAGTTGATCAAATCCTTGGCAGACTTAGGCATCACTACTCTTATCACCCGCAGGGATCCTATGGAATACCAAGCTCAGTTATATTGGAGGGAGATACAATGTGATATTAGGAATGGAATACGAGAGGCTCAAAAGGTCGATCCAGAAGCGGCCCCAATCATCCAAGCCCTGCAGGACGACACTCAAGAAGACTACAACTTGTATGATGGTATTCTACAATACAAGCACCGTGTGTTCATCCCTCTATCGAGGAGATCTGAGAAGAGATACTACGTGAAGCACACCAGTCGAGATATTTTATCCACCAGGGGTAGTAAAGATGTATACAGGTTTACGGAGGACGCTATACTGGCTGGGTATGAAAAGGGACGTTAACAATTATGTGGCACACTGCCAGACCTGCCAGATAGTCAAGACAGAATGTCGCAGTCCATGAGGCTTAATGCAGCCTCTGCCCATACCAGAATGGAAGTTTGAGGATATCTCTATGAATTTTGTCCATGTCCTGCCCCGATCTCGTGCAGGGAATGACTCTATATGGGTCGTGGTGGACCGCCTTACCAAGGTAGCTCGTTTCATCCCAAACCGACAAAGCGATGGTGTTGATGTTCTAGCCATGCTTTTTATAGATCATGTAGTCTGATTCCATGGAGTACCCAAGTCCATCGTGTTCGACTGCGATAGACGCTTCACTTCGAAGGAATGGAGAAGGGTACAAGCTTATCTGGGGTCCTAGTTAGCTTTCAGCATCGCTTTCCACCATCAGACGGACGGGCAAACGGAAAGAACGAATCGGACAATGAAGGACCTCCTCCGACTATGCATTGTAGAACACACCAAACATTGGGAACAGGTGCTACCCTTAGTGGAATTTTCCTATAACAATATGAAAGTGGAGGTCAGATCTTAAATTACTCTAGAGGGGGGGTGAATAGAGTATTAAAATTTTAATATGTTTTATAGCGGAAATTAAACTACTGTTTAAGTATATGTGTATTTAGTGTGAGTTATAGAAAACTACAGAAATAATAAAGGGCACACAGCACAAGCACATAGAGATAATCAAGCACAGACGACACAAGGAGCTATAGTAGTTCCCCAATAAATCTGGGTACATCTACTCTTCTACCACCTTTGGTAGGAATCAACTAGGAGGGTTGATAAGGCGCCCAGGCACCAAGGGATTTTTGATAAGGTGTCCACACACCAATAAGCTTTTGATAAGGTGCTTAAAAACCACACTAGGATTTTTTGATAAGGTGTCTTGCCACCACTGGGTAAACTTTTGAAGGGAGTATTAACCCTGTACAGAATGAGATAAAAAGGTATAGAGTGTTCTTCTCTGTCAATGATCTGAGAGAAGACAAAAGGTGTTGAAGCCGAAAGCTCCCCCTGTCTGATGAGAGTTGATGACAGCTTTGTGGACAGAGCTTTCTCAAATAGAAGTCTTTGTAGCTGATGATCTGGAAGAAATTAATCTTCAGATTGTTGTTGCTCTTGAAAGACTTTATCTTGCAGCAGATCTAAGAGATTAAATCTGGTTCTCAGAAAGATGAAGATGCTGCCTTGATGAAGAAAAATGCTAAAAAAGAATAGTGTATTTTCTTCTTCTTCTTCTTCTAAAAAAAAACTTCTTCTGTCCTCCTTGTTCTGTGGTCACAGAAAAGAGAAAGTGATGAAGCTTTTCTTTGTTTTTCTCAGTTCTTGGTATTCTGCTCCTTATTTTTTTTATAACTGTTTGTATATATATTTTTAAATTCAAATCTTCTGTCTTTTTAAGGAATGTCTTCTTCTGACTTAAATCCTTCTTGGAACCAGGTAGCCACCCAAAACGATTTTGGCAGGTCCTTTTAACTCCTTTTGTCGAGAAAGATGCCTTTGGCATTAAATGTCAACGGCTATTCTTCATCTTGGAAAGGAAGGAATATAAGGATATAATAAATGAGAAAGATATCCTTACTTGGCTGCCTGAATACGTCCAAGGAGAAATAAATATATCCGTTATGTTGCTGATTTGAGTTCAGAGAACTGACATCTACTGAGAATATAAGTCTGAACGTCAGAAAGCAATTTGTCGAGCGCTGGCTAGAATTTGTCGACCGTCGCTAGTCATTTGTCGAGCGCTGGCTTAGAATTTGTTGACCGCCGCTAGTCATTTGTCGAGCGCTGGCTCAGAATTTGTCGACCGCTGGAACTGTAAATTTCTTCAGTCTGCTGGAAGCAATTTGTCGAACGAATCTGGTCATTCGTCAAACACCACTTGCCATGTGTTGAGCTTGAATTTTCCTAAGTTCTGCTAATCCAATCAGCCTAAAACTTGACCCTAAGGCTATACATTGGGGTCAATACAGATCCTAATCAACACATAGGGATCCTAGCCCAAATTAGTAATAGGGTTGTTCCAACAATCTCCCCCTATTTGGGTTAGGATACTATTTGACAAATAATTAAATAGATACAGCAGAAAGTATAAACAACAGAGCAACAATGAAATGAAATATATCTGATAGATTAAAATAGATCATCAGATAAGATAAAAAAATAAATGCTCTGAGTTTAGAAACTTTACATTCATAACCAAGCAATTTATTTAAAACTTTTTGTCCTGAGAAGGAGGCTTGAATATGATTTTCCTGTTTGGGTCTTCTGATTTCTTTTTGCTGATAAATAAATCTTGAGCTCCAATGATTTTCTGTTCTTTGACATGAGGAATAAATGCTTCTAGGTGCATATCAATATATTCCTCAGCATTGAATGCTTTAACTATTTTGTATTTTGCAAGTTCTTTTCTTCTGTATTCTGACATGGTTGAGAAACCTGAGAAGTCTTTGCCTTCTGCTTTAGCCTTTTTAATCTGTGTATATGCAGTTGTTTCTTTCAGTCTTGCCATCTGACAGATTTTCTCTTCTTCTGGATCTGGAAAGTAATAAATATCTTCTGAATCATTTTTGTCTTGAGTGACCTTTTGAGGTACTCTATCTCTGTGAAGAGATCCATCAGATATGTGAAGTTTGTATTCTGAAGATATTTGAGAAGAGGAAAAGGTTTGGCTTTCTTGAAGGATAGGTGCTGATCTCTTAGAGAAAGGAGCAATGGCTGATCTAGAGGCTTGAGGACCACTAGAACTACCAGGTCTCCCAGAATGTTGAGAGCTTGGCTTCTGAGAGGAAGATGAAGCACCTGATAATCCTGTTGCACCAGCTGCTGGAGGAGGAGGAGGAGGATGATTGTGCTTGACTGGTTTGTCAAGGATGTAGCCAGTCTTCTTGAGTTTCTTCCTCCTATTGTTCTCATTTCTGGAGAGCTTCATCCAATGAGGAGTTTTCTCATCAAGAGGAACATTATACAAAATGTACAGAGGAATGTCATTATTTGGATTTGGGGGCTTGGGAGCAGCCTTTGACTTGGCTGTTCTTTTCTTTCTTTTCTTTGAAAGTGTATCATCAGAATCACTGTTGTCATCATCATCATCAGAGTTAGAAGATGAGATTGTCTTATTATATAGATCATCAATTCTCTTGATTGCTTCTCGAGCCTTTAATCTTTCTTCTTCAGCTTTGTCAAACTCTGCATCTGCTTCTCTCCAGATTTCATCAAAGCATGGCATTGGTTCTTCATTCCATACAGGATTTGGAGGTGAAGAAGTAATTTGTGAGGTTGTTGTATCATCAAGAAATTCTGCAAGATCATCTTCATATTCTGCAGAGTGATCCTTTATTTGAAAGTCTTGAACAGTGAATGAGGGAATAGGGGATATGTAATTTTGTATGATATCAGAATGAGTCTTCTGAGGAAGGCAAATCAGAGCCTTTGATAGATCCTCTATGTATACCTTTGATGATACCCTTGAAGTATATGTGACATCAAATTTTGATAATAAGCTATATAGATCACAGGATGGATAAATGCATATATTATTTATTTCTTCTATAACTTGTGTAACTGAATCAATTATATCTGTATCAAAATTGTAACTTTTGTATCTTCTTCTGGAGTTTCTTCTATTTCTGGAGCTTCTTCATAGGACATCTCCCCCTACCTAGCTTCAGGGCAGCCTGAATCTAGGCCCCTAGAAGAAGGGACAGTAGTGGAGGAGGGAAGAGAAGCTATTTTAGCAGATAAAGTAGAAAGTGCCTGAAGAACTGGAGCAAGTTTTGCATCCAGGAGCTGGCTTATTTTAGGAAGGATAAGATCAAAAACTTGATCAGCAATAGAGGAGAGGTTGAGGGATGGATAATCTGGTGGATGACTAGAGGATGGTTGTGAAGTGGATGGAGATGATATTTGAGGAATGATATTGCTGATGTTAGTGGTATGTGTGGGATTGTCTAGATGGATTTGACTAGGAGAATGAATAGGTGAATGATATTCATTGTGTATTGGAGAGGGAGGTGTGGTAGGTAGTGGTTCTGAAGATAGGGGAGGAGGTGGAGCATCACTGATATGGGCAGTTGAGAGTGGAATGTCATTGATGGGTGATATTGCAGTTGAAGGAGGGGATGAAGAATGAGAATGTGCAGGAGAAAGTTGAGCAGGTGGAGAGAGAATGTGAGAGGAAGGAGGAACTGAGGAAGGATCTTCTAGAAGGGTAGAGGGAGTGACTTGATCAGTCCTTGTGTCCTCAGAAGCTTTCCTTTTTCTGGAGGCCTCAGCTCATGCATTCTTCTTGGGAATTACTCTATCCCATTTAGCAAAGAGAGCTGAGGTCAGCCTCTTGCTGGCATTTATTGTTACTTTTGGTGACACCAGAAGCTCTGGATGCCTTTCCTGCAGAAAAATCCCTAAAACTCTTCCAAAGCATACATTGTCTTTAGAGTTTTTCTTTTTAATGAGGTCAAAAAGAATTGATCCCCGGTTGACTTTCTTCTTCTCCATTAAGGCCACCATTAACAGAAATTGGTGCCTACTGATATAGTCATGCCCAGAAGTCTTGCTCAGCAAGACTTTTCCAACAATATCTGCTAAGAACTTGTAGTCCTGAGACAGGTTCTTTTTCAGAAGGTGGCTAGGGTTTCCAGTCAAATGCCCCATTTTGACTAAAACTTCATCAAATTCATTTGAGCTTATGTCTAATTCATCTTCACCATTTTCAAAACCAAAGATTTCAGAAAGGATGGTGGGAGAGAGAGAGACATGATGACCTGAAATTGTTCCCGACAAGCTTTCATCGACTGGCTTTGCAGTGTAAACCCATTCTTTTATCTCTGCAACAGCTATTTTCTGCCTTGTGCTTAGAAGCTTCCTTAGATGTTGTTCATCCAGCGTTTGAAGAATATCTTTGAAGATTTGGTCTGACTGTGCGAGCGAGTCCATGTCAATGTCGAAGCCTGCGTCAAACTTCATTAGGTGCAGAGAGGCCTGAGGAATCGCCATTGTTTATGCAAAGAAAGTTGAAGATCTAGTGCAGAGGGGAACTGGAGGGAAAGACGATTTCTGTAGGCGAAAAGCTTAAAATAAGATAAAATAAGGCTTATATAGAAGGGTCGAAGAATGAGGGCGCATTCGTAAACCACTGTTCGACAAAACCTAATAAAATTAGAAGTGGAAAAGGCTTTATTTCTTTGTCTGAAAGCATTCGACGAGAGCATCTTTTTCGTCGACCGTCATTCGACAAAAGAGATTGCCTTAACTGACTCTGCCTTTAAGAGGTTTCAGAGACCACCGTTCGACAAATGATTCAAATTCGTTGTTCTTCGTTCGACAAATTTGTGAGAAAAATAGAAATACTTAATTTTTAGCAGATTGAATCTCCATCTATCATTCCTAGTTGATTTATAAAGAAGATGTGCTTCTTTTCATCCAAGGGCTTCGTGAAAATGTCAGCTCTTTGCAAATCAGTAGAAATGAATTGTAGGCAAATTTTGTTTTTATCCACATTCTCCCTGAGGAAGTGGTGCCTAATTTCTTTGTGTTTAGTCCTACTATGGAGAACTGGATTTTGTGCTATAGATATTGCACTAGTGTTGTCACAAAATATAACTGAATTATTTAATTTGACACCATAGTCTAAGAGCTGATTTTGTATCCACAATATCTGTGAGCAACGGCTGCCAGCAGCTAAGTATTCAGCCTCAGCTGTTGATGTAGACACAGATGTTTGTTTCTTACAAAACCAAGATACAAGCCTATCACCAAGAAACTGACAAGTTCCTGATGTGCTTTTCCTATCTACCATGCATCCAGCATAATCTGAGTCTGAGAATCCAGTTAATTCAAATTCAGATGTTGTTGGATACCAAAGTCCCAGATTAGGGCAACCCTTTATATATCTTAAAATTCTTTTTACAAAAGTAAGATGAGATTCTTTAGGATCAACTTGAAACCTAGCACAAATGCATGTAGCAAACATTATGTCTGGCCTACTGGCTGTTAAATAGAGTAGAGAGCCAACAATTGCCCTGTACAGTTTCTGATCAACAGGTTTCCCTGATTCATCAGTATTAATAACAGCATTAGAGGCCATGGGTGTTTTCATAGTAGAAGAATCAGACATTCCAAATTTTTTCACTAATTCCTTAGCATACTTAGATTGAGAGATGAAGATTCCTGATGGGGTTTGCTTCACTTGAAGACCAAGGAAGTAGGATAATTCACTCATACTACTCATTTCAAATCTTGATTGCATTAGATTGGAAAATCTTTTGCACAAATTTGAATCAGTAGATCCAAAGATAATGTCATCCACATATATTTGAACTAGTAGAGTTTGATTTTTATGTACTTTGTAAAATAATGTTTTGTCTACCATGACTCTACAGAAATTGTTTTCCAAGAGAAAGTTAGCTAAAGTCTCATACCATGCTCTAGGAGCTTGTTTGAGACCATAGAGAGCTTTATTAAGTTTGAATACATAGGAGGAATGAGTTGGAGAGATGAAACCTGGTGGTTGTTCCACATAGACTTCTTATTTGATGTCTCCATTGAGAAAAGCACTTTTCACATCCATTTGATATACCTTAAACTTCTTCAATGCAGCAAAGGCCAAGAAAATCCTTATAGCTTCAAGCCTTGCAACAGGGGCAAATGTCTGATCATAATTTATGCCTTCTTCCTGTGAATATCCTTAAGCTACCAATCTTGCTTTATTTCTCACAATATTTCCTTGATCATCAAGCTTGTTCCTGAATACCCACTTGGTGCCAATAACTGGATGGCCTCTTGGTCTTGGAACCAAATCCCAAACCTTTTTTATTTCAAACTAGTTGAGTTCCTCTTGCATTGCAAGAATCCAATTTGGATCTTGTTCTGCATCTTTTATGGTTTGAGATTCAACTTGTGATAGAAAGCAGGTATGCATCTGATTTTGGTGTAGTTGATGCCTTATTTGAACACCTGCTGTGATATCACCAATCACTTGTGAAATTGGATGATCTCTGGCGGTGATGTGGTCAGCAGTTGGAGTTGGATCAGCAGTAGTATCTTCATTGGGAATTTGTTCAGCTATTACATCCTGTGGAGGATGTTCTGTTGTAGCTTGATTCAGGTAATCAACAAGATCTGGATGATCCTCTTCTTCACTATCTTCAAGAGTTTGAGGCAATGGATGCAGTGAATCTCCTGTCTGTAGATTTAGCTCTTTAAGCTCCTCACATAGAGCTGGTACCTGCAAAGTGTTCTTGGTAGAAGAGTTCTTCTCCTTGTAAAACATGTTAGTTTCATCAAAGGAAACATGCATAGACTCTTCTATTTTAAGAGAGGATTTGTTAAATACCCTATATGCTTTACTAGCTATTGAATATCCTAAGAAGATTCCTTCTTCAGATTTTGGTTCAAATTTCTTAAGATATTTCTTATCATTGTTATGAACAAAACATCTACATCCAAAAGTTCTAAAATAATCAACTTTGGGTTTCTTTCCTTTGAGCAATTCATAGGGAGTTTTACCCTTCAGTTTGTGTATCAAACTTCTATTCAGAATATAATTTGCTGTGCTGACAGCCTCAGCCCAAAAGGATAGGGGCAAGTTAGCATCTGCAAGCAATGTTCTTGCTGATTCAATTAGAGTTCTATTCTTCCTTTCAACTACCCCATTTTGTTGAGGAGTTCTAGGAGCTGAGAAGCAATGTCTGATACCTTCCATCTCACAGAATTCTTGCATGAGAAGAGACTCAAACTCAGTGCCATGATCACTTCTGATCAATGCAACTACAGTAGAGTACTCAATCTGTATGCTCTTAAGAAAGTCTGTAAGAACTTTAAAGTTACCTGACTTTTCTCTCAAAAAGAACACCCAAGTGAATCTAGAGAAGTCATCCACAATAACTAGAGTGTAAGACTTCCCCCCTAAGCTCTTTATTGCAATAGGTCCAACAAGGTCCATATGTAGCAAGTATAAGATTCTAGGTGAATCACTTTTGGATAATGATTTAAAGCTGTTTTTGGTTTGCTTACCTAATTGACATTCCCTACAAAGACCTTCTTTCTTATATGATCCTGATGGTAAGCCTCTAACAAGATTATCCTTAGCTAATTTACAATGGTCCTAAGGTTTACATGTCCTAATCTTTTATGTCATAATTCACTAGATTTGCTTAACTCATTAAATAAACAAATTTCTGATTTCGATGAGTTGAAGTTTACTAAATATATATTTCCTTGTCTAATTCCTGATAGAACAATAACATTATCAGATGATTTAATGATGCATTCTGATTTATTAAATGTTACCTGATAACCTTCATCACATAACTGACTTATGCTGATGAGGTTGTGTTTTAGACCCTTGACATAGGTTACTTCCTTGAATGTCACTGTTCCAATTTTAATTTGACCATAGCCTTTGGTTTGTCCACAGTTGGAGTCTCCAAAGATCACCTTGGGTCCAAGTTTTGCCTTGTAGTTGTACAGATTGGCCTTGTTCCCTGTCATATGCTTTGAGCATCCACTGTCCAAGTACCATTTTTGATTTAATCTTGGATGGTTGTGTACCTGCAAAGACAAAAACATAAACTAGTTGTTTTTGACCCAGACTACCTTGGGTCCTTTTATGTTACCACAAAATTCAGAGATAAATGTCATTTCAGGCTGATCCTTGTAGCCTTGTGGATGATATCTCCTTGGAGGTATAGTCCACTAAGTAAAAGGATTTTTAGTATATTTAGGATTAGAATTCTTAGAGTTTTCTGTATAGTGCTTGTTCGAGGAATTTGAATAAATTCGTCGATTATTATTCATTTTATAACTATACTGAAAATCTGTTCTCAGTTTTCGTCGAGCCTCGTTCGACAAATTTGAATCCTTTTGTCGAGTGTCGTTCGACGAATTCTTCTAAATTCTTCTATCCTTAACAAACTTGCTTGAAATGTCTTTATTTTTTTCTGCAGCTTCTTTGCTTTTAGCAGAAATGAATTTTATGGGTGTGGAGATGATGTTTCTCTTAATCAGAGATGGCTCTCTTGATGAGGCACCCAAGCCCAGTTTGCTATTATTAAATCTAGCATTGACAGTGCTTGTGATGTCCATCAGCTTGATACTTCTCCCATTGAGGGATTCTTCAAACTTTTTGGCTTCAGATAACTTACTCTCAAGAGTAGTAATGTGTTCTCTGGAGGCAGCCAAATCTTTCTTAAGATTTTCATTCTCTTCACTTATATTGTTCATTTCAACTAACTTAGTTCTGAGAGAGATTATTTCTTTCTCAGATTTTATTAAGTCTTGGCAAAGAGTTTTGAAATCATCTTTGAATTCAATATAAGTGAAATCAAAGTCAGATAATACCTGATCAATATCATCTTCTGTTTCTGATTCTGATTTCTCTTCATCAGAATTGTTAGTTGAGGTATTGATTGCCATCATGCAAAAACTTTTTTCTTCTTCATCATCACTGGAGCTGGATGATGATGCTGATTGTGACTCATTGTCTGAGTCATAAATAGCCATTAAGCATTGACTGTCTTCTTTTGTTTCTTCTTCATCAGAGGAGCAAGATGAAGATTCTGATTCTTATTCTGTTTCACTCCAGGATGTTGCTACAAATCGTCTTCCCTTCTTCTTGTGAGAGTGGGAGGAAGATTTGCTGGAGCCCTTCTTTTCTTCCTTTTCTTTTCTTCTTTCCTTCTTGTCCTTCTTGTGTTGAATCTCTGGACATTCAGGAGCAATGTGTCCTGGTTTCCTGCAGCCAAAACATATGATTTCATTAGAATGATTTTTGTCATACCTTGGCTTGTCATGACTTCTGGATAGCTGTTTTCTGAAGTCTTTCTTAGCAATCTTATAGAATCTTTTGGCTAATAGACTCATAAACTCCTCTTTGTCAGGAGCTTTTCCTTTATCTTCTGCAGCCTTGAAGGCTATGCTTCTTTCCTTCTTGGGTGCTAGGGATGAAGTGGATTCTTCAGTTTCCCTAGTTTTGATGAGCTGCTCATAAGATTTGAGCTTGCCCAACAGAGCTTCAGTGGTGATCTCATTGAGACTTCTGGCTTCTTTGATTGGCCAGATTCTGGAGTCCCATGTGCTGGGAAAGCACATAAGAATCTTGTCATTGATCTCTGTGAGTGAGATCACTTTGTCCAGAGACTTCAGCTCATTTATTATGAGGCTGAGCCTATTGTACATATCAGCTACATTTTCTGATTCTCCCTTCTTGAAGTTCTCATATTGAGAGATCAGGTGATATCTTCTATCTTTTCTTTCATCTGCTGAGCCTGCCACCATGTTGTTGAGAGATTCCCAGATTTCTTTTGCTGAGGTGCACTCAACTACTTTCTGGAATATGTCATCTGACATAGTTAGGGCCAGAATGTTCATGGCCTTTGCATCTGCATTTCTCTGCTTTTTTTGAGCCTCAGTCCACTCAGGAGGTGGAACAGCAGTGTTGTCTGTTGTTGCAGCAGTACTAGCTGATGCTGTATGTGCTGGAGGTCCTGTAAGAATAACATTAAAAATCTCCTCATCAATGGAGTTCATATAAAGCCTAATCCTTGCTTTCCATAGTGCAAACTAATTGAGATTGCACATAGGAGGTCTTGTGCTGGAATACTCCTTGTTTTGTGCCATGAGTTTTAAATAAGATGAAATTCTAGAGAATGAAACTCTTAGAAAAATTAAGATCTGGTTGATCTTTGTGATTCAGGTGTTAGCCTGTAAAGAATCAACACCCCTCTGATACCAATTGAAAGTGGAGGTCAGATCTTAAATTACTCTAGAGGGGGTGAATTGAGTATTAAAATTTTAATATGTTTTATAGCGGAAATTAAACTACTGTTTAAGTATATGTGTATTTAGTGTGAGTTATAGAAAACTACAGAAATAATAAAGGGCACACAGCACAAGCACACAGAGATAATCAAGCACAGACGACACAAGGAGCTATAGTAGTTCCCCAATAAATCTGGGTACATCTACTCTTCTACCACCTTTGGTAGGAATCAACTAGGAGGGTTGATAAGGTGCCCAGGCACCAAGGGATTTTTGATAAGGTGTCCACACACCAATAAGCTTTTGATAAGGTGCTTAAAAACCACACTAGGATTTTTTGATAAGGTGTCTTGCCAACACTGGGTAAACTTTTGAAGGGATTATTAACCTTGTACAGAATGAAATAAAAAGGTATAGAGTGTTCTTCTCTGTCAATGATCTGAGAGAAGACAAAAGGTGTTGAAGCCGAAAGCTCCCCCTGTCTGATGAGAGTTGATGACAGCTTTGTGGACAGAGCTTTCTCAAATAGAAGTCTTTGTAGCTGATGATCTGGAAGAAATTAATCTTCAGATTGTTGTTGCTCTTGAAAAACTTTATCTTGCAGCAGATCTAAGATATTAAATCTGGTTCTCAGAAAGATGAAGATGCTGCCTTGATGAAGAAAAATGCTGAAAAAGAATAGTGTATTTTCTTCTTCTTCTTCTTCTAAAAAAAACTTCTTCTGTCCTCCTTGTTCTGTGGTCACAGAAAAGAGAAAGTGATGGTGAAGTTTTTCTTTGTTTTTCTCTCCAAAGACGACTATCTCAGTTCTTGCTATTCTGCTCCTTTTTTTATAACTGTTTGTATATATATTTCCAAATTCAAATCTTCTGTCTTTTTATGGAATGTCTTCTTCTGACTTAATTCCTTCTTGGAACCAGGTAGCCACCCAAAACGATTTTGGCAGGTCCTTTTAACTCCTTTTGTCGAGAAAGATGCCTTTGGCATTAAATGTCAACGACTATTCTTCTTCTTGGAAAGGAAGGAATATAAGGATATAATAAATGAGAAAGATATCCTTACTTGGCTGCCTGAATACGTCCAAGGAGAAATAAATATATCCGTTATGTTGTTGATTTGAGTTCAAAGAACTGACATCTACTGAGAATATAAGTCTGAACGTCAGAAAGCAATTTGTCGAGCGCTGGCTAGAATTTGTCGACCGTCGCTAGTCATTTGTCGAGCGCTGGCTTAGAATTTGTCGACCGCCTCTAGTCATTTGTCGAGCGCTGGCTCAGAATTTGTCGACCGCTGGAACTGTAAATTTCTTCAGTCTGCTGGAAGCAATTTGTCGAACGGATTTGGTCATTCGTCGAACACCACTTGCCATGTGTTGAGCTTGAATTTTCCTAAGTTCTGCTAATCAAATCAGCCTAAAACTTGACCCTAAGGCTATACATTGGGGTCAATACAGATCCTAATCAACACATAGTGATCCTAGCACAAATTAGTAATAGGGTTGTTCCAACACAATAGCTTCCAGGCAAGTATTAAGATGGCACCATACGAGGCTTTGTACGGAAGACGTTGTCATGGGCACAAGATGAGGACCCAGAAGCTTAGGGGGTCACATACATAGATTACACCACAGCAGCAATAAGACTAATCCGAGATCGAATGCTGGAAGCACAGAGACACTAAGCAAAATAATATGACGTACGCCATCGACCGGTGGAGTTTAGTGTGGGAGAGATGGTATTTCTAAAGATCAAACCTATGCACGGGATCTCCCAGATAAGGAAACAAAAAAAGGAGGATCCTCATTATTTGGGCCCGTATCAGGTCATAGAACGAATTGTCCTCGTTGCATATCGATTAGCTTTGACCGCTGAATTGGGAAACCTTCACTACGTCTTTCACGTTTCATCATTAAGATGTGTTCTCCGACAACCAGATCAACATCTTCCCACGCCATCAACACCAATACGGTCTGACCGATCCATTCAGCTCGAACCGGTAAGGATAGTGGACTCCAAGGTCAAGAATCTATGAAACAAAACCATCACGATTGTCAAGATCTTATGGTCAAACTGCGGGCGCGAAGAGCTTACATGGGAACCGGAAACTCTCGTTCGAGAAAGATACCCGACACTCTTCTTGCAGGTACATTTCCCCCTACCTTATGCAATTTTTTAGGACAAAAATCATTTTATTTTTATTGGATTGTAGCATCCCGACTTTTATTGGGTCACTAGACCCTAGTGGACCCAATAAAAGTAACCCAAAAGATAGAAAGTGACCCGATATGGGATAGTGTGCTAGAAAACTCTGAATTGACTTTCGTCAGTTCCGTTAGACTCGTATAATCAATATGAGTGCAATGGAACTCGTTCCATTCCGATCCGAGGTCATGTGGGGAAAACGGCCATTTTGAGTATCGTAGTGCGTCACAACAACGTCGTTGGGGTACATTGACCATATATATTCCAAATTGACTTCCGTTAGTTCCGTTAGACTCGTATAATCAATACGAGTGCAATGGAACTCGTTTCATTCCAATCTGAGGTCGTGTAGGGAAAATGACCATTTTGAGTATCGTAGTGCGTCACAACAATGTCGTTGGGGTACAATGACCATACATACTCCAATTTGACTTCCGTCAGTTTCGTTAAACTCGTATAATCAATACGAGTGCAATGGAATTCGTTCCATTCCAATCTGAGGTCGTTTAGGGAAAACGACCATTTTGAGTATCGCAGTGTGTCACAACAACGTCGTTGGGGTACTGTTACCATACTTAATCCAAATTGACTTCCGTCAGTTCCGTTAAACTCGTATAATCAATACGAGTGCAATGGAACTCGTTCCATTCCAATCCGAGGTCGTTTAGGGAAAACGACCATTTTGAGTATCGTAGTGCGTCACAACAGCTTCGTTGGGGTACAAGACCATACGTACTCTGAATTGACTTCGGTCAGTTCCGTTAGACTCATACAGTCAATACGAGTGCAATAAGACTCGTTGCGTCCCAGTCGGAGGTTGTATGAGAAATATGTTTGTTTTAGGTTTTATAGACCACCACGACACAATTTTATAATATTAAGTGAATGAACTCGGAATCAATCTCAATCAGTCTTAGTGGACTCCTAAAGTCAAAACAAGACCAACAAAGTTCGTTGTAACCAATTACGACATCGGAAAGTCAACCCACGGTCAAATCAAGCTTTATGTCACACCAAAAATCGTGCGCGCACCCAAGTTGATTTAACACCCCAGCATTGACCACCCACCCGACAAGTTGGACCCACTTGGACCTTGACCGACTTGTGGGACCCACCCTAAGGGTGACTTTAGTCAAACACCCAAAAAAATCCTATCTTTGGAATTTTCTCCAAATAGGAGCCTCACCAGTACACCACCACCCCCCCCCCCCCCCCAACCACCACCAAAATGGGTGCTGCCCTTCACCCCATGCCATTGCCAGCTGGCCATGAAATAGTGGAGGGAGGGCAGGGGGGATATCTTCCCCCACCCCCTCCCTTTAGTCCCGCATTGGGAGAAAGAGAAGGGAGGCCCCCTCCCTCCCTATAAAGGTACCACGCCCCCACTGCTAGAGCTCACCCCCAGCCAGTCTCCTCCCCCTCTGCCGGAGCTCCCTTGCCGGAAAACCCCTCCCAAGTCCACCACCTCCAGCACCCTAATGACCAACCTCCCAACTACCACCCGATCTCCCCCACACCAGGTGGAATACCTTCCCCTCCCCCTTCCCCACTCCCCCAACGCGGTGCATGCCGCACCCCCCCCCCCCCCCCCCCCCCCCCACCCCCCCCCCCCCAACGCCCGAGCGCTGCCAGCACCACCCGATCCATGCCCCAGGCTCGGGTGGTGGCCCGACAGAGTAAGCCTCACCCCATTGCCTGTGGTGGCTCTAGGGGAGCAGTACCCCACCCAGGGACCCCTGCCCCGGTGAGGAGAGGAGGTGGGGCCGCAGGAGAACGTGTCTCCGGCGGCACCCTCACGCCCCCCCCCCCCCCCCCCCCCCCCCCGCCTCTATTTTCCTGCACCCCATTTTAGCAGCTTCATGTGGAGGTCGACTGCGCTAGGCTGTCGGACCAATGCCGGAGAGAAGGCCGACCCCCGGCGAGCTGGCCGGGGGCAGCAGGCCCGACTATCATTGAGGGAGGGGCGGCGCGGCACCAGCAGTAATGGCGCAGACCGTGCCACCTGCCCTCGGGTTGAGAATTTCTGGCGGTGGCCGGCGGCGGCAGGCCACCAGACCATCGCCAAACGGATCGCCGGCCCCCGGCGAGTCGACCAGGAGCGGCGCCAGCGCCTGGCGGACGCCACCTCCTACATCGTTGGTAATGGTGGTGGCCGTCCGTTCTCCACGATGAGATAGGATGACCCAGATCTTCTTAATTCGCCCCTGCATGAAATTACGCCCCCCTCCCCCCCCCCCCCCCCCCCAACCCACCCCCATAGCGAATCAGCTCCAAATCCAGTGTGGGTACTAAAGGACTGCGCATTGTTCGGCTCCCCTCATGCTTTCAGATTTTTCTATCCGTAGACCACCCTTAACAAATTTTTGATGATTTTTTTGAGAGAAATATAGGCTCAGAAGGGAAAATCTTTGAACATGAAAAATGCTCCTTATTAGGACGGCTATCTTCAGTAATGTTTTGGGAATTTTCAAAAATGATTTACTATTTTTAAAGGTCATTACAAGATTTGTATGGACATAATGAATGCCTTAAATGCCCTTGAAAATTTTAGGAAAAATCCTAGACTTATATAAGGGCCTCTAGGTGGTACTGTAATTTTCATGAGATTTTGCAAATGGGATTGATATTTTAAAGGCCTTTACAATGTTTATTTGGACAAAATAAACCCCCCAAAAGGGCTGAAAAATATTGGAATAATTTATTGGCCATTAATAAACTATTTTGTGTATACTATCAAAATATGGGGACATTTGGAGATAAACTATGTAATCGCCACATTTTCGGGAAAATCAATCGAGTTTTAAATTATCTAATATTTAAGGAATTGGAAGAGGAGATCATGGCATGCAATCACATTATAATAACATTATACTCAATGACTCGATGAATAAAAATATAAGCTCGAAGCGATGCTGGGTCTTTATGAAATATCGAGCTGCATTTAGAATGATTCTCGGACATCAGAATCCACCTCTTTCTGGAGAAACTAAGGAACACCTAATAAAGGTGTTTTAACAGGTGCAATTAAAATTATTGGGCGGACTATAATTAAGAGGGGCAGAATCTGGAAGAAACTCCTACAAACGGATATAGAATAGGACGTTCCTCCTATGAACGAAGATGGAATCGAAGCCTCCTAATTATGGAGTGAAGGACTACTAATATTTATGTTTATTTTATCGCAACTCCTTTGACTCCAGTATCATACTGGACCCGTAATTACTGTTATTTGTTTATTCCTCTTGACTCCAATATCATATTGGTCCCGTAATTACTGCTCTTTGTTTATTCCTTTTGACTCCAGTATCATACTGGTCCCGTAATTATTGATCTTTGTTTATTTCTTTTCGATACTCCAGACTCGTACTGGTCAAGTAATTACTGCTCTTTATTTATTTCTTTTCGATACTCCAGTCTCGTATGGGTCAAGTAATTACTGCTCTTTGTTTATTTCTTTTCAATACTCCAGTCTCGTACTGGTCAAGTAATTACTGCTCTTTGTTTATTTCTTTTTGATACTCCAGTCTCGAACTGGTCAAGTAATTACTCTCTTTGTTTAATTCCTTTTGATACTCCAGTTTCGCACTAATTAAGTAATTATTGCTCTTTGTTTAATTCTTTTCGGTACTCCAGTCTTGTACTGGTCCGGTTGTTCCGGTTATTACTTCAGCCCTTTCTTTCGGTACTGTTATAAGTCAGTTTTTTATTTCCGCGGAGCACTCTGCCCTATTTTTTACCGCACTCATATACTGTAACTTCTCATAGCCACAGTTCTAGCCCGGACCTTATTCTGACGAGCGGCCATTCCTGTTTGTAGAACCTTAGTTGGGGATAAGCGTGAGTGAGTATCTCCTTCAAGAGTTAGCCCCCAATAATGTGCCCTCACGCCCGTGGCAGGCCCAAAGTATATGTTCCTTCTTTAATTAACTGTTCGTAAAATGCTTGCAGGAAAAGTATCGGTTGGTCATGCCCGCAGACCGTTCGTCCGGTGCGGGAGGGTTGACGACTCATGGCGGCAAGAGATGTGTACCGCGGGAAATCACTACTCTGTACCCGCGGATTTGCCTCCGCTGGTCGACCTAGATTTCGGGATCGCCGGATGTCGCTCACATCCAAGTAGTACACTGAGATGTATGGTAGGGCCTGGGTGGTGCGGTACGACCACACCCAGATGTGGCAAGACTGGTAACTGTCACCGACGACCACATCGGTGAGGCCCGCGGGGTTCGCTACCCTACTGCAAAAAATGGTCCAAACTGTGTCGACACGGGATTTTGTGAGCGGGTTTTGAATACCCGCGGTGTGTGTGAAAATTATGACTGTCAGTATTATTATGGTAACTAGTTGAGCATTTCCTTTAATTAAATGTTAATGTTATTAAGGATTCCGGTTATTTATTTGAGGCTAACCCTTCTTGCTTCGGCTATCTAATTACTGTTTGGGTACTTAAGCTTGTCCCCAGGATACGGATCTGGGGAGTAGATGTGTTTTCCACTTAGCTCTATGACTAATGGTTGTTTGTATAATCATTCACAGGAGATGGGACAGTGCGAAGCCCCCGCACCGCATGATGGCTTACCAGCTTTTGAGATTGCCCGATCGGACACACCGGCTTCACCTCCCATCTCCCGTGATGTGAATCCTAGGGTATAGGACTATGTAAGGAATAAAGGAGTTGTAGTAGTTATCCTTAGCCCATAGGGGCACCTATGTAAACAGTTTGCTTTGGCCCTTTTGCTTATAGATATATATACGATTGTTGGTTTCCTTATGATTGCTTTCGTATTGTGTTTCTGATGTGATGTGTTGATTCTTTTGCCTGACAAGACGACGACTCAGTGCTTGAGAGGGTGGGTCGTTGCCACCCGGGAAGCGCTGAGCGGTCGTCTTGAGCCGTAAGACCCCTCTCTCCCGACCATCACCTCTGAGCCGCAGTGATGGGCACGTGGTTGACTTTGATCAGTCTGACCATGACCTCTGAACCGCACTAACGGACACGTGGTTGGCTTTGATCGGTTTGACCATCACCTCTGAGCCACAGTGACGGACACTTGGTTGGCATTGATGGGTTCACTTGGTACTAGTTCCCCTCTGTTCTTGCTTATTAAGTTAACTCCACTAATTTACATTACTCTTATTTCTCTTGCTAACTTGTAATCCTTCTTAGTTATTTGTGCGGCTTTCTTGCTCCCCTTTTGGGCTGAGGCATTTCTTTCTTTTGAATGCCTCAGGTTCAGGTTTGTATCTGAGCTGGTGGTCGAGAGGCCTCTCCCAGGCTCTTGAAGGTGGGTCCTTCTTCCCTCCTCGTTGAGGAGTTTTTTTGTTGCATGTAGACTCTTTTATGTTTCTCTATGGGTTCGTGTCAGCTTGTTGGCGCTAATAGTAGTTTCTAGTTGTATACTGTTATTTTTGTTGCTCTGATGGTACATCTTGTTGATGAATTATTGCTCTCTGGGAAGGTCTTATGTTAGGTTGCATGATAAGTATTTTAAGTATCAAAAATTGCATTCTGATTTCATAGGACGGTTTTATGTAAATATCACCTATCTTAAAACTGCGTATATGAAAACTTTCTATGTATACTAAACTTAGAGAATTGCATACCCTCAAAGTATATTTGGTTGTCGTGCTCGCTTAGGATAAAATGAAAGTAATTTCCGCTGCGTATTTATATACTTTTACTTGTGCACTAGTTGATCCACTAGGCCGAGGGACACGGTCTCAAAGTTAAATTATAAACTTCATCTCTAAAACTTCAAATCTGTCTTTTGAAAGTTAATCTTGTGTAATAGAGAAGCCTGAGCGTCAGTAATTGTCCCCTACCGAACGTGGCATCACATCGCGTATTTTCCCTGACTCTGATCATATATTTATATAATTATATATGAGGGAGAAATGCGGGTTGTGACAACCGCACCCGCCATCATGGGGGTGCGGATAATAACACCATCCCCCCAATCATGGGTGTGCCGGTAACCGCACCCCATAAGCACGACCTCCTCATGCAGTCGCGCTCGCCTCCAGCCCCGCTGCCGCACAAGCCTCCCGCCGCCGCTCTCGCCTCTCGCCGCCGCGCTCGCCTCCCGACCCCACGCTCGCCTCCCGCCGCTGCGCTCGCCTCCCACCGCTGCGCTCGCATCCCGCCGCCGCTCGGACTCCGCACTGCCTCCCGCCGCTACGCCCACCTCCCAAGTCATCTCTCGAGGATTTCACAGAGACATCCTTCAATGTTTGAAGATTGCTCAGAGATATGCTACGGTCTTCGAAGATCCCCTTGAAGACGCTTCAAATATCTCCTTCGTCTTTGAAGTTCTCTCTTGAAGACGCTTCAAAGATCTCCTTCGGCTTTCAAATTCTCTCTTGAATACGGCTCGAAGATCTCCCTCGATGTCCGTGCTTCGAGTTTGTTGCTGCATTCATCCTTCCATATTGCTCACGAGCGAACTTCAATGCGCTCTGCATCAAGCTACTCCAGTGATCCCGATAACTCATTGTAACGAGCGGTAGCCTTTCACCCTCGATAAATAGTTATTTGTAACTGCTCTGAAAGATAGTGGAATTGGCCAGCGCCAATCTGGCACCGTGGCTTTTTCTCCTTCCTGATTTTTTCTACTTCCTGATTTTTCCAGGTAAAACGTCTTGTCGTCATCTATTGGTTCATTTTGTGACAGTTTGTGCGTTCAGCTCACTCTATAACTAACACAGTTCAGTTCGGCCGGACACTGAAAGTATCAAGCGATTGACAACAGATATATATAAATATATAAATATACATATCCATGTGAGAGAGAATATTTTATGATTTTAGAGTCATGATGAAGTAGATTTTAGTTGAGACCCGGCCCATTCAAGCTGTATAATGTATTTTGAAAAAAAAAGTCCAGTTCGTACTCAGAATACATATTTAAACAAACTCGTGATGTTAAATTGTAGCAGTCAGTTGATTGATTTTGGGGAATTAAAGTCTCAAGTTGCTTGATTTGGGGAAATTAAAATCCTATTTCTACTGCCACTGCTCAACAATATCATTTTTGGCCAAACCAGTTTATGTAGCACTCAGTTGATTGATTTTCATCCATTAGTCAGTGCATCTGTAATGAAAACGGACTGAAGTTCAGCCTTGTATGTTGTATCAGTGATTAACTCCATTTTTTTAATCAAAAACAGACTTTTAAGCATGCCAAAGTGTTCTCATCACTTTTTATTAAATAAATTCCTAAATAACCTCTAAATAAATTCCTAGATAAATCTCAAAATAAAAAAATCCGCACTTTATCAGATCGTCTCCTCCGTAAGATTTCAAATTTACACTTACACTCCTTTATCATTTGAAATTATCAAATATTGCTTGTAAATTTATATTTTCATAACATGCTTGCACAAAAATACCTCTAGAGAAGAGCTCCACAAAGATATCTTTGCATGTCCCTGTAACAAAATATAAACTTAGAGGTTATGTATTTTCAAAAAACAGAGGGTACAACGTCTAATTATGCTAACTCTTTTATAAACGATGGGCATTTATATTGGCAGCCCGGCTATGGTTATTGGCAGCCCGGCAATGGTAGCAGCCCAGCAAAATGATATTGACAGTCCATTGGATATTGGCAGTCCAAAATTCAAATTTTTTGTTAGACTTCCAACACATTTAACTAATTTATTAAGCCAAAAATATAAAAATAATAGTTCAAAAATAATAGTCTATCAAACAGTAAAATCGACCAAAATGTAATGTAATTGTTCATTTATATAATGTAATTGTTCATATAACTCACACGCGCCGAAACAAACATAGGCTTCGTTTGGCGCGATGGGGGCGGTCGTGAACGCGATTGTCATGAACCGTCGTTCGTGAACGTCTAACCTCACCTAAAAAAATTCATGCATTTTATGCTCAAAACTAGTTTATGTTCTTGTTAGCATTTTCATATTATCTTGAAATACGTCTCATATTTTTTTTTTCATTTAATATTAGTCCTTATATTTTAAATTTATTTTGGAAATGGTCCTTGTTTGATTTTTCATTAAAATCATTGATGAAATATTAATATTAGATAATAACTTCATATAATAATTAGAATTATAAATATGATGTGATGACTAGGAGAGAGAAAAATTCAAGATACATTTAAATTTAAATTTTTATTAAGTTGGTGATATTAAATTGTTCATTAAGTTGGTTTAATAACTTTACTACACAGGTTTAGGGTACAATATTGCACATTGTTCTCTATATTTAGTGATGGGGTTCCCAAAAATCCTTTGGTCAAATTAGGAATTTCTCGCCATGATCATGACAGGCCAGGTCTCACGCGATTTCGAGTCCGTTTGATCTCCAAATGGATGTCGGAACCCGTGCACCCTTATGCGCAAGTCACGCCACGCTAAGCGCGCATGCACCATGCACGGCGCCGCGCGCGGCACTGCGCAAGGCAGCAAGTTTGCCGCGCATTGCAAATTCTCGCGCAGCACGCAGCCACGGGGAACAGTCCGTGTGGCAGCCACGTGGAACAGTTCTGCACCGCGCTGCCGCATTGAGCTCGCAAAAGAAGGCCAGAGGGAGGGGTGGCCCCACCACTCCTCTTTTGCGCTAGGGCGCTTACCAAGTAAGCACCCCGTTGGCGTTGGCGCTCACTTGGTCAGTGCCATTGGGGCGGTACTCCCTAATTGAGGAGTGGGGACGCCTCCACACTCACGACGTGCTCGCAACACCTCCGCGCTCCCGGTGCGCTCAGAACACCTCCACGCTCCTGGTGAGCCAAGAACGCCTCCGCGTTCGCGGTGCACTCAGAACGCATCTGCGTTCGTGGCACGCTTAAAATGCATCCGCGTTCGCGGCACGCTCAGAATGTCTCCGCATTCCCGGCACGCTCTGAAGGCCTCCGCATTCTCGGCACTCTCTGAAGGCCTCCGCATTCCCGGCACGCTCTGAACGCGTCTGCGTTCACGGCGCGCTCAGAATGCCTCCGCGTTAAGATGGTTCAATGACCACAAACTACAGCAACCGCCTCCGGGCAGCGCACTCTCAACTACAACAATTAACTCGGGGCAGCGCGCTCTCGAATACAGCAACTGCCTTCGGGCAACACACTCACAATACAACACCTGCTTCTGGGTAGCGCGCTCTCGACTACAGCAACTGCCTTTGGGCAGCGCACTCTCGAATACAGCAACTACTTCCGGGCGACGCACTCTCAATAACAACAATTGCCTCTTGCAGTGCGTTCTCGAAAACAGCAACTGCCTCCGAGCGACGCACTCTCAACTAATTCTCAACTACAACAGCTGCCTCTGGGCAGGGCGCTCTCGAATACAGCAATTGTCTCCGGGCAGCGCACTCACAATTACAACACCTGCTTTCGGGCACTGTACTCTCGAATACAGCAACTGCCTCCGGGCGTCGCGCTCTCAACTACAGTAACTGCCTCCGGGCAGCATGCCCTCAATTACAGCAATTACCTCTAGGCAACGCGCTCTCCACTACAATAACTGCCTCAGGTAGTGCACTCTCAATTACAGCAACTGTCTTCGGGCAGTGCGCTCATAATTACAGTGCATGCCTCCGGGCGGTGCGCTCTCAATTACAGCACCTACCTCCGGGCAGCGCCCTGTCAATTCCAACAACTGCCCCCGGGCAGCACTCCCACAATTATAGAATCACCTTTGGGTAGGACGCTTACACTCACACCAACGACCTCCTGCGTAAATTCCAAGCAGCAAGCTCACTCGCAAACGGTAGGAGAGGACAAAGATCCCTTGATGCCATAACCGAGCACCCACCTCTGGCATCAATGCCAAGTAACAACCACCGACGCGAATGCCTAGTGGCGAGCTCGCACTAACATTCGATGCTAATGTCAGGCGGTAAGCCCGCGACGATCCCCTATGTTAATGCCCAACATCAAGCTCAAAATTGATCTTCGACTTCCGACGTCAATGTCAAACAACAAGTTCACGACGAACAAACACGCGTTCCCTCTTAACGCTCCCAAATTTACGTTCGCACAAAAATACTCGCAACGTACACGCAATGCAATAATTATCAGTTAGATGCTAACATACGGGTAGTCACGCCGTTAGATGTTGAATAGATGGCTATAGGCCAAAATTCTTCTCGACTAAAAGGACCCACCCGGTCCGAACGAGCTTGAGTTGTACCAAAAGAGATCTACCAAAAATTATGATTCAAAAAAAGGTAGATCTCTCCCAACAAAAAGTCGAGGTTCGCCAATCCTCTTCGAAAATTAAAAGAAATAAGAAGATCGCACAAATCAATCGAAGAAAACCACGATTATCCAAGTGATTCGAAGATCACGCCAAAATTTACCACCACAAGAAATTAACAAGAGGAAAATTCTCACGAGTAGAAATTTCGTTACCCCGCTTGAGATGAGATTATTCTCAAGCATGCACTCGCCCGAATCGTTCTTCTACGGATCCACCGGAACCGCGTCGAATGGAGAGAAACTCGTCCGCCTAGATTGCTTCACGCCGGATCTTGATTTCCTGGAACCACGGGCCGTTCTTCTTCTTCTTCTTTGGCCGAAACTTCCAAGAGGAGGAAGTATAAAGGGGCGGCTATGAGAGGGGGCTGAAGTTTAAGGGAGGAAGAGAATAGGGGGAAGGAGAGGTGGTGGCCGGCAGCCAAGATGAAGGAGACAAGAGGGAGAGGAGCGGCCAAGAGGGGGGGGGGGGGGGGGGGGGAGGGGGGCGAATTTCCTAGAAGGAAATAGAGAGAGGGGGCGGGTAGGAGAAAGGGAAAACCAAGAGGAGTTTAGGTTAGAAATTTTCTTATCATTCAATAATAAAAATCTAATACAAGATGGTCTTTTATAGGCTAGCCAACAAACATGGCTAAACGCAGTCCGAAATTAAAATAACATGAGCATGATTAAACGCAGTCCAAAATTAAAATAAACATGGACATAAACAAGTCCAAAAATAAATGACAAAGCTAGATAAAATTTTAATTAATAATTATTATAAAATAATTATAATTATTAATTAATAATCTTGCGCCGCGGATGAAGGTTGTAACGGCGATGGCGTTCGTCGTGATGGTGCGGCGATGGCGTTCTTCAAAATGGTTGTCGCGGCGATGGCGTACACCATGATTGTTATTGCGGCATCGTCCATCTGAGTCTTCAAATGTAGTGTTGCGGCAGCGATCAAAATAGTGCGTCGAGTCGGCGTCGTCAAGGAACTGGTCACGAACATATGGTGGGGCGTCGTCGCCATCAATCCTCCTCCACTCAAAATCACTCATCACCGATGAGTGGGACATCAACAAACACCTGTAAGACAAAGCAAAGGTCTGTGGAACCCTTGGAAATGTATTAGGCAAATAAGGAGAAAAAGTTTTATCATCAACATTTGACGTACCTCCAGTAGAAACCGAAGAAGAGAGCGAACCGGGCACAAGCTCACCCCCTAACCCATTAGAAAATGTAGTGGAACTAAACAGACAGTCGGTTAATTCAAGTGGTGGAGAAATATATGGCGTTAAATCGAAACATTGAAAATAGAGGAGATTCCCCAATCAGTGGGTAACTCCAAAAGAAAAGCGTTTTCTCCTAATCGCTTTAAGATTCGAAAAGAACCCGCTCGCCGATTTGCTAACTTTTTTATGGTGCCCGAAAGCAACCGTTCAGGGATGAGACGCACCATAACCAAATCGCCAACTTTCAAGTGAGACGCTCTCTTATGTACGTTAGCATAAGATTGATAAGATTCGTATTGAGTAGCTAGCGTGTCCTTAATGTGCTTGTGTAAATTATGAACGTGAGAGACAAAGTCTTGTGCAAATTGACTTGACTTATAAGATGAAGGTAACAGAATCAAGTCAAGTGGCACCAGTGTCTTATATACGTGCACGATTTCATTCGGCGCTAGACTGGTAAATCGATTTGGTGGTTCGTTAGAAACGCGTGGACATGTGAGATAGTCTTTAGTTATTTTGTAAGTGAGAGCGTGCAAACGTGACCTAGAAAACGTGTTCTCCACTAACATAGTAGTCTTATTAAAATCACCAAGAAAAAAGTCACGAACACACTCCTTACGCTCAAACAAACTTAGCGCGGTATTCAAAATGATTTGATTGCCATGAAAGTTTAACGCGTAAATAATAGTTTTTTCAACAATTGTCATATTAAGATCATAAAATCATGGATGTCCAAGCTACACATAGCAAACAGCCATCAGATTCTCACAATACTTCGGACTAGTCATAACCAGTTCGCGTCCAATATTATAATCCGCCAATGGTATCAACGGTTCAGGAGGGATGGTCGGTGAAATCGAATAAATCGGGCCCGGTAGAGAACTTAAATTGGATTGTTTTTTCTTTAACGGTGGCAACCGCAAAACAAGTTTCTCCGGGTTTGCATCATCTAAGTCTTCCAAAAGTGTCTTTCCCTCGCTAGTCAAATCTTCCAATGCACTAAGAGCGTAGTCCGAATCAGAATCAACAGACAATTTTAAAACCGGATCAGAGGGGAGATCCTCATCCATATCACTAGGGTAACCTACCTCCTCATCATCGCTATGATCTTCCTGAATAATGACATCGTCGCCAGCGGTCGGCGCAATTCAATCAACGACACTAACTCAGAATTTTCAGAAAAGTCAACAACTAGATCAGAACATTTTGGAGGAGACTTTACTAAGACCGAGGTCACTGACGGAGCAGGGAACTCGACAGTATGGAGGTCAGACATGCCCCCACATCATGTATAACATTTGTGGGATGACCCTCACAGACCAGAATACTCTCACCGCGCAGGTTCATGGCATCCCTAACTGTGATGGCTACCGAGTTCGAGTCAGCGGACCGGAACGTGTCCTTATCTCTCAGGGATAAAGAGGGGGAAGGTCCTAAGATGACCTTTCCCTTCTCAAACGAACGAGTCTTAGACTTGTGAGCTAGGTACTTCTCAATTTCCAACGCAACGTTATAGCAGGTGTCTAGGTCAGTGTGACAGTAGCGGAGGAGTTTACCTTGAATGTCGGGATTGAGTCCCCTACGAAACCGAGAGAGGGTGATCTCAGACATCTCCCTAATATCACACCTAACCATCATGTCCTCAAAAATGCCCATGTATTCGGCAACTGAACGGTTCCTTTGTCTAAGGGAAACATACACGTCAGAGGCCACTCGTAGTGAGGTGTGTACTCGGGACCAGAACTAGTGAACATGAATGATAGAATTTTTTTTTGAATATGAACTAAACAGATTTAAAAAAGAGAATTTTATAAGAAGAAAAATTTTGAAATTTCAGGAAAAAATTTGAATTTTCAGAAATATTTGAATTTCCAGAAATCCTTGAATTTCAAAAATTTGAATTTTAAATTTCAAAAATTTGATTTTGAAATTCAAAAATTTGAATTTTAAATTTCAAAAATTTGAATTTGAAATTCAAAAAATTGATTCAAATCAAAAATTTGAATTTTGAATTTGAATTTCAAAAATTTGAATTTTGAATTTGAATTTCAAAAATTTGAATTTTGAATTTGAATTTCAAAAATTTGAATTTTGAATTTGAATTTCAAAATTTTGAATTTTGGATTTGAATTTAAAAAATTTGAATTTGAATTTCAAAAATTTGAATGACTTTCCAGAATTTAAATTTTTTTTATTTTCCTGTAGAAAATAGTACGCAGATTTGCAAAAATTGTTGTTTTTTATTTTCGCCGAGAAATAAAAATTTTATGACCGCTATTCGCAGACCAAAAATTTTAAACAAGCCAAATTTTATGAAATATAATTTTATTCCCGCCTAATAACTAGGGTAATGAAAATATTTTTTTATTTTCTTACTGATAAAAATATGGAGAATTCTCAGAAAATTTTTTTTCCGATTTTCGCAGAGAAATAAATTTTTTAGACCGCTATTCGCAGGCCAGAAATTTAAAATTTGAAATTTCGAAATTTTGAACACGAAATCGTGGAAGATTGTGTGTGACAGCGTTCTAAGAAAATTTTAGGAATGCGTCAATTAAGAAATTGACACGAACCTAGCTCTGATACCAAATTGATGCAGGCTACGGTCTCCGACACGATCGCTACGAACAAACACGCGTTCCCTCTTAACACTCCCAAATTTACGTTCGCACAAAAATACTCGCAACGTACACGCAATGCAATAATTATCAATTAGATGCTAACATACGGGTAGTCACGCCGTTAGAGGTTGAATAGATGGCTATAGGCCAATATTCTTCCCGACTAAAAGGACTCACCCGGTCCGAACGAGCTTGAGTTGTACCAAAAAAGATCTATCAAAAATTACGATTCAAAAAAGGTAGATCTCTCCCAACAAAAAGCCGAGGTTCGTCAATCCTCTTCGAAAATTAAAAGAAATAAGAAGATCGCACAAATCAATCGAAGAAAACCACGATTATCCAAGTGATTCGAAGATCACGCCAAAATTTACCACCACAAGAAATTAACAAGAGGGGAAGTCTCACGAGTAGAAATTTCTTTACCCCGCTTGAGATGAGATTATTCTCAAGCATTCACTCGCCCGAATCGTTCTTCTACGTATCCACTGGAACCGCGTCGAATGGAGAGAAACTCGTCCGCCTAGATTGCTTCACGCCGGATCTTGATTTCCCGGAACCACGGACTGTTCTTCTTCTTCTTCTTCTTCTTTGGCCGAAACTTCCAAGAGGAGGAAGTATGAAGGGGAGGCTATGAGAGGGGGCTGAAGTTTAAGGGAGGAAGAGAATAGGGGGAAGGAGAGGTGGTGGCCGGCGGCCAAGATGAAGGAGACAAGAGGGAGAGGGGCGGCCAAGAGGGGGGGGGGGGGGGGGGGGGGGGGCGAATTTCCTAGAAGGAAATAGAGAGAGGGGGCGGCTAGGAGAAAAAGAAAACCAAGAGGAGTTTAGGTGTGAAATTTTCTTATCATTCAATAATAAAAATCTAATACAAGATGGTCTTTTATAGGCTAGCCAACAAACATGGCTAAACGCAGTCCGAAATTAAAATAACATGAGCATGGTTAAACGCAGTCCAAAATTAAAATAAACATGGACATAAACAAGTCCAAAAATAAATGACAAAACTAGATTAAATTTTAATTAATAATTATTAATTAATAATCTTGCGCCGCGGATGAAGGTTGTAACGGCGATGACGTTCGTCGTGATAGTGCGGCGATGGCGTTCTTCAAAATGGTTGTCGCGGCGATGGCGTACACCATGATTGTTGTTGCGGCATCATCCATCTGAGTCTTCAAATGTAGTGTTGCGGCAACGATCAAAATAGTGCGTCGAGTCGGCGTCGTCAAGGAACTGGTCACGAACATATGGTGGGGCGTCGTCGCCATCAACAACTAACACCACATAACGGGCTAGTAGCTCGAGCACCATCTCCCGACACCTATGTAGAGCGGCAAGCCCATAACCATGACGAACATGTCGTTTATCTCAAGCAAACCAGTGCAACAAAAAATATGCGACCGTCGGGAAATAAATTCTGGGCTCGTTTTCTGCGAAAAATATCCTCCGAAAATTTCGTGGCATTTGATCGGGTTCCAAGCAATCCTTCGGTCAAACAAGGAATTTCTCACCACGACCACGACCGGCTAACCGATATGATTTCAACAGGTTTGGTCTCACGCGATTCTGAGTCTATTTGTTCCCCCAAATGGTTGTCGGAACCATACACCCTTACGCGCAAGCCACGCCCCGCTAATCGCGCACGCATCATGCACAGAGCCGCACGTGGCACTGCGCAAGGCAGCGCGTTTGCCGCATAGTTCAAAGTCTTGCATGAAATGCAGCCGCGTGGAATAGTCTGCGCGGTAACCACGCAAAACAATTCTGCGTGGAGCGCACAGTAGCATGTCAGATCGGGGGTGGGGGGGGGGGGGGGGGGGGGGGGGGCGCCCCCACCTCTTTTTGCGCTGGGGCACTGACCAAGTCAGTGCCCATTGGCGCAGACTTGGTCAGTGCCCTTGGCTGGCACTCCCCCAATTGGGGAGTGCCCCAATTCCCATTTCAGGAGTTACGGAACTACCCAATTGGGGAGGGGGCCCATTGGGGAGTGTCGAGCACTCCCCAATTGGGGATTCAGCCCGTGCGCACTCCCCAATTAGGGACTTGCGTGGCAGCTATCGCCGGGGGACTCGTGACATTTTATTGCAGCACTTTTGTTTCCCCTTTCTTGGCATCGTCGGCGGCGCCTCTCATCTCCGCGCCCTACACAGTTTGCACCACCGCACCTTCATCACCATGTCCGACGCACACTCGCACACGCGACACCTTCGCGCTCCCGACGTGCTCATAACATCTTCTCGCTCACGGAGCGCTCGCAACACCTCTGCGCTCACGGTGCGCTCATCACGTCTCCGCGCTCACAACACGCTCCCAACGCCTCCGCGCTCACAGCGCGCTTACAAGACCTTCGCGCTCACGACAGACTGAGAAAGCCTCCACATTCGTGGTGCACTCAAAACGTCTTCGCGTTCGTAGCGCACTCAAAACGCCTCCGCATTCGCGGCGCGCTCAGAACGCCTCTGTCAAAAACTATAAAAGGAGTTCATAGCTCTCAATTGAGAGGATTTTGCCTTCAACACCCGAGAGAACTCTTTCAAAGATCTTACAGAGTTCTAATTCGTTGTTCGAAGAATCTCTTGAAGATTTCCTTTGACTTCGAAGATCTTTTTCCCGTTCGAAGATCTCCTTCGAAGGCGACTTGAACATCTCCCATCGGCCCTTGAAGATCTCCTTCCTCTTTGGAGATTCCTCCTTCGGGATTTGAAGATTTTTTTTCTCATTCTTCTATGCACCCCCTGCGACGAGCGGTGGACGACTGTCACCTTCGCGCATTATACTACTTGTAACACTGAGTAAAATAGTGCAATTTGGCTGGCACAGAACCGACAACGTGGTTTTTCACTGTTTTTGGGTTTTCCGCACTAAAAAGTTTCTTTGTCAGCTGTTAGACTCTACTTTGACAGTTTACGCGCTCGACTTACTCTCGAGCTAAGACGATTCAATTTGACCGGTCCGCGGGAGTGTCGAGTGACCCATGCACAACATTTACAAAATTATGTTATAAGAAAATATTTTTACAATTTTATGATGAGTACGATCAGATTAATTGATATCACTTTTTGTATGAATTCTAATAAATTAGGGTGGTGTTAATAGCAAACCTATTTTGGCTGCTAGCAAGCCAAAATAAACCCGGTTCAAAACATTTACGCTATTTTTTCCTAAAAAACTCCTACTAGCTAGCAAACCATTAGGTTTCCCCTCCCGTTGTTCTCTCCGCTTGCGAAGTCGTCCGCCGCATGCCTGCTCGCGTTTCTTCCTCACGGTTGCCGAACTAGAGTTATTTTTCTTCTTCCTTCCGGCTGCCGGACGAGCCTCGTGGTTCTTCCTCTTGGACTGTTCTTTCGTTTTTGGTAATGTCGAAATTCTTTTTCCTCACAGTTTTTCCTTTTTCCCGCTTCTTCTTCCTCGATAACTATTACATCCTTCCAGGCTCGGCGCAAATCCGGCAACATCTCCTCGTTCGGGACCTCCCAGATCCTTGCGACATTTCTTCTTCCTCACCGTAGATCCGTGCGGCGTTTCATTTTTGTCTCCCGTTCGAGACCTCCCAGAGCTACATGATTTCCTGTTTCTTCTCACTATGAGTTTACTGTAGAAAGATTATAGGACATTGCTTTGAGTATAACACACGATCCTTACTCAATTTGCTGTTTCTTCTTCCTCACCATGGCATGTTTCTCAGCTAACCTAGTGCAGCATAGTTGTAAGACCCCCTCCTCTCGACGAGTTGTCGAGTCCCTCTCGACGAGTTGTCGAGTCCCACTCGACGGGCCGTCGAGTCCCTACTCGACGAATTTTACACAGGACATTGCTTAATCTGTTAGGTTGCTTTTGTGTTTACTCTGGATTTTATTTCTTATTCTTACGGATCCTATGAATGTGAACAAATTGCTCAAACATTTTGTTATTCTCTTGCTCTAGGTTTAATGATGGATGTACACCCTTATTCACTAGTTACATCAACAGTTATATCGGAAACATTGACTGAAACAACATTTGGTGTTGATTCCGTCATGGAGGTTGCTATCTTTAATCCATCAACTGAAAGGTACCATTTGCAGCCCTAAGTATTTGTGATAATGTAATGTTCTATAGTCGGCGATATGGTTTTATTGACTGCGATATTTTATTCATTTCTTTGTTTAGTTGTGGATCAGATGTGAAGGTTGATGTTGATAGTCATTTTGAAACAAAATTCAGTTTCCATCTCGGGAGGTGTTGATTGATTGGGCTCGTAATATTGGCAAATCATGTAGTTTTGCTGTCACAGTTAGGTTCAGATAAATTAGAAGGTGGTAGAGGACGACCACGTGTAATTCTTGGGTGTGATAGAGGTGGATTTTACCGCGGGAAATAATGTAAAAAGGGTTGGACTAAATAAAATTTAAGAAAATCTACTAGTAAGCGTTGCAAACACTAATGAGCATCAGCAAATGGAGATTAGAAATAAGTTGCGTGAAATAATGGATCCAACATCAACCCAAATGAAAGAGCCACTGTTGCCAACAAAATTAAAAGGAAGACCAAAAGGGAGCACAAAAGGATTCAAAAATGACTACAAAACTACATAACGCAATCCGTCAATGTTCGAGCACATCTTGAAAGATGACATAACTACACAAAGAACATTATCAAAGTCATCAAGGGAACAAAGCATGCGAAGCAATAGATTATATGATAGCGTTCGCCGACAACTACCGTCTTGTATTTCGGATCACTTGGTTGACGTGTTCAATGTCGCCGTGGATGGCCATTGTGGATTTCGTGTGATTAGTGAATCGCTAGGCATGGGCGAAAATTGACAACAAGTTAGAGCCGATTTAATGAATGAGTTGGGGCGAAGTGATATTTTATATGATGTAATTTATGGAAGCACAAAAAGAAAGGAATTAATCAACAATCTTGATTGCAAATGCTCACCGACACCATACGACAAGTGGATGTCCATGGGGGATAAATGGTTAGTGATTTCAACTTGCTACAATATTGGTGTGGCTCATATTCCAAGAAATCAAAGTCTAACATTTTTACCATTGGATTCACCGCTTCCTCGTGAGCTGAAAGTCATCTTCATCAGCTTAATTAATGACAATCATTTCGTGCGATTAAAAATGAAAGAAGAGAGACCACTATCTCCACTCTACTCTCCATGGAGGCGATATCATACAAAATTGGCACTTTCATGGGAGAGCATACTCAATTTAAAGGGATGAAATGTAAGATTGCTTTCTAATTATTTTTGTTGGGGTTCCCCTAAAAGGGTTCGGGTTAAGTCGGACCAAGTGTTTCTCATCACAACCTCGCCCGGACCCGCTTGACAGCCCCAATTTTATGTCCGGTCTTAATGTCGCAGCTAAGCAGCTTCGAGCTTCCACTTGTTCCTTAAGAATAGCCGAAGAGCGCTTCCGCTCGCTCCTGCTCCGTAAGAGCGCTTCTGCTCGCTCCTGCTCCGTAAGAGCGCTTACACTCGCTCCTGCTCCGCGGGAAGTGCTCTTGCGCTCCCACTCGCTCCTGCTCCGAAGGAAGCGCTTCCGCTCGCTTCCGCTCCACGGGAAACGCTTCCGCTCTCGTATGATCCTCAAGAGGCGCCACAATCATCCATCGCCGGCGGCGATCGCCGGCCACCACCACCACCAGGGAGGCTACGCGCCTAGGCTGCCCAGTGTGACCTGGGGGCAAACTCGTCATAATCTCAAAGTTGACGATCTGTGTGCCCCGAATCAAGCATTCTCATTCGCTCGTCCAAAAATCGGCATGGCGCAGTTACCAGAATGCCCTCCTCAAAAACTATAAACGGGGGTCTTGCCTTCATTTGAAGAGACTTTTGGCACTGGGAGAAGAAGGAGCTCTTGAGTTTTCCGGCAAGGACTCTTGGAAGATCTTCATCGACCTTCGAGCTACCCTCCGAGATCTCCCTCATCACTTCAGCTTTACTTTAAGAACTTGGGAGGATCTCAGCGCTCCGCTCCAGGCCGCTCAACAACGCTCTGCTCCAGGCTGCTCCGCAGCGCTCCACTCCAGGACGCTCCACCGCGCTCCGCTCCAGGCTGTTCCGCAGTGCTCCGCTCCACGTTGCGCCGCAGCGCTCCACTACAACATTTTTGGTCTTTAGCAACACTTGAAAAATGTTGCCTAAAACTGTAAACTGTTGCCAAAACATTGAAAACAGTTGCCATATGATGTTGCCTAAAACTGTGTTACCAAAGGTCAAAGGCAACAATTTTCATACATTTAGGCAACACTATACAAAAACTGTTGCCTAAAACCTTAGTATAGGCAACAGTTCTTCGATAAACCTATTGCAACATTTTAGAAATGTTGACTTGTCGTGTTACAATTACAAACTGTTGCCAAAAGGTTCAAATGCAACACTTCAAAAATGTTGCTAAGAAGCTGCCACATTTTTTAAAAAAAATTGGTTAATGCAAAATCATATCAAAAATCTAAATCGAAGTTCCTAACAAAATGAAAAACATGAAATACAAGTCACACATCCAAAAATCGAAGCTCCACGCTGCTCCGCAGCGCTCCGCTAAAGGTTTTCCCCGAGCACGCTTCACTACGCTCGACTCCCGAGGATTTGAAGGACTTAACAAAATATCTGTAACGAGCGGTGACTTGTCATCCTCGAAAAACAATTCTCTATGTAACTCACAAAACTAGTGGATCGTTCATAACTGGGGTAGGCCTCGTGTTTTTTTTTTCCTTTCCGGGTTTTCCACGTAAAAACCTCACTGTCTACTGTTGGTTCTCATTTATGACTGTTTACACGTTCGACTCACTCTCGAGCTAAGGCGATTCAGCTCGACCGGTCCAGGAGAGCGTTGAACGACGCGCAACAGTTTTCAAGTTTTCAAATTTTCAATTTTATTCTTTAAAAAATATTGCTTACTAATATTAATCTTTTTTTTGTTTGTAGGCTATGATCATAAAAAATTTGGGACACTTAAAGATATTTTGTTGTATTTAAAGACTTTTGGGTGTGCTGAAGAAAGATTTGGAGGGGATCATCAAATTTTGGGGCACTTTTGGTTTACATAAATTATATGTAATGCTAAAAAATGTTTACTATAATGCTTATTTGAAAATACTTGCATGCCACATATAAAATGATTGTTTTTTTTAATTTCTTGATGGTTTGCTAATAACAAAAAAGTTTACAAATAGCCATTTTCAAAAGTGCTGGTTTGCTAGTAGTAATGGTTAAACATTCAATATTACCTTTTTACCCTTCAATTAAAAAAATTAGGGAGAGAGAGAGACGAGGGGACCGCATCTATTTAAGATTAAAGAAAGAGAGAGATGAAAATAGAGGAGAGAGAAAGGGAGAGGTAGAGAAACATTATATAAAAATATAAATAAAAGATAGAGGGGTTGTATCTATTTAAGAGGGAGGAAGATAGATGAGCGAGAAAGAGAGGGGGGGGGGGGGGGGGGGGGGGAGACATTAAATAAAAATATAACTACAAACCAAGGTATTAAATAAAAATATAAATAAATGCGGGCGCGGCCCGCCCGAGAGCATCAGGTAATGTCTTGCCCGGAGTACTATCGCGGTTGGCCATAGGGGCGGGGGCAGAGCCCCGTGTCTGTCACTCGTGTGTGTGTGTATCTACTCTATGAAAATAGTTTTAAGTTGTACAATATTTATTAGTCTTACAAATGGAGAGAGAGAAGGGAGAGAGGGAGAAGAAATCATTATAGGGCTCCTACACCTACAACATTAAAATTGGATGGATAAAGAGAGAGGCAGCCGGAGGGCGAGAGACGGATAAAGAGAGAGGTAGAGAAAAATTAATTTTTTAGGTAAAAATTTATATTTTTTACAAAATAAAAATAGGAATAAAGTCATATGTATATGTTTTGAATAAAGTCAATCCGCTCATAGGCGGGCGCATCCCGCTCATATGCACTCACATAGGGCCCATGATAAATGTCGCCGCCCATAACAAATATCACCCCCACAAAAAATATTGTCCGCACAGAAGCCCTCCGTGCACTATCACTCTTGTGTATATATATAGAGCGATGTTAAACGCAGGCCAATTTTGGCTATATGCAGGCCACAATTTTTTACAAAGAGCGATGTTAAATGCAGGCCAGTTTTAGCTATATGCAGGCCACAGTTTTAAAAAAAAATCATTTTTCCTTTTAAAACTTCAGGAAAAATGATTCGATTAGTTTAATATTATGTATTTTTTTCTTCCATGCAACCGTGTCCCTAAGGAGTTTACTCGTTTGTCCGAGTCCGATGTGTTTTTATATTACAACTGGCCTAAAGCGATGGCGACGGCGGCGATGGCGACGATCGCGACTTCGTCGGCGATGGCGACGATGTCGGCGACGTCGTCGGCGATGTCGGCGACGTCGTCGGCGATGGCGGCGACGTCGTCGGCGATGGTGGCGATGGCGGCGACGTCGTCGGCGATGGCGGCGATTGTTGAAACCGGCAACCGGTCTCCTGAGTTCGGACCTACTGGGGGGTGTAGCCGACGCTTACTTCTCCCTCACTAAACTCTCTGACTGGTGGATGAGAAAATTGGAATAGACCCAAGGCTGCAGCGAGGAGGTCCCGCCACACACCCGGAGGATCTTAGAGAGCTTCCCCTCCCAAACCAAAGCTCAGCCGGGCACCTTGGGGGGCACTAGCAGCCAACCAAAACAAGCCTAGAGGAGAGGACTCTCCAGAAAATCCGTCCCTCTCCAAGGTGCCCTTAAGGGTCTATTTATAGATTTTTCCAGGCTGGTCTGCAAATAGCATGAATCCGCCTTTTAATTTTACTAACCGCACCCCAGATTGGTCTGTTAATAGCCCAACTCCGCTGTTCTGAAGGGCTATTTGCAGCCCATAAGGGGCAACATGGTCATTTCCTCCTTAAAGCCCTTGGGGACGAGTGGTCCATGAGGGCACCACTCGCCGAGCTCTCGCGGGACTGGGCGAATGCTTACGCCTATGGGCGAGTGGTCCACAAGAGTACCACTCGCCGATTTCCTCTTCTCGCCTCATGGCTCGCCACCTACTTACCTGGGGGTCTTTCCACCTGCTTCAACCTGGGCGAATGGTCTGGCTGACCCAGATCTCGCCGGTGGGATTGAGGGGCCCACTCAGCGAATACGGGTTGTACACAATCCCCGCTCTTTGCGAGTGGTTCCTACGCTCGGAAAGAACAGTCCAACCTGGTATTCGGTGAGTGCTTGCTGACTGGACCCATAAGATTCGGTGGGTCCCACCGTCACCCTATATATACTTCACAGTGTCAGATTTTCCTGGAACGCTTCCATTCCTCGGCTTGGATATCCTTCTCTCCCTTGACCTTTCGCTGATTTCAATGTCTTCCCACAAACCTTCCGCGAGACCCCTCTCGCAGGAAATGATCGAGCGCCTGGCTGCGGCCCAGAGTACAACCGCCCCCAAGGCTGCCAGGTTTGCTCCCTGGCTTACGTCTAAGCGGGACCCGAGTGCCCCCAACGTCTCGCGTCGAGCCAAGGCAATTCGGCTGAATCGCCAGGGAGGCGAGAGCGCCTCGAAGTCTCCGGCGAATACTGCTCCAGACCCCGGGACGCAGGTATGAGAATTCCTCCCGTCCTTTCGTTTACCTTCTGCCCCCCCCCCCCCCCCCCCCCCCCCACCCTTATCCTGCAATCGCTCTGGCCATTCGCAGGGGATTTCGGCATCTGAGGACGGTCATGGGTCCGTCCTGAATAGTGCCGTGGTGCCGCCTCTCGCGGATGCGAGGCCTCCTCCAAATCTGGATCTTGCTCCTCCACCCCCTCCGGGCGAGACCACACAGCAATCTGGTAAGTTATGAATTCTTGTCCTGCACGCTGTGCGTTACTGACCACTGTTTTTTCTTTTATAGCCCTCAACCTTGACCTTCCACCGCGGGACACCGTTCCTCCGGGTTCCCCTTTTCAACAGAACCCCTCCGTGCCCGCGAATGAGCAGAGGATCTCCCCTGAAAGGGAACTCGGTCAGCAAGACCGTGCAGATGATCACGCGAATGCTTCGGTTCCTTCTTTACAGCCTTTCTGCCCAGGGAAAGGAAAAGTCCTACCTCTCGCCGGATTGTCTAAAATGCACCCCCATTCGTCTCGTCCCCCAGGTCATGGGGACCCCACACTAGGTTAGTTTCCTCATCCGCATTTAGCGCATTCATTTTGTTTAACACGACTGACCTGCCTGTGATCTCGCAGGCTATCGGGAAGCCTCCCCCTTTGGATCCTACCACGAGGGGGGAGACGGGATGCTCTCGCCTCTCCCTTCTCCCGTGGACCTATCTGACTTCCTCGGCGACCCCTCGGACCACGCAACCCTGAAGGAGCGAATGACGGAAGTCTTAGGGAAGCTTATTTGTACGCAGCGGGACATCGTCGGCCAGGTGGATAGTGTGCGGGTTGAAGTCTCGCGTGAGCTGAAGGACCTTCGGAAGGACTATTCGCGCCTCCTTGCAGTGGTGGAGCGTCTGGGAGGTGAAGGAGGGGAGCTGTCTCCCGGGAGGCATGCTGCGCGAGCCCGGGACCAGCTTCAGCTGGCGTCTCATGAGATCACCTCCATGCTCGCGTACTATCGCCCGCGAATGCCCCCGGAGGCTGGGCCGCGAGGGCATGGTCGGTGGTATTGGGAGGAGCGCTAGTCTAGTCATCATCCGCCTCTTTTCGTATTTTCTTTTTTCTTATTCAGTTTATGGTGCTGTGGAGGTTGAACTTATTTTAAGTCTGTAATAATTTACTCTGTGCTTTGCGAATGCGTTTTCCGCTTATGTTTCTCGCAAGTTGCTTGGGTATGCCGAATGATGTCTTACAGCAGAATGCCTTTCCAACCTTGTTGCGTAGCCATCGAATGAGTAGCCATAGGTCATTCGTCATTAATGGGCGAGAGGGACAGGCCCGGGTTTCGAGGCGCCGGGAAGGCGCGATGGCTATCCGCACACCCGTTGCCTCGAAAGCCCAAGCGTATTTTATTTCCTCTATAAATAGGCCGCTCAACTACCGTATTGATTACCTCACCATCCGCTCCCTCTCTCTCCCTGCGCTAGCACTCGCACTTCTCTCTTCTCTGCAATTCCTGTCTTCTTCAGTATTCGCAAGATGGGTGGCGAGACCGAAGGCAGGGCCAGGTGCGCCAGTGCATTCGTCAACCATGTCTTTGATTCTTGTGATCTCTCCGATGAAGCTTACTTAACCGCTGTCGCGGACTATGTCCCGCCGGGATTCGAAGCGCGAAAGCCCGGGCCGAAGGATCGCTTGAATTCCATCTCGCCGTGTGCTCTCGCGATCCCGCTGGAGCACTTCGAGGTGGGATTTTGCCTCCCCATCTGGCCGGAACTCCGCCAGACTTTCCGATACTATGGCGTCGTGCCCGGCCAACTCAACCCTAACTCTATCGCCATGCTAGTCGGTACGCGTGCTACCTGCGAGAGGAGGGGATTGAGTTATCGATGCCCGTCTTTCGCAAGCTCTATACCTTCCGCTGCTCACACGACATCTCCTTCTTCTCGGGTCAGAGCCCACTCAAGCACCAGGGTCTCTCGAACAAGAACCACGACTGGGTTCGCCGCTTCATCTTCGTCAGCGGGAGCCTCGAAAACACCCTTCTCGCCCCAGTGCAAGAGGAGGAATCAACCTTCCGGCCCCCGACTCTGGGGGGGCACGAGGCCAAACTGCACCAGTACATCCTGGAGCACGGGATGGACCTCGTCTACCTCCGGCAAAATGTCAACTCGCTCCCGCCCATTCCGCAGGGTGAGGGTGAGTTTTCTAAACCTTCTCCATTCACTTGGCTTTCTTGATTTCATACCATTCGCTGAGTCGTTCGTGTTCAAAAACAGGCGTGCGAGACTTCCCTCTTCACCCACCACGCCCCTCTGGGGTTTCTGTGTCTCTTGCGCAAGCCGCCGCGGATGCTTGTCGGGAGGAACCATCCTCCCCCAAGTATGGCAGCCGAAAACGAAAGACCGGGGTGCCTCCTTCCTCCTCTTCCAAGAAGTCGAGACGTTCCCCTTCTGTCAAAGGGAAGGGGGTTTTGGGTGAGACCTCAGGGGAGAAAGCTCCAGCCCAGACCCCGGGAATGAGTGCGCCGGACGGGAATGTTCCCCATTCGGGGCCGTCGTTGCCGCCGCCGCCATTGCCCAGGGACCACCGGAACTTCCCTCAGGGCGAGAAGTATGTGGACCCCTCAGGGGCTCCCTTGGTGAAGTGGGACAGGAACTCAAACAGGGTCTCGCTCTCTACCCTTCATCCATCGTGGATAGAGGTCGACCTCGCCAGTGGTGAGGCTTACGCTATTGCGTATGCCGTCTACGGTCGTGAGGACGTTGAGGTCTTTGATGCCGAGAAGACGCAAGTTCTCGCCCACGAGACCGCTCGAGCCCTGCTGCGGGCCCTTGAGCTTGCGCATATGTCTTCGCGCCGGAGCATTAATCTGGCGCGGAGTTTGGCGGAGGTTGAGGAGACCAGGTCTATTGTTTCCGCCGAGGCGCGTGACCTCAGGGTGAAACTGGAAGCTGCGGAGGCCCTTCTCGCCAGCCGCCCCGTCAGAGAGGTATATTTCTCCCCCCCCCCCCTCCCCGCGAATGACCGTTGATGATTGCCGCACTTTCTTCTCACCATCTTCATTTTCTCAGGACACCATGATCGCCGAGATGCTTTGCGCGCGAGTGGGCAACTTTGAGGAGGAAGTCCGGTTGGCTAAGACCGAGGTCCAGCAGGCGCGAGAAGTCGATGCCTTGGCACTCGCTCAGGGAGTAGGGGCACTTTTACCCCCACCATGAGCTAGAGCAGCTGATGTAGGAGAATGCTCAAAGCGCCGTGAAGCACGCGCTGCAGGTGCTGCGGCAGGCTGGGTACCTGAAGGAGGAGGCCGAATGCCTCTCTGCCCGACAGGTCGTCCCCGAGCTCTACATCCCGATCCCTTTCCCGGAAGATGAGGATGGCGAGCCGCGAGAAGACGCCCTCCTCCCGGATTCGGGCGAGAGCGATGGATCTTCTGGCGAGAAGCCTGCCGACCCATGAGAGGGGCCCTCGTGATTTTTTGCTTTCTTTTTATCTTTCATTTTGGATGTAATCATGAACTAGGGTGAGTCCCCTTGGCGTATATATCAATTACAATTTTTTGTGCTCATCAGGACGTTGGGTCATCAGGACGTTGGGTCATCAGGACGTTGGGTCGTAGTGTTATTGTCTTGGCCACTCGTCGGATGCTCGAAGGTGACCTAGGATGCCTTGCCCCTTCCAATCTTCCGTCGCTTGCTCCACTCGTCCCTCTAACCATTCTCCTAGGTCAGGGGTTTCGCATGGATAGGTTATAAGGGAGAGAAGAGAGATTATCTTACTGGTGTGCAGTCCTCGCGAGTGCTCCCGAGGTCGACCTTTTGAGAATCTAGGACCAGCCACCGAGTGAGCCTTCGGACCTGCCAGCTAGATGAGAGCCTGGACAGTGGGTCTGCTCGGGGCCATCTTCCCAACAACTTAGAACCTGCCACCGAGTGAGCCTACGGACCTGCCAGCTAGATGAGAGCCTGGACAGCAGGTCTGCTCGGGGCCATCTTCCTAACAACTTAGAATCTGCCACCAAGTGAGCCTTCGGACCTGCCAGCTAGATGAGAGCCTGGACAGCGGGTCTGCTCGGGGCCATCTTCCCAACAACTTAGAACCTGCCACCGAGTGAGCCTTCAGACCTGCCAGCTAGGTGAGAGCCTGGACAACGGGTCTGCTCGGGGCCATCTTCCCAACAACTTAGAACCTGCCACCGAGTGAGCCTTCGGACCTGCCAGCTAGATGAGAGCCTGAACAGCGGGTCTGCTCGGGGCCATCTTCCCAAACACTTAGAACCTGCCACCGAGTGAGCCTTCGGACCTGCCAGCTAGATGAGAGCATGGACAGCGGGTCTGCTCGGGGCCATCTTCCCAACAACTTAGAACCTGCCACCGAGTGAACCTTCGGACCTGCCAGCTAGATGAGAGCCTGGACAGCGGGTCTGCTCGGGGCCATCTTCCCAACAACTTAGAACCTGCCACCGAGTGAGCCTTCAGACCTGCCAGCTAGATGAGAGCCTGGACAGCGGGTCTGCTCGGGGCCATTTTCCCAACAACTTAGAACCTGCCACCGAGTGAGCCTTCGGACCTGCCAGCTAGATGAGAGCCTGGACAGCGGGTCTGCTCGGGGCCATCTTCCCAATAACTTAGAACCTGCCACCGAGTGAGCCTTCGGACCTGCCAGCTAGATGAGAGCCTGGACAGCGGGTCTGCTCGGGGCCATCTTCCCAACAACTTAGAACCTGCCACCGAGTGAGCCTTCGGACCTGCCAGCTAGATGAGAGCCTGGACAGCGGGTCTGCTCGGGGCCATCTTCCCAACAACTTAGAACCTGCCACCGAGTGAACCTTCGGACCTACCAGCTAGATGAGAGCCTGGACAGCGGGTCTGCTCGGGGCCATCTTCCCAACAACTTAGAACCTGCCACCGAGTGAGCCTTCGGACCTGCCAGCTTGATGAGAGCCTGGACAGCGGGTCTACTCGGGGCCATCTTTCCAACAACTTAGAACCTGCCACCGAGTGAGCCTTCGGACCTGCCAGCTTGATGAGAGCCTGGACAGCGGGTCTGCTCGGGGCAATCTTCCCAACAACTTAGAACCTGCCACCGAGTGAGCCTTCGGACCTGCCAGCTTGATGAGAGCCTGGACAGCGGGTCTGCTCGGGGCCATCTTCCCAACAACTTAGAACCTGCCACCGAGTGAGCCTTCAGACCTGCCAGCTAGATGAGAGCCTGGACAGCGGGTCTGCTCGGGGCCATCTTCCCAACAACTTAGAACCTGCCACCGAGTGAGCCTACGGACCTGCCAGCTAGATGAGAGCCTGGACAGCGGGTTTGCTCGGGGCCATCTTCTGGAACTTTTGAGGTTTCCCCACAAGCTGCTGCATTACTTTCACACATACAGGATAAACAGGATATTCTCATTTCAAAAACATTAGCATTACATAGTTTTTAGGGATAAAAGCGTTTGAGATCGTCACCACTCCATGTGTGACTGAGGGATTGGCCCTCCACATTCTGAACGCGGTATCCCCCAGACTTTAGTGCCTCCTCCACAACATAGGGACCTTCCTGTTGGATCTTACGGCGCCCTTAGAGGGGGGGGGGGTGAATAAGGGAATAAAAATCTTTTTATAATTTTTCAAGATAATTACTAAATTATTTTATAATATGCAAAGTTAAAATAACAATTTAGCAAAATGAATAGAAAATTATGATTTGCAATTTTAGAAACAAGTACTAAATTGTTTTATGATGAAAGAGATTGAATTAAACAATTTAGATTTAGAATTGAAAACTTAGAACTCAATATAATAGAAATTACGCCAAATGATAGAAATCAAGTAAACACAAAAGAGACATGATTATATTTATATAAAAATGGTGTTTACATAAATTGATTTCAATATCGCTAGAAATCGGAGGCGTACATATGTAAATAATTTTTCCTTTTCTATACCGACTTGTATCCCCACAAACCGGTTGACTTTAGTCTATCCTTCCCCGGATAAGGCCTCAAGCCGCTCTAGCCAATCCTTCCCCGGAAATGGTCTCGAGACCCCTAGATCTAATCACCTAGAACTAGTCGCCAACACAAGGCAAATTACCCCCTAAGTCCTACCCAGACCTAGTCGCCAAAACAAGGCGAATTAACAAAATGGTTACAAAGAAAGTATGGAATGAAAATAAAGATAACTATAATAAAACTCCCTATATGAGATCTCTGGAGTCGAGGATGAAGGATCGCTGTAGCATAAGCGAGGTAGAAGCGATCGCCCTTCGGATGTAGCGTGACGTTGTCCTCCTCCAGAATTCTCCTTAAGCTTTTTGTGGGAGATCCATCTTCGGCAGCATAGCAGCAGTAGAATTGTGGCACAAGCAACCTCTCTGGATGGATGATCAAAATGATCGAAGTTGGCTTCAATTTATAGACCTTGGAGCTAGCGCCTGCGGTAGTGGCTAGCGCCGGCGGTATCGTTCGTGTAGAGCGGTTGCGCAACCGTCGGCGGCGTGGCGTTCTGCACGAATTCGAGATAGCGCCTGCGGTAGTGATAGCGCTGGCGGTAGCGGGAGATTGAGTCCGAAACTTCTCCAGACTGTAGATTGAGTCGTTCTCATCTCCGAAATGGGGTGGCACGTTCTGTAACTCTTCCTGGATTGAAAGTTATGGCCATTTTAAGATCAGCAAACAAAACTCATGCTTTTGCTTTTTCTAATGTGTACACACTCTCGGATTATGCCCATGAACGAGGACTTGTCTCCTCATTGAACCTGTACAACCTGGACACTATAAACACACAAAAGACTAGATCAAATACAATATGGGATTTGTTATTCTCAAATAAAGGGATGTGACACACATGTCCAACAATCTCCCCCTTTTGATAATAACAAATCCTCTTATCAAGAAATCAACATTAATGTTTATAGTATATATGATAAGCATGATAAAAAGTGCAACTATAGTAAATGATTAGCATGATGAAATTGTGCATACTCCCCCTAAATTAATGCTCCCCCTAAATAAATGCAGTTTATGTTTTTACTCCCCCTAAATGATAGATTGCATGATTTAATTATTCTCCCCTTAATCTTCTAGATTTCTTGAATTAATCTCCCCCTTTTGGTATTATCAAAAGAAGGTGGGGTGAGGGTAGTAAGGAGGCATTTAAATAATAAAGCATGATCGAGCTTTTGAATATATGAAATGATAAAGAGTTGAAGCATAGTATATATATAAGAGATTTCAAATAAAAAGATAAGAGTTGTAAGCAAGCGGAAGATTATAAGAAACATCCTTTTTGTAAGCATGAAAAGCATAAGTAAAAATATGAGTTTTAGTTCAAAATTGAAAGATGTTTTAACCTTTTTGAAATCTCAAAGTTTTTCATAAAGATACCAAGCATGAAATGAACATATTAAAGAGAGATTATACTACAATGTTACTTAATTTTAAGTTCAAGAGATACCAAAACATTGTAGAGATCATGCTAAGTTATCTAGTGCATTTTTATATAAAGAGTAGTATAGATAAAGCATTAGAATCCAATACTCATGAGAAGAAGTGTTATGAAAGATAATGATGTGCACATAAGTGTATTTTGGGCAATGTTATAATTGATTTAAATCATCAAAATACAAGACATATGTAAAGTAAAGTGCACAATAAAACACAAGTAAATTACTTTCACACACTTTAATGCACATAATTTTTTAACAAAGTGGTGTAATAACTAAGGTTTGCACAAGCCACTTTACTATTCTTTCCAAGGTGCTCAACCTCACAATGCTTATGAAGACTTATCATGAGGTTCAAGTAGTGCTTGGTGGAGTTATATGTGTCTACATATATAATTTTTTTAACATTTGTGAGACAACATTCTCCGAATACACTTGTTTTGCAAACCCGATTTTTTTTAACTTTAACCACTTTTCTAAATTTCATAAGTGCAATTCAAATGTAGTGTAGGCAATAAACTTATGCAAGTTTTAATTCATTGTACAAATACAATACACAAGCAAGCATTTTTAGATTTAGACACACATGTTGATTACCAAAATAAGTGAGTGAAATGTATCATTATCAATCATAAAACATTTACTCATACTTAGAGGCATGCTTAGCTTGTATCTACACATTTTCTTAACATTTGATGCACTTTACATAGATATATCAAAGCATGATAAGCAAAACAATGTCCATAGTAATTTGAAGGAATAAGTTTTAACATTGTAAATAATTCTAAATAATAGAATTCATTCATGCTTGATATTGGCAATAAAGATCATATAGTTTTTTTTTGTTTTATAATTTTTTTAAATAAAAAAAAACAATCACAAATACATATTTTTGTAATTTTGAATTTTGAATTTTTGTAGTTGATTTTTCATAATATGAATAAAAACATAAATAACAAAAAAAAACATATAATTTTTTTTTAAAATTTTGAACTTTTGTAGTTGATTTTTCATAATATGAATAAAACATAAATAACAAAAACATATTTTAGTATTTTTGAATTTTGATCTTTTGTAGTTGATTTTTCATAATATAAATAAAATGAAAAATAAAATAAACAGAAACACAAAAATAGATTTGTACACATAAACTAACATATTTTTGTAGATTTTTAGAAATTTTAAAAATTAGAAAATTCCAACATCCACGCTAGCGTCGGCGCTAGCGCTAGCGCTGGAAACAGTACTCGATTTTTTGAGAATTTTAAAAATCTGATTTTTTATTTTGATTAAGTGTCCTTAGAGTAGTTCCATGCTGAAATTTCAGAATTTTCAGAGATGTCTTGATTGCTCAAATTTGCATAAAACTTTAGCTTTTTCAAATACATGTGTTTTACAAAAACATTTAAGCTCAAAAAGATAAATTATGCAAACACATGAGGACATTTTTATTAAACAACCCAAAATATGCATGATTTAAGTAATAAGTGAATAAAAATGTTCATGTAGTGAGTAATATAAGTATGTCCTAAGATTAAAGGCTACCCCGACTAAATGTCTACACCCTAGCCCCGTACTAAGTGACGGATGGGCATGAGGAGCTGCACGCATGCCGTAGGTTGGAGTGTTAGTCCCATATGCACACACTAGAGAACACTCAACCTAGCACTCTTTCCCCCCAGTGCCTCGCAAGGCCCCACTGGAACCCTCCCCGGTTAAGGACAAGACATGACTTAAAGGTTAGGTCTCTAATGCATATAACCCTACGCCCTCGCTATTGTGAGATATGAAGTCATAAGTGAATAATCTTTTGGACAACCTATGCTTTTTAAATCTATGGGTTGATATATAAACTATGGGTTTTTGTGAAGAGTTATAAAGCCGCATAGTTTTTCTATTCTTATGAGATGACGATATGAGATAACTAGCGCAATTACTAATATGAGATAAATGGTAATGCTAGTATGATGAGTTTTGGGTTTAATGTCATGTCATAAGTTTAACATTTATATTGCATGTATTCCAAACTAGAGTTTCAAATTATAGATCTAGAATAAAGTGATGATTTTAATTTATTCTTATTATTACACAATTGATTCTAGAATCTATATATATGTGAGATACATGCAATCAATAGCAACGCATATTCATACACCAACTAATGTAAAGAAATAATATTCATATTTGTATCATAAGATTCATAATTCCTAGGTGATATTCTTATTTTGAGATTTTTCTTGATAGAACATGAATTATGATTTATGATTATAGAGATTTTGCATAGAATAAATGTTAGATCATCATGATGTATGTAAATTCTAGTTCTTCAAAACTTATGACAATATGATCTGGAGATTTTCTTTTGAATGAGTAAGTTTGACTTGTAAGTCTAGGAAATGATGATCATGTAATCATATTAAAGACAAAGATCACATATAGAATGTTTTGAAATTTATAATAAAATTTGCATTCAATAATTGAATCTATTGATCTTTGGTTTTTGCATAATAATATATGATTCATGAAACAATATTTATACATATTCTAATGATTAATCCATAAACTATGTGTTTGTTGGAATTTTAGTATACTATATAATTTCAAATCACATAGTTATCATGATATTTTAATAACATTGTAAATGTTACCCCTAGCATATAAATTTAAGCATAAACCAAGAAGTGATGCTAGGATGATGAGTTTGAGTGCAATGTTATTATATATGATTTAATGGAGATAATGTTGCATGTAATATGAGAAGTTTACAAATTAATTTTCTTTAGACCTATAATGAAATGATTAAACTTTTGATTTGATCTTAATGATATAAGATGATTCTAAGGTCTAAATTACATGCAAACATTGGTGACACACATCACACACATAATATAAAATATGAAATAATTATACTAAGGATAGCATGTTATGAAAAATCCATAAACACAAACATTTCCAAATCAAGCGAACTAAGATAGCATTTAAAAACGGAGTTGAAATTGGGCAAATTGACAGCACCAAAAGAACTCAAATGAGCAAGCCTAGTTTGTCGTTGGATGGAGATTTTTGTGCTCTTTCCAAAAATACATTAAACGCAAAAATCAGGCGAGCGGATCAAAAGATATGGATGTTTGAAGTTTTGATCGTAAACTCGCATTTTTGAAAGATTTAAATATGCGTTTAGATGAATTTTTGTTTTCAATTTTTCTAGATAATATTCTTCATTATAAGGGCTATCATATGCAGCAAATAAAATAGAAGATTATCATAACGTTGCGCATCTTAATTTTTAGCTTAAGCCCTTTAGTAAACCATTTAAATCCATATTTTTTAAAATAATTTCATTAGTCTTGAAAATAATTTTATATTCAAATGATAATGTTATTTCAAGACATTGATGGGCAAAGGATTTAAAAGGATATATATAACAATTAAAGATGAGAGATAGATCACTTTGAAAAATATATGACTTAATGTTCAATTTTAATTCAAATTTAATTTGATAAATATAAGGCTTAATATATGAAAGTCATATTACATGATATATAAAGTGATCATAGCATGTTTGTTCAAAAAATAAAAATAAACAAAAGAAAAGTGACAATTAGCATATCATGAAGTAGAGTGGTGATATTTTATTTTTATTTGTTTCTACTTCATGCAAATGATAGGATACTAATGAATAAGAGATTTAGGTATCCAAAGGGGACCAAGTAGGATGGTTCCTTTGGGTACCCAAATACATCGTGTAGGCTTTTGGGAAGATAGTGATGAATGGGCCTTTACAAGTGGAGTTAGTGTTTCATTTTTAATTTTGGGTCTCCATTCATACTTTGGTTGTTTTTCTTTTAAATTCATATTATGATTATTTGACATCTTTTTGGAATGATAGTTGTTTGAAAAATAATTCATTTGGGATTTATGTTTATTCAAATTATTTTTCAAAATAGATTGATGTTGATAATCATAATGAATTTTATTATATTGATTCTTTAAAAGTTTATAAGAGTGATTGTCTTTCTTTAGAATTGATTGTTGAAAGAGTGGGTTACAATATGTTTTAAAAGATTGATTATTATTTTGATGATTTTCATTTCTACTCTTTCTTATAGACATACTCTTATAATATGAAGGATAATATTTTGTACTTTGATTTTCATGAAAAGGAGTTTTAAATTTGAGTTATGATTGAAAATATATTGAGACTTATAATAGTGACTTAAGAATTTTACGAGGATCATAATTCTTTTTGAAACTAAACTCCTTTTGATTTAATGTGTGAAAATGGTCCTTTTTAGAAATGATTTTGTAAGTTAACTTATCCTTGTTATTCAAAATCTTATGATGAAAATCATTACATGACATTTGGAATTTTTCAACAAAAGATTTTAATTGTATTAACTTACAAGATGAAGCATCATTTTCAATTATCAATTTTTCATTATGCTTTTTAGAAATTAAGAGCCCTTTTTCAATTTCCTTGAATTTTTCTTTTAATAAATTGCAATTAAGACAAGAAATAGGAATTTCAACTAAAGAGCATGAAAGAGAATTTAACACATCAATATTTGATTCTACGTTATCGTTTGCTTTTAAAGATTTATTTTCTAAACGTAATTTGGAATTAGCAAATTTTAACTTTAAAATTTTACGTTTAGCAATTTTAAGCATACGAGATGTAGAAATAGAATTTTTTACAAAAAGAGGAGATTTAGATTTTCTTACCTTGCAATAGTTTCCGTCTTCTCTTTTGCTTGATGTGTTGCCAACAAATGAGTCCAATATTGTGACGTTGTATTCTTCTTCCTTCAAGCATGCGTCCTTATCGATTTCTTCTCTTGGATCCATAAGGAATTCCTCGTCGATTTCTTCTCTTGGATCCATAAGGAATTCCTCGTCGATTTCTTCTCTTGGATCCATAAGGAATTCCTCTTGTTCATCATCTGTAGAAGGAAGACTATAAGTATTCTCAAGAAATTTCCAAACTTCATAAGTAGTAGGAAGTGTATAAATTAGTTTGAAAATATTTTGATGCAATGCACAATATAGACTATTCATTGATTTGACATTTAAAAATATTTCATTTTTATTTAAAGTACTTGGGGGCATTTTAATTGTAATATTCCATACTTCCATATGCATGGTTATGTGCACATAAATCAAAATGGATTCTTGAGTCTGCCCTCTCTGATGTCTTTGGCTTTGATTTGAGGGCATGATTCCGCAGCAAACGTGACGGTATAGGGGGCCACTATTTCAGTGGTAATCTGTGAGCAACCACTTTGTGCATCTATTGTCAAGGTTCGGTCTTTCTCCTCTGAGAGAAGCCACTTTGGGCATAGGGCCAAAGGTTAGGTTTGTTTCCAATCTTCCCCCGCCCATACCCCCAATGATTGGGGACTATATGGGTTCTGTTGTTGTTGTTGTTGTATTCCATACTTCTATATCCAAAGATTTAAGAAATTTTTCCATTAGAAATTTCCACCCATTATAATTTTTCCCTTCAAATAAAGGTGGTGCTAAAGATTTTTCATTTATAAGAAAATTTCCCCTATTAGTAGAAGCGAGATCATGAGACGCCATTATTCCTGGGTTTTAAACCGTTTGGAATAATCTCCCTCTGATACCACTTGTTGGATCTTACGGCGCCCTTAGAGGGGGGGGGGGGGGGGGGGGTGAATAAGGGAATAAAAATCTTTTTATAATTTTTCAAGATAATTACTAAATTATTTTATAATATGCAAAGTTAAAATAACAATTTAGCAAAATGAATAGAAAATTATGATTTGCAATTTTAGAAACAAGTACTAAATTATTTTATGATGAAAGAGATTGAATTAAACAATTTAGATTTAGAATTGAAAACTTAGAACTCAATATAATAGAAATTACGCCAAATGATAGAAATCAAGTAAACACAAAAGAGACATGATTATATTTATATAAAAATGGTGTTTACATAAATTGATTTCAATATTGCTAGAAATCGGAGGCGTATATATGTAAATAATTTTTCCTTTTCTATACCGACTTGTATCCCCACAAACCGGTTGGCTTTAGCCTATCCTTCCCCGGATAAGGCCTCAAGCCGCTCTAGCCAATCCTTCCCCGAAAATGGCCTCGAGCCCCCCTAGATCTAATCACCTAGAACTAGTCGCCAACACAAGGCGAATTACCCCCTAAGTCCTACCCAGACCTAGTCGCCAAAACAAGGCGAATTAACAAAACGGTTACAAAGAAAGTATGGAATGGAAATAAATATAACTATAATAAAACTCCCTATATGAGATCTCTGGAGTCGAGGATGAAGGATCGCTGTAGCATAAGCGAGGTAGAAGCGATCGTCCTTCGGATGTAGCGTGACGTTGTCCTCCTCCAGAATTCTCCTTAAGCTTTTTGTGGGAGATCCATCTTCGGCAGCATAGCAGCAGTAGAATTGTGGCACAAGCAACCTCTCTGGATGGATGATCAAAATGATCGAAGTTGGCTTCAATTTATAGACCTTGGAGCTAGCGCCTGCGGTAGTGGCTAGCGCCGGCGGTATCGTTCGTGTAGAGCGGTTGCGCAACCGTCGGCGGCATGGCGTTCTGCACGAATTCGAGATAGCGTCTGCGGTAGTGATAGCGCTGGCGGTAGCGGGAGATTGAGTCCGAAACTTCTCCAGACTGTAGATTGAGTCGTTCTCATCTCCGAAATGGGGTGGCACGTTCTGTAACTCTTCCTGGATTGAAAGTTATGGTCATTTTAAGATCAGCAAACAAAACTCATGCTTTTGCTTTTTCTAATGTGTACACACTCTCGGATTATGCCCATGAACGAGGACTTGTCTCCTCATTGAGTACAACCTGGACACTATAAACACACAAAAGACTAGATCAAAAACAATATGGGATTTGTTATTCTCAAATAAAGGGATGTGACACACATGTCCAACACTTCCCAGTTGGGATTAAGCTTCCCCACTGCGGCAGACCTTCCAGCCGCGTCGACCTTTTTGAGTACTAGGTCCCCCTTTTTGAATTGCTTGACCCTGATGTGCTTGTCGAAGTACTTGGTCATCCGCCGCTTGACCTCTTCTTGGCGAATGGCTGCTAGATCCCGGGCTTCTTCGATGAGGTCGAGGGAGAGCCGCAACTCCTCTTCGTTCCCAGCTCTCCAATCTTCCTCTCCATTCGTGGCGGCCTTTACTCGTGGCGTCATGACCTCGAACTCTATGGGGATGACGGCCTCGCAGCCGTGGGAGAGCTTGAAAGGGGTCTCTCCAGTGGCGGTGTTGGGGGTAGTCCTTAAAGCCCACAGGACCGAGGGGAGCTGCTCCACCCAATTGCCCTTAAGATTTTCCACCTTCTTCTTGAGCAAGTTCACGATAATCTTGTTTGCCGCCTCCACCTGCCCGTTGCTCCTGGGATGGTGGACGGATGCAAACCTGAGTTCTATCCCCAACTGGCCACAGAAATTGATGAACTCCTCGCTGGCGAATTGTGGGCCATTATCTGTGACTATGGCCTGCGGAAGCCCATGTCGACAAATGATCTCCCCCCATATGAAGTTGCGGATCACTTGGGAGGTGACCTTAGCCAGCGCCTTAACTTCCAACCACTTCGAGAAGTAGTCGATCATGACCAAGAGGAATCTTCTCTGCCCACTGGCCTGGGGGAAGGGTCCTACCAGATCCATCCCCCATATGGCGAATGGCCAAGGCGCCGTGATACTCCTTAGCCTCTGAGAAGGCAGGAGTTGAAGTGGGGCGAACATCTGGCACTTCTGGCATTTCTTAGCGAAGGCCGCCGGATCTCTACTCAAGGTCGGCCAAAAGTACCCTTGCCTCATTATTCTTGCCTCCAACATCCTGCTCCCCGAGTGGCTGCCACACTCGCCGGAGTGAACTTCTTCCAAGATCCTCGGGACTTCATCTTCCGAGATGCATCGGGCCAGGAGGCCTGAGAGGGTCTTCCGATACAAATCCCCCTCATGGAGCACATAGTAGGCGGACTTGTACAGGAAGCGCCTTTGGTCTGGAACATCCTCCGGGAATTTCCCTGTTGCAAGGAAGGTAACGAAGGGATCCTTCCAAGAGGGTCGCTGCTCCATTTCCATGAGTTCCCCCTCCTCGATCGAAGGACGGAATAGGTCTGTCAGGGTTCCCCGGCTCGAGGACTGGCCTTGGCCAGGCGATCCGCTGTGGTGCTCTCCTCCCGAGGGATGTGTCTGATGGAGAAAGTCTTGAACGCTCCAATGAGGCTTCTCACTTTGGCTAAGTATCTTATGAGTGTAGGTTCCCTTGTCTCGAACTCTCCCTTGATCTGAGAGGCTATTATCATCGAGTCGGTGAGGACCTCCACGTCATGGACTCCCAGTTCCTGAGCCAGACGCAGGCCGGCGATCACCGCCTCATACTCCGCCTGGTTGTTGGTGATTGGGAAATGTATAACGAGCGTCTGCTCGATCTTCATCCCGTGGGGGCTCTCCAGCACCACCCCTCCTCCGAGAGAGTTTTTACCCGAGGCCCCGTCAACCAGCAGCTTCCATGGAACATGACGAGGGGCTTGACCCTCCTCCATCCCGGCCACATAATCTGCCATGAAATCTGCCACTACCTGTGCCTTCATGGATAGTCGAGGGACGAAGGTGATATTGAACTCACTTAACTCTATTGACCATTTTGCGAGCCTCCCTGAGTGCTCTACTCCTTCGAAGATCTGGCGAAGGGGGTGATCAGTCACCACTTGAATTGAATGGGCTTGGAAGTATGGCCTGAGCTTTCTTGCCGCGACGACCAGAGCGAAGGCCAGCTTCTCTAAAATTGGGTACCTGAGTTCCGCCTCCCTCAAGACCCTACTTACGTAGTAGATGGGCAGCTGTTTCTTGCCTTCTTCCCGGACCAGGATGGAGCTTACGGCCTCAGTCCCGACTCCGAGGTACAAGGCTAGGTCCTCCCCCTCCTTGGGACCTTGGAGCAGCGGAGCCTGGGTGAGCTGGCTCTTCAAGGACTGGAAGGCCTCCTCACATTCTTTTGTCCACTCGAATTTCCGGTTGCCTCGTAATGTTTTGAAGAAGGGGGAGCATTTCTCCCCGGCCCGGGAGAGAAACCTGCTCAACCCCGCGAGCTTTCCCGTCAAGCGCTGGACCTCCTTGGCATTCCGAGGCGATCCCAACTCCATGATGGCTTTGACCTTGTCCGGGTTAGGTTCTACTCCCGAAGGGGTGAGGAGGTGTCCCATGAACTTCCCCTTGCTGGCCCCGAACACACACTTCAGGGAGTTCAGGCGCATCTTGTACTTGCGTAGGGTGGCGAAGGTTTCCTCGAGGTCTTGGAGATGAATGCTCACGCTCTTGCTCTTCACCATGAGGTCATCTACGTAAACCTCCAAGTTCCTTCCTCTTTGCTCCTTAAAAACTCGGTCCATCATTTTCTGGTAGGTTGCTCCTGCATTTTTCAGCCCAAAGGGCATCATCTTATAGCAGTAGCACCCCTCCCGGGTGATGAATGAGACATCTTTGATATTCGGGGGGTGCATCCTGATCTGGTGATAACCTGAAAAAGCATCCAAAAACCTCATCACAGAAAAACCGACGGCTGAGTCAACCAGCGCGTCGATCCGAGGAAGAGGATAGCAATCCTTAGGGCAGGCTTTATTTAACAAAGAAAAGTCAATGCACATACGCCAGCGACCATCGCCCTTTTTTACCATGACGACATTGGAGACCCAGCCGGGATACTGGATCTCCGATACAAAACCTGCTTCAAGGAGCTTGGCCACCTCCTCGCGGATCGGTTCTTCGAGCTTGTCGGCGAAGGCCCTCCTTTTCTGTCGGATGGGGCGGGCTCCTGGCTCAAGGTTGAGACGATGGCAAGCCACGTCCGCCTCGATGCCTGGCATGTCAGCTGCGCTCCATGCGAAGATGTCCACGTTCTTTTGGATGCACTCCAGCATCCTTAACCTGTCCTCCGGGCCGAGGGCCCCGCTGACACGCACCTTCTCCACCCTTCCTCCCTGGGTGATAACCTCCATCTCCACTACTTCCTCTGCCGCCTCTAGCCGGGCCGGCTCTTCCCATCTGCCCCTCGCTTCTCGCCCTTCTAGCCGGGCCTCCTCCTCTGCCGCACCTTCCTCCTCCATTGGTTCAACCTGCTCCTCCTGAGCTACCTCCATCTCCTTTCCTCGGGCACTGCCCTCTTCCTCTTCTCCCCTCTTCTTCACTCCTTCTTCTGGCCCCTCCGGCCTCCTCATCTCTGCATCCATCTTCTCAGCCTCCGCCATCCAAGAGATGGTGTTGACGGCAGTCACGTAGCACTGCCTGGCCACCTTTGCATCTCCCCGGATTCGGATCTGGACTCCTCCACTATGGAACTTCAGGCACTGGTGGTATGATGAGGGCACACATCGGAAGGCACTGATGAGGGGTCGTCCAAATATGGCGTTGTAGCTGCTCGGAGCGTCAACGATGACGAACCGGCAGTTCCTTGGGACCCCTCCTAACGTCACCTGGAGGCCGACACCTCCCTCAACCTCCTTCCTTTCTCCTGAGAAACCAAACAGCGGCCCATCATAGGCCTGCACCCTCTTCTTCTCCACCTCCATCGCATCGAAAGCCTTCTTGAAGATAACATTCACCGAGCTCCCATTGTCCACCAGGATCCGAGAGACCGTAAAGTTTTCTATCGCCATCTAGATCTCCAGGGCGTCGCAGAACGGGTCCTCATAATCGGGCATATCTTCCGAGGAGAAGGTGAGCTTCTCTGTGGGGGGTGGGGTCTGGGAAGTCGACGCGACGTCTCTCTGGAACATTGCCTGGAAGCTCCTCTTGCGAGGGGCCTCTATCCCAACCCCACCATGAATCACCCCGATTCCCCCCCAGGCTCCTGTATCCGCCCTGTCCTCGCATCGGTCCTCTTCCCCTTCTGGGAGCACTTCCTCGATCCTGGCCTGCTGCCACCGTGGCTGACCTCTCCCTCTCATCTCTAAGAATTCTGGACGGGTGGCGGTCGCGTGACCTTCTTCCTGGTGAAAGTCACAATAGGGCAACGCCACCCTGTCCCCCCTTCCTGCTCTTCCTCTCCCTCCTCTGGCTCCTCTACCTCCACTTCCTCGGCCCACTGTCATAGCTTGCTCCCTTGGGGGATGAGGGGGTCTGGGGCCTTGCCTCCACCCCGGATTTATTCCCCCCACCTCTCTTCCTTGGTACCCCCCTTCCTGACCTCTTGCTGGTCCTTCCTGGTGCCTCCAGCCCAACCTGTTGTTGGGCTCCTGATACCTCCAATTCCGAGTCGGTCTTTCGAACCCCTGACCCCTGGGTTCTTCTCGCCTTCTTCCTTCTTGCTGCCTCACCTCAGGCTCGCTCATCTTTGCCAACCTCTTGTAGAATTCTGGGTTGGCCGCCTCCCCTTCTATCTCCTCCGCTGCCCGCTCCATCAACTCCTCAAAGGAGAGAGGAGCCCTTCTCTTCAGGTCCATCTTGAAGAACCCATCTCGCAACCCCACGATGAATGCCATCTTGAGGGCGAACCCCGGCACCTCCTGCACGAGGTGTATCTCCTCTTGGAATCTGTCCAAATAGTGTGCCAGTGATTCCCCCTCCCTTTGCTTGATCTTGAAGAGAGCCTCCGCATCCTTCTTTCTCTTCTTTGACGTCGAGAAGCGCAGCCGGAAGCTCCGGCGCAGATCGTCGAACGCGTAGATGGAACCTACGGGGAGCTGGTGGAACCAATCCCTAGCTTTCTCCTTCAAAGTGGTCGCGAAGAGTCGACACTGAAAGGCATCCGTCATTGGCAGAATTGAAACCATGTCCTCAAACCATTGCAGGTGCACGACTGGGTCGTCCTTGCCAGTATAATAGGACATCTCCGGTCCCCGGAACCCCTCTGGCACTGGGGCCGAGAGGATCATCTCGCAAAAAGGGCTTCCTTCCCCTGCTCGGCGAGTGGTCCTCTCGCGCGGAGCCAACTCGCAGACCTCCGCACTCGTCGGGCTGCTGAACAGCTGCCACCCGGGGAGATCTCGCGCGCTTCCTTCTGCTGGCACTTCCTTCCCAGGCCGCTGCCCCGGAGCGTTCTCGCCGATCTGCTGGGGCGGAACCACGGGGACTGCCGGCGTCTCGCACTCGCTTCTCCCTGCGAGAACCGTCTGCAGGACTTCTCGCTTGAACTTTTCGAACATCTCCAGCCACTCCCCTGTCGCTGGTGGCTGCGAGTGGCCCGAGTCAGAACCATTTCCCCCATCTCCTGTCATCCAACCTAGCTTGAGATTTTCCTTCACCGGCTACGGTCCACGCACACCGCACCAAAAATGTTGAAACCGGCAACCGGTCTCCTGAGTTCGGACCCACTGGGGGGTGTAGCCGACGCTTACTTCTCCCTCACTAAACTCTCTGACTGGTGGATGAGAAAATTGGAATAGACCCAAGGCTGCAGCGAGGAGGTCCCGCCACACACCCGGAAGATCTTAGAGAGCTTCCCCTCCCAAACCAAAGCTCAGCCGGGCACCTTGGGGGGCACTAGCAGCCAACCAAAACTAGCCTAGAGGAGAGGACTCTCCAGAAAATCCGTCCCTCTCCAAGGTGCCCTTAAGGGTCTATTTATAGATTTTTCCAGGCTGGTCTGCAAATAGCATGAATCCGCCTTTTAATTTTACTAACCGCACCCCAGATTGGTCTGCTAATAGCCCAACTCCGCTGTTCTGAAGGGCTATTTGCAGCCCATAAGGGGCAACATGGTCATTTCCTCCTTAAAGCCCTTGGGGACGAGTGGTCCATGATGGCACCACTCGCCGAGCTCTCGCGTGACTGGGCGAATGCTTACGCCTATGGGCGAGTGGTCCACAAGGGTACCACTCGCCGATTTCCTCTTCTCGCCTCATGGCTCGCCACCTACTTACCTGGGGGTCTTTCCACCTGCTTCATCCTGGGCGAATGATCTGGCTGACCCAGCTCTCGCCGGTGGGCTTGAGGGGCCTACTCAGCGAATACGGGTTGTACAGCGATGGCTACGTCGTCGACGATGGCGGCGTCCGCGACGTCCACGGCGATGACGGCGATGGCGGCGATCACGACGTCGTCGGCGATGGCGGCGATGGCGGCAACGTCGGCGATGGCGGCGATGGCGGTGATCTCTCTCTCTCCTCGCACACATGATATTTTACTTACTTATTTTATGAATGCAATTTTGCTTGGTGATTTATTTAGGAAAATATTAATTTAATTTTTGAATATAGTATGTAAATATAAAATTTGGTCTGCATGAATAATTTTTTGGCCTGCATATATCCACGGCCTGCATATAGCCAAAACCGGCCTGCATTTAACATTGCTCTCTATATATAAGTATATATTCACAAAGCTACCTTGATGAAGCAGTTGAGGGCATGATGAGAAAAGGACACAAGCAGTCTGGTTTTGGTTTCAAAGGCCTGGAAAAAAGGACTTGTCCCCCCTCCCCACTGCATGGGATTTCAGCTGAGCAAAAAGATCATGAGCTGTCTCTTCTCCCATGTCATAAGAAATTACAAGTAATAGTATTAATAATAAATTAAATTAACTTTATATGCGTGTGTGGTGCAGAGAGAGAGAAGACCCACAGCTTTTACCTTTTGGGACCAAATAGAAAATGCTGAAGTTTCATGGGGATGAGTAAAATTGGCAGTTTCTCTGAAATAGATGAGAGAGTTTAGGTTATTTATTTGTATGCTTCATTCAGCTTCAAGAAGGCTTCATGTTCTTCAAGTCCGAGCGTATTATTCGAAATTTGAAAATCGTTCGAAAATAATTTGAATATTGAGCTGTATCGGAATCGATTACAATTGATTCGACTCAATTTGAATAGAATCACAATTCGACTCGATTTCGAGTCAACCCTGAATCGCTCGAAATATGATTCGAATCAACTCGAATTAATTAAAAATATTATGTTAACAATTTCGAGTCGAGCCGGCACGACTCGAAATCAATTTTGATTTTGAGCCGAGTTCGACTTAAAATTTTTGTTTTCGAGGCGAGCGAAATCGCTCGATCTCAACTCGATATCGGCCATATTCAAGGCATGCTCTTTCTCATCAAATGCTCATTATAGGGCGCTACATCATAAACTAGAAAACCATGTGATTGCTTTTCATCTCTGAACCACCCTCTTTCCTAGGGGTGCAAGTCGAGTTGAGCCGGCTCTTAAGCTCAATGTGTTGTCTCGAAAAAAGGTTGACTCAAGCTCGAGCTCGAACTCGAAATGATTAGCTCGAGCTCGAAATGATTAGCTCGAGCTCGAATTGATTAGATCTAGCTCGAGCTTGGGAATATTGACAAGCTAGCTTGGATCGAGCTAGATTCGATTGCACCCCAACTCTCTACATCTAGAATAACATTTACAGCAAAAAAATTTCGTCAGTAAATGTTTAATTTTGATCACTAAATATTTAGTGACCAAAGTTATTTCATCTCTGTTGTGGGTCGCTAAGGGCTCTTGGTAGACCGGTTTACTTGAACCACCTTAGCTCGGGAGCGAACCAAGCGCGCAAACAGTCAATTTGAGATTCGCTGATTACACTGAGACTTTTTAGCGTGGAAAACCCGGAAAGGGTAAAAAACCACGTGGCCGGAGCTGTGCCGACCAAACTTCCACTATCTTCTGGGGGGTTACAATTATAGACTTAGAAGTAGAGCGCGACAGGCCGCTGCTCGTTACAATAATAGAGAGCAAGACAGAGAGAGAGAGAGAGATTTCCGAAGGTGACAGACAACCTCCAGAAAAACTAAGTCATTTCTCCTTCTGAGAAAGGTGGAGAACAAAAGTGAGAACGCCCTAGAGAACAAAAGTGAGCGCGGTGAGTCGCCTTTCGGGAAGAAGGAAATCTTCGAGTCCGAAGGAGAATTCCGCGAAAGTCTGCAAGAAGCTCTCCCGGGTCCAGAAGGCAAGGTCCTCTCAAATGAGGGCTCTGGGCTCCTTTTATAGCTTTGGCCGGGGGTAGCCCGGTAATTTTACCGTCGTAACCACCATAACCACCTGGCGGACGAATCACATTTTCCGGTTCGGAGCACACGGATCGCCATTTTTCGTAATTGACCATCTTGCCCCTCGGACAGTTCGGGCAGTTTGGGCAGTTCTGGCAGTTTTGTTGGAGGCGAAAAAAGCGACAAACTGTTCCTGAAATCTGAGAAACTGGAAAAACAAAAAGTGAGCATGCTAGAAAGACAAAATGTGAGAAGTCGGAAAGACAAAAAGTGAGCTGAGTGCTCTCAGAAGCGTTTTGAGCGCGCAACGAACGGAGAAGCAATTTAGGCAATTGGGGGAAGCGATCTGAGAGTGCAACGAACAGAGAAAACGTCCTGGTCGCGCTGTGAGGCGTTCTGAGCGCCCAACGAGCGCGAGAGCGCTCTGAGCGAATGGAGAGGCGTTCGGAGCGCGCAACGAGCGCGGGGGCGCTCTGAGCGCGTAATGAATACGAGAGCGTTCTGAGCGCGCAACGAGCGTGAGAGCGCTCTGAGCGCGCAACGAATACGAGAGCGTTCTGAGTGAACGGAGAGGCGTTCTGAGCGCGCAACGAGCGTGGGAGCGCTCTGAGCGCGCAACGAATACGAGAGCGTTCTGAGTGAACGAAGAGGAGTTCTGAGCGCGCAATGAGCGTGGGAGCGCTCTGAGCGCGCAACGAATACGAGAGCGTTCCGAGTGAACAGAGTGGCGTTCTAAGCGCGCAACGAGCGCGTGAGCGCTCTGAGCGCGCAACGAACACGAGAGCGTTCTGGGCGGAATCCGAAACCCAAAGAGTGCCCGACGAGCTTGAAGAGGATACGTCTGAACCCCACCATGGGGGAGGTGGCGCGACCGCACCCCAAAGGGGGGTGTGCCCGGGCCGTACCCCAAGAGGGATGCGGCCTGGCCGCACCCGAAGAGGGGGGTGCTGCCTGGCTGCAGCTTAGCCGCACCCCAAGAAGGGGGTGCGGCCTGGCCGCACCCCAAGAGGGGGTGCGGGCTGGCCGCACCCCAAGAGGGGTGCGGCCTGGCCGGACCCCAAGAGGGGTGCGGCCTGGCCGGACCCCAAGAGGGGTGCGGTTAGGCCGCACCCCTCAAGGGAGGCTCGGCGCTACCGCGCGCGCTACCGCGTGCGGTAGCGCCGGGCGGTAGCGTCGCGCTTGCCGCGGGCGCTACCACGCGCGGTCCTGCTTTGTGCGGTGCTGTAGCGTTCGGATGCGCCGATCATGCGTTGACCGTTGACCCCACCTCCCTTTGGTGGAGTTTTCTCTAGACGCACTCCAAGACCTTTATGAATGTATAACAATCTTAAAATGCAAAAGGCCTCACTAAGGCTCCGTTTGGCACGGCGGTGGAAGTCGTGAATGTCATGCTCGTACGAACTGTTATTCGTGAATGCCCAACCTCACCAAAGGAACATGATCCACTTTTTTTGTTCAAAACTAGTTTTCTTTTTTAGGTGGCGGTCCTAATCATTGCCTTGCCAAACATGCATTCTATGATTGTGACGCTTTTGTTCAAACTCACCGGAGCAAAAATGCGTGACAAAGAGAGATCCGTTTAGCACAATGGTGGAAATCATAAATGTGGTAGTTATGAACCGTCGTTTGTAAACGCGGGAGATAACCTAAGGAACTTCATCCTCTTTTATGTTCAAAACTAATTTTTTTTTTTTTTGGTGGCGGTCATCCACTCTTATGCCAAACATATATTTTATGAGTGCAAAAATGGTGTGCCAAAAGGAGCCTAAATGTAATATATAGTAACCAAAATATTTCATCAATAATGTATATTTTTAGTTACCAAAATAGTTCCTCGCTAAATATATATATATTTTAGTGAGCAAAATAATCAAGTCACTAATAAAGGTATTTATTAGTCAATGAATACATCACTAAATATGTATTTTAGTGAGCAAAATAATCAAAATTATTTTTGCACCTTAATTTAGTCAATGAATATGCAAACAGTAGTGATGATATTTTGTGAATGAAGTTATTCATTCCAGCATTGAATTGCATAACAACAATTTGTCACGAAATGAATTTTGTAGTGACCAATTTTTGTCACTAATTACAATACTTTTGTGACAACTTTTTGTGTGATCACTAATTACTCACAAAAATTTATTTTGTGATCAAAATGAAATCTCGTTAAAATAGATAGATCTTTAATGATAATATATTTTGAGCTTTCTTATCCGCAGGCCTGTTTAGGCTAAACGTAGACCACGATTTTAGAAAAAGGAATGCTTTTACCATTTTAAACCCACGGACCCTAAAATGTCACTGCTTCGCCGAAGCTCTCCCCAGGTGGCCGCTCCGGTCGTCGCCGTCTCGCCGCAAATCACCGTTGATTCCGTAGATGCTTCTCCCTTCCCAGGTTAGATTCTTCTTCCCGGTGCATCTAATTTTCCTGTCGCCTTCTCGTCTGCAAGGGTGGAGGGATACTTGATTCTTTCCTTTTTGCTCATTTCGTTGCCACATTCTCGTCCGCATCTAAATTTCCTGTCATTTTTTTGCTCCATTCTCGCCGCAAATCTGTCGTCGCCTGCTGTTCTTGCCGCAAACCCTAGTTTTTTCCCGATAACACATGTGTGCTTAACAATTCTTCCTGCTTAACAAAAATTGGACACTAACTAGGGTTATCTCTTTTATTTGCAGGTTTGCTTAACATTTCCTGCTGCTTCTGGTTGATTTTTCACCAGAGAAATTCCTCAACGTTTCTAAGCTCAGGTAATCAGAGAAATTATCAACATTTCCTTCCAATGTTGAATGCAATGCAAATGATAATGTATGTTTGTTGTTTTGATTGATTGAATGACGGTGAATTTTGCTCTATTATTAACAGGTGTTCACATCTATTTTATTGGAAATGAATTTAGATGATAAGTTGTTGAGTATTGAAGGATCACCCCAAACCGCTAGTGTAGATGTTGCTATTCATTTCACTACTGATATGGAGTTCCCTAGCAATGATGAGTTAGTTGAATGGGCTCGTAAGGTTGGCATTGGTCTTGGCTTTGTTGTTATCATTCAAAGACTAGATAAGCTAACAGCGCGGGCAAGGATTAGAATTTTACTTACTTGTGATAGAGCGGGTTTCCCTTGCCTTAGTCAATATAACAAAAGTTTTGTTAAGAAAAATTTATAGAAGAGTAGCTCAAAATATTGTGGTTGTCCTTTTGCTATTCAAGGTCGAAAGGATGCAAATGTTAGTATTTGGAGAGTTGAAGTCATATGTGGTACTTATAATCACAATTTTGTACATCTTGAAGCTCACTCATATGCATGTAGATTGGATGAAAGTGAAGAAGAAGTTGTGCAGGATATGTTATAATATGTCAGTTGCATATCAGTAGAAATATTTTAGCGCATTGCAAAAAACACTTCAAAGAAGGGAAGGAATGTGAGACATTCTTATGTGTATGGCAAAACTTGGTAAATTCTCCAACAATGCATGAGTTTAATTTGAGACAACTCTATGCTAACAACCTACGCAACAATAAATTGAAGGGGGATTTCAAATCAACAAAGCGGGATCCCTCATATTTTGAACATGTTTTGATTCATTTGGCATTTTCATTGACAAAATATGGGTTGAATTGCCTTGGGTTTGGTTTCTTTTGATGCTTTTATTAAGTAAGGATTTGTTAAGTTTCAACTGAATGATGTGCTTAATTGTCTATTATGAATGCTCTATTTGGCTTGATGAGTTATAGAAGATATATATTTGGTTTTTGAAATTGGTCTGCATATATGAAATTTGGCCTGCATGAACAATTCTTTGGCCTGCTCATATTCATGGCCTGCATAAAGCCAAAAGTGATTTGCATATAACATTGCTCTATATTTTGTCACAAATATATCTTAAAAAATGAGTTTTTGTAGTGATAACAAAAGTTGAAAGAAGAGTTTCCAATTTTAATTATTCTTAACCTCTATTTACATGTTTGTGTTGCATTTATAAGTGATAGGGTTCCCTGAAAGCAGTTAGGTCGAACAAGAATTTTTTGCCGCAACCTCGATCCCTCGCTAATACAATTCTAGCGAGTCTATTCTTGCGCAATTCCGAGTCCGTTTGGACACCCAAATGAACGTCAGAGCACTCGTACATGCCACACTATGCACAACCTGTGCTCAAAGATCGCGCGCGGGAGCGGCCATTGGCGCGCTCCCACACGTGGGAGCATCCCTCGTGCACACTAGCGCCGCCAACGCCCCCATGCGCCCCGGCACGCGGAATCCCCTCCCGCGCTCACTTGCGAGCGCGAGCCCCAAACGCGCGCACCTGTGTACAGGTTCCCCTCACGCGCGCATCCACCTCCCGTGCGCCCCAGTGCGCGAGAGTGCCTCCCACGTGCACCTGCGCGCGGGAGCCCCTCCCACGCCCACCTGCGCGCGGGAGCCCCTAGCGCACCAGAGCACTAGGAGCTACCTCTCGCGCACACCAGCGCGTGAGGGGCTCCATCCCGCGGGCCCTATTGCGCCGGGCATCTCCTACACGCACCGGCGCGCAATGCATTTCCTGCACACACCAGCGCGTGGGGGCATCTCTTGCGTGCACCATGGCACAGGGGCATCTCTTGCGTGCACCAGCGTGCCAGGGATTCTCGTGCCCGCACCATGGCGCGAGGTATCTCCCACGCGCACCAACGCGCAGGAAAGTTTCCCGTGCGCGAAAGCGCCTACCGCACACTCCAGCGCGCGGGAGAGGCCTCCGCATGCCAACGCGCATGGGGCTCTATCTTGCACGTGGAAGCACCTCGCTCGCACTCCAGTGTGCGGGAGAGGCCCCCGCGCACCAACGCGCGGGAGAGGCCCCCGCGCACCAACGCGCAGGGGGATCCCTCTCGCGCACCAGCGCGTGGGAGCGTCCCACCGCATGCTTCAAAGTGCCTCTCTCGTCAACTTCCAAAGCGCTTGCCTCACGTCACGCCCGACGCCGTGCATGCCGCCCATCGCGCCTATCACATCACTCGCTCTTGGCATCTGATCTCACTTCCGACCGCCATCGTATTCCCCATCATTTGAGTGTGAGTAGTAAAATCCCCTATCATGGGAGGTGCGAATTGTAAAATCTCCTATCATGGGGGTGCGAATAGTTAAAGCCCTCATCATGGGAGGTGAATAGTAAAATAACGCACCATGGGGGTGTGAGTAGTAAATTCCAATATCATGGGGGTGCGAATAGTAAATTCCCCATCATGGGCATGCGAATAGAAAAATCCCCCATCATGGGGTGCGAATAGTAAAATCTCCTATTATGGGGTGCAGATAGTAAAACCCCCATCACGTGGGTGCAAATAGTTAAATCCCACATCTTCGGGATGTGAATTGTAAAACCTCCCATCATGGGGGGGGGGTGCAGATAGTAAAATCTTATATCATGGGGGTGCAGATAGCTGCACCCCTATTGACACAATTACTAAGATGCCCCCTTAGATGCTATAAAAATGGCCCTGACCACCATTTGAAAACAGGTTGCATTCCACACCAGAGAGAGCTCCTTCGAAAATCTCTCAGGATTCTCCCTCAACGCTTGAAGATCTCCTTCTGTCCCTCGAAGATCTCCTTCAGGACTCGAAGATCTTTTTCAAGCCCCCTGAAGATCTTCGTACATGAAGTTCTCCTTCAAGCCCCACGAAGATCTCCTTCGTACTTGAAGATCACCTTCGGCCCTTTGAAGGCGACTTGAATATCTCACTTGGCTTCCAACGCCAAGCTTAGAAGGCGACTTGAAGATCTCACCAGGCTTCCAACGCCAAGCTCAAAAGGCGATTGGGAGATCTCACTTGGCTTCCAACACCAAGTTCAAAAGACTCAAAGATCTCACTTGGCTTCCAGCACCATGATTAAAAGGAGGCTTGAAGATCTCACTCGGCTTTAAGCCCCGTGTCCAGAACTCCAGTTGCTGTGTTCGACATCTCAATGGCTTCAGAGCGCGTTTCTGTGCGCTCTGCCCCCGTTAACTCCAACATTCTTAGAGTCTTCATTGCTACTGTTTTGTATTCGATACCCTCCATTTTTGGGGACCTCCTTCACTATGAAGGGTACTGAACAATTTGGATTGAAGTTCCCTACTGAAGTCATTTTTCTAGTGATATCTACGTTTTTCAAGACCAAATCGCCTTCGACAAATTGCTTAATCCTCACATTTGATCAAAATGTCTTGACATTCTTCTCTTGACTTCTCCCTATCTCACAATAGCCAAATCTCTGAGCTACTCGATTAAATATAGACTGCAGCGTAGTTCTTCCTCATTTTTCTTTGCCCGAATTTCATCCCCTTCATTTGCCAGTAAAACTCTTGGACTCATTACGCTGAACTCTACTTGGATCAATGCTTCCAAGCCTTGAGAAAATTTGAATTGTGTTTCTCCCATGGCGGTTAATGGCGTCGCTCTAAGAGCCCATAAAATTGAAAGTAACTGTTCAACCCAATTTCCGTGCACATTATCCACTTTTTTTAATAGATTGAGAATTAATTTGTTTGTTGTTTCCACTTGTCTGTTGCTATAAGGATGATGTACCGATGCATATCTGAGATTAATCCCGACTTGCTGACAGAAGTTGTTTAGCTCCTCGCAGGAAAATTACGGACCATTATCGATTATGATAGCCATAAGAATTCCAAATATGCACTATATTTCTCCCCAAATGAATTTATTTACAATTTGAGTGGTCGTCATTGCTAATGCCTTAGCCTCGATCCACTTTGTGAAGTAATCAATCATTATAAGTGTTGAAATTATTGAAGTGAAGTGGAGGTGACCGGGCGGTCCGATTTTGGGTGACCGCCGAGACCGCGCGGTCTGTATTAGTAATCTGCCGGTCTGGCTCTGCCGGTCTATTCTGGCGGTCTGCTGGTTGGTCGGTCTGTTCTTGATTGCTGCGGTCTGTTCCCGAGTTGCTCTGCTTGGTTGGTTTGTCTTTCCTTGTTGGAAGACCGGGCGGTCTGTTCTTATGTAACCGCCTGACCGGGCGGCTTGTGTTGGCGATCTGACGACTTGTCTGAAGTCGGTCAGATGGTTCTTGGTTTGCTCCCGGTGGTCTAAGGGAGGAGTTCACTTGTATCCGCGTGGCTTGTGCGTGGTCTCGTGTTCGCGCGATTTGTGCGCGATCTGCCTGCTGATCTGCGGTCTTGGTCGGATGGATGTCCAAGTTGTGTGATCGCGCGGTCTGCCCTTGTAAGACCGCTGACGATCTGACGGGTGGTGATTGTATCTCTCCTGTGCGGTGACGACATCCATCTACCCGCCTATAAATAGGGGTGCATGGCCCGTCATTCATAACGAGAACTGTAAGAACTAGAGCCTGGGTTAATTCATGCGGTCTCAACTTTTGAGGTCGGGCAGTCTCGGAAGCGAGTTGACTGTTTGTTGTGTTCGCATGTTTACGGTCAGTAGGTTGCAGTCTCCTTCCTTGGTGATTTCCCGACGGCTTGAATAAATAGTTTGGCAGCGGTCTATCTGTGAACTGGTTTGTGTTCTTGTGCTGTTCGAAGCGAGCTCGGTGATCAGGCGACCTTCAGCGGTTAGGCGATCTGAGTTGCGGTCTGGCGACAGCTTTAGTTCTTTGTTCAGTTCAATAAGCTTCAGTTCGTGCGGTCTGAGGTGGCGGTCTTGTAGTGTAGGTGGTCTGTCTGTTTTCTGTTCGCGCGGTCTCAGGTCAAGCCGGGCGATCTCTGGAGTCGAGCGGTCTATGCGGTCTCAGCTTGTCTAGCCGCCAGATTTGTTTTGGTGTGTTTTGTTCTTCTCTTCTCCGTGATTCTTATGAATCATGTCTCGCCATGTATACCTCGCATTGTAAATGAAGTTTGTGATTCAATAAAGTTTCTTGTGTTGCTGTGTGGCATTGTGGTTATTTGACTATAACTCAGTTGATGCAACTCCTGCTTACTCCTAAACGATTCAAATCAAAAATTTTAACATGGTATCAGAGCTAGGTTGTTGGAGTGGATAAGCAGTGTTCAACTTGAGTTGCCATCGTCTTTGTGAAGAAGAGACCACATAGGTTTGCCATGGAAGGTGGATACAAAAGAGGGCTTGGTATTGAACTTCTTACCTCGACTAACTATAAGAAGTGGAGGTCGTGTATGGAGAGTTACTTACTTGGCGAGGATCTATGGGAGATAGTTGGAGGAGAAGACACACAAGAAATATTTCTAGCAGGAGATAATATGGCAGAGGTGAGACTTTGGAGGAGGACTAATGCATAGGCAGAGTTCATACTCAAGAGGGCTATCTCACCAGAGCTGTTTGATCACATCATTGGATGTAAATCTGCTGCTGAGATTTAGACATCTTTGGACGGGTTATTTAATAAGAAGAATGTAGCTCGGCTACAGTTTCTTGAAAATGAGTTGGAGAAGGCCTCTCAAGGTGATCTTTCATTTCTACCTTCTTTCTCAAGATGAAGAACCTCACAACAGAGATTTCTGCATTGGACCCTGATGAGCCCATCTTGGAGGCAAAACTGAAAAGGCATATCATCTGCGGGTTGCGGAAGGAGTATCTTGCCTTTGTGACGTCAGTTCAAGGTTGGGCAAATCAACCATCTCTGTTGGAGCTGGAGAACTTACTTGCTTCGCAGGAAAGTTTGCCAAGACAGATGGCGGGGGCTTCTATCTCTGGGGGAGATAGTGATGTGTTGTTCTCTGGAAAGAAGAAGAAGAAGTTGGAGAAGAAGAAGCCAGGTCAGGATGGACCCTCTACTTCAGGTCAGCAGGATAGGGGTTATGCTCCTAAGTCTGATGGGAAGAAGAAGGGAAAGGGACCAAGGTGCTTCAGGTGTAATAAGACCGGCCACTTCAAGAAGGATTGTCGGGTTAATCTTCAGTCGGGACATGTAGCGGAGAAGGAGAAGCCAAAGTCTGATGAAGCTGGATGGGGAGGAGCCTTTGCGGCTAATATGATGGCGATGCACGTTAAGGCCTTGGCTGCCATCAACTTCGAAGAGGATTGGATCGTGGATTCAGGGTGTGGGCATCACCTCACCGGGGATGAATCAAAATTCTCTTATTTGGTGCCTTACTCAGGTAACGATGCTATCATTACGGCTGATAATTCTGTTCATGTAGTAGAACAAGAAGGAGTTGTCTCTTTGAGCAGTGATAAGGGTCCACTCACCTTGAGGAGTGTTTATCACGTGCCCGGTATGAAGAAGAAACTCTTCTCTGTGACCAATGTGGTCGATGCCGGTTATCACGTTCTGTTTGGCCCAACAGAAGTGAAGTTTCTTAAAACTCAACCGGAGATAAAGGGAGATGTTATCCATGTTGGAAAGCGGGTAAAGGACTTGTTCGTGTTATCGACAAGTACCTATGTTGATAAGATGAAGACCAATGATAGCGCGGCTATCTGGCATGAAAGGTTGGGGCATGTTGGCATGGACAAATTGAAGGCTATGGCGGTAAGGGACCTTGTCAAGGGCTTGCCTATCTTGTCCTCCTATGGAGACGGTCATGTTTGTGCGGGATGTCAGTTTGGTAAGTCTTATCGACTTCCATTTGATAAATCGCAAACAAGATGCAAAGCGCCGTTGAAGTGCATTCACGGTGATTTGATGGGACCGACTGCCACCCCAAGCCTTGGAGGCAACATATATATGTTGGTGTTGATTTACGATTACACCAGATATGTCTGGGTGTATTTTTTTGAAAGAGAAGTCGGAAGCTTTTGCAAGGTTCGTGGAGTTCAAGGAGCTGGTTGAAGGTCGGTTAGGCCCGCGGGTGAAAAAATTGAGAACTGACAATGGTAGGGAGTTCACCTCTGGTGAGTTCTCAAGTTTTTGCAGGAAGCACGACGTTCGGAGAGAGCTCACTTGTGCCCATACTCCACAGCAAAATGACATTGCAGAATGGAAGATCCATCATCTGACGGAAACTTGCAAATGCTGGCTTCATGCCAAGAGTATCCCAAATTCCTTCTGGGCGGAGGGAATGTCTTGTGCGGCTTACATCATCAACAGGATGTCTCTAAGTCCTATCAACATGAAGACCCCTTACGAACTGATGTTCAAGGAGAAACCAAGTGTTGCACACCTTCGGGTGTTCGGGTCAACATGTTATGTGCATATTCCTGATGCTCTTCGGATAAAGCTAGATGCGAAAGCAAAGAAGCTAGTCTTTGTTGAATATGATGAGCGGAAGAAGGGATGAAGATGCATGGATTCTGAGACTCGAAGATCTTTTATATCTCGGGATGTGGTGTTCGATGAGGTGACTTCCTACAAGGGGAGTTCAGTAGTTGAACTACCGGAGAACAGGGTTGATGAAGAAGGGAAGGCTGCGGAAAATCTTCAAGTTGAGTTGCCTGTTTCACCAGGAGCTCCTGTTGTGTCAAGCTCAGAGATGGAGGCTTCAGGTTCTGGAAGCAAGGGGAGCGATGCTCCAAGTTCATCTGGAAGAGGAGCTAGCACAAAAGAAGCAACTGAGGAGGTGGCTAGTCAGGTGCAACCTCTTAGGAGGTCGAAGAGGACTATCAAGCCACCGGATCGATACACAGGAGGAAACATGGTGAGCTTCGTCTCATGTTTCTTCGCTGGTCCCTTGGATGAGAGGGGGCCGTCGAGCTTTGAGAAAGCCAAAGGCGTGAAGCAGTTGGGATATTGCTATGCAAGAGGAGATGGATTCTCTCAAGAAGAATGAGACTTGGTCTCTAGTGCCCAGGCCCAAGGGCATTAACCCTATGACATGCAAATGGGTTTATAAGCTCAAGAAGAAAGCTGACGGCACGATCGAGCGATACAAGGCTCACCTTGTGGCTCGCGGGTTCTCACAGTAGTATGGAGAAGATTATGATGAGACGTTCAGTCCAGTGGCAAAGATGACCTCGGTTCGATTTGTTATTGCTTTGGCGGCGTCTAGTGGATCGGAGATTTGGCAGCTCGATGTGAAGAATGCTTTCTTATACGGAGAGATTGACAAGGATATCTTCATGATCTAGCCACCGGGTTTCATCTCGGAGGATTGTCCGGTCTACGTCTGCAAACTGAAGAAGGCCCTGTATGGGTTGAAGCAAGTGCCTCGGGTGTGGTATGAGAAGATCGCAGAGTATCTTCTATTCTGCGGGTTCTTTGCTTCAGACTCTGATTCTAGCTTGTTCGTCAAGAAGGAGGGGGCGCTTTGGGTTATTGTTCTGCTGTATGTGGATAACATGATTGTCCCCCGGAACTCGAAGGAGGCAGTAGCAAGGCTGAGAGCCGAGCTTGCCATCAGATTTGAGATGAAGGATCTGGGTGAGCTTCACCATTTCCTTGGACTCGAGGTGCAGAGGCGGGAGAGCGGAGTGCTCGTTTCTCAGGCCGAATATGCAGAGCGGATCGTTCAACGATTTGGCATGGAGGAAGGGAAGAGCAGCTCTATATCTTTGGAACAACATCATAAGCTTCGGAAGGATGAGGGGAGAGTTCTATCTGATCCGTTGGTGTTCCGAGATCTGGTTGGGAGCTTGATCTACTTGACCATCACGAGGCCTGATATTGCATATGCAGTTGGCAAAGTGAGTCGGTACATGACAGAGCCACGGAAGCCTCATCTTTTGGCGGCAAAAGGAATCTTGAAATATGTGAAGTCGACCTCTGATTTGGGTCTCCTATATAGGAGAGGATCAAGTTTGGAGTTGCTTGGATACATGGATGCTGATTACGGGGGAGACGTGGATGATCGGAGATTAACGTCTGGTTTTGTCTTTATGGCGGGCCCCACAACTATTTCTTGGTGCAGCAAAAAGCAGGACTCGGTGTCTGTAGTTACCACAGAAGCGGAATACAAGGCTTCGGCCTTGGCAGCTCAGGAAGCCGTTTGGCTCAGGAGGTTGGTGGAGGACGTTCATGCGGAGGTTCGAGGTCCCACCATGCTACGTGCGGACAGTGAGAGTGCTCTCAAGGTAGTTAATAATCCAGTTTGTCACGCGAGGACCAAGCATATTGAGATTGAGCACCATTTCATTCGTGAAAAGGTGTTGGGAGGATCTCTTATGGTCGAGCATGTTCGGAGTGCGGACAATGTTGCATACATCTTCACAAAGCCGCTGGCGAAGGGACCGTTTACTCGGTTGCGGAGTTTACTCGGGCTAGTCTCCACTTCCCACTTCAAGGGGGAGTGTTAAAATTATTGAAGTGAAGTGGAGGTGACCGGGTGGTCTGATTTTGGGTGACCGCCGAGACCGCGCGGTCTGTATTAGTAATCTGCCGGTCTGGCTCTGCCGGTCTGTTCTGGCGGTCTGCTGGTTGGCCGGTCTATTCTTGATTGCTGCGGTCTGTTCCCGAGTTGCTCTGCTTGGTTGGTTTGTCTTCCTTGTTGGAAGACCGGGCGGTCTATTCTTATGTAACCGCCTGACCGGGCGGCTTGTGCGGGCGATCCGACGACTTGTCTGAAGTCGGTCAGATGGTTCTTGGTTTGCTCCTGGTGGTCTAAGGGAGGAGTTCACTTGTGTCCGCGCGGCTTGTGCATGGTCTCGTGTTCGCGCGATTTGTGCGCGATCTGCCTGCTGATCTGTGGTCTTGGTCGGATGGATGTCCAAGTTGTGTGATCGCGCGGCCTGCCCTTGTGAGACCGCTGGCGATTTGACGGGTGGTGATTGTATCTCTCCTGTGCGGTGACGACATCCGTTTACCCTCCTATAAATAGGGGTGCATGGCCCGTCATTCATAACGAGAACTGTAAGAACTAGAGCCTGTGTTAATTCGTGCAGTCTCAACTTTTGAGGTCGTGCAGTTTCGGAAGCGAGTTGACTGTTTGTTGTGTTCGCAGGTTTGCGGTCAGCAGGTTGCGGCCTCCTTCCTTGGTGATTTCCCGACGGCTTGAATAAACAGTTTGACAGCGGTCTGTCTGTGAATTGGTTTGTGTTCTTGTGCTGTTCCCAGCGAGCTCGATGATCAGGCGACCTTCAGCGGTTAGGCGATCTGAGTTGCGGTCTGGCGACAGCTTCAGTTCTTTGTTCAGTTCAATAAGCTTCATCTCGTGCGGTCAGAGGTGGCGGTCTTGCAGTGCAGGCGGTCTGTCTGTTTTCTGTTCGCGCGGTCTCAGGTCAAGCCGGGCGATCTCTGGAGTCGAGCGGTCTGTGCGGTCTCAGCTTGTCTAGCCGCCAGATTTGTTTTGGTGTGTTTTGTTCTTCTCTTCTCCGTGATTCTTATGAATCATGTCTCGCCATGTATACCTCGCATTGTAAATGAAGTTTGTGATTCAATAAAGTTTCTTGTGTTGCTGTGTGGCATTGTGGTTGTTGGCTATAACTCATTTGATGCAATTCCTGCTTACTCCTAAACGATTCAAATCAAAAATTTTAACAATAAGAATAGTGCCGCTGACCCCAAGCCATTGGGTAGGGTCCTAGAAGATCCATTCCCCAAATCGCGAAAGGCCATGGGGTTGATATACCATGCAATTGCTGATCAAGCTTTCACTGTAGCATGGCGAACCTTTGGCATTGTGGACATATTTTGCATATTGCTCCGTATCTCTTTTTCTCTTTGGCCAGAAATATCATTGTTTTAAGATTCTCTTCTCATGTGTCCTGCCTCCTGAATGGCTTCCACATTCTCCTGAATGAACCTCGTGAAGAACTCATGAAATCTCTTCTTCCGAGACACATCTCGTTAATGATGACAGAAAAGTTTTTCAGTAGAGAACTCCCAAAAGGAGGAAATAATGTGTCACCTTCATCCTGAAACTCCTTTTATCCATCCAAGAAGGTATCTGATCAATTTTCATTATCTCTTCTTCCTGAATAGCAGCGTGAAAGAGTTCCGTAGTAGTTCCTCCTGCCGATAGTCTATATTTTGCTATACTATCGTCCACTGTATTCTCCATTCGTGGGATATATTGTATTCCAAATGTTCTGAATACACTAATGTCTTTCTTGATGACGACAAAATATTTTATTTGAGGACCAGATCCCTTGTTTGAAGAGTTCCAGTTACTTGATAGGCCATCACAAGTGAATTAGTATGCATGATGACATCATCCTCTCCCAATTCTTTGGCTAACCTCAGTCCCATAATTAATGTTGCATATTCTGCTGGGTTAATCATGAAGAGAAAGTATAGTTTGACTGCTTGTTTAATTCTGATGTTGTTCGGGTTAACCAAACTACTCTAGCCCCAGAGGAATTTTTTCCTGACGCCCATCCACGTATATTGTCCAAGTTATTGGAGTTGCAACTTTCCTCCTGAATTAACTCCTTCAAAATCTGTCATGAAATCCACCAATACTTGAGCTTTGACCACCATTTGGGGAGTGCACGAGATATCAAACTCTCCTAATTTGATTGCCCATTTAGCCAATCATCAGGAATGTTCAGGCTTTTCAAGAATATTCTTCAGTGGATGATCGGTCACCACTTGGATTTAATGAGCTTGAAAGTATGGTCAAAGTCTTCGTGCTGAGATAATAAGGTGAAGGATAATTTCTCCAAGATTGGATATCTTCTCTATGCATCCTTCAATGCTCGACTAACGTAATGAATTGGAAATTGTTTCTTCCCTTCTTCTTGCACGAGTACAGAACTTACTGCTTCTGATCCAACTCCAAGATACACTAGAAGGTCTTCCCCTTCTCTAGGGCTTTGCAAGAGGGGTTTGGTTGTTAGTTGATTTTTGAGTTTTGAAAAGCTCGATCATATTCTTCAATCCATTGGAATTACGAAGCTCCTCTGAGAGTTTTGAAGAAAGATGTGCATTTATCCCTAAATTGCGATATGAATCGTCTGAAGCCGACAACTCTTCTTGCCAACTGTTGAACTTCTTTGGGCATTCGAGGGGGTTTCATATCAAGAATAGTTTTTGCCTTGTCAGGGTTGGGCTAAGCCCTTGAGGTGTGAGCAGGTGGCCAAGGAATTTACCCCTACTAGCGTCAAAAACACACTTTGCCGGATTCAACCTCATATTAAATTTTCACAACGCGGAAAATGTTTCTTGCAGGTCTTGAACATGATTTGCGAATTCATAAATTTTAACCAAAAGGTCATCAAGATATACTTCGAGGTTTTGACCTTTCTGATGTTTAAACATGTGGTCCATCATTTTTTGGTATGTAGCTCCTGCATTTTTTAGGCCAAATGACATAACCCGAAAACAAGAATAGACATCATTCGTAATAAACTATGTGTGTGGAATATCAGGTGTGTGCATGTGTATTTGGTGATATTTGGATTTCCTCGATGAAGTTAGCTTTCAAAAACTTTTGAACTTTATATCGATTGGGCTTTGCCAAGGTTGACACTACCACCCTCTTCTTCTGCTTGTTGGAATGGGCTTCGGGGTTTATGTTGAACCAACGATATACAACATCAGGACTAATCCCATGCATGTCAGTTGCTGACCATGCAAATATGTCAAGATTGCCGAGGAGGCATTGAATCAACGTTGCCTTATCCTCTTTCTTCAGTTCTACATTGATAGAGAGTGTCCTATCTTTGTTCCCTTCAGTAATTGGGACAACCAAAATCTCATGGGCGGCTTCTAGATGAATAACATCCCTTATTTGTTTAGGATCATCGCTCTTTGTTTCAATTCTCCCCTTTTCTTCTAACTCTCGCATCTCCTCATCATCATTCACCCTTGGTGGTATGTATGTATCAACCATGCTGGCTGCATTAATTTAACATTCTCTTTCGGTTTGCGAATCACTTTGTACTTGATTTTGTTTCCCTCCCAAGGGGAACTTCAGAACCTGATGATACGTTGAGGGTATAGCTTGATACCCATCGAGGAGAGGTCTGCCAAAGATGGCATTATAACTACTAGGTGCATCTACGATTAAAAATGTTTCCAATCAGGTTATTCTGCAGAGCGTGATAACAAGGTCAACGCTTCCTTCTATTTCCTTTCTTTCTCTTGCGAACCCATAAGTGGTCCGTCACAAGCTTTGATCTTTTCTCCACTCCTATTGCATCAAACACCGATTTGAAGAGAACATTCACTGAACTGCTAGTGACGATCAGAATTTTAGTCACCGTGTAATTGTTTATCGTTGTTCTTATGACGACCGCATCATGAAAGGAACTAGCAGTTTTCGGAAGATCTTCTCTGATGCAGACTTTCCCTCAAAAGGTGTCGATTGGGGGGTTAAGGCCACTTTCCGATATTTGATTCACTTTGTACTCTACTTTTGGGAGGATTCAGGGCCTGCTCCCCCATGAATACAGTTTATGTATCTGAGAGTTCCCTCACTCTCTAATTCTATGCACTCTAGTTCTTCATTAACTCTTCTGATCATCCATATATCCTCTTGTTCTATGCATTCACATCTTAACTCTTGAACTTATGTTGTCGCTTTCCCTTTATGTCGAGCATTGTTCTTAGGGGCGATTAATTCTTTTAGTTTCCATGCCTTTAGCAATTTCTCTATGAGATCACGAAGAGCTCAACAATCTTCCGTGTTGTAGCATGTGTCTCGGTGGAAGTGGCAATATAGATTCTTGTTTCTTTTCACAAATCCTCCTTAAAGAGGAGGTGGCTTTTTATATCCAGGCTGATATTGAAGAATCTCGATCACCTCATTCATTGAAAAGATTAAGTCAGTATACTCTTGATTGTCATCATATTCTACCGGGAGGACTTACGATGATGAAGGTTTTTGAAAGATTATGGGTTGTCTATAAACTACCCCTAGAGGGGGAGGGGGGGGGGGGGTGATTAGGTGTTTTCAGATTTCTTTGCTACTTTAAAGGTTTATCACTCACAACACACAAGCATCACAGAAAACACACAATGATTTATAGTGGTTCCCAACTAGACAATGTGTCTAGAGGTAGTCCACTGTCCCTCCCACCTATCTAGCAGTGTGCTAAACTAGGCAACTTCTCCAACTTAGATCTTTTCACTATAATCAGATCTTACAACTCATGTTCACCCAGAACCCCACAAAGCTCAGACTTTACAAGTCCTACAAACTCAGATCTTCAACAAGATCCTACCAGAACTTAGGTTCACCAGGAACCCTACCAACTCAGATCTATCACTAGATCCTACAGCTCAGACTCACAAAGAGCCCTATAAAGTACTACAGAGATTTTGTAGTAGAAGAGAAGACTTCAGAAATTGAAAAACTTGAGTTACAGATCTTATTCTTCTTCTTGTAGCAATAGGCCCAAAGATCTTGTGGATCAATAAGCCTTTCTTTAGAATCTTCTGTAGATCTTCACAATACAGCAACAATGAAGACTTCTTCTTTTTTTGTTGATTCTTTTCTTTCTCTCTTCAGGAATATGTGAGAATAATACTTGAGAGAATGCTGAAAAAGTGTCTTCTGTAGATAAAATTATCTCCTTTTATATGCTTTGCAATTTTGCATAAAACCCCTTATTGATTATTCCATAATCAATTTCCCGTTTGAAAACATGTTGCAGAATTTGGCAATTCTTTATCATAATTACTGGCCTTTCTAGGAACTTGCAGAATATAGAAATAATAAATTTATTTCTTAATCATTATGTAACGGCTATATTCAGTAGAGAATATATGATTTACTGCTCCTTGATTTGTGCGCAAGATAGGTGGCACACACATTCCCTGAATTTCAATTTCCAAGAAAGTCTGTGAATTAAATGCTGTTTTGCACTCAGTCAAGACGATGTTAATCCTTCAAGACAATATCGCCTTGATTACTGTATATGACATATATACTTCACGACGATATCGTCGATATACTTCCTTCTTCATGGCTCTACTTAATATCAGAATGATATTACTTCTTCTAGACGACATCGTCGAGATGTTACCTTCATTTGGACTTAGACTTATTTTTCAGACTGACTGTCTTTCTTTAAGATAATATCGTCTTGATCTTCTAGACGACATGAGGTTTTCTAGCCGATGTTTGTCCAAGTGAACCTTTCTTTATGAATCAAGTAGATATATCTTTTAGCCTTCAAGGTTGAACTTCTTCTTCAAGACAAAATCATAGAGACATCTTAGCTTTATCTGCGATAAGCTTTCTTCAAGACGATGTCGTCGATATCTGGACTTGGCTTTATTCACGACAAGATTTCTTAAAGACAGCGTCATCGACAACTGGACTTAGCTTTATCCACGACAAGCTTTCTACAACCTTCAAGACGATGTGTCTTCATCAAGACGATATCGTCAAAACTCTTTCGACAATATGATACTTTTCTCCACTATTCTTCTGCTGAGTCTTGGGACGATATTTTACTTAGTTAATTTTTATTATTTTTATCGTCTACATACTGATGATGTAGCTTTGATGCATCTGTCATAACATGAACTTAAACACAAGATCAAAGATAACTTAGCTTATCTATACTTGTGTTCCTTCTTCAAATCTAGAAACATTGTAGGCACAATACCCAACAATCTCCCCCTATTTGAAGAAGCCAGAACTTATAAGTATAGATAGGCCTTACTAACAAATATAATGATTGATAATAAATTAGGCATTTGATCACTGCATATATTAATTAATGACAGTCCAATACATTAACAATATGTATTAGATAAAAAATGTAAAGCATAGAAGGGTGCAAGTGATTTCTAGAATCCTTCTTCTTTTCAATCCTTTTAAATATCTTTGCCTTTTCTAGAAGATCCTGCTTTCTTTAATTGCTCAGCCTGTTTCTGCTTTTTTCTTTCAAAGTAGTTATAGGGCTTGGGGTGATATTTGAGAGGTGCATGTGCAGACACTGATGTATCTCCCTCTTTGATCTTGTTCCAATAATTATCTCTTCTACCAGCTTCACAGATTTCATATTTTTTCCATTACTCTGAGCTGTAGAAGGTGCCCTATCATGCTTTCCCTGCTGATACTGATTCCAAGTGTTCATAATGATATCCCTTGAGAAAGGGCTCCACTCTTCAAAGTTATGATTTTTCTTAACTTCCTCCATTCTCCTCCTCTTAGCTTCTTGCTCTTCCAGGTCAACAAAGTGTCTTTTACCTTTCCTGATTTGCCTACTCCCACTTACAGGCACATCAACAAAATACTCTTGATAGCTCTCAGGCTCTTGATACTGTTCTGCAGGGGCTTTAGGCATTACATTCTGAGATGGTTCTACATAGAGATTGCCTTCAGGAATTGGATGTTTGTAGGCTATCCCATAGTCAATTGGTGCCAAATCCAAAGAAAATCTTACTTCATTTGACAGCCACATGGCACGGTGACTTGACATTATCTCCCCTTTCTGGCTTCTGAAATTATTTCTTTAGAGAGGGATGCTTGACAAGCCTGAAGTTGTCTGGCTAGAAGGTTGTTCAGATTACCAATGGCATCCATAAGGGTTCCCTGAGATCCCCTGACAACTTGATGGAAAGAATTTGACAGATGATCTTGGGTTACTTGAAACTGGTGCAACAATGTTTCACCTACATTGCCATAAACTCCTGAGTCACTTGAGCAGAGGAGGATATTCTTTGAAGGACAGTGTTGATGGCATCTTCAAAATCATGGAAAGTCACATCTTGGTTCTAGATGATGGACTGCTGATTGTCTCTTAGGGTAGATAATCTATCAAGCACAATGTTTAGTTGTTGTCCAATTAGATGGGTAGCTTGACTAATATTGTCTATTTCAGTCCCAGTATTTTCCACAACGTTTGCAGGAGTCTGATATACATTGAAGTTTTGATGGTTTATGTGGTTGATATCTTCTTGGAGGGCATCTATCCCGACAGAGAGATCATTTTTGCAGCCTGTGACAACCTAATTTACATAGGCTTCAAATTATTCTCTTTGTCTGTTCAACATGCCTTCCATGTGGGACATGAAATCAGGTAATGGAACTGTGGGAGTTGTGCTGGGTAGAGGATGTGGGTCAGCTTCTACTATTGGAGGTGAAGGCAGCATTGCTGAATGATTTGTATGCTCCCCCTCCAGTAGTGCTGGGGTTTCTGAGTTGTGCTCATGTTCTTCTCCTTCTGAGAATGTATGCATGTCATTACTGAGAAAATCATTTAGGGACCTGTCAGATTGATCATGTTCTTCAATATCTGCATGAATACTTGGTTCTCTTTTAGGCAGCTCCAGATGAGATGGATCCACATCCTCTTGAGGTGTAGGAGAACTATCCATTCTAGGGGTTTCTTCTCTCACAAGCTCCCCCTCAACAGGATCCCCCTCTTGAGGAACTTGAGGTACTGTGTCAGGGGACTTTGAGCCTTGAGTAGATGGTTCACCTGCATCTTTCTTTGTGAACCTCTTCTCCCACCTGCTCACTGTCTTGACATCTATCTTTTTAAGATAGTGGAGAGGGATTGATTCTGAAATTGTAAGGAGACGAGGTATGGTATTCGAGAGATATAAAGATAGAATTCTTCCAAATTTTGGAGAATTGATGTTTTCTGTGATCATGTCGAACATTAACTTTCCCCAATCAGTCCTTTTGCTTAAGATTACTCTGACCATTATCTCAAACATTCCTTTTGAGACTCGATCATGCGAGCATGTCTTACAAAGCAATACATTTCCAATGATGTCTGTCAGTTGTTTTCCTTGTCGGTTCATTTGCATTCTCTGCAAGCTGCCATAGGGTTTGGTTTCAAAACCGCACAATTTCAATCCTTCGTAAACATCTGCATCTGTGACGTCTTCTTCTGTCTCATCTTTTTCAAAGGCAGTAAGTTATAGAATTTTGGATAGACTTTCAGCAGTCATTTGAATGTGTTGCCCAACCACAACAGTTAGAATTTCACTTTCTGATTTGTGAAATTTGGCGTTTTCAAAGAATACTGAGAAGGCGGAATGGTAGATACGGGTTGGCTCTATGAGGAGCTATTCTAATTCAGATGCGTATAGTAGGGTTATGACCATGTCCAGGTCCTCCTCTGACTTCTCAAAGCATCCTTTCAGAAGTTCTCCTCCGGAAGGGATTTTCTCATCATTCTTCTTTGGCGCCATTATGTTAGCAGAGGGTTGTCGTAAGGAGGAAGAAGAAGGAAGGATTCTAGGGTTTTGTGTGTGTATGATTTCTATTCATACACAATGCCTAATATATATAGGGTAATGCATTGGGAAGGTAAAGAGGCACATACCTATTCAAATCCTCCTGTATCATTTTGAAAATATCGTAATGGCGGCGCAATCATGACAGTGTCGTGTCCTGTGATGTCATTGTGTCGGTTTGGATTGAGATTTGTCGTAGAGTGTGTCATCGAAATGTCTTTACTCTTGTCGTCGATACATGGATGTTGTCGTCGAGACTTCATCAATGTCGTCGTTATCAATTAAGATGATATTCTTTGTGAGTCTGTTTTGCTCTAGAGGACTTAAAGTTGTGCCTTCTAGTGTTCATGTCTTCAAAATCTAGGATTGTCAGATCACTTTATGGTGGACCTTGTGTGAGATCCAACCCATCAAAATATTTCATACTAACCAAAGGGGAATATAATGGATTCAACATACCCAATTTCAAGAACTTAACATGCCCGATTCAATTTTGAATTGATTGACCTTAGACTCATCAAGGGGCTTAGTGAAAATGTCAGCTATCAGCCCCTATGTATTCACATACTCAAGGCATATGTTCTCCTTTTTGTTGGAACATGGTTTTCCGCATCCCTTTGATTTGAGAATAACAAATCCTACTTGTATTTGATCTTGTTTGCCATTGTGTTTTTAGCATGCAGGTTTGGACAGATATGACACCAGGTTGCTACAATACTGGTCTAGCACTACCCACAAGCAGAAGGATTGAAAGATGTCTAACGCCAGGCATTTGGTCTCAACGCTGAGCGTTAGCGATCGACGGGATGGTCTGTCGATCGACGGGAAGGGCTGCCGATCAACGGGATGGCTTGCCGATTGTATAAAAGAGAAAGATGCTCAACGCCAGGCGTTAGTGTTGGTACCAAAAAATGTACCTCCAAAACTCACCCTAAGAGAAGGTTCGGGGGAACTGTGGAGTGCAGGTTACTTAAGACGAGAGATGGGAAAGAGGAAAAAATGAGAAGAGAAAATCCACTCGTATAAGCCTCTAAAGGGTAAAAACAGGGGGACTAGAAACAGAGCAGGACCCGAGGTAGAAAAGTGACAGATTTCGAGACCGCTTACACAGGTTGTAAGCTGGGGCTCGAAGTCAAAAGTCCCTTTTCTGGTACCCCTACCCCTCTATTTATAGACGCGGAGGCTGCCCGAACGGGCAGGTCCAAAAATTATGGGCTGCCCGGGATACAAGAGAGTCGGGGCAGAGAGGGGGGGGGGGGGGGGGGTGGGTGCAAATAACAAAAAGAAGAAAAAAGGGTCAGACCGCCCGGTCTTGCGGTCTGACTGAAACCTGATCGCCTGATACTTAAGCAGACATTTGAACTGGCGAGGAGCGGTCTCGCAGATTTGAGACCGCCGAGCAGGAGCTGCCGACTGAGCCAATAGAATCGGTCTGGTCGGTCTCACAAATTGGAGACCGCTGGGAAGGTTTATCTTGGCCGAGAAGTGAGGTCGCGGACTTTCCGGGCAAACATAATCCCCGCACATTTTTAAGTTGCGCTGGAACTTCGAAAATATTAGCTTTGACCGCTGAGACCGCGACCGTCATAAATGCGCCCTGGGCTATAAATACTGCTTCCTGGGCTTGAGAAATCATTATTTCCTGAAAAGCAAGCGAGCTTAGCTTATAAGCGGTCTCATAAAAAATAGATAGAATTGACCTCTACAATGTCGTTTTTGCTGTCCATTCTGGGTCAATCGCCCTCGAAAGAGGACTCCTCCAAGAAGAAGAATACCACCACTTCGAAGAGAGTGGTGAAGGTTGAGAAAACTGTAGCAAAGTCGAGCGCATCGAAGGAGACCGCGCGAGCTTCTACGCTGAAAGCGCCCGTTTCACCAAAAAATACAGTCTCACTTCCCAACACTGCTGCTACTCTATCATCCGACTCTTCAGAGCCTGAATTGATTTTTCCTGATCTTTCCATTTCTTTCAATTATCAGCAGACTTTGGAAGCTCTTGGTCAGACCGCCGTTCCGCAGGAAAAGAAGGCTGAGGCAGAAAAGCTTAGGCAGAGGATCGCTGATGTCCAGGATGCTGAGAAAATAAGTAAAAGGAAAAACTCAGATCCTTCTGACCAGAGTGCGAAAAGGTTCAAAGGTGCTGGGTCAAAAGATGTGATCATCCCGGAGTCGATCACACTCCCTGAGGGTGGCGGTCTACAAGACTCGGCTGATTTTTCAAAGGTTGATAACGTGACCGGTCTCTTTTTCCTTTCTACGGTCTTCACTTTTTCAAGGGTGGCACACTCTGAATTAAATGCCTACCTTAATGAAGGTTCTTCTAACAAATTTTTTTGTTCGTCATTGCAGGTGCTTGATCCCTTCGAGGCCGAAAACCTCAAGGTGGCTGCCGTTGAAAGAGAGATCGCGGAGAAGGAGAAAGAGATCGCTGCTGCAAAGATCAAGCTGAGAGAGGAGAGAGAAAAGAGAGAACGAGAGGAAAAGTAGAAAAAGGAAAGAGAAGAAAGGGAGAAGAGAGAAGAAGAGGAGAAAATGGCCCTTCTTGCCGCTGAGCAGAGGAAGGAGGAGGAGAGGAAGAGAAGAGAAGAGAAGAGAAAGAAAAGGAAGAGAAAGATAAGCAAGTGGCTCTGCTCGTTGCCGAGCAGAAGGAAGAAAAAGAGAGAAGAAAAAGAGAAGAAGAGAAAAAGAAGGCAGCTCTGCCTGCTGCCGAACAAATGAGAGAGGAAGATAGAAAGAAGACAGTTCTGCTCGCCGCTGAGCAGAAGAAGGAAGAAGAAAGAAGGAAAAGAGAAGAAAAGGAAAAGGAAAAGGAGGCTGCTCTAGCCGCTGCGGGGCTTCAGGAGAAGGAGGTGGAAGTGGTCTCGTTGACCGGTGAAAAGAAGAAGAAGAGAAAGAGGAAGGTTTCTGAACGAAAGGCAGAGGAGAAGAGCCGGCAGATCGCCAAGGAGAAGGCCGCTCTCTCAAGCGGTCTGCCAAACCTTTCTGCCGCTCAGGAAGAGAAACTGAATCGGGTAGCAGAAGATCGGGCAGATGCGGTCTCTGCCTTACGAACTGGTAAGGCACAGATGATGACCAGACCGCTAGAATTCCTCCCTTTACCAGTAGTCCGACCTGAATTTCCAATGAGAAAGCATGAGATCGTCGTCATTAAAACTGATGACATCCTTGTTAGTAATGCTGAGTTAAAGAGAAGAAGAAAAGAAGGGGAGAGAGCGCAAAAGAAGGAATTAGAAAAATTAAACCTTGAGCGCTTAAGGGGGTCAAACCGCTTATTACTGACCGCAGAACCCGCGGTCACAGTCAATACTGAAAATGTTTTACATGACTGCGGTCTCGATTCCTTTCCAAGTACTTTTTCCATACAAACTCTATTGTTTTCGAACATCTGATAGTTGGGCTCATCTTGAAGTTTTCTTGATCGCAGGTGACGAGATCGAGGAAGGGGAGATTCCGCCGCAGAAGATCGCGATCCCCGACCAGCTTACCGACATCCTTAGCCCAATGTTTGAGGATGTTCGGTCCATGTTGGTTGGGGAACGAGCTTATCATGGCCAGATCGGCGGTCTTGAAGAGAAGCTTCGCGCGTCTCGCGAAGACAACGGTCTGAAAATTGGCGAGCTTACCCAAGCGCTTCGAAAAGCCGAGAATGACGCCGAATATTATAAAGGAAAAGTTGCTGCTCTATCCTCTGAGGTCGCTGCGCTGAGAGGCGGATCTTCAAAAATGACGATGAGGTCGGGACCAGCTGGCGATCAGCCGGAACTGAGACCGTGGTCCGAGATTATGGTCATCCCCATATAAACAGTTGACAAAGAGATGTCAAGGATTCACCGGGTTGCGATGTTTGCTAACCAAAATCTTGCGTCGGTCTTTAGTGTCGTCAATGAAATGCAAGATATTGCAGCCTTCGTGGGGAGGAAGCGACCTCAAAACAAACATTAAGCACCTTATTATATGCGGTCTTATGATGTAATATTTGGACAATTACCGTGTGATGTGTTTGATTTCTGTTTCCTGCGATCTTCATTCTATTTGTGATGATTTCTTCTTTCATGTGCTGCATATTTTTATATTACTCGATCTGAGATGCTGCGATCTCTCTTTATTAAGACCGAAAGAAAGCCTACGCCTTTTTTAACTCTTATGCAGGTATGTGTGGTCTGGATGAATTTACTGGGCGGTCTTCGAAAAAGTAATGATGATGAAATCATCCCTGCTCTCTATAAATAGCTGTCTTCAAACGCCATTATTTTATATTTCGTGCATGCGCCCTAAGCACCGGTCACATCGATCTCGAATCATGGTGTCCGTGCGAGCTTCAGCTGCTAGTGTTTTCTTGCAAGCCGATCACAAGCCTTCTCGCCTTTCCAAAGATGAGTTCATTGACTTTCTAAAGAAGCATATGATCCAAACCCAGATCGTCGTGGGACCGCCAACGAAGGTCGAAGGACTCAACTTTGGGGCAGAGAACAAATTCATTATCCCCATTGATCACTTTGATCACGGGTTGAAAGTTCCAATTCCTTGGGAACTTCTAGAGATAATGGATTATTACGGGTTGGTGTTCGCCCAGCTTCCGCCGAACGCAATCGGTCTCATTAGCGTTTTTATTAATTACTTGAGATGGGAAAGGGTAAAATATACCATGGCCCTATTTCGTGCGACCTTCACTGCAAAGGTCTTAAAAGAAGGTCAAAAGAAAGAAGAATTTAAAGGATTAATTTACTTTTCTACTGATGGGATTAAAGTTCTGAACCTCCCCAACAAGGTTTCTTTATGGACGGAAAGGTTCCTTGTGTTTGAGGGCGATATCGGCGGTCTCAAGAGCCGACCTTCCGTGCTACCTGACAAGAACTTCCAGAAAAGCAAGACGATCTCAACGGAAGAGTTAGAAATGCTGAAATTTCTGGCAGGAAAACGGCTAGATCTCATCCACTACTTGGCGATCTGGCCCGAGATCGCTGAAGTTCGCCCAGAGGAAAGTGAGTATCTTCTCAGCGATCCTCTTCTTCTTTCACAATTTTCTTTTTATTAATTTTTGCGCTTTCAGCCTCCTTCGCGATCCCAACAAGGGACCCGGTATCCCCAGCGGAAGAAGTTCTTACACAGAGGGAAAGAAGATTAAGAAGGGAGGGAGATCGCGAGACCGCTGAGACTGGCAACTCCTCCAAGGCTGCTGCCGAGCCGTTCGTCCTCCATGGATTTATGAGAAGCCAAACAGATTTGAAAGGCAAGCACCTTCTCAGATGGGGTGCTAAGGGGAATAGCGTGAAGGTCTCTACCGATCTCCCTCTTTGGAGAGGTAAATTAACCCGCCATGCTATATCGGTCACTGTAGCCTTATATGGAAAGAAGAACACAGCTGAGATGTATGATATTGAGACCGAAATGCTACCGGACATCTGTGCTCAAGTAGCCGTTAGGAGCACAGTCTTACATCATCACATGGGGCGGTCTCTTCGAGGCGTTCTGAAGGAGGTCGAAGACCTGTAGGTAAGATAATCTTGTCATATCATTTAATACTTGCCTGTTATGATCGCGCGGTCTGAATATAGTTTTTCTACAGCGAGCGAGAGAAATGGCCTATAATTTTCAGAACCCTGAATTCCAGAAGGTCATGATGCACCATGTGAAGGAGACCGCCGATCAAGTCATTGCTGAAATTCGTAATCGCGGCGGCTTTGATGAAGAATTCAAAGATACAACCTTTGCCGATCTTTTTCCATCAGCGGTGAAGAAAATTGCTGAACAGTCGGTGACCACAGATGAGACCGCTGATGAAGAGGCAGATGTCAAAATCGTTGACGAGGACCAACAGAGTGGTAGCCAATATGTGATGGGCAATGACACGAGTTCGGGGGCGGCATCGAGCTCTGGATAAAAAGTTCAAGAAGAAAAATCGGAGTCATCTGACGAGGCCGATTCCATTTCTTCAGACGAGCGGGCGCCCAAGAAATCAAAGAAGGAATAGATGATTTTTTAACTTTTATTATTGTTTTTGAGACCGGGCGGTCTGATGTACTTCGACATTTTGAATGAATACAAAAAATGAATTGTTACACCTTTCCTTATTTCAATGATGAATACTTGCTTCTGGTATTTTATTTTTCATATAGAATATATCTTTGCGATCTCTTACAATGAAATAGAATTGGCATTTGAGCTTTTGTCGACCTTAATACGATGGACTGATAATTTGTAGAGAGGCGGTCTCACCTTTTCATACCGCATTATAAAGTGGTATGGCTGACCATGATAAAAAGGCCGAATAATTATTGAGCAGATATTAAAATTACAATCTACTAATTTAAAAGATCGCTTTATAAGAGCAGATATTAAAATGAACTTTGAGACATCCTTTTTGCAGCGATCTCAAATGCCAGTCTTCATGATGTCAGTTTGCTTCAGAAATCGAGCTATCATTAGTCAGATATCATGCGGTCTTACATTTTCCAGACGACGCTTTATATAAGAGATCTCCGGGTATTTTCGAATTCCTTAGGGTTCTGTTCAGAAATCTTGAAAAATCATTTTGTCGATCTCAATCATATTTAAGATCGCTAAAAGACCCACTTCTAAAATGAAATGGAGAACTCAACCAGCAATCTCAAACATCCAAGTCCTGGAGGAGATCAAACTGGCGGCCTCAACATATTTAGAGATCGCAGAAAACCACTGAAGAAATGGAGAACTCAACCAGCAATCTCAAACATCCAAATCCTGGAGGAGATCAAACTGGCGGTCTCAACATATTTAGAGATCGCAGAAAACCATTGAAGAAATGGAGAACTCAACCAGCAATCTCAAACATCCAAGTTCTGGAGGAGATCAAACTGGCAGTCTCAACATATTTAGAGATCGCAGAAAACCACTAAAGAAATGGAGAACTCAACCAGCAATCTCAAACATCCAAATCCTGGAGGAGATCAAACTGGCAGTCTCAACATATTTAGAGATCGCAGAAAACCACTGAAGAAATGGAGAACTCAACCAGCAATCTCAAACATTCAAATCCTCGAGGAGATCAAACTGGCTGTCTCAACATATTTAGAGATCGCAGAAAACCACTTAAGAAATGGAGAACTCAACCAGCAATCTCAAACATCCAAGTCCTGGAGGAGATCAAACTGGCGGTCTCAACATATTTAGAGATCGAAGAAAACCACTGAAGAAATGGAGAACTCAACCAGCAATCTCAAACATCCAAATCCTGGAGGTGATCAAACTGGCGGTCTCAACATATTTAGAGATCGATGAGAGCATAGAAGCCAGAACTGGCGGTCTCACAATTTTCAGACTGCCCCCCTTTTAGGATTCAAACTGCGGTCATAGATGTTTCTGACCGAACCATGGCTATCCACAATCCAATGAGTATTCAAGAGTTACAGACAAAAAATGATCCATAGGGCAGGTGTGGTCATGCCGCGGGGGCTGTGCCGATATTGCTTTCCCTGGAACATCATTTAGACTGTAACAATGTCCTCTCATGACGCATAACAGAGCTGAACATTCAACTCGACCTCCCCTGGTTCTGAGTTGTGATAGATGTTAGCGAGGACCCGACATTCTAACCATCCGTCGCATGAGCTTGCCGAGCTACTGCTATACAGATGCGAAAACTCCCCACTACCTGTGGTCCTGGCAGATTTACATCTCGAGCTTCAAGTCAAGGAGGATGATGTAGAATCTGTTGATGTCTCTATGGCAGGATTCAAGCCTTAATTACAATTTATTTTTGGTACCTTTCCCTTATCATATATATCAACAAAGGGAAGAAAAAACATCATCATAACGTTTTAAGAAGAGGAAGAACTAAAAAAGAAAAAGAAATTTGCTACAAGTATTTAAGAAAAGAAACGCTTAAGGTCATCCCCATTCCAAGTGTGAGGCAGTTCTTCTCCTTCATAAGTTTGGAGACGGTATGCGCCGTTCTTGAGCACCTCTTTTACTACGAATGGCCCTGCCCAATTTGGATTAAGCTTTCCTACTGAGCCAGATCTTGCTGCCATATCTACCTTTTTTAAAACCAGATCTCCAACGGCGAACTCCTTAATTCTGACATTTTTATCAAATAGTCTCGCCACCCTTCTCTTCACTTCTTCCTGCCTGATTGTTGCTGTATCTCTTAGCTACTCGATAAGATCAAGCTGCATTTCAGTTCTTCATCATTCTCCTCCATCCAGTCATCCTGATTTTGCTGAGATAACAAAAACCTTGGACTTTTCACCTCGAATTCAACGGGAATTAGAGCCTATGAACCATGTGATAGCTTGAAAGGAGTTTCTCCAGTAGCTGAGGTAGGAGTTATTCTCAAAGCTCATAATACTGAAGATAATTGTTCCGCCTAATTTCCCCGGAGATTCTCTACCTTTTTCTTCAAGAGATTAATTATGAGTTATTGGCAGCCTCTACTTGCCCGTTGCTTCTAGGATGATGCACAGAAGCAAAACGTAGCTCAGTGCCAATATGGCCACAAAAGTCTATGAGCTGAGGATTATTGAATTGAGAACTGTTGTCCGTTATAATTGCCATTGGAATACCGTGCCTGCATACTATCTCCCCCTAGATAAAATTCTTCACAACCTGAGTAGTTATTTTAGCCAATGCTTTTGCTTCTATCCATTTGCTAAAATAATCAATCATGACTATAATATATCGGTGCTGCCCACTTGCCATAGGAAAAGGACCAACCAAATCCATTCCCCAAACTGCGAACGGCTATGGGGTTGCTATAGATTTAAGCTGCTGAGCCAGTTGATTCTGGAGGGGAGCAAATTTTTGACATTGGACACATTTTTTAGTGAACTTTTTTGCATCCTTCCTCATTTGTGGCCATAAATATCCTTGCATTAGAATTCTTTTCTCTAATGTCCGAGCTCCAGAGTGGCTGCCACACTCTCCTGAGTGAACCTCCTGGAGAACAATTGGTATCTCTTCTTCTGAAACGCATCGGGCCAGAGGTGATAGGAAAGTCTTCCTGTAAAGTACTCCTGCAACAAGATAGTAATGAGCTGCTTTTAATCTAAATCTTTTCCTATCTTTTACCGTCGAATGGAGCTTTCCGGTTGAGAGGTAAAGAACGGATGGGTCCATCCAAGATGGGCATTGATCTATCTCCATAACTTCTCCTTCCTCGATTGCTGGATGAAATAGCTCCGAGGTGGTTCCTCCTGAGAGAAGACCGAACTTTGCCAATTCATCTGCTTCCATATTCTTTTCTCTCGAGATATGCTGAATGGAAAAGCTTTTGAACCTTCCTATCTCACCTTTCACCAGGGCTAGATACTTTTTCAGTATATGATCTCGGGTCTCAAAAGTCCCGTTAACCTGAGACGCCATCACCAGAGAATCTGTCCTGACCTGGACGTCCTCAATGCCCAATTCCCTAGCAAATCTGAGACCAGGTAATAAAGCCTCATATTCCGCCTGATTGTTGGTTGTTGTGAAATAGAACTTCAAGGCTTGATCCAATCTGACTCCATTCAGATTGATCAAAATGACTCCTGCCCCAGATGAATTCTTCCCCGAAGCTCCATCCACAAAAATCGTCCAAGCAAGAGGTGATCCAACTTCCTTCTTCGACAAGGTCTCGCTTGCATCCACCAAGAAGTCCGCTAGAACCTGTGCTCTGATCGCTACCCTTGGCACATAAGAGATATCAAATTCGCTGAGCTCTATTGCCCATTTAGCTAGCCTTCCTGAATTCTCCGGCTTTTCTAGGACATTCTTCAACGAAAGATTAGTGACCACCTAGATCGAATGAGCTTGGAAATAGCGCCTTAACCTCCTTGTTGAGGTCACGAGCATTAGAGCTAACTTCTCGAGGATCGGATAATGGGTCTCTGCATCTTTCAAAATTTTGCTTACGTAGTAAACTGGGAATTGCTTTTTCTTCTCTTCTCGGACTAAAATAGAACTGACGGCATCAGAGCCAACTCCCAAGTACAGAAAAAGATCTTCTCCCTCCCTTGGGATTTGGAGCAGAGGAGTTGATGTCAATTGCTTCTTGAGCTGATTAAATGCATCGTCACATTCTTGTGTCCATTCAAACTTAGCCCCTCCGCGGAGGGTTTTGAAGAAAGGGGCACTTTTATCTCCCGAACGAGAGATAAAGCGGCTCAGACCTGCCATCCTTCCCCCTAACTGCTGAACTTCTTTAGGGGACTTAGGAGGTGACATTTCTAGGATAGCTTTTACCTTATCTGGATTGGGCTCTAACCCTCCCGGAGTGAGAAGATGACCGAGAAACTTCCCCTTGCCTGCCCCAAAAACACACTTCAATGGATTCAGTCTCATGTTAAAGGTTCGGAGGGTTGCAAACGTCTCTGAGAGATCATTAAGGTGAGAAGAGAAAGATTTGCTTTTTATCAAGAGGTCATCCACATAAACTTCAATATTTCTTCCTTTTTGACTTTTAAAAACCGTATCCATCATCTTTTGATACGTTGCCCCAGCGTTTTTAAGCCCAAAAGGCATCACAAGATAACAAAAACAACCGTCATTCATGATAAATGAAGTGTGCGGAATATCAGGCTTGTGCATCCTAATTTGGTGATAGCCTGAGAACGCATCTTAAAATTTCATGAAAGAATAGCCAACCGCAGAATCTACTAAAGAATCTATCCGAGGCAAGGGGTAGCAATCTTTTGGGCAAGCTTTATTGAGTTTTATGAAATCGACACACATTCTCCATTTCCCACCAGACTTCTTGACCAACATAACATTAGATACCCATTCAGGGTACTGAATCTCTTGAACAAACTTGGCCTTCAGCAACTTTTCCACTTCCTCTCGGATGGGCTGAGCAAGGGTCATTGCAACAACCCTCTTCTTCTGCTTGATGGGGACGGAGTTGGGATCGATAATGAGGTGATGGCAGGCGACATTGGGATCAACTCCTGGCATGTCATCCACTGACCAAGCGAAGACATCCAGGTTCTTCAGGAGGCAAGAGATTAGCTGACTCTTATCAGCTTCAGACAATTCAGCGTTGATGGAGAGGCTCTTGCTCTCATTTTCCTCGCTGATGGGAACGGCTTGAGTTGCTTGGGCAGGTTCCAAGTGAACTCCATCTCTTGCATCTTCTTCTTCAGCTTCCTCCACAACTTGAACTAGATCGGGAACTTGAGGTATTGAAACCGCTTTTGCCACCTGGGAAGATGAAGATACGATCACATTGACCGTTTTGATGTAACATTCCCTAGCCTTCTTCGGATCGCTCCTAATCCGATGCTGCTTGCCATTCAGGGCAAATTTCACTGCCTGATGGTAGGTAGAAACAACTGTCTGATACCAGTTCAGAACAGGCCTCCCAAAAATCGCGTTGTAGCTGCTAGGAGCATCAACGACTATGAACTTCACAAGCTTGACGATGCTAGCAAGAATTACTGAGAGGGTAACGACTCCCTCCACCTCCTTCTTCTCCCCTGAGAAACCACAGAGAGGTCCCTCAGTGGAAAGAAGAGGCTTTCCCGTCTTCAAGTCTTCGAAAGCGGTCTTGAAGAGCACATTAACTGAGCTCCCAGTATCAATCAGAATTTTCTCCACAGTGTAGTTTTCTATCACGGTTGGAGGTCAGAGAGAGGTCTTCTTCTCTGAAGGTGACCGTTCCTCGGACCGGGGCAGAGGAGGTAGTAGCAACCTCTGAATGATAGACTCTTTTTAGACTTGCCTTCCTTGAAGATTCTGGCCCTGTACCTCTGTGGATGCAGAAAAGGTTGCCCAGGGTACCTTCGTCGTCTGCATCCACACACTCACTGGGGAATCCGATGTTGCCGGGATGGCCAACATCATCAACCTCTTCGCATTCCCAATGAACTTCAACTACCTCCTTGCTCTTGGAGCTCAAAGCTTTGGAGGGATCATTCTCTGGAGGAGATCATGGAGCTTCCCCTCTTTCAGGAGCTTCTCCACTAACACGCGAATGGCTCTGTAGTCTTTGGTCAGATGGCCTCTTTCCCTGTGATAATCACAGTAAAGAGCCGGATTCTGAGACTTTGGGTCGGAGTTGAGCGGGGCAGGCTTTCTGAAGAAAGGCTGCTTCTGAAGGATTTGAACTACCTCATTCATAGAAACCCCAAGGTCCGTGAAGGATTCTTGGGAATCATTGTAGCATGGCTGGGTAGTCAGAAGAGGGGGCTGAATGTACTGGATCTGATGTACGGGAGTAACTTGAAGAGCTGGAGCGGCAGGGGTCGGCATCAGGGGCCCTTTAGGCTGGAAAGGCTGGTTCCCCTGGTTGAAACGGTTGTTGTGGAAGTTCCTTCCCCTTTTCGGAGCGGGAGGAGGGAAATCTTGGGGCAGTTTGGATGACGGCAGAGCCAGATAGAAACCCGCAGAACCTTTCTGAACAGCCCTGCTGGTCAAATCGGAGACATAGGCAGGGTTGTTGATTTTCCCTTCTATGTAGCAGTTTGCGATGCTGATCAGCTCTTGGCAAGAGATTGGCTCCCTGGTAGTAACTTCGAATTTAAGCGGGCATTCCTGCAAACCATTGATCAATGCAGCCACGTACAGAGCTGGTTCGACATCCCTGATTCCCTGAATCTCCTTTTGAAAATGATCAATGAAGCGAGACGTCGCCTCATTATCACCCTGCTTAATCTTGAAGAGGGCCGCATGACCACTCTTCCTTTTCTTTGCAGTCGTGAACCTTAAGAGGAGTTCTTGCCTCAGAACGACAAAACTCGTGATGGACTGGGAGGGTACCTTGTAAAACCACTCCATGGCAGGCCCATCAAAGGAGGTGATTAGCAGTTTGCACCTCACTGCATCTGAAATGGTCCTAAGAGCAACACCTGACTCGAAGACCTGAAGATGCAAAACCGGGTCACTCTCCCCAGTGAAAGTGGGGAGACGAGGTTCTCTGAAGCCGTGGGGAATAGCCTCCCGATGAATTTTATCAGAGAAAGGCGAGGGCTCCTCTGCCTCAACTTCACCTATAGGATTAGAAAACGAAGCAGGGAAAGGAGCAGAAAAAGGGGGAGCAAAAGGAGTGGAAAGAGGAGCGGGAGGGGCCTGAGGATAAACAAAATCCTCTTGGAAGTTCAGGGTTCCGGCTGGAGGCCCCTGAGCTGCTGTTCTGAATGAAACTTGGCGGGCTGCGAACTCCTCCTGCTGAGAATGCAGAGGAGCTGCAGGCTGAGGGGTCGCGCGGTCAGACGGGTGATCGCTAGCCAAGCAGTCAGGTGTGGCGACCTGACCAGGTTGAGGAAGCATCCTCTGGGAGATCGCCGCCAGAACTTGGCTCATGGTCTCCATCTGCTTGGCGGTCTCCTACTGGGCTCGGACAATCTCCTGACGATCGCGAGTGGTCTCCTTCTGAGATCGCGTGATCTCCTGCTGGGATCGCATGATCTCCTGCTGAGCTTGAGCGACCTCATGCCGAGCTCGAGCGGCCTCCCGGAGAGCCCGCTCAACACGCAACTCGAAGCGACGCTCGAGAGCGTCCAGAGGATCAGAGTCGATGGGAGGTCGACCACTGCAAGACCGGCGACCTCGCATCCTGCGGTCTGCCATCTCAAAGTCTGTAAGATTCACCTAGACACCACGATCTGAAGGTCGCGTGTTCGTTCTGTTGGTACCAAAAAATGTACCTCCAAAACTCACACTAAGAGAAGGTTGGGGGGAAATGTGGAGTGCAGGTTACTTAAGACGAGAGATGGGAAAGAGGAAAAACGAGAAGAGAAAATCCACTCGTCTACGCCTCTAAAGGGTAAAAACAGGGGGGACTAGAAATAGAGCAGGACCCGAGGTAGAAAAGTGACAGATTTCGAGACCACTTACACAGGTTGTAAGCTGGGGCTCGAAGTCAAAAGTCCCTTTTCTGGTACCCTACCCCTCTATTTCTAGACGCGGAGGCTGCCCGAACGGGCAGGTCCAAAAATTATGGGCTGCCCGGGATACAAGAGAGCCAGGGCAGAGAGAGGGGGTGCAAATAACAAAAAGAAGAAAAAAGGGTCAGACCGCCCGGTCTTGCGGTCTGACTGAAACTTGATCGCCTGATACTTAAGCAGACTTTTGAACTGGTGAGGAGCGGTCTAGGCGGTCTCACAGATTTGAGACCGCCGAGCAGGAGCTGCCGACTGAGCCAATAGAATCGGTCTGGTCAATCTCACAAATTGGAGACCACTGGGAAGGTTCATCCTGGCCTAGAAGTGAGGTCGCAAACTTTTCGGGAAAACAGTTAGGAATTAATGTCGGTGTTAACGATCGATGATTATGGCAAGGAGGAATGCAGCCGTGATTGAAGGAGCAATTTAAGAATGATTTGACTCAATGCCCGACGTTAACTCTTAACGCCGACGTTAAATTTTGTTCCCGCCAAGATGCAAAATGAATGGAGGGAAGCTGTCGTGATTGTTGGAGCATTTTGGGAATGATTTGACTCAACGCCCGACGTTAGAGTCAACGCTAGCGTTAAGGTTGCCTAAAATGAAAGTTTTGAAGCCATGCGACCTCAAAGAATTGAAGCAGCGCGGTCTCGAGCCAGCAGTCTGTGCGGTCTCCTAGAATCAGACCGCGACTTCTCCTCAGATGTGCGAGATCGCATCGTATGAAGATCAGCGGTCTCCAGCTCCATCAAATAACAACCTGATAACCACGATCTGTGCGGTCTCCCAGTATCAGACCACCGCTTCTCCTCAGATATACCAGATCGCTTCATGTGAAGAGAAGCGGTCTGGTACCCCCGATATATCCCTTACAGGGGAGTGTTCGCCAGAGCGGCCTCACCATCGATCAGTTTCCTCTGTCACACGACCTTCCTCCTGCCGTGTGACCGCCCGTCTTCTCTCCAGACCACGGAGGTTACTGCGGTCTCGTTCTCCCTGACCGCCTAGCTTGCTCTGTGTATTGTATTTGTATTTAGTCCCACATTGTGTATTTGTATTTTACTCTTTCCCTCCTAGTCTATATAAAGGAGGCAATACTCTTGTAATATTTAGATTTTTGGAAATAAATTTTTCAAGTTCTCACATGGTATCAGAGCCAGGTTCGAAAGATCCTTGTATTGTGAGATCTCTCTCTTTGGCCGGTCTCTCTTCCTCCAGACCGCGTGATCTCCTGAGTTTTTTGGTCTTCTAGCCGCAAGACCGCGCGATCTGTCTTTCCTCTTCCAGATCTCTTCTCATGGGTACCCCTTCTGAGAATGTCCTCACTGCCACTCCTGTAGCTATTTCTACCTCTACCTCTACTACCTTTATCTCTACTTCTGGCAATCTTGGCACCTCTGCCAAGCTCACTGGCTCTAATTATCCTGATTGGAGTGTCTCCTTCACCTCCTCTTACGCTCTCAATGCAAACACCACCACCTCACCGATGATCCTCCTCTCAAAGAGTCTGCTACCTTTGATGATTGGGATGCTAGCGATGCTCTGGTCCGCACCTGGCTTGCTAACAGTCTCTCTAATGAATGTCTTCCTATCATTCGACATGATGAGACCGTCAAAGAAGCTTGGAACCATCTTGCTGCCCTTTACTCCATAGGCCCCAAAACCTCCCGCATTTACACCTTGTATACTGATCTCTTTGCCCGCCCAACCATGGATCCCACCACTGCATATCAATAGGTTCAGACCCTTGGGGCTAAACTCCTTCAGCATCATCCCTTCTCTGCTGACCTTGCAGAGCAGCATAAACACTTCCAGGAGCTCCTAGTTGTGTGTTACCTTCTCCGTCTTCCTGAGTCCTATGATATGATCCGACAACAAATTCTTGGGGAAGCTGACTCTCCAACCCTTGATGCCACCGCTGCTCGGGTTTCTGCTGTTACCTCCCTTCTCCAACGACCCTTGTTATCCTCTCCTCCTCCTCCAGAGAGCTTTGCTCACTGGGCTGATCGAGGTCACCCCGGTGGCTGTGGTGGATCTCTTGGTGGCCGCGGACCTCCTCGGTACATCTGTTCTCATTGTGGTCGGAAGGGTCACACTATTGATCACTGCTATCTCAAGCATCCTCACCTTCGCCCTGCGGTTGCAGCTTCTCATCCTGGTACTACACAACCGTCTGCTTCTGTTGCTACCTCCTCAGGTAGCGTGCACGTGGTTACTGAAGGTAAATGGCTTATTGATTCTGGAGCAACAAATCATATAACAGGGAACCCTCAACTTTTCTCACAGTTACTAGAAAACAAGAATTTACCTCCAGTTCTAACAGCAGACGGTTCTCTCTCACACGTGTGTGGGACTGGAATAGTTCAAGTCACTCCAACTATCTCTCTTAAGAACACTCTTTATGTGCCTACATTTCCTTGCAACTTACTATCAGTCAAGGCTCTCTCTTAATAGTTACAATGTTCTATTATATTTACTCCGACTAACTATTATTTTCAGGATCTTCATACGAAGGAGACAGTTGCTACTGGGATTGAGATTGGAGGCCTCTACTTCCTTGACGTTCTTGCTGCTCACTCTACTTCCACAGTCACTGATTCTTTCCATCAATGACACCTCTGTCTTGGTCACCCTCCACCTCGGCTGCTGTATCAACTTCTACCTCACCTCACCAACGATACCTCTCCTCTCAACCGTGAAGCTTGTCAACTAGGAAAGCACCATCGGGCTTCCTATCCTGCCAAACATGGTCGTAGCTCGACTCGTCCCTTTGATCTCGTTCACTCTGATGTCTGGGGTCCTTCTCCTACCAAGACTATGGGTGAGAGTAGTTTGTATTTTGTTACGTTTATTGATGACTTTTCTCGATGTACTTGGGTGTATCTTTTAAAAGAACGCTAAGAACTTTTTACTGTTTTCTCAACTTTCTATAATGAAATTTCCACTCAATTTGGAGTGTCTATCAAAGATATTCACACTGATAATGCTAAAGAATATGTTTCTTATCCATTTTCTGAGTTTTGCATGAGTCATGGTCTTATACATCAAACTAGTTGTCCTTATACTTCTTAACAAAATGGGATAGCGGAACATAATAATTGTCACCTCCTCGACATGGCTCGCACCTTACTCTTCCAGATGAATATGCCCAAAACCTATTGGGGTCATGCCATCCTCATCTCCTTCTATCTTATTAACTGCATTCCCTCCACCCTTCTTCAAGGCTCCACACCCTTTTCTCTACTATATCCTACCTCGAAACCTTTCTCGTTACCTCTAAAAGTCTTCGGTTGTACTGCATTTATCCACACTCCTTCACTAGGTCGGGACAAACTCTCCCCTCGGGGATTTAAGTGTATCTTTGTTGGTTGCTCTCCCACTCAGAAAGGTTACCGATGCTATGATCCTCTTCTTCGCAAAAAATATGTTTTCACCGATGTCACCTTCTTTGAGACTATACCATACTTTTCTAACTCTTCCACCTCTCTGCCTCATGCAACTCATCCAACACCACCTCTCAGTTGTCCTCTCACAACGTAAGTATGTTATTGATCTTCTAAAAGAAATAGGTCTTCTTGGTGCTAAACCTGCTAAGTATCTAATGACAATAGGAGACGACAAACTCTAGAATGATAACTCTCCTCTTCTACCTGATAGCACTAGATATCGTCGTCTAGTAGGCAAGCTCATCTACCTAACTGTAACAAGACCCGATATCTGTTATGCCATTGGGAAGGTCAGCCAATTCATGCAAGCCCCAAGGGAATGTCATCTTCAGGTTGCTCTAAAGATATTGGAATACGTTAAGGGATCTCCAGGAAAGGGACTTCTGTTCCAAAGAAACAACCATCTCAAGATAGAAGCCTACTCAGATGCTAGCTACGCTGATGATAAAGGAGACAGGAAATCCACGTCTGGGTTTTGTACATTCGTGGGAGGAAATTTTGTGAGCTGGAAGAGCAAGAAACAAGTAATACTATCCAGATCAAGTGCTGAGGCCGAGTACAGGAGCATGGCCCAAACTACATGTGAATTGAAGTGGTTACGAACTCTCCTTCTAGGATTTGGAGAAGTTTACAACCATCCCTTGCCAATGTTCTGTGACAATAAAGCTGCAATCTATATATCTCAAAACCCAGTCTTTCATGAGAGAACCAAACACATTGAAGTGGACTGTCATTTTATTAGGGAAGAAATCTTGAAGAAACAAATCTGCACTCCCTTCATAACTTCAGATAAAGAGCTGGCTGATATCTTCACCAAACCCATATCTTCAACCTTCTCCGATGTGTGTAACAAGCTAGGCATGATTGATATATATGCTCCATCCCTCGGGGGAGTGTTGAAGCCATGCGACCTCAAAGAATTGAAGCCGCGTGGTTTTGAGCCAACGGTCTGTGCAGTCTCCCAGAATCAGACCGTGACTTCTCCTCAGATGTGCGAGATTGCACCGCATGAAGATCAACAGTCTCCAGCTCCATCAAATAACAATCTGATAACCGCGGCCTGTGCGGTCTCCCAGTATCAGACCGCCGCTTCTCCTCAGATATACCAGATCGCTTTATGTGAAGAGAAGCGGTCTGGTACCCCCGGTATCTCCCTTACGTTGGAGTATCGTCAGAGCGGTCTCACCATCGATCGGTCTCCTCTGTCACACGACCTTCGTCCTGTCGTGTGACCGCCCATCTTCTCTCCAGACCGCAGAGGTTACTGCGGTCTCGTTCTCCCTGACCGCCTGACCGCCAAACTTGCTTTGTGTATTGTATTTGTATTTAGTCCCCATATTGTGTATTTGTATTTTACTCTTTACCTCCTAGTCTATATAAATGAGGCAATACTCTTGTAATATTTAGATTTTTGGAAATAAAATTTTCAAGTTCTCACAGAAAGTTTCCAAAGATGCAGAATCTCCTTCCTGGTTTGAAGATCTGAGCCATCAAGTTATTTCTATACCGAGTCAACGCCCAGCGTTAACTCTTAATGCCGGCGTTAGCTTCCAGTCCTATAAAAAGGTGGATTTCATCTTCTCCAACTATTGATTGCTAAGAGCCATATTACAACACTTCAGAAACTCCTTGAGGGCCATATTTTTCCAAATCATCATCTCCCACACAAATTCAAAAGGAGGAATCGAAAGAGGCTTGGATCAACATGCTAACTCAACGCAAAAAATGCACGCTTGGACTTCAACGATCTTCAGCGATTCTTCGGCGTCTCCTTCACCTCATAAAGAGTTTTATATTTGTCTTTTGTCTTTGTCTTTTATTTTTATCTTTGTAATCGGTTCGGAAATTCGCCTCGTGTTGGCGACTAGGTCTGGGTAGGACTTAGGGAGTAATTCACCTCGTGTTGGCGACTAGGTCTAGGGAGTAGATCTAGGGGGTGCTCGAGGCCTTTCTGGGGATAGGAAGGCTAGAGCGGCTTGAGGCCGTATCTAGGGAGAGATCGGCTAAAGCCTACCGGTTCGTGGGGATACGAGTCTGTATAGAAAACGAAAAGAATATTTCATATTTCGCATTCGATTTCTAGCGTCATAGAAATCAAATTTTGTAATCAATTTTATAAATGATAATCATGTATTTTCTTGTTTAATAAAATTAATTTCATTTCTAATTTCATTATCTCTTTACTTTTGATTTAACTTACTTCTACCAAAATATCAAAAGTTTTCTATGAAAGTTTAAAGTTTTCTAAAACCCTTATTCACCCCCCTCTAAGGGCGCCTCACGATCCAACAAGTGGTATCAGGGGAGGTTATTCCAAATCGGCTTAACAACCGGGAATAATGGTGTCTCTTGATCATGATCTCGCTTCTACTAGTGGGGAAAATTTTAATATAAATGAAAAAAGTATTATCACCACATTTATTTATGTGTAAAAATTATAAAGGGTGGAAAATATTAATGAAAAACTTTCTTAAAGCCTTAGATGAAAAAGTTTGGAATATTACCATTGAAAAGACACCTAGCATACTAACTAGAAACGAAATTGCTTTAAATGCAAAATCTATAAATAGTTTATTTTGTGCGCTAGATCAAAATATTTTCAAACTTATTTATAATTTACCTACCACATATGAAATTTGGAGTTTTCTTGAAAGAACTTATGATTCTCCTTCTGCAGGTGTGGAACAAACGCAAGACTTGGAGAACATATAAGTTTGCACTGATGTTCAAGAAAACTCCTCACATGATGGATCCATGGAATGCACATCAAGCAGAAGGGATGATGGAAACTCCTGTTTGGATGTGGGAGATGAAGAAGACAAAGGAACAATATGTTCAAATCTTCCCACATCCAAAGCAAAGTAAGTAGATCAAATTCTCTTATTGTTTACAATTCTATTTTTACATTACAATTGCTACAAATTACAAAGCGCAAAATTAAGAAATTGAAAAATGCTAATTGCAAATTGCGCTTAGAAAATAAAGCTTTAAAAGTAAAAGTTAATGAAGAATCAAATTTTGAGTTATCTAGGTCTACGCATGGCTCCTTAGTTGAAAACATTACACCTTGCGTAGAATATAATGAATTAAAAAAAACACAAGAAACTTGAAAATGAGTTTATTTTTTTGTAAAAGAACAAAATGAAAGATTATGTTTAGAAAATTCATCCTTGAAAAATGATCGTGCTAAGTGTAAAGACTATAAAATTGAAATTAAAGAGATGGATGAAATATTTGAGGAAAATAGAAATAACTATCGAAATCATATTGATTCAATTGTTTCCACTCTTAAAAATAGCACAATTGTATATAATAAAGCTAGACATAATCTTAAGATCAAGAATGATGAATTAAAAAAAAATCAACTTGCTTATGAAAATTATGAATAAAAATTCACAATACATAAATTCACAATATCAAGTAATATCTAAAAACAAGCTGAATATGAATGTCTTGACTAAACCTAAAAAGGGGAGTAAGAAATACAAAGTATTTGTAAATCAAAATCTCAATTACTATTATTTACAAAATCATTCTTCTCCCAACTTAAAAATAGAAGTGCACAAATTTCCTATGAAAAATATTTTCAATCATCAATACAATTATATTCTTCAAAATAAAAACAATCATAATGGAAATTTGATGCATAAAAATAATATTAAACCAAGGTTTGAATGGAGACCCAAAGTTAAAGATGAAACACAAACTCCACTCAAAAGGGCTCATTCATTTCCATCTCCCCAAAAGCACACACGATGTAATTGGGTACCTAAAGGAACCATCCAACTTGGTCCCCTTTGGATACCTAAATCTCATATTCATTAGGTATCATACAAATGCATGAAGTAGAAATAATTAAATATGAAATATCATCAACTCTACTACATGATATGCTTAAATTTTCTTACCATCATGTTATGGTCATTTTGTATAACAAGTGATATGACTTTCACACATTAAGCCACAAATTCATTAATGAATCAAATTGAATGAAATTGAATAAAATTCATATCATCTCTCAAGTGACCAATCTATCCTTTTTATTTTTAACCCTTTAAATCCATTACCTTTAAAAGTCTTATATCATCATTATAAATTAAATGTTAAATGCTTATATCAAGACTAATAAAATAATTGTCAAAAAGGGAGTTAAAGGAAGATTATGGGTTTTTTGGCTAAATGTATAAAATGCACAAATGATTGATTACTTATTTAATATCCTTATGTCATTTGATAGCCTCTAATATGTTGTAATCATAATCACGAAAAATTGGAATTGAATAATTGCAAAAATCAGATGTTTTTAAACAAAAACCAAAATTAAATTTACAAAAATATTCGAGATTTTGACGCAAACTTCAAATGATCATAACTTTTGATCCGCTTGTCCGATTTTCGCCCATAATAACTTTCGGAATGAGGATGAGAAGATCTATGCAATGGCAAATGATATTTGCTCGTTTGAGTTCATTTGGATCCTGAGAATTGCCAAAATTCAACTATGTTTTGAAGTTACATCAGTTTTTCTTTTTCAGCAATTTTTTTGTGTCAACGGATTTTATGTCACAGGCCCCTGTGTCCCCTTCCAACAAATCATATGCTTGTAATCTTTACATAACCTTGCACCTTATTACCATAAAATTTTCATTCTAGCATCATCATTTACTATAAGAAAAAATCAATGTCTATGCTAGATATACCATGTTATGCTAAAGAAGAATACAAAAATGAAAATTAAAAGTCAAGAAAATTATATGTATATGTTTTTGTTTAATATTCAAAAACCAAAGATAAAATTTACAAAACCTTTCAAAAATAACCAAAAAAATTTGTTTCACTTACAATCTTTCTCTTTAATATTTTGAAAAAGTTGAATATGAATTGTTTTATATATTTCACTTTCAATAATTAAGTATGAGTATCAAAATTTCTATGTGATAAAATTAATAATCATAATTATATTATGTAATATCAAAATATCTTTTAATTCAAACATTACACATAACTACAAAAGATCCTTTTGGTTCTATCATCTGATTGGTGATCATGATAAAGATACAAATAAATTATGTATTGTGGTTGCATGTATGATAGTATATCTTGACCTTAGAATCACCTTGATATCAATAACGTCAAATCAAATCATCACTTAATTTTAGGTCTACAATTTGAATTTCTATCAATTTAAAAGACATGCATTATTCTTATGGCATAATATGAACTCGTCATACTAGCATTATCAACTAATAAATATTATCATTCATGCTAGTTATCAAATAATGCCATAATGAATCCATCTTAAAGTAGAAAAATTGAAAGATAAAATAACTATGTGACTTTAAATTGTTTCCATAGGACAAAATGCTTAGGATGTCCATGATCATTCTCCCACATTATGTGTCTCACAATAGCGAGGGCGTAGGATTGTATGCATTAGAAGACCTAACCTCTATATCATGTCTTGTCCTTAACCGGGGAGGGTTCTAGTGGGGCCTTGCGAGACACTGGGGGGAAAGAGTGCTAGGTTGAGCATTCTCTAGTGTGTGCATATGGGATTAACACCCCAACCTACGACATGTGTGTAGCTCCTCATGCCCATCCGTCACTTAGTATGAGGCTAGTGCGTAGGCATATGGTTAGGGTATTATAATCTAGGACAATCCTATATCGTATATTTTGCATGCACTATTTATGATTATATTATTCATGCATTCTTCATTTTGATCGAACATGCTTATCTTGTGTTTGGCATATTTTATCATTTTTGAGCTTTAATGATCTTGTAAAACACAAGTATTTGAAAACCCAATAAAAATATAAAAACCTTATTTGAACAAATAAAACATGCTTAATGAGTCTTCTAATGATCTCCAAAATGTCTGAAATTTATATACTAAGAAGGCCTTTCTATAATAACTTGAAATCAAAGTAAAGTTTTTTCAAAAATGCATGAAATCATCTACTGTCTCGGCGTTAAGTAGTTAATTCCAGGCGTTAGCCTCTAACGCCAGCGTTAGAAATTAACGCCTAGCATTAGCCTTCTGTGCAAAATTGCAAATATCATAATGCTGAATAGTATCTGATCTCTATATCTCTTAGTTCAGTCTTCATGCAATCTGATTTACATTATTTGAATTAACATTCTTAAAAATAATTTTACAACCTCTTTATGGAAAAGTATTCAACAATTTTGAGCCTCAAATCATCTTTAAATTTTCTGAAATTTCTACACCAAGAAGGACTATATGCATATTAACTATTCCAAAGAAAAGTCTTTTCAAAAATCTCAAAAATCGAGAACTGGTTCGGCGTTAAGTAGTTAACGCCAGGCATTAGCCTTTTTCTCCAGAACAAAATTTTGCTTTCACAAGTATATTTCTGGTATTTTTCTACTATTGTTCTCACTTTATTTTATCTGATTTCAAATTATTGTGTTATTAATTTTGTTGCTTTATTCCAAAATACAAAATTTTTTTCAAATATTTCAAAATGATCAAAAATATGTTTTTGTTATTTGTTTAACTTTAACTCCTTACAAAATTATGGTTTGACTATAAAACTTCACAAGAGCAAACATCTTTGTTATTTTGTTTCCAATGGTCAAAATTGATTTTGGCATACTCACAAAGATTTTCTTCAATGTCTAATTTTAATTTCAAATTTTCTAAACATTATTTTTTTCATGCCTTGACCTTAATCTGATTATGTGCAATGAAATGATCTATAGATAATTGTGTATGATTGCATATCATGCCTCTAAGTATGAGTAATATTTTATGCTAATCAATGATTAATTCACTCACTATTTTGGTAATCTACATGTGCTCATAATCTTAGTCTTGCATGATTGTGTAGTGTAATTGTTTTAACACATTAAGTTGTATATCTAAATTACCTACACCGTCTTTCAAAAATAAAATTCTTGCACACATAGAAGTGTTATTTCAATAATATTAATGTTTGCAACAACAAGTGAATTCAGAGACATTTGGCCCAAAATAAAAATATGAAATAAAAAGCCAAAGATAACTCCACCAAGCACTACTCACCCTTCTGATAAGTCTTAATGAGCATTGTGAGGTTGAGCACCTTGGAAAGAATTGTAAAGTGTCTTGTGCAAACATACTCTTATTTTATCACTTCTATTTGTACACCGGATCACTAAAATAAATTTTTTATAAAAATGCTTATGTGATCCCCCAAGCAATACTTCGCACCCTGATAAGTCTTAATGAGCATTGTGTGGGTGAAGCACCATGGTAGTTGTATTCTTTTTATGTGCCTTGAAATTTTATTCTAACATTGATGTGTGAAAGTAATTATATGATTGCAATCTTAATACTGTTGTTACTATTTCATTACATATGTCATGTGTTTTGATTATTTCACTTGTATACTTTTATCAAAACACCTTTTGCACACATCATTGTTTTTCATAAAGCTTCTACTCATGAGAATTGGATCCTAATGCAAAATTACATAATTCTCTAAAAACTTTAGTAAATGCACTATATTGCAATGCATGATTTCTACAATGTTTTCTTTACTTGAAATACGAATTGGTTACATTGTAGTTATTATCTATTTGAATATATTGTTTCATGCTTGCCTATTTGTTATGAAAATTTTCAAAGTTCCAATGCTCAAATGTGAAGAGTCTAGATATATTGTTGAAATAGTCAAACTATTACAAAAAATATTAATCTTAATAACTTTGTTTTATCTATCCACATTCCTATTTGATCATGTATCCTTATACCATGTGTTCTCATGCTTATTTCTACATTTTGTTTTCACTTGTGCTTTGTCAAACAAAATTGCATCTATCTTAACAAGTAGTATCACTCTTAAAATAAATTTAAAAAACAAGTGATTGCATTCCTTTGGTATAATCTTTGAATGATGTTCTTTCACGCTTATCATATATTTTTTCCGCTGTGCTACTCTCTCATTTAGCTCGATCATGACTCACTTTATGCTTACACAAAACTCTTAATCCTCTCTTAGTTATGTCCTAAATTTTTTCTTTTTTCTAGTTTTGTTTCACTCCACCCTCTTTTGCTAATAACAAAAGGGGGAGAATAAAATGATAAATCATAATGATTAAGGAGTTGAATTCACTAGATTAAGGGGGAGCATAAATCTAGTCTATGAGTGCATATACTAAGGGGAGCCACTTAAGTAGGGGGAGCACACACTTAAGTAGGGGGAGCACAATTTTAAATGAACTATAACTCTAATTATTATCTCTATGATTGCTTAATGTAATATATCCTTCTAAAAACACATATCTTATCTATGAATATGATTTATCTCTATTGGATTTGTTATTATCGAAAGGGGGAGATTGTTGGAACATGGTTTTCCGCACCCCTTTGATTTGAGAATAATAAATCTTACTTCTATTTGATCTTATTTGCCATTGTTTTTTTAGCATGCAGGTTTGGACAGATATGACACCAGGTTGCTGCAATACTGGTCTGACACTATCCACAAGCAGAAGGATTGAAAGATGTCTAACGCCAGGCGTTAGGTCTCAACACTGGGCATTAGCGATCGATGGGATGGTCTGCTGATTGACGGGATGGGATGCCGATCGATAGGATGGCTTGCCAACTGAATAAAAAGAGAAAGATGCTCAACGCCAGGCGTTAGGAATTAACGCCGGAGTTAACGATCGATGATTATGGCAAGGAGGAATGCAGCTGTGATTGAAGGAGCAACTTAAGAATGATTTGACTCAACGCCCGGCATTAACTCTTAACGCATGCGTTAACTTTTGTTCCCGCCAAGATGCAAAATGAATGGAGGGAAGCTGTCGTGATTGCTGGAGCATTTTGGGAATGATTTGACTCAACGCCCGGTGTTAGAGTCAACGCCAACGTTAAGGTTGCCTAAAATGAAAGTTTCCAAAGATGCAGAATCTCCTTCCTATTTTGAAAATCCGAGCCATCAAGTTATTTCTATACTGAGTCAACGCCCGTCGTTAACTTTTAACGCCGACGTTAGCTTCCTGTCCCATAAAAAGGAGGATTTTGTCTTCTCCAACTACTGATTGCTAAGAGCCCTATTCCAGCACTTCAGAAACTCCTTGAGGGCCATATTTTTCCAGATCATCATCTCCCATACAAATTCAAAAGGAAGAATCGAAGGAGGCTTGGATAAACACGCTAACTCAACGCAAAGAACGCGCGCTTGGGCTTCAACGATCTTCAGCGATTCTTCGGCGTCTCCTTCAGATTACCTCATAGGAAGTTTTATATTTGTCTTTTGCATTTGTCTTTTATTTTTATCTTTGTAATCGGTTCAGAAATCCGCCTCGTGTTGGCGACTAGGTCTGGGTAGGACTTAGTGAGTAATTCGCCTCGTGTTGGCGACTAGGTCTATGGAGTAGATCTAGGGGGTGCTCGAGGCCTTTCTGGTGATAGGAAGGCTAGAGCGGCTTGAGGCCGTATCTAGGGAGAGATCGGCTAAAGCCAACCGGTTCGTGGGGATACGAGTCTGTATTGAAAATAAAAAGAATATTTCATATTCCGCCTTCGATTTCTAGCGTCATAGAAATCAGATTTTGTAATCAATTTTATAAATGATAATCATGTCTTTTCTTGTTTAATAAAATTGATTTCATTTCTAATTTCATCATCTCTTTACTTTTGATTTAACTTACTTCTACCAAAATATCAAAAGTTTTCCATAAAAGTTTAAAGTTTTCTAAAACCCTTATTCACCACCCCTCTAAGGGCGCCTCACGATCCAACACTTTTCTACATGCTCCCTAATGAAATGTTATCTAATTTCAATATTCTTTGTTCAACTGTGTGCCACGGGATTTTTGGCAATATAAATAACACTTGAGGAATCACAAAAGAGAGGTGTTCTCTTGATGTGCAGATTGTAATCCTCTAATTGGTGTTGAATCCACAAGAGTTGTGCATAACAACTGCCAACTAAAATGTATTCTGATTCAGCTGTGGAGATAATAATGCTATTTTGCTTTTTGCTAGTTCAGGACACAAGCCTTCTCCCCAGGAACTGACAAGTTCCTGAAGTGCTTTTTCTGTCCTTTTTGCACCCAGCAAAGTCTGCATTAGAATATCCACACAGCTCAAAATCATCTGACTTAGGATACCAGAGCCCCAAATTTGGAGTACCCTTCAGATATCTCAGAATTCTTTTCACAGCTGAGTAATGAGATTCTTTGGGGTTCACTTGATATCTTGAACAGACACGTGTAGCAAACATGATTTTTGGCCTACTAGAAGTAAGGTAGAGCAATGAGCCAATTATGCTTCTAAAGATGGACTCATTATAGGGTTTCCCCTTTTCATCCTTGTCTAGAGACACTGTTGAACCCATAGGAGTTCTCATAGGGGTAGAGTTCTCCATACCAAATTTCTTTATGATATCCAAGGTAAATTTGGTCTGAGAAATAAAAATTCCTTCCTCAAATTGCTTTACTTGGAGACCTAAGAAATACTTTAGCTATCCCACACTGCTCATTTCAAATTTACTTTGCATAAGTTTAGCAAACGTTTTGCAAATGCTCCCATATGTTGATCCAAATATAACGTCATCAACATATATCTGGACCAAAAGTATTTGTCCCTTCAACTCTCTCAAGAAAAGAGTCTTATCTATTTTCCCTCTTGAGAACTTGTTTTCAAGGAGAAAGGTAGATGGTGTCTCATACCAGGCCCTTGGAGCTTGCATTAGCCCATATAAGGCTTTCTTGAGGAAATATACATGATTAGGAAAGTTTGGAGAGATAAAACCTGGTGGTTGAGCTACATAGACTTGCTCTTTTAGATTTCCATTTAGGAATGCTGATTTGACATCCATTTGATAGACTTTGAACCCCTTGTATGCAGCATAGGCTAGAAAGAGTCTGATGGCCTCCAATCTAGCAACATGTGCAAATGTCTGATCAAAGTCTATGCCTTCCTCCTGCCTGTATCCTTGAGCTACCAGCCTTGCCTTGTTCTTTACAATCAATCCATCTTCATCCATATTATTTATGTAAACCCACTTTGTCCCAATGATATTATGCCCTTGTGGTCTTGGGACAAGTTTCCATACCTTGCACCTTTTAAACTAATTTAGCTCTTCTTGCATAGCCATAACCTAGAATTGGTCTCTGTTGGCCTCCTCAAATTTCTTGGGCTCAAGTTGGGATAGAAAACTAAGGTGCAAGTTTTCATTTAATGCATTTCTTCTGGTTCTTACTCCATCAGTGAGCTCACCAATTATCTGATTTGTTGGATGATTTCTATGATGTCTCATAGCAATAGGCATTACTCTTGCAGGTTCTCTGGTTTCAGCTGCTTCTTCAGCTCCTACTTCATGGTTCTCATTTAGTGGATTTGGTTGTTCACTTGACTCTTCTACTGATTCTGGAATAGAGTCCATTGTTGAGGACTTATTTTTCTCAATTGGTTTTCTTCTCTGATTTTGAGGTTCTCTAATCTTTCTTTAATTCCTGCATTAGATGAACTAGAAAAAGGATTATGCAGCATGCTTCTCTCATCAAAAATAATGTGAATAGATTCCTCAATAGTACGAGCATTCTTATTGAAGACTCTTTAGGCCTTGCCATGCTTGCTATATCGTACAAAGACACCTTCATAGCTCTTTTCATAGAATTTGGTAATATAATGCTTATTGTTTTTAAGCACATAGCATTTACTTCCAAAGATTTTGAAGTAAGCTAGTGTTGGCTTCTTACCTTAATTAGCTCATAAGGAGTCTTACTATAGTTCTTATTGATGAGTGATCTATTTTGCACTTGACATGTAGTGTTAACTGCCTCAGCCCATAGGTATTCTGGGAGTGAGGAGTCACTTAACATGGTCCTCCCATCTTCAATAAGTGTTTTATTTTTCCTCTCAACCACCCCATTCTGTCGGGGAGTTCTGGGAGAAGAAAACTTTTGTAGAATACCTTCTTCTTCACAAAATTTGGTCATTGACCCAAATTGAAATGCAGTTCCATGATCACTTCTGATTTTGACCACATAGCTGTTTACTTCATTCTAAATTTGTTTGACAAAATTCTTGAATGTAATTAGGGTATCAGACTTGTGTTTCAAAAAGAACACCCAGGCAAATCTAGAATGATCATCAACAATAACTAGTGTATAAGCCATACCTCCTAGGCTGTGCATTGCTATATGACCAAATAAGTCCATGTGCAGTAGGTATAAGCACCTAGTGGATTCTTTGTCCTGTATGCTTCTAAATGAAGTTCTTGTTTGCTTGCCCATTGGACATGCATGTCAAGGACTCATCTCTAAGCAATCCAGCTAAGGAGCATCTCTTACCAAGTTCTCTGTCATTAATTTCTTGAGAGACTTGTAGTTAATGTGGGCTAGTCTCTTATGCCATTTTACACAAGCAGACATTCCATCATTTGCTACAAGACATACAGGCTCATTTTTTCTAATGCAAATGAAATTTCAACAATAAATATTTCCACTCCTAGTGCATGTTAGAATGGATTCATTCTCACAGTCCTTGATCAGGCACTTATCCTTGTGGAAAGAAACAACATATCCCAAGTCACATAGCTGACTTATGCTTATAAGGTTATGTTGTAACCCTTCCACATAAGCTACTATTGTGATAGTGATACTTCCATTTGTGATCTTACCATAGCCCTTGACTACACCTCTTTCAGATCCTCCAAATTTAACTTTGGGTCCATCTTCTACAGGTGCAAACTCCTTTAATAGGCTTCTTGTTCCAATCATATGCCTGGAACATCCACTGTCCAAGTACCACACAGGAGTCTTGGTTGTTTTTGGACATACCTGCAAGGCAACTATATTTCCTTAGGAACCCATTCTCTCTTGGGTCCTAGGTGCTTGTTAAATGATGAATTTGCAGCCTGCCTTTTTGTTGTCATGTGAGAATGATTCTTAACAGTTGGGTTGAACCAACAGTATAAGGAAAAATGCCCTACTTTTCCACAACACCAGCATTCAAATCTATTGTATCTAGATTTTCTTGTGGTGTTTGGTCTGACTAGGTTAGGCTGTTGTTTAACATCTAACCTTCCCTTCTTGGAGGCAGAAGGGTTTTCTCCAACATGGCAGCTTCTGCATGTTTTTACTGGAGGATTCTTTTGGGGTGCAGATAGTGCACTCTTCCCAAGGAGAGTTTGTCTCTTGCTTATCCAGGTAGAAGGAAGCTTACTAATGCTGTCCAACTTCTGGCTTTCTTTGCATCCATAGATGCTACTGTGATCATATGAGTTTGTGGGTCTGGTCACTTTTCTAAAGATAGTCTTTCCTTGGATAGATTTCCCATGGGTTTCACCTGGAGTGTAGTCCAAACCTTGCTTATTTGTTTATGAAAAGCTATCAATCAAGGGAAGAATTGTTTGTGGCTTGGAATAACTAGCCACAAATTTTTTTCTTTTAAAACCATATCCCCTAGCTCTTTAATTCTAAACTTCTTGCGCTTGATGACTTCAGTCAAAGTGCTGGTGCTCAGTGGAGGGATAAATAATTTGGCTTTCTCTTAAGTTAGCTCATCTACTTTCTCAAGTAGTTCATCTCTCTTACCACTCAAGGAGATGATCTCTGCAGCTTGTTCCTTACAGAGCTTTTGCTTTCTTAAGGGCATCAAGCAATGCACCAAATTTCTCTATGTAGTCAGTGCCAACTTCTTCTTCTGTTGAAGAGGAGTTGGCATCTGAATATGTGTCAGCAAGGGTAGGAAATGCTTTGGGAATTACCTGTTTGTGATGAATTTCATCACAACATTCTTCATCTGAGAGAGCCATGGCTGCTATGTGGCTATTTGATTCTGAATAAGAGCAATCAATGTCACTATCACTGAGTGTCTTCACTTTCTTTGCCACAAAGCTTTTCTCTGACTTCATGTTCTTTGAGTGCTTTCTTTCTTCACTCTTCTCTTATCTTTTGGATGGACATTCAGCAATGACATGTCCAGGCTTGTTGCAGCTGTAACAAATAATGTTAGAAGAATTATGTTTACTAGTTTTGGAATCATACCTGTCTGATCTGTGTTTTCTTCTAGGCTTGTCTTCTCTCCTGGAGCTGGAGGGTGAAGCTTCATATCTTTTGTTCCCTCTTTTTCTGTTTCTCAGCAGTTTCTTAAACTGCCTGGTGAATAGTGAGAGATCTTCATCAGAGAGTTCTGAGGTGGAGTTGCTTGAGGTTTCTTCCTCTGAAATATAGATAGGCTCCACTTTCTTGTGCTTTCTGGAGGCTCCAGCTTTGAAGGCCACTGCCTTTTCCCTGGTGTAAACCTTAGAGTTTTCCTCCTTAGCCTTTTTGGTATTTAGCTGCAGCTCATATGATAAGAGCTTGCCATACAGCTGTCTAGGCTCCATTGCTCCCATATTTCCAACTTCTCTTATTGCACACAGCTTTATGTCTCATTCTTTGTTCAGGGATCTTAGGAACTTATCATTTAGTTCATAGTTGGTGAACTCTCTTCCATAAGTTCTGAGTCCATTGACAATCTCGAAAAACTTCTCATAGCAGGTAGCTATGCCATCCTTCTTATCTTGCCTCAAGGATTCATACTCCTGATTCAGGAGGGATTTCCTATCATCCCTGAATTCCTCAGTTCCTTCTATGTAAACAACTAAGGACTCCCACATCTCCTTAGCTGTTTTGCAATGAATTAGATTTTGAAAGGTTGAATCATCAATTGCATTCACAATGATCTTCACAACACAGCAACAATGAAGACTTCTTCTATTTTTTGTTGATTCTTTTCTTTCTCTCTTCAAGAATATGTATGAGAATAATACTTGAGAGAATACTAAAAAAAGTGTGTACTGTAGATAAAATTATCTCCTTTTATATGCTCTGCAATTTTGCATAAAACCCCCTTATTGATTATTCCATAATCAATTTTACATTTGAAAATGTGTTGCAGCATTTGGCAATTCTTTTTCATAATTACTATCCTTTCTTGGAACTTGCAGAATATAGTAATAATAAATTTCTTTCTTAATCACTGTGTAATGACTATATTCGGTAGAGAATATATCATTTACTGCTCCTTGATTTGTGCGCAAGATAGGCGGCATGCACATTCCCTGAATATCAATTTCCAAGAAAGTCTGCGCATTAAATGTTGCTTTGCACTCTGTCAAGACGATGTTAATCCTTCAAGATGATATCGTCTTGATCAGTGTATACGACATATATGCTTCACGATGATATCATCGATATACTTCCTTCATCACGACTCTACTTAATATCAGAATGATATTACTTCTTCTAGACGACATCGTCGAGATGTTACGTTCATTTGGACTTAGACTTATTCTTCAGGCTGACTGTCTATCTTTAAGACGATATCGTCTTGATCTTCTAGACGACATGAGGTATTCAAGCCAATGTTTGTCCAAGTGAACCTTTCTTTATGAATCAAGTAGATATATCTTTTAGCCTTCAAGGTTGAACTTCTTCTTCAAGACGAAATCATAGAGACATCTTAGCTTTATCTGCGATAAGCATTCTTCAAGACGATGTCGTCGATATCTGGACTTGGCTTTATTCAGGACAAGCTTTCTTCAAGATGATGTCGTCGATAACTGGACTTAGCTTTATCCACGATAAGCTTTCTACAACCTTCAAGACAATGTGTCTTCATCAAGACGATATCGTCGAAACTATTTCGATGATATGATACTTTTCTCCATGATTCTTCTGCTGAGTCATGAGACGATATTTTACTTAGTTAATTTTTATTATTTTTATCGTCTATATACTGATGATGTAGCTTTGATGCATCTGTCATAACATGAACTTAAACATAACATCAAAGACCACTTAGCTTATCTATACTTGTGTTCCTTCTTCAAATCTATAGACATTGTTGGCACAATACCCAACAGTTTTTCATTGGGGATGTTACCGCTTTGTTTCTCGGAGTTGAGGGGAGTAAATGCAACCTCGACTATTTGTGTTGGTATGGGTGTAGAGGGGGTCGAGGGAGATGGACATTCTTCTCACGAGGTGGTTGGGTTGGACATAATTTTTGATGGCGTGGTATGTACCGATTAGTAGTTGCATAGGTTTACGCAGATATCCTCAACCCTCGTCATTGTCGGATGAGATCCCCTAATGAAGAGACAAGGTCAACATTACTCCTCTCACCTTCGATAAAATGATTGGCCATGTTAATTAGTTCTCCGTAAGAAGTAGGTTTCTTCTTCTCGACATCGAACTTGAAAAGGCTTTCCTGGAGGCCGTAGGTTAAAGAGACCTGATACCAATAGGAATCTACATCGTGGATCCCCAAGATTTCTTCTTGAAACCTATCTATAAAGTGTCATAAGGAATCATTTGGTCCTTACTTTATGTCGAAGAGAGCGGGTGGGCCTTTCTTTCTCTTTCATGAAGTTGCAAACCTCAGAAGAAGTTCCTTTCAGAGATCCCAGAAAGAATGAATTTACTAGGATGCCAATTTATAGAACTATTCTCTTGCCTTCCCATCAAACGATGTGATAAGAAGTTTGCAATGAACCATATCGGTTAATGTTCTCATCGAGGTTGCGAACTCAAAAGCTTGCAGATGTCTGGAGGGATCTTCCCTTCAAGAGAAATGAGGGAGATGGGACTCCCTAAATCCATTTAGGATTGTTGCCCAATGGATCTAATCAGCAAAGGTGGAGAATTTATCTTCCTCCTTGTAATTAGCGAGTACCCCATATTCGATTATTTACTGATACCTATTCGCAACCGGGCCGAATTGTTCTCGCCCCTCTGTTGATGTGATCCCTTTCTTCTATGGTATCAAAGAGTTCTCCATAATTCAAAACTCGCAGGCTCCTATTGGCTACTGCCCTAAACTACTCGTACCAATTATTGGTGATCTTGTCTTGCTCCATTTGAGGTCGGGGGCTAGGTTAAAGTTTTGGGCCGTGAATTGTAGGGGTTAATGCTCTTGCATTGAGCACTTCAACTTTTTCTACAATTCGTGAGCATGTTCATCATTCGATCGAACTCAACCCTTGTGGCTGGTTCTTCGGGGTTGCAAGAACCTTCTGGCGAGTTTTCAACTGAACCTCTCCTTGCCATTGCAATTGTTTTTCTTCAATCACCTGAGATCTGAAGGGCACATGCTGAGCTATTGATGTATTTTTTCGCACAAGCGTCGCCCAGCTCTGTTAGAGATGAGGATCTTCGAATTTTGAATGATTGTTTACTTTTATTTGTGAGATTTTAGAGGCGAGTTTTAGATTTAATTTCTAGTTAGAGATTACTTTTTTTTATCTATTTTTGGGTTCTCGTGAATTCTTCTCCAGAAGAAGGAACGCGTGATTTCAGAAAATTCAAACTGCTTTGCCCCTCCCTCTAGACTACAATATCAGCCTATTTACAGACTCAAGATCTTCCCGACAAGCAACTTATTCTTCCTCGGGCTGTCGTCTTCTAGGCTGATGTACCAGGTTCTAGCGTGTTCTAGGATGTTCTATTGAGTGCTAGGATGATCTCCAGACTTTCTTGACTATCTCGGCCCAAAGCCGTCAAACACCCTTTGTTTGGGCGAGTTCATCCAATGTTGCATTCTTGAAATAACTGCTACTTTTCATGTTGAACCTAGGGCTTCTTTATTAGTCGGCGAGAACCCTTTGCTTGCACAAGTACCTTTCTTGTGAGATCAGTCAATGCTCTGACTAAATAATTGGCATAACAAGTTCGACATATGGCTAATCATATGTTGAATACTAATCAACATAGGTTGAATACAATTCAACGTTCTATCCCCTATAAGGTTAATCATATATATAATGTAAAGAGCTTTGACTTTCATCAAAAATCATTTATGCCAATTCCACACAATGTCCTAATAAAAAGAAAATGCAAATATAATAGGTTTGAGTGTTATTGATGTCATAAGGTAAGACACTTCATGAAAGATTGTTGGTACAATCTATCATCATTTTCCCATTCTAGGACCTTCGTGAGCAGACCTTCCTACTCATTTATTACCCCTAATGGTAAGAACCATGTACCCAAGGTAACCTGGGTTCCTTTTAATAAATAACTATCTTGCATGAAGTGTCCAGATCTGCAACCAACTAGTTGGGGTACCTGGACAGTGGATGATCTGTTGGATCTGTAGGCGCCCTTAGAGGGGGGGGGGTGAATAAGGGTTTTAAAATTTTCGAGATTATTTAGAGAAATTAATTCTCTGTTGCTACAGCCAGCGGTAATGTTACCGCTCGCCGTTAGTGACAGAGAAAATACGTTTAGGTTAAACCAATGAAAATCAGAGAGCATGAATCAGAGATGAAGAAACAAACATATTTTCATTAATATTAAATTGAAATAGTTATGATTACAAAACCTTTTCCCATTGACGCTTGGAAAGAGGCGACCAATGAAAACTCTTTTGGTTTTCTATACCGACCCTTCTCCCAAGGACCACTTGGCTTTAGCCTATCTCTCCCCAGATAAGGCCTCAAGCCGCTCTAGCCAATCTATCACCAGAAAGGCCTCGAGCACCCCCTAGATCTACTCCCTAAACTCAGTCGCCAACACGAGGCGAATTCCTCCCTAAGTCCTACCTAGACCTAGTCGCCAGCACGTGGCAAATTCCTCCATAAGTCCCCGCAAGGCCCTAGTCGCCGTGTGGCGAATTCCTCTACCGAACAAAAGATATTAAAGTTACAATTAAAAACAAACAAAAACACAAACTAATGACTCCCTCAAAAGAAGAACTTGATGTTGACGTAGATGCGATCGGATCGGTCTTCAAGTTCTTTGCATTCACAAATGTTGAGGAGTTCTTCGGGCTGCTTGGGGAAAGCTCTCACGAGTGCTCTGAATATATGGCTTCAATTCGTTCTGTCCCAGCAGGCAACAACGGAGGAAGCGCACATCTTTAAATAGAATCACCCGCTACCGCATGCGGTAGTACTATCGCCCTGCAGTAGCCACATTAGGCAATGATCAAGCACACAGATCGTGGCAGTTTAGGCAACTTTTGAGAGCCAAAAGTTTCATCTCCGACTAGAGCGCCGCGATAACGCTAACGCTCAGCGATAGCGAGATAACCTTCCTTCAGCCAATATCTCCTTCCAAATTTGCTCCTCAATCACATGCAGACGGGAGGATTCCAAAAGCTACCGCCGGGCAGTAGACATGCCGCGCCGCAGTAGAGCACGCTAAATATGCATCCCGCCAATCATTCCTTTTTCTTCACTGTTTCCTTCCCATCAATTGTTTCCATTTATGCTAGCCCAAGCGGTAGCGCTAACGCTCCACGGTAGAGCACATCTCTTTTCGTCGAACGCATCTTCGTCGAACGGCCTCACATTTCATCGAGCGCTGCTTTCATTTCGTCGAACGCCAGTTCGTCGAACGACATCTACTTTTGTCGAACAACATTTCTGTCGAACGACATCTATTTTCGTCAAACACCATTTTGTCGATTCACTAACGCCAGCGGTAGTGCTAACGCTCTGCGATAGAGCACATCTCGTTTCGTCGAGCGCATCTTCGTCGAATGGCCTCTATTTTTGTCGAACACCATTTTGTCGATTCGCTAGCGCTAGCGGTAGTGTTACCGCACCGCAGTATCAACAGAGAATCATCATGATGTCGCTTTGACGTCTTTCTTTTTCACACTCCTTTGGGGATTGAATGTTGAAGATCCTGCACACTATAAACACAATGCAAGTGTGATCAAATACAATAAGATTTCTTATTGTCAAACCAGGAGATACAGAAAGCATGTTCCAACATGATCCAAGCATCAGACTGGAGATAAAAGCTTGTTGGAAAATTTTAAAGCAAAGATTGGTCCCCAGGTGATGTTTGGTGATTCTTGTTGTGAACAAATCCTAGGATATTAGGTAATTCATGCTAGTGCCATTTCATTCACTAAGGTAGCTTATGTTGAGTGATTGAAACATAATCTCATAAACATCAACCAACAATGTGACAAAAGATTCAAAGTAATATTTTCAGATGTTCAATGTCAAATAATCCGTAATGATTCAGGTAATATTGTTCTAACTGGAATTAGAAAAGGTAATGTATATTTAGTTGACTTCATTTCCAATACAACTGATATATGTCTGTTTAACTCAAAAATTACCAATGCTAAATTGTGGCATATAATTCTTGGACATCTTAACCTTAAAATAGTGTCCAAGATCTCTACAAAAACTTTGTAAGGGGATTACCATTGGAAAAATATGTCAAAGAAAAACCCTATAGAGCATGCCAATTGTGCAAGCAAATAAGGGTTTCCTTTAAGAAGGTAGTTAACAATAACTCACCTAGAGTCGTATATCTAATTCACATGGATTTGTTTGGACCTATTTCTGTCATCGGCTTATGAGGCAAGTCCTATACTTTAGTCCTCATGGATGAATTCTCTAGATTCACTTGGGTGTTCTTTCTTAGAACTAAGTCGGATACCTTCAAGACCCTCTCCTAATTTCTCAGTCATTTCCAAAATGAACTAAATACTTCATGTTAGAACACAAAAGTATATTGGCGATTAAAATCATTTAACCGCACCTTGTGGTCAGTGCGGTTAGGTTGATCTAACCACAACATATGTGCCTTGTGATGATCATGATGAAGATGTGCTAACCGCAAGCTCTAATGGTGAGGACCGGCGAATTCATAGTTGGTACCTGCTCAAGGATGTTGATTGTAAAGGGCGGTTAACCTAATGCAACTGCACATCCTGTGTGGACAGCCACATCCTGTGCGATCACCTCTTGGGTAACCGCATTAGCCGTGCTAGTCGTCCTTCTGTAGATTCATGCAAATTAGTCTCACATTGTGTAATTGTAATCTCTCTCACCTCCTTCGTTCTATATAAAGGAGGTCATACCCATGAAATATTCAGAATTTTGGAAATAAAAATATTGAGTTATTTTTAATTGCCACATGTCATTGTTAATTTCTGTAAAGTTATTTCCAAGTTCTGGCATGGTATCAGAGGGAACAACAATCCTTTGGTTGTGACTTCTGTCCACCCTGATCACGACCTCCTCTGTGAACTTTGGTTTCCTAACTGCCCGCTCTTTGCTTATTTTGTGCGGCCTTCAGTTTTTCTAACCACCCCCTCTCTTTTCCTCCGTGCTGATTTTGGTTTTCTTAACCGCCCGCTCCTTTTGTTATCTATCCACAGAATTCAATTCTTAACCGTCCGCCTTTGCTCTGCTTTGTTCTGCGCCTTACCCTTCACGGTTTTTGCAATCCCCATCTTCTTGACAGCAAGTTAACTTGATCTTAGCGACTTGCACGTTTTGTGCGATCTATATTTTTGGCTTGTGCGGATAAATCTTTCTGACTGCACCCTCTTCTCCTCTCTATGGTGACTCTGGATGTCCATTCTTCAGCTTCCATTCCCACTACTTCTGCTTAAAGTCCTTTTGGCAATCTAGGCACTACATCAAAGTTGACCGGACCAAACTACCTAGATTGGAGTGTCTCTTTCACCTTTCTGCTAAGGTCCCTATGCAAATGTCATCATCGCATTGAAGACCCTCCAACAAAAGGAACGTCTACCTATGAAGACTAGGATGCCAGTGATGCTCTAGTTTGGATATGGCTCACTAACAGTCTCTCTGATGAGTGCACACCCATCATCCAACATGATGAAACTGATAAGGTTGCCTGGAATCATCTTGCTACTCTCTACTCAAAGGGAGCTCAGAATTCTAGCATATACACATTATATGCCGATCTCTTTGCCATCCCCATCATGACTCTTGATCTTGCCTACTAGGAGGTGCAAGCTCTTGGTTTCGAACTTCTTCAACACCACCCCTTCTCTGCACATCTTGCTGAGTAACACAAACACTTCTAGGAAATTCTGGTGCTATGTTATCGACTTAGCTTCCCAGAATCCTACGACATGATCCGCCAACAAATTTTGGGTGAAGCTTACTCTCCTACCCTCGATGCCACCGTTGCTCACATCTTCGTTGTCACGATTCTTCCTCAGCATCCTCTGCTTACTCCCCCCAACATGTTTGCTCATCCAGCTCATGGGTAACAATAGTGGTTGTGGAGGATACTACGATGGAATAATCCCATTTTGACACATCTGCCCTCATTATTGAAGGCCATATCATCATGTGGATCATTGTTGGGTCAAGCTGTAACACCCCACGTTTAAGAAATTGGGTTGAGGTTAGAAGTTCTGCCATAAATCGTTGAAAGCACTCGAGTGGTCTTGATGAATCGTCGAAAGGACTTGACGAATGTGACGGTCTCAACGAATTGGACTTGGTCGGCGAATTCTGATGTCTCGACGAATCGTCGAATGATCTCGACGAATCGTCGAATGGTTTCAGTGAATTATTTAATGGTCTCGGCGAGTCTCGATGAACACTAGGTTTCAGCGAATTATTGAAGTGTCTCGAGTGGTCTCGATGAATCGTCGAAAGGGTCTCGACCAATCGTCGAAAGGACTCGACGAATGTGACTGTCTCGACGATTTTATATCATCACTCGACGAATGAAAACATGACGGTGATGCATACCTGTTTCGATTTTTGACAGAAATGTAAGCGTCGGTCTTTCATCACAGCTGTCCAAATCCACTTGAAAGGTTGATCTGACGGCTATCATGATTTTGAAATCCTTTATAGAGGGCTGGGAGATAACTTTAGATTTATTTCTACCTTTTCATTCTCTCTCTCAAACGTGCAATAGCTGAGAGCTCAAGGAAGAAGAAGAAGAAGGCATCTTCCACCATTGACGGAGCTCAGAAGCTCCGAATTGCGAGACGTTTCCAGATCCACGGAGAGTAGCCCAGTGTGGTTCTTTCCATCCGATTGAAATCTCAGATTCATGGCACCGAAGAGAGCGGGAAGGGTAACGATTCTTGGTACTTTCATTCTTTTTCTATGCATATTAAGGTTGTCTCTTTCACTAATTAGTGATGTGTAGGTCTTCCTATAGTTCTTCGGAACTCCGGGTAGATTGTGTCCATATTTGACATATATTGCATGTAGAAATCCAGTATATGAATGGATTTATGCATTTCGTGTGAAGCCTACCCATGGTCATTAGCCCAGATCGGTGATGTTTGATTGTGATGTGCATTTAGGTTAAGCCTAGAATGCGAGCCGGAGAATGACTCCATGAGAAATGGCATCGTACTGCGGGCATTGAGATTTTGGTGTCTTTCAGAGAGCCTAACAGATGCCCCATGCTTGGAATGTGGTTGAATGCAAACCTTAACCATGAGGTTTGAAGTGGAGTGGTCTTGTACCTCCTTCATTGGTTTCTGTGTGCGAAGCCCAAATCCTCTTGGAAGGATTAGGTGCGTAGCCATAGTATTGCGTAGCACTTGTAGGTGTTAAATGCTAACGGGCCGAGGTAAAGCCGCACCCGCATCGTGTTGTGTATCATGATGATTTGAGCAACGAGCACAAGCTAAACCAAATCGGCACCATGCAGTTTAGCATGAGGTTAACCCTCAGAAATGCTGATGGATCATGTGAGAGACTGGTTTGGGAGAGTTTTCTCCGATCGGTAAATGCTCAAACGAGCACTAAGCTTCTTAGCTTAGCCTGGTGGTGGTACTCGTGAAAGAGTACACTAAAAATATGCTTTGCGAGCATGGAGCGTGTGGTAGTGAGTACCTACATTGGTGATTTTGGTTTGATGTTGTATTAGCCTCATGCAGTTGCTTAGGCGGTTGTGGGAATCCTTCGGGTGAATCCAACCAACATCATGTGCATACCTAGGTTCCCCTTTCTTTGATCTCAACCTAGAAGATTGATTGCGCTTGAAACCTCACCCTGTGTAGTGTAGTTGCAATTTCTTTATATGATTACATGTTGCATGTACGGCTTGCTTGCATAATTAGAGGTGACACGCCCCTGAGCCGCCTAGATGGCTGGGGGTGGGATCGTTATGCGGTTTGTGGTTAGCTCATAGTTGATCTTCGTTTACTTCTTATTGGATGTTGGTGCAGGTGATGGCAAGCCAAGTGGAAACTAGCGGGCTGAAGCCATATGCTGTGTTGGCCCTTGAAGGCCAACCTCTCTTTTACTGCTTTCCTTATATTGCCGGCCTGCGTGCTGATGCATGTTTTGAGTTAAAGACAATGTATGAATGTAAGGACTTAAGGCCGTAACTCTTATTTATTTCATTCCTGGGATAATGAACAATTTTGAAAGTAATGTTAATTGATGCTTCCGCTTAGGCTTATCTTACTCTCATGTAGTTTTTTCTGTTATCATCTTACTAACGTGTAGCTAGTGTGCTCGATATGGCGTGGGGTCCCGGCCGGAACTACTGTTATATTGTTTGTACTGGCAGGATCTTACAATTTGGTATTGGACTTTAGGAGTCGATCCGTAGTTTAGCGAATTTAAGGCTAAATTCCTTTTAAGGGGTGGTGTGCACGTGATGTGCGTTCACCCAAAATGATTAAAAACTAATAAGAATGTCCACTTAGGAATGAAAAACATGCTTGTTTGCGGAACTTGAGCATTCCTTGCTTGTTTGTTGCCATGTTTTCGGTCACTAAATTATGTATTACACGATTATATGTGACTATGAGTAGCGCGGGGTTGTCTCGACCCCATAACACTGCTGAAAGTTGTGCGTCCACTGACGTACCAACAAAAACTCCTTCTACTGAGATGATTAGATTAGTCGCTGAAGCGGTCCTCACGATGATTAATAATCAGCTAGGACGTGGTACACAACCTACAACTCCTACTCCTATGTGGCCCCAGTGCTTGTTGCTGCTGTGGAACCGAGAGCGGAACCAGCAGTTGAGCCCACGGTGGAACATATTGTTGAACATGTAGCTGTGGGAAGAGCGCGTGACCAGTAACTGAAGCACTTTCTAAGCTTCAATCCTCCAACCTTTTCGGGGACCGAATCCCCAACAGAGGTAGAGGACTGGCTATCAAGAGTAAAGAGAACTCTAAGGACGACATCAACTGAAGAAGCGATGATTGTCACCTTAGCCACTTTCCTTCTGAATGGAGAGGCGGTGCTTTGGTGGGAAAAACTTGAAGTGTACAAGTTGGACGGTATAGATATTACTGATGTCTCGATGGCGGAATTTTCTGAACTGTTCCTACAGAGGTTTATCCCTTTTGCCTAGTGCATCGCATTGCAAAATTAGTTCATGCAGTTAACTCAAGGTGATCGTTCAGTAGATGACTACATGCAGGAGTTTACCAGACTGAGTCGCTATGCGGGAGATTTGGTAGAAGACGAGGAGGCGAAGAAGAATAAGTTCTACGAAGGACTTCGAGATGAGTTAAGGCTGCTTCTAGCAGGCCCAATGACTTTTGGATTTCATGTTCTGGTGGAAATGGGCAGATCATTGGAATTGGATATGCAGAGAGTGCAACACGTGAAAGGCCTCAACATCCGGCGAGAGATCTTTTCGATACCGGAGCATCACACTCCTTCTTGTCTAAGGACTTCATTGTGCAAATCAGAGTACCGTCTACCCTAGTGAAGGATAGATTGGAGGTAGTGCTGCCCAATGGATCTCGTATGAGCACGGATAGGTTGAGTCATGTAAAGGTGTGGATAGGGAATCAAAACTTTGACTTGGAAGCGTCATTACTACCACTAACAGAATTTGATGTAATCTTTGGCATGGACTGGCTCTCGAAGCAGTGAGCATGCATAGATTGCAATCAGAAGGAGATTACTCTGGGAAAGAACACCGGTGATTAGACCACATTTGCTGGAATGCGAGGAGCGAGAAAGACGCTGATGTCTGCTCTCTAGGTGGTTAAGGCAGTGAGAAAATGCGCGGAGTTGTTCTTCACATTGTTGGAGCCTTCGAAGCCTAAGCCCAGAATGAGTGATGTCCCGATAGTGGCAGAGTACGGTGACGTGTTTCCCAATGAACTCTCTGGGGCTCTCCCTCAGCGAGAGATTGATTTCTGTATTGAGTTGGTGGCAAGTGCCAAACCTGTGTCACGCTCACCATACCGAATAGTGCCAAAGGAATTGGCAGAGTTAAAGGTTCAGTTACCAGAATTGCTAGAGCAAGGCTATGTATGTCCAAGTTCATCCTCTTGGAGTGCACAAGTTCTCTTTTTAAAAAAGAAGGACGAGAGCTTGCGTCTATGCATCGATTATAGAGGACTGAATAAGCTGACAGTAAAACTATTATCCGATTCTAAGAATCGATGACTTGTTCGACCAGCTGGTTGGGTCGACGGTGTATTCTAAGCTAGACTTGAGGTCCGACTACTATCAACTGAGAATAAGGGAATGTGATATCCCAAAGACAACGTTTAGTACCCGCTTTGGGCACTATGAATTCACGGTTATGTCGTTCGGTCTTTCCAATGCACCGTCAGTATTTATGGACTTGATGAATAGAACGTTTTGAGAGTACTTAGACCGATTTGTGATCATCTTCATCGACGACATCTTGGCATACTCTCAGTCTGAAGAGGAGCATGCAGAGCATATGCACGCAATTTTGGGCACTTTAAGGAGGAGTCAGTTATATGATAAGTTCTCAAAATGCAAGTTTTGGCTATCATCAGTAGTATTCCTTGGTCATGTCATTAGTGGTGAAAGAATCGCGGTCGATCTGCCGAAGATAGTGACTATCCGAGAGCGGCCTGTGTTGAAAAGCATGGTTGAAGTCCGTAGTTTCTTAAGACTTGCCGGCTACTATAGGCGCTTAGTGGAGAACTTCTCGAGGATTGCACTTCCTCTCACTAAATTGACTAGGAAAGATCAGAAGTTCGTTTGGTCGCACGAGCGCGCACGGGCTTTTGAGGAACTAAAGAGCCGTTTGACCACAATGCCCATTCTATGCTCGCCATGTGGAACGAAAGGTTATGAAATATATAGCGATGCCTCAGGGAGTGGTTTGGGTTGTATCCTAGTGCAATTTGGTAAAGTAATTACCTATGGATCCTGACAATTAAAGGTACATGAGAGGAACTACCCAGTCCATGACTCAGAGTTAGCGGACGTGGTATTCGCTCTTAAGTTATGGAGGCATTACTTATACGGCGTGAAGAACGACATCTTTACAGACCACAAGAGCCTCAAGTACCTTTTAGATCAAAAGGGGTTGAATATGCGACAAAGGAGTTGGATGGAGTTCCTTGGGGACTACACCTTCGACATACGTTACACTCCTGTGAAGGGAAACGTAGTTGCAGACGCGTTGAGTCATCGTTCTCCCGCGCAAGAAAATTGGATTTGATGCATGATGAACATCTAATCCATGATCTAGAATCCATGGGGATCACTTGTGTCGATAAGAGAGAGTCTACTTCAATATGCTTGAACTGGACAGAGCTTCAATTCGACCTTGCAGATCGAGTTAGACAAGCTTTGGAGCTAGATGAAAGTATGAAACATTACAAAGCGGAGACTGCGGATGGGTCTAACACTGAATTATCTTTCGACTATGGTCTTTTATGGAAAGATGCTAGATTGTGCATCCCGAAAGTGTCCAATCTATCGGATGAATTGATGTACGAGGCTCATTTTACCAAGTACTCGATTCACCCGGGAAGCATAAAGATGTATATGGATATGAAGAAACTCTTCTGGTGGTCAGGAATGAAGAAAGACATTGCTCTCTATGTGGCAAAGTGTCATACTTGCGCATTAGTGAAGGCTGAATGTCAAACAACTAGTGGGTTTTTGAAGTCTTTGTCGATCCCAGAATGGAAGTTTGATGATATTTCAATGGATTTCGTGCACGGATTGCCGAGATCACAACATGGAAACGATGCCATTTGGGTGATCGTAGATTGTTTAACAAAAGTATCACACTTTATTCTGGACCGGAAAGATGATTCTGTAGAATTGCTAGCAAAGCTGTATGTTGATAATATTGTACGGCTGCAAGGTGTTCCCCGTAGCATCATAAGTGATCATGACGGGTGTTTCACATCAAACGATTGGAAGATGATCCACCAACTATTTGGTACTAAGCTAAAATTTAGCACATCCTTCCACCCGCAAATGAATGGGCATACCGAAAGGACCAATAGGACAATGGAAGACATGCTAAGGATGTGCGCCCTAGATTTTGGAAAGAGATGGGAGGACCACCTCTATATGATTGAGTTCGCCTACAACAACAGCTACCAGAAAAGTATTAAAATGGCTCCGTTCGAAGCCCTTTATGGTAGGAAGTGTCATACGCTGTTGACATGGGCTGAACCGGGAGACACGAAGTTGTTAAAGCGCAAAGATGTGGATGAAGCGAATGCGTCAATTCGGGCAATATGAGAGCGGTTGCTCATTGCCCAGGATAGGCAGGCAAAGAACTACAATGCAAATCACCGGAACATCAAGTTTGTCGTTGGTGATTGGGTTTATCTGAAGATCAAACCATTCAAGGGAGTATCAAGAATCCGACGCTTGAAAAAGATGAGTCCAAGGTACGTTGGACCGTTTGAGATCTTAGAACGCATTGGTGAAGCTGCCTACCAGCTTGCTCTATCTAAGGAGTTAAGCGGTCTGCACGATGTATTCCACATCTTCGTGTTGAGAAAGGTCATGAAGGAGCCTACTCATTTTGTTGCGGTTAGTGAAGTGCCGATTGATGGTGGGCTATTTTGGATCGGTAGGCGCCCTTAGAGGGGGGGGGGGGTGAATAAGGGTTTTTAAAAACTTATATTATATTTCGAAATACTTGCTTATGATAAGAAATCAAAATAGTGATTTTGTTTAAAGATCTAAATTGTTTTATAATAAAAGAGAGGATAATAAACAATTTAGAGAAATGAAGAACAAATCAATTTTATTACGCAAAGAGAGACATGATTATTATTAGTAAAATTTATTACAAAATTTTGATTTCAATGACGCTAGAAATCAAAGCGTAATATGAAAGACTCTTTTTGTTTTCTATACCGACTCGTATCCCCACGAACCGGTTGGCTTTAGCCGATCCTTCCCCAGATACAGCCTCAAGACGCTCTAGCCAACACTTCCCCGGATATGGCCTCGAGCACCCCCTAGACCTACACCCGAGACCTAATCGCCAAGACGAGGCGAATTTCTTCCCTAAGTCCTACCCTGACCTAGTCGCCAATACGAGGAGAATTTCACTAAACGATTACAGAAAAGATGTGAAATAAAAAGACAATAATATAAAAACTCCCTCTATCTGGATCTCTTGGAGAAGTAAACGTAGACGCAGAGTATGATCGTAGTCGATGCGGTCTTTCGTCACGGTGATGACACGTGTTGAAATATTCTCCACGGATCTCCTTAAGCCTTTATGGATTTGTGGGAGTATCTCTCTGAACCTTCCTCTCTATGTTGTGGCACGAAGCTCTAGAATTTTGGATCTCTAGAGGATGAGGAAGACGGAGCCAAGGGGTCCTTTTTATAAACTTGGAGCTAGCGCCTGAGGTAGTGCAATCGCCGGCGCTATCCCGGTTTAGGAAATATTCTCCGCGTGAGAATCCTTCATTTTAAGCAAGCCAGACGCCTTCCTCTATTGCTTTGCGCTACCGCCGGTGCTATCCCATTTTAGGACATTCTGTGCGGCAGAATCTTCAATCTAAGGAAACAATTCTCCCTTGCCTTCTGTGCTCAGCGCTACCGCCTGCGCTATCGGATACCGCCAGGCGCTTTCTTCTTCTATAAGTACTCCCGGAATTTGCGCTTAAGCAAACTTTTCGTCGACCAGAATTTCGTCGAACGCAGCTAATTGTTCGTCGAGCGAATTTTCATCGAACGCAGTGTTGAGAATTTCGTCGAGCGCCGCTTATAGTTCATCGAACGATAGCTAGCGCCTGCGCTAGGACTACCGCCAGTGCTAGTAGGAGTGTTGGATTTGATGGCTCAACTTTGGGGGCAACCTTCTTATGTAATCCTTGAGTCATGTGGACTTTGTTATCCTGCACACTTAAACACACAAGATCAAATACACATAGGTTTTGTTATTCTCAAACCTAGGAGATGCGGAAGACCATGTTCCAACAGACTCCCCCTTTTGATAATAACAAAACCATTAATGATAAATCAGAGCATTAATATATAACCATGATGAAACTTACTTGTGTGTGTGTGTGTGAGTGATGACTTAGGATAATTATCGATTTTAGCATTTAGAATTGCTCCCCCTAAATACATGCTCCCCCTAAGTGAATGCTCCCCTAATATGTAAGCTATCATCTTAATTAAGCATGTTAGTTTTCTATTTTGATAGCTGATTATATTTATCATGTTTAGTTCTCCCCTTTTGTTATTAGCAAAAGTGGGTAAGGTGACACCACTTACAAGTTGATAATAAGATGAAGGCATGATCGAGCTTGTAGAGAGAAGGAAATAATAAGGAGTTTTAGAATACTTTTCATTGAAATAGATTAGAGTTTGAGTATTACAATATTTTCATAAATCAGAGATTGTAGCATAAAAAAGATGTAATGATTTCCAAGTAACTAAACTACCCAGACAATATGTCTACACCCTAGCCCCGTACTAAGTGACGGATGGGCATGAGGAGCTGCATATATGCCATAGGTTGGGGTGTTAGTCCCATATGTAAACACTAGACAAAGCTCACCCTAGCACTCTTTCCCCCCAGTGCATCGCAAGGCTCCACTGGAACCCTCCACGGTTAAGGATAAGACATGACTAGAGATAAGGTTATCTAATGTCTACAACCCTACGCCCCCGCTATGGTGAGATATGTAATCATGGATAATAATTGTTGGAACCATTAAGCATTTAAATTTAGTGATAAGTTCATAGCCTATAGGTTTATATTTTTATTTGAATTTATGAAAAATCTCACATAGCTATTTTGAAATCCATTAATGAATCAGAGTTTTTAATATAACAATATTTCATAGAAATAAATCAGAGTTTTTAGCAAAAAAAAAAATTCATGTTTAGAGTAACCAATATAATGTTTACCAAGCAAGTCTACCACTTGTTGCAAGAAAGGAATTTTGGTATTTAAGACTTAGATATAAGCATGAAAGAGCAAGGTAAAACAATTATATGGTTATGATGCGGAAGACTTATAGAAATACAAGAAACATCTTATTGTAATCAATGATGATCCATAAAAAGATATATGAGTTAAATTTCAAAAAGAAGATGTTTTTTGTAAATCATTTTTCAATTAAAATCTTTAAGTTTGACAATAAAGTAACCAAGCATGAAATAATGCTATCAAAAAGGGATTACTACAATGTTATTTTAATTCACAAATTCAAAACATACCAAACATTGTAGAAAGCATGCTAGGTTATCTAGTGCATTTCATAAATAAAGAGTAGTATAGAATTAGCATTAGGATCCAATACTCATGAGAAGAAGTGTTATGGAAGATAATGATGTGCACATAAGTGTATTTTGAATAGAGTAAACAAATGTTTTAATCAAAAATACAAGAGATATGTACAGTAAAGAGCACAATAAAACACAAATAATTTTACTTCCACACACTTCAATGCACAAAAAAATGTACCACTACCAAGGTGCTTTGCACAAACAATGCTCATTAAGACTTATCAGGGTGCAAAGTAGTGCTTGGGTGATCACATATTTTATTTTTAATGTTGAGACTAGTGATCCGGTGTACTTAAGAATAAGTGGTTTTTATTTTGAAAGAAAGATATGGTTTGCACAAGACACTTTACTATTCTTTCCAAGGTGCTCAACCTCACAACGCTTATTAAGACTTATCAGAAGGTTCAAGTAGTGCTTGGTGGAGTTATCTTTGTCACTTTATTTTATGATTTTTGTTTTGTACAAAGGTCTCCGAATACACTTGTTTTGCAAACCAATAGAATTTATGAAAGCATAACCACTTTTCTTAACTTTTAAAAGTGCAAATAAAAGGTTGTGTAGGTAAGATACTTGTGTAGTTTTAATTCATTGTACTATTACAGAACATACACAAGCATTCTTAGATTAAAAGAATATGTAGACAATGCCAAAATAAGTGAGTGAATAGCGATCATTATCAAACATAAAACATTTACTCATACTTAGAGGCATGCTAAGCTTGGTTCTACACAACTTTTTCAATATAATTGATGCACACATTAATAGATATATCAAAGCATGATGAAGATAATGTTCAAAGTATTTTGAAAATATGAATCACAACATTGTAGAAAGTCTTAAATGATAGAAGAAATCATGCTTGATTTTCTCAATAAAGTCCATACAGTATTTTTGATATTTTTGCAAAATAATTTTAATTTAAAGTTTGAACTCTTATAATTTGATCTTGGACTTTTCGAGGTCTACCCTATGAGAGGTTCGCCCGGTACTAGGAGATGTGATGGGATGATAGCCCAAATCTCCCTTTCGCAAGATACATGTAAATAGAAAAGTTAAGTTAAAAAATAACAATTTTTGATACTTGTTTTTGTTTTATATTTTTGTATTTGATTTTTGTATATAGAATTCAAACAAATATCCAAAGACAAAAAAATATTCTTTTTGTAATTTGGCTTTTGTAATTTTGTATTTTAATTTTTCAAAAACAAGTACAGGCAGAATTGCAAAAATGAGTAGTACATATAAAATAATATATTTTTATTGATTTTTCAGAATTTTAAAATTGTAGAAAATCGTACACTTAAGCTAGCGCCGATGTTAGCTCACAGAGAGTACTTATTTTGATCATATAGCCTAGATTTTCTTCGATTTTGCTTCCAATTTTTCTTAATTATGTTTGTGTAATGTAAGGCCAGTCTAATGAAGTGAAGAGACGAGAAGAAATCGCAAAAAGTTACGGAAGTTAAAATTTTAGTACATGGGTTTCACATTCATTAAAGCTCCATATTCATTAGACCTTAATTCTTGAGTTTTGAACAACATATGAATGAGTGAAATGATCATAAATAAGTGAAATAATATTCATGCAATTTTTCAATTTTGATTTGACATGATTATGATTAAACATACTATGGGTAATTGAAAATGACGCAAATATATTAACTACCTAAGCAAAACTTGCGCATTTTATAAATTTAGCCTAATACCCCTAAAATACCTTTTAAATCCATTATGACACTTATTTCATTTAGTCTTAATAATATCATATGACAAATTTAGTTTTTCAAATTTTATATGACTTTTAGGAAATGGATTTAAAAAGAAAAAAGGATAAGTAGATCACTTAAAAAATGACATGACTTTTAATTTAACTTAGTTCAATTTGATTTATTTATGAATTTTGGTTTAATACGAGAAAGTCATATCACAAGTTATATAAAGTGATCATATCATGATGGTTCAAAAAAAATAAAAAGCAAAAACAAAAAGGAAATTAAGCATATCATGAAGTAGAGAATTGATATTTTATTTTGAGTTGATTTCTACTACATGCAAATGATTGGATACTAATGAATAAGAGATTTAGGTATGCAAAGGGGACCAAGTGTGGTGGTTCCTTTGGGTACCCAAATATAATGTGTAGGTTTGTGGGTAGTTAGTGATGAATGGGTCCTTTCATGTGAAGTTAATGTTTCATTTTTAATTTTGGGCCTCCATTCAAACTTTGGTTTAATGTTATTCTTATATGTCAAATATCCATTATGATAATCTTTATATTGATGATTATGATTATAATGATTATTAAAAGTATTGTTCATAGGAAATTTGTGCAATTTTAATTTTGAGTTGGGAGAAACATGATTTTGCAAGTAATGATGATTTTGATTTACAAACACTTTGTGTTTCTTGTTCTCATTACTAGACTTAGTTAAGATGTTCATATTCATATTCAACTTGCTTTTGGAGTTTGCTTGATATTGAAAATTTTTCTTTATGATTTCCTTAAGCAAGTTAATTTTAGTTTCTAATTCATTGTTCTTAAGTTTCAAATTATGTCTAGCTTTATTATACACAATTGTGCTATTTTTAAGAGTAGAAACAATTGAATAAATATGGTTTTGATATTCATTTCCGTATTCCTCAAATATTTCATCCATCTCTTCAATTTCAATTTTATAACTTTTGCATGTAGCACAATCGCCTTTTAAAGATGAATTTTCTAAAGATAATTTTTCATTATGTTCTTTTATACAAATAATTTCTTTTTCAAGTTCCTTGAATTTTTCCTTAATATTATTACAATCAAAACAAGGTCTTGTGCTTTCAATTGAAGTGACATGAGTAAAGCTAGATAAATCAGATTTTGATTCTACTTTAACTTTTGCTAATAAATTTTTATTTTCTAAGCGCAATTTGCAATTTGCATTTTTTAATTTCTTAATTTTGCGCTTTGTAATTTGTAGCAATTGTAAAGTAGAAATAGAATTGCAAACAATAAGATGATTTGATTTCCTTACAGTGCTTTTGGAAGAGGCATGATTTGAACACATAGTTTCTTTGACATCTTTATGGCACTCCTCATCTGAAGATAGTATTTCTTCTTCTCTTTTATTTGATGTGCACTTCATGGATCCGTCATGAGAAGAACATTCTTGAAGACTTGTGCAAGCTTGCATATTCTCCGGTTCTTGCGATTGTTCCATACCTGTAGAAGGAGAATCATACATTTCTTCAAGAAATTTCCATACTTTGTATGCACTAGAAAAACATTATATTAATTTGAAAATTTCATTTGATAGAGCACAAAATAAATAATGTTTGGCTTTTGCATTTAGATGACGTTCCTGTTTATTTGATTCATTCGCTAGTCTAACTATTGCTATATCCTATGCATTGATATCTAAAATTTTAATAAATTTTTCCATTAATAATTTTCACCCTTTATAATTTCTCCCTTCGAATAAAGGTGGTGCAAGAGATTTTTCTTCTTCATAAAAATTTTCCCCACCAATAGAAGCGAGATCATGAGACGCCATTATTCCCGGTTGTTAAGCCGATTTGGAATAACCTGGCTCTGATGCCACTTGTTGGATCGGTAGGTGACCTTAGAGGGGGGGGGGGGTGAATAAGGGTTTTTATAAACTTATATTATATTTCAAAATACTTACTTATGATAAGAAATCAAAATAGTGATTTTTTTTAAAGATCTAAATTGTTTTATAATAAAGGAGAGGATAATAAACAATTTAGAGAAATGAAGAACAAATCAATTTTATTACACAAAGAGAGACATGATTATTATTAATAAAATTGATTACAAAATTTTGATTTCAATGACGCTAGAAATCAAAGCGAAATATGAAAGACTCTTTTTGTTTTCAATACCGACTCGTATCCCCACGAACCGGTTGGCTTTAGCCGATCCTTCCCCGGATACCGCCTTAAGCTGCTCTAGCCAACCCTTCCCCGGATATTGCCTCGAGCACCCCCTAGACCTACACCCGAGACCTAGTCGCCAACACGAGGCGAATTTCTTCCCTAAGTCCTACCCAGACCTAGTCGCCAAAACGAGGCGAATTTCACTAAATGATTACAGAAAAGATGTGAAATAAAAAGACAATAATATAAAAACTCCCTCTATGTGGATCTCTTGGAGAAGTAGACGAAGACGGAGAGTATGATCGTAGTCGATGCGGTCTTTCGTCACGATGATGACGCGTGTTGAAATCTTCTCCACGGATCTCCTTAAGCCTTTATGGATTTGTGGGAGTATCTCTTTGAACCTTCCTCTCTATGTTGTGGCATGAAGCTCTGGAATTTTGGATCTCTAGAGGATGAGGAAGACGGAGCCAAGGGGTCCTTTTTATAACCTTTGAGCTAGCGCCTGCGCTAGTGCAACCGCCGGCGCTATCCCGGTTTAGGAAATATTCTCTGCATGAGAATCCTTCATTTTAAGCAAGCCGGACGCCTTCCTCTATTGCTTTGCGCTATCGCCAGCGCTATCAGCTACCGCAGGCGCTATCCCATTTTAGGACATTTTGTGCGGCAGAATCTTCAATCTGAGGAAACAATTCTCCCTTGCCTTCTGTGCTCAGTGCTACCGCCTGCGCTATCGGATACTGCCGGGCGCTATCTCCTTCTATAAGTACTCCTGGAATTTGCGCTTAAGCAAACTTTTCGTCGATGGGAATTTAATTGAACGCAGCTAATAGTTCGTCGAGCGAATTTTTGTCGAACGCAGTGATGAGAATTTCGTCGAGCGCCGCTTACAGTTCGTCGAACGATAGCTAGCGCCTGCGCTAGGACTACCGCCAGCGCTAGTAGGAGTGTTGGATTTGATGGCTCAACTTTGGGGGCAACCTTCTTATGTAATCCTTGAGTCATGTGGACTTTGTTATCCTGCACACTTAAACACACAAGATCAAATACACATAGGTTTTGTTATTCTCAAACCTAGGAGATGCGGAAGACCATGTTCCAATAGGCTAGAGACGAAAGTAAAGCCCATACGCATCGAGGATACCGAGGTGAAGTAATTATGGAACAAGGCCATCCGAATGGTAAAGGTCCGTTGGAATAATTGCGGGAGAGAGGAACTCCCTTGGGAAAGAGAGCAAATCATGCTTGCGGAGTAGCCCAAGCTTTTCCTCTCAAGTATAATTTAAGTTTTGTACCTTGCTGATGTTCAAATTTTGGACCGAAATTCTTTTATGGGAGGCGGAGTTGTAACACCCCACATTTAAGAAATTGGGTTGAGGTTAGAAGCTCTACCAGAAATCATCGAATGGACTCGAGCGGTCTCGACGAATCATCGAAAGGACTCGACAAATGTGACGGTCTTGACGAATTGGACTTGGTCGGCGAATTCTGATGTCTCGATGAATCGTCGAATGATCTCAACGAATCGTCGAATGGTCTCGACGAGTCTCAACGAACACTGGTTTCAGCAAATTATTGAAGTGTCTCGAGTGGTCTTGATGAATCAGCGAAAGGGTCTCGACGAATTATCGAAAGGGTCTCGACGAATCATCGAAAGGACTCGACAAATGTGACTGTCTCGACGAATTTATATCATCACTCGACGAATGCAAACAGAATGGTGATTTATGCCTGTTTCAATTTTTGACGGAAATATAAGTGCCAGTCCTTCACCGCAGCTATCCAAATCCACTTGAATGGTCGATCCGACGACTGTCAAGATTTCGAAATCCTTTATAGGGGCTAGGTGATAACTTTAGATTTATTTCTACCTTTTCATTATCTTTCTCCAATGTGAGAAAGCTGAGAGCTCAAGGAAGAAGAAGAAGGCATCTTCCGCCAGTGACGGAGCTCCGAAGCTCCGAGGCGCGAGACGTTTCTAGATCCACGGAGAGCAGCCATAATTGTTCAATCACAATAAGAGTTCATAACTCAATAAGCCTGCCTTGACCAATGTACCAGTGCTGTCATGTCCTTTTGTCCCTTACATCCGGATAAATTAGAGGCATGGACCGTGTCACCCTGATAATTATTCAATCCTAGTTTCCTTATCTCGAATAGACTGTCTGAAATTGGTGAGCTCAATATCCTATATTGACTCAACCAAGCATGGCCATGCATTTTTCAGTCTCTTTCCATCAAGGGGCCCTTGGATGTAACTCCTGTCATATAGAAGGACAAATCCATATCTGTCCACACACAAACATCCAAATGAATCGTTGCATACACAATAACCACCGTTATCATCAACCTTCTTCAAGGAAGACTTTTGATGGCATCAAAGTACGCTCTTTCTCACTTGATGAATGCTGTGACTTCAGGTCAAAGAACCACAAACACCATTGCCATATGAGACCTAATTGTGACACATTCATATAACAATCCACAAAGTAGTCTCATGGTGGGTCTGTCCAGTACAACTTGTTCATTAACAAGTACCCATGTGATGACTTGATATCACAATATCATGACCTGTGAGAATCAGTCATTAACCAACGCACATGCTAGTCTTAATGTACCATCATTGCCCTTAGCTTCTAAGATGATACATCGACTAGGGACCATTTAAGAATGAAGCTTCTTAAAAATATAGGCCCTCACATTCAAGTCACGTACTTGAATTCCTATGGAAGCAAACATTCTAAGGGCATTTATTATGCTAATTAATCTATCAAATAGAAACAGTTGACATAGTAAAAGAATTTTCCATAAATGTAAAATGAAATATAAAATACTCTATTCATCACATGAATAACAACCGACACAAATACAATCCACAAGACTCCCACTAGAGATGATCATTCAGGTATCTAATACCCATTGATCTAGTATGACAATCATGCTTTCTCTTTGCAAGGGGCTTTGTCAGTGGATCCGCAATATTTTCTTCAGTCGGTACTCTGCATATGCTCACATCTCCTTGATCGATAATCTCTCGAATAAGATGGAACCGCCGAAGTATGTGCTTGGAGCGCTGATGAGATTTAGGTTCCTTAGCTTGGGCAATTGCACCATTGTCATCAAAGTAGAGAACTACATGATCAACAATGCTAGGAAATACATCTAGCTTGCCGACGAATTTCCTAATCCATACATCCTCCTTCGCTGCATTTGCTGCAGCAATATATTCGGCTTCTGTCGTAGAATTGGCAACTGTCTCTTGCTTGGAACTCTTCCAGCTTATAGCTCCTCCATTAAGGCAAAATAAAAAACCTGATTGAGACTTTGAGTCATCCCTGTCAGTATGGAAGATAGCATCTGTATAACCCTTTACAACGAGCTCTTCCTCTCCACCATACACCAAGAGTACATCCTTTGTCCTTCTCAAGTACTTTAGGATGGTCTTGATGGGTGTCTAGTGACTATCACCAGGATCAAACTGATACCTGCTTATCATGATCAAAGCATAGAAGACATCGGGTCGAGTACATAACATTGCATACATGATTGATCTAACTGCCAAAGCATATGGAATCAACTTCATGCGGTCCTTATCTTCCAAAGATTTAGGACATTGATCCTTAGAGAGACTGACACCATGCGACATGGGTAAGAATCACTTCTTGGACTCAAGCATGCTGAATCGTTTCAACACCTTCTCAATGTATGTACTTTGGGTCAAAACCAACAACTTCTTTGATCTATCTCTATAGATCTTAATACCAAGTATATAAGCCGCTTTGGCCAAGTCTTTCATAGAAAGCAGTTCACTAGGTTGTTCTTAACAACTTGCAAGGTCAGAATGTCATTCCCAGTCAACAATATGTCATCTACAAACAATATTAGGAAGACAACTATGCTCCCTCTAATTCTCTTGTAAACACAAGGCTCATCTTCGTTCTTGATGAAACCAAACTCTTTGATTTTCTCATCAAAACGTAGATTCTAACTTCGAGAAGCATATTTCAATCCATAAATGGGTTTCAGTAGCTTGCATATTTTAGTGGCTTCATTTGAAGATTCAAAACCCCCGGGTAGTGTCATATACACTTCCTCAAGGGGGTTTCCATTTAGGAAAGCCATTTTGACATCCATTTGCCAGATCTCGTAGTCATAATGCGCAGCAATAGCAAGCAGAATTATGATGGACTTAACCATAGCAATAGGAGAAAAGGTCTCATCATAGTCAACACCATGAATTTGCTTGAAACCTTTAGCCACTAATCGCCCTTTGAATGTCTGTATATTCCCATCCATGTCGGTCTTATTCTTGAAGACCCACTTGCACCCTATGGGTCGTGCCCCTTCAGGTGGTTCCACCAAGGTCCAAACTTGGTTTGCATACATGGAGTCCATTTCAGATTTCATGGCATCAAGCCACTTCTCAGAGTCTGGTCCATTCATAGCCTTTTGGTAGGTTGCAGGTTCATCATCATGATCCATAAGCAACACATTACCTATTTGAGACACGAGAAATCCATATCTCTCAGGTTCAAATCTTGGTCTACCAAATCTATGTAGGAATTGTGTTTCTTGAGCAGGCTCTCCAGCTACAACTACTTATAGTCCTTGCTCAGTTTCCAACTCAGGTTCATTTTCAGTTTGTGTTCTTGAACTTCTTCAAGTTCTACCATTGCAGTCTTTTTGGATAAGAACTCTTTCTCTAAAAAGACGCCAGTCCTTGCGACAAACACTTTGCCCTTAGATGGTAGGTAGAAGTAGTATCCTTTGGTCTCCCTAGGATACCCGACTAGATAACATTTATCCGATTTGGGTTCCATCTTGTCAGGCATTTGATATCATACGTATGCCCCACAACCCCAAATTTTAATAAAAGACATACTAAGATGCTTCCAAGTCTATATCTCATATGGTGTCTTTAGAACCATTTTTGTTGGAGCATTATTTAAAGTGAGAGCAGTAGTCTCTAGATCAAATCCTCAAAAGGAAACAGGCAGATCTGCATAAACTCATCATCGATCGCACCATGTCTAATAATGTATGATTCCTCTTCTCAGAAACACCATTATGTTGTGGTGTTCTAGGTGGAGTGTGTTGTGATACAATACCACATTATCTAAGATGATCATGAAACTCATGACTTAAGTATTCGCCACCTCGATCAGATCGGAGTGCCTTAATCCTTTTACCCAATTGGTTCTTTACTTCATTCTTAAACTCTTTGAACTTTTCAAAGGTTTCAAATTTACACTTCTTAAGATATATATATATATCCGTATCTACTGAAATCATCAGTAAATGTAACGAAGTAGTAGTACCCACCTCTAGCCATACAATACATGGTCCGCATACATCACTATGTATTATAACCAAGAGATCATCAACCCTTTCACTACAACTAGTGAAATGGGCTTTTGTCATCTTGCCTAATAAACATGACTCGCATCTCTCAAATGATTCATAATCAAATGAGTCCAATAGCCCATCTTTATGGATCTTGGATATGCGTTTCTCATTTATGTGGCCTAAACGATAATGACAAAGGTACGTAGGATTCAAGTCATTTGTTTTTAGTCTTTTAGTATTTTCTACATTATAGATCGGATGGTCTAAGTTCAAAACATATAAACCATTAAACAATTGGGCTACACTATAACAAACATCATTCATAAAAATTGAACAATAATTGTTCTTAATTATAAATGAAAAACCCTTCATGGCAAGACATGAAATGGACATAATGTTTCTAGTTATGGTTAGAACAAAATAACAATTATCTAATTCTATTACAAGCCCAGTGGGCAAAGAAAGACGATAGACACCAACAACAACGACAACAACTCTTGCTCCATTTCCAACGTGCAGGTCTACATATCCTTTACCCAGCATTCTTCTCCTTCCCAGTTCCTGCACATTTGTACAAATGTGAGAACCGCATCCGGTATCCAATACCCAAGATGAAGGAGGAGAAATGTTTATTTCTATAACGAAAATACCTGAAGCGGAAGTCATATTTCCCTTCTGTTTTTGCAGATCCTCAATATAGAGGGGACAATTCCTCCTCTAATTCCCTTCCTTACCGCAGTGGTGGCACTTTCCTTTCTTTCCTAAACCTTTCCTTTTCAGTGCAGAAGATTTGGGATCAAAACGAGACTTAGACCCTATCTTCGCCTTCTTTGATCCATTGGCCTTAACCTTGTCTTTATGCACCATCAATATGGGGCTAGCAGGCTTGGCCTTCTTCATATTGTTCTCGGTAGTCCTCAACATGCCTAGGAGCTTGGGCAATGTATTGTCTATTTCATTCATGTTATAGTTCAATATGAACTGCTCATAACTGTCCGACAATGATTGCAGGATCAGATCAGTGGCCAACTCTTGGCCAAAGGGAAAACCCAGTCTTTCAAGGTTCTCTATATACCCAATCATTTTGAGTACATGAGTCCCTACTGAGTCTCGAGCTCCCATTTTGCAGTGAAATAATGCCTTGGAAATGTCAAACCTCTCTTGCTGAGCTTGCCCCTCGAACATTTTCTTAAGGTGCTCGATTATCTCATAACTACACATGCTCTGGTGTTGCTTCTGAAGTTCAGAGGACATGGTATCAAGCATGATCCATTCCACATCCAGGGTATCATCTTGATATTTCTTAAAAGCATCTCTATCTGCTCGGGGAGCATTCCTAGTTGGCTCTGCGGAGGCTTACCCTTCCAAGACATAAAGCTTGCACTCTTTCCTGAGGACAATCATCAGGTTCTTATACTAGTCAAGGAAGTTCGTCCCGTTGAGCTTGTCCTTCTCAAGGATTGCTCCCAGGGACAGAGTGGAGTGTGATGTGCTTGCCATTGAAATTCTTAGTATTATATTTCAAAATAATTTTTAGTATTATATTTCAAAATACATTTTATTTAATAAGGACTACTTTTATTAAACACTCCCACTATTTTATTCAAATTGATAACCCATAATATCAATTCAGAGAGTTTGTGCGAGCTTCTCTCTTAGTGGACAAGATCCGTATTTCATCGCCATCATAAGTCAACTTTGGCTGATCACCCACAATGTGGCTATTTAGGTAAGCAACTTTTGCCAATTGCATCATTATGCAAGTCCTGTATGGTTGGTGAATAACTTTTTATTCACATCCATCATATGGTGCATGCCAATCCTATGCCTCTAGGCACTCAACCTTTGAGGTCACCTAGTTTAGTTTGACCCAATGTCGACAGTGGGATATCACAATTATCCGCTCACACCCTTACCGAGATTGATTAATGCACCTTGCTTTGGCAAGCCCACACTTCATCGATCGAGGAAGGAAGAGTGTCATCCATCGGAAGGTATCCGTATAATTAATATTGGATAAGGTATTTTATGATAATCGATTAACATTTAATCATTATGCACAAAATAAAATACAACATTCACAATCCAAAGACATCCCAGATGTGCACAAAATAAAATTATCAACACTTTGATAAAAAGGGCTAAATCTGAGCATTTAGAACACTTCTAAATCTCCAAATTTACATGCATTGGACACAGGAAAAAACAACTCTACTTATGCAGTAGACAAGTTCGTCTCTCAATGTAAGATTTAAAATCTAAGAAACTTGGTTTCACAAACCATTCTGAGGGATGGTTACTGCAAAGGAGAAACGATTTTTGAAACATGAAAATCACAACACAATCACATGCGTTCCTGGCGGGGTCTTACAAAATATATCAAAAATGATGTTCCAGGAAGAAATCTAGACAATTAGAACACTTATAAATTTTTGATTTACACACACTAGATTGCAAACCTGCCTCTGATACCACTGTTGGGTTTTCAATAACAACACATCAGATGTGCGCAACGGGAAGATAGGACAAGAACAACCCAAAAGAGTTTCGGATCTTGCAATTTCATGAATCAAGAAATAAAAGGAGAAGCAACACATCGCAATATAATTGAAAGGGATTGAGTCAACACTCAACCAAGATGCTCCAAGGTCTGATCCCAAAGACAAACTCTGAGTTCCAAGTACTGAAATGGATCGGCACCTCTACAGAAGTCCACACAGTGAAGGAGAACCCCACGACCCTTGTCCAACAAGATCTGGGGTGGAGGAAGAATGACCTCTATGTCTCCCATGAACTACTAGATCCGACAATAGGGAGAGGCGCCGATGACGATCTTGCGGAATGCAGACGAAACTGTCGAGACCTATATAGAACCCTTCCATTTCGGCTCTGTCAGTTTCGCGAAAAGAAGTAATCTACAGGAAACCTAATCACTTCCTATTTTATACTCAAGGCATAAAATAGGTTATCCGCAGACCCGAGAATTTATTGGTGTACAACATGATTCATCGAGATAATTTGACGATACGACGCGACGAATCAAAACGTGTTTCGTCGAGACATTCTCGATGATTCGTCGAGTACAACACATATCATTGAGACAATTCGACAATGCGACATGACGAATCAATACGTGGTATCTTGACGATTCATCGTGTACTACTTTTCCCATCGAGACGTTCTCGATGCAACTCCAATCAGTCACAAGATTGGTCCTCCACTCACATCCTTATGAGTAAGGCCAACACAATCCTTCATCCAACTTCTCCAACACTCTTATATGAGACCATATAGGCTCATATTGCGTTGACAGTAAGACTAACTACTTGATTGCTTTGAGATCACCTTAGAAAAACCAACATTACTCTCGCGTAGTTCTTTTCTGTTATCATCTTACTAACGTCAAGCTAGTGTGCTCGATATGGTGTGGGGTCCCAACCAGACCTACTGTTATATTGTTTATACTGACAAGATGTTACAAAAGCATCCTCATCTAAGTCCACCAGCGAGTGAAGCATCTCTTTCTGCCTCAAAGAAGTCTGCCTCTCTTGCCACCTCTTCAGGTAGTGCACATGTGGTCTCCCAGGGTAAGTGGCTCATTAACTCTGGTGCTACTACTCATATGATGAGAAATCCTCTTCTTTTCACTCATTTGGACAAACATGATCGATCACCACTGGTTTTGATTGTGGATGACTATCTGTCCCCTTTGTGCGGGATTGGTATGGTCTAGGTCACTACGTCTCTTCAACTTGAGGTCACCTCTACGTGTCGACCTTTCCATGCAATTTGCTCTCTATTACATCTCTCTATAGTCAACTACATTGTTCAGTCACGTTTACGTCTACTACTTATTCTTTTTAGGATCCTCTCTCCAAGGAGATGATTTCTACTGGGACTAGAAGTGGCGGCCACTACTTCCTTAATAAAGTCTCCGCTCACTCTGCGTCTACTATCTCCAACTCTCTTCTTTATTGGAATCTTCTCCTCGATCATCCTCCTCTACTAGCTCATGCTAAACCTGCCAAAGGATGACTAATCCCTCAACTGTGAAACCTGTCAGTTAGGCAAACATCACCGCTCCTTTTATCTAGCTAAATATGGACATAGCTCTTCTCGACCTTTTGATATTGTTCACTCAAGACAATAGAAATCGAGAGTGATAGGATTGGATCTTGCTTTCACTCCTATTGCTTGATCGATTTCGAAGCTTTCTTCTCAACTCTTTCCTTTGTCGTGAAAGAATCCACTGCAGGCTCGCTCCGACTCTCTCTTGAATCAGTGTTGATATCAGCTAAAAAGCTGAAGCGCCATTCATTCATCCGCTTTTATGAGAGGCTTTTCGACCTCTGTGGTAGTTGTGAGGTTTAAAGTTCTTATTCTGTCAGCTCTACAATAAAAGTTCTTCGTACTGATAATGCTAAAAAATATCTTAGTAACAAATTTTCAACTTTTTGTATCCATAATGTTATTGTACATCAAACTAGTTGTGCTTACCCCTCTCAACAAAATGGAGTGGCTGAATGAAAGAATCGCCATCTTCTAGACGTTGCTCATACTCTTCTCACTCAGATGAATGTTCCTCGCTCATATTGGGGACATACTATTCTCATCTCTTGTTGTCTCATCAACCATAACCCCTATATAGTTCTCCACAGTCATACCCCTTTCTCCATCATGTACCTAGGTGGACCACCTTTTCCTCTACCCTCACATTTGTAACATCCCATTTCCTACTAGACCCCCCTAGGGTAATATAGGTCATGATGACATGGCTAGGGCAAGGTAAAATGTTTAGAACTAAATAGGCTTGGTAAACCCACCTTGTGAACCCAAGTCAAACTAGGTCAACATAGCCTAGTTCACCCTAATTAAACCCATAATGACTAAATTGAACTCACCTCACCCCAATGATTACAAAAATAAGTCATTAGAGTCATGATCAACATCATTGGGCCAACTAATTCCTTAGATTTGTCCTAAGTCAACTCTAGGTCAACATAACCCAAATTGCCTTAATTAGGTTAAATTGACCTCTCAATGACCCCACCATGACCCAACTCACTTTGGGCGGTGACATCAGACCCAAGAACATCATGTGGGGGCAACCACTTCATTAATTGACCATGTCAACCATAAAGTCAATCATGGTCAAAATTGGCATAATTAGGGAAATTAAGTGGGCTAACCAATTTCCAATGAGCTAAGGCTCTCGACCCATAGCCCATCCTGCAAACCAACTAATAAACTACCACCCCTAGCCCTGGAAAGGTGACATGGCCACATGCATGAGGGAAAAATGGGAAAATTCCATGGGCACCATATAGGACAAAGAGAAAATAGGGGAATGGAGGCCACTTGGCCCTCCATTCCTTCTCCCAACCTCATCTCTCAACTCCTCATAGCGAGGCAACCAAAAATGGAGGAGAATGGATGCCAAATGGCAGCTAGAAGGAGCTTCCTAACCTTGGTCGAGTAACCCATTAATGGGGTTCCCTCCTAAACCCAACCTCAACCTCATTTGATCTCCCTAATAGCTTCCAAACTTCCCGAGGATTCGAGTAGAGCCTTCAACCCAGGAGATTAAGCTCAGGGTGCCATAATTGAGCAAGGCCACCCGAAAGCTCCACATCTGCGCCTCCCCAAAAAATTACCAGAACTAGAGCTCAATTATAGGTGTGTTTCCGCTTTTCTCCCTTAGTCCTAGCTTCCCAAATCAATTACATGAAGATTCGAGCTCAATTGAGCTTGAATAGGGCTCATTCAATCGACCGAAAGCTCAAATTTTGGCCATGTTAGAATCCCATTTCCGGCAATCTCAGGCTGCCTGACCACCACCCCCTGACATCCCTCACCTCGACGGAGGCGGTGGCGGCGGCGGTTGGCCGGGAAGACGCTTGGGTGACCAGGAAATCAACTCCAAAGTCGCTCTAGGTTGGGGAAATCCTGGATGTCGCTAGAGCTTGAAGATGACGGCGAGCCGTTAGATCTGTGCCAGGATTCGTGCAGATATGGATATACGCAGACACATGCATGATTTAAGTGAAATGATGACTTGGTCAAGCCCAGGACAACCCATTCATGCACAGTTTTGAGCTTGCTCTGGTTAGATTCAGACCAAGGCTTCAACATCAATGTTATATACCTTGGTGAGGGCTTCCCGAATTATGGTTAAACTCCTTCTCGGGTGACTTGTAGCTCTCACAATCTTGATTCAAAGTTAGGGTATCTTTATGACCACACAAATTTTTTATTTTGTATTTCTCTCAAAGAATTAGCTGCATGTTAATGAAATTTGGGCCCTATATATATTATGATGTTATACACTATCTCTGTAAATTTTAGAATTTTTGGAATTATTTTTTTTTAAGTTTTAGTGAAAAATTTAGAGATGTGACACTAAAGATATAAATGAATTTTTATGCCTTAGGTGATGTGAAAAATACCAAATCTGTGGTGACATATTCTTTATTTCATTTTACACATATGGTGTAAGTTTGAGGCCAATTGGACTCATGTATGTGAGTAAATTTTACTTTAAATAATTTGTATAGTTCAAAATGCGACATGGATATGACACAAATTGTATTTTAATGTACTCTTCCTAAAAATACCAAATGCATGACATTGAAACTCCGGGAGACTCTCATATAGGTCAAATTGTATCTCTGTAATTAATTTGAGAATCTTTGGGTAATTATTACTATGGTTTGACATTATTTGGAAAATGTCACACTTTTAAATAAATGAAATTTGTGTGACCAAACAAATAAGGACAATTCCAACACTTTGGGAGAATCTTATTTAGGTCAATTTATATCTTTGAAAATATTTTGGAAATTTTAGAATAAAAACTCCTATTATTTAATAATATTTGAATTATGCCACACTTTAAAATATATGAAATAATGAGGACAAAATAAATTAGGAAAACTCCAGAACTTTGGTAGAACCTTATGTAAGTCAATTTATATCTATGGAAATATTTTGGGAATTTTATAGTAAACTCTCCTATTATTTAACAATATTTGAATTATGTTACACTTTTAAATATATGAAATAATGAGGACAAAATAATATTGAAAATTCCAAAACTTGGGTAGAAAATTATTTAGGTCAGTTTATATCTCTAGATATATTTTGGGAATTTTAGAATAATCACTCATATTATTTAACAATATTTGAATTATGCCACACTTTTAAATATATGGAATAATGAGGACAAAATAAAATAGGAAAAATTCCAAAACCTTGGAAGAACCTTAATTATGTCAAACTACACCTATGGAATTATTTTGGGAATTTTAGAATAAACATTCCTATTTGACAATATTTGAATTATGTCACACTTTTAAATATTTGAAATAATGAGGACAAAATAAATCAGGAACATTTTAAATCTCTGATAGACAATTATTCATACCTAAATACACCCATGATAGAAATTCTAGACCAATTGAATTAATGTAACATAGTTATCTCATATAAAGCCATAATTGTGGGTGCGGATAGTAATTCTAATTATGGTTATATACTTCAAGATATTTATCTTATGATGAACACACTTGGGTAGAACCTTATTCAGTAAGTCATTATTTTTTGGTAGAAGTTTTGGGCCAATTGGTTTAGTCTAACTTAACAAATCTCATATAAAGCCCTAATTGTGGTCGCAGATAGTAATTCTATTTAGGGTCATATACTTCAAGATATTTATCGATGATGACCAAACTATGGTAGAACCTTATTCAGTAAGTCATTAATTCTTGGTATAAGTTTTGGGCCAATTGGTTTAGTCTAACTTACGAAATCTCATATAAATCCCTAATTGTGGGTGCGAATAATAATTCTTTTATGGTCATATACTTCAAGATAATTATCATCTGATGAAAAAATTTGGTAGAACTTTATTCAGTTAGTCATAAATCTCTGGTGGAAGTTTTGGGCCAATTGGTTTAGAATAAACTTGGTTGATCTCATATAAAACCTCAAATGTGGGTGCCAATAGTAATCTTTGGTTACGAACTTATACTCCAAAATAACCTCGCAGCAACACGCTTCAATATCATTACACAATTACGAAATTTTAGGAGCCCATGATATTAATTATCTTAAGAAAGGGTGGTTTGGGATGTCATCCTATCGTATCACCTAGTACCGATGCGAGCCCTTCACCGGGTAGATCCCAGGAACTCCAAAATTCAACATAAATTGTTAAGTCTACATATGATGAACATATTAACCAGATGATGGACACTCAATATCTGTATAGTACCATAAGTAATCCATAGGATCATGATTAATTTATTACTGTTTATACTCCCCCACACAGGAGTTGAACCCTAGGCTATAGGGTGTTGTCAACTCAGAACTTATACAACTATCTTATATTATGAGGAATGATTATAGTGAGGACTTGGTTGATAGTCCCTGGGAGTTTTCAACTCAATTATACATATGAGGTGGGGATGCTTACTTGTGCATGTGCATATAGATCCTAATAATAGGATTACTTCTGGTGGTCTGCGATGCATGTCCAGTCATCACACCGATAGAAGCATGTAGACTTGGCTAGAGGGGTCGAGGTCTAGTGGGCCAGCTCAGCTGGTGTCCTGGAGACGCTCTCCTAATGACTCTTCCCTAAGATATGGAGGTCTGGTTGGGTACATTCCAGCAAGAGTATGCAGAGGCTCCACAATGCTTATGTGTTGAGGCATACGCAAGGCCTAGCTCTGGTAGTGTGTAATACCCACCTAGTATTTGAGACGCCCGCTCCACTGTCTCCATTTGACCATGATGGGAGGTGCTTGAGAGGTTAGCTACCCTCAAAAATTGAGAACTACATGTATATGTTGACATTGAGTAGCGTGTGTGAGTAAGTGTATGGTGAGTCATCATATCATAACATTGCATGACATGCATATCATAAACCTTCACCAAGATCCTTATCATATAAATTAGTATGAGCTCTTTTATTTGATGAGTTACTTTACTTGCTAGAACGACCCTTAACTTATAAATATGTATGGACATTTTTATAAGTTAAGTTATTTATTGTCTTTTGCTATAAGATTGTACATGGTAGCTTATTCAATCGTTTACCAATATATGTAGATTAAATAACCACTTGTTGAGAACAACAACAACACACTTACTATTCATATATGTACAACTACTTTATATAAAGCTATAGATGACACCATAAAATATATTACCTCTTCTGTCACCAGCTTGTATTACTATTACTGCATATATTATACCTTTCTTTGCCATCCTCCCGCCCGGTGCCTAGAAGTGGCTGGGGGAGCAGATGCCAAAACTGCTTAGTCTTTTTGACTTACAGTTAGTTGACCACATCATTTTAGGGAACTGTGTCGACGCAACAGCATCACCTCGAGTAGGAGGACCACCAGGCCAGACAGATAGAGCATGACGTGACGATGCGACACATATCGGTCCTTGCGCAGTAGATGTGAGACATTAGAGATCTTCCACTTTATATTAGATTGTATTTCATTTGGACATGTATTAGACTCTATTAGTCTTTATTACAGTTTTGTGGACTACTATTTCAATTTAAAGTGATATGGAGATAGTTTTTTAGTCCATTTACAATTGTGGTTGACCTGTGATATTTGGAAATTGTCGGAAGAATAGGCATCCTGTGGTGGTTGCTAGCCCGTGAGTTGGCTCTAATGCAAGGCGACTGTTCTGGGCATAAAACTCCCATAGGATGTGCTCAATTACCGGGAGGTGGAGTTTTACAACTGGTATCAGCCGACACACTATCCTATAATAGAACAAATCCACTAAACCACTGGAATACCCCACTCAAAAATTAGTTTGCGGACAAACTAATACAATGGAAACATTGGTGTGCCCATGTGCAAATTCACATTAGTAAGTCCACATTTTATAAAATAAGGCCAACTCTTTTGATATAAATTGTATCTTTCATTAGTAGCCTCTAACAAACATTGGTCCAAAGGCCACTGTTCCCCATTCGCCGACTACTTGTCCCTTTGAGCAGTTCGAACTCGGACAGACCCTGACGATAATCTTGGAGGCCTTCAGTAACATACCCAGAACAACTAGACCTCTAAAATGCATTTTGTCATGACAAGATCATGACATTACTCTAAGAGACCAAAATAGCCCTAAGAACCAAGGTGAATAGGTGAAAATTACCTTGGTGTGCAAATAGCCAAATTTGACTCCAAGGCTTATGGCTTGATATTTAAGCTTCAAAATGACAAGTTGACACCACCAACTCTTCTTAAACCCCTAGGGAGTACCTTGGGTCATTTAGGACCCATTGCGGTCAACCCAATTGATCAAATTGATCAAAGTCAACTCTATCCCAAAATAGGTCAAACCACCCTATTTAGGGACAATTAGGGTTCAATTGACCTAATTGACTTCCCCCCAAGTCAACTTAACCATCAAGGAAGGCCAAAGGGGTCAACGTTGACCCATTGGGCCCACTCGATTTCACCAAATTGATCAAAGTCAACCCTTGGTCAACATCACCCCAATTTGGCCTAGCTAGACTAAATTGACCCAATGTGGGTCCCACCATGGCCCAATCCACCATTCCTTGTGCTCATGGACCGATGACCACCATTTAGGGTCTGCCCACTCAAAAATTTGACCAAGTCAACTCAAAAGTCAACACTTGGTCAAATATGCCTAAATTGGGCTTTTGTGGAATTAAATCAAATTCTCATGGGCTAACGCCCTCAATAGAGGCCCATTATACAACCTAAACCTTATTACCTTGTATGCCCTCAAATTTGGGGAGAAAATTGACATACAAAGAGGCAAATTAGAGATGTGCCCCAATTTGGAAGAATCTAAGGAGGGAAAGAGGGAATGAGTGCCATTTGGCACTCAACTCCTCCTCCAAAGCCCTTCTATGAGCTTTCCCAGATAATTCCCAGCTTTTACCTATAGGTAGACAACCAAGTGGCTGGAATTGAGGAGAAAAGAGTGGGGGAGGGGGGGGGGGGGGGGAGGGCAAAATGTCCATTAATGGCAACCCATGATATAAGCTCCTCCATCTCCATTCAACCCTTCCTACACCATCAGTGAGCAGAGAGGAGTAAAAACTACATGGTTATTGAAGGAATCGTGGGATATTAGCAAGGTTCTTTAATGAAGGAGGGAGACCATGGAAATTCTGGGAAAAGTCCACCATCAAGCTCAATTAAGGCAGGTTTCCTTCTCTCCTCCACTTGCGCTAGATTCTCACTTCTCCTATTTTCGAATTCCATGAAGAAATGGCGAATTTCCATTTTTGTTTTAGTGTTCCTAACTCAAAAAATAAAAATGGCGGGGGAGCAACTCTGGCCACCTCCGGCCAAGATCTCACCGTCGGTGGATAGATAAACCTTTGTCGGAGGTGGTGGCTTGAGGGATTAGCTAGAGATGGCCTTAGGTGGCCGGGGTAGAGCTCCAAAGATGCTCCAGAAAGGAGCAATTGGGGCCCTTGGCTCAAGGAGGAAGAAGAGCTCCCTGCCGTTCGACCTGGATGAGCTGATAAATGCAGACCACGAATATAGAATTTAATGTTATATTAAGATATTTTTTTGCATAATATTTAATTAATTCTAGAAAATACTTAAAGGCAAAATCAAAAAATGTGCCCAACAAAAAAGATGAAGCCCTAGGTCTCTACTATTTTGTAGAAATTGAGTTAACCCAATTTGGAGCAACGTAGTTCCCTCAACACCAATTTTGGTGGGCTGTGTACATGAAGTGCCTTAAGCACCAATTAATTAATTTAAGGAGTTCTATAACTCCAAATATGCTAAAAATTGGGCCATGCATGAGTCACTCCCAAATACATACACTTCCCAAAAATGTAGATTTTTGGAATGACTTTTTCTATAGTTTTTATAATAAATTCATAATTCATGCATGGGCAATATAGATGGGTATATGAACCCTAAAGACCCCAAATTTTTGGTGGGGATCTCATCATGCCATGATTTTCCTCGGGTAAAAATTCTAGACAAATTGGATATATGCATGTTTGGGAAATACCCCTTACATGTAGGAGTAATGTATGGAAATACCCCTTACATGCAGCACCCAAGTTGAATTTAGTGAATTTGGACTTCAACTCCAAATAGGCTGAAAATTTGGACTTGCATGAGTCATGCCCATATACATAGCCTGCCCCAAAATGGAAATTCTTGGAAGAACATTTTCTATAGTTTTTGTATTAATTTAATTATCCATGCATGGTCAAATTAAGTGGGTATATGAACCCTAAAGACCCCAAATTTTTTGTGGGGATCTTATTATGTCATGGTTTGCCCCTGGTAAAAAGTTTAGACAAATTTGACATGTGCATGTTTGTGAAATATCCCATGCATGTATGAGTAGTGTACGAGAAAATGGCGTGCACTTAGCACCAAAGTTGTATTGGGTGAATTTCTCCCAAATGGCTTCCTAAGTGGTAGTGAGATTTTGTCCATGCATTTTTGGACTTTAATTTCTAGTTATTTTAATATTCCTTAATATGCCACACTTTTGGATTATGTAAATTATTAGTGACCAAATCATCTAGAAAAAATACATAATTCAGTCCTAGGAATTATTAGGACATGAAGTACCTCTAGAATTTAATTGGGGACTTTTGAGCACCATTCACTCTACTAAATTAAAATTGTTGGGATTTTAGGCCATGTGAATTAATGAAATAATCATAACTAAAATATTCTGGAAAATTCCTAAATTTTGATTATGACTATAATTAGGTGATATCTATCAGTATGAATTTATTCAGAATTTTTAGAGTAGTATTTTTTATACTTCATGTATAAATGTTGATTATTCACTATTATGAGATTTTGGCTTTTTAGGGCCATAATTTTTCTGCAAAATAATAAAACTTGGTAGGAGTTAATTTTGGAACATTATGAAGCCCTAGGATTTTATTTGTAATTTTTAGTTGATTTAATCTTGGTGAACTTCCTAAATGAGCCTTTGGGCTATATTTAGTAAAATTTGCTTAAGTGATCAAATTTCTTAGGAAAATAATAAAAATGTGTAGAAGTTCATTTTGGAGCATTATGAAGCCCTGAGAATTTATTTGTAATTCTTAGTTGATTTAATCTTGATGAACTTCCTAATATGAGTCCTTCACCCATATTTAGTAAAATTTGTTTAAGTGGTCATATCTGTCTGGAAAATGATAAAAAAATGTAGAAGTTCATTTTTGAGTATTATTAACTCCTGGAAAATTTCATGCAATTTTTAATTGAAACAAAAAGGGTGATTCTTTGTAAATGTTAATTAGGCCCAATTTTTGTATTAAATTATTATTGGCAGAAAATGAAATAAAAAATTACCAATTTCTGGAAATGTACATTTCTAACCTAGGTGAACCTCTGGGAAAATTTGTAGCAAAGACAACCATCATAAAACCATACTTCATGTGGAAATTGGAAGTCAACAATTAATTGTGGAAGTTAAATAATTAGGCCCTTAATGGAACATTGCACAAGATTGAACATGAAGACACTAATTGGCATGTAGAGATTCAAGAATAAATTTGGAGTCCTTTGAACATGGTTATCATTTACATCTCATAAGGGCCTTAGATTACACTCATAGTCATGCTGGTCTGCGGATAACAAATCTGCATTTAGTGGTTTGGACATCCTTTGGTCATCATACATAATTCCAACAACTTTAGAACTGTCATGTGCCATATAGGAGGGTGGGTAGGCCAGTTCATTTGGGAACAAGTCCTAGGTAAGTTTTATGTGCGGTTAGAGAAATGCAAGGTTGAATTATTAAGTCTAGAAAGAGGAGTGAGGCGATATGATCAACCATCAATAATATGGTATGTTAAGTTCCTAGGATTAGTCCTAGATCGAGAACAAGTGGTGATCAGTTGAGAAGAACCCAGTCAACAAATAATAGGCAGCGTTGAGAGTCCATTGAAAATCAAAGCTCCCCTAAATAACTCTAATCCATTTTAAGGCTCTAAAGCAATCAGAGAGATTGTGGGAAGTATGGTTAGCCACCAATAATAATAAATATCTTGAGAAAGGGAGGTTTGAGATGTCACCCCATCGTACCTCCTAGTATCGCAGTGAGCCCTTCATCAGGTAGACCTTGGGAAGTCCAAGATGCACACTAAATATTTAAGATTATCAAATGAGTAGATAAGATTAGATGGATTAGGAATATGAATGAATCATACACGTACAGCTTAGGTGAATAGTGCTTTTTAGAGTGGGATGGACAAGTCGGTCCATGGAACAGTAGGCTCGGTATTTCTGAAGGACGGGTTGGTCCTGCGAGCAATAGGCTCGGGGAATATATAATATAAGACTGGCAGTCCTGCGAGCTGAAGGATCGATTGATAGAGTAGATACGTAAGTGCATTGAATGTGGTGGTTCTTCGGTACTAGCCTAGTCTACACACCGACACAAGTACGATGACTCGGCAAGTGGCAGGTGTTCAGAGGGCCAGGTTGTTTTACTATGCGATTGGAAGGTCACATTCCCTAATAACCATACACTTATCCTTATAAAAGGTCTGATTTCTTTGATCCAGCAAGAGTACGCAGGAGCTCATGAGTACCGAGGACAGGTGCCATAGCGTACGTTAGGGCCTAAGTTTGGTAGTGTGTTATACCCACCTTGGTGAGGAGATGCCCGCTCCTCTTCCACCGTTTGACCACGAAGGGAGGTGACCGAGAGGTTAGCTACCCCCGAAAAGTGGGAAATAAAGGCGTGTAGGTACAAAGTCGTGTGAGTGAGTTGCAGGTGTGTGAACCATCGGTATAAACATTACATTGCACTACATATCATACGCATTATACACATGCATCAGAAACCCCATCGTATAATCTAGTATGGGTTCCTTTATACGATGGGTCGATGCAAAATGACCCCTTAACTTGTAAGATTGTATGGGCTTTCCTTATAAGTTAAGGTTACTTTTCTGCAATGATAGTTATCTGTACTTCTGTTACATATATTGATTGCTCTTATTATTGTTCTTATACATATAACTCTTACATAGTAGAATTGTTAGTATTTTATCATACTTGCTAGTTGATTTCATATTAGTTCTGGTTTACTACTCTAAGAGTGAGAGCACTGTCACCTGCTTGTACATTACCCCTTGTTGTTCTCCACTTCTTCCTCCCGCCCGGTGCCTAAGAGTCGTGGGTAGAGGGGATGAGGAAACCGCTTAGTATTTATGACTAATGACCGGATGTGTCATAATAAACATGAGCACGAGGAGCTGCAGAATCCAGCACACCTGGAGGGTCGAGCATGACAAGGTGTTCCAACCCCAGCCAGCACTTACAATAATAACACCTTAGCATGTGTGCAGTGACTTTAGTTTACTTCCACGAGTGTTTGTAGATAGGATTTGATGTACAGAGCAGAAGCCTTTTTTTATTATTAGTGCTCTCTTTATCTCATCTGTTGACTCTACTTGTTATTATAATTAAATGTGATGTGATTGGTCTACTTAGAGCTTAACCTTCTATTACTATGATATGTGGTTGGCGTGAATGAAAGTTGAACTAGCCGGCAGGATCAGCGTCTTGTGGTGGCGACCGACCCATGTGCTGGTGTCACCGTAAGGCGGCGGTTCTGGGCGGTAAGACCCAGAAATGAATGCAAAAGGGGGGGGGGGGGGGGTCTTACAAAATGGTATTAAATTAGCTGACTATTGATCCAACTAAAGAAGTCCATAAACCATGGGTCACCCACTCGAGCTTAGTTTGAGGATAAACTAGCAGCAGAAGCAATGGTGTGCCCATACGGGAAATCATACAATTTTGTCCACTTAACGATGATACTAGGCCAACCTACTAGTACACCATATTGGTTCAACTTAGCAAGACATTTCGTGAGGTATCATAGTCCGACATAGACCACATGTATATTTTGGTCAAGTAGTAGGATACCCCAAAGTGACTAAATGAAAGAGTTGAAATCATGTGTAAGCGTTCAAGGCTTACTCTCTGATACTCTAACATAACTCCCCAAGCGATACTAACACCCCTCACACGAACAAACATGATCATCTTAAGTGGATTTGGTGCTTGTGATTCTACTATTGGATTAGCAGGAGACTCGTAGGTTTAACTCCTGTGACTAGAAGTTGATACTCCCCACTTCCATCCTCATAAAATCCATCACAAAGAGAGGATGTCGAATGTGGAATGACAATTCCAACCTAGAGAAGACCATTTAATAGGATAACAAGCACATGACCCTTGCAAAAGTTGCGATAAATGGTAGTTTTGAGGGAAGAGAACCTTACCATATCCACAAATCTCAAGGACTGTCGTACATGTGCTTGGATACAAGTATTTAATTAGTATAATTCCAAATCGAGGGCTGTATACCCATATGGATTATGTGCATATGTGGAATTCCCACATTTTCAGATATAAGAAACTCAACACAAGATTTACGGGAGGCTAATCTTGTTTCTTCATTTATTGGGCTAGTATGATATTAACTTGGGTTGTTTTAGAAACATAAAGCCTCTGTAGTATAACTCCCTCGTCATTACTAAAATGATTTTTCCCCCGAGTCATCATAATCCTTCAATATTATGGTTTGCGAGCCGGAAAAACTCATCTCATTTTTGAGCGGTAAAGATTGTTACCATCAAGTTTGATCGTTAAGGATCAGGAGAGAAAAACTTTTTTGGAGGAATATCCTCTTTTCACATCAACCCAAGTCTACATAAATAACAAATGAGGAAATCAGTGAAATAACTCCTTGACACACGCTTGGACATTTGCTAAGTTCTACCCACTCAACCTTGAAATCAAGAGATCGACATAAGGTATTAAGAATCTCTCACACTTTCAAGAAAAATGAAGACGATAACTAGCTACGTAACCACAACATAAGGAGAGATTAGGTCTTCATTAGCACATGATAACATCGACTATTCAAGGTGCTGTGTAGGTCGTTCACAAATCCACAAGGAGTTTTACCAAGTGTTTACAAAGGATACAAATGAAACATGTTGCATCCCTTGGGGATTTGATGTGTATTTAATAGATTTGTGTATGATTGTCGCATTTCATGCAGTAAATTTAAAGAAAGATTTAGGTACCTTAAAGCATGATCTAGAGAAGGTTTGCAACATGAAAAATACAGATATATGTGTTGACTATCCATATAAATTTGTTTCATGTAATTTGGTGCACCAAAATTCCCTTGGTACCTGTTTTGGTGCATGGTGTATAAAGTGATCCCTAAACACAAATCTGTGTGCCCCCATCATTTGGCTCATCCAAATGATCTTAAATTTGCACCGAACATGTTATTTAGTATGATACACATGCTGTCCAAAAACCAAAAAATTTCGAGATAAAAGTTTTATAGTTTTAGAAATAATTTAATTTAATATGTTTGTGGTAGATCTAGGGCTTAATGAAGCCCAATCCACTCAAATCTTTTGTGGATGGTAGGTCTAGGAAGGAAAAGTTCCTAGCCAAATTTGAGGTCATTTGGACCCTTGCATGTTAGTGGATCCCACATGCAAGACCAAGGTAGCTTAGGGTAATACCTATTTTTGTTACACACAAAGTTTTAGGGATATTAAATTATTTCCTATCAATTCTCTTGAAATTTGAAACATGTACTTACCATCATGAGATCTTTCATCTCTGAAAGAATAAAAAATTTTGAGATTGAGTTCCCTAGGAAATTAGGGTTTGTAAGTTATTGTCACATTAAGCACTATTGAGAATTCAAGGGTCAAGTCTCTCTAGATCATTATGAAAATCTAGAATTTATCTTAGGTGTAATTACACTCTGGAAACTTTATTTGGAATTTTTAGAGACATTATAGTCCACTAAATTGCATTTACTCAAATTACCCCCAATTACTTTACCCCACCTCGTCGTGATCAAATTAATTTAGAATTACATGAAACTGGGTAGTTGAACCTTTGAGGCCAACAGTATGCTCTGAAAACTTTATCATATTTGTTTGTTGAGAATTTACATTAGTTCTTTCACAAGGTGGAATTTTGCTCCTTTTCTAGAATAATTATTATTGCTGGTCAAATGAAATTTGGAAAATTATGAGATTTGGGCAGTGGGCTTGTTGGAGCACAATAATGCCCTGGTAATTTTATTGTAATTGTTTCCTGATGACTTACAGAAGTTCCATCATAATGAGTAAATAATTAGCTCACATGGTTATTAATTAATTTTCTTAAGAATCATTAGGGAGAAAACTATGAATTTCTACTGAACACTGTTTTGGGTTATAATTAGTCTACGGAAATTCTATTAAAACTATTAGGCTATAATAATTGATACTTTGTGTACAAATTGGTGGACTCCAAAATTATAAAAGAAATAAGAATTAGGCCCAAAAATATGACATTATTTTAAATGAAAAGGTGAATTCAATAAATGACCGTGGTCATATTTTATGTTACTTATATCATGTCAGATTCTAGAAGCGTGATTGATCGTGACATTAAATTATAAATGATTGACGATGTCTTGAAATTAGAAGAACCAATATTACATAAGCTATAAACATATTATGTTCTTGAAAGACGAGTCAAGATTCTAATTACAAAAACCTAACAAATAAGAGTACTGGCATCACGTGTGTTGGACATGTGTGTCACATCCCTTTGTTTGAGAATAACAAATCCCATATTGTATTTGATATTGCTTGTAGTGTGTTTATAGTGTGCAAGAACTATAGATGCAATACTCCACAAGTATAAAGCAGCTTGGAGCAATCTTTTGAAAGGAGCAGCGCTACCGCCAGCGCTATCGCTAACGCCAGCACTAATGCCAGCGCTCTCGCTAACGCCAGGCGCTAGCTCAGTTGGTTTCGTCTCAGCGGTTTCCTTAGCGCTACCGCCAGTGCTAGCGCTACCGCCTGGCACTATCTCCGCTACCGCCAGCGCTATCGCTACCGCAGGCGCTATCTCAAGTTCGTGCAGAGAGCCACGCAGTCGACGGTTTTTGCAACCGCTCCACATGAACGTTACCATAGGCGCTATCAGCTACCGCAGGCGCTAGCTCCAAGATCTATAAAATGATGTGTTCTCTCTCGTTTTGTGTTAGAACTTCCAGAGACATTACTTGTGCCCAAACTCTCGTGCTGCTACTATGCCGAAACATCATCTCCCACTCAAAGCCAAAGAAGAAAATCTGGAGAAGGAAGCCATCACGCTGCATCCGAAGAACGATCGCTTTGACCTCGCTTGTACTTCAGCGATCCTTCATCCTCATCTCCAGAAATCTCAAGAGGGAGTTTGCTTGTTATTTACTTCACTTCTTTATTTGTATCTTGTAGTGAAATTGCCTTGTTTTTGGCGACTAGGTCCTTGCGCGGCTTAGGGGGAATTCGCCGCGTGAGTTGGCGACTAGGTCTAGGGGATTAGATCTAGGGGTGCTCGAGGTCATATCCGGGGAAGGATTGGCTAGAGCGGCTTGAGGCCTTATCCGGGGAAAGATAGGCTAAAGCCAACTGGTTTGTGGGGATACAAGTCGGTATAGAAAAGGAAAAGAAATTTACTTTTGTACGCCTCCGATTTCTAGCGATATTGAAATCAAATTTTGTAAACATCCTTTTTATATAATGCAATCATGATTATATTTGTGTTTATTTGATTTTTCTCAATTGGCGTAAAATTTCATTATTGCAAAATTGTTATTACTAAATTGTCATCTAATTTCCTATTAATCAAAAACAACTTAGTAATTATCTAGAAAATTATAAAAAGAATTTTATTCCCTTATTCACCCCCCTCTAAGGACGCCGTAAGATCCAACAAGTGGTATCAGAGCTAGGTTATTCCAAACTGTTTAAAAACCAATAATAATGGCGTCTTATGATCTCGCTTTTTCCGAGGGTCAGGGAATTAGTAGACCTCCACTATTTACTGGGTCAGATTATAATTATTGGAAAAATAGGATGCGTTGTTTTCTAATGACCCTAGATATTGAGGTTTGGAATATGGTAGAAGAAGAATACACTCCTCCTACATTTGTAGTTGGAGAGGTTATATTAGAAAAACCCAAAGATAAATGGGGTGATCGGGATAAACTCAAATGTAAAAATAACGCAAAAGCCATGAATGCTCTATTTTGCGCGTTAGATAGAAATGAATTTAATAGAATTTCTGCATGTACTACTGCTTATGAAATTTGGAATCAGTTGGAAGTTACTCATGAAGGTACATCGCAGGTTAAAGATTCCAAGCTTTTTCAACTGGAGTCGGAATATGAAAAATTCTGAATGGATGAAAGCGAAGATGTTGATGGTATGTACACGCGCTTCACCAAGATCGTCAATGCTTCAAAAGCTCTTAGAAAGACTTTCTCAAATGGCGACTTGGTCCGTAAGATCCTTCGTTCTCTTCCTCCAAAATTCAACCCGAAGGTGACGACTATTTCGGAGTCGCACAACTTAAGGACGCTCCAAGTTGAGAGCCTCATTGGGAATCTCAAAACCCATGAGGTAGAACTCAAAATCCAACATGATGAATACAACAAGGAGCCAAAGAAGAAGGCGTTGACATTAAAGTCAAAGAAGGAGTGCCAAGAGGATGAGGATGAAGATGAAGAAAGTCTTTTGGTGAAGAACTTCTGAAAGTTCATGCGCAATCCGGAAAGGAGAAACACCTTTCGAAAATATTTCCAAAAGGGTGAAAGATGGAAAGGGTCATCTTCAAAGAAAGAAAAAGAGAGCGACAATGAAGAAGAGAGACCTCCACCGGAATGCTATCATTGTAGGAAGACGGGGCACATTCGGAGCCAGTGCCCAAAGTTCTTGAAGGAGAAGAAAAAAAAAACGGTACAAAGGGAAGGAGAAGAAGAAAGTACTAAAAGCTAGAACATGGGATGACTCTTCCTCCTCCTCCTCCGAAGAATCAAGTGGATCTTCATCAAGCGAAGATGAGGAAGCAAACATGTGCCTCATGGGACTTGGAAACGACGGCGATGACACCAGTGTTCCTAGTGACACTGAGGTAACTCCTCCCACTTATGATGAATTGTTTAATGAATTTCTTGAAACTTGCAAAGCTTTTGATAAAAATATGAAAGATAGTATTTTATTAAATCAAGAAAATGAATCTCTTATTAAAGAAAATCAAAAACTTTCCAAAAAGGTAATTGTTTTAGAAAAGAGAAAGGTTTCTTACCAAGAATGTGATCACTCCACTAAATTGGCAAAAGATATAGAAGAGTCACTTTCTAAAGCCCTCTCTCATGCCAAAACTCTTACAAAATAAAAGGGGGAATTAAAAAGGAAATTAGAATCCTCTCTTTTGCAAATCAAAATAATAAAAAGGGTTTTGAAAATAGGTGTGTCATGCTTGTGAAAGAAAACTTTTCACTTAAAGCACAAGTACATGATCTCACCACGGCCATTAAAAAATTTGGAATAGGCCAAAAATCACTGGACATGATTTTAGGAAACTAGTGCCATGGTTCTGGAAAGTTTGGGCTTGGATATCGAGGTGAGGGCTACCGCCCAGCGCTAGCCACTAACGCCGGCGCTAGCACCTCATACCAAAAACCTGAAATTTCTTTTTCAAAATGCTTTCCTTCTGTAAATCAAATTTATTCCAGCAAGAAAATATTCCAGAAAAGGGTCTCAACCCCCTTTATTTCGTGTGCAAACTGTTATAGTTTAGGTCACACATCTAGTTCTTGCAGGAAAATAAAATGAAATACTTTAAAGCAAATCTGGGTACCTAAGGCTTCCACTTATTCTATGGGTGGTTCCACTTGGGTATCCGGATCTTTACTCTCATCTTCTTTCTAGACGTGCAGGCAGGCTAAGGACAATGAAGACGTGTAGTACTTAGATTCAGGATGCTCCAAGCACATGACGGGCAATAAAGCAAAGTTCCTTAGCCTAGAAAGGAAGAAGGGAGGGATCGTAACGTTTGGTGACAACGAAAAAGGATGGATATTGGGAATTGGTACAGTTGGTAACGAATCCTTCACTATATCAAATGTTCTTTACGTAAAAGGGCTAAAACACAATCTTATCTCAATTAGCCAATTATGTGATAAAGGATTAGATGTTTTATTTGAATCTTCTACTAATCTATGCAAAATATCTAATCCTATTACAACCAATATTTTACTAACTGCACCAAGAATACATAATGTTTATATAGTTTCATTTCATGATCTTTCAAAATCATCTTTAAAATGTTTTATTACCAAAAATGATGAACTTGAACTTTGGCATAGAAGGCTAGGACATGCTAGCACAAAGCTTATTGTAAAACTTGCCAAAAGAGATTTAATTTGAGGATTGCCTAGATTAAATGGAAATTTACCTTCACTTTGTTCACCATGTCAAAAAGGTAAAATTACTAGATCCTCTTTCAAAAGTAAAAATGTTATTTCTACTACAAGACCTTTGCAATTAATTCATATGGATCTTTTTGGTCCCGTTAGCTCCGCAAGCCTTGGTGGTAGATTATATACATATGTTTTAATAGATGATTTTTCTAGATATTGTTGGACAATATTTCTCTCATCCAAATCTGAAGTGTATTGTGAATTTTCAAAATTATGTACTCATATTCAGAATGAAAGTGATTTAAAAATTAAATGCATTCGCTCGGATCATAGAGGAGAATTTGAAAATGAAAAATTTACATCTTATTGTGATATGTTAGGCATAAACACATGAGTTCTCCGCACCACGCACACCACAACAAAATGGTGTTGTAGAAAGAAAGAATAGGACACTTCAAGAGCTTGCACGCACTATGTTATGTGAATATAAATTACCTAAGTCCTTTTGGGCCGAAGCCGTAAACACATCATGTTATGTTATAAATAGAATCATGCTTCGCCCATTTTTAAATCTCACACCATATGAACTTTATTTTCAAAAGAAGCCTAATGTATCTTACTTCAAAGTTTTTGGTTGTAAATGCTTCATTTTAAATACAAAAGATAGCTTGGGAAAGTTTGATGAAAAATGTGATGAAGGAACATTTCTTGGATACTCTTCAACTTGTAAAGCTTATAGAGTTTTTAATAAAAGAACTAGAAAAGTTGAAGAGTCAATTAATGTGAAATTTGATGAGCTTGTTCCTTGTATAGAAAGACTTTCCGCAGGCAAAGAGGATGATCTATTACCTCCTTTGGAGCTTGGTGATGAAGAACCTTCCAAAGAAGAAGAAGAGGAGGCCAAGAAAGATGAATATGTACCTCCAAGCGTCTTAAAATTCACAAAGGATCATCCACGGGAACTTATAATTGGTGAACCATCCAACGGGGTAAGAACTCGCACTTCTCTTCATGAATCTTATTCAAATGTTTGCTTTGTTTCCGAAATAGAACCAAAAAACATTTCTACTGCTTTAAACGATGAGTTTTGGTTTTTGGCTATGAATGAAGAGTTAGAATAATTTGAGCGACATAATGTTTGGAAATTAGTAGAAAGACCATCTAATCACCCGGTTGTAGGCGTAAAATGGATTTTCAAAAATAAATTAGATGGTGAGTCTAGAATATCTAGAAATAAAGCACGCTTAGTAGCACAAGGATATTCACAAATCGAGGGGATAGATTTTGATGAATCTTTTGCACCCGTTGCTAGATTGGAGTCTATAAGAATTTTTCTAGCATTTGCAAGCTTTAAAAGAATAAAACTATTTCAAATGGATGTGAAAAGTGCGTTTCTAAACGGATTTGTAAGAGAAGAAGTTTATGTTGAACAACCCCCGGTTTTATTAATGAAAAATTTCCAAATCATGTTTATAAACTAGAAAAAGCGCTTTATGGTTTAAAACAAGCGCCCCGTGCATGGTATGAAAGACTTACATCTTTTTTATTAAAGCACGGTTATATTATGGGAAGTGCGGATAATACTCTCTTCATTAAGCACAACAATGATGATATAATTATTTTACAAATATATGTGGATGATATTATTTTTGGATCTACTAATGAAGAGATGTGTAAAAAAGTTATTTTAGTGATGAAAAATGAATTTGAAATCAGTCTTGTAGAAGAACTTTCTTATTTCCTTGGTTTTCAAATATCACAAAGAATTGATGGTATTTTTGTATGTCAAACTAAATATGTCCATGATATGCTTAAATGTTTTGGATTTGAAAACCTTAAACATGCTTCTACACCAATGAGTGCGTCACTTAAATTAGGAAAAGATGAATCGGGAATTTCAATTGATCAAACCTTATATAGAGGTATGATAGGATCCCTACTTTATCTTAGTGCAACTAGACCCGATATTATGCTTACCGTATGCTTATGTGCTCGATTTCAAGCCAATCCAAAAGAATCTCATTTAAAAGCGGTAAAATGAATTTTTAGATATCTCATTGGGTCATCTAGATTAGGATTATGGTACCCACATAATGATTCATTTACATTGCATGGCTATTCCGATTCGGATTATGCCGGTTGCTCACTTGATAGAAAAAGCACTAGTGGTACTTGTCATTTTCTAGGACCTTCATTAGTTGCATGGTCTAGTAGGAAACAAAATTCGATTGCACTCTCCACCACGGAGGCTGAATACATTGCATTAGGAAGTTGTTGTGCATCTAAAAAATATTGAACTAAAATGTGACAACAAAAGTGCCATTGATCTCACAAATAATCCGGTACACCACTCTAGATCCAAACATATAGATGTGCGTCATCATTTCATAAGGGAGCACATTAAAAAGGAAAATGTAAGGATTAGTTTCATTGGCATGGACTCTCAACTTGCTGATATATTTACTAAACCTCTGCCCGATGCAAGGTTTCAAATGTTAAGATTGGAATTAGGAGTCTTAGACATCTTAGAATGAATAACATGTAAAACGCTAATGTTTTATGCAATTTGAGCAATCAAAACATCTCTGAATATTATACAATTTCTGCATAAGACTACACTTAAGATCCCTAATCAATATCAAAAATAAAAAATTTAAAATTCCTAAAATATAGTGTACTGTTTGCCGCGCTATCACTAGCGCCGACGCTAGCGTGGGTGTTGGAATTTTCTGATTTTCAAAATTTCTAAAAATCACTAAAAATATTTCAGTCTATATGCACTACTTTGTTTTTATATTGCTGACATTTTTTATTTTTGTTTTATTCATATTATGAAAAATCAACTACAAAATTCAAAATTACAAAAATATATATTTTTTGTGTTATTTGTATTTTATTCATATTATGAAAAATCAACTACAACAATTCAAAATTCAAAAAATACAAAAATATGTTTTTGTTATTTGTGTTTTATTCATATTATGAAAAATCTACTACAACAATTCAAAATTCAAAAATTACAAAAATATGTTTTTGTGATTTTCTGTTTTTATTTGATTTAAAAATGATAAAACAAAAAAAATTGTATGATCTTTATTGCCAATATCAAACATGTATGAATTCTACTATTTTGAATTATTTACAATGTCAAAACTTATTCCTTCAAATTACTATGAACATTGTTTTTGCTTATCATGCTTTGATATATCTATCTAAAGTGCATCAATTGTATTGAAAAATGTGTAGAACCAAGCTTAGCATGCCTCTAAGTATGAGTAAATGTTTTATGATTGATAATGATACATTTCACTCACTTATTTTGGTAATCAACATGTGTTTCTAAATCTAAAAATGCTTGCTTGAGTATTGTATTTATGCAATGAATTAAAACTTGCATAAGTTTATTGCCTACACTACATTTGAATTGCACTTATGAAATTTAGAAAAGTGGTTAAGTTAAAAATTGGGTTTGCAAAACAAGTGTATTCGGAGAATGTTGTCTCACAAATGTGAACAAAAAAATTATATATGTAGACAAATATAACTCCACCAAGCACTACTTGAACCTCCTGATAAGTCTTCATAAGCATTGTGAGGTTGAGCACCTTGGAAAGAATAGTAAAGTGTCTTGTGCAAACCTTAGTTATTACACCACTTTGTTAAAAAAATTATGTGCATTAAAAGTGTGTGAAAGTAATTTACTTGTGTTTTATTGTGCACTTTACTATACATATGTCTTATATTTTTGATGATTTAAATCCATTGTTAACATTGCTCAAAATACACTTATGTGCACATCATTATCTTTCATAACACTTCTTCTCATGAGTATTGGATTCTAATGTTTTTTCTATACTACTCTTTATATAAAAATGCACTAGATAAACCTAGCATGATCTCTACACTGTTTTGGTATTTCTTGAATTTACAATTAAGTAACATTGTAGTATAATCTCTCTTTGATATGATCATTTCATGCTTGGTATTTTTATGAAAAGCTTTGAGATTTCAAAAAGGTTAAAACATCTTTCAATATTAAACTAAAACTCATATTTCTACTTATGCTTTTCATGCTTACAAAAAGATGTTTATTATAATCTTCCGCTTGCTTACAACTCTTATCTTTATATTTGAAATCTCTTATAAATTCTATGCTTAAACTCTTTATCATTATTTATATTTCAAAAAGCTCGATCATGTTATGTAAATGCCTCCTTACTACCCTCACCCCACCTTCTTTTGATAATACCAAAAGGGGGAGATTAAAGATTAATTGAAGAAATTTATATAGGAGAAATATAGATAAATAAGGGGAGTAACACATAAATTCATGAAATCTATCATTTAGGGGGAGTAACACATAAATTGCATTTATGTAGGGGGAGCATTAAGTTAGGGGGAGTATGCACATTATCATGCATATCATTTACTATAGTTGCACTTTTATCTTGCTAATCTTATCTATAAACACTATTGTTGATTTCTTGCATAAAGGATTTGTTATTATCAAAAGAGGGAGATTGTTGGACATGTGTGTCACATCCCTTTGTTTGAGAATAACAAATCCCATATTGTATTTGATATTGCTTGTAGTGTGTTTATAGTGTGCAGGAACTATAAGTGCAATACTCCACAGGTATAAAGCAGCTTGGAACAATCTTTTGAAAGGAGCAGCGCTACCGCCAGCGCTATCGCTAATGCCAGCACTAACGCCAGCGCTATCGCTAACGCCAGGCGCTAGCTCAGTTGGTTTCGTCTCAGCGGTTTCCTTAGCTCTACCGCCAGTGCTAGCACAACCGCCTGGCACTATCTCCGCTACTGCCAGCGCTATCGCTACCGCAGGCGCTATCTCAAGTTCGTGCAGAGAGCCACGCAGTCGACGGTTTTTGCAACCGCTCCACACGAACGCTACCGCAGGCGCTATCATCTACCGCAGGCGCTAGCTCCAAGATCTATAAAACGATGTGTTCTCTCTCATTTTGTGTTAGAACTTCCAGAGACATTACTTGTACCCAAACTCTCGTGCTGCTACTCTGCCGAAACATCATCTCCCACTCAAAGCCAAAGAAGAAAATCTGGAGAAGGAAGCCATCACGCTGCATCCGAAGAACGATCGCTTCGACCTCGCTTGTACTTCAGCGATCCTTCATCCTCATCTCCCGAAATCTCAAGAGGGAGTTTGCTTGTTATTTACTTCACTTCTTTATTTGTATCTTGTAGTGAAATCGCCTTGTTTTTGGCGACTAGGTCCTTGCGCGGCTTAGGGGGAATTCGCCGCGTGAGTTGGCGACTAGGTCTAGGGGATTAGATCTAGGGGGTGCTCGAGGCCATATCCGGGGAAGGATTGGCTAGAGCGGCTTGAGGCCTTATCCGGGGAAGGATAGGCTAAAGCCAACAGGTTTGTGGGGATACAAGTCGGTATAGAAAAGGAAAAGAAATTTACTTTTGTACGCCTCCGATTTCTAGCGATATTGAAATCAAATTTTGTAAACAACATTTTTATATAATGCAATCATGATTATATTTGTGTTTATTTGATTTTTCTCAATTGGCGTAAAATTTCATTATTGCAAAATTGTTATTACTAAATTGTCATCTAATTTCCTATTAATCAAAAACAACTTAGTAATTATCTAGAAAATTATAAAAAGAATTTTATTCCCTTATTCACCCCCCCTCTAAGGGCGCCGTAAAATCTAACAACGTGCACAATGATTGTGAACCATAGGAGAGTGTAGATCGAATGTGTTATTAAGGATGGTGTTGATAATATTGCCGGCGAACTTGACGATATACCCTCCGGATCGAGAACTGTATACTTATGAAGACATCATACTATAGATTATAAGACTCTATTGAGTTATACACTCGCCTTGTGAATATTTAATTTCACTTCAACCTACGTTTTCCCTCCACTACATATATCTTCATCAAATTGGGGAAATATTAAAGAACCATCAGGAAGAAGATCTTGATTACGAATATAATATGGTCTAATGATAGTGTACTCCAGAGAAAAATTGAGGATGAGGCAATGTGAATGAGACCTGACCGTTTCCAATGTCAATTGGGAGTCATGTTGCACAAAAACTATTAAAACTTTCGGGTATATTATGAACTCTAAACCCCGTAGACCTAACTTAAAATTTAGGGGACGAAATTGTTTCTTCATTTATTGGGATTTGTAACATCACCAGAACAACTAGACCCATAAGATGTATTTTTTCATGACAAGGTCATGACATTACTCCAAGAGACCAAAATGGACCTAAGAACCAAAGTGAATTGGTGAAAATCACCTTGATGTGCAAATAACCAAATATGACTCCAAGGCTTAGGGCTTGATATTTAAGCTTCAAAATGTAAAGTCCACCAACTCTTCTTAAACCCCTTAGGGACTCCCTTGGGTTATTTAGGACCCATTGGTGTCAACCCAATTGATCAAATTGACCAAAGTCAACTCTATCCCCAAATAGGTCAAACCACCCTATTTAGGGCAAATTAGGGTTCAATTGACCTAATTTATGTCCCCCAAGTCCACTTAACCATCAAGTGAGGCAAATGTGGGTCCCACCATGGCCCAATCCACCATTCCTTATGCTCATGGACCCATGACCACCATTTAGGCCCAGCCCACTCATCAATTTGACCAAGTCAAATCAAAAGTCAACACTTGGTCAATTAGGCCTAAAATGGGCTTCTATGGAATTAAATGAAATTCCCATGGGCTAAGGCTTTCAATAGAGGCCCATTATGTAGCCCTAAACCTTATTACCATGTATACCCTCAAATTTGGGGAGAAAATTGACATGCAAATTGGCAAATTGGATATTTGCCCCAATTTGGAAGAATCTAAGGAGTGAAAGAGGGAAGAAGTGCCATTTGGCACTCAACTCCTCTAAAGACCCTCTCTGAGTTTTCCCAGAGAATTCCCATCTTTTCCCTACAGGTAGACATCGTGGCTGGAATTGAGGAGAAAAAGGGGGTGGACAAAAATGGCCATTAATGGCAACCAATGATATAGGCTCCTCCATCTCCATTCAACCCTTCCTACACCATCAGTGAGTAGAGAGGAGCAAAAGCCATATGGTTATTGAAGGAATAGGGCACTTGATGGGGATATCGGCAAGGTCCTCTAATGAAGGTGGTCGACGATGGAAATTCTGGGAAAAGTCCTCCAGCAAGCTCAATTAAGGCAGGTTTCCTTCTCTCGTCCACTTGTGCTAGCTTCTCACTTCTCATATTTTCAAATTCCATGAAGAAATGACGAATTTCTATTTTTGTTTTGGTGTTCCTAACTCTAAAAATAAAAATGGTGGGGGAGTAACTCCGGCCACCTCCAGCCGAGATCTCACTGCTGGTGGATAGACAAACCTCGGCCGGAGGGAGTGGCTTGAGAGATTGGCCGAAGATTGCCTCAGGTGTTCGGGGTGGGGCTCCAAAGAAACTCCAGGAAGTAGCAATCGGTCCCTTGGATCAAGGAGGAAGAAGAGCTCCCCGCCGTACGATCTAGATGAGCTCATAAATGTAGACCATAAATATAGAATTTAATGTTATATTAAGATATTTTTTGCCTAATGTTTAATTAATTTTAGAAAATACTTAGATGCAAAATCAGAAAATGTGCACAACATGAAAGATGAAGCCCTAGGACTCTACTATTTTTAGAAATTGAGTTCACCCATTTTGAGCACTGTAACTCCCTCAGCACCAATTTTGGTGGGCTGTGTACATGACGTGCCTTAGGCACCAATTAATTAATTTAAGGAGTTCTATAACACCAAACATGCTAAAATTTAGGACATGCATGAGTCATGCTCAAATACATACCCATACCAAAAATGAGGATTTTTGGAAAGACTTTTTCTATAGTTTTTGTAATAATTTCATAATTCATGTATGGGTAATTTAGATGGGTATATGGACCCTAAAGACCCCAAATTTTTGGTGGGGATCTCATTATGCCATGATTTGCCTCTGGTAAAAATTCCAGACAAATTGGATATGTGCATGTTTGGGAAATACCCCATACATGTAGGAGTAGTGTATAGAGAATGGTGTGCATATAACACCAAAATTGAATTTAGTGAATTTGGACTTCTTCAACTCCTAATAGGCTGAAATTTTGTACATGCATGAGTCATGCCCAAATACACACCCTGCCCAAAAATGGGAATTTTTGTATGAACTTTTTCTATAGTTTTTGTATTAATTTAATTATACATGCATGGTCAAATTAAGTGGGTATATGAACCCTAAAGACCCCAAATTTTGTATCCCCCTTGGAAAGGTTGGAATTTTTGGACTTTAATTTTTACTTATTTTAATATTCCTTCATATGTCACACTTTTTGATTATGTAAAAATTAGTGACCAAATCATTTAGGAAAAAATACATAACTCAGCCCTAGGAATTATTAGGACATGAAACTCCTCTGGAATTTAATTGGGGATTTTTGAGTACCATTCACTCTACTAAATTTAAATTGTTGGGATTTTACACCATGTGAATTAATGAAATAATCATGGCTGAAATATTCTGGAAAATTCCTAAATTTTGACTATGCCTATGATATAGTGATATCTGATAGTATGGATTTATTTAGATTTTTTAGAGTCGTATTTTTCATACTTCATGTATAATTGTTGATCGTTCACTATTATGAGATTTTGGCTTTTTTGGGTCATAATATTTCTGGAAAATGATAAAACTTGGCAGGAGTTCATTTTGGAACATAATGAAGCGCTGAGAATTTATTTGTAATTTTTAATTGATTTAATCTTGGTGAACTTCCTAAAATGAGCCTTTGGGCTATATTTAGTAAGATTTGCTTATGTGATCATATTTGTCAGGAAAATAATAAAAATTTGTAGAAGTTCATTTTGGAGCATTTTGAAGCCTTGACAATTTATTTGTAAATTTTAGTTGATTTAATCTTGGTGAACTTCCTAATATGAGTCTTTCGACCATATTTAGTAAAATTTGTTTAAGTGATCACATCTATCTGGAAAATGATAAAAAATTGTGAATGTTCATTTTGGAGTATTATTAATCCATGAAAATTTTCTTGCAATTTTTAGTTGAAACAAAAAGGGTGATTCTTTGTAAATGTTGTTTAGGCCCAATTTTTTTATTAAATTATTATTGGCAGAAAATAAAATTGAAAAATTACCAAATTCTGAAAATGTGCATTTCTAACCTAGGTGAACCTCTGGGAAAATTTGTAGCAAAGACAACCATCAAAAAACCATACTTCATGTGGAAATTGGAAGTTAACAATTAATTATGGAAGGTTAAATAATTAGGCCCTTAATGGAAAAATGCACGAGATTGAACATGAAGACACTACTTGACATGTAGAGCTTCAAGAATAAATATAGAGTCCTTTGAACATGGTTATCATTTACATCTCATAAGGACCTTAGATTACACCCATAGTCATGTTGGTCTGCGGATAACAAATCTGCATTTAGTTGTTTGGACATCCTTTGGTCATCATACATAATTCCAACAACTTTAGAACTGTCATGTACCACATAGGAGGGTGGGTAGGCCAATTTATTTTGAAACTAGTCCTAGGTAAGTTTGCTGTGCGGTTAGAGAAATGCTTAAGGTGTAATAATATGGTTTGTTAAGCTCCTAGGATTGGTCCTAGATCGCAAACAAGTGGAGATGAGCTGAGAAGAACTCAGTCAACAAATAACAGGCATTGTTGAGAGTCAATTGAAGATCAACGCTCCCTTAAATAACCATAATCCATTTAAGGCTCTAAAGCAATCAGAGAGATTGTGGCAAGTATGGGTAGCCACCCATAATAATAAATATCTTGAGAAAGGGAGGTTTGGATGTCACCCCATCGTACCTCCTAGTACCGCTGCGAGCCCTTCATTGCGTAGACCTCGGGAAGTCCAAGATGCACCCTAAACATCTAAGATTATTAAATGAGTAGATAAGACTAGATGGATTAGGAATATGAATAAATCATACACATACAACTTAGGTGAATAGTGCTTTATAGAGTGGGATGGACAAGTCGGTCCATGTAGTTGTAGGCTTGGTATTTATGAAGGATGGGTTGGTCCTGCGAGCAATAAGCTCAGTGAATATGTAACAGAGGACTGGTTTGTCCTACGAGCTGGAGGCTCGATTGATAGAGTAGATACATAAGTGCATTGAATGTGGTGGGTCTTCGGTACCAGTCTTGTTGGCACACCAACTAAAGTACATTGACTCGACAAGTGGGAGGTGTTCAGAGGGCCAGGTTGTTTTACTACGCGACCGGATGGTCACATTCCCTAATAACCCTACACTTAGCCTTATAAAAGGTCTGGTCTCGATGGATCCAACAAGAGTACGCGGGAGCTCATGAGTACCGAGGACAGGTGCCATAATGTACATTATGGACTAGGTCTGGTAGTGTATTATACCCACCTAGGTGAGGAGACGCCTGCTCCTCTGCCACCGTTTGACCACGAAGGGAGGTGCCCGAGAGGTTAGCTACCTCCGAAAAGTGGGAAATAAAGGTTTGTAGGTACAAAGTTGTGTAAGTGAGTTGCATGTGTGTGAACCATCAGTATAAACATTGCATTGCACTGCATATCATACACATCATACACATTCATCATAAACCCCACCGTATAATCTAGTATGGGCTCCTTTATATGATGGGTCTATGCAAAATGACCCCTTAACTTATAAGATTGTATGGGCTTTCCTTATAAGTTAAGGTTACTTTTCTGCAATGATAGTTAGTTGTACTTATGTTACATATATTGATTGCTCATATTGCTGTTCTTATACATATAACTCTTACATAGTAGAATTGTTATTATTTTATCGTACTTGATAGTTGATTTCGTATTAGTTCCGATATACTATTATGTGAGTTAGGGCACTGTCACCTGCTTATATATTACCCCTTGTTGTCCTTTGCTTCTTCCTACCACCCGGTGCCTAAGAGTCGCGGGTGGAGGGGAGGAGGATACTGCTCAGTCTTTATGACTAACGACTAGATGTTGCATAACAAATAGGAGCACTAGGAGATGCAGAATCTAGCACACCAGGATGGACGAGCATGACAAGGTGTTCCAATCCCAACCAACACTTGCATCAATAGCCACTGTAGCATGTGTATAGTGACTTTAGTTTACTTTTGCGAGCATTTATAGCTAGGATTTGATGTACAGGGCAGAAGCCCTTATTTATTATTAGTACTCTCTTTATCTCATTTGTGGACTCTACTTGTTATTATTATTAAATGTGATGTGATTGGTGGATTTAGAGCTTATTCTTCTATTACTATGATATGTGGTTGGCCTGGATGAATGTTAAATAGCCGGCAGGATTGGCATCTTATGGTGGAGACTGGCCCGTGTGCTGGTGTCATCGTAAGGCGGTGGTTTTGGGCGGTAATACCCAGAAATGAATGCAAAAAAGGGGTTCTTACACCTTCAGGTCACAACAGGTTCCACTGCAGCAGCATAACCCGGGGTCGAACTGGTTGAGTGCCTTCTGAGGCCTTTCCCCCTACTTACCACGGGACAGAGACAACATCACGGACTGAGGAGTGGTTAGATACTATTCAAGAAAAGATAGCTGGGATCCGATACTCGGCCAACCTTGTTGTCACCTTGGCAGTTTCAACATTAGATTTGCATGCTAAGTGATGGTGGAAGTCCCTCATGGAATTCACTTATGTTGGATACGAGTACACCGACATCACTTGGGATGACTTCGGTGAGGATTTCTTGGAACATTTCATGTCACCTACTGATCGTGATGAGTTGGAGGAGAGATTCCTACATCTGAGTTAGGGAAATCGGTCGGTTTTGGAGTATCAGCAGGAATTCTCCCATCTGGCCAAATTTGCGGGAGTTCATACCTTGGATGATCGTGGGTATGCCAAGATATTCGACATGGGTCTTTTGGACTCCCTCAGGCAGGCTTTGCTCTTTGTGGATGATTCCAGCCTCTCTCAGATCATGGAGATGACAAAGAAGGTCGAGTAGGACCATCTCATGGTCCAGAAAAGATGGAAGAGGTCGACATACCTTATGATAATAGGAGAGGGTAGTAGGGGGAGGGGTTCCCTAAGGGGCAGGATCATGGGTCTCCGGAGAGTTGGAGGATGTCCCCATCCAAACTTTAGAACTGAGCATCCGACACCAGCAGTGTAGCTCCTTAGCCCTTGCACTTTCAAGAACCTCCGGGGACAAAAGGGAGAGGTCACTTTCCAGGGACTTTCTACATGTGCAACAATCTAGGGCACATGTAGGCCCACTGCTCCCAGAGGCTTCTACTAGCCCCCTACAGCTCCACCAGCACAGCAAGGCCAAGGAAGAGGTCGAGGACAAGGCTGAGGCCGAAGATATCATGGAGGAAATCACAAGCCTGCTCAAAGATAAGTGTATGCATTGGACATGACCAAGGAGAGGAATCCGCAAGAAGTTATCACAGGTAACCATGCATATCCTTTTTTTCATCTTTTCATAACTGATATGCCTTGGTGTATTTAATAGAAAAAAGATAGTATTATTGCTTCAAACATGATTACAAAACTTAATCCCAATGACGCTTGGAATTTTGGCAAATGTAAAAACCTTTTTGGTTTTCTATACCGACCCTTCTCCTAAGGACCGGTTGGATCTAGCCAATCTCTCCCAAATGAAGCCTTGAGCCGCCTCCTAGATCTAACCTTAGACCCAGTCGCCACACCCACGCGGCGAATTCTCTATAGTCCTTGTAAGGCCCTAGTCGCCAACCACAAGCGAATTTCTCTACAGACAAAAGATAAGAGTTACATTCAATAATAAAAACTAAAATATCAGAAGACTCCCTCAAAGGTTGAACTTGAAGATAATGTAGGCGTGATCGATCCGTCTTCAAGTTCTTAGCATTCACGAGCATTGATGGAGTTCTCTTGGCTGCAAGGAGGAGGCTCTCACGAAAGTTCAGGAGTTATAGCTTGTATTCGTCATTGTTCAGCACCGCAAAAAGGAGGAGGGCCGCTCATTAAATAGACTCGGATCCTAGCGCTTGTGGTAGTGCTACCGCCGAGTAGTAGCCTCTTTAGGCAATATGCTGACACATAGATTGAGTGATCTGGCAACATTCTTGCTCCAAAATTGGCAGTCCCTCCTACCGCGCCGCAGTAATCCTAATGTGCCATGTTAGCTATATATCTTTCCTTGCCGTCGGATCTCCTTCCTCTTTTTCTCCTCAATCAGCAGCATGATGGCGGCCATTCCATAAGTTATCGTCGGGCGTTAGCCTTAATGCGCCGCGGTAGGACTTGCTATATCAGAGTCCCTTCGACATTCCTTTCTCGATAATATTTCCTTCTCGGTGCTATTTCCAAATTTGCCTACGCTATATTCAGTGGAACCGTTAACACACCACGACAACAATAGAGTGTCGTAATGATATAGGATCATCATCTTTCTTTTTCATACTCATGGGGGCTTAAGAGATGAAGTTCCTGAACAATATAAACACATGGCAAGTATGATCAAATACATTGGAATTAATTATTCTCAAAGCAAGAGATGTGAAAAGCATGTTTCAACAAAGTGGATTTTCAGATTAAGTTGATAATTAGAGCCAGGCCCATTTCCAGGGCTCCGTATATGATGGCTCCTAAGGGGCTTGTGGTGTTCCTTAAGCAGCTGCAGGAGTTAGTGGATTCGGGGTTCGTCCGCCCCAGTTCATCGCCTTGGGGAGCTCCAATGCTATTTGTTAAGAAGAAGGATGTCTCGCTCCGATTGTGCATTGACTACCGTGAGCTCAACCGGTTGACAGTCCGGAATACATACACATTGCCCAAGATTGAGGAGTTCTTTGACCAGCTTGAGGGAGCGCATTGGTTGTCAAAGCTAGATTTGCGGTCAGGATACTATCAGCTATGGATCCAAGAGGAAGACATCTCGAATACCGCTTTTAGTTCGAGTTATGGTCTTTATGAGTTCACGGTCATGACTTTTGGGCTCCCAAATGCCCCTACAAATTTATGAGCTTGATGAACAGAGTATTTGAACCATACATGGATGTGTTCATCATAATATTTATTGATGATATTTTGGTCTACTCGAAGACCAAGGAGGATCATGCCTGTCGTTTGGCGCTTGTCTTGGAAGAGCTGAGGGAGCACAACTTGTTTGTGAAGTTTACAAAGTGTCAGTTCTGGCTCAGAGAGGTTTCCTTCTTAGGCCATATCATTAGTCGTGCGGGGTTAGTAGTGAACCCTGCCAAGGTGCAAGTAATTAAAGAATGGCCGCTTTTGAAGTTGCCAACGGATGTACGCATTTTTCTAGGACTTGTCAGATACTACCGCAAGTTCATTGAAGGATTTTTGAAGATCACGCACCCCATCACAACATTGACCAAGAAGGGCGTGCCCTTTGAATGGTCACCCAAGTGCAAAGATGTAGCTCAGGAGCTGAAGGATCGCCTCACTTTAGCATCGATCCTTGTCCTTGAATCTGGGAAGGACAGATTTCAAATATATACAGATGTGTCATACCAAGGGATGGGCGCCATGGTGATGAAATACGACCATGCGATCGCTTATGATTTGAGGTAGTTGAAGAAGAACGAGCAGAATTACCCAGTGCACGACTTGGAGCTCGGAGCAGTGATACTCGCCTTGAAGATCTGGATGCATTACTTGTACGCCATTCAATGCGAGATATTTTTAGATCATAAAAATCTGAAATACATCAATACGCAGAAGGTGTCTGGAATTCTTATGCGATTATGATTACACACTGCAGTATCATCCTGGGAAGGTAAACTCAGCGGCTGATGTGTTGAGCAGACGAGCATGCACTTTTAGTCCAGTGTCCCGCCTGATGGCTTTGGAGTTGGTTAAGATGTTGGAGGGCATGCATATTACCGTCATGTCCAGAGCTGATATTGAGGTCTTTGTCGAGTACCTGACATCTATGAGCATAATCTGTGACATCCAAGACCGTATCTGAGGCGAGCATAAAAAGGATGCAATATTGGATTCTTCTTTCCGCACACTGGAGAATGGCTCTGCAGGGGGCTATACCCTGCGAGAGGACCTTATTCATTTCCATGGCTAGGTATACATTCCCGTAGGAGGAGGGATCTGGGAGGATATCTTGAGAAATGCACACTACATCAAGTATTCAGTGCAACTTGGAATCACCAAGATGATTGTGGACCTGCGATGGATGATGTACTGGCCCGTAATGAAGAGGGATGTCATCTACTTTGTCACCCACTATGAGACTTGCCATCGGGTGAAGGCGGAGTACTAGAGCCCCAGAGGATTGATGCAGCATTTGCCAGTACCATAGTGGAAGTTCGAGGACATCTCCATGGACTTTGTGCATGGTCTATCCCGCTCTCACTCAGGGAATGATTCAGTATGGGTAATAGTAGACCGATTGACCAAGGTCTCCAGATTCTTACCCATCAGGAAGGATACTCACGTCAGTATCTTGGTGCGTCTCTTCATGGAGCAGCATGTCAGATATTACAGGGTGCCCAAGTCGATTGTTTCATATGGGGATGGTCGATTCACTTCCAAGGAGTGGAGGGTTATGCATTCTTATATGGGGTCTCACTTGATATTCAACACCGCTTTCCATCAACAAATTGATGGGTAGACAGAGCGTACTATCAGGACTATGGAAGACCTAATTTGTTGGTGCATCTTGGATTGTGGGGAGCCGTGGGAGAGACTATTGTCATTGATCGAGTTCTCCTACAAAAAAGCCATCAATTGAGCATCAACATGGCTCCCTATGAGGCCTTGTATGGAAGGAGGTGTAGGACACCTCTATCTTAGGTCCAGGATGAGGATCCAAAGGTGTTGGGGGTAGAATATGTCGACGGCACGGATGCGACCATCAAATTGATTCATGATCGGATGATCGAGGCTCAAAGCAGGCAGGCAAAGTATAACGATGATTTGCATCAGAAGGTGATGTTATTTGTGGAGGATTGTGCATTCTTGAATATCCGACCGATGCATGGAATTTCACGTGTCCGGAGATGGAAGAAGCTCAGTCCTATATTTATGGGGCCTTACACGATCCTGGAGTGGATCGGCCCCTTGGCTTACCGACTGGAGCTGCCACCGGAGTTGGAAAACTTGCACGATGCCTTCCATGTCTCCTCGCTTCAGATAGCACTACTCCACTCAGAGCAATATATTACATCCACCTCTTGCCTAGTGGCCACTAATTTTTGGGGCCTTACATCCAAATAGTAGATTTAGATTTCTGAGTTCTGCGGCGGAAAAGGTCCCTTTTGTCATGGTCCTATGGTCTAACTATGGACTAGAGGAGCACACTTGGGAGCCACTAGATCTTATGCAGCAGCGATACTCGGGACTGTTCACCTCAGGTATAACCTAAACCAACTGAATATGCTTTCTTTCATTTTGCATACACATTCGTAGACCAAAACTTAAATTTCGGGGACAAAATTATTATTTTTGTTTATTGTGATTTGTAACATCCCCTTTCCTACTAGACCCCCTTAGGGTAATATAAGTCATGGTGATAGGGCTAGGGCAAAGTGAAAGGTCTAGAATCCAATAGGCTTGGTAAACCCACATTGTGAACCCAAGTCAAACTAGGTCAACAAAGCCTAGTTCACCGCAATTGAACCCCTAATGACTAAATGGAACTCACCTCACCCCAATGATTACAAAGATAAGTCATTAGAGTCATGATCAACATCATTAGGTCACCTAATTCCTTAGATTTGACCTAAGTCAACTCTAGGTCAACATAACCCGACTTGTCTTAATTAGGTTAAATTGACCTCACAATGACCCCACCATGACCCAACTCACTTTGGGTGGTGACATAGGACCCATGACCATCATGTGGTTGCAGACACTTCATTATTTGACCAAGTCAACAATAAAGTCAACCATGGTTAAAAATGGCCTAATTAGGGAAATTATGTGGGCTAACCCATTTCCAATGGGCTAAGGCTCTCAACCCCTGGCTCGTCCTGCAGCCCAACTAATAAATTGTCACCCCTATCCCTGAAATGGTGACATGGCTGCTTTCATGGGGGGCAAAATGGTAAAATATCATTTGCACCATATAGGAAAAGAGGAAATAGGGGAATGGAGGCCACTTGGCCCTCCATTCCTTCTCCCAACTTCATCTCCTAACTCCTCACAGCTAGCCAGCCGAAAATGGAGGAAAATGGATGCCAAATAATAGCTAGGAGTAGCTTCCTAAGTTTGGCCGAGCAACCCATTAATGGGATTCCCTCCTACACCCAACCTCGGTGATTTCCCCAATAGCTTCCAAACTTCCTGAGGAGTTAAGCAGAGCCTTCAACCAAGGAGATTGAGATCAGGGATCTGAAATCGAGCAAGGACTCTGGAAATCTCCACAACCATGCCTCCCCAAAGAATTACTAGGGCTAGAGCTCAATTACAAGTGTGTTTTCGCTCTTCTCTCTTAGTCCTAGCTTCCCAAATCAATTACATGAAGATTCGAGCTCAATTGAGATCGAATCGAGCTCATTCAATCGGTCGAAAGCTCAAATTTTGGAGATGCCAAAATCCCATTTTTTGCCACCTCAGGTCGCCGGACCACCACCCTCCGACATCCCTCACCTCGACGGAGGTGGTGGCAGCGGTGGTTGGCCGGGAAGATGCTCGGGAGGCCGGGAAATCAACTCTAAAGCCGCTCCAAGTCAGGTAAATCTTGTCCGTCACTGGAGCTTGAAGATGACGGGAAGACATTAGATCTGCGCCAGGATTCATGCAGATCTTGCTATGCGCAGACACATGCTTGATTTAAGTGAAATGTTGACTTGGTCAAACCCAGAACAGCACATTCATGATCAGTTTTGAGCTAGCTCTGGTTATATTCAGACCAAGGCTTCAACATCAATGTTGTAGCCCTTGGTGTGGGCTTCCTGAATTGTGGTTGAAATCCTTCTGGGGTGACATGTAGCTCTCACAATCTTTATTTAAAGTTAGTGTATTTTTATCACAATGGAAATGTTTTATTTTGTATTTCTCTCAAACTATTAGTTGCATGTCAATGAAATTTGGACCCTATATGTGTCATGATATTATACACCATCACTATAAATTTTTGATTTTTTGGGATTAATTTTTCTAAATTTTTAGTGAAAAATTTAATAATGTGACACTAAAGATATAAATGAAATGTTTATGCCTTAGGTGATGTGAAAAATACCAAATATGTGGTGACATGTTCTTTAGGTCATTTTACACCTATGGTATAAGTTTGAGGCCAATTGGACTCATTCATGTGAGTAAATTTTACTTTAAATAATTTTATAGTTCAAAATGTGACATGCATGTGACACAAATTGTATTTTAGTGTACCCTTCCTAAAAATACCAAATGCATGACAATGAAACTCTGGGAGACTCTCATATAGGTCAAATTGTATCGCCGTAATTAATTTGAGAATCTTTGGGTAATTATTACTGTGGCTTGACATTATTTGGAAAATGTCACACTTTTAAATAAATGAAATTTGTGTGACCAAACAAATAAGGAAAAATCCAAAACTCTGACAACACTTTATTTTTTTTCAATTTATATCTCTGAAAATATTTTGGAAATTATAGAATAAAAACTCATATTATTTAACATTATTTGAATTATGTCACACTTTTAAATATATGAAATAATGAGTACAATGAAAAATAGGAAAATTTCAAAACTCTGGAAGAACCTTTTTTACTATATATATCTCTAGAAATATTTTGGGAATTTTAGAGTAGACATTCCTATTATTTAACAATATTTGAATTATGCTACACTTGTAAATATATGAAATAATGAGGAAAAAATAGATTAGAAAATTTGAAAACTGGAGCAGAACCTTATTTAGGTCAATTTATATCTTTGGAAATATTTTGGAAATTTTATAGTAAAGGCTCATATTATTTAACAATATTTAAATTACATCACACTTTTAAATATATGAAATAATGAGGAGAAAATAAATTAGGAAAATTCCAAAACTCTCGCAAAACCTTAATTAGGTCGACATGCATACCTGGAATTATTTTGGGAATTTTAGAATAAACACTCATATTCTCCTACACACTCATTCATTCCTGATACTCCTACTTCTATCCCTGTTGTTTCCGCTCCTCCACCTGATCTTGTCCCACCTCCACTTCCCACTCCACAGTCTCCTTCTCCGCCTCCCAACACATCTCATTCCACTCTAGGGCCATCTATACCAGCTCTCAGGCCAGCAATCTCTTCGTCGGATGGATATAATACAGATGACATGTCAGACCTTGATCTTCCCATTGCGCTTTATAAGGGATCAGATGTGTACTCAACATTCTATTCATGATATAGTCTCGTATGCTTGGCTTACCTCCTCTTGTAGGGACTTTGCTCTGGCCCTCTCGACACTGTCATACTGGCCACTTACCAAGAAGCTCATACCATACCACATTGGAAAGTTGCCATGGATAAAGAAATGACCACCTTAACCAAAATGGGTACTTGAGCTCTTGTTCCTACTCCTCTAGGGGCAGATATTGTTGGTTGACGATGGGTATTTGTGGTGAAGTATCATGTTGATGAAACTGTGGCTCTATATAAGGCTCAACTGGTTGCAAAGGGATTCACTCAAACATATGGTGTGGACTTCTTTGACACCTTCTCAAGGATGCTAATTGTGATGGGTAGTTAACCTGGTGTAACTGCACATCCTGTGTAGATAGCCACATCATAACTGCACATCCTGTGTAGATAGCCACATCATGTGCGGTTAGCTCTTGGGTGACCGCATTAACCATGCTAGTCATCCTTCTATAGATTCATGCAAATTAGTCCCACACTGCCTAATTATAATCTATCTCGTCTCCCCCATCTATATAAAGGGGCCATACCCATATAATATTCAAATTTTTTGGAATTAAAAATATTCCATTAGTTTCTATTTCCATGTGTCATTGTTAACTGCTGTTAAGCGATTTCCAAGTTCTCACACTTCAAGTGTTATGATCAGAAGTGATCATGGAACTAAGTTTGAGTCTCATAGGATGTGTGAATTCTGTGAGGGTGAAGGGATCAAACATATCTTCTGTGCTCCGAAAACTCCATAAAAAATCGTGTTGATGAGAGAAAGGATAAAAGATTTATTGAATCAAGTAGAACAGTACTTGTTGAGGCCAACTTGCCTTTATACTTTTGGGCGGAGGCAGTTAACATAGATTATTATGTTTCAATAGGAGTTTAATTCATAATACTAAGGGAAAGACTCCTTATGATTCGCTGAAGGGAAAATCTCCAAATATTTCTTATTTTGAAATATTTGGAAGCATCTGTTATATCTTAAACAATGGTGAAAGCCACTTTGCCAAATTTTACAAAAAGGCTGATGAAGGTATATTCTCAGGATACTCTACTTCTAGCAAAGCCTACATGTGCTATAACAAAAGAATATTAAAAATTGTAGAGTAATTGCATGTCAGTTTTGATGAAACTAACATGTTCCTTGATGGGACAAATTCTTCTCTAAGCCCTCATGTGTAGGTTGAAAAAATTGCCAAATAGATGGATCAGTTGGTCATAAGTGAAGCTTCATGCTCTACCAACCCAAATGATGCATCTGAATTTGCTCCAAATGATATAATTTAGAAAGATGAAGACAGTGAAACTAAAGTGATTATATCCATAGTTGAAGGCTCTCATCAAATTTCTAATGGTTAGCTGGTTGTATTAATAGAGGAAGCTCCTTAGGAAGATTTTGTCTCCCCTCTCAATGAGACAACTGATCTACCTTCTGAGTTTGTAACTCCAAAAGATCCTCCTTCATAAATAATTGGGGATATATCTATTGGATCTTAAGGCGCCTTTAGAGGAGGGGGGGGGGGTGAATAAGGCTTTTCAATATTTGTATATTTTAAAAGAAAACCTTTGATATTGTACAAGAATGAGATTAGATCAAAAATAAATTGCTAAAAATGAAAAACAACTCAAGTTTATTGAACAAATAGAAACACGATTATTATAGATAAACATGATTACAAAATAGGATTTCAATGATGCTAGAAATTGAAGCGATGAATATAAGGACTTTGGATTTCTATACTGACTATTCTCCCTAAGAATTAGTTGGATTTAGTCGATCTATCCTCAGATCCGACCTCAAGCCGCTCTAGCCTTTCTATCCCCAGAGCGACCTCGAGCACCCCCTAGATCTAAATCCTAGACCTAGTCACCAGAACACGTGGCGAATTCCCCCTAAGCCACACAAGGACCTAGTCGCCAGAAACTGCGGGAAGTTCTCCACTAAATGATCACAAAGATGAAATTGAAAGGAATTACAAAATATGAAATTAAAAATGAAAACCACCTATGAAGAAATCTGAAGGACACGACAAAGAACCGCTGAAGATCATCAAAGTCGAAGAGTACATTCTTCACGTTGAGTTTATGTTGATCTGATCATCCTTTGATTCATTCTCTTGAATATGAATGGCAAAACTTTGGTGGTCTGGAAATACAGCTCTCACATAGATTTCAGAGTGGTGGATTAGGATCCAAGAGTTGTGAAGTTGAAGAGAACGAAAGCCACCCTTTTATAGGAGACAAAGCTAACACTGGTGTTAGAGCTAACACCATGCGTTATCTCTTTTTGATAATGCTTGATGGCTCGTATCCTTATTTTGGGAAGATGATAGTGCATGATTGGAAGGTTCTTATTTTAGGCAACCCTAACGCCGAAGTTAGGGCAAACGCTGGCACATGCACAAATCATTCCCAAAATGCTCCTGCAATCACGACAATTTTCCTCCATAACATTTTCATATCGGCAGGATCGAGGGTTAACGCCGACGTTAGCTCTAATGCCTGGTGTTAGACCACATTCTTCTCTTTTAGCAAATTGAGTTATATTGGACCAATTACATCAACCTAGTGTCATAATTATTCATTCATGCATACTAAAAGCACGATGACAAACTTGATCAAATATAAGTAGAATTTGTTATTCTCAAACCAAAGAGATGCCGAAATCCGTGTTCCAATAATCCCCCTTTTGATAATTACAAATCCAATTAAGATAAATCATTATACAAAGGTAAATGATGTATTTTTATAAATAGATATGGCACTATTCAATTTAGAGTCTTTCTAGATTAAAGACTAGTCCAATATACATGCTCCTCCTATTTAGGTGCTCCCCCTTAGTGTATGCTCCCCCTTAATCTAGTGAATCATGTTCCTTTATCATTAAGATTTATCATTTTATTCTCACCCTTTTGTTATTAGTAAAAGTGGGTGGAGTGAATCAAAAACTTGGCTAGAATAAGGTAAATAGGTGAAAGTTAGGACTGCTAAGAGAGGGTAAAGAATTTTGCTATAAATAAAGGAAGTCATGATCCAGCTTAGCGGGAAAATATGATAAACTTGTAAGAAAATCCATTATATTTTACCAAGAAAGTCTACCATTTGTTGAAAAAGAGAAGGTGAAACTGAGTTTTGAAACACAAGTAAAAAAACTTCAAAATAAGACTTGAGATGGGCATGATAAAACATGGTAAAAGTACATGGCAATAGAGTGGAAAATAATTTAGCCAAGATAATCATTTTTTATTTTTCAAATTTTAGTTTTAATTTTGAAAAAAAATGCAAACATTTTTAAGTGTTTTCACATGTAAGTAACAATGATCTTGAATTTTTCAAACACTAAGAGCATGCATGATTTGTCATATCCAAAAAAATAAGAGCTACAATGAAAGTAATTCACATTCCAAGTAAAAAAACATTGTAGAGGCCATGCATTGCAATCTAGTGCTTTTACCTAAGCTTTTTAGAGAATTATGTAGATATGCATTAGAATCCAATTCTCATGAGTAGAAGATTTATGAAAGATAATGGTATATACAAATTGTATTTTGATAAGAGTATACAAGTGACATAATCAAAACACATGATATATGAAATGAAGTAGTAAAACAATATTAAGAGGTAATTTATAATTACTTCCACACACCAATTCTAGATATTTATTTCAAATCACATAAAATTGTACAACTACCAAGGTGCTTCACTCACACAATGCTCATTAATACTTATCAGGGAGCGAAGTATTGCTTTGGGGTTCACATAAGCATTTTTTTTTTATTTTGGGTGATCCGGTGTATAAATAGATGTAATAAAAAGAAGTGTTTGCACAAGACACTTTACAATTCTTCCCAAGGTGCTCAACCTTATAATGCCCATTAAGATTTATCAGGAGGCTAAAGTTGTACTTAGTGGATTTATCTTTGTCATTATTTTCATATAATTTTTATTTTTATTTTTGGACAAAGGTCTCCGAATTCACTTATTTTTTCCAAACATCTAAATTTTGAAAACACACTTCCATATGTGCAAGAAATTTATTTTTGAAAAAGGTGTAGGTAATTTAGACATACAACTTAACATGTTAAACTATTACACTACACAATCATGCAAGACTAAGATTAAAATCACATATAGATTACCAAAAAAGTGGGTGAATGAATCATTATCTATCATAAAATGTTACTCATACTTACAGGCATGCTAGATAATCCTACACAATTTTTTATAGTTTATTCCATTGCACATAAAAAGATTAAGGTCAATGCATGACAAGCCAAAACAATGTTTAGGAAACTTGAAATATAAATTAAACATTGAAGAGAATCTTTAAGAGTTTGTTTAATCAATTTTGACCATTGAAAAAAAAAACAAGATTTTTGCTCATGAGAAATCCTATTAGTCAAATAATACAACAAAAACATGAAAAAACATAATTTGATAATTTTTAATTATTTGAATTTTTCTATGGATTTTTGAATAAGGGGAAACAAAAATTAATAGAGAAATAGAACTTTTCCAAAACAGAGAAAAAACAAAGAATAATGGATGAGAAAATCCTAGAATTTTTTCAAAAAATGAAAAAAAAATGCAATTTGGATCAAAAGAGCTAACGCCGCACGTTAACTCCTAATGCTGAAACAGTAATCAATTTCTTTATTTTTTGAAAAATAATTCCTTAATTTAGAGTTATTATATAGAGGTCTTCTCAGTGTAGAAATTCCAGACTTTATAGAGATGATTTGAGGCTCTTTAAGCATATTTTGTTGGTTTAAAAGTGGTTTTTACATTTTTTGTTATGGTTTTTCAAGAAATCCACATAAAAATAAGATGTAAGCAGAGATATAATGAGACATACAAGGAGAAAGGTAGAAAGAAAGTGCAAGTTTTAGAAAACAGGCTAACGATAGGCGTTATACACAACGCAGATCATTAGGACTCATAGATCAAATTTAAAAAATTTGAAGACTAATGATTCAGGCATTTTAAGATATGATGAGACACAACAAGCATGCGATAAAAGAAAAAAATTGTTTTGAGGTGAAGTAGTTTTTTATAGAATTTAATAGGATATATCTTAGACACCCAATTCTAACCTAAGCATGTTTGAACGAGCATCGAGGAGAGGTTTGGTAAAGATGTTCGGAAGTTGGGTCTCCGTGCCTATGAAGCTAACTCTCACATGTTCTTTCTTAATGTGATCTCTATTTAAGTGATGATGCTCTATGCGTTTAGACGACCTTGAATGTTGCACAAATTTGTTTGTTAGATCGATTGCACTTTTGTTGTCACATTTTAATTCAATATTATATAGATGAACCCCAAAGTCTTCTAGTGTTTGGCTCATCCAAAGGGCTTGTGCACAACAACTACTTATAACGACATATTTGGCCTCGGTGGTGGAGAGGGAACAAAATTCTGTTTCCCACTCGACCATGCTACAAGTGAAGGGCTTAAGAAATGACACGTGTCACTTGTGCTCTTATGATCTAGTGAACTTCTCGCATAATACGAATCAGAATATCCATGCAAAATAAATGAATTACTATAAGGATACCATAAGCCTAGACTAGATGATCCGATTAAATATCTACAGATTCGTTTAACCACTTTTAAATGAGATTCTTTAGAACTAGCTTGAAATCTAGCATATAAGTAAACGGTAAACATAATGTCGGGTCTAGAAGCACTTAGATACCTAATGATACTATCATTCCTCTATATAATATTTGATCAATAGAGATTTCAGCTTCATCTTTTCCTAATTTTAGAGATGCAGTCATTGGTGTAGAAGCTTTTTTTAAGTTTTCAAATCCAAATCTTTTTCAATAGATCATGAACATATTTAGATTGACTAATAAATAATCCATCATTTCTTTGTTTGATTTGAAAGCGTAGAAAATATGTGAGTTCACCTACCAAGCTCGTTTCAAATTCTTTTTGCATTACAAGTACTACTTCATTACACAATTTGGTCCATTCCTTTTCTTTTTTACATGTAATTCTTAGTTATCGAGCATTAGCAACTAATTTGGGATAGTTATTAGATGTGAACATGAATTGCGAAATCATATCCCCTTGACATTGTCATTATATCTATATGAATCAAATTTTGTAAATTGGTCGATCCTGACCTTTAAATGTTATGAAGCTAACTGATAACTGTCACTTATTAATATAATAATCACTATACTTGAAATAGATTGTGGTTGTTTATTTGACTCTTTCATGCTTGGTGAATGCCCATCTAACGATTACTTCATGCAAACTCTCTATTTATTACGTAATAATCACTTTTTAATTAACATTAGTGACATGTAAAATGTTCTGTGGATGCAATTATGACTTAATTTTTACACATGAAAATAATATTTCTATGAAGCATCCTTCAATGTGTGTCTGTCAATATGATCACTTTGGGCTATACCGTTGATTTATAAACAAAGACCCCATGACTAGAGCAAGTTTTCAATTTTGTTTGACAATTACCCCCACCTCAAAAAAAATCTTACGCCGTGATCGAGTACAAATGTACAATAGTCATGTAATGAGTGGATTTTGTACGCAAGAATTTGAGTGAGAGCAAGAGTTGAGCAGAAAAAATGCAATACTTTGTTTGAATTTTTATAGTGGCCTTCGATTCAAATAAAGAAAGGAGATATAGAAGAATGACGATGATTGAGAGGATTTTAGAAAATGAGGGGAGTTGTAAGGACGATGAGGAATACAAGAGAAAATGAGGGGAGGAGTTGTAAGGATTTTATTATATCCCTCATTTCTTATGTTAAAAGATGGAAATGACCAGCTCAATCATAATAACATATAAATTTAGTGCATATTAAGTTTTATTATGATAAACTTGTATCTATGCACGTAATCACACCTATATTTTCGCCTTCCTTCCCTCTTGTTCCCTCTCTAGGCATCTCACTAAAAATATATAACAAGTAATGAGGTAAATAAAAGCTTCAATATTGTATCAAAGAGGAAGATTCTCTTTAATATAAAAATAGATGGTGGGAGTAAATAAAAGTACCCTATAAATATGAAAGATGAAATTGGATTCTCACAAAGAGTTATGTCCGTTTCAACGTATGGTTAAAGTTTGTTTTGTTAGACTTGATTGAGTCTGGAGATTACTCTAAATGTTTATTCAAATTTTTCTAGGAATATAAATCACAGTAGTTATTATTTGACCATACCTTACCCCCTCTTTTAGTTTATATATATATATATATATATATATATATATATATATGCGCGCGCGCGCGTGTGTGTGTGTGTGTGTGTGTGTGTGTGTGTGTGTTGTGTGTGTGTGTGTGTGTGTGTGTTGTGTGTGTGTGTGTGTTGTGTGTGTTGTGTGTGTGTGTACATATAGAGGCACAAACGCAAGAGTTACGACCAACCGTGTAGAGTACCTCGACTGTGTCAGTGCATTGGGGACCTCCGGTGGCCCATGTGACAGTACTCCAACCATGATATTATCCCGGCGTGACGCCGCTCCTGCCGCTCGCAAATCGCCAAGTGCTACACTCCGCTCATCACTCGCTTTTTCTGTGTGCACGGTGGGTTGCGAGTGGTAGGGAGAACATATTTTTTATTATAGGTAAGAGACTTTATATTTATGAGAGCATATTTTTTAAAATTAAAGAAAAAACATATAAATTACAGAAAATGAAAATTTTATAATAAAGAGGGGTAAAATCAGAAAGCTGAATGTTTAACCAAAGACATGTTTTACCTTTTAATATTATATATATAGAGCATTGTCAACCGCATGCCAATTTTGACTGTATGCATGCCAGGATATCAAAATAATAGGCTCCTTTTTCATTATCAACCCATAGGCTCTAAATCCTCACGTCGTTAATCCCATCCGCTCGACGATGCTCTCGCCAGCCCCGTTTGCTTCGCTTGCAATTGTCTCCTCTTCTCTACTCATCGCCGGATCTGCAGAAGCTAGGGTTCAAGTTACGATGGAGATGGAGAAGGTACCCTAGAAGATTGCTTCTCGGGTCCGTCTGAGATGATCCCCTCTTTTGTCTCCACTGAAACCTTCAACCGAAGCCCCATCTTGAATCTCTCTCCCTCTTAATGTGAGCTCTCCCAGCCTTCATGTCGGGCCATGATTTTTTTCCACTGGTTCACACCCTCAGTCCGAGAACAGAGCCTCTAAAGCCCTCAAATGGAGCAAAATACAGAGAAGAACCTATTTTTTAACCTCTCAAGAGTTATTTCTAACTCCCAACCTCTCAATTTTTTCATAGAATACCTTCATAGTTTTTTCAATATATGACTCTATATTGGCCCAAACTCTTCAGCATTTTTTTATAATGGTTCTTATACAAATATCTTAAATATGAGTTTTATAGTTGATCCTTATACAGATATCTTAAACATTAAGTCTTGATTGTTCCAGCTAAGCAATTCTTCATCATGCATAACTTAGTTATACTTGAAGGATGTATTTATTTGATCTATTTGACTTGTTGATTTATTTAAAAAACATGAATTTGGTTTTTTAATATGGCTTATAGATATGAAATTTGGCCTGCATGAACAATTCTTCGCCCTGCATATCCACGGCATGCATAAAGCCAAAAGCGGCATGCGTATAACATTGCTATATATATACACACATATATATTTATATATATATCGATAATATTATAATAACTTGATATCGTTAAATTATTTGTATATATGAATTTCATTTTAAATATTTAAAATTGTATTTATAGTAGAGTTTTTTACTTGATAAAAATCATGTATGTCGTTTAATTTTATTCATGGTCCTTGATTATGTATTTATATTTTAAATTTTTTAAAATCACATAAAACAAACTAAACCAATCGGTTTGATTTCAATTATCGGCCAGTTCGGCTCAGTTGGATTCCAGATTTTTCGAATTTTGTATGGGTGTTTCAATTTATAGTTTTGCTCTGAAATTGAGCCGAATTGAACCATTAAGCTCATATATTAAATGTGCGGGGCGAAATCATTCCACCACTTTTATTCTATATTTAATGCTAATGAAATATATAAAAATAATAATGCCACGCTTATTTTACATTATTATTATTATTGATTTTGTTTTTTTTAATAGGCCATGTCAAGGCCAGGTAATCAGTGGGGCCCAGCCCAAAATAATTAGGATTAAGAATTAGTGGTTTTAACTATCAATATTGCTTAATGAAGAGTGTGTTATCTGTACTTCCCATTGTATAACCGTGCTTTAATAAAAATGAAGTTAATCTTTCATACCAAGCACATGGCGCTTGTTTTAAGCCATAAAGCGCTTTATCTAGTTTGTATACATGATTTGGAAAACTTTCATTTATGAAATCAGGGTGTTGATCAACATAAACCTCTTTCTTAATAAATACATTTACAAGGCACTTTTAACATCAATTTGAAACAATTTAAATTTTTTGAAACTCGCAAATGCAAGAAAAATTCTAATGGATTCTAAGCGAGCAATGAGTGCAAATGTTTCAACAAAATCTACCCCCTCGATTTGAGAGTTCCCTTGTGCTACTAAGCAAGCTTTGTTCCTAGTAATCCAAGATTCACCATCTACTTTATTTTTGAAAATCCATTTTACCCCTACTATTGGGTGATTAGATGGTCTTTCTACAATATTTCAAATTGTTCTAATTCTTCATTCATAGCTAAATACTAAAATTCATCATTTAAAACAGTTGAAACATGTTTTTGTTCGATTTCGGAAACAAAGCAAATATTTGAAAAAGATTCATGTAAGGAAGAGCGAGTCGTTACCCCTTTCGATGGCTCTCTAATGACAAGTTCCCTTGGATGATGTTTTGTGAACTTTAGCATGATAGGAGGCACATACTCATCTTTCTTGTCCTCCACTTTCTTGTTCTCCTCTTCTGGTAACTCATCATCATCATGCTCCAATGGGTAGAGGGGTTCCTCTTCATTTCCTACAATAATTTTCTCTACACAAGGAACAAGCTCATCAAATCTAACGTGAATAGATTCTTAAACTATTTTCGTTATTTTTTTTATATAATCTATAAGCCTACTAGTTGAAGAATACCCAAGAAAAATTCCTTCATCAAATTTTCCTAATGAATCATTTGTGTTTAATAAAAAGCATTTGCATTCAAATACATGAAAATAGGAAACATTAGGCTTCTTTTGAAAAAAAAAACAATTCATAAGGGGTTAAGTTTAAGAAGGGTCGAAGCATGACACAATTAATAACATAACATGATGTGCTAACGGCTTCGGGCCAAAATGATCTAGGCAACCCAAATTCAGAAAGCTTGGTGCGAGCTAATTCTTGAAGGGTTCTATTTTTTCTCTCCAAAACACCATTTTGTTGTGGGGGTGCGTGGATCAGAAAATCATGCTTAATTCCTAGATCACTCCAAAAGCTGAAAAAATTTATTTCATTTTCAAATTCTTTTCCATGATCCGAGTGAATGCAATGAATTTTTATATCAATTTCATTTTGAATACGCTTACACAATTTTGAAAATTCACAAAAAGAATCAGATTTTGAGGTAAGAAAGATTGTCCAACAATATCTAGAAAAATCATCATTCAAAACATAAGAATATTTCCTACCACTTAGCCTAGCGGTGCTCACTGGACCAAAAAGATTCATATGATTTAATTGTAAAGGTCTAGTAGTAGAAATTTCATTTTCACTTTTAAAGGATGATCTATAAAATTTTCCTTTTTGGCAAGGCGGGCAAAGTGAAGATAAATTTCCAACAAGCATAGATAATTCTCTAATCTATTTATCTTTGTCTAGTTTTAAAATGTCTTTAGTGCTGGTGTGACCAAGATGCCTATGCCATAATTCTAATTCATCATTTTTTGAATTAAGACATTTGATAGATGAAAGATCATAAAAAGCAATCATGTAAACATTATGAGTTCTTGGTGTGATGAGTACAACTTCATTTGTTTTGGATATATGATGTTGCAAAGGTTTGTAGAAAATTCAAATAGGATATTTAGACCTTTATCACATAATTGACTAATAGATATTAGATTGTGTTTCAAACCTTCAACATAGAAAACATTTGAAATAGAAAAGAGTCATTACCCACTATACCAATGCCCATGATCCTTCCCTTGCCATTGTCACCAAAATTCACCATCCCTCCTTTCTTCATCATGAAGCTAAGGAACTTTGCTTTATTTTCCATCATAAGCTTAGAGCATCCTGAATCCAAGTACCGCATGTCTTCCTTGTCCTTAGCCTACAAACGCACCTAAAAAGAGGGTGAGAGTAAAGATCCAGATACCCAAGAGATTCCTCCCATATTATAGGTGGAGACCTTAGGTACCCACATTTGCTTTAACGTGCATTTTTCCTTCTTCCTACAAGAGTTTGTGGTGTGACCAAAAATAAAACAATTGACACACGCAATTAAAGGGGTTGATACCTTTTTCCGAGAATTTTTTTGACACTTGCTGGAAGACAAGGAGCTAGTGGGGATGATAGATAAATTTTTATAAAAAGAATTTTATGTTCTGGAAATAGGGCTAACGCCAGTGTTAGGAGTTAACGTCGGGCGGTAGCCTCCTGAACCATACCCCAGCCCAAACTTTGGAGAACCACAGTGTTGGTTGGACAAAATCATGTGCATTGATTTTTGGCCAACACCGAATTTTTCTATAGTCATATTTGGATAATGGATTCGGGCTTTTAAAGAGGTGTTTTCGGTAACTAGCATCCCACATTGATTTGCAAATGATTTCTTTCCAGAGATGGCTTAAAGATGATCTCTACATTGATTTGCAAATGATCTCTTAAAAACTTGTATGCATTAGAAGACCTAACCTCTATGTCATGTCTTGTCCTTAACCGGGGAGGGTTCCAGTGGGGCCTTGCGAGGCACTGGGGGGAAAGAGTGCTAGGTTGAGCGTTCTCTAGTGTGTGCATATGTGATTAACACCCCAACCTATGGCATGTGTGCAGCTCCTAATGCCCATCTGTCACTTAGTATGGGGCTAGTGTGTAGGCTTATAGTTAGGGTATTATTATCTAAGACATTCTTATATCGTATATTTTGCATGCACTCTTTATGACTAAATCATTCATGCATTCTTGTTTTGATCGTACATACTTATTTTGTGTTTTGCATATCTTATCATTCTTGAGCTCTAATGATCTTGTAAAACACAAATATATGAAAACCAAATAAAAATATAAAAACCATTTTTGAACAAATAAAACATGCTTAAATAGCCTTCTAACCATTTTCAACTTTTCTAAAATTTCTACACTAAGAAGGTCTATACACATACTATCTATTCTGAAAAAAAGTTTAAGAAAAAAAATTTCAAAAATTGTGTTCTGTCTCGACGTTAACTAGTTAACGCCGGGCGTTAGCCTTTAGTTTCTAGATCGAAATTTTGCTTTCTCTACACTATTTCTAATATTTTTCTAATGATTTTTCTCAGTTTATTTTGTCTAATTTCAAATTATTTTGTTACTAACTTTGTTGTTTTTATTCCAAAATACAAAAAAATTCAAATAATTCAAAATGATCAAAAATATGTTCTTGTTATTTGTTTTGCTTTAAATATTTACAAAATTATGGTTTGACTATTAGATTTCACAAGGGCAAAACTTCTTAGTTATTTTGTTTCAAATGGTCAAAATTATTTAGGCATACACTTAAAGATTGTCTTCAATGTCTAATTTTTATTTCAAATTTCCTAAACATTTTTTTATCTTGTCATGTCTTGACCTTAATCTGATTATGTGCAATGAAATAGTCTATAAAAAATTATGTATGATTGCCTAGCATGCCTCTAAGCATGAGTAATGTTTTATGCTAATCAATGATTCATTCACTCACTATTTTGGTTATCTACATGTGCTCATAATCTTAGTCTTGCATGATTGTGTAGTGTAATAGCCTTAACATATTAAGTTGTGTGTCTAAATTACCTACACCTTCATTCAAACAATAAACTTCTTGCGCACATAAAAGTGTTATTTCAATATTGTTAGTGTTTGCAACAACAAGTGAATTTAGAGACCTTTGGCCCACTATTACAATAATATGAAATAAAATGCCAAAGATAACTCAACCAAGCACTACTTACCCTCTTGATAAGTCTTAATGAGCATTGTGAGGTTGAGCACCTTGGAAAGAATTGTAAAGTGTCTTGTGCAAACACATTCATCTTTTATCACTTCTATTTGTACACCGGATCACTAAAAATAAAAATCAATAAAATTACTTATGTGATCCCCCAAGCAATACTTCGCTCCCTGATAAGTCTTAATGAGCATTGTGTGGGCAAAGCACCTTGGTTGTTGCACTCATTATTTGTGCCTTGAAACTTTATTCTTGATTTGATGTGTGAAAGTAATTATAAGATTGCATCCTTAATATTGTTGTCACTATTTCATTATATATGTCATGTATTTGATTATTTCACTTGTATACTTTTATCAAAACACCTTATGCACACATCATTGTTTTTCATAAAGCTTCCACTCATGAGAATTGGATCCTAATGCATAAATTACACAATTCTCTAAAAAAACTTAAGTAAAAGCACTAGATTGCAATGCATGATTTCTACAATGTTTTCTTTACTTGAAATACGAATTGGTTACATTGTAGCTATTATCTTTTTGAATATGCTAAATCATGCTTGCCTATTAGTTATGAAAAATTTCAAAGTTAAAATGCTCAAATGTGAAGAGTCTAGACATATTATTGGAATGGTTAAACTATAACAAAAATACTACTCTTATTTGTTTTTTTTTGTTTTCCGCATTTCTCTATATTATCATTTATCATTATATCACGTGTTCTCGTGCTTATTTCTACATTTTGTTTTCACTTGGCTTTGTCAAACAAAATTGCAACTATCTTAACAAGTAGTATCACTCTTAAAATAAATTTAAAAAGCAAGTGATTACATTCCTTTGGTATAATCTTTGAATGATGTTCTTTCACGCTTATTATATATTTTTTCGATGCGCTACTCTCTCACTTAGCTCGATCATGACTTACTTTATGTTTACACAAAACTCTTAATCTTCTCTTAGTTATGTCCCAACTTTTGTCTTCTTTATTCTAGTTTTGTTTCACTCCACCCTCTTTTGCTAATAACAAAGGGGGAGAATAAAATGATAAATCGTAATGATTAACGGAGTAGGATTCACTATATTAAGGGGGGCATGTATCTAGTATATGGGAGTATACACTAAGGGGGAGCATTTTTATAGGGGAATATTCTTAAATGATCTATAATTCCTATCATTATCTTATAATTGCTTCGTGTCATATATCTTTATAAAAACACAAATTCTTTATCTATGCATCTGATTTATCTCTAATTGGATTTGTTATTATCAAAAGGGGGAGATTGTTGGAACATGGTTTTCCGCATCCCTTTGATTTGAGAATAATAAATCCTACTTGTATTTGATCTTGTTTGCCATTGTGTTTTTAGCATGTAGGTTTGGACAGATATGACACCAGGTTGGTGCAACAATGGTCTGGCACTAATTACAAGCAGAAGGATTGAAAGTTGTCTAACGCCATGCGTTAGGTCTTAACGTTGGGCGCTAGCGTTCGATGAAATGGAGTTCGACGAAATGAGATGTCGTTAGACGAAATGGAGTTCGACGATATGAGATGCGTTCGACGACATGAAATGGCGTTCAACGAAATGGAGTTCGACAAAATGAGATGCCATTTCGACGAAATGGAGTTCGACGTTATGAGATGCGTTCGACGATATGAGATGTCGTTCAACAAAATTGCATTCAACGAAATGGAGTTCGACGATATGAGATCCGTTCGACGAAATGAGATGCAGTTCGAAGAAATGGCATGCCAGCTGATTAGAAGGAGAAAGAAACTCAATGCCAGGCATTAGGTCTTAACGCTGGGCGCTATCCGTTCGACGAAATTGGCAAGGAGAAAGCAGTCGTGATTGCAGGAGGAACTTTAGGAATGATTTGCCTAACGCCCACATTAGCCTTAACGCCGGCGTTAGTATTGCCTAAAATAAAACATTTCCTAAAGTGCAGAATCTCCTTCCTCTTCTGAAGATCCGAGCCATCAATATGTTGTTATACATGGTCAACACCCGGCGTTAGCACTTAACGCCGGCGTTAGCTCAAAGTGTATGAATTGGATGCTTTTGATGTATCCAACTACTGATTGCCAAGAGCCCTATTCCAACACTTCAGAAACTTTGTGAGGGCCGTATTTCCATACCAACACATCTCACACTCATATTTCAAAAGGAGGAATCAAAGGAGGCTTGGATCAACATGCTAACTCAACGCGAAGAACACACGCTTGGACTTCAAAGATCTTCAGCGATTCTTCGGCGTCTCCTTCAGATTACCTCATAGGGAGTTTTATATTTGTCCTTTTTATCTGTATTTTATTTTTTTTATCTTTGTAATCAATTCGTGAATTCGCCTCGTGTTGGCGACTAGGTCTGGGTAGGACTTAGGGAGTAATTCACCTCATGTTGGCGACTAGGTCAAGGGAGTAGGTCTAGGGAGTGCTCGAGGCCTTTCTGGGGATAGGAGAGCTAGAGCGGCTTGAGGCCGTATCTGGGGAGAGATCGGCTAAAGCCAACCGGTTCGTGGGGATATGAGTCGGTATAGAGAACGAAAATAATATTTCAGATTTCGCATTCGATTTCTTGCGTCATTAAATTCAGATTTTGTAATCAATTTTATAAATGATAATCATGTCTTTTCTTGTTTAATAAAATTGATTTCATTTCTAATTTCACTATCTCTTTACTTTTGATTTAACTTACTTCTACTAAACTATCAAAAGTTTTCTATTAAAGTTTAAAGTTTTTAAAACCCTTATTCACCCCCCCCCCCCCCCTCTAAGGGCGCCTCAAGATTCAACACCCTCTCCTATGGAAGTGCAATTGAACCCCTAAGCCCATTAGAGACCAATATGACCCATGCTGGTCAACTTAACTCAGCTAGGACCCCAGCTAACTTATCCTAATTCCATATAGGCATTCCACCTTACACAAGTCAAAGATGAGGTCAATCATAATCAACCCAAGGTCAAACCCATTTTTTAGCTTGATAATGCCAAATGAACCCACCTCCACCCCTCCTCACATATTCATTGTGCTGATCATAGAGAGGTTCCCTTGGATTGCAACCTCATCAATCTTAGTGATCATAATGAGACAAAGTGGAAACCCAAAGCCCAAGCTAAATCACCAATAGTCGACCACCCACCTTTCCCACCACCCCCTTCTGGTGTTAGTTTGGACATGGTTAGGTTAGGACAGGCCTTTAGAGGGCTGAGAAGTTTCCTCATTGTGCTTTAGAGAGGATGAAAACAAAAGGCCATGGTTTGGATCTCTAAGCAAACTAGACTGCTCCACCTCTTTTTACCCGCATTCTTGATATTGGTGTAAGGTAATGACAACATAGATAAAATCCTTTAAGGACATAAAGTGATGCGCAAATGAAGCTCTGCCTAGCTGCAAGCCAACAACCAACTATAAAAGACTCTATACAGATGGAGGAGATAAATTACAGCTCACGAGAAAGCTCTTCCCCTCCAGGACTTAATATCCCTCCCCAAGACCCCAGATAGCTTGAACCGAGCTGTGAGAACCATTTCAAATCGTAAGACCACTCCATAGATCGGTTGACAATGACTTAGAGCAAGGAATTACTCGACGACTCTATTTTCTAGTGATTCCTGCAAGGACTCCATTAATTCATCTAATTCTTTTGAGGTATGTTTCTTAACTAATTTCCTATATTAGATCATTTAGGGATCTTTAAAAACTCTATCCACGCTCTATATAGGTGTTCCAACGAGCAGTGCCGCCTCAGACCACCACCAATAGTGTCAAACTCTTCTAGACCTTTAGAGGCTCACTTGGAGGTGACACTAGGTTGGGAATAGGTCAGTAACTCTTTTTGAGTTCCCTTGAGGCATCCTTATCACTAGAATTGGTTTTTGGGTGGCATAGACTAGCATCAAGCTTTCCCCACAAATTTCGATGATCACTGGTAACCATAGACCATCGAATCACATCCCCCGGGACTGCATTCCCCTAAAAACTCTTTTGGCATCAGTGGTCGGCCATGATGATCACCAGAATGGTGGCGATAGCGCTAGAAGTACAGCTGGGTTGTTGTCTAGCGAGATTTAATATAGTCCCTTAATTTTGTGGGGAAGATGAACTCTCCTCTATCAGATTACTTAATTTCATCAAGCTAATGATTGCTGAGAGCCATCTGATTTGCTTTAAGACCAGCTCTGCGCCTTATTAAATGATTAATTTCTGAGATTATATTCCTATAGTTTGGTTTGCCAATATGAATACTTCATATCCTTTTTATGGCTTGATTTTGAGGGCCATCCTGACCTCACTAGGGAAAACCCTTAACATGAAAGTTATAGGATTTCAGTGAGCTTTCCAGACTAGGGTGACAGGTTCTCATAGGTTGCATATTGCTTATGTTATACCTATTTAATGTTAGTTGTCCATAATTAGCAAGGTAGTGATATTTAGGTTATAACTATTTAGCTAGAGCTTGCCACGACATGAAATTTTGTACTCATGCTATGAAAGGTGAGGGTAAAGTTCTAAGAATCACTCTAGATGGGGGGTGAATAATGTTTTTAAAGAATTTTCTATTCTACAATCATTCACAACACATGCCATAATTTATTTATATATTAGCAGCAAAAATATTAGAGCAGAGAAATAAACACATAAAATATAGAGATCTACGCAACAAGATGACACAAAGAGTTTTATAGAGGTTTCCCAAATGGTGGGTACATCCATTCTCTACCCCTTGATATGATATCCACTAATTAGTGCTGAGTATTTTAATAAGGAGACTCTTAGAACTAATATAATAGATCTTTTGATAAGGTGATCTTTAAAACCAACAAACTAAATCTTTTGATAAGGAGATTCACAAAACTTATCAGAATCCTTTGATAAGGGGATTCTTAGGACCACCTGGGTCTTTTTTAAAAGGAGACTTTATAAACAGTTGAGTCTTTGGATAAAGAGACTCTTAGAACCGACTGAATCTTTGTGAGAGATATTCTAAGAACTCTCTTCGAGAATGGTTGATGTAGAAGTGAATTTTTCATAATGTAATCCTTCTTCACCAAACCAAATCTCTGAAGGATTTGATTCTTAAAGGCAATGCATGGATTCTTGAATGCAATCGTAATAATAGACAATTATCTCTCTAGAAAGGAGGATGTATTCAATAGAGAGAAGATGAATCCAATCCATGAGGAATTTAGAGAGGGGAGAAAGATGATCGACCCTTATGAAGGAAGCCTTAGACCAGAGAGTAAAGATAAACTTGTCGGCTAGGGTTCTTGATGAACTTCTTCTTGAGAGAAGAGAAGATGGAAATCTAAATCTTAGAGAGAGAAGAACAAATTCAGAATAAATTCACCACCATACAATTTGAAATCGTATGGTGTATATATATGTTTGTGGCCGAATATGTGTTTCCTTTCTTTTTTCAATCAACATTCTATCCTTCTAAAAGTGAATCGCCAACGACTTGATTTTGATCTCAATTTATGACATTTATTTGTTCTGAAATAGACCACAGTTATTTGAAGAATTTTGGATATTATGTTATATATGAGCTGAGTACTTGCAGGCGTGCATCGAAATGTTGTGAGGAGAAAGTTTGACATAAGCTAAGTGTTTTATACTCTGACCATACTTTCCTTTGTAGAGGTTTTCAACATAAATAAGGAGCATACTTTTCAATGTGCATTGAATAATTCTCAATATATGTATTGAACTTTTCAACCTATGTCGAATTTATATCAATGCACAGATATTTTAACTTTGTTGTTTCTTCTTCTTGAGAACTTTCTGAGTTTCTGACATCTTATACCTGATTTACAACTCATATGCTTCCACCTAATTGCCTTTCAATACATGTAGGCAATTCCTAGATCACTTTATTAATTTGGTATATCAAATCATAAAGGTCTTTCCCAACATCCCCTCTCTTTGATATAGCAGATTTTACATGTAAAAATTTAAAGTGATATTTCAGAAAGAAGTAATGTGAGGTTCTGGATAGACACATATAGGAATAAACATAGAGAAGGATCGACAAAATTCTATGTCAACCTCCAATTCATTCCTTATATTATTTTCCATCCCGAACCTTTATATTTTAAGAGAGAGGAGATAATAGACGGGAATGATTAGCATGTGTCTAGATATAGAGTGAGTGCAGAAATAAGCTTGTCTTGGATCTACTTTACATATTCAGAAACTCTAATTATAACTTTATCAGGATGAGTTTTTATATCATTAGACAGCTTGAAAAGCTTTCTTAGATCATCTTCAATCAGAGAATAAACATTGTAAATAGAAAGTCCTTTCTCAATAATCCTTGCACATATTTCAGTTATTATCTCATTTTCTCTGCCTGGTATTATGACTCTGGTAGCTGGAAGCTCAGAAGTCCGAGGAACTGTTAACACGATAGATTTATCTTGAACAACTGGAGATGCAAAAAAATTGTTGAACAAAATTGGCTCTGATATGGCAGGTTCAACCTCTTCCATGTTTTCTTTCTTTCTTTTGGAATAGGGTATATAAGCCTCAGGAGGAAATCCGAAACCTCTTTTTCTTTGCCCTATATTGCCTGTACAGCAGAGGCTTTGGGTTGTTTAGCCTTATAAGCTTCAACATCAAAGTGTTTGCTCGGAAGAGCAATCTCATTTTCCTTGGTTATTCTTGAATGTAATTTGGTAACAAATTCGTTCCTTTTATCATAATTCTCTTTTTCAGTAGCTTCATATTCTACTACATGCTGATTATTGATCTCTTTTAGAACTCTATCTATTTCAAGATCAATAATAAGACTTCTTTTTTCAAGGGTTATACGAGGAGTTATGGCATTATAAGACTTCTTTTTTCTTTACTCTTTTCTTCGTTCAATAGTAAACTCTGCCCATCCGGGTCTGTGACTTCTGCACATCCTTCCTCAGCCATAATGAGCTATTGAACATAAATAGAGGTGCTTATCAGAAGAACCAATCATTGAGGAGTTGTCTTGAGAAGTCACATCAAAAGATTGCTCAGGGGTAATAACTAAAGAGTTATGTTCAACCTCTTCTTGAATTTTATCAATATGCTTAGTATTTTTTGAAGTAGTTAAAGGAATGGGAGAGTTTGCCCAGCTATAGTGAGATGGAGACATATTCTTCTCTTGAATAGATTACATATGCTTCCAAGGGTAGTTAACTCCCCCTGAAATGTTGGCTTCTCCTTTTTAACATTATCCATTTTACTATCCTTTTCAGCAGCCATATTAATATCCATATACTCCATGTCAAGTCTATTGCCAGCAACTTTATTTGAATCAATGCCATCATATTTTGCAAGCTTAGATGCCATGCAATCAGCCATATCAAAAATATGTTCAATATGATCATCCTGATTATCATTATCAGCGGGCCAAATATCAGCAAGGTGTCTTTACAGGGATTCTCCCCCTTCATAAAATCATGGAATAAAGATGTCATGAATGACTCAGCGATAGGAGAAGAGACCAATAGGTAAGCCAATGTCTCAATAAAATAAGTAAGCACATTTATCTATTGTTAAATGGAATCAAGTTGAGAATCCAACTCTGTAAGGACAATGTGTAGTTGAAAAGTGAAAGATAAGACCAAACCCGAGCTTCATGATTTAATAATATCATGAAATTAGAGCCAGGTTTAGTGAAAGTGCATAATGACTCCCCTGAGTATTCTCTAGGGGGTGAATAGAGATTTAAAACTTTCAATAAAATGTGCATAAAAATATAACAATTCTAATTACTCAGCATCCAGAATTTCAACCAAAATAAATTAATCATAGAATAATAAACTAACTAAGAGACAAAAAAGAAAATAATCACAACACAGAGGAGACAAGAGCTATAGTGGTTCCCCAAAATCTGGGTACTCAACTCTTCTACGACCTTGGAAGGAATGCACTATCACAGAGCGTGAGTCTTTTGATAAGGAGACTCTTAGAACCAGGAACTGAGACTTTTGTTAAAGAGACTCTTAGAACCAAACTAGATATTTTGATAAGGAGATCTTGAACCAAACTAGATCTTTTGATAAGGAGATCTTGAACCAGGCTGAATACTTTAAAGAGGGATTCTTATGACTCTTTACTCAATTTACAGAAAGTAAGAAATGGAGTAAGAAGAAGAAGAAGATGAAGATTGTTCTTTTGAAATAAATCCTCTTTATCAGTCAATGAGGATTGTAGGCACTAAGTGTTTTTTGGATCCTTCTTCAGAGAATGAAATCTTAGCTTGAGGAAGATGCAAAGATTATGATAGACCTAATCCAATTGTTGATCTCTGTATATTTTGTATGCTTCTTTTAGAGAGAGAGAGAGAGGAGGAAGAAGAAGAAGCCTTATGTTGAAAAATATTTTGTGCAGATATCTGTCGTGTATGGTGTAAGAGAGAGAGCTGGAGCAGACGAATAATAATTGTTGAAGAATAATATTACACTGATTTTGAATTCAGTATGTATATTCCTCTGTTGAATGGAGATGAATGACTTTCCTCTTCTGATCTTTCTCCGGTTAGAATGTCCAAGAAGAATTATTGCTCTCTTTCTATTTTTGTTGATAAACCGTCAAAATCCTTTGTATAATTTCCAATTTCATCATTATTGAATCTCTAAAATTATTCTTTCTCTTCTTATTCATGTGCGACCCATTATAATTCAAATATCTTCCATATATATCTTCTGAATAAGCATCAGAATCTATTCCAGGAAGTTTTCTAAATCTGTGATTGTATTCAATGTTGCGTCGAATAACTTCTGACTTCTTATCGACACACCTTTGAGTTCTACTAGAAGCAGCTTCAAAATCTTCCTCAATTTTGAATTGAACTCTATTGTAGACGTTACGTCGATTCCTTGTCGACGTATCCATCAAGATGAAGACGTAGACTTTAAACTCTTACTTCTGCGTCGAATACAATTTGAAGTTGCGTCGTCTTCAAATGATGTGTAGACTAACTCTGGCTTCTGCGTCAATTACAATTCGATGTTCCGTCAACTTCCAATGATACATCGACTACCAGACTGAGCTATCTTTACCTATATTCTAACTTAATTTGACTTTCAATCGAAGTTGCGTCGACTTCTTTTCAATGTAGAATTAACTCAACTGAATTTTGCACTCCTTTTGACTAGACTTTGACACACTAATTTGAGTGTGTCATCCTAGGACACCTAAAGACCACATTACCCTCACTATACAACACGGGTAATAAATCCTAGAGGATGAAATCACTTTGACATAATTTTTAAGATAAATCAAGATGATGTTTTTCCCAACATTCAGGTTGAGAAGAGTGAAGAGCAGTAGAAATAGTAGGGATATTAGAAGTAGAAGGTGGTTAAAATAGGAGGTGTAGAGGTGGCAACTAATAAAGTAGGTAATTGAACTGAATTAGAAGATGGAGATGGAGAATGAGGAGTATCATCTTCAATAATAAGAGGGGTAGAATCCAAAGCATGATGATAAGATGAGTCTTTAGACTTAGGAATTTTCCTAACCCATTTGGTAAAGAGCTTAATGGGCAATCCCTTCCTAGGAGGAATGTGGATGCCGGAGAAGGTGCATACAGCCATAAATGCATACAACAAAAGCATACTTAGAATTCTTTTGAAAGGAATAACCACGTGTGACATATTATGCTTGATCAATTTAAGAAGGCAGTTGCCCCCAATTGATTTTCTTCTACAGAATATGAATGCCCATTATTATCAACTTAGCCCGTTGTACGACGTCATGGGCTGCGATTTTACATAACAAGACCTTTCCAACTAGGTCAGCCAAAAGTACATATTCTTTTGAAACTTTGACCTTCTTTATATTTGAAGTGTTGCTTCCAGAGAACTGCATCTTCTTCAATACATGGTCTATTTCTTCTTCAGATATATTTTCTTCCGCAATTTTTACTTGGAGGTCAAATGTTGTAGATTATTCTTGTATAGAACCCCTAATGAGGGTGTTATTTATCGTGCATGAAATGACATCATCTTCAGAAATATTAATAGAGTTGTGGAAAGAAGTTAGCTCAGATGTGAGAAGGCTACATCTAGATGAGAGTAATTTGATTAGCCCTTGATTAGAGAAGAGCTGCAATATATCCTTATACTTTTGATCTGAAGTTGAAAAAGATCAACATCAACATCAAAATTGTTAATGACCTTAGGAGTTATTTGGAATAGGTGCAAAAGTAGCCAGAAGACAAGGATAGAAGAAAAATGAGGAGACAAAAAGTTTGAAATAGGAGTGAAGACCGAAGGAATCTTTTGACTCTTAAATATTCGTCAAGACCTATGGTGTGCGTTGAAGATGATGTAGACACATAAGTGCCTTAAACTTTGACGCATTGTAAGTTTCAGTACCTTTCAACGCATACTTGCATAGAAGTGAATGTATGCCTGAGAAGTAATCATACATTAAAAAAGTTTTTTTTTTTGATGTACATTGAATTCTTTCTTTTAAGCAGAATTATGAGGTTTTCTTAGCTTGATTCATTAAGCATTCCTAAGTAATGAATGAAATGTTTATGCTTCACTTCATCAAGAGGCTTCATGAAGAGATCAACCTTCTGATCATTTGTAGAGACATATTCTAAGGTAATTTAACAGTTCTCCATATTATCCCTAATAAAGTGATGCCTAATTTCAATATGCTTAGTTCTATCATAGAACACTAGATTAGAAGCAATTGATATTGCACTGGAGCTTCCATAATAGATGATAAATTTAGTGATATTATAACCATAATCTAGTAATTGATTTTGCATCCACAAGAGTTAAGAGCAACAAATTCTAGCTGAAATATATTCATCCTCAGATGTGGATATGGACACAGTGGTTTGCTTTTAGCTAAACCATGAAATTAATCTTTCCCCAAGAAATTGACCTATTCCCGAGGTGCTCTTTTTATCCACTCTACAGCTTGCATAATCAGCATCTAAATATCCAGTCAAATCAAATCTTGATTTTGCAGGATGCCCTAAACCTAACTTAAGTGTTCCCTTCGTATAACTCAAAATTCTTTTGACAAAGGTCATGTGTAGAGCTATAACAGTTCCAGTTCTACCTAGATGTGAACCGAACCACTAAGGCAACAGTTCTTCAAATTAGAACCAAAAACTTATTTAGTTTGACCAGTTTTGGTTCCTTTTCCAACATAACTTTTGGAATAGTCGTGTCAATGGTTCCAGTTCTGGTTCAATAAGAACCAAAACTAAACTTACCACTAACGGTTCGGTTCGATTCAATGTGGTTTGGTCCGGTTCCAATAGGTTCTATGTATCATAGCTTATCCTTATCGAACCCTAACAAATTAAGATAACTTATTTCCACTAACCCAATAAAAATAATTGAATCAACTAAATCATAATATCCAACCAGAAAACATTCACCATCACAAGAAAATATATGACATCAATTCATATATTACTTTGACAATAACAATTGATGAATGTTTTTAAAAAGTATAGCAGAGGATGGGGGCCAAGCCTGGAAATAATAAGGAAGTTGGAAGAAGTTTTCCTCTGTTTGAAAGAGCCTTGTAGGATTAGAAAGTGAGGATTTGTGAGTGATGTGGAAGAGAAAGGTCCAAAAATTTGGAAACATACTAGTGGAAGAATAACTCGGGCTCTTAAATTAGTGTGGCCAAGATAGATCTAAGATTTTCGGAGGGCGTAGATATGAAGATCGAACAAATGGCTATAGTTTGGAAGAGCAGAACATATGGTATGGAAGGTCAAACTATAAATATTGGATGAAGAAATTTAAATGGGGGTACATAAAGAATAAGTGTGCAATACCTGGTTCTATAAATTTTCCAGGGAGGTTAGGGGAAGATGCATGGGGTAAGGATAAGAAGCCTGCCAATCGATGCTTGTTGGTCTTCCACGGTGCTTGTTTCAGGGTTGAGCGGAGGAGTGAGGTGAAGAGGCAGCAATGGATGTGGAGGAAACTTGAAAGAAGTACGTCCATAAAGAAAATAGAGAGATACCTGAACGAATTGAAGGAGAAAAGATCTTCTTGGATGGTGGATAAAATTTCCCGATCTCGTCGATGGCTCAAGATAGCTTTGTTGAAGGCCAACTGTCATAGATGATTGTGTTAATATGTCGGTAAGGGGTCGACAAGGAGGCATATAGCAAGTAGCAAAACAACTGGTAATGAAGAGGAGAAAAGGTAACATGTAATGCCCTAATTTGTCTAAGGAGGAGTGGGAAAATGAGAGAACTGCGCGGGTGTCATTGATCTACAACCAGGATTATTTGTGTGGTCCGACAACATTACACAAAGAGTGAGTCCTTTTTTGTATATATAAGTGTGAATATTATAGAAAGATTATAAGAAAGGAATAATATTATAATAATATTAATATTAAAAATGTAAATTAAAAAAAATAAATGGGTTGCGGTTCGGTTATGCTTTGGTCTGGTCCGGATCGGGTCTAAAAATTCTAAAACGGCTCGAGACTTGTATGTTGCGGTTTCGGTCCTGATAATGAAATGAAAGAACCGCCCCCAGACCATTGTTGTTCATGGTTCCAAAATTCAAACGAGAACTAGAATAATTTGTGGACGGTTTGGTCCGGTTCTTTACTGTTATGGTTTAGTTACGGTTCAATTTACATTTTTTGGTTTTATGTGACAACTCTAGTCATGTGAGATTCTTTGGGAGCAACCTAGAATCTAGCACATATACAAGTGGAGAACATTATGCCTGGTCTACTAGTTGTTAGATATAATAGAGAACCAATGATAGACTTGTAGATCTTTTGATGGATTTCCTGATTTGTCCCTATCTATTATAACATCGATAGCCATGAGGGGGTCTTCATGGTGGAGGCAGTCTCCACTCCAAATGTCTTTATTAGTTCTTTGGTATACTTAGATTGAGAGATAAATATACTTTAACTATCTTGCTTCACTTGAAGACCAAGGAAGTATGACAATTCACCTATGCTTCTCATTTTAAATTTGTGATTCATGAGGGCAACGAATATTTTACATAGTTTGTTGTATGTAGACCCAAAAATAATATAATATACATATATTTGTACTAATAACATCTTATCCTTATGTTTTCTAGTAAATAGAGTCTTGTCTACATTTCTTCTTTGAAATAAATTTTCAATTAGTAATGTAATGAGGGTCTCATACCATGTCTAGGAGCTTGCTTTAGATCACATAAGGCTTTATTTAGTTTATAGACCTGAGATGGAGAGTTAGGAACAACTCAACCTGGAGGTCATTCTACATAAACCTCTTCTTGTAGAATACCATTGAGAAAGATACTCTTGACATCCATTTGAAAAACTTGATTCTTTTATGAGCAACATAAGAAAGAAACATTCTCATGGCTTCCAACCTTGCAAATAGAGCAAAGGTCTGATCATAGCCAATTCCTTCTTCTTGTATGTAGCCTTGAGCTACTAGCCTCGCTTTATTTCTTACAATTGTTCCATCAGCATCAAGTTTGTTTCTTAATACCCACCTTATTCTAATAATAGGATAGTTCTTTGGTCTTTCTACCAATGTCCAAACTTAACTTCCTCCAAACTAAGCAAGTTCTTTTAGTATGACAATGATCTAGTATGGATCATTGTTAACATCTTTAAACTTCTTTGTCTCATATTGAGAATGGAAGCATAAGAGATGTGCTTCATTCATAAATTTGCTCCTTTTTTGAACTCCAATAGATATTGTTGGAACACAATTTTTCGCATCTCTTTGGTTTGAGAATAACAAATCCTATATGTATTTGATCGAGTTTGCCATTGTGTTTTTAGTATGCAGGAATGAACAATTTTGACACTAGGATGCTGCAATTGGTCTTGTATAGCTCAATTTTCTAAAAGAGAAGAAAGTGGTCTAACGTTACTTGGTGTGCAAATTGTTAAATTGAGCCCAAAGCTTATGGCTTGATAATTGAGCTTCAAAATGACAAGTGGGCCCCACCAACTCTCCCTAAACCCCTTAGGGAGTCCCTTGGGTCATTTAGCACCCGTTGAGGTCAACCCAATTGATCAATTTGGCTAAGTCAACTTTATGCCCAATTAAGACAAACCACTCAATTAAGTGTCAATTAAGGTTCAAATGATCGAAGCAACCCTACCAATATATTACAAACAATGGACCCAAAAGCCCCATCTATAGTTCATCAATTGGTCCAATTTGACCAAAGTCAACATTTCCCCCAATTTTAGTCAAATCACACATATGAGCTAAATTGGCCTAATTGGAGCACCACAGGACCCAATCAATATTATATGGTGTCAAGGGAATCAAGACCAACTCATCAGTCTAGCTGACTCATCACTTTGACCAAGTCAACCCTAAAAGTCAACAATGGTCAAAGTTGAGCCCTAAGGAAGAAATTAAAAGCCTAAACCATTTCCAATGGGCTAAGGCTAGGAAGCCCATCCCGCTGCCTAATAGCACATGACCATGCATGCCCTCAGTTTGGTGGATGAACTGACATGCAAGGGGGTAGAATTGGGATTTCTCGCAATTTTGAATGGACAAAGGAGGAGTTAATGAATGGATGCCACGTGGCATGCCTCCACTCTCCCCAAAGCCTCCTCTCAGCTTCCCCATGGAATTCCAGCATGAATAGGAGTGAGGTGGAAGCTGTAGTGATGAGGGGGAGGAGAAAACAAGGAAAGGGGCCGACCACCATTAATGGTGACCCAAGAATTGGAGGGAGTTAGGGCTTGATTACACCCTTAATCAACTCCTCACAGCTCAAGCATTATTTTCCTGCTGAGCTGGAGCTGTGGCAGTGGCTATGGAGGGAGGTGCCACCTTGGCGAAATCGCCCAAAAAATGGCAACCTCAGATATAGCCTCTCCCGACCCATTCCAAGCCCCTCGTTAGCTTCACAATGTGCTAAGGAGGAGAAACCCCATAATTACAGAAGGAATCGTGCACAGAGGAGGGAGATCGACCAAGGAATTGGAGCTCAAGTGTCGGCAATGGCAAGCCGGGATTCCCTCAACCTCGAGCCCAATCAGGCATGTTTTCCTCCTCCCCTCCCCTTGTGCTAGATCCCACACTTTTCCTTTTAGATTTTCATTGAGAAACGGCAAATCGGCCATTTTCATCTTCGAGATCCTTGGCTCATGTTTGTTCCACCTCCCATTTCAAGAAACAGCCACCTCCGGTCGCCATTCCTCAGGCAATCGATGGACATGCCTCGGCCGGAGGTGGTGGTGTCGGCCGATTAGACGGAGACGGCCACTAGTGGCCGGGATTTGAGCTCTAAAGGAGTCCAGGTCGGTGAGATCTGGATGGTCGGCTCAGGGAGGAAGATGATCTCCCTGCTGTCCGATCTGGAAGATTAGATAGCCGCAGACCACATTATTTATAAAATATATATTTCATGAAATCTGTCACACTTTGTTAACCAATGTTGTAAGCCAAATTTGAGGCCCATAGAGGCCATTTCATGAAAAGGGACTAGAGATAACGGTTGTAGATCTAGATGTCTACTTTAATTAGAAATTTGTTTCAGCTCATTTGGAGCAATCTAGAACCCCCAGCATCCATTGTGGTGAGACTGGTCATAATGAAAATTAGAAATTAGATTGTGTATATCTTTCAAATGGTAGATCTGTTGGACTTGAGATTTTGGCCATGCATGCATGTGCCTCATACCTAGCTTAGGTTTAAATATCAGATTTTTTGGAGTTAATGTTTCTATAGTTTTGTTCAAAACTTAGAAAATTAAATAAATGGAATATTTGGAGTTATATAACTCCTAATGATCCCAAATTTTGGTGAGGGCTTCTTTAGGTCATGTATGGACACTGGATAAATTTTCATCACAAATGCATGAGGATATTTCTCTGAACTTCAAAATGAAGTTTGTGACTTAGGAGGAAATTGGGTTGCTAATAGCCATTTGGGGCTAGTGAGGTTTTAGATGTTATTGAAGATGAGAATCACCTTGCGTGTCACTAAAACTGTAACCATGCATATATGGTGACCTAACCATCCAAATCCTAGAGTTTGGAGGTCATTAGAGCTAGATTTATTATGTTTTCTATTTAATTTAAATTGTCACAAGTGAATTTTGTTAGGTTAAATAATTTGTACAGCACTTGCATGTTAATTCCACCTAGGTTAGGTTCATTTTTGGAGTTAGTGATCAACATGAGTATTGTAGATCTTGATGATACCTTTAAAATTCCACTGACTTCATGTCATTTGGTCAAGTATAGCTCTTTCTATACCATTTTTGGTGTGACATGTCTATAATAGTGTTTGCTATGTTAAACTTTTTGTACATCACTTGTATGTTAATTCCACCTAGGTTAGGTTCATTTATGGAGAAAATGATCAACATGAATATTGTATCCCTTTAGGTTACCTTTAAAATGCCACTGATTTCATGTCTTTTGGCTAAGTATAGCTCCTTCTAGGCCACTTTTAGTGAGACATGTATAAATGTGTAGTTTGTGCATTTAGTGATATGGTCTCATGCAAACGCTTTGAAAATTTGTCCATGCCATAGATATGATATCAACCACCTCTAGCTAAGAATCCAACTCATATGTATGAGTGGATTTTCTTGAGCTTCAAGTTGAATTTTTGGACTTAAGGGTATAGGGAAATTGGGGTACATTTAGCAAGAATGTAATAAATGATAAATAAAGATAAATATACCTTAGTTCAATATGAGACTTAGGATCTGGTGTTTTTAGACCAACATTGAGCTATAGTAATTTTCCCAGAATTTATTGAAGTCTTAACATACTACTTGTAGAGTAAATCCTTATTGGCACCCCACTCTTAATAAATGGTAAATATGGTCAGATACTCCCTGTAAAATTATGAAACTTAGGCTCTGAAGTTTTTAGGTCAAATTTTATGCTACCATGAATTTATCAGAATTTATAGAGGTCTGTAGATGATACTTGTAGTGTAAATCCTTGTTCACACCCTACTCATGTAAAGTAGAAATTGTGGTTAAACAATCTTTGGAAGAACATGGAATGTAGAATTTGAGGTTGTTAAATCATTACAAAATGTGAACCTATGGTAATAATTGGAACTCATTTGGATATGATATAATCAAAATTGCACCATAGGAGTCAATCTAGCTCTATCTCATTTGGTCTGCGAATAGTAAAACTGACTTATATGATTTAGACCACCACTGACCTTCACACATAGAACTATTAACTCTTTGATTATTATGAAGGCTCAGATTATTTGGAAGAACACCTCTAAGGGCATCATGGGAATTAAGGGTTGGGGTGCGTTTAGCAAAGCTATGAGTGCAGGAATTTATAATGATATAAAAAGGAGGTTAGACCCCATCAAGGGCCCCACATACAACTCATCTGTGTTAAATGATTATATGGAAGTAAAACTACCCTTAGCCGGGTGAGCCATCTTAAGGTAAATACTGAAGGGAGAAGTCGAGAAATATCTAAGGCGAACCCTGGATTAAGGATGACGAAGAATAGGAGTGTGGGTCCAAGTAAGGTTGAGAATGCTAATTGAATGTGTGCAATTCCTCGGTGAAGAAGGGAACTCGAGCTTAGAATGTGACGACAGGAGAGTCAGCACCCGATCACAATTGGTGGTGTTGGAGCTCAAAAGAACTTCCCCACTCCTAAGAGCCAAGTTTAACTCATCTAGTAGATTTAATGTAATTGGGGAGGAAAATGGGGATCAAGTAGAATGGAGTAGAAACCAACAAGATTAAGTGCCTTGGGAAGAGGAAGTTCGGGGTGTCAGCCTGCCACACTTCCTAGTACCGCTGCGAGCCCCTCACCGGGTAACCCTACGGAAGTCCAAGGCTAACCCTAAGCTTCTATGATCAACTAAATTATAAACAAGACTAGTTAAGTAGGAGAACTTGACAAGTTATCTTTCATCCCAAACCGGGTCGAAATATAAGGAAGGACTGGGATAGTCCTACGAGCGGTAGACTCGAGATATAAGGAAGGACTGGGATAGTGCTGCGAGCGGTAGGCTCGAGATATAAGGAAGTACTGGGATAGTCTTGCGAGCGGTAGGCTCGAGATATAAGGAAGGACTGGGATAGTCCTGCGAGCGGTAGGCTCGAGATATAAGGAAGGACTGGGATAGTCCTGCGAGCGGTAGGCTTGAGATATAAGGAAGGACTGGGATAGTCCTGCGAACGGTAGGCTCGAGGTATAAGGAAGGACTAGGATAGTCCTGCGAGCGGTAGGCTCGAGATATAAGGAAGGACTGGGTAGTCTAACGAGCGGTAGGCTCGTAGTTTAAATAAGACTGGTTTAGTCTAGCGAGCGGTAGGCTCGTAGCTTAAATAAGACTTGTGTAGTCTAGCGAGTAGTATGCTCATAGCTTAAATATAAGACTAGTTTAGTCTAGCGATCGGTAGGCTCGTAGCTTAAATAAGACTGGTTTAGTCTAGCGAGCGGAAGGCTCATTGTTTAAATATAAGACTAGTGTAGTCTAGCGAGCGGTAGGCTCGTAGTTTAAATATGATACTAGTGTAGTTTAGTTAGCGCTAGGCTCGTAGTTTAAATATAAGACTGGTATAGTCGAGCGAGCGGTATGCTCTACTTTATAAATGTTGATTTAGAATTGCGAACTGGAGGCTCGGTAGTAAGGGTTAATACATATTTGCATATGCATAAAGTGTGGTGGGTCTTCGGTTCTGGCTTAATCGTCACACCGACAACAGTTCGTTGACTTGGCAGTGCTAGTGGTTTGATCAGGGGCCAGGTTGTTTTACTGCGCGTCCGACGGGACGGATTCCCTAAACCCTGCCTGGCCATTTCAATTTAGTACGCAGGAGCTCGTGAGTACCGGGTACCGGTATCGCATCGTACGTTTGGGCCTAGGTATGGTAGTGTGACTTACCCACCTAGGTGTGGAGACGCCCGCTCCTCTGCCACCGTTTGACCACGACGGGAGGTGCCCGAGAGGTTAGCTACCTTCGAAAAGTGGGAACTAAAGGTCTGTACGTACAGAGTCGTGTGCGTGAGTTTGCACCATTGCATTTTATTGCATTGCATACCATAGCATAAAATTCTTGCATAAATAAGAGACCTCATCGTATAAATTAGTACGGGCTCTTTTATATGATGAGTTTACTTCTTGCCAGATCCCTTAGCTTATGTGTTTGTGTGTGTACACACATAAGTTAAGGTTACTTTCATAGCTGCTCTAGTTTTTTCTTAACTTGCTCTAGTTTTCTTTATAACTACTCTGATGTACTTATCTAGCTGCTTAGACTATTTTATAATTGCGTGTGTATACTCACCTTGTCGCTCATTTATATACTACTCGGTTTCTTTGTGGCCCCTTAATTTATTATGATAGATTGGCAGGAAAGGTACTTGATGCATATATACATTTACATGTCGTTAGCTTTTGACATAATTGCTAGATGTAAATGCTTTTATATACATGTTGTGTGCCCATACGGGAAATCACATAACTGTGTCAACTTAATGATGAGATTAAGCCAACCTGACTAGTACACCGTATCAGTTTGACTTAGCAAGACATCCCATAAGGTATCCTAGTCCAACATCAACCTCAAGTATATTTTGACCAAGTAGTAGGATACCCCCAAAGTGACTAAAAGAAGGAGTTGAAAGCGTGTGTAAGTGTTTGGGGCTTACTCTCTGGTATACCCATGTCACTTCCTAAGTGACATTAATACTCCTCAAGCAAACAAATAGGACAATCTCAAGTGGTTTTGGTGTTTGTGATTATACTATTAGATTAGTATGAGACTCGTAAGGCCTTACTTATGTGCTTAGAAGCTAATACTCCACACTTCCACCCTCAGAAAACCATCACAAAGAAAGGATGTCAAATGTGGAATGAGAATTCCATCCTAGAAGAAGACCATGTAATAAGATAACAGGCACACGATCCTTGGAAAAGTTGCAATTAGTGGTAGTTTCGATGACAGAGAATCTTACCATATCCACAAATCACAAGAACTGTATACCCATAGGGATTTTATGCATACGTGGAAAGCCAATCTTTTCGGATATAAGAAACTCATCACAAAATTACGAAAGGCCAATCTTGTTTCTTCGTTTATTGGGCCACTAAAATATTGACTTGGCTTGTTTTAGAAATATAAAAGCCCCTGTAATACAACCCCCTGGGCACTTGTTTTAGTGCAGAGGATATAAAGTGAACCCTAGACCCAAATCGGTGTACCCCCATCATCTGACTTATCCAAACAATCTGAATTTTACACCGTACGTGTAAATTTAGTATGATACACATGCTGTCCAAGAATCAGAATTTTGGAGATAAAATTCTATAGATTCGGAAATAATTTCATTACATAAGATTTTGGTAGACCTTAGGCTTAATGAAGACCAATTCACTCATATCTTTTATGGATGGTAGACCTCGGAAAGAAAAGTTCTTGGAAAAATTTGAGGTAATTTGGAACCCTACATATTGGTGGGTCCCACATGCAAGACCAAGGTAGCTTAGAATAATAACCATGTCGTCACACACATAAAGTTTTATGGATAATAATTAATTCCTTGGTCAATTCTCTTGAGATTTGAAACATGCCCTTATTATCAAGTGACCTTTCATCTCTGAAGGGATCAACGACTTTGAAGATTAAGTTCTGTAGGAAATTTGGGTTTATGAACTCTGGTTACATTAAGCACTATTGAGAATTTCAGGGTCAACTTCCCTTAGATCATTATGAAAATCTGGACTTTATCTCAGAGGGTGTAATTACACCCTGGAAACTCTGTTTAGAATTTTAAAGATATTATAGTCCACAAAATTGCTCTTACTCAAATTGCCCCCAATTATAATACCCCACCTCGTAGTGACCAAATGAAAATTTGTTCCTTTCCTAGAATGATTATTATTGCTGGTCAAATAAAATTTGGAAAAATCATGAGATTTGGGCAGTAGGCCTGATTGGAGCAAAATAACACCCTAGTGATTTTATTATAATTGATCCCTGATGATCTGCAGTATTTCCTTCATAACGCGTAAATAATTAGCCCATATGGTTATTAATTAATTTTTCTGAAGAATCTTTAGTGAGAAAACTATGAATTTCTGCTAAACACTGTCTTGGATCATGATTAGACTCTGGAAATTTTGTTAAACCTATTGGCCCATGATAACTGATACTTGGTGTACAAATTGGGGACCTCATAGTTATGAAAGAAATAGGAATGAGGCAAAAAACAAGAATATGACAATATGAAGAGTTGAAACCAGTAAATCACCACTTACAAGACTCCCGGAATGAAGGGGAGATGACCTCATATCTTATTGATAGTTGATCCGTAAGTGATAGGCCTCGTGCAATATTTGAGACTGTTTGTTTAACAAAATGAGAACTATAGATTTGACCATTGATAACACGTTATTGGGATAAAAATCAGGAATGAGGTTTCAGGACGTTAATGTGATTAGGTGCACTTCAAGAATTAGTCTTGAAGGATTTACAATACATGAATTTTATGAGCCTTGGAATTGATGACCCACATAAATTAAGGTACCAGAACTAAGCTTGGCTACTACTAGAGCATCCTTTGGTTTAGTAAATGACCGTGGACATATTTACATCTACTAAAAATCATGTCGGATTCTAGAAGCATGATTAAGCGTGGACATAAAATATTAAAGGAATGACGATGTCACAAAAGTTTAGGAGAACCAATATTGCCCAAGCTGTAAGCATATCATGATCTTGGAAGACAAGTCTAAATTCTAATTGCAAACTAATAAATATTTAAGGACACCCAGGAAGAAGATCTTGGTTACGGACATAGTAAGATTTAACGAAAGTGCACTTGGGAGAAGACTGAGGACGAAGCAATGTGAACTAGACCTAACCGTTTCGAATATTAGTTGGGAGTCGTGTTGCACAAAAACTATTAAATCTCACTGGTATATTATGAACTCTGACTCCCGTAGACCCAACCTAAATTTCGGGGACGAAATTGTTTCTTTGTTTATTGGGATTTGTAACATCCCCAGAACAACTAGACCCCTAAGGTGCATTTCGTCATGACAAGGTCATGACATTTCTCTAAGAGGCCAAAATGGCCTTAAGAACCAAGGTGAATAGGTAAAAATCACCTTGGTGTGCAAATAGTTAAATTGAGCCCAAAGCTTATGGCTTGATAATTGAGCTTCAAAATGACAAGTGGGCCCCACCAACTCTCCCTAAACCCCTTAGGGAGTCCCTTGGGTCATTTAGGACCCGTTGAGGTCAACCCAATTGATCAATTTGGCTAAGTCAACTTTATGCCCAATTAAGACAAACCACTCAATTAAGTGTCAATTAAGGTTCAAATGATCGAAGCAACCCTACCAATATATTACAAACCCTAGTAGGGATGCAATGGACCCAAAAGCCCCATCGATAGGTTATCAATTGGTCCAATTTGACCAAAGTCAACATTTCCCCCAATTTTAGTCAAATCACACATATGAGCTAAATTGGCCTAATTGGGGCACCACCATAACCCAATCAATATTATATGGTGTCAAGGGACTAAAGACCAACTCATCAGTCCAGTTGACTTATCACTTTGACCAAGTCAACCCTAAAAGTCAACAATGGTCAAAGTTGAGCCCTAAGGAAGAAATTAAAAGCCTAAACCATTTCCAATGGGCTAAGGCCTCAATAGGAAGCCCATCCTGCTGCCCAATAGCACATGACCATGCATGCCCTCAGTTTGGTGGATGAACTGACATGCAAGGGGGTAGAATTGGGATTTCCCCTAATTTTGAATGAGACAAAGGAGGAGTTAATGAATGGATGCCACGTGGCATGCCTCCCCTCTCCCCAAAGCCTCCTCTCAGCTTCCCCATGGAATTCCAACAGGAATAGGAGTGAGGTGGCAACTATAGTGATGAGGAGGAGGAGAAAACAAGGAAAGGGGCCGACCACCATTAATGGTGACCCAAGAATTGGAGGGTGTTAGGCCTTGATTACACCCTTAATCAACTCCTCACAGCTCAAGCATTATTTTCCTGCTGAGCTGGAGCTGTGGCAGTGGCTATGGAGGGAGGTGCCACCTTGGCGAAATCGCCCAAAAAATGGCAACCTCAGATATAGCCTCTCCCGACCCATTCCAAGCCACTCATTAGCTTCACAATGTGCTAAGGAGGAGAAACCCCATAATTACAGAAGGAATCGGGCACATAGGTGGAGATCGACCAAGGAATTGGAGCTCAAGTGTCGGCAATGGCAAGCCGGGATTCCCTCAACCTCGAGCCCAATCAGGCATGTTTTTCTCCTTCCCTCCCCTTGTGCTAGATCCCACACTTTTCCTTTTAGATTTTCATTGAGAAACGGCGAATCGGCCATTTTCATCTTCGAGCTCCTTGGCTCATGTTTGTTCCACCTCCCATTTCGCAAAACAGACACCTCCGGCCGCCATTCCTCCGGCAATCGACGACCATGCCTCGGCCGGAGGTGGTGGTGTCGGCCGATTGGACGGAGACGGCCACTAGTGGCCGGGATTTGAGATCTAAAGGAGTCCAGGTCGGGGAGATTTGGACGGTCGGCTCAGGGAGGAAGATTATCTCCCTGCCATCCGATCTGGAAGATTAGATAGCCGCAGACCACATTATTTATAAAATATATATTTCATGAAATCTCTCACACTTAGTTAACCAATGTTGTAAGCCGAATTGGAGGCCCTTAGAGGCCATTTCATGAAAAGTGACCAGAGATAACTGTTGTATATCAAGATGTGTACTTTAATTAGAAATTTGTTTCAGCTCATTTGGAGCAAAGTAGAACCCCCAGCATCCATTTTAGTGAGACTGGTCATAATGAAAATCAGAAATTAGATTGTGTATATCTTTCAAATGGTAGATCTGATGGACTTGAGATTTTGGCCATGCATGCATGTGACTCATACCTAGCTTAGGATTAAATATCAAATTTTTTGGAGATATTTTTTCGATAGTTTTGTTCAAAATTTAGAAAATTAAATAAATGGAATATTTGGAGTTATATAACTCCTAATTATCCCAAATTTTGGTGAGGGCTTCTTTAGGTCATGTATGGACACTGGTTAAATTTTCATCACAAATGCATGAGGTTATTTCTCTGAACTTCAAAATGAAGTTTGTGACTTAGGAGGAAATTGGGTTGCTAATAGCCATTTGGGGCTACTGAGGTTTTAGATGTGATTGAAGATGAGAATCACCTTGCATGTCACTAAAACTTTGACCATGCATGTATGGTGACCTAACCATCCAAATCCTAGAGTTTGGATGTCATTAGAACTAGATTTATTATGTTTTCTATTTAATTTAAATTGTCACAAGTGAATTTTGTTAGGTTAAATAATTTGTACAGCACTTGCATGTTAATTCCACCTAGGTTAGGTTCATTTCTGGAGTTAGTGATCAACATGAGTATTGTAGATCTTGATGATACCTTTAGAATGCCACTATCTTCATGTCATTTGGTCAAGTATAGCTCTTTATATACCATTTTTGGTGTGACATGTCTATAATAGTGTTTTGCTATGTTAAACATTTTGTACAACACTTGCATGTTAATTCCACCTAGGTTAGGTTCATTTCTGGAGTTAGTGATCAACATGAGTATTGTAGATCTTGATGATGCCTTTAAAATTCCACTGACTTCATGTCATTTGGTCAAGTATAGCTCTTTCTATACCATTTTTGGTGTGACATGTCTATAGTAGTGTTTTGTTATGTTAAACATTTTGTACAGCACTTGCATGTTAATTCCACCTAGGTTAGGTTCATTTCTGGAGTTAGTGATCAACATGAGTATTGTAGATCTTGATGATACCTTTAAAATGCCTCTAACTTCATGTCATTTGGTCAAGTATAGCTCTTTCTATACCATTTTTGGTGTGACATGTTTATATGTGTATTTTGCTATGTTAAACATTTTGTACAGCACTTGCATGTTAATTCCACCTAGGTTAGGTTCATTTCTGGAGTTAGTGATCAACATGAGTATTGTAGATCTTGATGATACCTTTAAAATGCCACTAACTTCATGTCATTTGGTCAAGTATAGCTCTTTCTATACCATTTTTGGTGTGACATGTTTATATGTGTATTTTGCTATGTTAAACATTTTGTACAGCACTTACATGTTAATTCCACCTAGGTTAGGTTCATTTCTGGAGTTAGTGATCAACATGAGTATTGTAAATCTTGATGATACCTTTAAAATGCCACTGACTTCATGTCATTTGGTCAAGTATAGCTCTTTCTATACCATTTTTGGTGTGATATGTCTATAATAGTGTTTGTTATGTTAAACTTTTTGTACAACACTTTTATGTTAATTCCACCTAGGTTAGGATCATTTCTGGAGAAAATGATCAACATGAATATTGTATCCCTTTAGGTTACCTTTAAAATGCCACTGATTTCATGTCTTTTCGCTAAGTATAGCTCCTTCTAGGCCACATTTAGTGAGACGTGTATAAATGTGTAGTTTGTGTATTTAGTGATATGGTCGCATGCAAATGCTTTGAAAATTTGTCCATGCCATAGATATGATATCAACCACCTCTAGCTAAGAATCCAACTCATATGTATGAGTGGATTTCCCTGAGCTTCAAGTTGAAGTTTTGGACTTAAGGGTATAGGGAAATTGGGGTACATTTAGCAAAAATGTAATAAATGATAAATAAAGATAAATATACCTTAGTTCAATATGAGACTTAGGATCTGGTGTTTTTAGACCAACATTGAGCTATAGTAATTTTCCCAGAATTTATTGAACTCTTAACATAGTACTTGTAGAGTAAATCCTTATTGGCACCCCACTCTTAATAAATAGTAATTGTGGTCAAATACTCCCTGTAAAATTATGAAACTTAGACTCTGAAGTTTTTAGGTCAAATTTTATGCTACCATGAATTTATCAGAATTTATAGAGGTCTGTAGATGATATTTGTAGTGTAAATCCTTGTTCACACCCTACTCATGTAAAGTAGATATTGTGGTTAAACAATCTTTGGAAGAACATGGAATGTAGAATTTGAGGTTGTTAGATCATTACAAAATGTGAACCTATGGTAATAATTGGAACTCATTTGGATATGACATAATCAAGATTGCACAATAGGAGTCAATCTAGCTCAATCTCATTTGGTCTGCGAATAGTAAAACTGACTTATATGATTTAGACCACCACTGACCTTCACACATAGAACTATTAACTCTTTAATTATTATGAAGGCTCAGATTATTTGGAAGAACACCTCTAAGGGCATCATGGGAATTAAGGGTTGGGGTGCGTTTAGCAAAGCTATGAGTGCTGGAATTTATAATGATATAAAAAGGAGGTTAGGCCCCATCAAGGGCCCCACATACAACTCATCTGTGTTAAATGATTATATGGAAGTAAAACTACCCTTAGCCGGGTGAGCCATCTTAAGGTAAATACTGAAGGGAGAAGTCGAGAAATATCTAAGGCGAACCCTGGATTAAGGATGACGAAGAATAGGAGTGTGGGTCCAATTAAGGTTGAGAATGCTAATTGAATGTTTGCAGTTCCTCGGTGAAGAAGGGAACTCGAGCTTAGAATGTGACGACGGGAGAGTCAGCACCCGGTCACAATTGGTGGTGTTGGAGTTCAAAAGAACTCCCCCACTCCTAAGAGCCAAGTTTAGCTCATCTTGTAGATTTAATGTAATTGGAGAGGAAAATGGGGATCAAGTAGAATGCGGTAGATACCAACAAGATTAAGTGCCTTGGGAAGAGGAAGTTCGGGGTGTCAGCCCGCCACACTTCCTAGTACCGCTGCGAGCCCCTCACCGGGTAACCCTACGGAAGTCCAAGGCTAACCCTAAGCTTCTAAGATCAACTAAATTATAAACAAGACTAGTTAAGTAGGAGAACTTGACAAGTTATCTTTCATCCCAAACCGGATCGAGATATAAGGAAGGACTGAGATAGTCCTGTGAGCGGTAGGCTCGAGATATAAGGAAGGACTGGGATAGTCCTGCGAGCGGTAGGCTCTAGATATAAGGAAGGACTGGGATAGTCCTGCGAGCGGTAGGCTCGAGATATAAGGAAGGACTGGGATAGTCCTGCGAGCGGTAGGCTCGAGATATAAGGAAGGACTGGGATAGTCCTGCGAGCGGTAGGCTCGAGATATAAGGAAGGACTGGGATAGTCATGCGAGCGGTAGGCTCGAGATATAAGGAAGGACTGGGGTAGTCTAGCGAGCGGTAGGCTCGTAGTTTAAATAAGACTGGTGTAGTCTAGCGAGCGGTAGGCTCGTAGCTTAAATATAAGACTGGTTTAGTCTAGCGAGCGGTAGGCTCGTAGTTTAAATAAGACTGGTGTAGTTTAGCGAGCGGTAGGATCGTAGCTTAAATATAAGACTGGTTTAGTCGTGCTAGCGGTAGGCTCGTAGCTTAAATAAGACTGGTTTACTCTAGCGAGCGGAAGGCTCGTAGTTTAAATATAAGACTAGTGTAGTCTAGCGAGCGGTAGACTCGTAGTTTAAATATAAGACTAGTGTAGTTTAGCGAGCGGTAGGGTCATAGTTTAAATATAAGACTGGTATAGTCTAGCAAGCGGTAGCCTCTACTTTATAAATGTTGATTTAGAATTGCGAACTGGAGGCTCGGTAGTAAGGGTTAATACATATTTGCATATGCATAAAGTGTGGTGGGTCTTCGGTTCTGGCTTAGTCATCACACTGACAGCAGTTCGTTGACTCGATAGTGCTAGTGGTTTGATCAGGGGCCAGGTTGTTTTACCGCGCGTCTGACAGGACGGATTCCCTAAACCTTGCCTGTCCATTTCAGTTTAGTGTGCAGGAGCTCGTGAGTACCGGGTACCGGTATCACAGCGTACGTTTGGGCCTAGGTATGGTAGTGTGACTTACCCACCTAGGTGAGGAGACGCACGCTCCACTGCCACCATTTGACCACGACGGGAGGTGCCCGAGAGGTTAGCAACCTCCGAAAAGTGGGAACTAAAGGTCTGTGCGTACAGAGTCATGTGTGTGAGTTTGCACCATTGCATTGTATTGCATTGCATTGCATTGCATACCATAGCATAACATTCTTGCATAAATCAGAGACCTCATCGTATAAATTAGTACGGGCTCTTTTATACGATGAGTTTACTTCTTGCCAGATCTCTTAGCTTATGTGTTTGTGTGTGTACACACATAAGTTAAGGTTACTTTCATAGCTGCTCTAGTTGTTTCTTTACTTGCTCTAGTTTTCTTTATAACTACTCTAGTGTACTTATCTAGCTGCTTAGACTATTTTATAACTGCGTGCGTATACTCACCTTGTCGCTCGTTTATATACTACTCGATTTCTTTGTGGTCCCTTGATTTATTATGATAGATTGGCAGGAAAGGTGCTTGATGCATATATACATTTACATGTTGTTAGCTTTTGACATAATTGCTAGATGTAAATGCTTTTATATACATGTTGTTAGATATTTATATAATTGCTAGATTAGTAATACCCGCTTGTCACCTGCTTTTAATTTACCCCTTTGATGTCCTCCGCTTCCTCCTCCCGCACGGTGCCTAGGAGTCGCGGGTGGAGGCGGCGAGGAATATGCTGAGTCTTATAGACTGACGGTCGGTGGACCTCATCATTTTAGGGATGACGTGTCGGAACAGCAGGACTTTGTTCAGGAGATAGGACCGGAGGACGGGATGAAGCAGAGCAGTCACTACACATCGCCGCAACAGCTACAGATGCATGAAGACATTGGTTGATAGCTTCCACATAGAAGTAGAGTGAGAGTGTTGTTGTACTATATTTGAACTTGTAACGGGCATATGACCTCTTTTACTTTAAATCTCATCATGGACATTGTAAACATGTATTTACATATTTAATGTGATTTATGGACTAGTTTCTTCTAGTTGCTTCTATTACTATGAATTGTGGTTGGCCCGGATGATGTTGATTAGCCGGCAGGATCAGCGTATTGTGGCGGCGACCATTGGGTGTAATGGTCTCGCCGTAAGATGGCGGTTCTGGGCGGTAAGACCCGGTTTAAATGCAATAAAAAAGAGGGTCTTACACCTGAAGCCTTAATCCACCACTCTGAAATCTCTGTGAGAGCTATATTTCCAGACCACAAAAGTTCTCTAATTCATATTCAAGATAAGGAATCAAAGGAGGATCGGATCAATGCAAACTCAATGTGAAGAATGCGCGCTTTGATTTCGATGATCTTTAGCGGTTCTTCGTCGTCTCCTTCTGATTTCTTCAGATTGACTTTTCATTCTGAATTTCATATTTTGTAATTCTTTTCAATTTCATCTTTGTGATCATTTAGTGGAGAACTCATCGTGGTTATTGGAGACTAGGTCTATGCATGGCTTAGGGGGAATTCACCGCATATGTTGGCGACTAGGTCAAGGGTTTAGATCTAGAGGGAGCTCGAGTCCGTTCTGGGGATAGAAAGTCTAAAGCGGCTTGAGGCCGAATCTTGGGATTGATTGGCTAAATCCAACCGATTCTTAGGGTGAAGAGATGGTATTGAAAACCCAAGTCTTTATATTCGTCGCTTCGATTAGAACTACTGGAGAACTAGTATGCTGTGTTTTCTAATGACTTTAGATATAGAAGTTTGGGAAATGATAGAACAACGCTTTTCTCCTCCTACCATTATAGTAGGAGAAGCCACTATTAAGAAACCTAAAGATATGTGGGATGATCAAGATAAACTTAAATGTAAAAATAATGCTAAAGCAATGAACGTCTTATTTTGCGCTTTAGATAGAACTAAATTTAATCGTGTTTGTGCTTGTGAGACCGTATATGATATATGAAATTCTTTGGAAATTACTCATGAAGGTAATTTGCAGGTGAAGGACTAAAAACTTTTCCATCTGGAATCGGAGTACGAGAAATTCTGGATGGAACCAGATGAGGAGATCGACATCATGTACGCAAGGTTCACAAAGATCGTGAACGCATCAAAAATCCTCAGAAAGACCTTCTTGAATGGAGACTTGGTGAGGAAGATTCTCAGATCTCTCCCACCAAAATTCAATCCAATGGTGACAGCCATATCATAATCTCTTGATCTAAAGCATCTCCAATTTGAGAGCCTCATTGGAAATCTAAAAACCCATGAGGTGAAACTCAAAATTCAATATGAAGAGTACCATGCGGAACCAAAGAAGAAGGCCTTGGCGCTAAAACCTAAGAAGGAGGCTAGTGATGATGAAGAGGATGAAGAAAGCCTCAGGAAATTCATGAAGAATCTGGAGAGAAGAAACTCTTTCCGAAAATACTTTGTGAAAGATGCAAAAAGGAAGTAATCATCCATTACAAAATACAAAGGTATCGATGATGACGAGGAGCAACCACCGCTAGAGTGCTACCACTGCTGAAGGACCGGACACATACAGAGTCAGTGCCCAAAATATTTGAAAGAGCAAAATGAAAGGAGTCACAAAGGAAAAGAAAAGAAGAAGGTTCTAAAGGCGGCTACATGGGATGACTCCTCCGAGGAATCAAGTGGATCGTCTTCAAGCAACTATGAAGAGGCAAACATGGGCTTCATGGTATGAGCAAAGATCTATTCGACGATGAAACCAGTGTCCAAAGTGACAATGAGGTACTTCCTTCTACCTATGATGATCTCTACAATGAATTTCTTTAAACTTGCAAATACTTTGAAAAAAGTCTTAAGAATATTGATCTCTTAAAAACTGAAAATAAGATTTTATTAAAAGAAAATAGAAAAACAAACTAAAGGAATAAAGTTTTTGGAAAAGAAAAGGTAGATTGTCAAGATTGTGATCTTTCATTGGTAAAAATTCAAGAACTTGAAGAAACTCTCTCTAAAGCCATCTCTGAACATGAATCTCATATGAATAAGAAGGAGGGTTCCATGAATCTTCAAGCAACTATTGTGAGACACATAATGTGGGTGAACAATCATGGACATCCTAAGCATTGTGTACTATGGATTGACTCATAAACTTTAGCTTATAATTAGCAATTTTAGGATAGTCATTGTAGTTAAGATAAATGATTTTATTGATTTTAAAGCCAAGTAATTTTCATGTTTCTTAAAATTTTATTATTCAAATTTTACCTTACCACATCATGGCATGATATAACCAGCCTAGAAATTTATTTCTACTTATAGTACAAGATGGTGCTAGAATGATTAGTTTGAAATCCATAGAATTAATAGTGATGATGTTGCAGGTATTCAATAAATAGAATTTCAATTTATAGACCTAGAATGAGGTGATGATTCAATTTGAATTATTCTTATTGCTACAAAGTTGGTTCTAGGGTCTACATAGAGATGAGATACATGCACACGTATTAACTAATTCATTTATATAATAATAATGATCATAACTGTATGTTGGAGGAAAAATGATCTTTTGTAGTTATGTTTAATATTTGAATTTAAAAGATCTTTTGATTTGCATGATTATAATAAGCGGTCATTAGTTTAAATACATAGAAATTTAGGTACTCATATTTTTATTCATAATGATGTAAGTACTTAAAATAAAACAATTCATATTCATCCATTTCAACATATTAAGGAGAAAGATTGTATGGTGAAAATGAATATAGTGAGAAACTATTTTTGGTTATTTTTGAATGATTTTATAAATTTTCTCTTTGGTTTTTGAATATTATCAAACCATATATATATTGTTTTCTAAAAACATAGTAATAATTGTTTTCTTTTTCGGTCATTGTAAGAATATGCATGAGTCTATAGTTAATTTGATCTTTGCTAGGTTTTAGTTGGACTTAGCAATTTAGAGTGGATCTTGGACTTCCCGAGGTCTACCCAATGAGGGTTTCACCCGATACTAGGAGATGTGATGGGGTGACATCCCAAACCTCTCTTTCTCAAGATATTTAAGTGTTAGTGGTTGCTACCCAAACTAAAGGTTTTAGAATTTATAGACAAAAAAATTGTCGGCAAAGAAAACATAAGATAACTTTTAAACGGAGTTGAATTTTGCTAGTTTTGAGGGTCAAAATGAACTCAAACGAGCAAATTTGGTTTGCCATTGCTTAGATCTTCTCGACCTCATTTCGAAAAGCTATTATGGGCGAAAATCGGACAAGCGGGTCAAAAGTTATGATCGTTTGAAGTTTGAATCAAAATCTCGCATATTTTTGTAAATTTAATTTTGGATTTTATTTAAAAACATATGATTTTTGCACTTATTCAATTCTGATTTTTCATGATTATGATTAAACATATTTGAGGCTATCAAATGACATAAGGATATTAAATAAGTAATCAATCACTTATTCCTTTTATACATTTTGCCAAAGACCCCATAATCTTCCTTTAAATCCCTTTTTGATAATTATTTTGTTAGTCTTGATAATATCATATAAGCATTTAGCATTTAATTTATAATGATGATATAAGACATTTAATGGTAATGGATTTAGAAGGTTAAAAACAAGAAGGATAGATTGGTCACTTGAGAGATGATATGACTTTAATTCAATTTCATTCATTAATGAATTTGTGGCTTAATGTGTGAAAATCGTATCACATGTTATACAAAATGACCATAGCATGAAGGTTAAAAAAAGTTTAAGCATATCATGAAGTAGAGTAGATTTGATGATATTTCATATTTAATTATTTCTACTTCATGCATTTCTATGATACCTAATAAATAAGAGATTTAGGTATCCAAAGGGGACCAAGTGGGATGGTTCCTTTGGGTACCCAAATACATCGTGTTTGCTTTTGGGGAGATGGAAATGAATGAGCCCTTTTGAGGGGAGTTTGTGTTTCATCTTTAACTTTGGGTCTCCATTCAAACCTTGGTTTAATATTATTTTTATGTATCAAATTTCCATTGTGATTATCTTAATCTTTAAGATTATAATTGTAATGATTATTGATAGTATTTTTCATAGGAAATTTGTGAACATTTAATTTTATGTTGGGAGAAGATTGATGTTGTAAATGATAATGATGATTGTATTTTGGAATTTCATTTTCAATCTTTTGAAGTTTTTTATTTCCATTGTTTGACTTATTCATTTTTTGAGAAGCCATATTCAACTTGCTTTTGGAGTTTGCTTTATATTGAGAATGTATGTTTTGAGAATTTTTCTTTATGCTTTCCTTAAGAAAGTTGATTTTAGTTTCTAATTCATTATTCTTAATTTTTAAATTATGTCTACCTTTATTATAAGCTATTGTGCTATTTTTAAGAGTGGAAACAATTGAATCAACATGATTTTGATAGTTATTTCTATATTCATCAAAAGTTTTATCCATCTCTTTAATTTCAATTTTATAGTCTTTACACTTAGCACAATCATTTTGCAAAGATGAATTTTCTAAACATAATCTTTCATTTTGTTCTTTTACAAAAATGAACTCCTTTTCAAGTTTCTTGTGTTTTTCTTTTAATTCATTATATTCTACACAAGGTGTAATGTTTTCAAATAAGGAGCCATGGGTAGACCGAGATAATTCAAAACTTGATTCTTCATTAACTTTTGCCTTTAAAATTTTATTTTCTAAGCGCAATTTGCAATTAACATTTTTTAATTTCTTAATTTTGCGCATTGTAATTTGTAGCAATTGTAATGAAGAAATAGAATTACTCACAATAAGAGATTTTGATTTCCTTACAGCGCTAGTGGATGAGGGAAGATTTGAACATATTGTTCCTTTGTCTTCTTCGTCTTCCTCTTCCAAATAAGAGTTTCCATCATCCTTTCCGCTTGATGAGCATTCTATGGATCCATCATTTAAGTAGCTTTCTTGAATATTTATGCACGCTTGTATGTTCTCCAATACTTGTGTTTGTTCCATACCTACAGAAGGAGAATCATAAGTTCTTTCAAGAAAATTCCAAATCTCATAAGCAGTAGGTAAAGTATAAATATGTTTTAAAATATTTTGATCTATAGCACAAAATAAACTATTTATAGATTTTACATTTAAAACAATTTCGTTTCTAGTTAGTATGCTAGGTGGCTTTTCAATAGTAATATTGCAAACTTTTTCATCTAAGACCTTAAGAAAATTTTTCATTAATATGTTCCACCCTTTATAATTTTTGCCCATAAATAAAGGTGGTGATAATACTTTTTCGTTTATATTAAAATTTTCCCCACTAGTAGAAGCAAGATCATGATCAAAAGACGCCATTATTCCCGGTTGATAAGCCTATTTGGAATAACCTAGCTCTGATGCCACTTGTTGGATCTTGAGGCGCCCTTAGAGTGGGGGGGGGGGGGGGTGGGTGGGGGTGAATAAGGGTTTTAAAAACTTTAAACTTTAATAGAACACTTTTGATATTTTGGTAGAAGTAAGTTAAATCAAAAGTAAAGAGATAGTGAAATTAGAAATGAAATCAATTTTATTAAACAAGAAAAGACATGATTATCATTTATAAAATTGATTACAAAATCTGATTTCAATGACGCGAGAAATCGAAGGCGAAATCTGAAATATTCTTTTTGTTTTCTATACCGACTCGTATCCACACGAATCGGTTGGCTTTAGCCGATATCTCCCCATATACGGCCTCAAGCCGCTCTAGCCTTCCTATCCCCAGAAAGGCCTCGAGCACCCCCTAGACCTACTCCCTAGACCTAGTCGCCAACACGGGGCAAATTACTCCTTAAGTCCTACCCAGACCTAGTCGCCAACATGAGGCAAATTCACGAATAAATTACAAAGATAAAAAATAAAAGACAAATACAAAAGACAAATATAAAACTCCCTATGAGGTAATCTGAAGGAGACGCCGAAGAATCGCTAAAGATCATTGAAGTCCAAGCATGCGTTCTTCGCGTTGAGTTAGCGTATTGATCCAAGCCTCCTTTGATTCCTCCTTTTGAAATATGAGCGGGAGATGTGTTGGTCTGGAAATACGGCCCTCACAAAGTTTCTAAAGTGCTGGAATAGGGCTCTTGGCAATCAGTAGTTGGAGACATCAAAATCATCCAATTTATAGACTTTGAGCTAACGCCGGCGTTAAGTGCTAACATCGGGCGTTGACCATGTATAGCAACATATTGATGGCTCGGATCTTCAAAAGAGGAAGAAGATTCTGCACTTTAGGAAATGTTTTATTTTAGGCAATACTAACGCCGGCGTTAAGGCTAATGCGGGCGTTGGGAAAATCATTCCTAAAGTTCCTCCTGCAATCACGTCTGCTTTCTCCTTGCCAAATTCGTCGAACGGATAGCACCCAGCATTAAGACCTAACGCCTGGCATTGGGTTTCTTTCTCCTTCTAATCAGCTGGCACGCCATTTCGTCAAACTGCATCTCATTTCGTCGAACGGATCTCATATCGTCGAACTCCATTTCGTTGAACGCAATTTCGTCGAACAGCATCTCATTTCATCGAACGCATCCATTTCGTCGAAACGACATCTCATTTCGTCGAATGACATTTCATGTCGTTTAATGCATCTCATATCGTCGAACTCCATTTCGTCGAACGACATCTCATTTTGTCGAACTCCATTTCGTCGAACTCCATTTCGTCGAACGCTAGCGCCCAACGTTAAGACCTAACGCCTGGCGTTAGACAACTTTCAATCATTCTGCTTGTGGTTAGTGCTAGACCATTATTGCAGCAACCTGGTGTCATATCTGTACAAACCTGCATGCTAAAAACACAATGACAAACAAGATCAAATACAAGTAGGATTTGTTATTCTCAAATCAAAGGGATGCGGAAAACCATGTTCAAACAGAGGGGTTGCCCAAGTCAACCCCTAGAGTTGACTTTTAATATCACACTAGTGAAGTTGACCCATAAGGGTCCATTGGGTCCACCTCAAGCCAACTAGGATGAGTTTAGGTCTATTAGTACAAGGGTGCATTAATTAGATCATAGTTGACCTAGGTGAGCTCAATTGAGTGATATGCCCGACATGCCTAAGCTAGATCAATTGAGGCTTAATGGTTCACCTTGGTCTCTAATAGGTCACCACTAAATCAAATATTATTGTGGGTTCCCTTAGAGTCCATTCTAAGTCTTGTTTGTGTACAAAGTCTCCCTAGGGTCCACCAGGGCTACTAAAAGTGCCCTAAAATACCTAGGGTACCTTATTTAAAATGGGATGTTACAAGGGGTGAATTTATCTCTCTTTATTTAAGCCTAATCTTGATCCTTTTTGGTCCATAAAATAGCCTCGGATTGAAGGAGATCAGTATAATTTTACCGAAGCAAGGATTGGGACTCGTTGTTTTCTCTTGAAGGGGGTGATTAAAAGTGTTATCATCCTATGATACTCTACGGGACATCTCGACAATTCTTAGATTTATATTTCCAAAAATCTTAATATTTTATAATTTCAGGAATTTCTTAATATTTGAAAGTGTGTGATATAGAGTGATGAGGTGGTTACAAGGGCCACAAGGGGACGACTAGTTTTCCTTCACCACATTAAGGAAGGTTGGGTGGGTGCACCATATGTTTTGAAAATTGAATTATGGATTGAAGTGAGTCTAGGGAAGGTAACCAATTCACCATGATGGGAGAGTGATCCGAACAAGTGTGGTATAATGAAATATGGCCAAATTGGGCATGTTAATCCCCAAATTGTTTACGAGGACACTAACAAGGCGCTAAAGGATGTGTCTAATACCTGGGAGACCATTAGACCAAGTGAAGGGGTTTCCATCAAATTCACAATCTATTAAGTTCCAACTAATATGGTTTCCCAACAATTGTTTAAATTAGTAAGGCACAAAGGGGAACCCATGGATTTCTCTCCAGGATTAAGAATCATGTTAAAATTTACTTGTACGCACAAAGGGAGGGAGTTAGAGGAACTAAATGTCTCCTATGTGGGTTTATGTAGTCTAGGGGAGTGTATGATGTATACCATAGATAGGGAGAAGTGATGGGAGTGAAAGATAACATTGAAGTGAATAATTTGTGTCAATTCCATTATGGTAATAAATGAAAAAGTCTTGATCCCAAAAGATCCATGTATTTTTCAATATTTGAGGTGAAACAATGGCTGAAATTTAATTTGGATGTAAGTAAGTGATCCTAGTTGGGACCTCCTTTAGGTTCTATAGGATGAAAATTTGAGATTTATTTTCTTTAACTATGGATCTAAGTCGAATTAGAGTATTGGGGTTGTGAATTCCCTGACAATTCCATAGAAGAGTGGTCAATTATATAATTATATTTTTTAGCCCAATTTTTTACCACATTACCATGCCCCCGGCCCCGGAGGTGGGCTGAATCTGTACTTCAACTTTTGAATTTTTAGAAGAGCTAGGAAATGGATCTGTGGTAGAACCCACATCATTTTTGTGTATATTGTGCATAGGGGCATTGTTTGATCCATTTTCATATATGTTGGATAGGAAATTTACCTCGGGTAATAGGCTTTTAAGATCCCTAGTCGAGAGCTTATTTATATCGGCCATTGTCAAATTTTGACAAACACTTCCTACATTATTGTTGTTGGATATACTGGCGCCCTCAAAGGGGAGGGGGGGGGGGGGGTAAATAAGTATAAAATTTAGAATTTATTAGAAAAACCTTTTAATAAAAAAGTTTATTCAAAATATTTTAGAGAATAGGATATGAAATCAATTTGATAAAACAAAGAAAGACACGATTATATTTCATAAAAAAGTTGATTATTAGAAGGTTGATTTCTATAACGCTAGAAATCAAGGCGGTAGATGAAAAACTTCCTTTTGATTTCTATACCGACCCTTCTCCCAATGATCAGTTGGCCCTAGCCTATCTCTCCCTAGATAAGGCATCAAACCGACCCTAGATCAAAACCCAAGATCTTACACCAACCCCGCGATGAATTCCACCCTAAGCCACACACGACCTAGTCGCTGACACTTGCGGTGAATTCCACTAACGAAACAAAAGTAGAGACCAAAATAAGGAAGAGAATACAAGATGAAAAACTAAGATTTCAGAATATAAACTCCCTATTGAGAATTATGAAGGAGATGGCGAAGGAATGCAAGAGATCGTCGTTGTTGATGCATTTGTCCTTCGCATTGAATGAGCATTGATCGAATCCTCCTTTGAGTTCCTCTCTTGATCTTCAAGATTGATGTAGGGAGACATCTAGATATCTAGGATGAAGGCTCTCATGAAAAGGTTCAGAGTTATAGGTTTTATCGATCTCACAAACAATAGGTGGAGAGGCTTTATTTATAAGACTAGGAGCTAGCGCCGTCGGTAGCACTTAGCGCCCTGTGCTAGGGCATTACGAAATATATTGATGAACTGGATCGTGCAGACATGGTAGGCTATTTTCTGCATCTTAGGCAACATTCATCTTTGGCAACATTTACTGCGGCGTGCTAGCATCTTTCCTTTGCTGCTCCATTGCTCCCGCCAGTGTTTTCATTTGAATGCATTTTGGCATTGTCCCATTGAAATGAGATTTACCGTCAATGGTAGGTGCTACAACTATGCGATTGGTCATCCTTCAAAGCATCATGTCCTTTTCTTGCTTCATATTTTAGTACGCATTTCATGCACACTATAAACACAAGACAAGCATGATCAAATACGTAATGTGATTTGTTATTCTCAATCCAAGAGAGGCGGAACGCATGTTCCAACAAACTCCCCTTTTTGATAATAACAAATCTCTAAGAAAAAATCAATTATTGTAGAGTGGTTTTTATAGAATAGTGGGGCAAGTTATAATCGTGATTAAACAGGTTTTATGAGTGGTGTAGTTAGTAAACATAATAATGTTCGTATTCTAGAAGTGTATACCCCCCATATATGAGTGCTCCCCCTACATAGATGCTTCCTTTAAACATTTTTGGTATTAAATTACACTCCCCCTAAAGTATTAGATTTCTTCAATTAATTTTCCCACTTTTGTTATTAGCAAAAGAGGGTAGGAGAGAGTGATATCAATAAGTGTTAGTTTGACCTATGTAGAGATGAAACACTATTGCGCATACAACTTGTTGGATTAAAAAATCATGATTGAGCATAATAGTGAAACACAGTGGAAAAGAGATCAATCATTTTATTTTTAAAAGAAAACATCATTTGAAAATATTAGCACAAAATAGAAGTATTTATAAGCTTGATAAGAAGTTGTTTGATTTTTATTCACAAATCATTGACTTCTTGAAATATAGCAAGCATGATTGAAATATCAAGAAAAGATAACAATCTAAAATGTAAAGCAATTTGTATTTCAAGTAAACAAGAACATTATAGCGATCATGCATAGCCATCCAGCACATTTACTAAAGTTTGTAGAAAACTTGTATTAGTACATTATGGTCCAATTCTCATCAGTGGAAGATTTATGTAAGATAATGATGTGTACAAATAGTGTTTTGATAAAGTACACAAGCACGTTAATCAAAACACATGACATATGTAATGGAATAAAATCATAACATTATCAAAACTATACAAATTGAAATACTTCAATGCACATGAAATAAATTATACAGCTACCAAGGTGCTTCGCACACACAATGCTTATTAAGACTTATCAGGGAGTGAAGTAGTTCTTGGGGGTCACCTAAGATTATTATTTAAGTTTTGTGATCCAGTGTACAAAAGAGAAGCGGTGTATTAAATTATTTGCACAAGACACTTTATAATTCTCTCCTAGGTGCTCAACCTCACAATGTTTATTAAGACTTATCAGGAGGGTGAGTAGTGCTTGGTGGAGTTTTCCTTGTCATTTTTTATTTGATTTTTTTATTTTGTGACGAAGGGCTCCAAATTCACTTATTTTGTAAACATATAATTTTAATTTTGGACCACACTTCTCAAATAAATAAGTGCATGAAAGACAAGGAATTGCAAGAAACAATTCAATGTTGTGTAGGTAATCTATTTATGTATTTCAACTTTGTTATGTTATTACACTACACAATCATGCAAGACTAAGATTAAAGACACGTGTAGGAGTCAAAGAAGTGAGTGATTAAATCATTATCTAAGATAATGCAATACTCATAATTAGAGGCATGCCAATCCCTCCTACACATGTTTTCTACAATCAATTTCCTTGCATTATAGAAGATAGTTTTCAAGGCATGATAAAACAAAATAATGTTGTAAGAAACTTGAAAAATAAATTAAACATTGCAATGAAACTGTAAGAGATATAACAATTCATCCTTGACTATAACAATGAAGATTTGCAATTTTTATGGTTTTGGTTTTTATAAAAAAAGATTAGCAGTTTTTGTGGGTTTTGGTTTTCATAAAAACACAAATATCATGAAAATAGAAAGACATCTTTTTGGTAATTCTTAGATTGTTTTGTAATTTTCTCATTTTTTTAATTTTTCAGAAAAATAAACCAAAAAATACGTAAAATTTACTGAAAGCAGAAAAGAAGATATGGGTAAAGCAGTAGAAATAATTTTCAGAAAAGAGAGATTTTAATAAATCACAACTACCGCAGGAGCTATCCCCTACCGCCCAATACTAGCAAACAAAGATGTGTTATTTTACTCTAAAAGCATGGTTTTTGATGTTTTTCGTTTCCCATTTCTCTTGATTATGATTTTTCATTATGGGGGATAGCAAATCCACTAAAGAAATCAGAAAAATACTAAAAAGGTTGGGGATTTTAAAATTTAGCCTAAGCTCATGTAAATTCATTATTTAAGGTATCACTTTATGCACCATAAGGCAGTCAAAAACACATCTCACATATTGCATGTTACCCTTTCCCTAAAAGGAATTTTTCAAAATCTTAAAGTATAAAATTTTCACTTAATTAACGGTACCACTCGGCGCTAGCGCTAACGAACCGTGGCAGTGATCGTTAAATCTAACCTGGCTCAGATCGATTTCATTTCGCACTGGAGTTTCTAAACGCCGAGTTCCTGTGCTTTCATCGCTCGATCGCTTGAGGTAACCTCATTTTCACAAAAATGTTTGATTTTTACTTTGTTTTTATGTTTGATTTGAGAGTTTTAGAGATAGATTCCTGGATCCTCTTTAGAAGAGATGTTAGGGTTTCTATTTTCTCCTTTAGATTTTTATTTTTGTTAGAGATTTGAGTTAAGATTTGTTAATGTCCTATTGTTGGAATCCAATGTTTCATTTTTATATAAAGAGGATTGATGTGTGGATTTCATGGAGAAGGAATGTACGAGGAAGAATGGTTCTCGTCTGCTACTGCGGCACATTAATGATAACGCTCTGTGGTAGTGTACAAATTCCTTAATTTGATGTTTTCACTCCATATTTTCTCAAAAAAATGGCAACCTCTAGTTCTCGTGCGAGACGTTGTCCAACAAACTGACCTCAATATTTATATCAAATTTATCCAGGCGTGGAAGATGCAACTGTAAGTGTAGGAATGTCTTTGGGAATTGATATGACACATCATTCTCATATTATTGCACTGCTTGCTGATTCAGGCATTCTATCTGTTATGGTGGAGGATGGATTTTAACTGGTGCTGGTCCGAGAGTTCTATAATCAGTTGTATGATCTGACTCGATCTACTCTCGATGGTGGGGTGGTGTCGATCCTTCAAACACAGATAGTCGAGATTGTGCATATGGATTTATGAAGTGAATTTGGTTTGATAGAGAGTGGGAACAGGCTGGATGTAGTGGAAACATTTTGTTCTCTTAGGGATTGGTCGTTGGTTAATATTGAGTTGCATGGCCAGGTGATTGTATGTGATCTGATAACATCTATTTCTACCCGAACACCTGATGCTTACATTATTCAGGAGATACTCCGTCATACCATCATGTCTAAGTCTGGGGATACAAGAATGGTCAAAGTACAACTCAACATGTGTTAGTTTATTGGGTTGTCTACTTTATCACCTAGAGGGGGGGGTGAATAGGTTTTTCAAATTACTTTTACCCTTTTTGGGGTTTCTTACTTTCTAGTGTGTTAGGTTAATAATTATTAAGCACAATACAGAAAGCACTCAAGGATCTATAGAGGTTCCTCAAGACCGCGTGTCTTGAGTAGTCCTCTATCCCTCTTCGCCTAACTAGTAATGAGCTAGACTTGGCAAACTCCGCCAATGTCTTTGGCCCCTAAGCCCTTTCCTGCACCTGAGCCCACAAGCTCGACACGTTCGGACCCGCAAGTCCCTGCAGCCTAAGCCCTCAATCCCCATCACTGCACCCGAGCCCGCAAGCTTGACACTCAGGCCCTCAAGCCCTACACAGCACAGACCCGCAAGTCTTTCCTACAGCATAGGCCCTCAAGCCCCTTCACTGCACCCGAGCCCACAAGCTAGACAAGTTTAGACCACAAGTCCCTCTGCCCTAGCCCTCAAGCCTCACAGATCTCAATCCCTCATGCTTGACACTCAGATCTGAAATAGATCTTACAAATTTGGCCCTCAAGCCTTACAACAATGAAAGTTGAAATAAAAACTCTGCCTGATGAAGATCGACAACTTATTCTGATGGAGATTGGCTTCTTGGACTTGAAGAAGATGCTCCAAATGTGATCTTGACAACACAGCTCCTTCTTCAATCTCCTCTTTAGCCGGGTGATCGACTTCTTCTTCAGTCGATGTTGATTGACTGATTCTTCTGAGAATGCTTGATTCTTGTTCTCTACTTGTTCTTGTTCTTCTCCGCAGAATGTACTTGTCGTATTGAAAAACAACGTGCGGGATACTTTTTTGCTTGTCTTCTTTTCACCCTTTTGATCTAGGGCAACTTCAGTTTCTTCTTATAGTTACGAGAAAACGCCCAATGGTCATGAAAGGTGTCCTTTAATGTCAGACACCCATTCTGCAAGAAGCATGCACTAATTGCACAATCAGGCAGTGGCATTAAATGCATGACAGCGCGTCCGCAACATTTGAATTTTGTCTAGTTGGTTTTCCCAGCTTTATGACGATAAAGATATCATCTCGACGACAGATTTCATCATTGTCTTAGACCTTGGTAGATCTTCAAGTCTTCATGCTTCTGCCTCTAACGCTGATATCTCGTCGATACGAGATATCCTATCGTTTCTTCATATATAACGATATGTTATCTCTAACTTTGTCATCGTGATCTTCTTTCTTGCAAACTGTCGTCGTAAACACTTTATTCTCTCGATGACATATTCATTACGTCAATTGTCACTTCTTCAGGGAATGATGTCTTCATAGCAGCTTCCTTAGTCTCTTTGGCATAGGCTCTCCTTTACGCCGATATCAGACGATACTTCCTGACATTGCCTTTTCAATGATAAGGTAACTTTGATGATGTCGACGATACTGCATCTTCTCGACGACATTCCTTCCTTTGATGTCTTTGATGTTGCTTTTTCATCAGCTCATTTCTTCTCTTCGATATTCTATCGGCATTGTGATGTCACAATGATATGTGCATCACGACGATAGTTTCCCTTGTCCTTCAGTTTTGCTTTGCTCATCATCATGACGACAATCATACTTTGTCGACGACATCTCCTATTCTTTTCGACAATATTGTACTTTATTTTCCTGAGATTATGAGCTAGAGAAATGATCAAATACAAATGAAGTTTTCTTGACTTGGTGACTTCTTCAAATCAGGAATCATGTAGGCAAGATTCCCAACAACATGGTTACATACTGCATCTTGGTGGGAATAACATTTGATGTTGCAGACCTTCTTTTTCCAACATGTGGTACACATTTAGGTTGAAGAATCTGACACTTTAGAGACTCAATACCATACCACTAGGCGGGATCATCGAGTGTATAGTCTACAGGAAATATTCATCCATCAATCATGAATTCTATCCTAATGATTATTGCACCGTTATGTTCTATTATCTTTTGATTCAACCTCCTACTTCATAGGATAGGCCCAATCCATTGTAGCCGCTGATACGACGTGGTGGTTTAGTTCATGAGCCACGACATGATATTTATGACTTTGCCAGATATAAGGAGGAAGATGGGAGGCCTTTCAAAAATGATGAAGTTTATTATGAAGGGACTCAATCTCACTCCTACTCCTGCCGGGGAGGCAAAATGGGAGAGTCTCGTGGAAGAGCTGCCATGGCGATCAGTTCACCGAACTAGGAAGGAGAGAAGGGGAAGTAGTAGGGAAAGAGAGGAGTGACTTTTATTTGTATGTTTAAACAGGTTTTGGACAGACAATGCGTTATCTGTAAAACTTCTAATTTTGTGGTTTATATCCTTTAACTTTTTATCTTATGGTCCCTACTTAGTTATTTTACTTTATTGCTAATTTAATTGATTTGTCAATTTATTGTGAAGTATGTTCCCAAAGAAAAAGTTGCGAGCGATCACCCAGTGTTAGCAGTTACCACAGGTGGTAGTTTACAGTAATTGTATTTGTATGATTTAAATTTGACTATATATATTTTAGGGCATCTTATATTCTTAGTGTGGTCCTACATTACGTGAAGTAGGATTTTTGAGTACTTTTCATTTAGATTTTTCCTACTTCACATATTTTTAATAATTACTAATGAATGAGAGATTTAGGTATCCGAAGAGGACCAAGGGTGACGGTTTCTTTCGGTACCCAAATATTGTGTGGTGATTTATTTAGAGACATGGATGAATGGGCCCTTTCAAATGGAGTTAATGTGTTATTTTCAACTATGGGCCACCATTCATACCTTGGATGTTTACTTCTCAAATTTATATAGTGATTGTGTTGAGTATCCATGTGGTGATAGTTGTTTAGAAAATAATGCGTTGGAGATTTATGTGTGTTGAAATTGTTTTTCAAGGTAAAATTATGTTGCTTATGATAATCATAATGAATCTTAGTAAAGTGATTTTTTGGATTTTTTATAAGAGTGGAAATTTTTCTTAAGAATTGATTCATGTTGAGAGAGTGGGTAATAATGAACAGTAGATGATTGGTCCTTATTTATTTGATGTTTTTCATTACAACTCTTTCTTTTAGACATACGTTCATATTGTGGAGTACAATTATTGAAGTTTTGGTTGATAATTAGCATGAGAGATTTAATTTTATCTTTCAACTCGTTATTTTTTATAATAAGATTATGTCTTGCTTTATTATACCCAATCGTGCTATTCTTTAGAATTGTGACTATATAACCAATATGAATTTTATAATCACTTCTAAATTTTTCAAAAGTTTCATCAATCTCTTTAATTTCGATTTTAACATTTTTACACATTGCACAATCATTTTTCAAAGATAATTTTCTAAAGTTAATAACTCAATTTTCTTTTCTAAAATTGCAATTTTTGTTTGTGCCTCATCAAATGCGGTAGTCATTAAACTATATTTTTCTTCGGAGTATAAAGAAGAACCATTAGTGCTTTCTGACTCAGAATTATGATTTGAACACAAGGTTCCTCTATCACTTTCTTCCTTTCTTGGCATTCTAGTAGCGTCATCATCCGAGTATCATATTGTGATGTTGCATTCTTCTCTCATTGATGAGTTTGATAGGTCTTCCTCCAAGCACGAGTCCTCATTGGTTTCTTCTCTCAAATCCGTAGGAAATTGCTCGAGTTGATATTGTTCATCATGTGTAGAGGGAAGAGTATAGGTTTTATCAAATAATTTTCAAATCTCATATGCAATAGAAAATTTGCAAATAAGTTTGAAAATATTTTTATCAAATGCACAAAATAAGCAATTCATCGCCTTAGCATTTAGAACATATTTTCCTTTTTTAAACTCATTTAATTTATATGTCGGTGTAGGAATATAACTATTATTCATACGCATAGATGGTATAATGTATGATGTAATGGTTATGTTCAAAATGTCAAGGGTAATGGAGATAAGAAATTTTTTTCATGAATATTTTCCACTCATTATAATTTGTACTTGTAAATAAAGGTGGTGCTAATAATTTTTCATTAATTGAAAGTTCATCCCCTCTAGTCGTTGCAAGATCATGATGCGCCATTATTCCCAGTGGTGAAACCATTTTGGAATAACCTCGCTCTGATACCACATGTTGGATCTACTGGCGCCCTTAGAGGGGGTTAATAAGAGTTTTATGAAATATAGAATTTATTAGAAAAACCTTTTAATAAAAACTCTATTCAAAACATTTTAGAGAATAGGATTTGAAATCAATTTGATAAAATAAAGAAAGACATGATTATATTTCATAAAGAAGTTGATTACAAAAAGGTTGATTTATATAATGCTAGAAATCAAGGTGGTACATGAAAAACTTCTTTTTGTTTTCTATACCGACCCTTCTCCCAGGGACCAATTGGCCCTAACTTATCTCTCCGTAGATAAGGCCTCAAACTGCCCCCTTTGAACTACACCCAAGATCTAGTCGCCAACACCCGCAGTAAAGTTCTCCCTAATCTACGCATGGCTTAATCGCCAACACTTGCGGTAAATTCTACTAATGAAACAAAAGTAGAGACCAAAATAAAGAAGAGAATACAAGATGAAAAATTATGATTTCTGAATATACAACTCCATATAGAGAAATATGAAGGAGATGGCGAAGGAACGCAAGAGATCATCGTTGTTGATGTGTTTGTCCTTTGCGTAGAATGAGTTTTGATTGAATCCTCCTTCGAGTTCCTCTCTTGATCTTCAAGATTGATGTAGAGAGACCTTTGGACGCATGGGATGATGTTTCTAACAAAAAGGTTTGGAGTTGTAGATTTTGTTGATCTCAAAAATAATAGGCAAAGCGGCTTTATTTATAGGACTGGGAGCTAGCTCCGGCGGTAGCACTTATCACCCCGCGGTTGCGCATTATGCAACATATTGATGTGTCGGATAGAGCAGACATGGTAGGCAATTTTTTGCATCTTAAGCAACATCTATCGTGCCACGCTAATCTATTGCGCCACGCATATCTACCACTGCGCACTAACATCATTACTTTATTGCTCCATTGCTCCAGCCAATGTTTTCATTTGAATGCATTTTGGCACTGTCCCATTGAAACAATAGCTACCGCCAGCGGTAGGTGTTACCGCCCCACGGTAGGTCATTCTTCAGAGCATCGTCTCCTTTTCTTGCTTCAAATTTTCAGTACGCATTTAGAGTAGTATTGTACCTATATTTCCTGCACACTATAAACACAAGACAAGTATGTTCAAATACATAATGCGATTTTTATTCTGAAATAAAGAAAGGCAAAACGCATGTTCCAACAATTGCGACTCCTATTTATCTCATCCCTATATGGCACTATTAAATCAGAAATAACAGAAGTAGTAGTAGGAGCGGGACTTAGAACATTTGTAAGAGTGTTAGCATCACTTAGAGAGCAAGAAGCATTAGAATTATGAGGAAAGGAGACATAAGGAGCATCAAACAAAGATGCCTTCAAATTTTCCCCGCATGGCCTCTTCAAACCCAAAGAGGTGGTAGATGGAGAAGATAATGCATTAGAAACAACATTTAAAGAGTCATAGCCACAAAAATTTAGAGCCAAAGAGGCATTAGCATCCTTTGTGCTACCATAAAATTCTGAATCTTGTTCCTTTAGTGTCGAGTGAGCAAAATTATTTAGAGAAAGTTTAAGCACGACAAATCATTGCACATCGAAAACCACATTCTCCTTACTTCCCATAGTAGGTGATAGAAGTCTAGAATTTGAAGAATGTATAAGCTTAGCTACATGTTCTTCTACACGCATTGCATTATTATTAAGAGAACTAGTAATATTTTAATTTTGGATTGCAATGGAGAGAGATGGTGATGTATAGGATTTGAGTTGGCTAGTGAGAGTAAAGTCTCATTAACAACATCTACTAAATCAGTGTCTCCCTCATTAATAAGTTCCAAGATCTCAAATCTATTTATTTTAACTCAAGAAGAGGAATTTACAGCTACGCCGTAATTAATATTATCAATAGGAGAGATTATTTATTGTGGCATCTAAAGGAGAGTAGATGATGAGTTAGTAAAGACATTTATAGAAGTTCTTACCACAGTCGTCAAAGAATCATCCACTTCCTCTACAGTAGCAGGGGGCAATGGATGAGTAAGTTTGTCAATATAAACCAACGTAGCTTCCTTAGGAAAGTTTGTAGAAGAGGAAGATGCCCCTTTCTCTTACAATTCTGCGAACAATGGCTCAATTTAAAACAAGCAGCGCAGTATTGGTAGTTCTTTTCAAATGTGATAGGGAATTATTTAATCCTATCTAGAGCATTAGCCCTGTGAATGCCTAAATGCAAAACCTTTGGAGGAGAAGAGTTTAGGTTGAACTCAACCCAAACTCGAGCCCTGTCTACCATAGTTCCCTGTGTTGTGGAGTTGTCCAATGCCAAAAGATTTCCAATGGACTTGACAAGATTGCTTAAGATGTCTTTGTCAAAGCAATGGAAAGGCAAACCTTATAGGTTATTTCATTCAGGGATGATGTCGGGCCCACGACTAGGGGTGACATAGTTGTGCACAACAAATTCTGTATATATATATATATACTAGTATAAATTACGAATTTAAAATTCTTGTATGTGTGTGTGCATGCATGCGTGCTCAAAGACTATGCAAATTCTTACTTTTCCTTGATTACCTATGATAGATTAATTATAAATACTTTATAATTTCAAGTTTTTGTTGATTTCCATTTCATAATTAGCCTTTTATTTCATTCTTTGCATTTTCTTTTGTATACGCAATTTTGTGTTGATTTAACACACTTTTACTTATTCATTTGTATCACGTATGTTCTTTTATATCATGGACAATTCTTCACTTTTACTTTGCTTTCTAGAAATGTTAAGGAAACATTGACATTCCATCTATTCATTTATTTATAGTGTGGTTTCATGAATCCATTACATGCCCTTTTTCATTTTACATGCATACCTTTCATTTTTCTTTCATGATGGGAGGACATTCACACCCCACCTCCACTAGTTGGGTTCACCCTTAACATAACTCATTGCATTGATGAATCGTTCATATTATTATTTTTTCTTTTATGTATTCATCTCGACCATTAGGGAATTAGTCATTTTTTCTTCCGCTTCTTGAATCATTAATTCATTGATAAGATTTATTGTAGATAAATTTCAAGCAATAACACAATTCATATAAAAAGCAAGTAAATTAAAATAATGGAGTAAGAACTCACACTAGTCTTTCCCTTTCATTTATCATATACCTTGGAGATTATTAATAGTATTACTTAATTAACATTTAATGTTACAGTCATTAGGAATAGAATATTTGTTGGGGAAAATTTTGTCACCCAACTCCAGGCTCAGTAAACACTTCGGGGGACTTAGAGAACGAGATTGAGAGCCGCAAACAATTGCTTACTAACCCATGGGATGAGGCAAACAAAGCACATAAAAGCGGATGCCGCTAGCAGCGGAGGACACTGTATTGGCCCACAGCAGCGAATGCCTCTCTTGCTGCGGTTTATTTTATATTTCACAAGGATCTACTACAGGCTATTACAAGAGTGCTGGAAAAAGAAGGCAATTGAGTGGCAAGCACTTATGACTGCACCTACAACATAGTATATTCTGACCCATTGTGACTCCTCTAGAAGGCCATCACTGTTGGTTGGAGGGCGCGAGTTCTGGAAAGGATCCGTGGACACGCTAAGGGAGACCACTCAGCACCTGGTGAGAGGAGAACAAGTTTCCCTGAAAAGTGACTGTGGGCACTGCTAGGTGTCTGCCTAGGACATTTGAGACCGGCGGGGAGGATGCTGGCCACTGTCACAGGATTTGGGTTAATAGAATCCCCGCAGTTTTTTTGTCCATGCGGGCTCCGAAAAAGTACCCGGGTAACCAAAAAAATTGTGACTCAACTTTCGCGCCTCTGGAAACAATAAATAGGACTAGATCAGACTCACTGGCTTTCCCACCAAATTTTCTTCTACTCGCGACCTCCCATTCATCATAATGGCTAGGCTTAATGAATCATTCCTTGTTGCTTTGGAGGCAAAGTCCACCGCGGAGAGCCCGGACGTGCATATGCGTGAAGGTGTGAAGATGAACCATGGCGAAGAGGTCGCATCAAACCTCTAGTAGTAATGTGCGCACAGGTAGTGTAGTAGTTGGAGAGGGATCGCTTAGGGTTCTCATCGATCTGCATCATGGCCTGATCATTTTGGATGCTGAAGGAAAAGAGCGTACATCAAAGATCTCCTTCTTTTGGGTGACTGATGCGAACCCGGCAGGGCCGCTTTTGATTCGTGGTGTTCCCGAAAATATACCCGCCCAAAATATTGCATCGAGGGAATGTCAGAGAGAACATTCATTTGTGGAGGCACAACCATGGATGCAGTGAATTATATAGGAAGCGGCGCGAGCCCCTATGATCAACGAAGAAAAAAGACGCATACCTAATTTGAAACAGCCACCAAAAAGGGCTCGTTGGGAGGAGGTGCAGTAGGGCGTAGGCGCTGAGAACCCGCAACCAGGATCCCAAAAAGGATTTGTCTCATCCTTAGGCATTTTGGAGGCGATTGACCAAATGGGAGATTATGTCAACAGTTTGGTGGGTGGGCGCACAGTACCCATTGGTCACCCACACCTCTCCTTGGCTCATCTTGGCAATCCTCTTCGACGGGAATCGGTTATCATTCCTCCGCTCATAGGGGAGAAGCCCAAAGAGTGACTGTGGGCTCATGTGTAGATGCATGAGTTGCACAGATGTGGAGAGTCTTCACTGAAGGCTTAGCTCCAGCGGACGGACCCCGAGTTAGCCGGCCAGGTGTCCATTGTTTAGTTTGGCAAGAATGTCTGGGCCACCGTGAATAGACTTCAGTGTGTTCGACTCTGCCATGAGCGGCCCCGCTGTGACTGTCAACATTGGGCTCCTCCTGACCACCTCGATTGAAGTGTTCGGCGATGAAGAGTCACACTCTAGAGGTGTGGCCGCCTTTGGGACACAAGGTATTGTTTCCTGCACAACTAGCTTTAAAGTGATGAATTTTTTACCCTTAACGAAAGTGCACAGTGTGCCTCTGAGAATCCTCTAGAGAGGGGGAGGGGGGGTGAATAGAGATTTAAAATGTTTCTATCCTAACTGTTTATATAATAAAAGACACTAAGGAATTATGCTCACAAACAACACACAGGCGGAATAATTATTGCAGGAAATAAAAATGCTATGAAAAAAATTGGGTCAGGACAGAAAAGCACAACACAAATACCAAAGATTTTATAGAGGTTCCCCAAAATGTGGGTAGTCCTCTCTCTTACCACCTGGTAGGAATGCACCACCTGTGCCTGAGTCTTTTGATAAGGAGACTTTTATAACCACTGATCTATTGATAACGAGATCTTGAACCAACCAGATATTTTGATAAGGAGATCTTGAACCATTGAATCCTTTTGAAGAGGGATTCTTAAAAATCTTTTACAGTTGAGGAGAAACTGAAGAAGGAAGAGAAAGAAAGATAGAGAATTCTGTTCTCAAAATTCTGTGAAGCCTAGTGCTTCAGTCTTCTCTTTTCTGGATCTGTGAATAATGAATCCTTGTTTTTGATAGTGATTTTTTGCAAGGATTATGAGCTTCAGATCCTGTCAGTTTCTTCTATTCAAATCTGGCTGATGTATGATCTTTGATAAAGAGCAGCCTTCTATTTTTACTATGCTGAGAGAGAGCAAAATTTGTTCTTCACTGTCTTCTAGGGTTCAGAAGGAAGAAGAAGAAGGAGAACCCTAATCGACAAAATTTGAATGTATGTATTGAATGCTCTAGTTTCTTCTCTATAATCTTCTTATTCATTGTCCATCATTTAATTTGAATTTGTTTCCTCTTTTAGAGTGTGCTGAAATGGTATTGGCCTGGACAATTTCTCTTCTTTTCCTTATTTGTTCTCGACCTGTCTGCCAAATGTCTTGATCCTTTCCAAGAAAGCTTTGTTGTATTCTTTATTTCTTCTTTCTATTCTAAGCATTAAATGAGCCGTTGTAGAACGGTCTTCAGTATTGTGGGCCTTGAGAGAGTTCCAAAATGAAAGCTGAAAAGGTTTCCTTTTCGGACTGTATTCGACATTGCATCGATTTCTCTCTCTCTCTTATCGACACACCTCTGAGTTCTTGTAAAAGCAGCTTCTAATTCATTCTTGCTTTGATTGAAGTCTGCTTGTCGACGTTGCGTCGATACCTTATCGACGTAACCATCGAGTTGAGGGCTTGACTCTGAACTTCATCATCTGCGTCGAATTATAGTCGATGTTGCATCGACTTCAGATGGCTTCGACAGATTCTTTCTTCTGCGTTGAGTTGAAGTAGAAGTTGTGTCAACTTCTCATGATACTTCAACATGTCCATTTCATCTACGTCGACATCCTTTTGATGTAGCGTTGACTTGATCTACTTCGATAGAAGGTTGATTTGCTTAGACTTCTAGTCTAAGTAACGTTGACATCAATTCAATGTTGCGTCGATTTCTATTCGACGCAATTGTTAACTTAACCCAAATTCTACTTGTCTTGATTTGGTCTTGTCACCCTAAGTTAAGTGAGATATCCTAAGACATCTAATGACCATATTACCCTCACTATACAATGGTTAATTAAAACCTAAGAGATAAAATCACTTTAGATAATTTGTTAAGTTAAATCCAAGGGGTTTTTCCCAACAATCTCCACCTATTTATCTTAACAAATTTTATAGACTGGTTAAAGTGATTTTACATATTCCTTTTACATAATCAGAAAATACATTCAAGAAAATATATACAATAGAATATGACCGACTAAAATTACATGCTATTTCATTCATTTGTCAAGAGATTATATTGATCTCCACAGTTGTTTGTTTCCAGGAAGTATAATGATTACAGAATACCAGAGCTTCATTTCTCCTTCTCAGGAGTTTTTCTATTTCTTGAGAAGACTTTTAGAATAACCTTCCTTGGAGCAATCTGCAGAGGCTCATCATCTTCAGAGGACATTACTGCTTCTTCAGCAACATTATCTTTGGGAAGCTCCCCCTGAATTTGAGCATTTAGCTCAGCAATATCAACAGCTTCCTTGGCAATCTTTGCCACCTCATCCAGCAGATTTTCATCCTGAGGCTCCCGTGATCCACTATTATACCTACAGCTGCCATTTCTTCTTCCAGATTCCTTTAGGCTACAATTTATTCTTCCAGATTCTTCTGGGCATCTGGGACAGGCTCCCCCTGAGTAGATGGGAGTTCCCTCTGGTTATCTGTAGCAATTTCCACTTGATTCTCTGGCTTTTTTTCTTTTAGTTGATTTTCTTGATGCTCTGAAGCTGGCTCCCCCTGAACCTTTGGACCTTAGAAGATGGTCACTTTCTCAGGGACTTCATCATCTTTCCCTTTATCATGACCACTCACCTCTAGCACAGGCCTTTCTTCCTCCATAATATTCTCCCCCTTCTTAACCTTGCTGGCAAGAGAGGTTAAGAATTCCTTTGTAACTAGGGAGGAAGACATGAAGTCCTTGATGTCCTGGAGGGATCTTTTAGAGTCTATCAGTTCAGCCTCCATTTGGGAGTATTTTCTATCAAATTTTCTGGCTTGAGTGGCTAATAGATCAGCAAAAGTAGTGGAGGCCAATCCAACTGCTTTAGAGATGACCTGCTCAAGGTCAATTGGAGGGATAGGTGTGGTGGATGGAGGAGGTGATGGTAGGAAATCCTCTGGGATGGGAGAGAGTGCCTGGTAGGTTTCTGGTGAGAAATGGATTGATAGTGGTGGTGGTGGTGGAGTACACTGAAAGTCTGTTGTACTAGTTGGTGGTTGTTGTTGAGGAATGTGAGGTGTTGGCTCTGGGGCTGAAGTAGTTGGGATGGATTGAGAGTTTTGTTATTGTTGTTGTTGCTATTGCTGAGGAGATGGTTGTGCTGGAGTAGCATCCTGAGGGAGATCTGGGACTGTGTACTGTGGAGTTGGAGAGGGAGGATGTGAAGCTGGAGCTTGACCAGGCTTCAAGATCTGTCTGGTCCATCTTGAGAAGATACCTATATTCAGGCTTTTTCGAGGAGGAATGGGCACTCCCTTGGATTTTCACACACACTAGGATAGTGGTGGAAGATCACTTGGCTCATGACCCTCTTGTAGGCATTCTCGTTGTGGGCATATTTGTGCCCATTCATCTTTAGGAGGCATTTCCCACAGTTTATCTTCTTCTGTAGTACTAGGATGCCCATGATCTACAACTGCTGCTTGGGTATAACATCATGTGCAGATATCTTGCACAACAGCACCTTTCCTACTATGTCAGCTAGGAATTTGTATTCTTCTGCCAGATCAATCATCTTGAGATTAATTGGCTTCTCCTTCCTGAACTGCATTATCTCCAAGAGATTGTTTGCGTCATCTCCTGACAATTCATCTGAGTCAGTCCCAATGGGTAGATCAAATGTTTGAGAGAGAATTTCCTCAGATACGCTGACATCTTGTCCCAAAATTGTCCCTCGAAGGGACCCATCATCTGCTACAAAAACACTATCCTTGAATTCTATAAGTTCTACATCTAGAATCTTACTCTTGGTAGAGATAAGCTTTGTTAAACCAGTAGATTGAAAAAGGCCTAGAATAGCCTTGAAACTTTCGGTAGCAGCATTGAACGAATCCACGTCTACGTCAAATCCAGAATTGACCTTAGGAGGGACCATTATTTATGTGATTGTGTACCTGCAAAGAACAAAGAAATGGAGAGAGGGAACAAGGGGACAAGAACATGAGAGAGATGGAGGAAGAGAGAGCTAGAGATCAAGGAGAGGAAAATTTGAATGCGTAAATGATTCGACGCTAAAGTTGCTTAAAAGAAGCTGATTCGTCGTAACTTGGGGTTTAAGTCGAAGCTACGTCGATAAGAATTAATATTTGGCGCGCAAAAATATGTTGAGACTGCTTCTAGAAGCAACTCTGCGCACACTGTTATATCGACGCTGCGTCGATTTATATTCGACGCTGCTTCGAGATTGTTCAGTTGTTCTTAAGTTGACGTTGTAATGTCGATGTTATGTCAATTTCAAATCGACGGAACCTCGACTTTGACCAGCAATCAATAAGCCGACGTATACATCAATATGAACTTGACCTACATCTTTCTTCCCCTCCATTTTCTCCTGAGTAGGACCCTACCTAATCTTGCGCAAGTAGTTCAAACATTAGAAGGGACCCAAGTTACCTTGGGCCCTTTGCTTTTACCATTGTAAGGTTCAATGAAAGAATAGAAGGGTCTTTCATGATATCCTTTTGGATGATAAGGAATGGGTTTCCCAAACCTATGTTTATTATTCTGATACTTAAAATGTGTATAGAATGTATCTAAATATAAGAGATATGCAGAGTGTTTTATTATCCTAGGTTTGTCTTTAGCCTTTTTATTGTCTAGTTTAACTGTATTATTCTTCCCTTGAGATTTCTTTTCTTTGTAAAGATTGGTTTTATTGCCTCTGGTTGTTTTCTTTGGTTGATTAGCTTCCTGACCCTTAGCTTTTGCACTGTCCTTACATGATTCATAATCACTAGGTCTAATGAAGCTAATTGGATTTTTCCAGGCAGGTTTCCTAGGGATTTCTGTGCTAGTGGATGGCTCTGCTCCAAGTCGTAGGTGATTGAATCTCATGGAGAGATTTTCTGTGATATCTCTAAGTTTTTGACTCCTCGCATTGAGTGAGTCCTCAAAGGCTTTTGCCTTTGCTAGCTCTTCCTTTAACTTTAGATTTTCTTTTCTGGTTTCAATTAATTCTGATTCTTTATTATCCATTTCTTCTACTGGGTCTTGATTTCTCACATATAGATCATCCTTCTTAAGGTTTTCTAATTCTTCCCTACCTGCTTCTAATTCTTTTTGAATTTTAATAAAATCATTACAGAATTCTTTAAAGCATGTTTTAAAATCATCAGAAGTAAAATCAAAATCATCAAATAGGGACACATGTTCTTCTTCATCATCTGATGAGATCCCCAATGCCATCATGCAGGTTGCTTCTGCTTCTACTTCATCATCACTTTCAGATGTTGAGGTGCTTAACTCTGCTTCAGAGTCACTGCAGGTTTCAGCAATGAAACCCTTAGCTTTCTTCTTGTCCTTCCCTTTGAAAGACTTCTTCTTCTTCTTCACATCCTTGTTGCTACTCTTGTATCTTTGCTCTTGTGGATAGTCAGGGGCTATGTGCCCTGGTTTGTTGCAGGTGAAGCAGATAATCTCCTTCCTGGGAATCTTATCATATTTAGGCTTTGAGCTCCTTTCTCTTCTCCTTGAGTCTTCAGTTTTGACCCACTTTCTGAATCTCCTTGCTAGGAGACTGAACATCTCAGCTTCAAGAGTAGACGGCTCTCCTTCAGTAGATTTCAGAGCAAGATTCCTTTGGATAGGAGCTGGGGTTGTCTCCCTTTCCTCTGATTCAGCTCTGTTCTATAGAAGCATCTCATATGACTTATGCTTTCCTAGCAAAGCTTCAGTAGAGATTTCTCTATGGCATCTGGATTCTCTAATGGCCCAGATCCTTGAATCCCATGAGCTTGGGAAGCACATGAGAATTTTATCATTAATTTCAGTCAAGGATATCTCCTTGTCCAAGCCTCCGAGCTCATTAATGATAATGTTGAATCTGTCATACATATCATCAACTGTCTCTTCAGCTTTCTTCTGAAAGTTCTCATACTGGGATATGAGAAGGGACTTTCTGTCCTTTCTTTCTGTTGAAACCGACAACTCAGTTTCCGTGGAGTTCGGGGTCCCAAAAAAGGGGTGGTCTCACACCTACTTCTCTCGAGCCAACTCTCTAGGCAAGAGCACTTGACTTGGAAACGGACCCTAGGCTACAGCGAGGAGGTCCCACCTCACACCCGGAAGACCTGAGAGATCTTCCCCTCCCTAGCCAATGCTGAACCAGGAGCACCAAAGGAGAGCTCTAAGGGAAGAAGAAGATCCGAAATTTGGAAATCTAGAAGCCCCCCCTTTGGTGCCCCTTAGGGTCTATTTATAGGTTTTCCAAGTTGGGCTGCAAATAGCCAAAAACTGATCTGCCAGATTACCAAAATACCCTCGGAATTGGGCTGCGGATAACCGAATCCCGCTGCTCTGAAGCGCTAAACGCACACCACTGGATTGTGAATAGCAAACTGGACGAGGGGGGCCTCCCCTGGGCGAGAGGGGGAGGGGCGAGACCACCCTTCCCCTCTCTCTGCCCTTTCCTGCTGGGCGAGAAGGGAGGGGCGAGACCCCCCCTCCCCTCTCTCCGCCTCTCCTGCTAGGCGAGAGAGGGAGGGGCGAGACCCCCCTCCCCTCTCTCCGCCTCTCCTGTCGGGCGAGAGAGGGAGGGGCGAGACCCCCCCTCCCCTCTCTCCGCCTCTCCTGCTAGGCGAGAGAGGGAGGGGCGAGACCCCCCCTCCCCTCTCTTCGCCTCTCCTGTCGGGCGAGAGAGGGAGGGGCGAGACCCTCCTCCCCTCTCTCCGCCTCTCCTGCCGGGCGAGAGAGGGAGGGGCGAGACCCCCCCTCCCCTCTCTCCGCCTCTCCTGCTAGGCGAGAGAGGGAGGGGCGAGACCCCCCCCCCCCCCCCCCTCCCCTCTCTCCGCCTCTCCTGCCGGGCGAGAGAGGAAGGGGAGAGACCCCCCCCCCCTCCCCTCTCTCCGTCTCTCCTGCTAGGCGAGAGAGGGAGTGGCGAGATCTCCCCCTCCCCTCTCTCCGCCTCTCCTGCCGGGCGAGAGAGGGAGGGGCGAGACCCCCCCTCCCCTCTCTCCGCCTCTCCTGCTGGGCGAGAGAGGGGGGGGGGGGGGGGGGGGGGGGCGAGACCCCCCCTCCCCTCTCTCCGCCTCTCCTGCTGGGCGAGAGCTACGGGGGTATCGCTGGGCGATATCCAAAGGTCTAAAAACCCCTTGGGTCTAGTTGACACGTCTCGGCGGCCCTCCACGTTGGGCCTCACTCGATGGATATGGGGGTTGTACACAATCCCCGCTCTTTGAGAGGTTGGCACAACCTAGGAAAGAAAAGTCCAAGCCCAAATATCCATCGAGGGGGGCAGAACCTCGCCCCCGAGGCACGTTGGACCCATCCAGCTAGTGAGAGTCTGGAGTGAGGAGGACATCTCGGTGTTGAACTTACCCATCCGAGGATCATTCGACCCACCCAGCTAGTGAGAGCCTGGAGTGAGGAGGACATCTCGATGGCAAGCTCTTCCTTCCGAGGATCATTCGACCCACCCAGCTAGTGAGAGCCTGGAGTGAGGAGGACATCTCGTCGTTGAACTTACCCATCCGAGGATCATTCGACCCACCCAGCTAGTGGGAGCCTGGAGTGAGGAGGACATCTCGATGGCAAGCTCTTCCTTCCGAGGATCATTCGACCCACCCAGCTAGTGAGAGCCTGGAGTGAGGAGGACATATCGGCGTTGAACTTACCCATTCGAGGATCATTCGACCCACCCAGCTAGTGAGAGCCTAGAGTGAGGAGGACATCTCGGCGTTGAACTTACCCATTCGAGGATCATTCGACCCACCCAGCTAGTGAGAGCCTGGAGTGAGGAGGACATCTTGATGGCAAGCTCTTCCTTCCGAGGATCATTCGACCCACCTAGCTAGTGAGAGCCTGGAGTGAGGAGGACATCTCGGCGTTGAACTTATCCATCCGAGGATCATTCGACCCACCCAGCTAGTGAGAGCCTGGAGTGAGGAGGACATCTCGATGGCAAGCTCTTCCTTCCGAGGATCATTCGACCCACCCAGCTAGTGAGAGCCTGGAGTGAGGAGGACATCTCGATGGCAAGCTCTTCCTTCCGAGGATCATTCGACCCACCCAGCTAGTGAGAGCCTGGAGTGAGGAGGACATCTCGGCGTTGAACTTACCCATCCGAGGATCATTCGACCCACCCAGCTAGTGAGAGCCTGGAGTGAGGAGGACATCTCGATGGCAAGCTCTTCCTTCCGAGGATCATTCGACCCACCCAGGTAGTGAGAGCCTAGAGTGAGGAGGACATCTCGGCGTTGAACTTACCCATCCGAGGATCATTCGACCCACCCAGCTAGTGAGAGCCTGGAGTGAGGAGGACATCTCGATGGAAAGCTCTTCCTTCCGAGGATCATTCGACCCACCCAGCTAGTGAGAGCCTGGAGTGAGGAGGACATCTCGGCGTTGAACTTACCCATCCGAGGATCATTCGACTCACCCAGCTAGTGAGAGCCTGGAGTGAGGAGGACATCTCGATGGCAAGCTCTTCCTTCCGAGGATCATTCGACCCACCCAGCTAGTGAGAGCCTGGAGTGAGGAGGACATCTCGGCGTTGAACTTACCCATCCGAGGATCATTCGACCCACCCAGCTAGTGAGAGCCTGGAGTGAGGAGGACATCTCGATGGCAAGCTCTTCCTTCCGAGGATCATTCGACCCACCCAGCTAGTGAGACCTGGAGTGAGGAGGACATCTCGGCATTGAACTTACCCATCTGAGGATCATTCAACCCACCCAGCTAGTGAGAGCCTGGAGTGAGGAGGACATCTCGATGGCAAGCTCTTCCTTCCGAGGATCATTCGACCCACCCAGCTAGTGAGAGCCTGGAGTGAGGAGGACATCTCGGCGTTGAACTTACCCATCCGAGGATCATTCGACCCACCTAGCTAGTGAGAGCCTGGAGTGAGGAGGACATCTCGATGGCAAGCTCTTCCTTCCGAGGATCATTCGACCCACCCAGCTAGTGAGAGCCTGGAGTGAGGAGGACATCTCGGCGTTGAACTTACCAATCCGAGGATCATTCGACCCACCCAGCTAGTGAGAGCCTGGAGTGAGGAGGACATCTCGATGACAAGCTCTTCCTTCGAGGATCATTCGACCCACCCAGCTAGTGAGAGCCTGGAGTGAGGAGGACATCTCGGCGTTAAACTTACCCATCCGAGGATCATTCGACCCACCCAGCTAGTGAGAGCCTGGAGTGAGGAGGACATCTCGATGGCAAGCTCTTCCTTCCGAGGATCATTCGACCCACCCAGCTAGTGAGAGCCTGGAGTGAGGAGGACATCTCGATGGCAAGCTCTTCCTTCCGAGGATCATTCGACCCACCTAGCTAGTGAGAGCCTGGAGTGAGGAGGACATCTCGGCATTGAACTTACCCATCCGAGGATCATTCGACCCACCCAGCTAGTGAGAGCCTGGAGTGAGGAGGACATCTCGATGGCAAGCTCTTCCTTCCGAGGATCATTCGACCCACCCAGCTAGTGAGAGCATGGAGTGAGGAGGACATCTCGGCGTTGAACTTACCCATCCGAGGATCATTCGACCCACCCAGCTAGTGAGAGCCTGGAGTGAGGAGGACATCTCGATGGCAAGCTCTTCCTTCCGAGGATCATTCGACCCACCCAGCTAGTTAGAGCCTGGAGTGAGGAGGACATCTCGGCGTTGAACTTACCCATCTGAGGATCATTCGACCCACCCAGCTAGTGAGAGCCTGGAGTGAGGAGGACATCTCGATGGCAAGCTCTTCCTTCTGAGGATCATTCGACCCACCCAGCTAGTGAGAGCCTAGAGTGAGGAGGACATCTCGGCGTTGAACTTACCTATCCGAGGATCATTCGACCCACCCAGCTAGAGAGAGCCTGGAGTGAGGAGGACATCTCGATGGCAAGCTCTTCCTTCCGAGGATCATTCGACCCACCCAGCTAGTGAGAGCCTGGAGTGAGGAGAACATCTCGGCGTTGAACTTACCCATCCGAGGATCATTCGACCCACCCAGCTAGTGAGAGCCTGGAGTGAGGAGGACATCTCGATGACAAGCTCTTCCTTCCGAGGATCATTCGACCCACCCAGCTAGTGAGAGCCTAGAGTGAGGAGGACATCTCGGCGTTGAACTTACCCATCCGAGGATCATTCGACCCACCCAGCTAGTGAGAGCCTGGAGTGAGGTGGACATCTCGATGGCAAGCTCTTCCTTCCGAGGATCATTCGACCCACCCAGCTAGTGAGAGCCTGGAGTGAGGAGGACATCTCGGCATTGAACTTACCCATCCGAGGATCATTCGACCCACCCAGCTAGTGAGAGCCTGGAGTGAGGAGGACATCTAGATGGCAAGCTCTTCCTTCGGAGGATCATTCGACCCACCCAGCTAGTGAGAGCCTGGAGTGAGGAGGACATCTCGACGTTGAACTTACCCATCCGAGGATCATTCGACCCACCCAGCAAGTGAGAGCCTGGAGTGAGGAGGACATCTCGATGGCAAGCTCTTCCTTCCGAGGATCATTCGACCCACCCAGCTAGTGAGAGCCTAGAGTGAGGAGGACATCTCGGCGTTGAACTTACCCATCCGAGGATCATTCGACCCACCCAGCTAGAGAGTGCCTGGAGTGAGGAGGACATCTCGATGGCAAGCTCTTCCTTCCGAGGATCATTCGACCCACCCAGCTAGTGAGAGCCTGGAGTGAGGAGGACATCTCGGCGTTGAACTTACCCATCCGAGGATCATTCGACCCACCCAGCTAGTGAGAGCCTGGAGTGAGGAGGACATCTCGATGGCAAGCTCTTCCTTCCGAGGATCATTCGACCCACCCAGCTAGTGAGAGCCTAGAGTGAGGAGGACATCTCGGCGTTGAACTTACCCATCCGAGGATCATTCGACCCACCCAGCTAGTGAGAGCCTGGAGTGAGGTGGACATCTCGATGGCAAGCTCTTCCTTCCGAGGATCATTCGACCCACCCAGCTAGTGAGAGCCTGGAGTGAGGAGGACATCTCGGCGTTGAACTTACCCATTCGAGGATCATTCGACCCACCCAGCTAGTGAGAGCCTAGAGTGAGGAGGACATCTCGGCGTTGAACTTACCCATCCGAGGATCATTCGACCCACCCAGCTAGTGAGAGCCTGGAGTGAGGAGGACATCTTGATGGCAAGCTCTTCCTTCCGAGGATCATTCGACCCACCTAGCTAGTGAGAGCCTGGAGTGAGGAGGACATCTCGGCGTTGAACTTATCCATCCGAGGATCATTCGACCCACCCAGCTAGTGAGAGCCTGGAGTGAGGAGGACATCTCGATGGCAAGCTCTTCCTTCCGAGGATCATTCGACCCACCCAGCTAGTGAGAGCCTAGAGTGAGGAGGACATCTCGATGGCAAGCTCTTCCTTCCGAGGATCATTCGACCCACCCAGCTAGTGAGAGCCTGGAGTGAGGAGGACATCTCGGCGTTGAACTTACCCATCCGAGGATCATTCGACCCACCCAGCTAGTGAGAGCCTGGAGTGAGGAGGACATCTCGATGGCAAGCTCTTCCTTCTGAGGATCATTCGACCCACCCAGGTAGTGAGAGCCTAGAGTGAGGAGGACATCTCGGCGTTGAACTTACCCATCCGAGGATCATTCGACCCACCCAGCTAGTGAGAGCCTGGAGTGAGGAGGACATCTCGATGGCAAGCTCTTCCTTCGGAGGATCATTCGACCCACCCAGCTAGTGAGAGCATGGAGTGAGGAGGACATCTCGACGTTGAACTTACCCATCCGAGGATCATTCGACCCACCCAGCTAGTGAGAGCCTGGAGTGAGGAGGACATCTCGATGGCAAGCTCTTCCTTCCGAGGATCATTCGACCCACCCAGCTAGTGAGAGCCTGGAGTGACGAGGACATCTCGGCGTTGAACTTACCCATCCGAGGATCATTCGACCCACCCAGCTAGTGAGAGCCTGGAGTGAGGAGGACATCTCGATGGAAAGCTCTTCCTTCCGAGGATCATTCGACCCACCCATCTAGTGAGAGCCTGGAGTGAGGAGGACATCTCGGCGTTGAACTTACCCATCCGAGGATCATTCGACCCACCCAGCTAGTGAGAGCCTGGAGTGAGGAGGACATCTCGATGGCAACTTACTAATCATATAAGCAAAATAACTTCATCCATCTAATGGGGGGATTTCCCTTGTCAAAACCTCCTGGCCCAACCAACGAGGGGTAGAACTTGCTACAAAGGAAAACAACATAAAACAAAAAATAAACACAACATACCCCCCCCCCCCCCATGGCACTCGCCTCTCAGGCTGCTTGCGCGAGATGATCATTCATCTGCTTCTCCTGTCACTCCCATCTGGCTCATGCTCTCCATGATCTTCTCCATCTCCTCCGCCCCCGCTTGCCAAGAGATGTTGTTGACGGATGTGACGTAGCAGTGCCTCGCCATCCTGGGGTCTCCGCTGATCATCTCGCTAAAGGGTGACCCCCCACTCGCCAGCTTCGCGAGCTCCACTTGCGCGATTCCTGCTCCGAGCGAGACTCCACTCACCGGGCTAGGAAAAAGCACTCGCCCGGCGAGGTCCCGCTCGCCACTCTCAGTCACTGGTTCCTTGCCTGGCCGACCCCCTGGGGCAACCTCTCCTGACCCCCCTGGGGCAACCTCTCCTGACCCCCCCTGGGCGAGCACTCCTTGCGACCCAGAAGGCGGTGTCTGGGGGGAGGGAGCCAAGCAGTCACCTCCCCTGGTGATGCCTTGGAGCAGCTCCATGATTCCCTTGATGGCCGTCATGAACTCTCCCCTTCCTACCACCTCACTTGGGATGTGAGACCCCTCATCGTCTCCTCCTCCGAGGTATCCTGCCATGAGATTTGGTTCAAGAACTTCTGTGCTGACCACTCTCCACGCTCACCGCACCAAAAATGTTGAAACCGACAACTCGGTTTCCGTGGAGTTCGGGGTCCCAAAAAAGGGGTGGTCTCACACCTACTTCTCTCGAGCCAACTCTCTAGGCAAGAGCACTTGGACTTGGAAACAGACCCTAGGCTACAGCGAGGAGGTCCCACCTCACACCCGGAAGACCTGAGAGATCTTCCCCTCCCTAGCCAATGCTGAACCAGGAGCACCAAAGGGGAGCCCTAAGGGAAGAAGAAGATCCAAAATTTGGAAATCTAGAAGTCCCCCCCCCCCTTTGGTGCCCCTTAGGGTCTATTTATAGGTTTTCCAAGTTGGGCTGCAAATAGCCAAAAACTGATCTGCCAGATTACCAAAATACCCTCGGAATTGGGCTGCGGATAACTGAATCCCGCTGCTCTGAAGCGCTAAACGCACACCACTGGACTGCGAATAGCAAACTGGACGAGGGGGGCCTCCCCTGGGCGAGAGGGGGAGGGGCGAGACCACCCTTCCCCTCTCTCTGCCCTTTCCTGCTGGGCGAGAAGGGAGGGGCGAGACCCCCCCTCCCCTCTCTCCGCCTCTCCTGCTAGGCGAGAGAGGGAGGGGCGAGACCCCCCTCCCCTCTCTCCGCCTCTCCTGCCGGGCGAGAGAGGGAGGGGCGAGACCCCCCCTCCCCTCTCTACGCCTCTCCTGCTAGGCGAGAGAGGGAGGGGCGAGACCCCCCCTCCCCTCTCTCCGCCTCTCCTGCCGGGCGAGAGAGGGAGGGGCGAGACCCCCCTCCCCTCTCTCCGCCTCTCCTGCCGGGCGAGAGAGGGAGGGGCGAGACCCCCCCTCCCCTCTCTCCGCCTCTCCTGCTAGGCGAGAGAGGGAGGGGCGAGACCCCCCCCCCCCCCCCTCCCCTCTCTCCGCCTCTCCTGCCGGGCGAGAGAGGGAGGGGAGAGACCCCCCCCCCTCCCCTCTCTCCGCCTATCCGGCTAGGCGAGAGAGGGAGGGGCGAGACCCCCCCCCCCCCTCCCCTCTCTCCGCCTCTCCTGTCGGGCGAGAGTGGGAGGGGCGAGACCCCCCCTCCCCTCTCTCCGCCTCTCCTGCTGGGCGAGAGAGGGGGGGCGAGACCCCCCCTCCCCTCTCTCCGCCTCTCCTGCTGGGCGAGAGCTACGGGGGTATCGCTGGGCGATATCCAAAGGTCTAAAAACCCCTTGGGTCTAGTTGACACGTCTCGGCGGCCCTCCACGCTGGGCCTCACTCGATGGATATAGGGGTTGTACACTTTCATCAGCACTTCCTTCTACCATTCTGGAAAGAGATTCCCAGATTTTTTTGGCTGATTGACAGTCAGCAACTTTATGGAAGATGTCATCTGACATTATGGAGACCAGAATATTCATAGCTTTGGCATCACATGCCTTCTGCTTTTTCTCTGTTTCAGCCCACTCTGCCCTGGGAACAAGTTCCTGAGTTGAAGTCCCACTATCATCTTTCTTATATGGGGTTGGTGGACCTGAAATAATGACATCAAATATGTCTTCATCAATAGAATTCATATATAATTTTATTCTAACCTTCCAGAGTGTGAACTTATTTAAGTTACACACTGGAGGTCTTGTTGAGGCATAATCCTTAGAACTCATTTTTCTTAAAAAAATTTTATAGTGAAGAAATAAGAGTAGGAGGACTTTTTGATCAAGGTGTTAGCCTTTTAAAGATCAACCTCTCTCTGATACTAATTGAAAGTGCACAGTGTGCCTCTGAGAATCCTCTAAGGGGGATGAATAGAGATTTAAATATTTCTATCCTAACTTTGTATACAATAAAACACACTAATGAATTATGCTCACAAACAACACACAGGCAAAATAATTATTGCAGGAAATAAAAATGCTAAGAAAGAAAATTGGGACAGCATAGAAAAGCACAACACAAACACCAAAGATTTTATAGAGGTTCCCCAAAATGTTGGTATTCCTCTCTTCTACCACTTAGTAGGAATGCACCACCTATGCCTGAGTCTTTTGATAAGGAGGCTCTTAGAACCACTGACCATTTGATAAGGAGATCATGAACCAACCAGATCTTTTGATAAGGAGATCTTGAACCAACCAGATCTTTTGATAAGGAGATCTTGAACCACTAAATCATTTGGAAGAGAGATTCTTAAAACTCTTTTACAGTTGAGGAGAAAGTGAAGAAGGAAGAGAAAGAAAGAGAGAGAATTCTGTTCTCAGAATTCTGTGAAGCCTTGTGCTTCAGTCTTCTCTTTTCTGGATCTGTGAATAATGATTCCTTGCTTTTGATAGTGATGTTTTGCAAGGATAATGAGCTTCAGATCTAGTCAGTTTCTTCTATTCAAATCTGGCTGCTATATGATCTTTGATAAAGAGCATCCTTCTATTTTTACTTTGCTGAGAGAGAGCAGTATTTGTTCTTCACTGTCTTCTAGTGTTCAGAAGGAAGAAGAAGAAGGAGAACCCTAATCGACAGAATTTGAATGTGTGTATTGAATGCTCTAGTTTCTTTTCTGTAATCTTCTTATTTATTGTCCATCCTTTAATTTGAATTTGTTTCCTCTTTAGAGTGTGCTGAAAAGGTATTGTCTTGGACAATTTCTCTTCCTTTCCTTATTTGTTCTCGACCCATCTGCCAACTGTCTTGATCCTTTCCAAGAAAGCTTTTATTGTCTTCTTTATTGCTTCTTTTTATTCTAGGAAATAAATGAGTCGTTGTAGAACGGTCTTCAGTATTGTGGGCCTTGAGAGTGAGTTCCAAAATGGCAGCTGAAAAGATTTCCTTTTCAGACTGTATTTGGCATTGCATCGATTTATCTTTCTCTCTTATCGACGCACCTCCGAGTTCTTATAAAAGCAGCTTTGAATTCATTCTTGCTCTGATTGAAGTCTGCTTGTCGACATTACGTCGATACCTTATCAATGTAACTGTCGAGTTGGGGGCTTGACTCTAAACTTCATCATCTGCGTCGAATTGTAGTCGATGTTGCATCGACTTCAGATGGCTTCGACAAATTCTTTCTTCTGCGTTGATTTGAAGTAGAAGTTGCGTTGACATTTCATGATACTTCAACATGTCCATTTCATCTACATTGACATCCATTCGACGTAGCATCGACTTGATCTACTTTGATAGAAGGTTGAGTTGCTTAGACTTCTAGTCTAAGTAGTGTTGACATCAATTCAATGTTGCGTCGATTTCTATTTGACGCAATTGTTAACTTAACCCAAATTCTGCTTGTCTTGATCTAGTCTTGTCACCCTAAGTTAAGTGAGATATCTTAAGACATATAATGACCATATTACCCTCACTATACAATGGGTAATTAAAACCTAAGAGATAAAATCACTTTAGATAATTTGTTAAGTTAAATCCAAGGGATTTTTCCCAACACTTAACACATGCCTGCCGTCGCAGGTGCCGATTTGTCCGCTTCTGAATTCTGAATTGAACTGGAGCTCTTATGGGAGGTTCTTGCGGATATGCAGAAGTGGATATTGGTGTTGGAGGTGGAGGTCACGTCGTTAAAGGGACACACCCCTTAGTTAGAATAGGAGGCCCGTGCGGGTGGTCGCGCTTATACTATTTGTAGCTTTGTTATCTTTTGTGACATTCTGTTTAATGGATGCTTTTCGAATTCTCTGTGACTTCTTTCTCGTACTATGCATTCGCTATTTCTGCATTTTTTGTACTCGGCGAATTAATTATGGATGTGCTTCTGTTCTTGTCAAGAGGTCGCGAGAGTTATGAATAATTTCCCACCGCGGAGGGAGCGCTCCCCCTTCAACTCAGGGAAAGGGATGACTATAAATTAAGACAACCCCCTCCTTTTTCCTCACGCATTAGTAGATAGGAGATCGGCGAAAAGATGATGTGAGCTCCCCCTACTCTTTTTGAGTGCGTGATTGCCTTCTTGAGCAACGAACTTCCTCCCCCTGCGCTTACCAATGCGGACCTAGCAAAGTTTCTATCATGGCACCCGCTGGCCGATGGTTATTCTACGCGGCTACCCATGGGGGACAAGAGGGAGAACACCATGTTCGCAACTGAGTTGGTGGTTCCATTCGGTCATTTTGACGTCGGATGGACGCTCCCAATCTTCCCCGAGATGGTGGAGGTACTGAACTTCAACGGAGAGGTGCCCACCCAACTAACACCGGATTATGTTGCCTGCATATTCTCGCACATAGCTTGCCTGAGTACGCAATAAATATGTTTCATGCTAGAGGTGTTCTTCCATCGTTTCTAGGTGCAGGCCCTCGAATGTGGCATGTTGAGCTTTGGCTCTTCCAGGATGCAGATATAAAGTCTAGCAGTGATGATGCCTGAATGGTGAATGCGATTCACCACCTTCCATGATGACTTTGGCGAGCTCAATTGGTCCCAAATTTGTGCAATTAGGAGACATTCCAGTCCCTGGAGCTTTCGGCGGTCGGCTTGCTAATTTTGCGCTTTATTGATGGCGAGTGCTTGGACATTTCACATTATATATGTCGCATGCGAGAAGTTTGGGATCTGTGTAGTCAAGAATGCAAGTATAAATAAGAGGCACCCGCATACCTACATATTCTTATGTTGATCCCTCTTGCTTGCAATTGTGTTGATGGTGTTTCCCTCTAAGCCTTACAGACCTCTGAGCCTTACTCTGCCCGCTATTGAAGGGCGATGGATCAAAGGCCGATGGGGCATTCCTGTATTCGCTAGGGGATTCAGGTGGTCATGAGGGAGAGACTAGTCCCTTTCCTCCAAGGATGTGAGTGTGACCTCTCCCCTTCCCGATCTGGGGAGAGTGAGTTCAACGAAAACGGGAACCTGCTGATGTTTCGAGATCCAGAGTCAGTTATGATCAGTATCGGGCTCCCCTCAAGGAAAGAATCATGGTGGGCTCTCTCTTGCGCACTTGATATATCTTGCGTGTTATGAGAATTTTGAGACTGGCAGCAGATTGAAGGAATTTATGTGTGCGACCTCCCTGCGAAAGCTGTGACAATGAACCTGAGGGCGCTGACTTATAATAGTGTCGTCTCGAATACCCTTGAAGACGTCCAAGAGGAAAACTCTTGTCTGTGGCCAAACTTAAAGGTATCCACAAATTCATAAATAAATCTGGCTTTTACATATAGAAATTTCCCAATCCGTTGATTCTCCTGGTGCAGGCTCACTCGACCGTGTTTAACCCAAGGTTTCGATAGAAGGCGCTCGACATCGGTGAATTTTTTGTGAAGGCGACCCTTCAGCTGCTGGAGGAGAAGGGCACCCTGAAGTCAGAGTATGCCAGTATTAGTTACGAGATATTGTATGCAGGTGTCGGGGTGCCTGCGCCTTTTGGCTCAGAAAATCGCGAGGACGGCGAGGATGATGAGAGTGAAGAGTCCGGGGGAGAATATGCCTTGTATTTTTGTTTTCTATTTTAACCAGGTGACCGCGTTTGTTTATCTGTCCGCATCACCTTGGCTCTGTTGAATCTAATGGCACCCTTAGAGGGGGTGAATAAGGGTTTATAAGATTTTAAAACTAAAAAAGAATATTCATGATAAACAAAGTAGTTTTGGGATATTTAATATAAAACCTTATTTTAACTTTGCAGAAAAGATTGTATCGAAGGTTAAGACCCCTACCATTGGCGATAATGATAACGCCTGGTGGTAGTAGTTAAGGCAACTTTTTTATTGCCAGAATCTTTAATCCAGGAAGGAGACTTTATGCTTTAGGAAATATTTCATTTTAGGCAATACTAGCATCTAGCATTAGTGATACCTCCAAGCAATAGTATCCTTCCATATGTGCATCCATCTTCCCTCCAGAGATCATCCCTTGAAATTCATTTCGGCGTGCTTGCATATTCCATGGCTAACGTCTAGCATTAGGAATAGCGCCCATCGGTAATGGATTTATCGTCGAGATGCATATCGTCAGGAAGGCTCCATGTCGACTAGAAGACTCCAAGTCATCTTGACCAGCATCCGACACGAGGACAATATCGTCGAGATATTAACATCAGCGTTAGAGCTAACGCCACGCGTCAGTCAGGATGACTCCATGTTGACTAGAAGTCTCCATGTCATTTTGACCAGCATCCACATGGGGACAATGTTGTCGAGACGCTAACACCAGCGTTAGAGCTAACACCATGCATTAGTGGTTCATCTTTGTCCTAGATCAGTGCCCCCATTCAGCTTGTAGCATCATATTGTCATACTTATGAGTTCCTGTATGATATAAACACAAAACAAGATTGATCAAATACAATATGGGATTTGTTATTCTCAAACCAAGGAGGTGCGGAAAACCATGTTCCAATAATCTCCTCCTTTTAATTAGAACAAATCCACTAATGAGAAATTGGATAACTTAAATTGTGTTTATGGAGTAGTGATGACATAAGGAATTTTTGGGTTCATAATTTATGCACTCCCCCTAAGTAAGTGCTCCCCTTATATTTCTATGAATATTCTCCCCCTTAATCTTTAGATTCGTTCTTCCCCTAAATATTTGGATTTACTCTCCCTCTTTATCTTAAGATTTTGCAAATTATTCTTCCCCTTTTGTTATTACCAAAAATGGGTGGAGTTGAAATAATCATGAAAGGAATGAATGATATGGAGAAGACATGGGTTGGAGAAATACTTAATTTTTTTGAAAAAAAATATGCATTATCGAGCAAGAGTAAGAAACACGGTGGAAAAATTAGAGTAAGCATTTAGACTATGACATTTAGGTAAAAAATAGTAATACCACTTGTGGAAAGATACATATGTATGTTTTAATCCAAGTGATGGAAAAGTCAATACTATTTTAAACACATACAAGAATGATTTAACATATTAAGTAAAGATAAGCAACTACAATGTACTAAATTTGCATTTCAAGTAAACGAAAAACATTGTAGTGGTATGCTTGCAATCTAATGCATTTATTTATGTTTATAGAGAATAATGTAGATATGCATTAGGATCAAATTCTTATGAGTACAAGTTTTATATAAGATAATGATGTGTACAAATAGTGTTTGATAAAAGTATAAAAGTGAGTTAATCAAAACACATTACATGTAAAATGAAATAAGCACAGCATTATAAAAAATGCATTCTTAGAATTACTTTTAAACATAAAGCTATATTATTCTCAATGCACATGTAATAGAGTACAACTACTAAGGTGCTTCACACGCACAATGCTCATTAAGATTTGTCATGGAGCAAAGTAGTGCTTGGTGGATCACATAAGATTTTATTTTGATTGTATTTTTGTGATCCGGTGTACAAAAGAGAAGTGGTGTTTATTTGTGTTTGCACAAGACACTTTACAATTCTCTCTAAGGTGCTGAACCTCACAATGCTCATTGAGACTTATCAGGAGACTGAGTAGTGCTTGGTGGAGTTATCTTTGTCATTTATTCATTTGAATTTTTGTTTAGTGACAAAGTTCTCTGAATTCACTTATTTTTGCAAACATATAGCTTTGATTTTTGAACACACTTCTCAAGAGAAATAGGTGCATGACAGAATTTTTTTAATGTGCTGCAGGTAATCTAGTCATACATCTCAATTATGTTAAGTTATTACACTACACAATCATGCAAGATTAAGATTAAAAATACATGAGGGTTATCAAAGATGTGAGTGAATAAATCATTATCAAACATAAAACATTACTCATACTTAGAGGCATGCTAAGCAATCCTACACATGTTTTCTATAATCAATTTAATTGCACATTACAAGATAAGATTCAAGGCATGACAAAACAAAATAATATTTTAAGAAACTTGAAGTTTAAATTTAACACTGCATTGAATCTTTAAAATATATCTAGTCATCGTTGACAATAGCAATGAACATTTAGTCGTTTTTATGATTTTTTATTTTCATAAAAATATAAAACAACAATATCAAGAAAAGCATATTTTTGTGTTTTGAAATTGTTTTGTAGTTTAAAATTTGATTTTTGAAATATTTTCAAAATAAATAAATTTATGAAAAACACAGAAGTATATTAAGAGCTCATGAGTATAATGATCTTCTATGTCAGAAAAAAATAAAAATAAGAAAAATTAAATTTTAATGCTACCACCGGCATTATCTTGTACCGCCCATAATAGTGAGTCGATTTTCTTGATTTTGATTTTAAGGTTTATCCATTATGATTCATCATGTTGAGGGCTATTTTTTGCATTAAAGAGATTTAAAAAAAATGTTTGCGGATATTAGAATTTTTGGTTTAAGGTGCCAAAAAAGTTGTTTTTCAAAAATATTTGTGTTTTTCAAAATCATGAAAGCTCAAAAAGATAAAATATTCAAGCACAAGATAGCATGTTCGAACAAACCAAATATGCATGAATTAGATGATTATAAAGTGTAAGATAATGTTCATGCAATGAGAGTAATATAAGTGTGCCCTAGATTAAAACTACCCCAACTACATGTCAACACACTAGCCACGTACTATGTAAGGATGGGCATGAGGAGCTGCACACATGTTATAGGTTGGCATGTGACTCTCATTTGCACACAAAATAAATCGATCAACCTAGTACCCTTTCCCCCAGTGACTCGCAAGGCCCCACTGGAATCCTCCTCGGTTAAGGACAAGACATGGCTTGTAGGTTAGGACCCCTAATGCAAAAAATCATACGCCCCCGCTATTGTGAGATACATATCATAAGTGAATGATCATGGACATTGTACAACCCGTACTCTTCAAAGGTGGGACCCGATTCAGGCCACGTAGGCAGAAGTTAAAGTTAAAAGGTCAAAGCAAAAGGCAGGAGTTAGAGGTTAAAGACAACTTAGCCAGCAGGAATAGTCGAAGGCCTAGGCGAGCATGTGCGAGCAGCCCCTCATACTCGCCAAGGTGGGCAACCATAGGAGATTCTCACCGAAGCCAGGCGAGATCCTCTCAATATCGCATAATCGCCGGGTTGGACTGGGCTATAAATAAGACCCCCTTCCCTTTTGTTTTCCTATAAATAGGACCCTAGGGGTACCAAGAACTGCACCTTTGGCTGAGCTTTCAGAACCCCATTTTTTAATACTTGGACCCGTCATCCTTGGCCGTCACTCTTGATACTCGCCAAGATGGTGCCTTCCTCGTGCCCTGTTCGGCCATCTTTGGTTGTGGAGGGGAAGTCTGTTCTGAGCTTCTGGGTATGTGTTGGGACGCCCCTGCTACATCATCTGGGGTCCTATTGTTACTCTCTTAGTCCCTTCATCGTTGCCCATTAAGCCATCGAGTTGGATTGCTAGACAAGTAACCTTTGGCTGCATTGATCTGAATATTTGGGGTCGAGATTTTCCTATCATCAACGCTTTGGTGTGGTGAGCATGGATCATAGTCAGAGGAAGAAAGGCTAGCAAGAAAGCGAGATGGTGGAAGTTGGCGATCATGAAGGAGCTGCCGACAACTTGGCAGAAGGAGGCGAGTATGTGATGAAGGTAGATTTCAAGGAATTCGCGCGGCGAATGGATGGAAGCTTGTGAGCTGTCTTGCTTCCTCGCACAAAGTGCACGATGACCTCACCTCTTCGCATGACTCCGTCAAAATATGGTGGTCCCTCTCAGTGAGAAAGGAAGGAGCATGTGGAGGAGGAGTCAGAGCGACCAAGGAGGCCGCAGTTCTACTAGCCGAGCTCGTAGGGAATCTAGTTCCGCGATGTGGAGAATCCGATGAGGTTCCATGATCCTTGCCCATATGGTGAGTATGATGAGATTTCTTGCCAGGCTGAGGATCATTGCCAGCAAGGTGGGAGGAGCCCATTCTGTGAAGAGATCCTCTCTGCCGCAATTCCAGAAGGGTTCAGGGAGCTAGTTATGAGTTATTACTCTGGGAGGGATGACTTTGTCTGACACCTTCAGTGGTTTGAAGATGTTGTCTCCATTCGAACCATGTCAGATGCCTTCAAGTGCAGGCTCTTCTCCATCACCTTTTGGGGAAAAGCCAAAGATTGGTTTCACTAGTTGGCAGCAGGTTCCATCTACTACTTCAAAGACCTCCATCGGGGAGTGACGATGCAGTTCACCATGACGAAGAAGAGGAAGAAGGAGGTGACAAACCTCTTCTATCTAGTGTAAGGAGTATGGGAGATGATAGAAAACTACATCGACCGCTTCCAGGAAGAAGTTTTGGATATCCAGGAGGTGGATGGCTTCACCTTGCATCTAGCCCTTAAGTTCGGCCTAAGAGAGGGCCTCTTCAAGCTAGAGATCAGCATAGATTCCCCATGTCCTACGAAGAGCTTATTGAACGAACCAATAAGTTTGTTTAAGGTGAGGCCTCAAATCGCGACTTCCTGACCAAGCTCACCAAGCTAACCCGGGAGGAGGAAGAAGAAGAGAAGATTCCTGTTTGGGGGAAGTAGGAGCCCCGAAGACAAGACAGGAGGAAGCAAGAAGAGCAAAGGAAGGAGGAGTGATGAATTAGACTTTCTGTTCTTCCAGAAGCCTTGGTGTGACTAGATTTAGGCATGCATTTTCGAGGGTACTGATGAGTATTTCTACTTTGAGAAACCAACCATTATTCTAACTGGAGTTAGAATTAATAGTCTTTTCTTCTTTCGAAATATTGATAGTATTCCCCGGCGACGGCGCCGACTTTATGATTTATAAAAATGGCTTTTTGCAAACTTTTGTAAGTTTATCCAAACTAATCTTCAATAAAGGCAAGTATATATACCTTATCGCGTATAGTATAGGATATTTTGTAAAATATCAAAGTCATATAAAAATCATGGGTCTGTCGAATAATCCTACTTCGAGAAAATGAACTATTGTTCTACCGGAGAAAACGCGAATAAAAACTAAGTAAAATGTAATGTAATAAAAAGAAAGAAAATACAATAAAGGAAAACTCGCTTCAAAATGGAAATAAATGATCTAATTAATTCTTAAAATGGAAACTAAGCTAAAAAGGGGAAAAGTGTGAATTGAAATTGCAGATTGAACTAAGCTATGAATGAAAATTACATAACAGAATTGAAATTGCAGAAATTGAACAAAGCAAGGAATGAAAATTAATGAGAATGGAAAAATTCGAAACGAAGCGAAAAAAAAAGATAAAAACTACCAATTAATTTACATAAATGAAACTAAGCTAAAAAGGGGGAAATTACAAGTAAGAAAATGGCATAAATTGAAACTAAGATAAGAATTAAAATTGCATGACATAATTGAAATAAAGTTAGGAATTAAAATTGCATGACAGAATTGAAACTAAGTTAGGAATTAAAATTTCATGACAGAAAGGAAATTGCAAAATTGAAACTACGCTACGAAATTGAAATTACAGAACTGAAAATGCACGAAATAAAAACTATAACTTATTTATTTCCATAATAAAGGAGTTACAAGAAATAAACAAAAACGTTACATTAAAAGAAAATACAAAAAGAAAATACAAAATATAAAAAAACTAAAACTATACAAAAAAAGAGAATGCAATGCTGCCAAGAGGGTAGAGAGGTGAAATTGAAGGGGGGTTCTTATTTATAGATAAAATTTTGAAGTACACGCCCTCGGTCATGCCCGTGACCGAGGGCGTGTAAGGGGTAGCGCGTTTGGGAAGATAGAAAGGTGGCATTTTTGGAAGGTGCCAGAAGCTTTTGGCGGGGGAGTTGGCCAAACATGGTCGTGTTCCAAAGAACACTGGCGTGACCGATGTCGGCAGGCATTAGCAGCAACTGGGCGTGACGACTAGCGTGTCCTTGCAATTATGGAAGCTTTGGCAGGTCACGAGCGTGTACTTTGGGACACGGGCGTGACTTGATCATTTGAATGAAATTTTGCTTCATGCGGCTGGAATCTAGCCGTGACCATCTGCACGGGCGTAACAAGCTACATGGCCTCGGTCACGGGCATGATCAAGGGGTGACTTGGCAAATTCTAGCTGGAAGGGGGTAGTGAGCTGAAAAAGGTAGATTAAGTAGACACGCCCGTGACCCAGGGCGCAACCTACCAAGAAAACAGAAAATTTACAAAAGAGAGAAAAAATAAGATTAGAAAACAAAATATATAAACAAGCAATTTATTCATTAAATTACATATAAAATTCACAATTTTAAATAATACTATAAAAAACTATATAAAAAATATGTATATTTTACTATTCATCAAATACCCCATACTTAGGATTTTGCTATTCTAGAGCCAAAGTAAGAGATACTCATAAGACATTAGTAGAAATTCTAAATTACTAAAAAATTATTTAATCAAAAGTAAGCTTGAATTAAATTTGGAGATTTAAAGAGGTAAGTCCTATATTATGATAATGATTTAAAAAGAGCGAAAAAGTTTTAGCCGTAATACTTTTAAATTTAGCTTAATTGCGAACAAAAATTTGCAATCACCAGCACCATAATTAGAATAGAATTATCAAAACTTTAACTTTTTAAAGAAATTTTTAAGAATAAATAAAACCTACTAATTATGCTCTCCCAAAATTTTTAATTTATATCTAAGTTTCAATTTTATTGGCTAAGGGGTAGGAGAAACTTGGTAAGAGAATAGATCTTTGATTAAGGGTGATAAATTTTATCCTCTTACCCCACTCAAATTTTTTTCATTTGAATAGGCTTAGGGAATGAAATCGTATTCCCATAATTTTTGTAAATCTTTAAAAATAACAAAAAATGTAAATGTTTAGGGAACGAAAATCTTATTCCAATTTCGATCATATAATCATTTTAATAAATTAGGTGCCTATGTTTACGGAATGAAATCTTATTCTTATTGACATAAAATCTTTTAAAATGAAAATACCAAGCAAAGGGGAGAAGGGGATAAGGGGTAAGGGTTTTAAACCTAAAATTTCTAGAATTTATAAATTAAGAAAATTTGAGAGCGAATTTTAGTTGATTAGAATATTCCTAAAGTTTCACAAGTTTAAAGTAAACATAATTAAAATCTAAGGATGGTTTGCCAATATAATACAAAATGGAGTTATTTAGGGTAAAAAATAATAATAAATGTTTTTCCCTTTTTGTAGTTTCATTTTTCTCTTTCTTAATTTTTACTTTTTATTAAAATTTTGCTCCTTTGTTTTCTATTCATTAAGTATTAATATGTATATAATTATGCAAATTTGAAAAACTTGAAGTAGTGCTCACATGGAAAACGTCGTGCACACCGGGGAAGGAGGCAGGTAACACCAATCTGTAAGCAGAAGCCCCGATGCGTTCGACGATCTCGAATGGGCCTACATACCTGGGGTCCATCTTGTGGCTCTTCCCAAATCTCTTAATGCCTGTCATCGGGGACACCTTAAGGAACACCATGTCCCCCACTACAAACTCCAGATCACTCCTACGCCGGTTGGCGTACTTCTCGTAGCGCTCCTGAGCTATCCGCAGCTTCTCTCGGATCTGCGTTACAGCAACGCTCATCTCCTCAAAGGCCTCAGGACCCAGAATAGGCTTGTCGCCCACTTCAACCCAAAACAGGGGAGTCCGACATCTCCTCCCATACAGCGCCTCAAACGGAGCCATCTACAAGCTCTCCTGGTAGCTATTATTGTACGCGAACTCCATGAGCCCAAGGCGTTCATCCCAAGCTCCTCCATGCTCTAGAATGTAACACCGGATCAATTCCTCCACGATCTGATTAACCCTCTCTGTCTGCCCATTCGTCTGCGGGTGATAAGTGGTAGAATACCTGAGGTCGGTGCCCAAAGCCCCTTGCAGACTCTGCCAAAAACGGAAAGTGTAACTGGAATTTCGATCAGACACTATGCTCGCGGGAAGTCCATGCAGTCTAATGACCTCCTGCACATACAGAGACGCAATCTTCTCTATCGAATAGCCAGTCTTGTACGGCACGAAATAAGCACACTTGGTCAATCTGTCCACGATGACCCACACTGCATTATGTCCCCGAGGGGATCTCGGTAATCCAGTAATAGAATCCATGGAGATACTCTCCCATTTCCACAAAGGAATATCCAACGGTGTCACTTGCCCCCGGGTCTCCTATGATCCGCCTTGACGCGCTGACAAGTGTAACACTGCGCTATGAAACTCGCAATATCGCCCTTCATGCCTGGCCACCACACGATCTGCTTCAGGTCGCGATACATCTTGGTAGAACCAGGAGGATAAGATAGGCTGGAGTCGTGAGCCTCCTCGCAAATCTTCGCTCGAATCTCCTCCACAATGGGTATGCAAATACTACCCCGGTATCTCAAGGTACCCTCAACATCAATCGAGAAATCTGGCAACTCACCTCTCTCCGCTCTACCTCGAAGATGCTGCAGATCTGGATCATCCTTCTGGTGCAACTCCGTCAAAGCAATCCAGGACGGCTCTTCAACCTCCATACAAGACGGACCACCACCGGGCTTCACCGCGATACTCATCAAAAGAACTCCACCAGGGACTGCACAGAGAGTCCGAAAACAGAAGCTGACTTCCTGCTCAGGGCATCCGCCACTACGCTTGCCTTGTCGGGGTGATAGAGAATCTCTAGATTATAGTCGGCCACGTACTCCATCCACCGATGCTGGCGCTGGTTCAGCTCTCGCTGAGAAAACACGTGAATCAGGCTCTTGTGATCTGAGTAGATCTTGCACTCCACCCCACACAAAAGATGCCTCCACAGCTTCAAGGCATAAATTACCGCAGCAAACTCCAAATCATGCGACGGGTAGTTCCGCTCATGCACCTTTAGTTGTCGCGACCCGTACGCAATGACCTTGCCCTCCTGCACAAGGACGCATCCAAGGCCTATCCGTGAAGCATCGACGTAGACCTAAAACTCCACTCCCTCAACCGGGAGAGCCAAAACCGGGTCGGAACACAGCCTTCTCTTTAGCTTCTGAAAGGCCTTCTCGCACTGCTCGCTCCAATCGATAGCCGCTTCCTTCCGCGTCAACTTGGTCAGAGGCGCGGAAATGCCTGAGAAACCTTCCACGAACCTCCGATAAAAGCCTGCTGAACCCAAGAAACTTCGGATCTTCTTAGGCGATGCCGGCCTCTTCCAGCCCAAAACAGCAGCGACCTTTGCTGGGTCCACAGAAATGCCACCCTTGCTTACCACGTGACCCAAGAAAGAGACTTGCGAAAGCCAGAACTCGCATTTGCTCAGCTTGGCATACAGTTGGTGTGCCCTCAAGGTAGACAGCACCAACCGCAGATGCCGAGCATGCTCCTCCTCGCTCGAAGAATAGATCAGCACATCGTCAATGAAAACCACCACGAACTGGTCCAGAAAATCCCGGAATACCCTGTTCATCAGATCCATGAAAGCAGAGGGCGCATTCGTCAGCCCAAAGGACATCACCAGGAACTCGAAATGTCCATAACGCGACCGGAAAGCAGTTCGCAGAACGTCTGAGTCGCGAATCCTCAACTGATGGAAACCGGATCGAAGGTCGATCTTCAAGAGCACACAGCTACCCTGCAACTGGTTGAACAGATCATCAATCCGCGGCATCGGATACCTATTTTTGATCGTGACCTTGTTCAACTCTCTATAATCGATGCATAACCTCATCGTCCCATCCTTCTTCTTCACGAACAGAACTAGCGCACCCCAAGGCTCGAACTCGGCCTAATGAAACCAAGCTGTAAAAGCTCATCCAACTGAGTGCGCAGCTCCTCCAACTCCCGCGGTGCCATACGGTAAGGTGCCTTTGCAATAGGGCAAGTCCCATACTCCAAATCTACCATAAACTCTATTTCTCACTCAGAAGGGAGACCAGGAAAGTTGTTGGGAAAAAACGTCCGGGAACTCCCGCACCACAGGAATGTCCTCCACACAAGGCGTCGATGCACAAGCCGCAAGCAAAATAGAAACAATGCAGACCCGGCCATCAAACTCCGCCAAGGCCTGGGCACAAACCACCGACATAACATAGGAAGTCTGACGCGGGAAGCCAAACACGCTCCAGGGCTGGCCATCATCCATCAGGAAATCAAGGCGCTTATCCCTACATTGGATCACAGCGTCGAACAGGCTAAGCCAATCCATGCCCAAAATCACGTCAAAATCCTCCAAATCGATTACCTTCAAGTCTGCATAGCCCAAAAATCCATTCTAAACAATCGTACAATGCCTCACGCACAGATTTGACACCACTAAATCTCCGGACGGGTATTTAACACAAAATGGATCGTCAACTCGCTCCAAGCCAGCGATGCCGATCAACAAACCTCTTGGACACAAAAGAATGAGTGGCACCAGAGTCAAAAAGAACATGCGCCCTACAATCTCGAACCTTAAACTCGCCTAACAAAGCAGTATAGACACATGACATAACAGCGATAGAATGCTGCTATAGCGACTAAGTTACCAAAAAGGATTGGAATACAACGAGAACGAGGAAGAACCTGATACAAAAAGCCTGCTAAGACTGGACTCAAACCTCTAGGAAGAGAGGACATACAAATACTTGCTTTTGCTACTGCTTTTTCTCTGGGAAAAGTAAATACATATTATCACGTTATACTCAGGATGGTACACCATCCTTTACCTCTCGTGCATCTCTCCCGTATGCATATAAACTTAAAAACTTACCTTTAAAATCATGGGTGTACATGTGTCATCGTGTAGATCTCTGGCTTGGCACGTGTGCTTATGCAATGTTATGTTATGCATGCAGTGCTATGCAAACTAAGAAAAGGCCTTAATGCATGCTATGAGCGGCGTACGCATGCGATCTTATGCATCCCATACTACATATTATCGCATGCAACGAAAAGAAAATCTAATGGACACGCATGCGACCTACGTTATGCATCCCATACTACATAACAGTCGTATGTTGTCACCTATGAGGATCCATATACAGACATATATTATGCATCCCATACTACATAATACGCCCTGTATACTTCTTTCATGCTTATGAGTGTAGTGTTCGTGCTTCAGCCAAGATCTACCGATGACCCATCGGTGAGTGTATGCAATGATTAACGATTCTTACTGGACGGTTAACCGGGCCAACCAGACCATTTCCAGCAACCGGGCTAACCTCCATCTGATACCAACTGTCACAACCCGTATTTTCCCGAAATAAATTATATTATCAGAGCGAAGGGGAAAACACGCGTCATGATGCCATGTCCTGTAGGGGACAACTACAGACGTTCAGGCGAGCACTCAAACGAACATTTTCTTTTTCAAAAAAAGTATGAATTAAGTAAAAGGATTATCTTTTAAGATTCATTTCATTTGGGTTAGGAAACTGTGTCCCTCGGCCCTGCGGTTTACCAAGCCGCACTTTATAAAAGACATACGTACACAGCGGAAGGAAAATAGGTTCACTTTATTCCTAACGACGCTGAAGACCAGAGACGTCTCCAGAGCAATTGCCGGTCTAAATTTAGTACATAATAAATAAGTATCATTTTACTTTGGTTTACGTTTCGCAAGTATGTGGTACTTAATAGTAATGTGACAAACAGTTATAAGAACAAAATTTTATAATGCTAAAAGAACTGCATTAATATTCAGCAAAAATAGGCTTTTCCCAGAGTGTACATATACAAAATAACCAAGTAGCAGAAAAAGAAACTAGCAGTAGTAGCAGCAAGTAAACCAAACAAAAAGTCGTACGAGCGTCAACATCTGACACGAACCCGCAGGCGAACAAGTCAACTATCAAAAGACAAGCTACAACAAAAGGAGTTGAATCCTTACTCACTGGAGAGGGAAGGCCTCGATGACGAACAGTACGACCCCGCTAACACTCCGGCAGCAGCTACAAACCTGAACCTGATGCATCCATAAGAAAAGAATGCCTCAGCCCAAAGGGTGCAAGAAAACAGCATGGGTATAAGAAAAGAAAAGGCAGGGTAACAAGTAGCGTACACAGACTGAAACGAGCATATAGTACATATATATATACACATACATTCATATATATAACTATATATATATATATATATATGCTTATATAAGGATTCAGTAATAGAAGTTTAAGAAGATCCCGCATAGAACCAGCCCGAGAAGCAAGAGCATGACTAAACTTGGCATATAATACAAAAATGGACCAGTGGTGGCGGACCCAAAATAATGTCACTATCCACCCACATAAAGGGGATGTTCCAAACGAACCAGTGTGGCGGACCCAAATAATGTCACTAACCACGCACATAAAGGGGATGTTCACCCCAAATAAAAAAGCGTCGTGGTGGTGGTCTCATCGCCCTACCAACCACTATTAACAGAACTATGATGGGGGACCCCATCGTTCCCTATATCCATCATTCCAGTGCAAACAAGTCCATCAATATTTAGCCAAGTAAATATGCAGAAGTAGCCAAGTAAAACATGATCCGGAACAAAATCAACCAGAATAAACCATCAAGGATTAGCCCAGGATCGGAACAAAGCTAAACATATAGCAGCTAGCATATAAATGAGGGATAGAAGGATTCACCCAACCATAGCAGCTAGCATATAATAAAACAGGACCAATTAAGTGTGCCGAGGAGTTAGCAAATAGAACCACCATAATATTGACCATTTCTAGCTACTTGTAATCGAAGAGCGCAGAATTATTTTGCAAGCAATGAAACCCAACAAGAGTGAAGCGAAGCAGCCCCTTAGGAAAAGCATAGCAGCACCCCAAAATCAACAAGGAAAGGAGCCTCCAAACAAAAGCATAACAGCACACCCAATTCAACATGGAAAGGAGCCCCCCCCCCCCCCCCCCCAAACAAAAACAAGTCCAAAACCGACAGCTCCCAAAAAGCAGCCCCTTAATAGACGAACTCAAGGAGAAGCCTCCAGGAAAAGAAAACAAGGCCAACAGTTCCAACAGCAACCCCCCCCCCCCCCCCCCAAAATAAAACAATTCAAGGGGCAGCCCCATATAAAGCTTAAGACAGCAGCCCCACATAAAGCATATTACAGCAGCCCCATATAAAGCATAAGACAGCAGTCCCCATAGAAAGCATAGCAATTGGAATCATCAGCGTACAGCAGCCCCCAACAAAGATCAAAAGAAAATCAAAACAAAAGTAAACAGCAGCCCCCATTAGGCAATTATGAGAGGAGCAGCCCCCATATTGATCAGGAAAGTCAAAACAAAAGAAAACAGCAGCCCCCATTCAATTAGCACAGAAAAGTGCAGCACCCTAAACAGAATGCATAGGAAGCAAGAGCAGCCCCAAATCAACAAGGAGTAGCCCCCCAATTCAAGAGCAAGGAGGCAGCCCCAAACAGATAACCCAGCAGCCCCCAAAGTAAAAGAAATTCTAAAGCAGTAGCCCGGTTTAGACCAAATAAAAAAATGAAAGAAGTTCCCAGCTAGAATACGGGTGAGGCAACCCCCCCCCCCCCCCCCCCCCCCATGAAAAAGATATCAACAATAGCCTCATAAGAAAAAAATTCCGACAGTTCAAAGTGCAGCAAGCTCAATATAAATCCTGCCTGGGATCATGCATAACAGCCCCCAACCGAAAGCAAAAACCCTCAAAACAAACAAAATCTTCACTAACCAAGATAAAGAGAGGCAGCCACAAGAAGATATGAAGAGCCTTGCCAACAACCAAGAGAATGCTACTAATCAAGAAGGAAAAATACAGAAAGGAGATGGAGAGGAGGTAGGGGAAGAGTTTTCTTGCCTTAACCAAGGTCCAAGGCCGCAACACCTCCCAAACCGATGATAGCACGACAATAGCCCTTCGATCCTCAAACCTAACGAAGAACCCAAGCTCCGGCGACCTCCAAATCGCCGCCGTCGGCGATCCCATGGCCGGAACCCTAATATCGCCTTTTAGTCGCACTCGGCAGCAAAGGGCATCGGGAAGGGGAAGGAAAAGAGGAGGAATGAAAGCTTAAGCCCAAAATACCAATGTATATGTATATATATACATATATATATACATATATACATATATATCTACATATACCCATTTTTATATATATACGCATTTTTCTTTATAATTGATAAAAAAAAAAAATTTGCCTATACGCACACACGCAATAACCTAACATCGAACTCACCGGACAGCGACGATCAAGAAACGGTGATGTCCTCCGCACTAACGCCACGCGATGGCACTTTAATATTTAAACCATCGATATTACCATAACCCATCTTAGGACTAATTATGAGAAAAACCTGGGGCGTTATAGTCAACTCAAGTCGGGGTCCTCCATGGACTCGAGGGTCCAACAAGATTTACCTGGGCCGATTCTGAGTTTGTGCGTTCCGTATTTCGTGCGTTGTGCTGAGGCGGTCTGCATAATCCCAAATGGGCATATTCTCCATATGACCTCGGATTGATGAGGCTAGTCTGGACTATACAAGTCTAACAAAACCGACGAAAGTCGAATTGGGGTACATTTGGTCACTGTACCCTAATGACTTAGTTGTGGCGCGCAATAATACCCAAAACGGTCATTTTCTCCAAACGACCTCGGATCGGAAGGGCACGAGCTCCATTACACTCGTATCAGTTATACGAGCCTAACGGAACTGATGGAAGTCTAATCGGGGTACATTTGGTCACTATACCCCAACGACTTAGTTGCGGCGCGCAATAATACCCAAAACGGTCATTTTCTCCAAACGACCTCGGATCGGAAAGGGACGAGCTCTATTACACTCGTATCGGTTATACGAGTCTAACGGAACTGATGAAAGTCCAATCGGGGTACATTTGGTCATTGTACCCCAACGAATTAGTTACGGCGCGCAATAATACCCAAAACAGTCATTTTCTCCAAATGACCTCGGATCGGAAAGGGACGAGCTCCATTACACTCGTATCGATTATACGAGTCTAACTGAACTGACGGAAGTCAAATCATAGTCCCCTAGTACACCATCCTATATTGGGTCATTCTCTATCGCTCGGGCCTACTTTTATTCGGCTCACTAGGGTCTAGTGACCCAATAAAAGTCGGGATGTTACAATCCAATAAAAATAAAGGGATTTTCGTCCTCGAAAATTGCCTAAAGTAGGGGGTAAAAGGAAATACCTGGGGAAAGAGTGTCGGGTATTTTTCTTGAACGAGCATCTCGGGTTCCCAGGTAAACTCCTCGTGTCCACAGTTTGACCACAAGATCTTGACCATCGTGATGGTTTTGTTCCGTAGTTCCTTGATCTTGGAGTCTACTATCCTTACTGGTTCGAGTTGGATGGATTAGTCGGATTGCACTGCCGCTGGTGGTACGGGAAGATGCTGCTCTGGTTGGCAAAGGACACGTCTCAGCGAGGAGACATGGAATACGCCGTGGAGATTTCCCAGTTCAACTGGCAGAGCTAGCCTATATGCCACGGGGCCAATCCTCTTTATGACTTGATATGGGCCTAGGTAGCGGGGATCCAACTTTTTCTGCTTCTTTATTCGAGATATCCCAAGCATGGGTTTAATCTTCAAGAATACCTTGTCTCCTACCTTGAATTCCACCAGTCGATGACGTGCATCGTAATATTTGGCCTGACGGCTCTGTGCCTCCAACATTTGTTCTCGAATTAACCTTATAGTTGCTGTGGTATCATCTATATAGGTGACTCCTAAAGCTTCGGGGTCCTCATCCTGTGCCCATGATAGTGGTGTTCAACAGCGTCTTCCGTAGAGGGCCTCGTACGGTGCCATCTTGATGCTTGCCTGGAAGCTGTTATTGTATGAGAATTCTACCAAAGGTAGTAACTGCTCCCAAGGTTCATTGTGTTATATTATGCATAATTGGTGGAGGTCTTCCATCGTAAAGTGCTCGTCGTGGTCAGATACGATTGACTTGGGTACCCCATAAAATCGGTCAACTTGTTCTATAAATAGCCGGGCTAATATGTCGATGCCGTCACCTTGTCTGTTTGGGATAAAACGGGCCACTTTGGTGAGGCGATCTACTACGACCCATATGGAGTCATTCCCTGCACGAGATCGGGGTAAGCCATGGACGAAGTCCATGGAAATATCTTCGAACTTCCATTCTGGGATGGGCAGGGGTTGTAGTAAACCTCCTGGGCTACGGCATTCTGCCTTAACCATTTGACAGGTCTGGCAGTGTGCTACATAATCAGTGACGTCCTTATTTATACCTGGCCAATATAACGTTCTTCATAGATCTGTATACATTTTCACTACTCCCAGATGTATTGAATACCTTGATTGATGTGCTTCGCGGAGTATCTCTCCCCGGATTCCTTCGGCAGAGGGAATGAATATGCGGTGCTTGTACTGCAGGATGTCATCATATAGAGTGTAGTCTTCCCGAGTGCTGTGTTCTAGAGTCTGAATGATTGGGTCTGCTTCTATATCGATCTTCTGGGCCTCTCGTATTTTGTCTCTGATGTCACACTGTATCTCCATCCAGTAGAGCTGGGCCTGGTAATCCATCGGGTTCCTATGGGTAATGAGGATGATATCCAAGTCTGCCAAGGACTTGACTAACTCTTCCGGTATCATCTCTAGCCAATTTCCGGCTATCGGAGGTTGTCGACTCAGGGAATCTGCAACCTTATTAGCTTTGCCGGGGTGGTATTGGAGGGCGAAGTCATAATCGCACAGGAATTCCATCCACCAGCGTTGTCAGAGATTTAGCTCTTCCTGGGTGAAGATATATTTGAGGCTTTTGTGGTCGGAGAAGATCTCGCATCTTACTCCGTAGAGGTAATGCCTCCAGACTTTTAGTGCGAATACTACCGCACCCAATTCCAATTCATGGGTTGCGTAGTTTAGTTCGTGAGGCTTTAGCTGTCGTGAGGCATAGGCGAATACCCGGTCGTGTTGCATCAGAACGGCTCCCAACCCTTTCAGCGATGCGTCGACATAGATTTGGAAGCCCTCAGTGCCTGAGGGGAGTGTCAGAATCGGAACCGATATTAGCTGGCTCTTTAGTTCTACGAACGCTGCTTCGCATTTGGGAGTCAACTGGAACGTTGCATCCTTTTTGGTGAGGGAGGTGAGGGGCAAGGCAATTTTAGAGAAACCTTATACAAACTTGCGGTAGTAGCCGGCGAGGCCAAGTAAGCTCCTGATATCGGCTGCTAACTTAAGTGGCGGCCAGTCTCGTACTGCTTGTACCTTGGCTTGGTCCACCGCTACCCCATTCTTGTTAACCGTATGCCCAAGAAAACCGACTTCCTCCATCCAGAATTCATATTTCCTAAACTTCGCGAAGAGCTAGTGTTCTCTTAACTTGAGCAAAACCATTTGGAGGTGCCTAGAATGATCAATCTTATTCTTTGAGTAGTGAGTATATCGTATATAAAGACGGTCACAAAGTGGTCTAGGATGGGTTCAAACACCTTATTCATTAGAGCCATGAAGGCGGACGGGGCATTGGTCAGCCCAAACGGCATTACCATAAATTTGTATAGTCCATAGCGGGAGCTGAAAGTGGTCTTGGGGATGTCTTCTTCTCGTACTCTGAGTTGATAATGGTCGGACCTTAAATCTATCTTGGAGAAGACGGACGCACCTTGTAATTGATCGAATAATTCATCTATCCTATGGAAGTGGATAGGTATTTCAGATGGTGAGTTTGTTTAGCTCTCGGTAATCGATGCAGTCGCAGGGATCCATCCTTCTTCTTGACGAATAGTACTGGAGCTCCCCAGGGCGAGGTACTCGGACGAACGAAACCTACGTCAATTAGCTCTTATAGTTGTATCTTGAGCTCGGCTAGTTCCCTTGGGGCCATCCGGTAAGGTGCTCGGGACACTGGTCGAGCTCCATGAGCAAGTACAATCTGGAAGTCTACTTCTCGTTGTGGGGGCAACCCGGGAAGGGATTTCGGAAAGACGTCTCGAAAGTCTCGAATTACGGGTACTGTAGAGAGCACTTGCGTCTTGTCTTCCATCTCGAAGTAGATTAGGTACAACTCGTCCTTTTGTCGGACTGCTTTGAATGTTTGAGCGGATGTTAAGATGATGCGGGTGACAGAGGGTATACCTGTTAGTGAGATCGACTGCCCATTTGGGCTCCGAAGGTGGATCTCTCGAGTCGAACAATTGATTTGGGCGCCATGTTCGGCCAACTAATCCATTCCTACAATGATGTCGAATCCGGTTATCGCTAGAATGGTTGCGTTGATTTCGAATTCTACTCCTCCTAGTGTTGCTTGGAAGGAGCACTTCTCTATGGACGTCATGTCTGATCCATCCAGGAGTCGTATTCATATCGACATTCCAGATGATCGTACGGTGTTTTCTTTGTCTGCGATGAAGTTTTGTGCGATGAAGGAATGCGTGGCACCGGTATCGAACAATGTTTTAGCGGGGTGACCTTCTACCAGAAGTAAACCTGATAATATATATATATACTATGATCATATGCTTTTTACAGATATATATGAGTAGTAATTACACCAGCTAAACAAAAGACTACATCATGTATTTCTACTATATCATCCTCCTAGGCTATCGTGGCTAATGAAAATAGATACCTATCACCACATCTGGTGCAGGGCCGTGCTGGAGATCTAAAGCGTATGCCTCGAGCGGTGCTGCTCTGCCCTGTCTGCCCGGGCCTCTCCTGCCTGCAGGTCATCCTCTGCGTCCACCTCATCCTCGTCCTCTCTCTGTGGCTCCCTGTACTGCTCCTAGGTCGGGCCTACCTATAACCTGAGGGCAGAAAGCTCGTATGTGCCCGGGCTGCTGGCAAAGGTAGCAGTTCCCTACAAAGGGGACATCTCGTTGTGCGGATGGGGCGGGCTGAGGTGCTGGGGCTGGAGGTGCTGGCTGGGGTTGGGGTGCCTGCCTATATGGCTGGTGGCGCTGACGCTGTCTCCTATCCTGGTCCTGTCTGTGAGGGCCTACTCCTCTTCCTCGGCCCTGAGCTTGGGGAACATTCGTATGTCCCCTACACTGCTTGGCCAGCATCCTCTGATCCATCTCTAAAGCTGCGGTGTGAGAGGCGATCGTGTGAAAGGTCGGCTGGGAGATCATGATCAACACACACAAACGGAGGCGGGGGAAAGATCGGACAGCTCCCGCTATCTCAGCGGGAGGCGGCCGCTGCCACCGCTGGGTAGCGGCCAGCTGGGGCCGGAGCCGCCCCCGGTCGGTGCGCCGGGGGCCGGCGAGCATTTTTATGATGGTCTGGCGGCCTGGCGCCGCCGGTCATCACCGCGATATACAAGGAAAGGGGGCGGGGCAGTGGTGCAGGCTGCATGCGCCATGCAGGCTTGCTGCGCTGCCGCCCCCTGCCGGGGCAGCCTCCCCTACCGCCCATGACTGGGGCGCGGGGGAGGGGAGGGCTTTTTCCCATACAGGAAACGCAGGGAGAGAGGGGGAAGAGTGCGGGTGCACCTGGAGGTGCGTCCTCCGGCGGCCCTGCCGCCGTCCTTCGTCGGAGCAGAGGTCCCCTGGTGGGTACCTGCTCCCCCAGCGCAACCACCGGCGTTGGGGGTGCAGCTCTCACAGCCAGCACCTCCACCCGCGCCTGGGCAAGGCTCGGGGTGGTGCTGGCGGCGCTCCAACGACAGGGGAGGGCGGCCAGCTGCCTTAGGGAAGTAGAAAGGAGGAGGGGGAGGTTTCTACCTGTAGTGGAGGGGCTCGGGAGGTAGAGGGGTGGATCGCTATGGAGAGGAGGTGGTGACGGTGGTTTGGCTGGGAAGAGCTCCGACAGGGGTGGGAGTGGGCTGACCGGCTGGGGGAAGAGGGGGCTGAGGAGGGGGGTTTGTGCACTCAGGAAGGAGGTTGGGGCCCTCCTTTATAAGGGAAGAGGGAGGCCTCCCCTCTCCCTTCCTTTATCCCACGTGGGTTAAAGGGAGGGATGGGTGGGGGCGAGATATTTTCTCCCCCCCCCCCCTTCCCTTGCCCTAACAGGGGGCTGCCTATTCATGGGCATCCCCCTCCCTCCTGGAGGAGATATTCTCTCTCCTCCCCAAGGTCAACTCAGGGCGGGGTCCTCCATGGACCCGAGGGTCCACCAAGATTTACCGGGGCCGATTCTGAGTTTGCACGTTCCGTATTTCGTGTGTTGTGCTGAGGAGGTCTGCATAATCCCAAATGGGCATATTCTCCATATAACCTAGGATTGACGATCAACGAGTTCCATGATGCTAGTGTGGACTATACAAGTCTAACGAAACTGACGGAATTTGAATCAAGGTACATTTGGTCACTGTACCCCAATGACTTAGTTGTCGCGCGCAATAATACCCAAAATGGTCGTTTTCTCCAAACGACCTCGGATCGGAAAGGGACGAGCTCCATTACACTCATATCGGTTATACGAGCCTAACTGAACTGACAGAATTCTAATCGGGGTACATTTGGTCACTGTACCCCAACGACTTAGTTGTGGTGCACAATAATACCCAAAACGGTCGTTTTCTCCAAACGACCTCAGATCGGAAAGGGACGAGCTCCATTACTCGTATTGGTTATACGAGTCTAATGGAACTGACGGAAGTCCAATCGGGGTACATTTGGTCACTGTACCCCAATGACTTAGTTGCGGCGCGCAACAATACCCAAAACGGTCATTTTCTCCAAACGACCTCGGATCGGAAAGGGACGAGCTCCATTACACTCGTATCGGTTTTATGAGTCTAACGGAACGGACTGAAGTCAAATCGTAGTCCCCTAGTACACCATCCTATATTGGGTCATTCTCTATCGCTCGGGCCTGCTTTTATTGGGCTCACTAGGGTCTAGTGACCCAATAAAAGTCGGGATGTTACATCAGATCCCTGTCAATAGGTCCCTGTGGAGGCTAGCAGATAGACCCCATCATCAAGGTCTGGGAAGGAGATTCTCCCCGAAAAGAAGATATTTCAACCAGCCAGAGTGGCGTCAGGAAAGGAGGAGAGTGGAAGAGATGGACTTTGCCCAGCGGGGTAATTGGCCAGCCTGAAGGAACTAGCGAAGAAGGCCGCAGGCAGAGGAGATTCCCCTCTAATGTGTGCTGCATCAAGTAGAGGGGCATGGGATGATGGCTTGTCCTGACTTCTGGAAAGCCAGAAGAAGGCTATCTTCTAGAGAAGGAGGCGGAGAGCAGCAAAGGTAGGAATCCCCTGTCGAGCCAATGGCACTACAAGCCATCTCTCGAAGGAGGAACGAAGACCAGATCGACCAAGGAGGTCGAAGAGAAGTGGCCCAAGGAGGAGGAAGAGCAGAAGTGTGGGTGATCCACGGGGGAGCAGGGATAGGAGCTTCCCGCAAGGGGAGTCTCCACCAAATATACCATTAGAGTGTCGCCTCGACTTCGCAGGCACCGCCCCTATTGGAGGAGATCACTTTCTCAGAGTAGGACATGCTAGGGAATGAGAATCCCTTCCATGATGCCCTCATGATCCAGGCAGCAGTAGAGGACTACATTATTGATCGAATCTTGGTAGATAATGGGAGCTCCGTGAACGTTATCTTCAAAAAAATGTTCGACGGGTTCGGAGTCGAGACAGGAAGAGTAATGGACTCAAATGGCCCCCTCTTTGGCTTATCAGGAGAGAAGGAAGAAGTGGAGGGAGGAGCAGATCTGCTAGTAATGCTCAGTGGCACCTCACTGAAGTGTTGATTCGCCATCGTCGACACCCCGAGCTTCTACAAGGCGATCTTCGGGAGGCCGCTAATCAACTTATTCAAAGCCATCCCATCCTCCTACCATCAGTGCTTGAAGTACTAACAGGGAGATGTTCAGGTGAGGATCCGGAGTTATCCGAGAGCTGCCCATGAGTGTTATCTCACCGTGATTAGCACCATCAGCTGGATGGAGGATGCGGAGGAGATGGTGAGAGTACTGGAGAGCACGGCAAGGATGGAAGCAGTCGAAGAAGTGGAAAAAATAGAAGAACTCTCAAAGGCCGGAGAGCCCAGGCTCCTAAATATCGGAGGATCCCTAAAGACCTAAAAAAATATAAAGATGGCGACATGCTTGCAAAGTAATGTCGACGTCTTCACCTGGAGTTCCGTTGAGATGCCCAGAATTGACACAGAGGTTCCTGCCATCGCATCAATCTAGACCCCGCGGTAAAGCCCATTTAACAAAAGAAGAGGGCGAGTGCCATCAAGTTGGCCGAACCCATTACGAGGAAGTCAGGAAACTGCTGGAAGACGGTTTTGTATCCACGATCCAGTATCCAGGCTAGGTCTCAAATGTTATAATGGTAAAAAAAGCCACCGGAGGTTGGAGGATGTGTGTCGATTTTTCATTGTTGAATAAAGCTTGTCCGAAGGATTGTTATCCCCTGCCTCGAATCGATGTGCTGGTTGATTCATCTATCGGTCATTCTATGATGATCTTCCTTGATGCCTCTTTAGGATATCACCAAATTCGGATACATCCTCTCGATTTTTGTGACATCTCCTTCATCACTGGCGATGGTAGCTACAGTTACAAGATGATACCTTTCAGGTTGAAGAATGCGGGGGCTATATACCAACGGATGATGGATCAAGTTTTCAAAGAGCAAAAGGGGAGGAACTTGGAGGTGTATGTGGGCAATCTCTTGGTCAAAAGCAAGAGCGCTCAAGAGCACATCACCGATCTGAAGGAGACCTTCGCAACTCTCTAAAGGTTCAAGATGAGCCTCAATTCTACGAAGTGCATGTTTGGGGTAGGGAGAGGGAAGTTCTTGGGACATCTCCTCCCCCCTTAAGGAGTGGAGCCTAACCCTGACAAGGTTAAAGACATCGTAGAGATGACATCGCCAAAAAGCATCAAGGAAGTCCAGAGGCTGACTGGAAGGCTGGACGGCCTTAGTCGCTTCTTGTCAAAGGCAAGAGAGAAGTGCTCTCCATTCTTCAGAATACTCCAAAACGGTCAGCAATTTGAGTGGACCGAAGAGTGCGAGAACACCTTCGAAAAGCTGAAGCAGCATCTAACCTAGACACCTTTCCTTCAAAGCCCGAGGGAAGGTGAAGACCTACTCCTCTACCTAGGAGTAGGGGCGGAGACGGTAAGTTTTATACTTGTCAGAGAGGAAGGAAACAAGCATCTACCCATCTACTACATAAGTCGCGTGCTAAAGAAGGCAGAGATGCGGTACCCCATCCTCGAAAAGCTAGCTTTCGCCTTGGTGGTGTCGGCAAGAAAGCTATGGCCTTAATTTTAAGCCCACTCCATCTGAGTCATTACCGATCATCCCCTTTGCAGTATCCTGGAAGGAGTGGAGTATTCAGGAAGGTTGGCGAAATGGTCGGTAGAACTCATTGAGTTTGATATTTCCTTCTCACCCTGGGTGGCGATAAAAGCGCAGGCAATGGAGGACTTCCTGGCCGACCTCTCACGGGAGACATACCAAGGTGAGGCCCCTAAAGTCTGGTTTCCTGGAAGATGTTCGTGGACGGATCTTCGAGCAAAAGCTCTGTGGAAGTAGACATCATGTTTGTCAGCCCGCGGGGAACTAGGATCGAGCAAGCAGTTGAGATCCTCTTTCCCATCACAAACAATCAAGCAGAGTACGAGGCAGTAGTGGTAGGCTTACGCCTCGCCGAGGACTTGGGAATCTGATATATTAAAGCTTTCATGGAATAGATGGTGGTTGCTTCGCAAATCCGAGGATAGTTCGAAGTGCGTGACGCCATCCTGCAGAAATACCTGGTCAAAGTTAAGGAGCTTATTGGAGGCTTTCAGTCCTTCTTCGTCGAGCACGTGCCAAGAGAGGAGAATTCGGCGGGAGACCGTTTGGCCAAGTATGGTCCGAGAGCCGAGGGAATGATAATTGAGTTGTTTCGGCTATCCATCGAGGAAGGAGAGATGATGGATATCGAGCAATGCCCTTCCTAGATGGATCCATTCGCAACATTCCTTTCCACCGGTCAACTCCCAGTGGACGACAAAGATCAAAGGAAGTTCAGATATAAAGTGGCCTACTATTTACTGCGCAACGGGGAGCTATATTGCAAGACCATCTCGGGCCCTCTGGACAAATGCGTCTCAGAAGCCAAAGTGCCTCGAGTATTGGAAGAGATCCATTCCGAAAAATGCAGGATCCATTCAGGAACTCGCACTCTTGAACAAAGAATCCTGAGACAGGGTTACTTTTGGCCAACCATCTGAAAGAATGTCAAACCTTTCTCGAAAAGGTGTCATAAGTGCTAACTCTTTGCCCCTCTCCAGTTGCAGCCATCCCAGCAACTTTGTTCGATCACGGCCCTGTGGTCATTTTCCCTATGGGGAATAGATCTGATAGACCCTTTTCCCTAAGCTAGCGGCCAGAGAAATTTCATTCTCGTCATGATCAACTACTTCTCTAAGTGGATCGAGGCCAAGTCTCTAGACAAGACCACGTCTTAAGTCATAAAGAACTTCATCTAAGGAGAAATCACATGCAAATTCGGGATCCCTCTCGCTATCGTCACCGACAATGGCCCACAATTCACAAGCTTGGAGTTGGAGGACTTCTGCAAGCAGCTAGGAACCGATCTTTGGTTTGCCTCAGTACACCATCCTCAGAGCAACGTGCAAGTGGAAGCAGCCAACAAGCTGATCATCAACCTCTTAAAGAAAAAGTTCAAGAACTTAAAAGGGAGTTGGGCAGAGCAACTCCCTTCAGTCCTATGGACTCTGAGGACCACTCCTAATTTGGTCACGGGAGAAACTCCTTTCAAGTTATCTCACGGGACCGAAGCTCTCATCCCAGTGGAGTTCGAGCTCAAGAGTCCTAGAGTGGTTGCGGCGGAAGATAGAGATGAGGAATGGCGGCTAGAAAATGAAGAGGCTCAGAGACTATCTCTCGACTACATCGAAGAACTCAGAGATCTAGCATCGTCTCAACTAGAAGAGATTAAGAGATGAATGGAAAAATATTTTGACAAGCACGTCCGCATCAAACAATTTCAAGCAGGCGATCTAGTCCTGAAGAAATTAAACGCAGCAGGAAGAGCCGCTACTGTCGGAAAGCTTAACCAGAATTGGGAAGGTCCTTTCATCATCCATGATTCACTAGCAGCTGGCGGATATCGTTTGCAGAATCACGAAGGGGACCTGTTTGGGATCACCTGGAGCAGTGACGACCTAAAAAGGTTTTACCCCTGACAGGAATGTGTATATCCTTCCTCGTTGTATTTATTTTTGTACACAGAAATTCCCTGCCCTCCCTGAAACATGGGATGGCGTGAGTCCTTTTTCTCTTCCAATAAGTGTTTGCAAAAAAGAAAAAAGGTAAGTGAAATTGATCTCCATAATAGGTTAGGAAACAAGCCTCCCACTTGACTCTCGTAAACCCCAATACGAGTAATAGGACAGTGCATCGGGTTAGCAAGTTCTCCTAAGACCAAGCCTCTGCACTGACAGTCGATATCAGCTCCTCCCTTGCATGTTGGCCGAAGTGACCTCCCGGTCGCATTTCTCATCTGACTGGAGAGATTGTCAGAAAAGAGTCTAGAAGCCGACCTCCCAACTAGATGAATAGATGATCGGTTTAACTGACTGAGTGACCCTTGCACAAATGTCGTTTAACCTCAAATAGTAGGAAGCTCGTGATAGAGCCTTGTCTCACTATTGCTTCTTCAAATCATTGAGTCAGTATGATTAAACCCCTCTTATTGTTGAGTAACAGGAGGAAGATCTTCTCAAAACATCCAGCAACGCAGTAGGATGGAGGCCTCGGGATGGTGTGTCCCCTTGGACCTCCCCGACTGTCATTCCCTACTTGTCAGCATCCAGCAACGCAGTAGGATTGAGGCCACAGGACGGTGTGTCCCCTTGGACCTCCCCGACTTTCATTCCCTACTCGTCAACATCCGACATCCAAGTAGGATGAATGCCTTGGGATTATGCGTCCCCTTGGACTCCCTGATTGTCATTCCGTACTCATCAGCATCTGACATCCAAGTAGGATGAAGGCTTCGGGATTGTGAATCTCCTTGGACCCCCCCCCCCCCAAATTGTCATTCCCTACTCATCAGCATCCAGCATCCAAGTGGAGTACAAGTCTCGAGAGTGTGCGTCTCACGGAACCCCCCGAGTGCCTATAGATGAAATCATTCTTGGAAGAAGATGAGCATCTACAGTGCGAGCAGGTGTCCGTGAGCATATCTGCTTGAGCATGGTGAGCTTGGAGATTATAGCGAGTACCTTTCAAGGTCGCACCTGTCATGACAACGATCACTCAACCTCACTTCAAGTCTGTGAGCCTAGTGAGCACTCATCACGTTTGAGCCTAAAAGCCTATCGATTTCCACAAACACATGCAAGTATGAGAAAAGCAGGTAGGAACAAAGTATCTTTTCTTTGTATAAATTTGCGAGTATTACATGGTCAAACAACTTTACAAGTATCAGGGAGGTCAAAAAGGGGCCCTGCCGACTAGGCGTCATCATCGCCAAGATCTTCATCTTCGTCTCCATCGAAGTCTACGTCGTCATCTTCATCTCCATCCTCATCCTCATCATCCTCGGACTCCTCATCCTCGTCATCGCTTGGCCAAGGAGCGAGAGCACGAGTAGGAGAAGTGGACTCCTTGGCGAGCGGGGCTGGGATAATATCCATCACCGTCAGATTCAGTGCTTCAGGCATCAAGTGGACATCAACTTTCAACCGACTCAGGATGACGTTCCTAATTTCTCGTGCGATGTTGTGGAGAATGCTCAGCATCTCGTCGATGTGGATTCTAATCTGCTTCCCCACCTGGGAAGGACCCTCCATTGAAGGTTGTTGCTCGGTAGGGTGAGTTTCTTGCTCGACGATCCTTACTTGAGAGGCCTCTAGGGCCGCCCAGGTATCGTCCAGCTTCTTCTCAATCCGCGACATATTCTTCGCGGCCTACACCTCAGCCTCTTACGAGCATGACAGATAAGTATTAGCACGATGATCGACAAATAGCGAGCAAATAGCACGGGACAGGTATTTTAAAGAAGGGCGCGAGTACCTCGTAGGACTTGCACTTAGCGACTTGGGGCTCAAAAGAAAGGAGTTTCCTGCTCAACGCCCTGGCCCGCTCCTCATAGTTTAGCAAGCTCCTCGCCTTCTGATGACTGAGCTCTGTCGACCGCAAGAGCGAGCACGAGGTTTGGTGGGCTAGATACTCGACCGAGACCTCCTGAAGCGACTTGGCGTCTGCGCGACCATAGAGGGAGAATGTGACATCAAATGCCTCACCTTTATGCTCCCAATCCTCTGACTAGGAAGGAGGATTGGTGCTCAAGGTCACCTCATGCGCATGCTCCGTCTAGGTCACCAGCGGGCAACCATAAGAATCCTCGTCGTGCTCTCCCTCCCCAAAGTTGGGTTGACGTTTAGGCTCGCCAGCCTCCGCGGGGTCCGCATTCCCACTGAGCTTCCTGCACGCAATCTCCTTCTTCTTCGTCACGGGCTCCCCGACCTTGATCTTCCCTTTGTCCTTCCTCTTTCGCGAGGAGCCCGCCTTCACGCCAACTTCCACCGGGTCCTCGGGGATCTGTGACAAATTGATGGGGGATGACGGCATTCCCTCATCCTCACGTGGTGGAACCCACGTGCCCTCCTGAGAAGGAGTTGCCTTTTTCGCCACAGCGAGAGGCTCGCGAGGTAGAATGTGAATAGCTAGAGAAGAAAGAAGATGATGGTTAGTCGCCAACCAAGAGTAAAGGCGTGAGTATAACTGATAGTCACACAACAAAATTACCATCACCCGGGAAGACCCATGGAAGATCATTCACTTATTGTCGCCAGAAGACAACGTTGAAATGACGACCTCAGAAGGCGTTGAGGAGCTTCTCCCTAGGTCACTCCAGAAAGAGAGTTGCGAAGACATGGTCTGGAGGCTGCTGGGATCGCCAAGGAATGTCCTCGAAGTCGCCGTCGCTGATGACTATCATCTTGCCCCAGCGATGATTCTTATTCATTGTGCCGACCATCGTGCAGACATGGCTACAAAAGAAGATGACACCCTCGCTGGTCTCCATGGAGGAGAAGATTCTCCTGAATATAAAAAGATCGAAGGCGATCTTCTCTTCTGAGAAGAAGCATAGGAACCCGACGATCATCGTCATGTCATTCGGGTTAAGCTGAGCGGGGACTATCCCATAGTAGCGAAGAATCTGACAAAACTCTGACCACAATGTTAGTTGCAGGACAACCTCAAAGTTTGTATTGAGAAGACGATCTTGCCATCCATGAAGCTGTTTAGTCGCTCACTTTGGCGAGGAAGCCTTGCCAAGTACCCCTCGGGAATGAACTTCTCCTTGAAACCTTCTAAGTCCTTCTGCGTTGTAACAGATTTCTTGAACGTCGTCGCGGTGAAGTTCCTCGCATGACCAGCCCGCCGAGTAGTAACTTCTTTAGTCATCACGAGAAGAAAGAGGCGAGAAGAATGAGTCGAGAAGAAAGAGAGAGTATCAAAGATGAGAAAAAGGGGAATCAGGGATACTCGCGAGAAGAAGTGAAAGGCCGCTGATTGCATAATAAATACATACCACCTCCTATTTATAGGAAAAGTCAAGGTAGGGGTATGGGCTAGCCCACCGTGACTAGAAATAAGGGTGTAGAGAGCAGCACAGAAAGTCCCTGTGGAGGCACTAGGCAACAAGAATCGCCGATCTTCAGCGTGCGAGGACCTGTACAGAAATACATAGAAGCTCACGGAAGGTGCGTGACAATCCATTATCAATACTCAACAAACAGTTTAAATAAGAAATGACAGACACATCATCGCAAGAAGCAAGACAACAAATCAAGGACGAGATTAAATGCTCGTCAAATAATATTATAAATAGAATGAAAGAGTCTGATTACATTGTTGTCAAAGGTGATCACTCAACAAAGATGAATAAGAATAAAAATCTACTAAGGCCCTAAAGGATCCGCGTCTGACGGCTGAGGATGTCGCCCATCCCAACCCATATTGCGCGCACGCTTGAAGTCCTCGGAGGCCACCGACATTGCATCCTATCCCTTGTAGAGCTGATCCTCAATCCTCGCCAGCCTCTCTGCCGATCCCATGCTCGCCCGCATGCCGACCAGCTCCTCATGGTGGAGCTACTGGTGATGTTCTATCATCGCCACTCACCGCTCCAGCTCATTGATCAGATAGAACCAAGACTCAGCGCCGACCAGTCTCGCCTCGAATTCTTCGAGCTTCTCTACTTGCACCTCCAGTGCGGAGATACGGTGATGAGGCTCGCAGATGGCTAGCTGATCGAACTTTGCCTCTAGATCCATGTAGGCGTGAGCATTATTCTCCTGATTCTCGCGGGGCGGGAGCCCGATGGTGTCAATCAGTGCTCACCCAGAGTAAACGCATGAGCTGCCAAATAAGAATGTGATCACATGGTTAGCGAGAATTCCATAAAACAGAGAAGGTGACTACAAAGAAGCAACTAAAGTACTGGTCTGAGGAGCTTCAGTCCTCGCATCACGACGAGGATTGCGAGATCGACCCTAGTGAGGAGACTGGACCTGGTGAGGAGAAGGGATGCGATGGGTAGGTTCTCGCTGACCAGACGATGAGCCCCTTAGATGATCCATGCCTGTCGGAGCTTGGCGCAGCGGCAACATGACAGGTCGCCTTGGGACGTCATCGACATACCCCTATCGCGATCATCCAATGGTCGTCCTCCCCCTCTCGGTGCAAAGAAGCCCGAGGAGCACCCATTCCCTCTAAGACGCGATGATCCCCCCGTGTGGACCAAAGGGGTGGACGCCAAGGAAGGGAGGAGGCCAGAGGAAGCATTGACTGATGGCGTCAAGGGAGGCAGCGATAGATGATCGCCTACGGGCAACTGTGAGGTGCTCGCAGGAGATGGCTAGAAAGTATCCGGAGGTGGTGGAGGTAGATTGCTCTCTAGAAGACCCCCTTGATCTCTCGCAGGAGGCTACGAGGTCCTGTCTGAAAAAGGTCTTTTATCTGCTGACGCCGACGATGAGCCATGGTGGATCCGCACAGATCGACCAACTCGCACCCCCTGCTAGGATCCCATCGTGATTATTGTACTTGATCACATGGGAGGAACGACCAGATGATCGTTAAGAGCTCTAAAATTTGATGGGTCTGCAAATAGAGAAAGTCTCATCATCTTCTTAAAAAGCAAAATCAGCATGGTGATGATCTAGCCAGCAAGTATGAAGTATCTACCTCGCGAGGATGCGAGCTCTGGGTGTGACCGGGTCTGGGACCCTAAAATATCCACCACATGAGCGACCTATGGTGCAGAGGGCTCAGGAGCAGGTTGCTCGACATCATCAGCAAGGCCCAACTCGCTGAGTAATCTTCGGCTACTCGTGGGATCCCCCTATTGGTCGGCACGAGGATTGGCGACATCATCTGCTGGAGCAGGTTGCGGCTTCCTTTTCTTCTTTGCAAGCTTCTTCTTCTTTTTAGGCACGAGGAACTCCTCAACATCGTCGCCATCACGAGCATGCTTCCGAGTAGGTGTCCCTAACAAACTTTCCAGCTTGGCCACATTCACCCAAAATTATTCCTCGACAATGAGCGACATCTCGTGCGAGTTAAGGCAGTCTGTCCAATAAAAGAGCCCCCTATATATAGAGTCCCGAAGTTAGCCAGGTTGATGTCGAGTAGGTCCGATGCTTGCCAGGAGCAGCTCGCAGAGTAAGGGTTGGATGTTTTTTCTGAGTTCCTTCGTTGCTCGTAAAGAGCAGTGATTGTGTACAACTCGTATTCTTTGAGGGTGGGACTCCATTCAGGCCACATATGCAGAAGTCAAAGTCAAAAGGTGAAAGCAGAAGCTAGGAGTCAAAGGTTAAAGACAACTCAGCCAGCATGAATAGTAGAAGGCCTAGGCGAGTATAGGCGAGCATGTGTGAGCAACCCCTCATACTCGCCAAGGTGGGCGAACATAAGAGATGCTTGCTGAAGCCAAGCGAGATCCTCTCAATGCCACATAGTCGTCGGGTTGGGCTGGGCTATAAATAAGACCTCCCTCCCCTTGGTTTTCTTATAAATAGGACCCAGGGGTACCAAGAACTGCACCTTTGGCTGAGCTTTCAGAACCCCATTTTTGAATACTTGGACCCGTCATCCTTGGCCGTCACTCTTTCTTCTGGGTACATGATGGGACCTCCCTGCCGCAGCACCTGGGGTCCTGTTGTTGCTCTCTTAGTCCCTTCGCGATTTTTCGATTACAATTTTTCTTTATTATAATTTAACATGATAAGGGCTATCACATGCAGCAAAGGAATTAGAGAATTAGTCAAAAGTTGTGCATTAAATATTTTAGCCTAAGACCCCTAATAGCCCATTTAAATCCATTTTTGAAAATGATTTCATTAATCTTGATAATCACTTATCAAATTCAGTATTCAATTTATAATAATAATAATAATATGATAAGATAATTAAAGGAAAAGGAATTAAAAGGACAAAAAGTAGAAAGAGGATAGATATGCCGCTTGAAAATGATATAACTTTTCTATTCAAATTCATTCAATTTGATTTATTAAAGAATTTAAACTTAATGTATGTAAGTTATATCGTAATATATAATGTGACCATGAAAAGCGTAGACTCAAATAAAAGAAAAAAGTTGTTTTTTTTGTTTTTATGATTTTAGCAATTTGTGAAGTAGAAATTTTATATGAACTTTTCATTTAGATTTGTTCTACCTCACACATTTTAATAGATACTAATAAATGAGAGATTTAGATATCCAAATAGAATCAAGAGTGACGGTTCCTTTGGGTACCCAAACATTGCTTGATGATTTGTGGGGAGACAATGATGATTGGGTCATTTCAAGTGAAGTTAATATTTCATTTTTTATTTTGGGCCTTCATTCAAACTTTGGTTTAATATTATTTTTATGCATCTAATTTCCATTATAATTATTTTTATCTTGAGGCTTAAAATGATAATGATTCTTGAAATCACTTTTCATAGGAAATTTGTGGACATTTAAATTTATGTTGGGAGAGGATTGACTTTGTAAATCGTGGTGATAGTAATTTGGAATTTTATTTATAACCATTTGGTATTTTTCACTTCCTTTGTTTTTCTTTATTATGGTACGAAAATTCATATTCAATATGTGTTTTATAATTATTTCTTAGTTCTTCAAATGTTTCATCTGTCTCTTTAATTTCAATTTAATAATTTTTGCAGATAGCACAATCAATTTTTAAAAATGAATTTCTAAAAATAAATTTTCTTTATGTCATATGTAGTAGAAAGCTCTTTTTCAAATACCTTGAGTTTTTCTTTACAAGTATTACAATAAAAACAAGGCGTAATGTTTTCAACTGAAGAGCAAAGTGAGAATCATCAAACACATCAATTTTTGTTTCTACATTAAATTTTGTTTTAAACTTTTATTTTCTAAACATAATTTAGAATTAGCATTTTTGAATTTCTTAATTCTACGTTTAGCAATTTCAAGAATATGAAATGTAGAAATAGAATTTGTTACAAAAATAGAGGAATTTGATTTCCCTACATTGCTATCGGATGAGGCGAGATTTGAACATAAAGTTCTTTTGACATCTTCTTGGCATTCCTCTTCCATAGATGAGTTTTCATCTTCTCTTTCGCATGATGTGTTCTATTCTTCCATTCCCTTTGATGTGCACTCAAAGGTTCCGCCAATGGAGAAACTTTCTTGAATACTTATACAAGCTAGCATATTCTCCAATTCGTGTGCTTGATTCATACCTATATGAGGAAGACTGTAAATTTCATCAAGGAATTTCATAATTTTGTAAGTAGTAGGAAAGTAATAAACTAGTTCTAAAATGTTTTTAGAAATTGCACAAAATAAACTATTTATAGCTTTAGCATTTAAAACACAATCTTCACTACTCAACTCTCTTGGGTGCTCTCGAATTGTAATATTCCAAACTTTGATATCTAAAGATTTAAGAAATTTTTCCATTAAGATTTTCCTCCATTAATAATTTTTACCCTCAAATAAAGGTGGTGCTAATGATTTTTCATTATATAAAATTCATCCCCTCTAGTAGATGCGTGATCATGATCATGAAGCGCCATTATTCCCTATGATGAAACCATTTTGGAATAAGTTAGCTATGATACCACTTGTTGGATCTACTGACACCCTTAGAGGGGGTGAATAAGGGTTTGTAAGATTTTAAAACTGAATTAGAATATTCTTGATAAACAAAGTAGTTTCTGGATATTTAATAGAAAGCCATATTTTAACTTTGCGGAAAAGATTTTATCGAAGGTTACGTTTTAGAAAAGGAGGAATTTATACTTTCTTTGTTATCGTCGGTGGTAAGTGCTACCGCCCGGCGCTAGCTCACATAGATTGAATTCCATGAGTTATAGAAGACTAATGAACCATGCAATATATTTTGAGTTTAAATTTCGATAGCAAATATTATTTAAAACATTTAGGAATAAGAAACAAAACCCAGTTAGTGAATAACAAAGAGAGACATGATTTTATTTCATAAGACTTAAATTTCAAAAGGTTTGATTTTTATGATGCTAGAAATCAAGGTGGCATTGAAAAATCCTTTTTCATTTTCTATACTAACCCTTCTCCCAAGGACCGGTTGGCTCTAGCTTATCTCTCCCCAGATAAAGCCTTGAGTCACCCCTAGATCTAAACCCTAGACTAGTCACCAACATACACGCGAATTCCCCCTAATCCACACAAGGACCTAGTAGCCAACAACCACTACAAATTCCCTCTAAGATACATAAGGACCTAGTCACCAACAACCGCGGTGAATTCTTCACCTCACATGAAAAACAATAAAGAGAAAAATACAATATAAAGTGAAAAATCCCTATAGAGATTTTTGAGGGAGATGATGAAGAAACGCATGAGATTGGCATTGTCGATGTGTTCATTCTTCATGTTGAACAAGCGTGGAATCCTCCTTCACAAATACTCCTTTTATTATTAAAGTTTTAGATGGGAGTGCTCTCAAATGTCTTAAATAAAGTCCCTCGCAGAGTCCTCGACGTGGTAGAGTTAGGGTTCCTCAATCATCAATGAGAGCATCAAAAATTGCCTTTTTATATATTAAGACTTCTACCGTCGGTGGTATTGATAACGCCTGGCAGTAGCACTTAAGGAAACATTTTGAGCTCCAGAATCTTCAATCCGAGAAGGAGATTTTGCGCTTTAGGAAACATTTCATTTTAGGCAAGCGATTCCACCCAGCGATAGTATCCTTCCATATGTGTTTCCATCTTCTCACCAGAGATCTTCCTTTGAAATTCATTTCTGCGTGCTTGCATATTCTAGAGCTAATGCCTGGCATTAGGAATAGCGCCCAGCGATAGTGGATTTATCGTCGAGATGCATATCATCAGGAAGGCTCCATATCGACTAGAAGACTCCAAGTCATCTTGACCAGCATCCGACATGGGGACATTATCATCGAGACGCAAACGCCAGCATTAGAGCTAATGCCACGCATTAGTTAGGAAGGCTCCATTTTGACTAGAAGACTCTATGTCATTTTGACCAGAAGACTCTATGTCATTTTGACCAGCATCTGACATAAGGATAATATTGTTAAGATATTAACGTCGGCTGAACCGCTGAGACGACAATATGGTTTTACTGTCAAAACAGCTGAGACGACAATATGGTCTCAGCTGAACCGCTGAGACGCAGCCAGATCCACTAAGAAGGAGTCTGCCTCAGCTGAGCTGCATTTAGACAGAAATCACTGAGAAGACTAACCGTCTCAACGGATCCACTGAGACGAAGACAGATTCAGCCGCTGAGACTGAAGACTGTCTCAGCCCAACCACTAAGACAGATTCATGTTTGAATAAAGCATCGTCGGGATCTGCTTTTGGCGTATGTGGATGTAAAACATGATAAAGTTTTCTATTCCTCTCCATACCGTGGCAGGGCCCTCTTTAGAGTCGTTGAAGATTGGAGAGTGTATAAAAGAAAAGGTTAGGGCATTATAGAAGGTGTGGAACATAATCCAAAAAGCAAACTACTGTACCATTGACGGCTTCCACAGATATCTCTCAGCCTGCTTCCTGAAGCTACAAGCATGCATCTGAGATATGATAGCTCTTCTAGATTCATTTTAGAAGATCAATCTTCCTCAACTGAAGAAGAAGATGAGATAAAAGCAATGACTGAAGCTTCTCATATTCAGCCCTGCTTCAAGACATCACCTGTTGTGCATCAACAACAGAAGACCAGCACTAAAAGATTTATCTTTATAAGTTCTCTATTGTAAGCAAACATTATAACCTTTGTAAGAACATTAGTGTTCTGAGTGTGTAGGGTTGTTGAGCCTGAGCTTGTAGAGTTGTACTCCCTGCTTGAGGTGTAGGATCTTTGTTGAGATCTGAGGTAGGGCTTCTTGATTGGCTTGAGGTGGGAAATCAGGAGGATTTCTGAGTTGTAAGAGTTGGAGCACTCTAAGTTGGTAGGGTTTTTGAGCCTGAGGTAGGGCAGTTGGGCCTGAAGTGGGGTTTGGAGCAAACCTGAGAGATCCTGAGGGATCTGTATTGTAAGCTCTTGGAGCTGAGTTTGACGGAGGTTGCCTTGTCTAACACATTATTAGAAAGGTGTAGAGGGAAAGTGGACTACCCATAGACACACTGTCTTAGGGAACCACTATAAACACTTGTGTCCTTTCTGTGGTTTGCATTTGTTTTACTTAATCACCAAACAAACGCTAGGTGTAGATAAGAAAATTCACAGAAACCTATGCACCCTCCCCCCGCCCTCTAGGTGAATTATACTACTACCTAATAAACTATCAAGTGGTATCAGAGGTAGGTTGGTCAATAAAGACTTATCAGTCTGACCAGATCCTACAAGGAGTAGTCAAGTATGAATCCAATGGCTGCCACTGGAGGTCAGAAGGAGATGAAATCTATGAAGTTGCCCATATGCAGGAAGGAGACTTTTGGCATATGGAAGCAAAGGGTAAGGCTGTTCATGGATGCCTTAGACCCTAGGATATATATAATAGTCAAGGAGGGACCTTTTGTCTTCACAAAACCCTCCACTATAGATCCAACTAAGTAAGTGGCCAAGTTATATGCGGAAATGACTAAGGATGAAATTGCACTTGCTACCATGGACAAGAGAGCACAAAACATAATAGTAAATGCAATTGATGATTCCACCTTCCAGAACTTGGTGCACTATAAGACAGCCAAGGATATGTGGGATACACTCATAATGTATATGGAAGGTACTGAAGAAGTGAGGTATGATAGGAAATCCCTCCTTAATCAGGAGTATGAAGCCTTCATGCAACACAGCCTAGAATGCATAGATGACTGCTATGAAAGGTTCTTAGAGTGGTGAATGAACTGAGGACCTATGGAATGGTCTTCAGTCATTATGAGCTGAATGACAAATTCCTAAGATCTCTAACTAGAGATTGGGATACAAAGGTCTGTGCCATCAGAGAAGTGGCAAAGCTGGGTGAGACTCCTCCCCATACACTGTTTAGAAAGTTGCACTCCTATGAGATGCAGCTATCTGCAAGGAAGGAGGAAGACACATCCACCAGGCCTCATGTAAAGGAGAGAGTTGTGTATCTCAAAGTTGAAAGCTCTAAGAAGATCAAAGCAAGAATGCCTTCTCCACCAAGAAGGGCTGCTGACTCAGAATATTCTAAGCCAAGCACATCTGACAACACCTCATCAGATGGGGAGTTTGTTGCTTTCTCAAGGCACTTCAAGAAGCTGATGAGGAGGAAGCAGTGTAAGAATAAACCTTCCTCCTCCTCACATCCCAAGAAGGAAAATAGCATATCAGAAAGGCAGCACCACAAGGGTGGCAGGTATGACCCTAAACATGTTAAGCATATTTCAAATAATGTTATATGTTATTGCTGCAGCAAGCCTAGACATATCATAGCTGACTGCCCAGTCAAGAGAAAGGAAAGAGGTGATAAGAAGCCTTGTCACCAAAAGGGAAGGAAAGGTGAAAAATTCTTTCTTATAAAGAAGAAGAAAAGCTGGAGTGAATCTGAGTCATCATCCTTAGATTCTGAAGAAGAAGAAGAAGCATACATTGGGCTATTTGCAGCTGAAGAATATGAAGATTTTCCAGCTGCTAAGGTTGGCATTAGGGCCCCCTCTGTCATATTCAGGCAATGACAATGAGGAGGATGAAGATGAAGATTAATGTTTTGACTTAATGGCCATGTCTGATGATGAAGAAAGTCAGGATAATTCTGATAAGGTATCAACTCTTATCCTTCCCTCTTTTGATTATGAGTTAGTACCAAATTCTGAAGCATGCTCATCTAATGATGAGAGTGGTTCAGAATCTGAAGTGGATGTCAATCAATTGATTGACAAGTATGGTGATCATTTGGAAGCTCTAAAAAAGAGCAAGAGGTAAGCCAACAAGCAAGCTCTAGAGATTGCTTCCCTTCAGCAGGCAAAGCATGGTTGCACTGAGTCATCTACCCAGGTGGCTCAGATGAGTAGAGAAATAAGCCAACTGAAGGGAATTACAATATTCCAATTAAGCACCATTAGACAAAAGAACAAGGTCATTAAGGACCTTGAGGAGAAGCTTCTCGAAGAGAGAGCTTGGTAGCTCAATTCGCCAAACCCAAATCCATACTGCCCATTATTGACACCTTCTCCTCCCAAACTAATAGGAGAGGGCTAGGTTTCATTAAAGTGGCAGAAGGTGCTGAGGATGGAGGAAAGGGCCAGGCTAAAGATAAGCCTCATACCACCTTTCAAAAGGTGTTGCTTCCCTCCAACAGGTATGACCAGGACAGCATGTATGGTCACTGGAAGAATGGAAGTTCTTATAGGAAGGAAAATACTCCTTTCTATAGCAGATGAAATGGCATGGGGATGAGTGCTTAGAAAGCTCCCCCATGAAGAAATTCAAATGGCCCATCCTAGACCATTTGTTTTTCTATTTCATCCCCTTCATTCAAGGATAAGGAAGCTGGTTCTTCCAAATCACACTTAGCAACACATGGTTGTTGTCTAGCCTATTATCAAGTCAAACATCACTGTTTCTGATGCCATCAACTCTTGCTTGGCTGCAAGCTAAGACCAGATGATGTCATTTGAAAAAAGTCTGCTAAGACTAACTATAGATAGTCAACCAGCCGGGTTATTGCTAGTAGGAATGGGAAGAATTTTGCTGCCTTCTTCACTGAACACAAGCATTCTGATGCTCCTTCCACCTTAAAGAGTGTTCAGAAAAGAAGGTACAACATCCATGAATGTTGGTGTTGTGGTAAAGTGGGACACCTTGTCATTGATTGTTGGCACAACACTAGTATGCCTAATGCAAAGAGGAGCTTTCCTACAAAGGTTGCAGTGAGTGGAAGAGTGGTTGTTTATGCTAACAGGAACCTAAGACCCAAAAACAATTGGGCTCCTAAGAGAAAATGAATTGCATTTTGCAGGATAATTCAAGTACCAACCTAAGAGAAATATGGTACTTGGACAGTGGGTGCTCAAGGCACATGACAGGAACAAGGAGCCTTCTACGGACCAAAAGTTATCTTTGGAGGTTCTGAAAAAGGAGTCACCAAAGGATATGGTATGATCATAAATGGCAAAGTCTCAATAACATGGGTAGCTTATGTTGAAGGGTTACAACACAACCTTGTAAGCATAAGTCAAATATGTGACTTGGGCTATGTCACTGAATTCCACAATGACAAGTGCTTGATCAAAAAGTCAATTGACTTAGAGATCATTCTCTCAGGCACTAGGAGTGGGAATGTTAATTGCTTAGATTTTATTTGCAATAATTCTTTATCTCTTGTATGTCTTATAGCTAATGAAAGTGAATCTCTTTATGTTCAATGACACAGGAGACTTGCCCACATTAACTACAAGACAATGTATAAACTATTTCCTAAAAACCTTGTTAGGAATAGTCTAAAATGTATTAAAAGTAGTCCCTGTCATGCATGCCAAATGGCCAAGCAAACTAGGGCCACCTTTAAAAGTATTGGCTCCAAAGACACTGAAAAATGTCTATATTTATTGCATATGGACTTGTTTGGTCTTTTTCCCATTTAGAGCCTAGGTGGGAAGTTGTATACTTTAGTGATTGTTGATGATCACTCAAAATATACATGAGTATTCTTCCTTAAGAAGAAATCTTATACTTTAGATATCTTCATAAACCATGTCAAGGCAATCCAGAATGAACTACAATGTACTGTGGTCAAAACTAAAACTGACCATGGTACAGAATTTCAATCTGGGGTCATGACAAATTTTTGTCAAGAATTTGGTATAACCCAAGAGTTTTCCTCCCCAAGGACTCCACAGCACAATGGTGTGGCTGAGAGGAGGAATAGGCCTTAATAGAAGCTGGGAGAACATTGCTTAGTGACTCCTCACTTCCAGAATACTTCTAGGCTGAGGCAATCAATACTACTTATTATGTTCTCAATAGAGCTTCCATAAATAAGGCCCTTGGAATAACCCACTATGAGATTCTGAAAGGCAAACAACCAACAATTTCATACTTTAGAATCTTTGGTTGCAAATGTTATATTTTAAATAATCGAAAATCTCAATTAACAAAGTTTGCTAAGAAATGCAATATTGGGGTTCTTGTTGGATATAACTCACATAGTAGAGCCTATAGAGTATTCAAAAAGAAGACTCATGTTGTAGAAGAGTCTATGCATGTTGTCTTTGATGATACCAGCCTACTTTATAAAGGATGGTCCAGTTCTGTTGTTTTGATAGATAATGAACAGAAGATGAAAGAAATGTATCTGAGACATACCCAGCACCAGTAGAATCTATTCAGATGATGTTGATCCTGAATATGAAGATCAGCAGGCTGCTGAAGAACCTGCTGCTCTAGAAGAAGAGCTATAGATTGCTGACAGATTGCCTGCAGCAACCAGGCATCTAAGGGATCATCCAAGGAACCGGATAATTGGAGATGAGAACCAAGGGGTGATCACCAGAAGCAGGGCTCACAATGAATCTATATTCTTGAGCTTTCTATCACAGATTGAGCCCAAGAAGTTTGAAGAAGCAAATCAATACACCTTATGGATTCAAGCAATGCAAGAAGAGCTGTTTCAATTCAAAAGGTGCAAGGTATGGAAGCTGGTGCCAAAATCTCAAGGACACGACATCATTGGCACCAAATGGATCTACAGAAAATAGCTAGATGAGAATGGAATCATCATAAAGAATAAGGCTAGAATGGTAGCCAAGGGATACATGCAAGAAGAAGGTATTAACTTTGATCAAACATTTGCCCCAGTTGCAAGGTTAGAAGCAGTAAGGTTATTTCTTTCATATGCTGCCCACAAGGGGTTCAAAGTATACCAGATGGATGTCAAGTCAGCCTTCCTAAATGGAGATTTGAAAGAAGAGGTATATGTTGAACTACCATCAGGTTTTGTACATCCAACCCTTACCTCTCATGTTTATTTTCTTAGGAAAGCATTATATGGTCTAAAGCAAGCCCCTAGGCTTGGTATGAGACCCTGTCTAGCTTTCTCATCAAGAACAAGTTCTTGAGCGGAAAGGTAGATAGTATATTGTTTCTTAGGGAAACAATGGGAAAGTGTCTCTTAGTCCAAATTTATGTTGATGACATAATATTTGGGTCTACTGATGACAACCTTTGCAAAAGATTTGCCAACCTTATGTAGGGGGAGTTTGAAATGAGCAGTATGAGACAACTCAAGTACTTTTTAGGCCTCCAAGTGAAATAGTCTGATGACGGGATATTCATCTCTCAGACCAAGTACACTAGGGAGATTATCAAAAAATTTGGGATGAAATCTGCTTCCACCATGAAAACTCCCATGGGGTAAAATATTTCCCTAGACAAGAATGAGAAGGGAAAACCATTTGATGAATCCATGTACATGTATATTATTGGATCCCTGTTGTATCTGACTGCTAGTAGACCAGACATTATGTATGCTAAATATGTTTGTGCTAGGTACCAAGCATGCCCAAAACAATCTCACTACTCAGCTGCAAAGAGGATTTTGAGATACCTTAATGGCAGCCAACATATTGGCCCTTGGTACCCTAAGAACAATGATTTTGAACTGACTGGTTTTTCAGATGCAGATTTTGCAGGATGCAAAGTAGACAGGAAAAGTACAAGTGGAACTTGTCAATTCCTAGGAAGGAGGTTGATCTCTTGGAGTAGCAAGAAGCAGACTAGTGTGGCAATATCCACAACTGAGTCTGAGTATATTGCTGCAGGGAGCTGCTGTGCACAGCTGTTGTGGATACAACACCAGCTAGAGGACTACAACCTCAAGGTAAGTTATTTTCCACTATTTTGTGACTCATCCAGTGCTATTTCTATTGCTAAGAATCATGTCTCTCATAGCAGAACTACGCATATAGAAATAAGGTATCATTTTATTAGACAACATGTAGAAAGTAAAGATATATGTCTTGAACATGTCCCCACTAACAATCAAGTTGCAGATATATTTACAAAGCCATTGGATGAGGCCAAATTCAATGTTTTCAAAATTGAGTTAGGAATGTTGAACTTAGAATAGGCTTCAACATTTCATTTTGTCTATCATATTTGTTATATTATTTCCTAAGCTTTGCTAGAAAATAATAATGCTTCAAAACTATTAGTGACATGATTAGGGGGAAAGATAATTAAATTCAAAAAGGTTCACTGCTAGGCAGTGAGTTCAGCTGAGACAGTCTCTGCTGAACCGCTGAGACAGTAAAGTCATCTCTGCGGCTACCGCTGAGACAACTAAGTCGTCTCAGCGGTTAGGTTAACCTTGTCCCAGCGGCCAAGCTTTCTGTCTCAGTGGATCCTCTGAGATGGGATTGCTTAATTAAAACATAAATAAATTAAGTCTAATCAACATCAATCATTAATAATAAGCTGTAAAACACCTATAAATAGTGCTAGCTTGATTGAAAATCATTTTACACACACTAAACCCTACCCAGCTGTCGAGATGACCTTTCCTTTCCCGCAGACTCAGTGATTTGTTTTTCTTCAACAATGGCGCCTAAGAGTTCAAAGGATCTTCTGGAAGGGTATGAGATCATAAGAAATGGATTTCAACATGCTAAATCTGAGATTAAAGAATTGATTCAACTTCTGGATGAACAAGGATTAGAATACCTACTGTTAAAACCATCAGTAATTCTCAGAACTGAAGTTCTGGAATTCTACAGTAATGCAAAGCTATATTCTTCCACATCATCCTTAAATTCCAAGATTGGAAGCCTGAAGATCAAGATATCTCCAAGGAAGATGGAGAAAACATTTCAACTGCAATCCTGCAGTAATGATGAGGAAGACAGTGTGTCTGAAAAAGACAAAGAAAAAACCCTCAAATGGTGTGAGTACAGTGATGCCAAAATTGGGTCACTAAAGAGGAAATATTTCAATCAGGCATTATTGTGCAAGCCAGGATCACATGATACAATTTCAAAGCACATGTTTGAGTTGATGACAAGAGTGGTCTTGAAGAAAAAGACCTCATGGGCTGCTGTAATTTTCCAAAGGATAAGAGAATGTCTGCAAGCTCCCAACCTAGACAGAATTCTTTCTCTGTACCTTCTGAACTCCTAACCTGAAGATTTTGATAGGTCAAAAGGATCTAAACTTCATTATCTTAAAAGAATGGATATAAAGACTTTGGATAGGTTCTCAGGGTGCTCCCAATGAGTCAGCCCTCTAAGGTAAAGAAGAAGAAAAAGAAATTAGTCAAAGGAGTAAAGAAGGCCAGAATAATGTGTTCTTATTCTTATTTAGATGCTGCAGAAAATGTCCCTGCTGAGGATGATCAAGGACCTGCCAGCAGTCTAGACATAGGTGCTCATGAAGAGCATGACACTGATGGACATGAGGATCATGCTGCTGCTGAAGAGCATGAGAAAGATGTGGAGGTTGTTGCTGCTAAAGAAAAGTCTGATGGAAATGAAGGAGATCATACTCAAAGTGATGCTCCTAATCCTCAAGATGTTGATAGCAAATCACAAACTGTGTATGCTAAGTCTGCAAGGCATGGTGAGGAGGAATCAGACTTGCAAAGTAAGATTGACAATATCATTTTTAATCTTGAAAGAAGACTTAATCTAATCCCTAATGAACCAACAGATTATTGGGGGGGTGATCTAGAAAGGATGGAGGCTCCATCTGAGGGGGAGGAGCAAGAGAACTTATCAGGTGATGAAGATGTCAACTTTGACAATGATAAAGAGATCAGTGAAGATGGAATTGTTGTTGATCACACTGATCACTATGCAAAGGTTGTTGAGAATAATGATCAAGCTGAGGGGGGCATATCCCTGCTCTAACTGAGGGGGAGAATATCCCTGCTCTTGCTGATGGGGAGCATGAAGTGCATGCAAAGGATTCATCCACTCTATAGGAGTGTGATAATCAAGCCCCACAAGAGAAAAGCATACCAGGCCATTGTGGTAGTAGAAGTACATCCCTCCACATCTACAGTATCAAATGAACTTATCCTAAGTTCAATAAGTACAATTATTGAAGGTCATATGACCTCAATAAAGGATTATATTGATAGGTCTGTCTCTTCAGTGAAGAATGAAGTAATGTCAAAAATTCAAGTAATTAAGGAAGAAACTTCTTACCTTAATAGGCAAATGACCAAGTGGTTTGATCTGGCTGAAAAGTCAGTTGTAGATCAAAATACATTACTGAGATCAATGGACAAGCAACTGCAACTCTCTGAGCAAGACATGAGTTATGTCAAAAACTATGTGAGCAAGACTGATGAGGTCATGGAGAAGGAATCTAACCATATTGAAGAATATGTGTGGTCAACTGCAACTACAAAGATTGGAGAGGCAGAAAAGATGAAAGATGAAATTAAATCAGACTTAGAGAATGTCTTCCAAACCTTATTAGGATCTGTTGTTGTTGCTACACAAAGCTTAGAACAGAAAGTAATTGAAGAAGCCAGAAAGGGGGAGGAGAACAATGCAGGACTAATGCTGAGTTGGCCCTCAAGGTTCTTCAGGGAATAAGAATAGCACTGAACCTTCCTCTGCTGGACAATCTGAGAAATGAAGACTTTGATTTTGAGGCTCAAGCCAAGGTTTCTCAAAATCAACAACTTGCAGTAAGGAGGAAAAGGGAAGGTGTTATGCTAGCAGAAGAATTCATGGCAAAGAATAGAAGAGAGCAGGCCAAGGACCCTGATTATGAGCATTGGGGTGATGACTCCAAAAGCATCATTCTGAATGCATGGCTGCACCATGGCCAGATCTGTAAAGATATTGACAGAATATATCCTACAGAAGAGTGGATAAGGCACCTTGAGAGGAACTCAAAGAGGGAAAGGGTCTTCAAAGAGAATCTTGTGAGGAAGCACAACCCAAGGAGGATGCCTTCAAGATATATTCCAAAGCCATATCTGTATTTCAAAAGGCAAGAGAACAAGAGAAAATTACCTGGGATGAATGCTGATGTTCCAAAATAAGAGCCTGATGATGGAGGTGCAGAATGCTCAAGTGTAACAAAGAAAAGAAAATTTTGAACTAATGTATTTAGTTTTTCACTTGAAGCAAAAGTAAACTGAAAGATGTATTAACATTTTGTCATTATTGAAATTGATAATGATGTTTGAAATGATATCACTTGTTAATAGGCCAATACAAGTCAAGCTTAATATTGTTCTATATTAATGCTTCATATATACTGTGGTGCATATATGTAGTTAACAATGTTATTGTTATGTTGTCATGGCTATTATTCATAATTTGTCATGATATCTTCTATGATACCTATATTCAGTTAACAATTATTTATTATGTTATCATGACTGTTATTTCATATATTGTCATGATAGGTTTTTGTGGTTATGTATCTTAGCATTGGTGTATGTTCTGCCTTCTTCAAATAGGGGGAGATTGTTGGGAATATTGCCCTCAATGTTTTGTTGATTTGAAGAAGCATCACACTCAATGCTAAGTACATATTGTATTTGATAAACCCTATTTTACATCACGTATATGCAGAGTTAGGTTATTCCAAATAATAGAATAGTTCTGTGGTTTTACTATCAAAACTGCTGAGACGACAACATGGTCTCAGTTGAACCGCTAAGACGCATCCAGAACCACTGAGAAGGAGTATGCCTCAGCTAAGCTGCATTTAGATAGAAACCGCTGAGAAGACTAACTATCTCAGCGGATCCGCTGAGATGAAGGTAGATTAAGCCGCTGAGACTGAAGACTGTCTCAGCCAAACCGCTGAGACAGATTTATATTTGAATAAAGCACTGGCGAGATCTGCTTTTGGCACAAGTGGTTGTAAAGCAAGATAAAGTTTTTTATTCCTCTCCATACTATGTCAGGGACCTCTTTAGAGCCATTGAAGATTGGAGGGTGTATAAAAGAAAAGGTTATGGCATTATAGAAGGTGTGGAACATAATCCAAAAACAAACTACTGTGCCATTGATGGCTTCCACAGATATCTATCAGCCTGCTTCCTGAAGCTACAAGCAAGCATATGAGATAAGATAGCTCTTCTAGATTCAATCCAAAAGAGCAAGAAGATCATTCTTTCTCAACTGAAGAAGAAGATCAGATAGAAGCAAGGACTGAAGCTTCTCCTATTCAGCCCTGCTTGAAGATAGCACTGTTGTGCATCAACAACAGAAGACCATCACTAAAAGATTTATCTTTACAAGTCCTCTGTTGTAAGCAAACATTATAAGCTCTGTAAGAACATTAATGTTCTGAGTGTGTAGGGATGTTGAGCCTGATCTTGTAGAGCTGTACTCCCAGCTTGAGATCCGAGGTAGGGCTTCTTGATAGGCCTGAGGTAGGAAATCAGGAGGATTTCTGAGTTGTAAGAGTTGGAGCACTCTGAGTTGGTAGGGTTGTTGAGCCTGAGGTAGGGCAGTTGGGTCTGAGGTGGGGTTTGGATCAAACCTGAGAGATCATGAGGGATCTGTGTTGTAAGCTCTTGGAGCTGAGTTTGAAGGAGGTTGCCTTGTCTAACACACTGTTAGAAAGGTGTAGAGGTAAAGTGGACTACCCATAAACATACTATCTTGGGGAACCACTATAAATACTTGTGTGCTTTCTGTGGTTTGCATTTGTTTTACTTAATCACCAACAACTGCTAGTTGTAGATAAGAAAATTCAAAGAAACCTATTCACCACCACCCCCCCACCCCCCCCCCCCCCCCCCCCCCCCCCCCCCCCCCCCCCCCCCCCCCCCCCCCCCCCTCTAGGTGAATTAGACTACTACCTAATAAACTAACAAGACTCTTCTTTTTTATGAATAATATCATTGTTTCTTGTTCCCTCTTCGGTACTAATGCATATTATTTTAACGGAAAAATATATTCAAAACTTATGGCATACTTCCTTTTTTGTGCAGGCAGTGTAGCTGTTCTGGGCACCCTCCATATAGATAGTGGTCGCCAAAAAGAGCCGGATGATATTAATGTAGACTATTTCTGAACTTTAGATTATGGACGTGATTAATTCTTCTAGCGCTCGCCAATCCGAGATAATTGAAGTTGCTCCATACATAGGGTGCCCGCCCATTTAAGATAGAAAAACTGAGGCAGCCCCGTCCGCCGGGTGCCTACTAATTTAAGATAGAAAAACCGAGGTGGCTCTGACCGTCGGGTGCCTGCTTATTTAAGATAGAAAAATCAAGGCGGCTCTGTCCACCGGGTGTCCGTCTATTTAAGATAAAAAAGTTGAGACGGCCCCGTCCACTGGGTGCCCGCCTATAAAAAAAGTCGAGGCGGCCCCATCCTTTGGGTGCCCGCCTATTTAAAATAGAAAAAACCGAGGCGACACTATTCGTCGGGTGCCCGCCTATTTGAGATGGAAAAACTGAGGCAACACCATCCGCTGGGTGCCCGCCTATTTAAGATCAAAAAGTTGAGGCGGCCCCGTCCTTTGGGTTCCCGTCTATAGAAAAGTCGAGGAGGACCCATCTGTTGGGTGCTCGCCTATTTAAAATAGGAAAGCTGAGGCAGCCCCATCCGCCGGATGCCCGCCTATTTAAGAAAGAAAAGTCCAGGCGGCCCGGTCCGTCGGGTGCACGCCTATTTAAGATAGAAAAGTCGAGGCGGACCTGTCCGCCGGTTGCCCGTCTATTTAAGATAGAAAATCCGAGGTGGCCTCGTCCATCGGGTGCACGCTATTTAAAATAGAAAAAATTGAGGCGACACTATTCGTCGGGTGCCCGCTTATTTGAGGTGGAAAAACTGAGGCGGCACTATCCATCGGGTGCCCGTCTATTTAAGATCGAAAAGTCAAGGTGGCCCCGTCCGATGGGTGCCCGCCTATAGAAAATCCAAGGCGGACCCGTCCATCGGGTGCTTGCTTATTTAAAATAGAAAAGCTGAGGCAGCCCCGTCCGCCAGATGCCCGCCTATTTAAGATAGAAAAGTCGAGGCGGACCCGTCCGCCAGGTTCCCACCTATTTTAGATAGAAAAGTTGAGGCGGCCCCGTCCGCCTGGTGCCCGCCTATTTAAGATAAAAAAGTCGAGGCGGCCCCGTCCGTTGGGTGCCTGCCTATAGAAAAGACGAGGTGACCCCATTCGCCGGGTGCCCGCCTTTTTAAAACAGAAAAATTCGAGGCGACACTATCTCAAGGTGCCCACCTATTTGAGATGGAAAAACTGAGGCAGCACCATCCGCCGGGTGCCCGCCTATTTAAGATAGAAAAGTCGAGGCGGCCCCATCCGCGTCTGTAGGGGTGCCGACCTATTTAAGATAGAAAAGCCGAGGCGGCCCCATTTTTTGGGTGCCGCCTATTCATGATAGAAAATTTGAGGGGGTCCGGTGATGCTTTCCCTAAAAGATCTACCCTCTTGGGTTTAGGAGAATGACTGCCGATATATGTAGAGTTCTTTGCACGATCTCCGTACTCACCCGTTCGGGGGTATTGCTTTCCATCGGGCGGTGATACAATTGTCGTGGGGCTTCCCTCTGCCGAAATCATCCATTGGGGTTAAGGGTGTCCAAAGACAGAGCGTTCCTTCGAAAAGACATCTGGAGGGTTATGTCACCCACTTCATATACTGAGGGGTCCGCCGTCAGAGGTTATGGTGACTGATTGGGCTTATGGAATCCGTAGTGTTCTCCTCCGCAAGTAGTGTTTGAATGCACTCTTGGGGGATGAAGCCCCTGTGGTTCAGAGCGTGTCCACATCAAGGTGCTCATAACTGTAACGGTGCCTCTGTTGACACATGGCCAGCTATCACCTTCCTGCTCTGCCACATATGTCGATCGTGAATTCTTCATACGAGGCCAATTATAATGCTCTTAGGGTGACATTTAGGAGAAATGAGCCTGCGCATGTGTAGAGGGTCGGCATCCCGAAGACCTCCCGCTCGAGACGTTCGTATGTGTGCAAGGCGGGTTCAAGCGGGATCCGGTGACTACCCATGGAAGGCATCCACGAGATCAGGACCGACCAACCTGTCAAATTATGATGAACAGTTCTTAATTTATTATCGAAACTGTCGTATCGCGTTACGCAAGGGTTCATGGATTTTGTCTATCATAGAAAAAGAGAGTGTTAGCACTCGTTCAAAAGTTATAATGAGATATTCTGATAACATGAAAATATAAGAAAAAAGTCAAAAACAAACTAAAGATCATGACTCAAGTATTGTCTGGAGGTTTCCTTGCTACCTTCTGTTAGAGGGCAGGACCCTCCCGATGATACTCCCAACTCGGGGGGAAACATATTCGTCGACCAAATTTAGAGATCGGATATAGCATTCTCGAGCCGTCATGGGGTCGATCCGGACCCTGAACTGCTTTCCTCCCAACGAGAACTTGAGTACCTGGTGGTAGGTTGATGTTATGGCTTGGAAGTCATCTAGGATGGGTCTTCCGAAGATTGTGTTATAACTGCTTGGGGCATCAATTACCAGGAATGACTCTGGTCAGGCTACTTCGCACAGGACCACTATGAGGTCAACTCCTCCCTCCCCTTCTTTCTCTCCCCCGCAAACCATGCAGAGGTCCATCACAGGCCTTTAACACCTTGTTAGACTTCATAGCAATGAAAGCGGGCTTGAAGAGGACGTTCAATGAGCTGCCTGTGTCGATGAGGATCTGGGCCACTGTATAATCATCCAGAATCTCCTTGATTACTAACGCATCATGAAATGGATTGGTAGTCCTCGACAAATCCTCCTTTTTGAAGGTAACAACTCCCCAGAGCGACGAAGCGAGGGAATTTGAGGCCACCTCCCTCTCACGGAGTTGCTTGAAGCTTACCTTATGGGAAGACTTTGTTCCTGCACCACCGTGGATATAGTTGATGTGCCCTAACCGACCGACTCCCTCGATCTCCACGCACTCGTCTTCTTCGACTCCCTAGTCACCATTGTAGCCCTGCTCTATGTTACTGCACATTTGGATGCTCGGGCCAACTTCATCTTTTTCCCTCCCCATTCCCATTGCCACAGCGGCCTCCTGGGTGATGTTCGGGAGCAGATATTTCAGCTTCCCCTCTTTTAGCTGATTCTCTACCAGGTTACGGAGGACCCGGTAATTCTCCGTATCATGCCTGGCGTATCGGTGAAACTTTCAGTAGAGGCCTTGGTTCTTGCCTCTGATCCCTGCCTTAGGGGTATCAGGGGTCTGAAGTTTGGTTGCTTCTGGAGGATCTCCATCACTTCATCTACTGGGATACCAATGTTAGTGTACTCTTCTTGAGTTCTATCCCATTGATCGGGGGAGACTGTTAGGAGGAGAGGGGGATTGTTGATGTTTTTCAGCTAAGGGTGCAGAGGCCGTACCGGTCTCATCTCTTAGAAGTGGTGGGGATCATGTTGAGATCGTTGCTGGTAGTTCCTTCCTCGGTGAATCGGAGGTTGAAAATTCCGACGAGGATTGTCAATTTGTTGGGTCGCTATTTGGGGGTGACTGGAAGAATGATGAGGGCGATGGGATCCCAAGTCAGAAAGTTTTGCTATGAATTCTTTGTTGTTGCGCTCTCCCTCAACGAAGTGGTTTGCTCGCTCAATGAGTTCACCGTAAGTCTTCGACTTTCTGACACTGATTTCCAACTTGAAGATTCTGGGCCTCAAGCCGTTGATGAAGGCCACCCGATACACCTGAGGATCCACGTCGGGAACCTCAATTATCAGTGCTTGGAAGCGATCCATATACTGCCCCAAGCTTTCCTTCGGGCCTTGCTTGATCTGAAACAGGGGATCCAGGTCAGCCTTTTTTCGCTTCGAGGTGGCGAACCTCTGCAAAAATTCCTTTCGGAGCTCTCTGAAGGAACATATTGAACCCAGCGAGAGGCTATAGAACCACTCTCTCGCCTTCCCGTCAAATGTGGTGGCCAGTAACTTGCAGCGGGGTCCCTCAGAGAGTGTCTGGAGGGATACTGAGGCGTCGTCGAAGGCTTGTAGATGGTATGTGGGGTCTTCTTTTCCTGAGAAGCGGGACAGCCGGGGATCCCAAAATCCATGATGAGCGGTCTCCTCTGCGATGGCGATGGTAAATGACGAATAACTCTTTGTTCCATCAACGGGTTCTGGTTCGTCAAAATTTAATGTCCTACCTCGGTATTCGGCCGCGACTTCTCTGAAGAATTGTTGGCGGGCGCGTGCTTCATCGTCATGCGGTTGCAGTGGGGGCGGATAACCTAGCGGTGGTGGAAGTGCGTCTGGAGTCGCGATCTCTTGCCAGTGCTTAGTGGCCTGAGCACACTCACTCTGGTTGACTAACAGGGTCAGGAAACCAAGCAGGTAGTTGAACTCGCCGCGAGTGACCGGCGCGCCATCATGGGAGTCACTCGCCTGCTGAGACGGCTCGGGGTGTCCGCCTTCCATCGGGTGATTTCGCCGGTTGTTTGATCTGTAGGCCGCGTGTTCGAACTGTTTGGGCAAAATTTGTCACTCAACCTCCACACTCATCGAACACTTCGGGTGACTTGTAGAACGAGATCGAGAGCTGCAAATAATCTTTTACTAACTCGGGAGACGAGGCGAACAGAGCACAGAAAGCGGATGCCGCTAGCAGCGGCGGACAACGGATTGGCCCACAACGGCGAATGCCTCTCTTGCTGCGAGTTTTTTATATTTCACAAGGATCTATTACAAGCTATTACAAGAGTGCTGGAAAAATAAGCAACGGAGTGATAAGCACTTGTGACCGTACCTACAATAGGGTAGATTCTTGCCCAAGTTTCGTCCCTTTCAAGCACCCCCATCCCTCTATTTATACTAGAGGGTATGTTGCCTGGTTAGAGGTGGCATTTAATGATGTGTTAAATGCTCCGCCGCTCGAGGAAACAAAAGTGTCGGTTGCGGAATATAAGAAGACGGCGCGCGGGCACGACATGTCGTAACCGCGCACGCATGCTTGCCGAAAGGGGTCCAGGCAGGCTCTAGAGAGTACCCGCTGCGACTCCTCTGGAAGGTCGACGCTGCTGGCTGGAGGCGCGAATTCTGGAAAGGATTCGTGGACACACTGGGGGAGACCGACCGGGACCTGCGGAGGGGAGAACACGTTTCCCTGAAAAGTGACCGTGGGTACTGTTGAGTGCCCGCCTAGGACCTCTGAGACCAGCGGGGAGGATGCTGGCCGCAGTCACAAGATTTGGGTTAACAATATTAATTTTCAAATATTGTTTATTCGATGTAATGACATTTTACTTGATGAATAAATATTAGAATAATTAATTTTGATGATGCCTTTTATAGTTTATTAAGGGAGTTGTTAAAAGCACCGCAATTTTGACTATGTGCACTGGCCCGTACTCTACACGACAGTCGCCTCCTCCTGTCCACAACATGTGTTGACTTTCAAATTCCAGCCTTGCACAACCTCATCTCGCTCCGACAAAAACATTAAAATAAACTTTTCATTGTATATTTACTGTTTGCATCTCACTCCACTTGGTAGCATCCCCTTCTCCCTTCTCCCTTCTCTCTCTCCCCACCCCACTTTCTTTACAAATAGTAGAGACATTTTTTAATAGCAAACAAATGCTGATCAAAACTTTATAATAAAAGAAACCAAAAAAAAAAAAAAAAAACTGCTGTTCGGCTTCCCGGCCGCCCATATACTACTCACATCCGAACTGTATTTTTTATAGCAAACAAATGCTGATTTAAGCTTTATAATAAAAAACAAGAAAACTAAACTTATGTCAACGGCCCGCCCGTCCTCCGTGACCGACAAATTGTCATTCACATCCCAACTAAACTTATGCAAAGAAGCACCGCCGTGTGGCCATAACAGATGACTAATAGTGCCCTACCATTGCTCCGGCACGACGGCACTCCGGCCACTTGCAGCTCCACACCCAGTGCAGTACTTTGTCTGTTGCTCGATTTTCTAATGGCTTGGGGGGCTATAGGCGGCGAGAGTGTCATTGTGTCGGGCACTGTCGTAGTCAGAATACTGTCGCGATCGCACGGAGACTCATGCACTTTCTCACATGTGTTTATAAAAAAAATTAAATTAGTATAAATAATTTATAAATAAGAGTCATTTACAACTCGCTATCTTCATTGTAAGTTTGCAAAATTACAAGTTGCATTCCTCTATCTTTTAAAATTACATAAACCTCTCCGGTAAGTTTACAATTTTTAACATGCATGCACAAAAATATCTCCCACAAGAGATTTTTTTTGGTGCGTCCAACGCGCATAGCTCTGTGTGCGTCATGGTCAATGATACGCACTAAATCACATTTTTCGACATTTAAATATTTTTTTATGCAGAAAAAATCGCAAAATATTAATGTTAGTATTTTCAAAAGATAGAGAGGTGCAACATATAATTATGCAAACTCGCAGGGAGACTAGTAATTAATTCTTATGAATAAATAATTTCTTTGATTTAACATGTAATTTTCTTTAGAATTGCTCGATGATCGCCGAGCAGGTGAACGATCATCCAGCGCCCCGCCCACTCGACGATCTTTAGCATTGCCCGCATTTCAGAGCAGTTCACCTGAAGCTTTTTCTTGAAGCTTTCCTAACTATGTTTAAAAATCATTTGATTTTAAAATAAATGCAACGGCTTGGATTAATCTGATTGTATTCTCCTGTTTCTTAAAATAATGTTTTCTCTGTATCTTATTGAGGTTTTGTTTACTCTACTTTAATTGAAATTGATGAGTACATATAACTACTACGAAATCGGACATGATAATGTTTTATTTATTCACTCATAATTATCTCCGTCATCGTCATCTTCTTCCACGATATTGGTGGAACTTTCTTATTGTATGTATCACATGTGTGATTGTTGGCTTCTCTATTAGCAAGTTCTGCTATAAATTTACAACACAAAATTACTTATCCTTGCACAATTGTTTTGGTGATTTTCATTTATTCTTTCAATTGTATGTTGACAACCAAACTGTTCTCCTCATATGCTTCTCTCTGAATATATTTTCTTCTCATCATCAGGTTTAAGAGCAAAAGCAATCATGAGTGACAATGTTGAAATCGATGAAGCAACAAGGAAAATGGTATTTATATACACGATTTTCCATTTAGTTTTCCTAAACTAGCATAATCATCTGTGTGACTTGAAGAATTGTGGCTGCATAGGGAAGAACAACCGCCATTGTTGTCTGCTGGTTCTTAGGAAATGGTTCTCTAATAGCCTGGAACAGCATGTTAACTATTGGAGACTACTATGTTAAACTATTCCCGGTATGCTAATTTATGTGCTTCAAGCAAAAAGATCATAACTTGAATTCATTATGATTTGGAGTCTTTCTATGCGATCATCTTGGTGTTAAAGAGCGTAGTTGTACCAGGGGCTTTGAATTTGTTTTGATATTTCATTCTGATACAAACGGTAATTATTAGACCATAAACTTATTTTCTAAATCGTTATAATAAACTATAAAATCTACAGAGGTATCATCCAACAAGAATGCTTACTATAGTTTACCAGCCTTTTGCCTTCACAACTATAGCAATACTTGCATATCATGAAGCAAAGCTGAATACCAGGAAGAGGAACTTGATTGGCTACAGTCTCTTCTTCATTAGTTCTCTACTTTTGATTGTTGTAAGTGAAATAATTACTTGCATACAAATTCTCTTGAAATTTCATAAAGCTTCAGAGATTATTATGTTTCAGTTAGATTTGGCAACATCTGGAAGAGGAGGGATTGTACCTTTTATAGGCATATGCATTATTAGTGCGGCTTTTGGGGTTGCCGATGGCCTTGTTCAAGGGGGCATGGTTGGTGATCTGGCCATTATGCAGTCAGATTTCATTCAGGTAATTCCCTAGTGTTCTTATTGTTACGGTGTAGGAGTATTGAGTTCGGTCTTACAACATCAAACCCTTGACTAAATCTGTCTAGAGGTTTTTGAATCGAGTGCACACTGTCGGTATGCTATATGGCAGATAGTTCGGGCTTCGATCCCCTTTTCGATTTGAACTTCGCATGCAAGACTAACATGTGACAACAGCTTTCCCATTGTATTCATTCTCTCGCCTTATCATCAAGCTCCATATTATCTTGTAAATTTACAGTCCTTCCTAGCTGGATTGGCAGCATCAGGAGCTCTAACATCTGCTTTGAGGTTGATAACGAAAGCAGCATTTGAGCACAGCCATGATGGCCTTCGCAAAGGAGCGAGTATGTTAAATTTCTTTTCATCATACTAAAATGAGTCATATATGAAAACCCAAGTTCACAAACATTTAGATATTAACTGACCAAATAGACCGCTATAAACACTTTGAAGCTTCTGATAATACATCACTCGTTGCACCCAAAAATGCCTGGATGTTTTAGAGTTTTGCTTCATCATACTTAATTGATCACATATCATCTTCTCTCGTTTAGATTGGAAATAATAAAAAATAATCTTATTAACTTTTGTATTTATTTCTTGCAGTGTTGTTCTTTGCAGTGGCTTCACTTTTAGAGCTAATATCTCTTTTACTTTATGCGTACGTGTTTCCAAAACTATCAATTGTCAAGTATTATCGTTCAAAGGCAGCTTCAGAAGGATTAAAGACTGTTTCTGCTGATCTTGCAGCTGCTGGCATCCAAGTGCATAGTAAGCAAGAGGTCTCTCTTAGAAAAAAAATCCTTTTAGAAACTGATAAATATCACATCATCACTTACACATTTAAATTGTTCAGAGTTAACTTACAAGTCTCTAAAATAATTTAAAATTTAATGGGAAATATAAGATGACATTGATTACCATCAATCACTTTGTAATTATTCTGCGGATTTTCTAATTTCGTATTATAGAATGTTGTAAATGAATACATATTATTATTTAATTATAGGATGAAGAAGATAAAAAACGCATAGAACGCTTGACCATGAGACGTCTGCTAAGGGAGAACTGGGATTATGCATTGGGCATGTATCTTATTTATGTCCTTACATTGTCAATTTTTCCTGGGTTTTTGTCAGAGGACACTGGAAATCATGCTCTAGGATCATGGTAAGCATAGCTCTTATCTTAACTAATACTATCCTAACTAGATCGACTCACAATTGTTGTGATCCTTCAATAGTATATGTAAGCTCTTTGTAACTCATAATATATATTTTCTCACTCCTCAGGTATGCTCTTGTGTTGATCACAAGCTATAATGTGTTGGACCTCGTTGGAAGATATACACCTCTTTTAAAATACCTCGGAATAGAATCACGAAAATGGCTTCTCATTGCTATTTTTTCTCGTTTTGGATTCATTCCTGCCTTCTACTTCACTGCGAAATCTGGCGGGCAAGGTTGGATGATCATGTTAACATCATTGTTAGGGCTATCTAACGGTCATCTCACAGTTTGTTCACTCACTGCAGCACCAAAGGGATACAAGGTTAATATACTTGATGTTATGTCGTATATTATTGGTCAATATAGAAAGGCAGCATGTTTCATCCAATTTCCCTGATCCATTTAGAACAGTTGGATTGAATCTACAAATAATATATAGAATGATTACGGATTTCCAAATTTAATCAAATGACTAAAATACGATAACTGTTTAATTATCATGGTAACTTTATAGGATCCTCAATCCTCACAGTTCAAAACCATTGCATGAAAATATATGGATTGATTATTATTTTCTTCAAAACTAACATATTTTTAATTTTTCATGGTTGTACTAATGGAGGTTTCTTGTTTAGGGACCAGAGGCAAATGCTTTGGGAAATTTGCTGGTTGTATTTCTGTTAGGTGGCATTTTTTCAGGTGTTGCATTAGATTGGTTATGGCTCATTGGGAAAGGCTGGTGATGACTAAGTTTTGATCATGAACTCTTATTTGTACAAGAAAATAGTGATCTTTAAATTCAAAATATTGTTTACAAATTAATGAAATTGTGATGTAATGTTAAGACGTTAATTTCTTATTTGAAACTTCAGAAAAATCAATATTGTTCTTAAGTGAAAGGACTCGTTTTTTGTTGTTTATTCTAGAATATGATCTTTGATGTAATCAAATAAGTTTAAATCCAGGGTTTTGGCCAAATTTTTTGGAATATGGCCTTATTTTGACATGATTTTAGTCACTTTTGATCATCTTCAAGACACTAAATGCCCCATACTTATAAGCTTGATGGTCCTGATAATTGTGGGTGTACAACATGCCATGTATGAGAAGCCTAGGATAGGTTGAACCTCTTATGAGAATACTCCTCTCTATTTTATATTGATGCATTTAGAAAATGATGATTGATTGCTTGTATAGGGTAGGAGATTAACAGAATAATAAACCAATAAAAGTAAGGCTCCGTTTGGCGCGACGTTTTTGCTCCGGTGAGTTTGGGCAAAAACGACACCGTCATAGAATGTATGTTTGGCATAGACAACAGTTATACCGCCACCAAGAAAAAAATTAGTTTTGAACATAAAAGTGAATGGAGTTTCTTAGGCGAGGTTGGGCATTCAGGAACGACGGTTCATAACCACCTCGTTCACGACCGCTATCGTCATGCTAAACAGAGCCTAAGTTGCAAACTAAATTGAGAATGTGTAGTCCTTTGCTTGAAGTAATATTAATTTATGATCACCAATATAGTTGATAAGATATCTACTCCTAAAAACACAATAACCCGACTTTTCGCTCTAGCATGAAGAACTTGAAACGAAGCTACAACTCCACCACAAAACAAACTAATTAACCAAAGATAACCACAAATCTCTGTAAATCCTCTATCCTCAAAATAAACTATCTCAACACACGCACGCACGCACACGCACACACACGCGCACGCACACACACACGCGTGCGCACACACACGTGCGCGCGCACACACACGTGCGCGCACACACACACGCACACACACGTGCACACACACACGCGCGCGACCGTGCAGCCGCGTTAATACTCAGGCCATGACTTCCTCCGCCCAAACAATAAAACAATCAATTACAATTCTTGTTGTCTAACTGAATAGAATAATTGGAATTTAGACTAATTCTAATTCCCGTCAGAATTAAAATTGAATCTAAATTCATATGTTAGCTCTAATTCCTACCAACCGAAGGAACAATTAAATGTTTCACGGTTAATGTAGGGTGCTTTTTGTTACGATCTCCTCATTTTTGGGGTTAATACATGAGAAGATTCTAGAGAAATCTGGAGTCTTGTACATAGGAAGGAAGTAGAACAATCGAGAGAGTCCATGACTCTTGTATATACCGGAATTGTATAGAATAATACTCTAGAATAGTAGGGATCTAGAATATTCTTTGGATTGGAGGGAAACCTCTTTGGGGCCTATAAAAGGGGAAGGCCCCCTCATTTGTATCCATCCAAGTTTGGAATAAGCTTTTGAGTTCTCTTTGCTTACTTCTTCTCTTGTGCACTTGTGCTCTTGTGTTCTTGTTCTCGTTCCCATTTCCACCACAGTTTTCTTAGAGTGAGGCTGACTTAGCTAGCCGTGAGGGGTGGCAAAGGAGCTAAGGCCGTGCGCGACATAGTCAAGGGGACTACTCCGTGACAGTTGGTATCAGAGCCAGGTTGACCTAGGTTGACCCAGGTTCACTCAGGTTCAATTTGTGGTGCTGCTATGGCGAATGAGGCAAACAACTCAAGCATTGTTGACGAGCGCGGCAGGGAGGTCGTAGATCAACAAGGCAGGAAGAAGAGGGATCATAGCAAGACGCGTGAAGGAACTCACGTGGATCAGGCTGTCATGATGTTGGTCGATCGAGTAGAGAAGGTGGAAGGTAACTTCGAAGCTCTTGAGGCCCATGTGCTAGAGGAATTCGAATCCATCAAGGAGTCTACCCAGACTTGTCTTGATGCTCACCCGGCATTGGAGGAACGCCTCGCTAGGATGGAAGATGTCATTCAAGCAATGCGGATTGGCTTTGATGATATGAAGGAGGAAATCACCTTATGTCGCAGAGCCGTGGCTAATGGTGGAGGCAGCATGGCAATGGGCAATCCAAGAATGGAGGTTCCTAAGCCCAAGCCATTTGTGGGCAAGCGAGATGCAAAGGAGGTAGAAAACTTCATTTGGCAAATGGAGCAGTTCTTCGAGGGGTGTAACCTCGTCGACGAAGCCGCTAAGGTACGACAAGCCTCTTACTACTTATCGGATGTTGCTTCTCTTTGGTGGTGAAGAAAGCAGGCCGACATCGAGAAAGGCTTGTATCGTATTAATACAAGGGAGGAGTTCCGGCGTGAACTCAAACGGCATTTCTATCCGGAAAATGTCGTTTATGAAGCTAAGAAAAAGCTGAGGGAGTTGAAGCACAAGGGGAGGATTGCGGAGTATGTTAAAGAATTTACCACCTTGATGCTGCAAATTCCTAGCATGTCGGATGAAGACTTGCGATTCTTCTTCGTGGATGGTCTTCAACATTGGGCTAAGCAAGAATTACAAAGGCGAGATGTCAAGACGTTGGATGAAGCTATTGCCACAGCTCAATCCCTTATTGAGTACCAACGGAACCCGGATACAACAAAGCCAAAGAAGGATAAGGATTACGGGAAAGGTGGGGGAGAGAAGCGTGATGGCAAGAAGCCCAACTTCCAGCGGCATGACACTCGGAAGGAATATGAAGAGAAGAAGAAGGTCTTCATTCCGAAAGGGGGATGCTTCTTATGCAAGGGACCGCATGCAATGAGCAGCTGTCCAAAGATGGGAACGCTTTCAGCAATTATGGAAGGCAATGATGCGGGAAATTCTGGAGAAGGTACTTCTGCACAAATGGGATCATTGCAACTACTTAATGCTTTGAATATTAGACCTACTCCAGCCCCATCGCCAAAAGGATTGATGTTCGTGGAAGCGTATGCAAATGGGAAGGCCACCAAGGCCATGCTTGATACAGGAGCAGCACATAACTTCATGACTGAGGAGGAAGCCAAGAGACTTGGTCTTCATGTCTCTAAGGGTGAAGGTTGGTTGAAGACGGTGAATGGGAAGGCGAGACCGCTGCAAGGAGTTTCACGCGGAGTGGAGTTGCAGCTGGGAACTTGGAAGGGCCAAGTGGACTTCTCCATTGCACCGATGGATGATTTTCAAGTTGTACTTGGGATGGATTTCTTCGAGAAGGTACGAGCTATCACTATGCCTTTTTGTAGATCCATGTGCATTATGGAGAAAGGGTCTTCATGCATGATCCCAGCGGTGGAAGGGCCACCAACGAAGGGAAAACAACTATCGGCTATGCAAATAGCCAAAGGCGTCAAGAAAGGAGAGGTGACTTACTTAGCCACCTTGAAGGAGGAAGTTGCGGTGAAGGATGAGGAGGTACATCCTTTCATTGTGCAAGTCTTGGAGGAGAATCAAGACGTCATGCCAACTGAGCTTCCGAACAGGCTACCACCTCGGAGAGAGGTGGACCATGAGATTGAGCTGGAACAAGGGGCGAAACCACCTGCGATGGCGGCATATCGCATGGCTCCGCCCGAATTGGAGGAACTCCGCAAGCAGCTGAAGGAGCTACTTGACACGGGGAAGATTCGTCCATCGAAGGCACCATACGGCGCACCGGTGTTCTTTCAGAAGAAGAAAGATGGATCTTTGCGGATGTGTGTGGACTATCGGGCACTCAACAAGGTAACGGTCAAGAATAAGTATCCTATTCCTTTGATCGCTGACTTGTTCGATAGGATGGGGAAAGCCAAGGTCTACACCAAGATGGACTTGCAGAAGGGCTATTATCAAGTCTGAATTGCTGAAGGAGATGAGCCGAAGACGACGTGCATCACTCGTTATGGGTCTTACGAGTGGTTGGTCATGCCATTTGGCTTGACTAATGCACCAGCCACATTTTGCACTTTGATGAACAGGATATTCCATCCCTACCTGGATCAGTTCGTGGTGGTTTATCTGGATGACATCGTGATCTACAGCAACTCAATGGAGGAGCATGCGGAACATCTCCGCACTATCTTTCGAGTCTTGCGGGAGAACGAGTTATATGTGAATAAGTCGAAGTGTACGTTTGGCACGGAGGAGGTCTCATTTCTGGGACATGTCATTGGACATGGCAAGTTGAAGATGGATGAAGCCAAGATCCAAGCGATCATAGATTGGGAGCCACCTACTAAGGTAACCGAGCTAAGATCCTTTCTTGGACTTGCAAATTACTATCGGCGGTTTATCCAGGGCTATTCAAGGAGAACAGCCCCATTGACGGACTTGCTAAAGAAGGATAGATCGTGGGCTTGGGATGAGGGATGCAAACAAGCCTTTGAAGATCTAAAACAAGCGGTGAGCACCGCGCCGGTGTTATCATTGCCGGACTTTGGAAAGGAGTTTGAGGTCCAGACGGATGCTTCCGACTTTGCCATTGGTGGAGTCTTGATGCAGGATGGACATCCTATTGCATATGAAAGTCGAAAGCTGAACGAGACGGAGCGGCGGTACACCGTCCAAGAGAAGGAAATGACTGCTATCATACATTGCTTACGGGTATGGAGACACTACTTGCTCAGGGCGAAGTTCGTGGTCAAGACGGATAATGTAGCCACAAGTTACTTCCAGACGCAAAAGAAGTTGTCTTCAAAGCAAGCAAGGTGGCAAGATTTTCTAGCAGAGTTCGACTATTCGATGGAGTACAAGCCCGGGAAGGCGAACGTTGCTGCGGATGCCTTGAGCCGCAAGGCGGAACTTGCTACTATATCCACGGTGAAAGGGGAGTTGCTAACCAGGATCAAGGAAGGGTTGCAACAAGATCCATTGGCAATCGAGCTAATGAAGGCGGCAAGGGAAGGAACAGCCAAACACTTTTGGGTAGAGGATGAACTCCTTTACACCAAGGGGAAGAGACTATACATCCCAAAGTGGGATAACCTACGGAGGGAATTGATCAAGGAGTGTCATGACACTCGATGGGCAGGTCATCCTGGCCAAAAGAGAACCATGTCACTAGTGGAGATCTTGTACTACTGGCCAAAGATGAAGGAAAGCGTGGAGTTGTATGTGAAGACATGTCTTGTGTGCCAACAAGACAAAGTGGAGAACCGGCAACCAGCGGGATTGCTAGAGCCTCTTCCAGTTCCAGATCATCCATGGCATACCGTGACGTTGGACTTCATCAGCGCTCTTCCCAAATCAGAGGGATTTGGATCGATTATGGTGGTCGTGGACAGATTCTCCAAATATGGGACGTTCATCCCATGTACGAAGGACTGCACAGCGGAGGAAGCGGCCCAAGCATTCTTCAAGCAAGTGGTAAAGCATTGGGGGCTTCCACAAACATTGTGAGCGATCGAGATCCTCGCTTCACGGGGAAACTTTGGACGTAGTTGTTCAGGATGATGGGATCACAGCTAAACTTCTCCACAAGTTTCCACCCGCAGTCCGATGGGCAGACCGAGAGGGTAAATGGCTTATTGGAGTGCTACTTGCGGCACTTTGTGAGTGCTAACCAGCGGTACTGGGCAAAGATCTTGGATGTTGCTCAGTTTTCCTACAACTTGCAGAGGAGCGAGTCTACGGGAAGGAGTCCCTTCGAGCTGGCGACCGGGCGTCAACCGCTCACACCGCATGCACTAGCCATCAACCCTGGAGAAGGAAAGAGCCCAGGAGCACTTCAGTTGGCAAAGTCTTGGGAGGAACAATATGACTTGGCCAAAGTCTGCCTAGAGAAAGCAAGGAAGCGCATGAAGAAATGGGCGGACGTGAAGAGAAGGCCACAGGAGTTTGGCCTAGGAGATAAAGTGATGGTAAAACTCCTACCCCAACAGTTTAAGGTAATGCGAAGCATGCATGAGGGGTTGATGAGGAGGTATGAAGGGCCGTTCGAGGTGATCGGCAAGGTAGGAAAGGTGTCATATCGCCTTGATCTACCGAACTCGTTGAAGATTCATCCGGTCTTCCATGTAAGCATGTTGAAGCCTTATCATGAAGATCAGGAAGACCCGAGGCGAGGAGAATCACATAGAGCGCCTCCGATCATGACCAAATCATTCGAGAAGGAGATTGATCGGGTGCTATCTCAAAGGGTGGTACGGCGACGTGGAGTCCCGCCAAGTACGCAGTACTTAGTCAGATGGAAGGGATTGCCAGAGTCCGATGCTACTTGGGAGACATTAGAAGACTTATGGCAGTTCAAGGACTTTATTCAGCAGTATGAGGCGATGAGGACGACGCCAGGATAGGTGGGGGAGAATGTTACGATCTCCTCACTTTTGGGGTTAATACATGAGAAGATTCTAGAGAAATATGGAGTCTTGTACATAGGAAGGCAGTAGAACAATCTAGAGAGTCCATGACTCTTGTATATACCAGAATTGTATAGAATACTCTAGAATAGTAGGGATCTAGAATATTCTTTGGATTGAAGGGAAACCTCTTTGGGGCCTATAAAAGGGGAAGGCCCCCTCATTTGTATTCATCCAAGTTTGGAATAAGCTTGAGTTCTCTTTGCTTACTTCTTCTCTTGTGCACTTGTGCTCTTGTGTTCTTGTTCTCGTTCCCATTTCCACCACAGTTTTCTTAGAGTGAGGCTGACTTAGCTAGCCGCGAGGGGTGGCAAGAGGAGCTAAGGCCGTGTGCGACATAGTCAAGGGGACTAGTCCGTGACATTTTGCAAGCTAACCCTGTTTGACTGTTAGAAAACAAAAAATTATTTTTTTTTAAATGCCTTTTTTTATTTCTTATTTTTTTAGGGTGTTGATAATCATACATCATATTTGGCTATTTATACCCATTTTATTTTAAAACACAAGGTTTTATTAAAGACTCAAAAAACTTAATTACCCCCTCTCTTTCACTCGCTCACGCCCACCTCCCTGTTCGCGTACCCTGAAGCCGCCGCCTGACCTCCCCATCGCACCGCCTCCTATGCGATTTCCGGCCGCGAAATCTTTTTTTTTTTGCCTCAGTTCGACTGCAAAGGCTCTCACTTTAGACTGCGGTGAGTTCTCTTTACTATTTCTCTCAATTTATTTTTACCCTAAAACCCTAGATTTCTTGCTCAAATCTCCTTGATATTGTTATTCTAGGTTTTGGAATCCATAACTACAACTTTATTCTCTCCGGTGGATCCCCAATGTGAGTATTTCTCTACCATTTCTCTCAACTCTCTATTAAGCTATGGTTACGTAAATTTTTCATGCATTACTCTCAAAAATTTAGGTTTTATCAATTTTTCTTCCAAAAGTTTGTTAGATTTGTGATACGTTCAAAAAAAAATCTTTGTTTTTGTAGATCAAAATGAATTCAGATGATGTTAAATTGTTGACAAATGATGAATGTACTCAAGATAATCTGGTTGATGTTGGAAAATATTTTTGTACAAATTAGAGTTTTCTGACTAAAGAAGAATTAATTGCATGGGCCAGAAATAATGCAAAAAATCTGAGATTTATTATCATTATTTTGAGGGCAGATAAACTCACCTCAAGAGCAAAACCTACGGTAACTCTAGGTTGTGACAGGGCCGGATCATGTAATGATAGTTAAACCAAGAAAGATTTCGTAAAGAAAAATATTAGAAAGTCAAGTTCGAAATATTGCGTATGCAAGTTTGCACTTAAAGGGCATAGAGAAGATAATAATAAATGGATGATTGATGTTAAATATGGTTTTTCACAACCATGAATTTTTACATCTAGAAGCGCACCCATACATTGGTAGGCTAGATGACAATGAGCAGAAGATAGTGGCTGAAATGTTTAATGTCGGAGTTAAGCCACGTACAATATTATCATCATTGAAGAAAAGAATCCAAACAAATATAACGGCTATTAGAGCTATTCACCTTCTGAAAATGAATTTCATTTCCGGTATAATGAATGTTGAATGATTATCGAACCAAATATCTGATTGTTATATCTTATGTCACAACTGTTGGAGCATGCGTTTCGCACTCCTCCGGTTTGATAATAACAAAGTCCCGTTTGTATTTGATTCTATTTTTATTAATGGTGTGCAGGTAACAGGTATGAGATGTTCACATTTCTGCTGGAGCTCAATTTGAGTGTAGGAAAATTTCACTGTCGGAAAATTCCGACAGCTGATGTCGCCCAGGCGACAGCAGAGAAGTTACAACTACTTCCCCCCACGGCAGCACGACGAAAGGCAGTTTTGAGCTGTCAGAAATCCGACAGCGATGTCGCCCAGGCGACAGCTCGGAGGTTACAACAACTGCCCGCGACAGCACCGCGACAGCACCGCGACCGGCAGTTTTGCGCTGTCGAAAAATCTGACATCGATGTCGCCCAAGCGACAGCTCGGAGGTTACAGCAACTGCACGCACGACAGCACTACGGCGGCAGTTTAGCGCTGTCGGAAATTCCGACAGTCGATGTCGCCCAGGCGACAACGAATTTCTATAAATTGACTCCTTGTGTTCGTGCATTCCAAGAATTGAGAATTCCAAGTTCCTTCCTGAGTGCATACGAACCAGAGAGCTCCAGAACCTCTTCAACTCCCATTTGTGCAGAGAAGGATTGAAGATTGAAGACGAGATCGGGCGCGCTTCTACATCAACGATCATCTCGAGGCTTCAACCATCCTTTCAGAGATCTGAAATTCTAGGGAGTTGTTCTTTTCATATTGTATTTTCATTTACACACATTTCATTTTGTATTGGTAGAGAAATCGTCGTCTTACGTGCGGCGTCTAAGTCCTTGCGTGGCTTAGGGGAAAATTGCTTCCTTGTGTGGAGCGTCCAAGTCCTTGCGTGGCTTGGTGGGAAATCGTGGCCTTGTGTGCTACGTCTAGATCTTGGGAAGAGCTAGAGGATAGGCTTGGGCTTGGTCTTGGGAGAGACAAGTGATAGCCTTCCGATCCTTGGGAGAAGGATTGGTAAACCAAAATTGTTGAATTTTTTTTATTAACATAATTGTGCCTTGATCTTAAGCATTGTTAAGATCATTTTTATTGTATGCAAATTTCATGATTAATATAATTATGTTTTTTCCTTAATTACATATTTGGTGGCATAATCCTTATCTTAGAAATTTGTGTTTGGTTTAATACAAAAATTGCATTGGTTTGAAAGTGTTTATAAGTAATTTTTTAAAGTAAAATCTGTTTAAAAAAAAATTATTAAGTAAAACTTATATTTTAAACACACCCTTATTCACCCCCCCCCCCCCCCCCTCTAAGGGCGTCATACGATCCAACAAGTGGTATCAGAGGTAGGTTACTCCAAAACGGTTTTACCACCGGGAGTAATGGCACACAATGATCATGCGTTCGTTGAGGAGCAAGGCATAAGTAGGCCACCTTTATTCACGGGCACAGACTATAATTATTGGAAAACACGTATGCGTTGTTTTCTAATTGCGCTAGATATAGAAGTCTGGAATATGGTAGAATCTAGCTACACTTCTCCAACATTTGTTGTAGGAGATGTAACTATGGATAAGCCCAAAGACAAATGGGATGACAATGATAAATTAAAATGTAAGAACAATGCAAAAGCCATGAATGCTTTATTTTGCGCACTAGATCGCACTGAGTTTAATAGAGTTTGTGCTTGTAATACTGCATTTGAAATTTGGAATCTGTTAGAAATCACTCATGAAGGTACTTCGCAGGTAAAGGACTCAAAGCTATTTCAACTGGAATCTGAATTTGAAAGGTTCAAAATGGAGGTTGATGAAGAGATTGATACGATGTACATACGATTCACAAAAATCGTGAACGACTCAAAGGTGCTAGGAAAGGTGTTCTCAAATGGAGACTTAGTAAGGAAAATCTTAAGATCACTTCCCCTGAAGTTCAATCCTAAAGTGACTGCAATTTCCGAGTCACATGATCTTAAGACCTTACAATTGGAGAGCCTCATTGGGAACTTGAAAACTCATGAAGTTGAATTGAAAATTCAACAACAAGAGTATATGGAGCCAAGGAAGAAGGGATTGGCTCTAAGATCTAAGAAGGAAGAAACTAGTGATTCTGAGGAGGAAGAAGAAGATGAGGAAAGTTTATTTGTTAGAAAATTTAGAAAATTTATGAAAAATCCAGAGAGGAGGAATTCGTTTAAAAAGTATTTTAAGAAGGAGACATTTAGGAAGAAAAAAGGAAAGGAAGGCGATGAGGAGGAAGAGAGACCGCCATCGGAGTGCTATCACTGCAAGAAGATATGACACATCCGAAGCAAGTGTCCAAAGTACTTGAAAGAACTTAAAGAAAAGAAGCACAAATGGTCAAAGAAGGTGTTGAAGGCGGAAACATGGGATGATACTACTTCTGAGGATGCAAGCAGTTCAGACTCAAGTAAAGAAGAGGAGGCCAACATGTGCTTAATGGGAAAGAGCGTCATATCTGATGACGAATGCAGTGTCCAAAGCGACACTGAGGTAACTCCTCCAACCTATGATGAATTATTTTCTGAATTTTTAAAGACTTGCAAATTTTTTGAAAAAAGTTTAAAAGATAATGATCTTCTTAAATCTGAAAATGAAATTTTACTTAAAGAAAACAAAAAATTGTTAAAGGAAATTAAGACTATTGGAAAAAGAGATATTTCTTGCCAAGAGTGTGATCACTTTTTGGGAAGAATTAAAGAACTTGAAGAATCTCTTTCTAAATCTCATTCTACAATAAAAATTCTTACTAAAAAGAATGAGATTTTAGAGAGAGATCTGAAATCTTCAATTTCCAAAATCCATGAGGGAAAGAAATCTTTTGAACGTAGATGTGTAAATCTGGAAACCGAAAATACAAAAATGAGAAACCAGATTCATGACTTAACACTAGCCATGAAAAAATTTGGAATGGGCCGAAGATCACTGGATATGATCTTAGGATACCAATGCCATGGATCTGGAAGGTTTGGACTCGGATACACGTCAGGAAGCTATCGCCCGGCGACAGTGAAAAGTCCAGAAAATCTACTTTAAAAAATTCTAAAGTTAATGAATTGTCAAATACTGCATCCTCATCCAGTAAAAGTCCAGAAAAGTTATACTCTTCTAAATACATTACATGTGCCAAATGCAATAGATTTTGCCACACTACGGACTCTTGCTGGAAGGAAGGAAAAAGTAAAATTAAACAAATCTGGGTGCCTAAGGCTTCTACCTATACTATAGGTGGAACCACTTGGGTAACCAGATCTTTACTCACCTCTTCTTTCTAGGTGTGTTGGCAGGCTAAGGACAAAGAAGACGTGTGGTACTTGGACTCGGGTTGTTCAAAACACATGACGGGCAATAAAGAGAAGTTCCTTAGCCTGGAGATGAAGAAAGGAGGAGTTGTTACATTCGGAGACAATGGAAAAGGAAAAATCATCGGCATCGGAGTTGTGGGTAACGAAAATTTTTCAATTTCAAATGTTCTATTTGTAGAAGGATTAAAGCATAATTTGATTTCTATTAGTCAATTATGTGATAAGGGTTTAAATGTTTTATTTGAATCTTCTACAAATTTGTGCAAAATTATTAATTCCAAAACAAATGAAATTGTTTTTACCGCACCTAGATGTCATAATGTATATATGATTAAATTTCTTGATTTTTCAAATTCTACCTTAAAATGTTTTTTATCAAAAAATGATGAATTAGATTTATGGCATAGGCGACTTGGACATACTAGTGCCAAGTTAATTACAAAACTTTCAAAAGATAAATTAATTAAAGGTTTACCATTGTTAAATGGAAATTTATTTTCTTCACTATGTGTGCCTTGCCAAAAAAGAAAATTTTCAAAATCATCTTTCAAAAGTAAAAACATTATTTCTACCACTAGGCCACTTCAATTAATACATATGGATTTATTTGGGCCAATTGGAATTTCTAGCTTAGGAGGTAGAAAATACACATTTCTATTGATTGATGATTATTCTCGTTTTTGTTGGACTTTATTTCTAACCTCCAAATCCGATGCATTTTCAGAATTCTCAAAATTATGTTTGCGTATTCAAAATGAATTTGAGTTAAAAATTAAACGCATACGATCGGATCATGGAGGAGAATTTGAAAATGAAAAGTTTTTTTCTTTTTGTACGGAGTTAGGAATTAAACATGAATTTTCCACTCCACGCACACCACATCAAAATGGTGTAGTGGAGAGGAAAAATAGAACTCTTCAAGAGTTAACCCGTACGATGCTATCTGAATTTAAATTACCAAAATCTTTTTGGGCTGAAGCGGTTAGTACGACATGTTATGTAATTAATAGAGTAATGTTTCGCCCTATTTTAAAATTAACTCCTTATGAATTAATTTTTAATAAACAACCAAATGTTCTTATTTCAAAGTTCTTGGTTGTAAATGTTTTATTTTGAATTCTAAAAATTCCTTAGGAAAATTTGATGAAAAATTGTGATGAAGGTATTTTTATTGGCTATTCTTCAACTAGTAAAGCTTATAGGATTTTTAATAAAAGAACAAAAATAGTTGAAGAATCTATTCATGTTAGGTTTGATGAGTTTGCTTCATGTGTAGAAAAGAAAATTATAGGAGAAGATGAACCCCTTCCTTCGGTGGAGAATGATGATGAAGAACTTGGAGAAAATGAAGAAGAAAAGAAGAAGAAAGAGAATGAGAAAGAGAAGAAGAAGATAGAGAAGAAGAAGAAAGAGAAGAATATGTGCCTCCAAGTGAATTGAAATTTTCAAAGGATCATCCAAAGGAGCTTATCATTGGAGATCCGCAAAAAGGGGTTAGTACTCGTTCATCGTTACATGTTTTATTATCAAACCTTTGTTTTGTCTCTGAAATAGAACCAAAAGATGTTTCCACCGCTTTAAATGATGAATTTTGGTTTTTAGCTATGAATGAAGAACTTAATCAATTTGAACGTAATAAGGTTTGGAATCTTGTAGAACGACCCAAAAATCATCCTGTCGTTGGAGTTAAGTGGATTTTCAAAAATAAATTGGATAGTGAATCTAGAATTATTAGAAATAAAGCCAGATAAGTTGCAAAAGGTTATGCACAAATTGAAGGGGTAGATTTTGATGAAACTTTTGCACCCGTAGCAAGATTAGAAGCGGTTAGGATATTTCTTGCATTTGCTTGTTTTAAAAGATTTAAATTATATCAAATGGATGTCAAAACCGCATTTTTAAACGGGTATATAAAAGAAGAGGTTTATGTAGAACAACCCCCTGGCTTTGTAAATGAGAAATATCCAAATTATGTTTATAAATTAGATAAAGCGCTTTATGGATTAAAACAAGCGCCTCGTGCTTGGTATGATCGATTAACTCAATATTTATTAAAGCACGATTATAAAATAGGAAGTGCGGATTCTACACTCTTCATTAAGCAATTTGATCATGATTTAGTTATTTTACAAATTTATGTTGATGATATTATTTTTGGAGCCACTAATGAAGAGTTGTGTAATGAAATAGTTCAAATTATGAAAAATGAATTTGAAATGAGCATGGTTGGAGAACTTTCATATTTTCTAGGTTTTCAAATTACACAAAAACATGATGGTATGTTTATATGTCAAACCAAATATATTCATGATATGTTAAAAAGATTTGGATTTGAAAATCTAAAACATGCAAACACTCCTATGAGTACTTCCCTAAAATTAGGAAAAGATGAAAGTGGTGTTTCAATTGAACAAACCCTTTATAGAAGTATGATAGGATCTTTATTGTATTTAACCGCATCTGGACCTGACATTATGTTTGCCGTTTGTTTATGTGCTAGATTTCAAGCTAATTCTAAAGAGTCACATTTAAAAGCGATGAAACGCATCTTTAGATATCTTATAGGAACATCTAAATTAGAATTATGGTATCCTCATAATGATTCCTTTATTTTGCATAGTTTTTCGGATTCAGATTATGCGGGATGTTCTTTAGATAGGAAAAACACAAGTGGCACTTGTCATTTTATCGGCCCTTCACTTATTTCATGGTCGAGTAGGAAACAGAATTCTGTTGCCCTCTCTACTACCGAGGCCGAATATATTGCACTAGGTAGTTGTTGTGCCCAAGCTCTTTGGATGTCACAAACGTTAGAAGATTTTGGCATACAACAAAGTAGTGTAGAATTAAAGTGTGATAATAAAAGTGCTATAGACTTAACTAACAATCCCGTATTACATTCTAGATCTAAGCATATAGATGTCCGACATCATTTTATAAGGGATCATATTAAGAAGGGAAATATAAAAATAAATTTCATAGGAACGGCTTCACAACTAGCGGATATATTTACTAAACCGTTACCGGATTCCCGTTTTTCTATGCTTAGGCTAGAATTGGGAATCCTAGATATTTCACAATGAATATATCACTACTTCAAAACATATAAATTTAAAAAAAATCATCACAAAACTTATACATTTTAAAAAGAAAAACTAAAATATTAAATCAAACCATAGAATTTGAAATGACTTAACAAAGATTCACACATCATTAATATTACATAAAATTTATCCCATAAAACAGTAGAATTCAACAAAAGTTTAAGTTCATTAACAGAATACAAAATCTGAAGAAGTTCACTGTCGCCCAGGCGACAGTGGATGTCGGAAAATTCCGACATCAATCAGAAGCAGCACCTGATAAAAACTACTCAGAATCCTCATAACCAGCCCCGCTGCTCTCTGGACAGTCTTCTGGAGGTCCTCGTCTTACGGCCTTACCACGTCGAGTCCGCCTCACCGATTGGCGTGGCGGTTCTTCATCTGGAATTTGCCATTCGGCCGCTTCCTCCGGTGTAGGCTTTAACTTCAAACCTTTGACCAAAAATTTCATAAACTTTTACATTCTACTACGATCCTTCTTCACTTCCTTCTTGTGATCCTCTAGTGAATCACGAAGATCATCTATAGACTCTCGTAGTGATCCTGCCCTAGGCATTGGAGGCTCTCTAATCTCAATTCCAGGATGGGCCTTTTTATGCGTCTTCTTCACTTTCATGGTACCCGTATAATATATCTCAGGAAAACAATCATCAAAATACAAATCTTGAACTATCCATCCATACTTCTTATATAGTATACGCTGAATTATAGCCCCCATTGGGAGAGTATGAACCTTCACCCATTTTGGATGCTTTAATCTAAAAGCATACCGAATCTGGGAAAGTATGAAGTCCGCTACATCAAAAGGTTCCTCCTCCATAATAAAGTAAGTAATGAGGGTCAACTGTGTCGTGATACTCCTTGTATCTCCACTCTTTAACATAACTGAGTTCCTTAATATATCTTGAACTAAATATGCATCCGGAGTGAGTGACGTAACTTCAGTGGTTAGAGTCTTCTTTTGACTCCCATGTAAACTCATGTTTACAAGGGTCCAATCTCTATCCTTTCTATAACTCTCCACTATATCCGGCATATTTTCACTCATAAGAAGACCGAATTCCTCTCTTAGATCAACATGTGTTATTTCCACATGTTGACCCTGGATTCTAGATCTCACTCCTCCATCCAATTCAATATAACTCGGGTCTTCCAAATGATTATAAAATTCTCGAATCAAAAAGGATGAGAACGAATCTGTTGTGATTACTGAAATTATACCTGCATTCGCAAGACGATCATAGATATGATCGTGCTTCGGCGAATCAAATTCAACATATTTCGCTACTCCAACTATGGCTTTCTCCACCCCAGGGTAAACTTGATACGAACTATGCGCATCTTCAGACGTACTCCTTCGCGCTTTAGAACTGGAAGCCATTCTGCAAACAAAACATAACAAAAATAAATTAAACAAGTCCTGTGCTCTGGAACACTGTCGCCCAGGCGACAGTGACTGTCGGAAAATTCCGACAGTACTCCAGTGAAATTTTCTTGAAATTTTTTTTTTACACTTCCAGATCTACTCAAAATCAAGTTTTATTACAACATCAAGTTTAAAAAAAAACAATATTTTTTTAAAAAAAAAACTACATCTTCTAACATCTCCTTTACTATTCATCTTCTTCACAATCTTCAAAAGGAATGCTTCAGTTTTTCCAATTCCACCATGTCAAAAATACAAAACTTCAACCACAAGAATCACAAAATCAAAACATTTTTCCCCAAGATCCAACAAGATCCACTTGCTTTACACTAGATCTACACTTTTAAAACACAAAACTTCAAAGATCTAAACCATTCATCAATAGTAAAATGAAAACCACATTTTCCTTCTTCTCTACTTTCAAAAATCACAAATCCATAAAAAAATTTTGAATCAAAAACTTAAAAATCCAAAAACCATACCTTAGATCTAGGTTGTCGCCGAACTCCGACAGCTTTCTCTCGCCCTTCAGACCAGAAAAATGATGCAAAATAGGGTTTGACTCGGTCTAAAGCCGTATTTATATTTTTAGCTGTCGCCCAGGCGACAGTGACTGTCGGAAATTTCCGACAGCTCCCGATTTGCTTAATCTTCAATTTTTGGTCCCTTTGATGCTTTCAAATAGTTATATGTCATTATTAATGCTTCAACTCATGACTTGATGACAAACCATGTGCTTTTTATTTTTTTTAAAAGGGCTCTTACATGATTATATGATTTCATTTCCAAGCTATCATCGTGTTGACACTCCTACTTAGTTAATTAGACCATTGGAAATTGTTTTCGCATGCCTCTAAGTATGAGAAATTGTTTATATATCATAATGAACTTTCACGTTCACTTATTTTGATCAATACGTATGTCTTTCTATTTAATATATACATGAATCATATTTGCTTTAACATAATACAAAAGCACTTAATAAATACTACTTTCAACCTTGATTTGTTAGCACATCAAAATATACACCATCTTTTGCGATTCAAGTGAATTCGGAGATCCTTGGTCAATTAAAAATTTATAAATATCTCAAAATTAAGATATCACAACATATGTGATCAAAATATTTAAAATAAATACAAGGATACTCCACCAAGCACTACTTACCCTCCTGATAAGTCTTAATGAGCATTGTGAGGTTAAGCACCTTGGAAAGAATTGTAAAGTGTCTTGTGCAAAAGAAAAATGGTATTCTATTCTTATTATGCTATATCTTCAAGGTCAAAGTTGTCTTTATATGCTTATATTATGTTCTCCATTTCGATGATCATGTACATTAAATAACTTCATATGTTTGATCTAAGTATCACATGTACACATCATTATGTTATATAAACATTAATCTCATGAGAATTGGACCAAAGATATTCCAAATTTCTATACACTATTGTGTCTTTCTATGATACTTTCAAATGACCTTAATCATGTATAAGTTATTTTATTTTATTACTTCATATGGCTATACCATCTCTTCATGAGTTTATTCAATATTATGGCATATTACTATTAATTCGAGACCTTCAATCATTTTCCCAGCAAGTGCTTCCGCTTACTCTTATTTTCTACATCCTATTTCTTCCCTTACGAGCTACTCATTTGTCTCATATTATCTTTTGCTAATACCAAAAGGAGGAGAATTATAAGTATATTCAAGAAATCAAAAAACAATTACACCTAAATATTCCACCTAGACAATACATCATTTCAACTTACTTTAACATTTAGGGTGAGCATTAATTTAGGGGGGGCATTCATTTAGGTGGAGCATTCATCTAGGGGGGAGATTATTCATTTTAAGAGGAATATATCATGTGCACACACCATATGTTGAAAATCAACAACCTAAATAGACATGATTTCTTTTTATACGGATTTGTTATTATCAAAATGGGGAGATTGTTGGAGCATGCGTTTTGCACTCCTCTGGTTTGATAATAACAAAGTCCCGTTTGTATTTGATTCTATTTTTATTAATGGTGTGCAGGTAACAGGTATGAGATGTTCACATTTCTGCTGGAGCTCAATTTGAGTGTAGGAAAATTTCACTGTCGGAAAATTCCGACAGCTGATGTCGCCCAGGCGACAGCAGAGAAGTTACAACTACTTCCCCCCACGGCAGCACGACGAAAGGCAGTTTTGAGCTGTCGGAAATACGACAGTGATGTCGCTCAGGCGACAGCTCGGAGGTTACAACAACTGCCCACGACAGCACCACGACCGGCAGTTTTGCGCTGTCGGAAAATCCGACATCGATGTCGCCCAGGCGACAGCTCGGAGGTTACAGCAACTGCACGCACGACAGCACTACGGCGGCAGTTTAGCGCTGTCGGAAATTCTGACAGTCGATGTCGCCCAGGCGACAGCGAATTTCTATAAATTGACTCCTTGTGTTCGTGCATTCCAAGAATTGAGAATTCCAAGTTCCTTCCTGAGTGCATACGAACCAGAGAGCTCCAGAACCTCTTCAACTCTCATTTGTGCAAAGAAGGATTGAAGATTGAAGACGAGATCGGGCGCGCTTCTACATCAACGATCATCTCGAGGCTTCAACCATCCTTTCAGAGATCTGAAATTCTAGGGAGTTGTTCTTTTCATATTGTATTTTCATTTACACACATTTCATTTTGTATTGGTAGAGAAATCGTCGTCTTGCGTGCGGCGTCTAAGTCCTTGCGTGGCTTAGGGGAAAATTGCTTCCTTGTGTGGAGCGTCCAAGTCCTTGCGTGGCTTGGTGGGAAATCGTGGCCTTGTGTGCTACGTCTAGATCTTGGAAAGATCTAGAGGATAGGCTTGGGCTTGGTCTTGGGAGAGACAAGTGATAGCCTTCCGATCCTTGGGAGAAGGATTGGTAAACCAAAATTGTTGAATTTTTTTTATTAACATAATTGTGCCTTGATCTTAAGCATTGTTAAGATCATTTTTATTGTATGCAAATTTCATGATTAATATAATTATGTTTTTTTCCTTAATTACATATTTGGTGGCATAATCCTTATCTTAGAAATTTGTGTTTGGTTTAATACAAAAATTGCATTGGTTTGAAAGTGTTTATAAGTAATTTTTTAAAGTAAAATCTGTTTAAAAAAAATTATTAAGTAAAACTTATATTTTAAACACACCCTTATTCACCCCCCCCCCCCCCCCCCTCTAAGGGCGTCATACGATCCAACAACAACAACATGGATAGAGCAGTACAAGGATTTGTTTGTTTCTTGTTTGGTAGATAAATATTTGCATTTGGGGAACACCTCAACAAATCATGTCAACTAAAAAGGTTCCTTGTAGTTTCAATTGGAAACTTTACCAAAGTATGGACAACTCTCGATCAAATGATAAATTTGCAACATACAGAAATAAAAAGAATGTTTGGTCAAAGTAAAATTCATGTGCCCACGGGTTTCAAAGGTTCTCTTTATTCAGATCTTATTGGTAGTGTTTCTATTGTTGCGTTGGAGATTATAAAGAAGGAAGAGGAAAAACTAAAAAATGGGTGTTTGGAGGCCGGACATTGCGTACATAAATGTAGATATACTATGGATTTACCTTGTGCACATGAGTTGGAGCCATATGCTAAAGATGGTAATTCTTTGTCATTATGGATGGTACACAGGCAATGGAAGCAATTAACTATGCTTGATAAACAACCCGACTTCTACGTCAAAGAAGAGCCGGAAGAGATTAATGGCATAGAGAATGATGTAGAAGAAATACTAAAAAAAGTATAGTAATATAAGTGATTTACAAAGAAGATAAATAAAAAGAAAAGTGCATTAGATGGTCAACCCAGAGGCAAATCAAACTATGGAGCCTAAAATGCTCACAAAACATAAAGGACGTCCAAAGGGAAGTATGAAAAAAATTGTTGATGACTATAAATCCACAAAAAAAGAACTTTCTCATTTTGAGCATGTTCTTCTACATGAGCAAAAACAATTGAAGACAATGATGATTAAGGCTACGAAAAAATTCATACCTACAAGAAGTGGATTTTTAGAAAAAGTACGTACTCAAATGCCTCTTCATGTGCGTCCAAATATTGTGGGTGCAATCGATGTTATGTGAAATGGACATTGTGGCTACAGGGTTATTAGTATGGCATTCGACGTGAGTGATAATTGGATGCAAGTCTGCCATGGTTTAGTAAGTGAAGTCAACAAAAAAAACAAGTGTTATATAATGAAATTTTTGGAGCGTCGAAGACATTGGCGTTGCTTAAGGCTCTTGATTGTTGGGTGGTTTTCAGCCCCACTTGATAAGTGGATGACAATGCTCGACATGGAGTTATTGGTGACATCATGTTATAGCATTCAGTTGGTGCACTTTTCAATTTAACAATCATTTACATTTCTACCGCTACATTCTGCTCCTACTGCTATACGGAAGATTGTTTACATGGGATACATAAATGACAATCACTTCATCATGTTGCGAATGAAAGATGATTGTACAATGCCACCTGTATATCCGGGACAAGATACCATGAACAACAAGTAGAAGAATGAGATGTATCATATATCACCCGACTTTTTGAATGATAAAGTATGACTATTTACTAAAATTTGTTTTTTTTTATTAGTTTCATTTATAATACATTAATAGCATAATATTTTTTGCTTTGTAGTTCAATTTTGAGAGATTTTTGAAGAATTCATGATGAATGGTAGAAGTATTTTGAAGATTTGGGTGAACTTAATCATAAGATACGCACCGGTTAATATAAACATTTCAATGTTATTATTGTCATTGTGTTTGCTAATTGTTATTTTTTTCTTCTATAGGTTTTTTGGGAAACGGCTGCATCAAACGGCTACAATTGGAGTATCATAGATCGGAAATGTTAGATTGAAAAAATGGATTTCAATGTATTTTTTGGAACAATTTTTTTTTTTTTTTGAGGAAGATGTTCAATATACATGTATATTTCTATCTATAAAAACAATTTAAATCAAATTTAAAAAAAAAATTGGGTACGAATAGCAATGTGGGGTACAATTATAATTCTGTGGGCAATGAATATCGGTGGGTTATAAATAGCAAAATACGGTGTATGATTATCAACACCCTTTTTTTATACTAGCAAACCACTATCCCTTCCTCTTCTCATTCCCCTCTCAGGCTCTCACCCGCTCCTTGCTCGTCGGTGGCGTTCGATATTTTAGGGGTTTAACTGTTGCTTCAAATTAACCATTTTGGTACAAGGAATTACTTATATTTACAAATTCTTTTCATTAATATTTTTTTAATATACATATTTCCTCACATAACGATGGTGACAATATAAAAGATTTTGTTAGCGGTCATGATAGTATTGTTGTTATGGTGCCGATTCATATTACTTTTAGAGAGGTGCACAAAAAGTCCAGTAAAAGTGAGAGTTATTGAGAATTACTTTAGATTGGTGAATACATATTTAAAAACTCTACTTGTTGCGGGTCGCTCGACACTCTTATAGACCGATCGAATTGAATCGTCTCAGCTTGAGAGTGAGTCGAGCGCACAAACAATCGCAGAGAAGACTAACAGTTGGCAAGAGGACTTTTTAACGTGAAAAATCCGGAAAGGGTAAAAAACTACGGGGCCGGATTGGTGCAGACCAAGATGCACTATTTCTCTGAGTGTTACATGTAATGAAATTCTCGAGGGTGACAGGACACCGCTCGTTACAATGAGAGTTTAGTATAATGTGGAAGTGAAATCTTCAAGTCGCCTTCGAAGGAAGTCTTCGAAGGAGAGGGAGATCTTCAAGGGCTGAAGTGAGATCTTCGAGTCGCCTTCGAAAAAGATCTTCGAAGGAGAAGGAGATCTTCGAGGGAAACTTCGAACACCGAAAGAGAACTCTGAATGATCTTCGAATGAGCTCTCTCTAGTGTTGAAGGCAAGGTGTCTTCAAATGAGGGTTATGGGCTCCTTTTATAGCTTTTGACAGGGGCGGCTCGGTAATTTCATCGTCGTAACCACCATAACTATTTAACGGGCGAATCAGATTTCACGATCTGGAGCACACTGATCGTCATTTTTGCGGTAAGTCGTGCAATCTTTGTGGACACGAGAAGCAAAGAAGGTAAACTATCGCACGTGCTCAGAAGGAATTCCGCGTGTGACAATGCTCTGAGCGCGCCGTAAATGCGGAGGTGTTGTGAACGCGGAGGACTTATGAGCATGGATGCCTTCGGAGCGCGTCGTGAGCGCGGAGGCCTTGTGAGCGCGTCGTGAGCGTGGAGGCCTTGTGAGCGCGTCGTGAGCGCGGAGGCCTTGTGAGCGCGCCGTTAGCACGGAGGCCTTGTGAGTGCGTCGTTAGCGCGGAGGCCTTGTGAGCAAGGATGCCTTGGGAGCGTTTCGTGAGCGTGGAGGCCTTGTGAGTGCGTCGTGAGCGTGGAGGCCTTGTGAGCGCGCCGTAAGCGCAGAGGCCTTGTGAGCGCGCCGTCAGCGCGGAGGCCTTGTGAGTGCGTCGTTAGCGCGGAGGCCTTCTGAGCGTGTCGTCAGCGTGTGTGAGTGCGTCGTCAGCGCGGAGGCCTTGTGAGTGCGTCGTGAATGCGGAGGCCTTGTTAGCGCGCTGTGAGCACAGTGTGAAATTTTTCGTAGATCTTGGAGTGAGCAGGAATCGTACAACTTAAAGTTACAGCCAACAACCAGAAGCACATGAAACAAAACAATCTTTATTGATAACAGCAGGAATCTTCATTACAGAGCGAGGTATACATGGCGAGACATGATTTCGCCAGTACACAAAACCAAAAGGAAAAAATACAATGCTGAAGAAAGATAACTGGCGGTCTGAACACAGAAGCCGCCAAACCGCGCGACAAGGGTGTTCGCGCGACTAGAAGAGGAGACCGCGCGAACAGTCTACCGGCAACTTGAACAACACCACTGAAGCTCCGCGACCTCCCGAACTCCACTGATTCTCCCGAACTGCAGCAACCCACACTGCAAGCCGCAAGACCGCCCAGACACTTTAGAAGAAGAAGTGACTGCTGCGGTCAGCACAATCCGCAGAAGCTGCACAAAGGAAGTTCAATTAGCAAACTGGGCGGTCACTAAAAAGGAGACCGCAAGTTCTAGGCACGAGTTCAACTTACACTTGGTGCGATGATATTGCTGCTACAGTGACACCTATTTATAGGCGTGGGACCAGATCCAGTCACCACCCTATGAGATAGAGTCACCGCTCTGATCGCGCGACCAAGATCGGTCTACCCGCGCGGTCAGCAGAAGATCGCTCTGCGCTTAGTGAGCTCGCCGACTTCAATCCTGACCAGGAGATCGTCACTCCTCCAAGAAGCCGCGCGATCATGACATCCCGCATGGTCATGACGCCCACCACCAGTGTTCGCATATACGAGACCTCCTCCAGAGACCGCGAACACAGCCAAGTCGACTAAGGCAACATCCCACCAAGTCGACCAACACCAGTGTCCGCATACATCAGCAGATCGCAAAGGGACCAGCTTATGCGAACACAAAGGGGAGACCACGCGACTAAGAAAACCTTAGTCGGCGCGCACCAACAAGAACCCGGACAGTCACCAGACCGGACTGCCGGATACCAGAGCAACAACCTTGTGCGGTTAACAGCTTAACCCGCACAGTACAGAATAACAGCTCGTCACGCGACCTCACGAACCAGACCGTGCGGCCTCACCTCGGCAGCCTTGGACAGAGAGAACGGCGGTCAGGCCGAATAAACAGGAGATTGCGGCTAGACCGAATAGGTCAGACCGCAGAGGAGACCGCAAGATCGCGCGGTTAGACCAGACCGCGCAACAACCTCCCAGACCGCCAACTTCACACATCAACATTTTCAACACACAGAGGCGTTGCACCCGGGGGTCATGCGACCTAGGAGACGGCGGCAAGACGCCCAAGGAGGTGCAGCGAAAGCGCGCATGGGGGCGCGCGACAAGGGGGTGCGCGACCGGTGCCAAGCACCAAAGGGGTCGTGCGTCCAAAGCCAGGGGGCACGGTCTTGTGGGCGTTGCTAGGGTTGCGTAGCCGGGGCCGCGCGGCCGGGGTCGTGTGATGTAGAGCGCGCGACCGAGGTCGCGCGCCAGGTAATGCGCGACCAAGGTCGCGCAAAGAGGCGCGTGGACAAGGCTGCGCGCCAGGTAATGTCGGCAGGTCGTGGGTGGGGGTGTTCATGCAGCTGACCCTACCATGGGGGATGGCCGGGAGGGCGGCCCCGCCTTGCGGCGGGGCCGGGCGGGCGGCCCCACCGTGCGGCGGGGTCGGGCTAGGCGCGACCAGGGGTGTGCGCCCGAGCGAGCACGCCCCTTGCGGTTTTGGGTGGTTTTTGCTGGTTATAAGCGGTTCCCTCCATTATGAGCACTCCTCATAATGGAGGG